>CM066034.1:533258939-534576388 GCA_033557465.1 Ichthyophis bannanicus | reverse complement strand
AGCCTCAGTGCTAAACCCCAAACAGGTTATCAACCTCGTTTGGGAAACCCTATCATCACAGACTGCTTGGTTAACTTCTATTCTTTGCCCCTTGTCCTTGGCAGAATAGTTCTTACCCACTGGCTTTTAACAGCCAGTTTTTTCTTCTAACTAACCTGCAGCATGCTCTCTGCAACTCTACAGAGTAGCTTTGCACTATGGGCCCTTGCTAGAGAGCATCATATCTTGTCTAGCAGATAACCCCAGAGGGTTAGGAGGGGTTTCCCCAGTCATATTTTTCATGTCTGGTAGGTGTTCCCTACCCCTACCATCTCATCTAAAATCTCTTTTGAGATCTGAGGCTCAGGCCTTTTCTTCACGTGACAACCTAAAGAATGGCAAATTCCCTGGCTTGGTCCATATCCCCTTGGTCTTCTCGCCAGAGATCTTTTTTGTTTCAGTGGCAGTTAAAGGATGCCTGATACCCATCTGCCCTGGTAGACAGGTCACTATGGTATCTTCCTCCAGTGACGTCCTCTATCCATTCTCCATACTGCGGTTCTGGAGAAATCTGGACTTGCTGCCTGCAGACTGAAGTTATCCTCTGCCTTTTTCCACGTAGGCCATCCTGGTTATTTAAGAGCTCAAATTCTGAAACGGATTTAGACTCTCTTTTGTCAGGGACACTATTCCCCTGACTTTTTTTCAATCATAACCAGGGAAGGAAGATTCTTGATGCATCTATTCAAGCGGGTATCACCCTCCTTGCTGTTAGATGAATCTTTTCTCTCCCCATACTCCTATGGGGATCAATTTCTATAGACATTTCTTCATCCACATATCTGGAGACATCTGTCTACATGCCTACATATTCATATACATATATATATATTTATTTATATCTATCTGTGTATCTTCTGCCTATACAGGTCTCTCTGTATATATATGCATATATACTCTATACGTGTATAACTTTAGGAATGTATGTATATCTATCTATCTATCTATCTATATATATATATATATATATATATATATATATATATATATATATATATATATATGTCTCTATAGAGATATATCTTTTAGGTAGATATGTATCCACATACTTATCTATCTGTCTGTTTACATTCAGATATTCATACATTCCTATATGATCCTGACAGATGGGCACCACCCCTATCATAAGAACATAAGATATGCTATACTGGGTCAGACCAAGGTCCATCAAGCCCAGTATTCTGTTTCCAACAGTGGCCAATCTAGGTCATATGTACCTAGCAGTTTCCCCAAGAGACACAAGTTCCACAATGCTTGCATACTTAGGGTTCTACACACATAACCACTTCCTGTGGTGATCAACAAACTTTTTCTTACCATAACCTTTCAGGGTTAGGTACCCCTGAAGTTCTCCATGTACCCTTTTTCTTTCCTTAGCCCATTTAGGAAAGACATTGAGGAACTTCAGTTTATCTAAAGCTTAGCGCTTCCTAAGTCTGTCCTTAACTTCTTATCAGATACAGGGGTTTCCACACCCTTTCTCTCCTACATGGACTGTTTCTACTGCCAGTCCAGCTGGGTCAGACTCTTTTTTTCTTTTGGTCCTAGGATTGGATTTTTCTTGGACCAACACAGCTTAAGCTTTCTTAATGGTACCTTCTGTATCTTCCGCTGAAGTCCTACCTCTTTTTCCCTACCCCAGTTTCTCCCTGGGGCTATTTCTTCACCCTGAGGGGTTCTGACCTCCACTTGTTTTTCTACTTTTCTTACCTCTACTTCTCAGTGAGGTACTCCTTGAGGTTTTCCAATGGTTCTTCTAACAGATCCATATCAACCTCAGTAGACTTGCAATGCCAACAAGGGAGGCCCATATCTCAATTTTTACCACTAGATCTCCTCTCTACAGGGTTCTTCTCTGTAGAGGTCCTGTTCTAGTTCAGCTGTTCCACAGCACCTTTTCTGTATTCAACTCCTACCCTCCATCCCCAGGATGCCTGAGGTTCTGGGGAGTAGCATGGCTTTTCTACATCCGCAACATGCTAGGACTCCCTCTGGGCATCTCAGCTTGTGAGTCCCCATATGTGAAGACTCATTCCTGCTTGTTCCTGGAGATAGCACAGTTACTTACCTGTAACAGGTGATCTCTGGGAACAGCAGGAATAAGTCTTCACAACCCACCCACCTCCCCTAGGAGTTGTATCTCTCTATCTATCTTTCCTTTCCTCTCTCTTTCTTTGTCTCAGCTTTAAAACTTAACTGAGGAGAGGCAGTTGGGAAGGCGGGAAGGCAGCACGCAGGCGTGGTGGGATGCTTCCAAAAGCGTTTTGATTGGACGCTGGGAAGCGTTCCCGTGCAGACTCCGTCGGTACCGATGTACCCATATGTGAAGACTTATTCCTGCTGTTCCCAGAGATCACCTGTTACAGGTAAGTAACTGTGCTTTCTCCAGCCTCACGAATGGCAGTGGAATCCACTGGTGGTTCAGTGCATCTTTCTACGATGGGGACTTCCATCCATCGATTTCTTTCCAGTCCACTGAACCGTCAGCTGCCCAGGTTTTGCTCCAGACAGCCACATCCCCTGAGGGTGGCAGCAGATGCTTTTCTGATCTCTTGGTCGACGGGCCTCCTGTATGCATTTCCTCCCACGCCCCTGGTGGCCCGAACTCTGTTCAAGATTCTACGGGACAAAGCCTCGGTCATTCTGGTAGCCCCCACATGACCGAGGCAACCGTGGTTTCCACTTCTGCAGCTGGCAGTGGAAACTCCATTCCCTCTGGGGTTGCATCCTGATCTTCTGTCTCAGGATCAGGGTTCCCTCCTGCACCCCAATCTCCGATCCCTCAATCTGATGGCCTGGCTGCTGAAAGGATAGTGCTAGCTCCCTTACTTCTACCTAGGGAAGTTGAGGAGGTGGTCCTGGCCTCGAGGAGGCAATCCACCAGAAAGTCCTATGCACTCAAGTGGCGCATGTTCTCAGTGTGGTGTGCTCAGCACAGTGAAGATCCTTTCTCCTGTCTGGTGCCTGTAGTGCTACAATACCTACTTCACCTGTCAGACCTAGGCTTTAAGTCCAACTCTGTTTGGTTCCACCTCAGTGCTCTTTCAGCACACCACTCACCGGTGGAGGGACAGTCGCTGTCGGCTCACCCCTTGGTGTCCCGCTTCCTCAGAGGCCTGTTTTGCTCAAGCCTCCGATTCGTCACCCTGTTGCTGAGTGGGATTTGAACAACTGACTCGCCCACCGTTTGAGCCGATTGCTACTTGTCATTTATGCTTCCTTTCTTGGAAGGCGCCCTTCCTGGTAACTCTTACCTCGGCTAGACGTGTGAGTGAACTTCAAGCTCTGGTTTCTTATAGACCGTACACACGGTTCTATAGGAACAGGGTGGTCCTTCGGACTCATCCGAAGTTCCTTCCAAAGGTTGTTTCCTCTTTCCACCTCAACCAGGAGGTGGTTCTTCCAACATTCTTTCCCAGGCCGCATACCAGCCGGGCTGAGACAGTCTTGGACTGTAAGAGGGCGTTGTCCTTTTACATTGAATATACGCGGGGGCATCGAAGGGCTACTCAGCTCTTTGTCTCCTTTGACCCTAATAAATTGGGGTTAGCTGTCTCCAAGCGTACGTTGTCCACTTGGGTAGCAGATTGTATCGCCTGGGTGTACAAGGCAGCCAACCTCCCCTTACAGGGTCGAGTCACGGCCCACCGTGTCAGGGTGAAAGCTGCGTCAGTAGCTCATCTCCGCTCTGTTCCGTTGGCAGACATCTGCCGGGCCGCTACTTGGTCTTCAAGCCAGACTTTTGCAGCCCACTACTGCCTCGAGAGAGAGTCCCGAAGGGACAGTGCTTTTGGACAGGCGGTACTCCGTAATCTCTTTGAGGTTTAGGCAATTCCTACCCTCTGGCCCTTGCGTTGGGCTACCGTACAGGGGTGTTCTCAGAGGATATTCTTCTCACGGACGCTGAGGCTCTGCAGAGGGAGCCATTTTTCAGCTTTGGGTTCCTGGTAGCCTAGAGCTGGGGAGTCCCATATGTGAGGACTGACTTCCTGCTTGGTCCTGGAGAAAGAGTAGTTACTCACCTGTAACAGGTGTTCTCCAGGAGCAGCAGGAATCAGTCCTCACGACCCTCCCTCCTCCCCTGGAGTTGCAGTCATATACTTTATTTTGATTTTTTGCTGTCTTTAGCTATGTCATCAGACTGAGCAAGATGGCACCCTTGGGCGGGATGGGAACCGCACAGGCGCGCTGCATTCCCAAAGGCTTTCTTTGAAAGTTGGGGAAATGCTCTGCACGGGGGCTCCGTCGGCGCCGACGTCACCCATATGTGAGGACTGATTCCTGCTGCTCCTGGAGAATACCTGTTACAGGTGAGTAACTACTCTATATGAGGCTCCCCTGAAGGAGACCCTCACGGTCCCTGTTCCCTCCATCCTCAACCGGCGGCTCCTACGCATGTGTGAGACCCCAGCTTCCGTCCCTATCGTTAGCAAGCACCTGGATGCTATGTACAGAGTCCAGCGGGGACCGGGGTTTTGGAAAGCCCACCTTCCCCACACTTCAATTGTGGTTGAATCAGCCATGTGGAAGCAGTAGAGCCTGAAGACTTATTCTTGGGTCACATCGGGTAGGGAGTCTCGTGCCCTCGATGCCCTCGGACGCAAGGCTTTCCAGGGCTCCATGCTTGCAAGATGCCTTCAGGTTTACCAATTGTACATTGGGATGTTCCTCTGTGACCTCGCTAAGGAGCTCGGAGGTTTGCGGCGGGCCTCGACGGAGACCACCTCCACCATTTGCAGGCCCTCTCGAAGTCCGTCAGAGTGTTCTAAGTACCTCTCACGGGCAGCATATGATGGCTTTGAGTTCTCCACCCAGGTGGCAGCTGCTGGCATCGGAGCCTGCCGACAAGCCTGGCTCCAGTCCTCAGACCTGGAACAATGGGTCCAGGAGAAACTGCTAGTTGTCCCTTGCCTTGGGGAGCAACTGTTTGACAAGCCCATGGAGGACAAGGCAGCAGAGATTGAGACGGAGTACATGACCTATACTCACCACTCCCAAAAGACCTCCTCCCTCCCCAAGAAAAAAAAGCAGGGCAGGAAGCCTTTTTTCCACCGGAAGGTGCTCCCGTATAGGGGTTACTCATCCTACCTGCTGGCGTCGACCCCTCCGACCAGGGCGGCCAGGGAAAAGGCGCGGCCCATGGCCCTCGCAAGCCGAAGAGTCCCAAGACCCAACCACCGGCGCCGGCTCAGCTGACCTTGGGGTATGGATGCCATCAGCATAGCCTCTTGTTCACTAGCAAATCAGCTGCCGTTCGGGGGTCGTCTGGTCCACTTCGCCTTTAGGTGGGAATTCATCACCACCGACACCTGAGTTCTCTAGGTCATACAGGAGGGCTATTTCCTCAATCTGGACCAGCTCCCCCCTCAGTACTTCCCCTGCATCAGGTCCTCCTGACTCAGGAGCTAGTAGGCTTCCTTGAGGATGGGGCGGTGGAACCAGTCCCACCGCACTGCAGAGGATGGGGGTTTTATTCCCGATGCTTCCTCATCCCGAAGAGAACATGTGGTCTCCGATCCATCCTTGACCTGCGGAACCTAAACAAGTTCCTGGTGCGGGAAAAATTCAAGATGCTCTCCCTTGGAACACTGCTGCCCTACCTCCAGCAGGGTGATTGGCTGTGCTCCTTGGACCTAAAGTCATATCCTTGTCCATCCCAAGCACAGAAGGTACCTCTGCTTCATGGTACAGGGGGAACCACTACCAGTACAGAGTGCTCCCCTTTGGGCTCACGTCCGCCCCGCAGGTCTTCACAAAATGCCTGGCTGTAGCGGTGGCCCACCTCCAGTTGTAGGGCACTTTCGTCTGTCCTTATCTAGACGACTGGCTTGTGACAGGGGGCACAGCCTCCGAGATTCGTCGGGCCACAAACCGCACCATTTACCTTCTGGAGCACCTGGGATTCATGGTCAACTACCCAGAATCCCACCTCTCTCCAGTGCAGTCCCTAGAGTTCATTGGGGCCCGCTTGGACACTTTGCGGACCATGGCCTTCCTTCCCCAGGACAGGGCAGACAGCCTCGTGTCCCTGGCGTCCGATGTACAACGCCGCAGCATGGTCTCGGCTCGGTCGATGCTTCGCCTTTTCAGCCACATGGCCTCCACGGTCCATGTTGCACCCCATGCCCACCTCAATATGTGGGCGGCACAGTGGTGCCTCCATGCATAGTGGACCCAGGCAACAGGCCGTCTTCGAGACTCCGGCTCGGTCACACCCTGCCTGGCGGAGTCCCTGACCTGGTGGCGGGATGCACAGAACCTGCTCCGAGGCATGCCTTTCCAGATCCTAATGCATCAGGTGGTCTTGACGATGGATGCCTCCCTGATGAGCTGGGGATCTCACTGCGAGGAACTGCTCATGCAGTGGCTTGGTCCCCTGAGGAGGCTCAGCAGCAGATCAATCTGCTGGAGCTCCAAGCTGTCCAACCAGGTCACGATGTTCTACATGAACAAACAAGGGCAACAGCTCTTACAGCCTCTGCCTGGAGGCAATGGCTCTGTGCTCTTTTGCAGTGAGCCTGAGCATCATCCTCTGAGCCACCTATCTCCTGGGCCAGGACAGTGCCTTGGTGGACTGGCTAAGCAGGGTCCTCCAGCCACACGAATGGCGCATGTGTCCCCGGACAGTACAGCGATTCTTCAAGCATTGGGGGACTCCAGACCTGGACCTCTTTGCCCGCCCTGCGAATTCGCAGCTCCCCCGGTTCTGCGGCCCCTTCCCTCACCCAGGCAGGGTGGCGCTGGATGTCTTCCTCCTGTCATGGACCAACGGCCTGGTGTATGCCTTTCCCCAACGCCGCTCATTGCTCGGAGCCTTCTTAAGGTCCAGCGGGACAGAGCCTTGGTGATCCTTGTGGCCCTGAAGTGGTCCAGGCAACCATGGTTCCTTCTGTTACTCTGCCTCTCGACGGAGCCCCCGGTTCCTCTAGGGAACTCGCTGGGGCTGCTGACACAGCAGGTGGGTCTGCTTCTTCACTCCAATTTTGAGGTCTCTCTCCCTCACAGCTTGGCGGCTGAGCGGGTTGCCCTAGCCTCCTACCATCTCCCTATGGAGATCAAGGACATTCTTCTGGCCTCACGGAAGGATTCGACCAGGCGGGCATATGCCTTCAAGTGGCATCGGTTCTCAGTGTGGTGCTTGCAGGTCCGAGTGGACCCATTTTCCTGTCCCACCCAATTGGTCCTGCAGTACCACCTTCACCTTTCGCAGGCTGGGCTGAAGTCGAACTCGGTCAGCGAACCATCACCCCATCGAGGATAAACCCCTCTCGGGGCAAACGCTGAGCTCCCGCTTCATGCGGGGTGTGCTCCTTTCCAGGCTCCCCGCCCACCCTCAGAATAGGACCTCAATGCGGTCCTCATGCAACTCACCAAGCCACCTTTTGAGCCCATGGCTACTTGCTTGCTGCGACACCTGTCGTGGAAGGTGACCTTCCTGGTGGCTCTCACCTCTGCCCGGAGAGTCGGCGAACTCCAGGTGCTGATGGCCGAGGCCCCATACACGAGGTTCTACAGGAACAGGGTGGTCCTGCCTACTCACCACAAGTTCCTCCCAAAGGTTGTCTCGGATTTCCATATCAACCAAGAGATAGTGCTGCCCACCTTCTTCCCGAAGCTTCACGCCGACCAAGCATCGGCTGTTCTCCACATGCTGGACTGCCAGAGGGCTCTCTTCTCCTACTTGCAGCAGACCTGGGACCACCGCACATCTGGGCAGCTTTTCGTCTTCTATGACCCCAGCTGCCTGGGGCTGGTGGTCATGAAGCAAACCTTGTCCATCTGTGTGGCGGACTGTATCGCCTTTGCCCAGGCCCAGGCCAGGTTTCCCCTGGATCACAGAGTCATGGAGCACAGTGTCCTAGTGATGGCGATGTCGATTTCTAGCCTGTGATTGGTGCCACTGGCAGACATTTGCTGGCCCGCCATCTGGTCCTCCGCTCACACCTTTGCAGTGCATTACTGTCTGGAGAGAGAGTCCCGTTGGGACAGCGTCTTTGGTCAGGCTGTACTCCATAACCTGTTAGAGGTTTAAGCAACTCCGGCCCTCCAACCCTTCTTGTTCCGGCTACTGGAAGTGTGGCCACCCAGGGACTCGGGGTCTTTGGGCTGCCTTCTTTCTCACTGGTGACTGCTCACGGCTTGCCGTGATTTTTCTTACAGGTCCTCGGTAGCCTGTAGCTAGGGAGTCCTATATGTGAGGATTGACTTCCTGCTTGTTCCTGGAGAAAGTGTAGTTACTCACCTGTAACAGATGTTCTCCAGGGACAGCAGGAATCAGTCCTCAAAACTCTCCCTCCTCCCCTTGGAGTTGCTGTCCATTTTTACTATCTTCTTGGTGGGGCTCTAGCTATGGCACCTGACTGAGTAAGATGGCACCCTTGGGAGGGGAGGGGACCATGCATGTGTGGTGGCATTCTCAAAGACTTTCTTTGAAAGCTGGGGAAATGTTCTGCGCGGGCTCCATTGGTGCCGACGTCGCCCATATGTGAGGACTGATTCCTGCTGTCCCTGGAGAATACCCGTTACAGGCGCGTAACTATGTTGTTTTATTCCTCTGCACAATGTACATACTTTTAATGTGTGTACTTTTTGCTCCAGAGTATTCACATTACCTGCACAGATTTCCTTTGTGATTTAGCTACCAATTGTGTGTGGTGAAAGTACCCATATAGTTTACACAAATACAGGCTAATCCGAATTGTCCCCCATAAACTGTGGGCTCCTCCTACTGGTATGCTGCAGCAATAGCTGGGAGATGTACTTGTAGATAAAGGATGAATTCTGCAGGCTTCTAATTTTCAGGTAACTCTGCCGGGTTGGGGGGGGGGAGAGTGGACAGAAGAGTGTGCAAGTATTTCAGGTGTGTTAAATGCGCTGAGCTCTGTTCTGAGGCAGTATCGTAATGCTTCTCCTTGGGAGACCAGCAGCAATTGCTAGGAAATGGAAGAGTCTCTGTATATTATTGTCTTCGAATCTGTAGGCCACTCTGGAAAAAGAAAAACTCTGGACACCCATACATGACACCGACTAGAGGTTTGGGGGCATTTCAAGATATTTTATTCATTTATTATATGCATAAGGCATGGGAGGGGCATCTCAAACTATTAAACTAAACTACGAGGGTCATTTTTAAAGTAAGAACCGATTGCGCATTGTGTCCGCGCGATCTGTCAAGTGACGTCCGTTCAAGGTCAGCCACTCTTGGCCAGTCTCTCACTACGCCGCCATTACGTTTCACGTCTCTGCCAGTGTTGGTTGTATGGTTATACTGCTTCGTTTGTCGCCATGTCAATCAGTAATCCCTCCGATTGTGAAGTGCGCTCGGTTATCCGGTTTTAATGCAAAACAAGTTCTTACTTTAAAAATGACCCTCGTATATGTAGGAATGCATATTTTTAAAACTTGCATTTTATTGGGTTATTTGTAATAAATATTTTTTTGGTAACTAATCACAAAAGTTCCTACTAGATGTTCAGATGCTATGTCAGACACCTAGCTATCCGTTATTTCTGTGAAAAACATGGCATGCCAAGAGAGTGATATCATAAAACACACGTCGATTAATGTGTGCTTTTATGCACATAGTTCATGCCTGTTCTATAAAATAAAATACGCATGTACTGCACTTCTTAAATCAGGGCATAAGGGGTTGAAACAAGCATAGAGTGCTAAGGGGGAGGCAGCTGGTACAGTGAAGTGGCCTGGGGCTGGTGTAAAGTGCGCAGTTCTCTGGGCAACTCTTTTCTGGAGAAGCGTCGGAGCAGTTCCCTCTCATAGTACCTGACAGCTTCTTTTTTCCTCTGTGGTAGGTACCAGCGGCTGCCTTTGCCTATGGATGGGGCCCCTCTGGAGCAGCAGTTGGATGCCTTCGTTAATTTTCTCAGGGTAAGTGTTCTAGACGAAACCAGGCAGCCTATGTACAAATTTAAATGCTGGATTGCTGTCGCTCACAACTGCAGAGCAAAATTATTAAGTACTAGAACACAAAGTCATGGGAGGAGAGGGGGTTATAGTTTTCAAATTGCGTTATGCAGGCAGAATGCATCTTACCTATGTTAATAGGCTGTCTGAAAAATTGCCTTTGTTCATGGATAGACTTTTAGAGAAGAGATGTTCCTGTGGGTGTGTTCAGATTAGGAGAGGAAAAATGTGCACATAGTTGGCATTTTCAGATCTTCACACATGCTTTTCCAGAAAAATCTATCCATAGATAAAGCAAGCACAAGTTACCACATGTTCCTTGTACCCACCGCCAGGGTCGGCTTTAAAAGCCCATTAACATGGGGGTTACCACAGCAAAATTTATCAAAAGGTGCAGATGGAGAGGTTGGTTCCTCCAGATATCCTTGATGGGTGGAGGGATGGGAAGGAAATCACCTTCGAGAAATCCTCGGCATGGGTGTTGCTCTTAACCCCCAGTAGTCATTGCTACAACTTCTCCTTCTACCTCACTTTAATTGCTGTGTTCTGTGGGAGGTTTAGAATATATAGCACTAAATGAGAGGTTAGATATGATTGGAATATCAGAGACATGGTGGAAGGAGGACAACCAGTGGGACACTGAGATACATGGGTACAAACTATATCGTAATGATAGAGCTGATCAAATTGGTGGAGGGGTTGCGCTCTGTTAGAGAGGGCATTGAGTCAGAAAGGATTAAAGTTTTGGAGGAAACAAAATTTGCTGTAGAATCTCTATGGATTGAAATTCCATGTAAAAAGGGGAAGGCGATGGCAATGGGGGTGTACTATCGACCGCCTGGCCAGAATGAACAAATGGATGATGAAATGCTCAAAAAAATCAAGGAAGCTAACAAAAGTTACAGCGCGGTAATAATAATGGGTGATTTCAATTACCCCGGTATCGACTGGGTCAGTGTCACGGCAGGACATGCTAGGGAGATAAAGTTCCTAGATGAAATAAATGACTGCTTCTTGGAGCAGCTGGTTCATGAACCAACCAGACGGGAAGCCATATTAGACCTAGTCCTTAGTGGAACACCAGATCTGGTGCAAGAGATAAGGGTGTTGGGACCACTTGACAATAGTGATCATAGCATGATCGCCTTTGATTTAATTATTGGAGGAGGGATAGTAAGGAAATCCACAGTACTACCTTTTAACTTTCGAAAGGGAGACTATGATAAAATGAGGAAAACAGTTAAGAAAAAACTAAAAGGAGCAGTTGCAAAGGTTAAAGACTTACATCAAGCTTGGGTGTTGTTTAAAAATACTATCTTGGAAGCCCAAGCCAGCTTTATTCCACGCTTTAAGAAAAGTGGAAGGAAGTCAAAAAAACTGCCAGCATGGTTTAAAGGTGAGGTCAGAGAGGCTGTTGCCAAAAAAGCATCTTTCAGGAAATGGAAAAAAGAGCCAAACGACGAAACCTGGAAACAGCACAAGCACTGGCAAGTCAAATGCAAAGCATTGATAAAGCAGGCAAAGGGAGAATTTGAGAAGAAGCTTGCTGCGGAAGCAAAAACGCAAAATAACGATTTTTTCAAGTACATTCGCAGCAAAAAAACCTGTGAGAGAGTCAGTTGGTCCATTAGATGATAGAGGAGTTAAAGGGGCACTCAGAGGCGACAAGGCGATAGCAGAGAGACTGAATGAATTCTTTGCTTCGGTCTTTACTGAGGAAGATGTAGGGATGTTACCCATGACTGAAGTGGTATTTAAAGGTGCGGAAGAATTGAAGGAAATATCGATACATCGGGAAGATGTATTACAACTATTAGATAAACTGAAGAGTAGCAAATCACCTGAGCCGGATGGTATACATCCAAGGGTGTTGAAAGAACTGAAATATGAGATTGCAGACCTGCTATTAGTAATCTGTGAACTATCATTAAAATCATCTCTAATACCTGAAGATCGGAGGATCGCCAATGTAACACCAATTTTTAAAAAGGGTTCCAGGGGTGATCCGGGAAACTACAGACCGGTGAGCCTAACGTCAGTACCGGGAAAAATGGTAGAAACCATCATAAAGAATAAAATTACTCAGCATTTAGGTAGTCATGGCCGAATGGGAGACAGCCAACATGGCTTTAGACAAGGAAGATCTTGTCTTACTAATCTGTTATGTTTTTTTGAAGGTGTAAATAAGCAGGTGGACAAAGGTGAGTCGGTTGATATAGTGTATCGGGACTTTCAGAAAGCCTTTGACAAGGTCCCTCATCAGAGACTTTTGGCAAAACTAAAGAATCATGGGATAGGAGGAAGTGTACTACTGTGGATCAGGAACTGGTTAAAAGATAGAAAGCAGAGGGTTGGGCTAAATGGCCAATTTTCCCAATGGAGAAAGGTGAATAGTGGTGTACCCCAGGGATCTGTGCCGGGTCCGCTGCTTTTTGACATATTCATAAATGACCTGGAAAATGGAATAACGAGTGAGGTTATCAAATTTGCAGATGACACAAAGCTATTTAAAGTTGTTAAAACCCAAGAGGATTGTGGAAAATTGCAAGAGGATCTTGATAAATTGGAAGACTGTGCATCAAAATGGCAGATGAAATTTAATGTAGACAAGTGCAAAGTTATGCACCTAGGGAAAAACAACCCAAACTATGGTTACACGATGCAAGGTTCCACTTTAGGAACCACCACCCAGGAAAAAGATTTAGGCGTCATTGTGGATAACATGTCAAAATCCTCGGCCCAATGTGCAGCGACGGCCAAGAGAGCAAATAGAATGCTAAGTATCATAAGGAAAGGAATGGAAAATAAAACAAAAGATATTATAATGCCTCTATATCGTTCCATGGTGAGACCACACCTTGAATATTGTGTTCAATTCTGGTCGCCGTATCTTAAAAAGGATATAGCGTTATTAGAAAAGGTTCAGAGAAGAACCACCAAAATGGTAAAGGGGATGGAAGGATACTCCTATGAAAAAAGGCTAAAAAGGTTAGGGCTCTTTAACCTGGAAAAGAGACGTCTGAGGGGAGATGTGATAGAAGTCTATAAATTAATGAACGGAGTGGAACGGGTAAACGTAGATCGATTGTTTACGTTATCAGAATATAGAAAGACTAGGGGACATGCAATGAAGCTACAGGGTAAACTATTTAAGACTAATAAAAGAAAATATTTTTTCACTCCACGTGTAATCAAACTCTGGAATTTGTTACCGGAGGATGTAGTAAAGGCTGTTAGTGTAGCTGGGTTTAAAAAAGGTTTGGACAAGTTCCTGGAGGAAAAGTCCATAAAGCGTTATTAAAAAGGGACCCAGGATATCACTGCTTGACCCAGTACAAGCACTATGGAACCTGTGTCTTTTGGGGAAACTGCTAGGTACGTATGACCTAGATTGGCCACTGTTGGAAACAGGATACTGGGCTTGATGGACCTTGGTTTGACCCACTATGGCATATCTTATGTTCTTATGAGTTCAGCCCTTTGACATTAAGAGACAGCAAAACGTCCCGGAAAAGGTCATAGAATTAGCTATCGGTGTTCGTTGCAGAGTCTGTGTTTCTCTGCCAAGACACTGATATCTAGACATGATTCCTTCACACAAACAAAAGGAGAAGGGAAGTTTTCAAAGCCATTTACTCAGGTAAGTAATGATTTGCACCCATAAATTGTTCTTTGCTGCATTTAGAAGAAACGTTCCAGGGAGGGGTGAGGGGGCATTTTGGGAATGAAAATAATGCTCAGATTGCATTTTCAAATGTATTTACATTATCTTCCATGAAAATAGTAAGCACACCAAGAGCAGGGGCAGTAATATATAGACATTTTAGTTTTGAAAACTGATTAAAAGTCTGAGTAAAAAGTGCCCCCAGATCCAGCCTCAACAAACCAAAAATTCACATGCCCGAACTGTATACCTTCTACCTGTGCGTGAATATGCACATTTTATCACAACTCTGTCCAGACTAGGCCCCCAGAAACGTCTATGTTTGTGCAGATCTCTTGGGCAGTGCTCTTGATCTCTCCATTTTGCTCTTGCTTCAGAACTCTGAAACTTTTGATATCAATCTCTGGGTTTGCTCAAGCTTAGCGTACTCCACCTTCAGGTCTTTAATCGCCTTCTGGGTTTTCATCTTACTGCCAAAGTTGGCCATTGGTATCAGTTTGTATTTTAATGTTTTCATTTTAGGTTACCCAATCTTTAAGCGCTTTAATTTTGCCTCTCGTGTCCCCTATATTGAAAATGTTTGCTCATGCTAATTTGAACTAATTTATGAGGTTAGCAATATCTGATTTTGTTATCTGCCTTTCAGATATTTGTGTATTTCCAACTTTTCTTTCTCACCTTTCAACTCTGTTAAAGGTTCCTGCTATGAGTAAAATCTTTTCTGTAAAGGGGAGAGGCAGGAACAGAAATGTGCAGTGTTTCAGAATTGTGTATCTAGATGCGACAGATAATTTTAGAAGGATAAATAGCAGTCCTGGGCCTGATATTTAAAGCCAGTTAGCTAGTTATCAGCTCCGTTATCCGAATAATTATCTGAATAAATTAGGATAGCAAAACTGCTTTCCTGAGTTATGCAGATGGCTCTCTGCATAACAGCACTGAAACTTGCCATTATCGGGATAGTGGAGGCGGTCGCTGGCATACCCAGATATTCGGCACTGCCCTCTGGATATCAGCTGGCGCTGAACATCTGAGTATATCTTTAAACGCTAACTGCGGAATTGAAATACGGGTCCACCTATGTCTTTAGAAAGATCAGTGGCAATGATTCACTATTCTGAGGACTGTGAGGTCCCTTCCAACTACTGATGTTGTTTCACTGCTAGCTGCTTTTATTCTGATTTTTCTATCCTCACGGTGGTCTGAGTAATTTTGACTGGCCCTTTTTTTCTAGGGTTTAGGGTATCAGTACTGAGCTGTTGCAGCTCATTAATAATATGCTGGTAGCCCGCTGGTATGCATGGCATGGTTTCCCAGGACTTTAGGATTTTCCCATATAGCTCCTTTTCTGAAAAGGAGTGAGTTATCTAGATTTTTTTTGCCATCTCGGAGATGTCTCTTTCATCTTTTATGCATTAAACCTTTTAGTGATTGGTTGATCTTATTAAACAGCTTATAGGACTGTATTGAGGTTGCCATACCTCCCAACGTCCTGCTTTTAAGTTTTTAACTGGCACAGTAAGGGGCCCTTTTACTAAAGGGTGCTAGGCTGTCGCATCTAACTTGCCAAAAGGGTCGAAGCTAAGGCGCATTAGGTGCAACACTACTGTGTTAACTGTCGGGGGCGTGGGAAGCATTTCTGTGGCAGTTAACACAGAATCCTGTCCCTTCGCACATGCCACATTAGCGCAGGTGCACTTAACTCCGCCTATTGAGGTGGCGTTAGGTGATACTGCACTAATGCAGTTAGTGCACGGTGTGAAGCTGATGCTAACTGCACGGAGCACACCACACCCACTCTCCGCACTCATGACTCTAGAGCGAGTTCCACGCTAACTGTTATGGTCCTGTGCTGGCTGGCAATGTGTGTCGCAGTGCACATTCAGCTCATGCCAGAACACACGTCAGCTAACGCCCTTTAGTAAAAGACCTTCTAAGTCTTAGAGGTTAAACTTTCCCTGGGGGAAGGACCACTGGTGATCCATGCTGCTTGTGAGGCAAATCCTGGCAGAAATCTTGGTGGCAAAAAGCTGCTACGACAGGCCTTCCTCAAGCACACGGCCTAGCTCCAAGTCCGAACAAACAAACTCAGCGTGCAGTCACATTGTCTTAACGGAACAAACTTGATTGCTCATCGCTACGGCAGTCGCCAAGCCCACTCTTTTTTCTTTTTTTTGCTACTTCAGTTTGGTTCAGGGGTTCTTGAGGTAGGATGCTACTCTTCTCCTAGCTTATGTATCTGATCATGTTTTTTCATTTATTGCGTGGGAATAAGGAGCAAATCCAGGGGTCTATGACCTTTCAAAATATTTTGAGAGCCACAAACCTGCCATGTAGAGCAGGACACGCATGTAAATCACCTTCTCCTTTCTCTGTCATCCAATATGGTCTCCGGCAGTCTCTCCCTCTCTACTCCCATTTCTACTTATTCTCTCTTAATCACCTCTCAACACCAAGAGTCTCTCTCAATCTTATATCTCCTGTAGTTTCTTTCTCCCTCAGTTCCACCTGTTCCCAGTAGTTTAATTTCCAGTGCTCTCATTCACAAAAAGCATGCCATCCTTCCAATTGCAGTAGTCTTTCTGTCCCCTCTCTATTCAAAGCATTTTTCTCTCTCTCCGTCCCTATCTTTGTCCTCAGCATTTGATCTGTGTCTCACCCCCTTCCATCCTCAGCAGTCACTCTCTGTTAATCACTCTCCCAAAAACAGCAGTGACTCTTAGTGGGTAATTCAGTGAGTGGCACCTAGATTTCCACGCAACTCTACGTGCATTGATAGCACCTATTCTATAAAGTTAAAACCATGTGGATTTTACTTTATAGAATACTAGCGTAAGTGGCTGCAGACTGTAGAGCAGGTGTAAATGACTGTGCATATCTTGTATGCATTGGAAGCCTATGCGATAAGGTATGCATGTACGTATGCGCTCTGCCTGCGGTTGCCCACAGTGAAAGTACGTGTCATCAGTCCCTGGCACATACTTTCAGAATAGCGTGCAATTGCTTTCCGTGTGCAACTCACTAAAATACTGCGATTTATGCACGTAAGCTTGCGTGGATGCACCCTCTTAAAAGCCTCCCTTTCCTGAATTTCTTCTGCCCTATCTCTGGCCGGACCAGGCACTTTACAATCACGAACCCTCTGAGGTCCACTTGACTGACTACAGTGCTGCTGCCGCCCCCTCCCTTGACCGAAGCACCAATGCAGCTTTTCCTTAGCGCTCCGCAGTGCAGTCCTCAACTTCTGGGTTGTCAACCTCCTCCTGCAGCTAGGAGACTGGCATGTGCAAATTCATGACATCACTGGATATATCCTGTCAGCTCCCTCCTACTCCCAGTGTGACCAGTCTCCTTGCAGCAGGAGGTTGTTGTGAGCCCCGGAGAGGGACTCACTGTGAGAAAAAAAATAAGCAGCTCTTTGCTTTTTGATCATTTTTAAGTTGCTTTTCATTCATTTTTATTTCTTTAACAACTGGTCTGCTGTTGCTTTAAATTTTATTCAGCCCGTTTGGTGGGAGGAGGGGTCAGTGCTCAGCTCTATTGCAGCCTCCTGCCTCTCCTCCGTGTCAGCCCTGCCTACCGTTCATTGTCTTAATTTTCTTTAATTTTCTTTACTTTTCTTTAATTTCCTTGATTTCTTTTACTTTCTGTTTCTTGCTAGACAGGCAGTTTGGGCTTCGTGGAAGTTCTCTCCCCCCGGACCATACGGGGGAGAGCCCTTCAGTTGCCGGTGTCTCCGGAGTTTTTCCCGGGTGCTGGACTTTAGCTCAGCAGATCGCGGGGTTCTTTTCCCCCGGGGCGATCTGCGCGGCAGCGGTTGGAGCTCCGTTGATCTTCGGGAGCCTCGGGGCAGCCTTAGTGAGCGGCGGTAAAACTGTCCGCGGATCTTGGCGCCTTTTTTGCCTCAGGGCTTTTGCCGCGGCGGCCATTTTAAAAACGCTTGGTCGACCGCGTGCATGTCAGCACATCGGAACTCCTTGACTTTTGGGTAAGTCTCTTTTGCCTTCATTTTGCAAACGCTATTTTCCTTTGCAGTTATTTATCCTTTGCTTCTGAGTTCTGGTTTACTTTACAAAGGGGATATTTGTAGGCCCTTCCCTTGGTTGGTTCACACGGTGTGTTGCCTAAGGGGGGGGGGGGAAATCCCATAGTGGGCTCTTTGCTGGCATCGGGTTTGTTGTTAAGGCCAATGCCACAGAGGCCCCTCTGTATCATTTGTGGAGCCCGTAGAGGTCCTTTATCAGTCTTGGGAGTCTGCAGGGGTTGTGCTACCCTGTCTTCTCTCATGGAGCAGAAGCTGGAGGTCAGAGAGCCAGAGGGGATGGCCGAGCTTCCAGAACTTGATGCTGAGCGTTCTTCCCGCCAGGGTGTGCCAGAGCTCCGGTCAGAGGGGTCCGCTGGGCCCTCTGCGCCTCTGCCAGCGGGCATTGCGATAGAACCCGGAGTTTTTAGTCCCGAGTTTGTTCTGTTAATGCACCAGGCGTTTTGTTTGCGGCAGCAGGGCGCGGTACCTGGATCGGTTCCTCTGCTGCCCCTTGCAGTCCCCCAGGACGCGGGAGGGGCTTCGAGTGTTCCTCCTCCCGCTCCGAAGAAGGCTCGGAGGTCCGCAGCTTCGGTGGCGGATGAGGAGTGCCTGAGGGGTCTGAGGCGGCCTGGGACCCGGAGGGGGATCCTCGAGATCTCGACGACGGGGAGCTTCCGGAGCCTGAAGACCAGGCCA
This sequence comes from Ichthyophis bannanicus, assembly GCA_033557465.1. NCBI lineage: Eukaryota > Metazoa > Chordata > Amphibia > Gymnophiona > Ichthyophiidae > Ichthyophis > Ichthyophis bannanicus. The sequence continues at coordinate 534,558,044 of CM066034.1, read as the reverse complement.
AGATCATTCGGGTTTTTCGCCGCGAGGAACTGCCGGCGCTCATTTCCGAGTCTTTGAAGGTCTTGAATATGGCGTCTCCTGTGGCCCAGGATGTCGAGATCGAGGACCCGGTTATACAAGCGGAGCGTCAATCGCACATAGTTTTTCCCTTACACCGGGTGGTGGACAAAATGATCAAAGATGAGTGGGATAAGCCGGATGCCGGATTGCGTGGCGTTCGCACCCTGTCTCGTCTTTACCCCTTGGCAGACCCAGATAAAGAACGTTTTCGCGCACCGCGCGTGGATGCGGTGGTCTTGGCGGTTACTAAAAAGACCACTATCCCGGTTGAAGGGGGAGCGGCCTTGAAGGATGCCCAAGACAGGAAGGTCGATGGTTTACTGCGGCAGACCTTTGAGGCCGATTCCATATCCTTGCAAGCGTCTGTGTGCGGCGCTTGGGTGGCTCGGGCGTGTTTACGCTGGGCTCAGAGGTTGCGTCTATCCTCGCGTCTCGAGGAGGAGGATGTGAAGGAGTTAGATCGCTTGGAGTCTGGGGCGGCGTATCTAGCGGATATTCATTATGACTTGATTCGCGCGTTAGCCAACAGTACGGCGTCGGTGGTGGCGGCCAGACGTTCAGTGTGGCTCATAAACTGGGCGGCTGATGGTCCTTCCAAATCTCGTCTTAGTAAGCTTCCCTTTAAAGGAGGGCTTCTCTTTGGAGAGGATTTGGACAAATTGGTCAAGGACCTGGGGGAGTCCAAGGCTGGTCGCCTCCCTGAGGACAAGCCTAAGCCGCTTCGTTCGACCTCCTCGGTTAGGGGGCAGTCTCGGGATTTTCGCCGGTTTAGGTCCCCCCGCTATGCAGGTTTCTCTAGGGGCCGCTTTCAGACCCGCGCGCAGGGCTTTCGGAGCTACAGAGGTGGAGCGAGGGGCTTCTCTGCGGCCTCCCCCTCCGAGTGAAATGAGGCGGGTCCCGGCGGTGGACATTTCGGTAGGCGGCCGTCTGCGGGAGTTCCTCTCCGCTTGGACCCTCATCACAACGGACCAGTGGGTCCTCGATATCATTCAACACGGTTACGCCCTCGAGTTTGCTCGGCCCGTTCGGGATTCCTTTATCCGCTCGCCGTGCAAGGGGGCCTCCAAAGCGGCAGCGGTGGCCGCCACTCTCAACAGATTGTTACTGTTGAGTGCGATGACGGAGGTGCCCGAAAGCGACTACGGTACGGGTCGTTATTCTATTTATTTCGTGGTGCCCAAGAAAGGCGGGGACTTCTGACCCATTCTAGATCTCAAGTCTCTCAACCGCTGCTTGCGGGTACCGCACTTTCGCATGGAGACCTTGCGGTCGGTAATCGTCGCGGTGCGTCCCGGGGAGTTTTTAACGTCCCTAGATCTGACGGAGGCGTACTTGCATATTCCCATTCTGGAGGCTCATCAGCGGTTTTTGCGGTTTGCTCTCCCGTGGGGGCATTATCAGTTCCAGGCGCTTCCTTTCGGTCTAGCGACGGCTCCTCGCACCTTCACGAAGATAATGGTAGTCGTGGCAGCGGCATTGCGGCGCGAAGGGATCCTGGTTCATCCCTATCTAGACGATTGGTTGATTCGGGCGAAGTCCAAAGAGGAAAGTCTGCAGGTCACGGACAAAGTGATACGTTTTCTGCAGAGCCTGGGTTGGGTGATAAATTTTGCGAAGAGTCATCTGGAGCCCACCCAGGACCTCGTGTACCTCGGAGTCCGTTTCAACACGTGCTCGGGTCACGTGTTCCTTCCGTCCCCGCGAGCCGATGCCTTGCGCGCTCTCATTCGGAAATTCCGAGCCACTCCGGCCCCGACAGCCTGGGACTACTTACGAGTGCTCGGTACCATGGCAGCGACTCTGGAAGTGGTTCCGTGGGCGAAGGTGCACATGCGACCGTTGCAGCGGGCCCTTCTCCGTCGCTGGTCGCATCTGGCGGATCCCTTAAGCAGAAGGCTGCCTTGCCCTCTGGCGGTTCGCCAGTCTCTCCGGTGGTGGCTTCTCCATCGCTCTTTAGCGACCGGGATGCCGCTAGATCAGCCCGATTGGTTGCCTCTTTTGACGGACGCCAGCCTGACGGGCTGGGGGGCGCATTGCCAGGACAGCTTTGCGCAGGGCCTATGGTCAGGAGTGGAGACGTCGTGGTCCATCAATCGCCTGGAGCTGAGAGCTGTGTTTCTAGCTCTTCAGGTCTTTCAACACTTAATCCTCGGTCGGGCAGTGCGGGTTCTGTCCGACAACTCGGCGACGGTGGCTTACATCAATCGACAGGGCGGCACGGGAAGCGCCGCCATGGAGCAGGAAGCGGATCAGTTGTTCCGTTGGGTGGAACCTCGCCTTCCGTCGCTTTCAGCGGCTCACATTGCCGGAAAGGACAACGTAACGGCCGACTTCCTCAGCAGAGTTCACGTGGATGCCGGGGAGTGGCGGCTGCATCCCGAAGTCTTCGGTCAGATTGTGGAGCGCTGGGGATCGCCGGTGATGGATCTGATGGCGACCTTCCTATCTGCACAGGTCCTTCGCTTTTACAGCAGGCGAAGAGAGCGGATGTCGGAGGGCATAGATGCTCTGCTGCAGGTGTGGCCGAAACAGGGACTTCTCTACGTTTTCCCCCCGTGGGCGTTAATCGGCCGGGTCGTTCAGAAGATAGGACGTCACCCGGGGAGAGTTCTTCTGGTGGCTCCCGATTGGCCTCGTCGGCCTTGGTATGCGGATCTAGTTCGTCTATTGGACGGTCGTCCCTGGCGCCTACCGGAGCGCACGGATCTCCTGGTTCGGGGTCCTCTTTTCATGCCTCAAGTGGATCGGTTCTCGCTTACGGTTTGGCCATTGAAAGGGCACGCTTGAGAAAGCGGGGATACTCGGCGGCGGTGATAGCCACGATGTTAGCATCCCGGAAGCGATCCACGCCGTTAGCTTATGTGAGAATTTGGCGCATCTTTGAGGATTGGTGTTCTCGGCATTGGATTCGAGCGGCCACGGTGGCCGTTCCCGTTATTCTGGACTTTCTGCAGGATGGTTTCGCTAAAGGACTTGCGGCCAGCTCCTTGCGAGTGCAGCTGGCGGCGTTGGCCTGTTATCGCGGTAAGGTCAATGGTGTGTCGTTGGGGTCTCATCCGGATGTTCGGCGCTTTTTGACGGCGATTTCCAAGTTGCGGCCTTCTCTTCGGGTTGGCGTTCCATCCTGGGATCTTAATTTAGTTCTCCGAGCTTTGTCTCGGCCTCCCTTTGAGCCGTTGAAACGATCTTCTCTGAAGGATCTGACTTTGACGACGGTTTTTCTAGTGGCAATTTGTTCAGCACGGCGTATTTCCGAATTGCAAGCCCTGTCTTGTCGGGAGCCGTTCCTGACCTTCTCGGCTGATAAGGTGGTGTTACGTACTGTGCCCTCCTTTCTTCCTAAGGTAGTCTCTCCCTTTCATATGGACCAGGTGGTCACCTTGCCGGTTCTCGGTTCTCGCGATGACACCCCCCTCGATGGCGATTTGCGCCGATTAGATGTTCGGCGGGTGTTGCGTCATTACTTGCAGGTCACGGACTCTTTTCGTAAGTCCGATCGTTTATTGGTCCTGTTTGGGGGGGTACGTAAAGGAGAGGCCGCGGCGAAGGCTTCTATTGCCCGGTGGCTTAAAGAGGCAATTTCGGCGGCTTATTTGCTTCAGGGCCGCGTGGTGCCATCGGGCTTACGGGCGCATTCCACCAGGGCGCAGGCTTGCTCTTGGGCGGAGCATCGCTTGGTTCCGCCGGGGGATATCTGTAGGGCGGCCACGTGGTCGTCCTTGCATACTTTTAGTAAGCATTATCGTTTAGATGTGGAGGCGGCGAAGGATTCTCGCTTCGGGTCGGCGGTGTTGTCTGTCGTCCGGAAAGATCCCGCCCCTTAGGTACTGCTCTGGTACATCCCAGAAGTTGAGGACTGCACTGCGGAGCGCTAAGGAAATATTAATTACACTTACCTGGTAATTGTAGTTCCTTTAGCGATGACAGTGCAGTCCTCCATCCCGCCCGCTTTGTTATTTTTCAGGATTCCGGAGTGGAGTACGGATTGAAGAATTTATGCAGGTGAGCCGACTCCATTTTTTCCTGTTTGTTTTCACTATCTTTCTAGTCTGTCTCTTGCCTCTGCTTTTGTGGCTCGGCGGACAGGGATGGCAAGCCGGGCATGAGCACGGTTACCTTAGCAGTATATATATATAAAAAAAAAAAAAAAACAACAACACATGCTGTTCTTTTTGGATGTCATATTCTGGCTACTTATTTCTTGCTCCTTTGAGTCTGCTTTGTTAATAGTTCACACTGGAAGTAGGAGGGAGCTGACAGGATATATCCAGTGATGTCATGAATTTGCACATGCCAGTCTCCTAGCTGCAGGAGGAGGTTGACAACCCAGAAGTTGAGGACTGCACTGTCGTCGCTAAAGGAACTACAATTACCAGGTAAGTGTAATTAATATTTTTTCTTTTTATTGTTGGCATCACATGATGGCATTGGGGAGCTACATTTAAGTGCTCAGAATGCTGTGTAGGACTCGGGAGCTGTGGCTTGCTGGCTCTGAGCTAAGAGAGGGTTCCTGCCGGTGGCTTGCTTACAGCCTTTTGTAAATTTGTTATGAATAGGATGCACTGCTTACTATACATGACAGTCGGGGTTAATATTTGTCATTGTCCGTGCGGGTGAAAAGTATGTGTGTCCATTGCCGAATTTTCAGAGTGAAAGTTTGTGCATACTTTCAGTGAAAGAGCACTCCTGGGAATATATTTGCATGCATTTACATCTACTTGCTTGGATGGATATTTTTTTTCTAAGCAAAAATGTGCATACTTTTGAAAAATTCAAAAGTTCACATGTATGGGTAAACCCCTCCTTAACCTGCCCACTCCCCCCCCCCCCCCCCAGGAGTGTCTCTTTAATCTGTGGATAAATGTATGCACTTACAGGCATTTAAATGCCTACGTTTGGCTGCACGTAGAATGTGAAATTGTAGAAAAGTCCATTTCCATGGGCAATGCATCGCTTTACTCATAGCAGTAGCTTTTAAAATTGGCTTCCTAGTGTGGAAAGGGGGGGGGCAGTGTTAACCTCTCTTTGCTGCTACCCTCAGGAGAGTCCAGATCTACTGCTGCACACGAAGCCTAGCACTGCTCCCCCTGCTCTGCTCTTCAGCTGCCAGACTGGAGTTGGCAGGACCAACCTGGCCATGATTCTTGGCACCCTGGTGCTGTTCTGCCGCAAGGGCTCGCTGGAAAAGCAAGAGTGAGTATCCCAGCAGGAGGTATTATTAAATTGCATGGAGCAGGGCAAGGATCCGGGTGGCTTCTTACCCATCTCTATGGAGCCTATTGGACATTTTGAGTGAACTACTTAGTGCTGGACATATTACAGCAAATTTACTGTACGAATTGACAGCTGCCTGCAAAGCGAGAATAATCTGTTGGGCAAAGATCTGCACATGCTTTATAAGAGGGCTGAGATTTTCTGTAGTACAGGGCTGTGTGAAATAGCAGGGACTTTGTCAAGTGTTTCTATTAAAAAGGCCGCGTAGGCTGACTTTAGGTTGCATATAGAGAACCAGGAGCTGCGCCTACTTAACGGTGCACTGTGGAGGTAAAGAAATTGTATATCTAAAAAACACAGTAGTTTGAGCTTTCTGTGTTCCTGCTTATGCAGGCAGCAAACCCTTCTGAAACAAAGGGCAGCAAGCTCAAGCATCAAGTTGGTTTTCATTTACTTCTGGAAGGCCAATTTAAAATCCCAAAAAGATGCAATAGTTTGCATATGTGCAGTTGCATGGGGTGTGGAGCAAATTATCAAAGGCTTAGTTATAAACTCCACAGATTAGTCAAGGGTTACGCTGATTCAGCCATACTGTCGTATCGGCTTAAAAATGTGCACCTGCTTTTAGCCACAGAAAAAATACCAGAAGTGGGTTGGGGTGGGGTGGGGTGGGGGAAGGGCTAATTTAGTTGAAGGGGAAGAACTATGCATGTACCTTAAAAATGTGCACCCAGAGTAAATTCCATATGCTCCCTTTGCAGTATCTCCCTTTTATGCGTGCTCTCCTGAATGGGGCCAGATCAAGGATAGTGGGTGTCCTTGGGAAATGAGCCTTGTGCACACCCTTCTGCCCTTGACTTACTTGCAGTCCCCCCACTTCTTTTCTTCTTCCTCCTTAAGGTCAGCATCGTGAGCACATTTAACTTTGTGGTCGCGAAGCCAGCATCTTATGAATGCACTCTCAGTGCCAGCCTGCCTTAAAGAAGACGATGAAAAGCAAGAACTGGCCCCACAGATGGTTCAAGGTGTTGGTGCCTTAGGCAAACCTTAAGCCTTATGCCTTCCCTGGCTGTCAGACTCTATTGTTTAGCTTTGAATGCCCTGCTCTTTGCTACCCCCACCCCAGGTGTTGCCACTCTAAGTGGCCACCTAGTTGGCCTAATGATTGGGCCAGCCCTGGATGCAGCATGGGCTCCCAGTGCTCTGTCCGCTTAGTTCTCTCTAGCTGGCGGAGCCTGGGTATTCCTGCTAGCCATGTTGCTTTCCTTTTTTGTTACTCCCAAAATTTTGATGCCATAGGCGTTTACCTAATTCACCTCTTGGTTGGTCCAGCCCTTCTCCTGAGTCATAGAGACTAGCATCTATTCAAAGAACCAGTCAAACCCCACATGCACCAAATTGCTTCAAAGCTGCCGGGACTCTCTCAGCCATGTCTCACTTTTAGACACCCTTCCCAAAGCATGCCGGCTTATAGCTCCAGGTTTCATGTTGACAGATATAAGGCTGCAGTTCCCAGAATGTTTTTGGATGCCTGTTTTATCTTACAGATTGTTTTGTTTAGAATATTTTTAATTGTATACCAATTTGGGCCTTCCTTTGGGACTGAGAAGGTAGTTCCCAGTTAACTTGCCATCCTAATGTCTGTATAACCTTGCTCCATGGTAGCATCACGCTGATAAGTACTAGGAGGCATGAAGAGAGAAATGCAAAATTCTTAAACATAGTCTCCCCCACGTACGTGCAATGTATCTGAATATATAGGAAAAGCCTCCCAGCATCCTACCTTTTTGAACAGAGAAGAGGCACTGGGATAAATATTCCTGCATGAAAGAGCAAACACATGGTGCTTCCTCGCATGCCTAGGAGAAACAGGCTTTTTATGTTGGCCCGACAGTTTGCCACTTCCTCGTTTTGGCCTCAGTTGGAACTGGTCTTTGCTGGACTACAACTCCATAAGCTTTCATCGATCAGGGTTTCTTCTCTCCTTTATTTACTCTTTCTCGTGAGTTTTAAAATATTGCCTTTGCATGTGCCAACATTTTCACTGCCGCTGCCCCACCCCCCGTGTAATACGCAAGAACTGGATGGGCTGATGGCCTCATCCGCTCTTCTGCCTCACCATAGGTGAAAAAGGAACAGACATCTGTAAGATTTCCTACAGCTGAGGCATCCCACAAGGGAAAATTTTCCCAGGATAGAAGCTGGGCATACAAGACCTCTAAGCCGTCATCACCGTGTAAAAATGGTGATTATGACACTAGCCGGCCTGTTCCATGCTACTGTACAAGGTGTTCAACTATCCATACCTCTCATTGGGATCTGACAGGAACTTGCAAGTGACTTGGACTAGCCACCGCCAGAGACAGGATGCTGGGTTCGATGGACCCTGGTGCTACTTACATCCTGATGTTAACTAGATTTCCTTCTCTCTGCTGGTTTGCATCATTGTCTGTGGCAGACTTTTGTACTCATTCAGCACTTGCTACACTAGAGGGCCCTTTTACTAAATCCCGCTAAGTGGTTAATGTGCATTTTAGAATGCAGTAACATCCAATGATAACTTATCACACAACCGTGACAGCTACCGGCTACTAAAAAGTGTATTATTTGTGCATCGGGGGGAGTGGGGGGAGGAGGAGGAGGGGGGATTGGATGGGCTATGAGCACGGCGTGGGTGTGGAGAGCTAAACGCATGATAAGGGCAAAACCATAACGGGCTTTAGTAATTAGTTCTTAAGAAACTAATACTCGTTTTTTGCTCTGTTTCTATTTTATCATAGTGTTTTTCAGCATAGTAGCTCACCACCCAGGGAACAGTTTCGGGTTATTCAGAGCTTTATTGACATGATACCGAATGGGCAGAGGATACTGGCAGAGGTAAGTGTGTGTGTGTGTGTGTGTGTGCGCACGCACATGCCAGTGTACAATGAGCATAAAGTGACTGGTGACATCACGTGTATCTGAGGGATTTTCCTATCATTCAAGTTACGGACATGACTGATTAGAAAATCTTCAGAAATGAACTCTGGGGTTTTAGGAGCCCAGTTACACTGCACTTCCTGCATCTGGCTGCCGGCAATATGTTACTGTACATAGTTAATTGTAACTACTATTCTTTTGTTCTATGTACACTGCTTAGACCAGGTGAAAAGCGGTATATAAACCCTGCTAAATAATTAAATAAATAAGCTTCCACCTTCAGAACAGGATGACAGGAAGATCTTTTGAGTTTTGTTTCAGAAGTATGAGGTTAAAACAGTCAGAGGTGACAATGCCAAAAGCTAAAGTGTTACTTAAAAACAAAAAGCTTTGAAAATGGGTATTGTCATCTTGCACTGTAGGTTATGGGTAGGGCTTCTGGTTCTAGATGTTTATGATTTGGGATTTTTAGAGGTTTATTTTTGAAGCAATTGGGTGCTTTTCCAGTAGCAGCTCAGCCATACGTAGACACAGCTGAGCTGCTCCAGTTTTGGCGGGAGTGTTGCCGCTGTTTGACAGGCACCGCCGTGGGCCCGGTAGACTGCCCTGAGTGAGCGCTAATGCGGGCTGTGATGGGGGGATAGGCTTGATCGGCGATCGCTGCAAGGCAGTAAAGAGAAGGTGAGTTAACTCATCTTCCCCAGTTAAGAGGTTAAATTGCTAAATGGTCAGATGTTATCTGTAGATTTGTGGGCCATGTTAGGGGAGGAGCAAGGGCAGGCCAGAAAATTATCCAGATAGTGGCAATAGTCAGCCACTATTCAGGTAAGTTACATGTTTAACTTAGGTCTGCTTATTAGTGGGCCTAACTTAAGCAGACAGTGTGTTCACCAATGCGATAAACAAAAGTATGCAAAAACTTCTGGTCCTGGTCCTGGCCCTGCCCCCACAGGTCACTTCTGCCCTGGTCCTGCCTATAGTTCCACTTCTCTTTTTGTCTACAAATTAAGCCCTACTTTTACGAATCTCTAAGGGTAATGCATTCTAAAAGATTGGACCTGCCATGGAAGCGCAGAAGCATGTCTATCAGTGTAACAAGTCTAAAGACAGAATAGATACAGTAGGAAAGCATTTTGGAATGAAAGAGGGACTGAAGTAGATGCATTACTCGGTCAAGACAGAGTAAGATAGAACGACACAGTCACACCTTCAGCACCTGAAAGACTAGTATGAGCACTTTAAATTTTACTTTCTGAAGAATGGGTAGCCAGTCAAGCTTGCATAGTACAGGAGTGACGTGCTCCCGATAGTGACTACCAATTACGAGATGGGCAATGGCATTCTGTAGGAAAAGATCATCTAAAACTGACACTTGAGATGTTGCACTGGTTGCCTGTCTGTCATTGCATAGAATTTAAAATTATTTTTCCGATGCTTCAGATAAATCACACGCCAACTCCTTAATTGTGCTCATGCATAATAAAATATATACTGATGAGTAAGACTCTGTTCCAAATTCCAGTTGGGGTTAGACTGAAAACTGCTTCTGATAGGGCCTTTTTTTGTAGGGGGCTCACCCTTTGGAATCATATTCCCATGGAGCTGAAGGAACTAGATGAACCGCTGATATTCCAGAAGCTCTATAAAGCTCAGCTATTTGAAAATATCTTTTGGAGCTGCATGTTTTATGGATGTACCTTATATTTTATGCTTATTGTAAGTTGAAATTATTTTACAATTGGATATTTATAGATATGTAGCATTGCATTTTATATATTGCTGTAAAGCATCTTGTAACTCCTATGCGGGTTGGAATATAAATTGGATAAATGAAGAAAATAGCCAGGTAGACTTGGGAGAGCCATAGCTCATCCTTGGAAATGAATTATAGGAAATAGATCCACTTTTTGGAATCGGCCAGATTCTTGTGACCATGACAGGATACTATGGAAGACATGATGTGGGCTCAGTGGACCTAGGTCTGGCTCAGCATGTCTTGTCTTATGTTCTTTTGTAGCAAAGAAGGACTAAATGCTCAATGTTTTCAATGGAGAAAGATAAATATTGGAGTGCCCCAGTGATCTGTACTGGGACCAGTGTTTTTTTAGCATTAATAAATGGTCTAAGAATGGGAGTGACAAGTGAGGTAATGAACTTTATAGACAACACAAAATTATAGTTAAGCTGTTAAATCACAAAAGGATTGTGAGAACTTGCAGGAGAACTTTGGCATGAAGCAAATATGATACCAAGCATTAGCAGTAAATTTGAGAGATTGAGATCATACTCAGGGCCAGCAATACCATTAGGCTAAGTAGGCAGTCATTTGGAGAACTGGCCTTCTGAAGGCATCCATTGCTGCTGCTGCTGCCGCCCCTCTCTGGGAACTGCAACGGTGGCAGTGGCTCAGAAACCATGGCGCAGCACTTTCCTAAACACTTCGGCACTGCATTGCAGTTTTGGTCTTCTGTTGTTCTCCGAGAACAAAGCAGGAAGTCAGTCCTCACATATGGGTGACATCAGCGCTGATGGAGCCCATGCGGAAGCATCTCCCCAGCTTTCAAAGAAAACCTTTGGGAGATGCACCACGCATGTGTGATCCACTTCCCGCCCAAGGGTGCCATCTTGCCTCAGTCTCCTTTTTTCCACGGAGCCCATCGGACGTTGTCTAGTTTCCCTGGAAAAGTCTGATTTTTTTTTTTTTTGCTAAGTTTTCTCTGGTTTGCGTACCAGTTCCCTCCTGCCCTCAAACCAGCTCATCTTGGCATCGCTCCTCGGGTTTGTCTATTCTTTTTCTCATTTTTTCATCGAGAAGTTCCTCGACTGGTGTTCACGCACTTTTTCAGCCAAGTGCCTCAGAGCCCTGCCAGATGGCGGGGATCTCCCTTTTCCAATGGCCTCCAGTAGCTTCAAAAAGTGTGACCGTGTGGCAAAATGATATCACTCACTGACCCACATGACTTCTTTCTTCAGTGCCTCGGCTCGGAGCATGATGACTCTGACTGCGAACTCTGCAGAACCATGACACAAAGGCCTTAAAGAGCCTCCATCAGCAGCAGGAAATTTTTTTTCAGAAGTCTGACTATGTGCCAGAATATCCAGTGACACCACAATGTCACCTCTGTGTCTCACGAAGCCAGAGCCTCCTCAGAGTCCCGCAGCCACGGTTCCCCCAAGCAGAAATCCCTGGAGGTGGAGCACAAGAAGAAGAAACTCTCAAAGATCGTCTCGAAGGATGGATCCGAGAAGAAGGGGAAATCCCAGTCCTCAGCTGTGAGTCCAAGGAGTCTGGGCAGGAACGGCCTTCCAAGTTGCCCCGTAAGAAATCGTCAGCACCCGCCAACCAGCCTTGGACCTCCAAGACCATCGTCATTGAGGACTTCCTCTTGACAGAAATCCTCGGTGCTCGCATCAAAGGCTGCAGCATCAACTGATATGGAGACCAGAATGGCAGCCCTGGAGAGCACTATATCTGTCCTAGTGGCCATGCAGTGGGTGTTCATGTCTGACTCATCCAGTTCATCTGCCCCGACAACGGGACCTTCGACATCAAGGGCATCTCCGGATGTCGTGCCGATCCTTGAGTGCCACCAGCCCCGGACTAGATCCCAGTCCTGTTCCTCAGGACACCAGTCCTTCCTGGCGAGCGCCTGTGACTCAGACCGATGATCCTTTGGAGGTTGCGGACCATCGGGGGCAGTCCTTGACCGAGGTGATTGCGTGGCGTGAGACTCTTACTCGGACTTAGAGTCCGAATGGGAGACTGAGGACGAAGAGTCACTGGACACGAAACGATGTGGGAAACACCGGCGTCAGTACCAGTCGTTAGTACGCACCTCAATGCCATGAACCGTGTATGCCAAAGCCCTGGGTTTCAAAGGGCCCAGCTTTCCCATAACTCCATGGCCATGCGCCGGCTTAAAAGCTAAAAAACTCATTCGTGTGTATCACCTGGCAGGGAGGCTCGAACCCTTGACACCCTTGACCAGAAGGCCTTTTAGGGCTCGATGGTAACGTGATGGATCCAGTCCTACCAGCTAAACATCTGCATGTACTTGAAGGAACTGTTGAAGGATCTTGGTGGATTCTTAGCAGGCCTCGATGGGGAACCCCTACAGAGGTTTAAGACCCTGACCTCGGTGGTAAAAGAATGCTTGACGTTTTTTGTCCGGGCAGCTTAAGATGGCTTTGAGTCATTGGCCAGAATGGCAGCCGCAGGCATTGTGGCCCAACACCAGACATGGCTGCAGTTCTGTAACCTGGAGCAATGGGTGCAGGACAAACTGATTGATTGATGTTCCCTGCATAGGAGAAAACCTAGTCGGGAAGCCCATGGTGGACAAGGCAGTGGAGATAGAGACCAAGTACGTGATGAGAACCAGGCTCTTAAAGAAAGCCTTGGTGCAACCCCGGTACACCTCATTTCCAGGCCTTCCCAGCCCCTCAACAAGGCCAGCAACAAAAAGACCAGGGACATAGTCCCGGAAAACAAAAGGCCCCGAAGTCCCAGGCACCAGCTCCAGCCCGGGGGGGGGGGGGAGCTTTTGACTGCATTGGTGCGACCTCCCCACCCCCAGGGGGTTCGCTGCTGTCCTTGGGGGGGGGGGGCGTCTAGCACTGTTTGCCCACAGGTGGACAACCATCACCACTGATACTTGAGTGCTACAAGTGGTCAAGGAGGGCTACCTCCTCCACCTACAATGGGTGCCACCCTCGTACTTCCCAGGAGAACCCACCAGGCCTCTCCTTCACCAAATCCTGCTCCTCACTGAACTAGCAGGCCTAATCAGTGACAAAGCAGTGGAGCCAGTGCCGAAACATCGCTGGGGTACAGGCTTCTACTCCAGGTATTTTCTCTTCCCCAAGAGGACAGAGGGCCTCAGGCCCATCCTAGACCTTCGAGAGTACAACAGGTTTTTGGTCAGGGAGAGGTTCAATATGCTCTCCCTTGGGATACTACTGACATTCCTCCAGCAGGGAGATTGGCTGTGCTCCTTAGACCTAAAGGATGCCTACACTCGCATCCTGATTCATCCCAGCCACAGAAAATACCTCCAGTTTGTTGTGTGGGGACAGCACTATCAATAGTGTGCTGCCTTTCAGCCTGGCCTCGTCACCAAGTGTCGTCACAAAGTGTCTCGCAGTGGTCGCAGCCCACCTCTGGCTCCAAGGGGCCTTCGTCTTCCCTTATCTGGATGACTGGCTCATAAAGGTGGACACTGCTACAGAAGCACAATGCATCACCAGGTGCACCATCAATGCCCTGCAGCACCTGGGATTCGTCATAAACTATCCCAAGTCTCACCTCACTCCGGCCCAGCGCCTAGAGTTCATAGGGGTGCAACTAGATATTCAGGCAAAAGCCTTCCTCCCTCAGGAAAGGTCAGAGCACTTCAGGGAGTTGGCCGCAGAGGTACACCGATGCTGAACACTACCTGTCTGGCTCCTACTCCCGTGGATGGAAGGCCTCACATACACCTTCCCACCGACAATGCTGGTAGCCAAGACACTATTCAAGGTCCAGCATGACAGATCATTGCTAATGCTGATAGCTCTTCGGTGGCCCAGGCAGCCCTGGTTCCCACTGCTCCTCTCCCTATCAGCGGCAATGCAGATTCCCAGGGCTGAGCTCCAGTTCTACTCTCACAGGAACAGGGCTCTCTCCTACACACCAACCTGGGGTCCCATGGCTTGGCTGCTGAAAGGGACCCAAGGTCCTCAGGGCCCGTGCTGAAAGCTGCGGAACCTTCTGGCTTGGAAACCAGAATGGTGGTCTCGGAGCAGAACAGCACTGCTATCCTGGCCCTGCAGCAGGCAGTGTTGGCCAGTTTGTCTGCATCACCTGCCCCGATGACCGGTCCGAGTGCCATCGGCCTCTGGTAAGCCCTTGGTACCAATCGAGGTCTCAGTCCCTTTCTTTGAGTATCCGGTCCTCCCCAGCCAGTTTCCATGACTTGGAACCCAGGTCCTCCAGAGGCCACTGACCACCCAGCCCTGGCTTCGACATTATGAGTCGCAGAGCTAGACTCCGAGTGGGAGACCAACAACGAGGCATCCCCGGAAACCAAGTGGCACTGAGAGATTCCCTCCTCTTCACCTTCTTTCCGCGGCTTCATGCTGGCAGGGAGGCACTAGTACTTTATACATTGGATTGTAAACGGGCCCTGTTCTTCTACTTATAGCGGACCCAGGCCCATCGCAAAGCTCCTCAGCTTTTCGTGTCTTGTGAACCCAGCTGACTGGGGCTCCCTGTGACTAAGCAAACTCTGTCCACTTGGGTGGTGGACTGTATTGTCCTCGCTTGTGAGCGAGCTGGCCTCTCCCTCGAGCACCTCATCACAGCGCATCGCATGAGGGTGATGTCCATGTTGGTGGCCAACTACCGCTCGGTGCCAGTGACTGAGATCTGCAAAGCCGCCACATGGTCTTCAATTCATACGTTTGCAGTTCACTATTGCTTGGAGAGCGATTCCCACGGGGACAGTGCCTTTGGCCAGGCGGTACTCCATAATATTCTCGGGGTATAGGCAACTCCTGCCCTCTGACCCTTCTGTGTTCAGGCTACCGGAGTGATAGTGTCACTGGATGCTAGGGTCCTGCAGAGTCTTTCTGTGGGGACTCACCTTCTGCAACTCACAACTACCCAATTGTTCACCATTGGTGCTGTCTTGTTCGGTGCTTGGCAGCCTGGAGCTAGGGAGTCCCATATGTGACGACTGATTTCCTGCTTGTTCCTTGAGAAAGCGTAGTTACTCATCTGTAACAGGTGTTCTCCAGGGACAGCAGGAATCAGTCCTTGCAATCCTCCCTCCTCCTCTGGGAGTTGCCTCCCTACCTTGTTTTAGTTTTTACTGCCGTACTAGCTATGTCATCTGACTGAGCAAGATGGCACCCTTGAGTGGGAAGGGGACCACCCATGCATGGTAGCAAGCCCCAAAGGCTTCATTTGAAAGCTGGGGAAATTCTCTGCGTGGGCTCTATTGGCGCCGACGTCCATATGTGAGGACTGATTCCTGCTGTCCCTGGAGAACACCTGTTACAGGTGAGAAACTGCACTTTCACAAGTCTCTTCAGCGGCTCCCTAGCAGTTTCTGCATCCAGTTCAAACTTCTCCTACTTGACCTATAAATGCACTCATTCTGCTGCTCCTCACTACCTTTCTTCTCTTATGTCTTCCTACACCCCTCCTCGGGAACTCTGCTCGTCTGACTGATCACTTCTATCTGTGCCCTTCTCTTCTACTGCCAACTCCAGATTTCGATCTTTCCACTCTGCTGCTCCTTATGCCTGGAACAAACTGCCCGAGTCCGTATGTCAGGCTTCGTTTCTGACTCTTTTCAAATTCAGAGTAAAATCTCAGCTCTTTGAGGCCACTTTTGGGTCCTGATCTGCATAGTCCCCGGCTCTTCAACTATGTGTTCCCCTAAACATATCCTTGTCCCTAGCTGTTGTGTTGTGTGTCTTGGCTAGACTGTAAGCTCTGATGAGCAGTGACCGTCCCTTACATGTCTCTGTACAGTTCTGCATACGCTTTGTAGCGCTATACAAATGTCAATAGTAGTTTTGTGTTTAAATCTGAACCTCACTAATAAAGAATTGGTTGCCTCTGAATCATGGTCTGATTGCTTCCTTAAAGGCCCAGGTTTTGAATGCTCGCCCATGGTTCTACATATTCTGATAGCGGTGGGATCATTGACTCTTCTCTGAAGACCTGGGACTCATTGCTGCTATTTATTTATTTATTTTATTTATTTAAAGTCTCTTATATACCGCGCTATTTATCATCAGCGCGGTTTACATAGAACAGAACAATCTCAGTACATTTGAAATACGTATGAGTTACAGATAACAGGGCAGAAAACTTGGTCAACAAGGGTAACTATCTACAATACAATAATGATTGACTGTTTGTATAAAACAACTAACAGAGCAGAGAATATAGTGTACAGCTGTAATTAAATCAAAAATTTCTTAATTCTAGGGTGTAGTGTTTATGCTTCTGGCTATTAGACTGTCTTTTGATATATTAGATAGCATTACGGTGGCTGGAAGTATTCAGTGAAGAGGTAGTGCTTGATAGCTTTTCTGAACTGCTTCATGTCACATATTGCTCTAATTTATTTATTTATTTATTTATTTCAACTTCTTATATACCGCACTCTTTGACATCAGCGCGGTTTACAAATAACAGAAAGGAACCAGAACAACAGGCTGTTTGGTATTACATATAACAGGAGTATCAACTTGGATAACATGGGAGAACTATTTACATGGAGTATATAATCTGTTAGCTAGATAGCATGCTCGAACTATTTACATAAAATTAGCAGTGATGCTTGGAACAAGAGGGATATTGTGGATTATACTAGGGTGAGGCTGTTATGGCTGAAGTTTATTCCAACCTCTAGGCGCATAGAATTTGAATGCTCTGTTGATCGATGATTGGGACCAATTTGAGGAATCACTCGGAATGATTAGGGTGTTTTCGGCAAATGGTCTCCTAGATCTTGTATTGGGAGTTAGACTGATGAGATCTGAAGTCGTTGCTGGTGATAATTTGTTGAAGGCCTTGAATGTAATGAGGAGAGCTTTGTATCTAATTCTATATTCTATAGGGAGCCAGTGAAGGTCCCTAAGGATTGGTGTAATATGGTCTCTCTTTGATGCTCCAACTAGGATGCGAGCCGCAGCATTCATTGCTAGTTGCAGGGGGTTTATAGTGTTCTTTGGAAGACCATGTAATACAATATTCGCATAGTCAAAGTGAGGGGTGACTATTGCTTGGAATATTGAGCGGAAATCATTGTATTCTAGCATGGGTCTTAGGTGGCGTAATGTTTTTATCTTGAAGTAAATCTTTTTTACTGTATTTTTTATGTGGGAGGTAAAATCCAGTCGTTGATCAAGGATCACACCTAGGTAACGAATTGTATTCTTGATTGGGAGCTCAGCGTCCCGTACCTTAAGATATGCAGGGGGGAGAAGAGCTTGTTTCTAGTGACCAATAAAACTTCCGTCTTTTTGAAATTGATTCGCATGTTTTGATCTAAGAGCCAATCCGCTATTGCATTGAAACAGTTGGTTAGGTTAGTGTAATTTGGACTTGTTATATCAAACGGGGTGTAGATAAGCACGTCGTCTGCGTAAATAAGGCAGGATACATTAAAGGATTTGGTGATTTGGCAAATCGGCTGCATATATATGTTGAAGAGGAGTGCCGATAAGGAGGAGCCTTGTGGAACCCCTTGCGTTTGGAGGAATGGTTCGGATGTTCTGGAGTCAATGCGAACATGTTGCCAACGATCTTCAAGGTATGTTTTGCACCAGTTCCATGCTAGGCCTTGTATACCCTTTTCGTAGAGTCGTGCTAGTAGTATGTTATGGTCTACTGAGTCAAACGCTATGACTCTGGATCTCACTGCAGGGTAAAAGGAATAGCCCTGCCTAGTAGAGAAGGACCAGAAGAAGTGGCGTTAAAGCTGAACAGGAAGAATTTTTTCTGCTGATTTCCATACTGCAGTTCTGCAGGAGTTGGTCTAGAATGGAAAGATTGATTCAATCCCTGGCCGAGAGATACCAGCATTTATGAAAGGGCATGGCCAAGGGGCAACACGAGCAGCAGCAACTGCAGAGGGCCTTTGCAAAAAGACAGGAGCAGATGCGGAAAATGATGCAGACTCGATGCAGAAACAGATGGCTGTACTACTACTGACTACAACATTTATATAGTGCTACAAGACATACTCAGCACAGACACATGTAAAGGACAGTCCCTGCTCATCTCAGCTTACAATCTAATCAAGACAGTCAACACAGTAGCTGTAGACATAGAATACATCTAGGGGGAATGGTAAGGAAACACAAAGGAGATTAGGGGAGTAAAGATCCGAAAGTGGCAGCAAAGAGGTGAGGTCAAACAGCAGCTAAAAACCCACCTTTTTTCCCTAGCCTTTAACCTCCCCACCTCCCCGCCCCCATTATAGCTCTACTCTCTTCCCTCTATTATTCCTCAGCCCACTCTGCTTTTATAAAGTGTAATTTCTTTTCCTTTTCTGGCCTTGTGCCTTACTTTTATCGTTTTTTTATGTATTGTAAACCGCTCTGATTTTATTGTGAAGAGCGGTCAATCAAATTTTAATAAACATAAACATAAACATGAGTTTGTACTCTGGATTTGAAAAGGGCCAGAGATGAAGCCTGACGTACAGACTCAGGTAGTTTGTTCCAAGCATGAGGAGCAGCAAGGTGAAAGGGAGCGAAGTCTAGAATTAGCAGTAGAAGAGAAGGGCACAGATAGAAGCGATTTGCCAGAAGAGTGGAGTTCTCGAGGAGGGGTGTAGGGAGAGAAAGAAAGTGTTCTTCAACTAACTCATCTAATGCTAATAGTGCCCAGGATGACCCCCAAGAATGATCCAGAGTGCTTTTTGGTGAACTTTGCAAGACATGCTCGCCTGACTGGGTGGTCAGAGACCACCTGTGGTTGCTTACCTAGGTATCCTATTCACTGGCAGTAGTCAAGCTGCCTTCAGACCACTAATCTTGAGGGGAAAGCAGTCTATGCAGAAATTAAAACCACCATTCTGAATATTAAACAACTGTTTGCAACTGAGGTCTATCCTGAGCTATCCTTCATATCGAGAGAGCGAAAAGCTAGCCCCTACTGATTTTGAAGTTTTTCTACAAGCGGGGTGCAGGGCAGTGAAGTTTGCTCTCTAAACTCTATAAGTTGCTGAGGTATGCTCCTTGGGAAAAGCCCAAACATCTTAAATTATGGGAGTCATTTTGGAGAAGTATTAGCTCTAAAAAAACAAACAAACCTGAATGTGTTTTCAGGGCTACTAATCAAATATCTGTCTCTGCTAATCTAGTGGAGGATGGCTTTAAACTCTTGTTCCGTTGGTACATAACACCACAGAGGCTTCATAAAATCTTTCCATCTTTGGATGAGAAATACTGGAGGGGCTGTGGGCAGTTGAGCACTCTGAAACATATTTGGTGGGATTGTCCAGCGGTACTCCCATTTTGGCAAATGTATGGAAAGTTGTTTCACGATATTACTGGTATAGCCTTGCCGTTTTTGTCTGAGGTCTTCCTACTGCTTTCTCTTCCTGAAAATGTGGGGAATGGAGCATCTCGTATTTTAACCTCCTGCATTACAGCAGTTCAGTGTGAGTTTGCACAATTCTGGAGATCGCCTAGAGTTCCTGGGAGGATAATAATTCATCAACGTTTTCTATATACACCCACTAAAGGCAATGTGTCATGATAAGCTTGAGCGATTTTATGGATTGAGCAGAGCGCCAAAAGTCATGTTCGCGTGGGAAAGGGCTTGTGACTGATTTGTGGTGTTATATTTATATTGGATATGTTAGTGTGAGAGAGGACTGTGGTGTGATCATGTATACAGGTCAATAAATGTAGTGTGTAGCATTTTTTTTTTTCTGATGAGAAGTACCACAAGCTTACCACTAGTTGTCATCGTCACCATTTTGGGAGGCAACCAGGTGCTGAACAGGAGCGAGTATGTTTTACTGCTGCTTCCACTGGCCACCAGTGACCTCTATAAGTCTGGGATTGACGATCAGGGAGTGGAGGGATCCCAGTATGTCGAGGGGAGGGGCCTTTGGGAGGGTTGGAAGCTTGCTATTGTGTTAGAGGGGGCTTTCGAGTGGATAGACCGTCTGCTGGGGGGAGGAGGTGAAGCTGGGGGGATCAGAGGTATGCTTTGAATGGAGCGGTTGGAATACAGGGTAGGGGTGCATTTTGGGCCTGAGGCAGTCAAGGGAGAGGTTTGTGAGGTTTGGGTCTGCAGATGGTGGGGGGCCTGACTTGTGGTGCTTCACTGGTATACTGTCTGTGCAGTGCAGTGATAGGAGGCTGCTCCAACGTCTTAAGTGTGTGGGGAGGACTGGTTCCATGGTTGTTTTCCCTCCCCCACCAAACCCATGTAGCTTCTTAAAATCACTGCTCCTGCCAGATGTGTAGAGACATACCTGTGCAGTCCTGCAGCTATTTTACAAGGAGCTATGTGTCTGACAAGACAAGTGAAAGAGTAGCTTAGTGGTTAGAGCACTAACTTGGTAACCCAGAGATCAGTGTTTGATTCCCACTAGCACTCCTTGTGGCCTTGGGCAAGTCGCTGAACCATCCATTACCTCAGAGGAAAGGCCTGGCAATCTACTTCCGGTGACACTGCCAAGAAAACCCAGGAGCCGTCTGGGTTGCCAGAAGTCAACACTGACTCGAAGACACACATTGCATTTTGCTGTGTTTAACAGAACCTCTTGTAAAATGTCCTGAGATGGATGTGGGAATTCTTCTCACCACTTCTTTTCTAAAATGTGCCTTCACATGTGCCCGGAGATGGGATTAGCTCTTGGGCATGTATTTTATAAAATGCACAGAACATACACGCACATAGTTACACCTGCGTCAGAGCAGGGGTAGATTTGTGCTTACTTTTCCTAGGAAAATTCTATAAAGGAGCAGAAGCGCCTATCTTCCTGTTATTAAATACATGCAACATAAGCATATGTGCCTTTCCTGCCAAGGCACCTGGTTGTAATTTTATAATTACTCACTTTGTATTTTAGCCTGATGTGACAAAATCAAAATTTATGTGTAATGCACAGAGGACTTATATAATGGGTGCAGTGGAAGTCACACAGTGAGTTCAGTGTGTACGCAGAAGAAGCATGTAGAGTGTGTGATATGCATTCAGATGAGACGTGCAGGAGATACAGAGTGCATGTGAAAGAGGTGTGATGTGCGAGAAAGAGGTACATATCAAACACAATAGAAATTTTATAAACTTCCCATATGCAAAACCTGGGTTTTATAAAACTAGCCCACGGGGTTTGCATATAGAATGACGCATGCTGACAAGAATGCATGTATTTGTATGTGCCCTGTGTGCAAGTGTATTCCTAGGCATAGAGCAGGGCATGAGTAGAGTTGTGGAATATACATTTTTTAAATAAAATATATATAGTCATTCTGATGCATGTGCATTTATATCAGCTTCTGAGCTGGTGTAAATGTCTGTGACTTGAGTCTACCCATGATTTCTAGTGCCTGTGTGTCTATAAAGTAGAGTAAAGATAGGCACGTTCTTACCTCCTTTATCTAGGTGACCTGTTATCAGTTATCCCCAATATGTGCATGGCAGAGACATGCAGTGAGTAGTCATGTGTGTATGGAAGAGGTAAATGCTGGGCACAGTGGGCCTATGCAACTATAGATATGGGTTGTTTATATAGGTGCGGCTGGGAAAGACATCACTAATGGTGGTACTGGTACTACAGCTTCATACAATGGTGGTGGAGATGCTGGTTCTGATGATGCTTCTAGACCTACTCCTGGTTTTGGTACCAGTTATCTCCAGGAACAAGCAGGAATAAGTCCTCACATATGGGTACGTCGGTACCGACGGAGCCTGCGCGGGAAAGCTCCCCAGCTTCCCAGAAGGAAGCTTTTGGGGCCTCCCACTGCACATGCGCGCTGCCTTCCCGCCTTCCTGACCAGCTCTCCTCAGTTTCTCTTTTTCCGCGGAGCCAGCAGGTCGTGTTCCTGTCACCGCTGAAGAAATTATTGTTTTAGTTTGTTTCTATAGACCGCGTACCTGCCTTCCCCATACCGAAACCGGTACCGCCGGTCTCTCTTATTTATTTATTTATTTATCTATTTCTTCTATACCGCCCCTTCCAGAGATCAGGGGCGGTTTACATGGAACAATTGTATACATTCGTATAACATTACATAGAACAAGAACTTTTTAACTTTTTACATATAACTTTTTACATATAACTTTTTAACTTTTTACATAAAACAGAACAGTAAGTTGCTTAAAATTATTTACAGGTGTATACTTTTGTATACTACTGGATTTACAGGGGAATGTCAGCGAGCTGACATTGCTATTTATAGATGTTATTTACAAAAGGTTAGGATACATGTTTTCACTATTCAAGTGTGTGTGTGTGTATGTGTGTGTGGGTGTGTGAGTGTGTGTGTGTGTGTGTGTGTGTGTGATGGAATTTATTTCCATTTTATCGTGGACTGTTTGGTGTGTCTTTGGGGGGGCTGTTTGAAGAAGGAGTTGTGTGTTAATTGTGTGTCTGCAGGTTTTTTTGTTTGTGTGCCTGTGGACACTGTGTGGCTGGACTTGGAGGGTAAGGGATTCCGAAATGCTCAGAGAATAGGTATGTCTTGAGTTCTTTCCTGAATTGGGAGAGGTCCTTTATGATTCGGATGTCTATTGGGAGTTCATTCCAGAGTGTGGGAGCGGTGAATGTGAAGGCTCTGGCACTGGTGGAGTTTTTAGTCCTCGTGAATGTTTTTGGCAGCTCTAGTGAGAGGGTTGCATTTAGTCTGCGGGCTCTTGAATCATTTGGGGCGTGGAGGAGTGTGGATAGATGGGAGGGGGCAATATCGTTTAGTAGTTTGAAGGTTGTTAGTAGTATTTTGTATTTGATTCGGTTATTTATGGGGAGCCAGTGTAGTTCTAGCAGTATAGGGGTTACATGGTCTGCTAGGTGGGCTTTAGTGACTACTTTTGCACAAATGTTTTGTGCTCTTTGTAATAGGTAGATATTCTTTTGTGGGAGGCCGGTTAGGAGACTATTACAATAGTCAAAGTGACTATAAAAAAAAAAAAAAAATCTTTATTCTGCACAACTTGGTGACTTCGGTTAGGCCTCAGGCCTACACAAATTCTCCTCATGGAGAAACCAGCCCCTGGTTTTAAGAAGTGTACCAAGTGTAGTGCTGTTATTTCTGTCACAGACACCCATGAATGGTGTCTTAAGTGTTTGGGACCTGACCACTCCATTCTGGACTGCCCATCCTGCTCCCAGATGTCTAAACGTGGGTTGCAGAACCGGGCCAACAAATTCCATGTGCTGTTTGCTTCAGATAATCCAGCATCACAGTCATCCAGGTCTTCCTCTCCGGATGGATCTCAGGTAACCAAACCTTCTGCGGGCAGGTCCTCAAAGAGCAAATCTCCTTCAAAGCATCGAGAGGCTCTCACTTTTGAGTCTGAGGATCCTGCCCCAGCCAAACAACCCCGGTGGGAAGCTCTGGCTTCCAAAGCATCATCTATGGGGTTACAGGTTGACATCGATGGCACGGCCTCGACTGATCACCTGTTAGACTGCTCTGGGGTACCGGCCCATACCGGTACCGACATCCAGGCAGCAGTGGCGTCTATGAGCAATACTGTTCAGACCATGCAGCAGGCCATGCTGGCTTTTATTAATGCTGCGACGCCCTCGGTTCCGGTATCGGTATCGTCTCCCATACCGGAACCGAGACCTTCGACTTCCAAACGCAGATCGGTTCCGCATGTTGGATCCGGGTTTTCACCCGATACCGATCCCATACCCGGTACGCCCGATGTCGATACCGATCGGTATGCGTATCGTGCGTTGGAAGCAAATAGAGAATACTCTGATTCTTCTGAGGATTTTGACTCCTCTGAGGACTCTGATGAGCTGTCTCTAGTTCTTCATGAAGACCCCTCTTCCCCAAAGAGGAGAATGTCTCCACCAGAGGATTTGTCCTTTCAAGACTTCATTATTGAACTAGCTAAAGGACTTTCTATTACCACATCCTCTGAAAAAGAACCTAGGTCAAAGAAATTGGATATTTTAGGATACCCTAAGGTTCCTAAAGAGGCAGTCACCCTGCCTATCCATGAAATCCTTCAAGAACACTTGATGGACTTATGGGAGGCTCCTCTAACGTTGTCTCCTTATTCTTGTAGGTTGGACACCATGTACCGGGTCCCTCCTTCTCCTGGTTTTCAAAAGACTCAGTTGCCTCACCATTCCATTGTGGTGAAGTCTGCACTGAAAAAGATTAAGAGTACCAAAAGGCACTCTTCTACCCCTCCAGGACGAGAATGTAAGACCCTAGACTCTTTTGGCAAGAAAATTTTCCATGCTACTATGCTTATAGCCAGGATTAATTCTTACAGTCTGTATATGGGCATGTTTCTCAGGGAACTTGCCCTAAAGATACGACATTTTGCCTCCTTTATCCCTGAGGATAGAAAAGAGGAGTTCATTTCTCTGGTGAAACAGCTTCTAGATGTTTCTAAGTTCTCCAACAGAGCAGCTTTTGATTCCTTTGAGGGTGCCGGTAGAGCTTCGGGCATTGCTATTGCAGCCCGACGACTTGCTTGGCTCCAGGCCTCTGACCTAGAACCCTGGGTCCTGGATGGCTTACAGAATCTGCCCTGTACAGGTGAGAACTTATTTGGTAAGGACTGGCAAATTAAAGCTACTCAAATGGACGCAGAAAATGCTACATTGGATAGACTTTCTAAGTCTACCTCTACTCCTGCCAAGAAAAAGTCTTTCAAGAGGCCTTACTACAAGAAGGCCAGATTTTCCACAAATACTGGCCAACAATCTTCTCAGCCTCGCTTTGCTGCTAAACGTCAGCAACCTAAACAGGCAAAGTCAAAGCCTGCAGCGTCTACCACTCCTCAGCAGGCTCAACCCCCTCAGGGGTTTTGACTTGCCCCTAGAGAACTTAACATTTCTGGCTCTAGAACAACCAGAGCCCCTCACCATTCCCGGAAGGTTAGCTCACTTTGCTCCCAGATGGGAGCAAATCACATCAGAGCAATGGACCCTCTCTATCATCAGAGAGGGCTACAAACTTCATTTTTCCAACCTTCCTCCATATACCATGGTGAGGCACTTCAATTCTCCCCCATTTCTCCTGGACCTGTTGGATCAGGAAGTCTCTTCTCTGCTTGCCCAAGGGGCAATAGAAGAGGTTCCTCTTCTTCAACAAGGGACAGGATTCTACTCCCCTTATTTTCTCATAACAAAGAAGACAGGGGGATTCAGACCTATCCTAGATCTGAGAGAATTGAACAAATTTCTGTTCAAGGAGAAATTCAAAATGCTTTCTCTAGGCATTCTCCTTACATACCTTCAGAGTCAGGATTGGCTTTGTTCTCTAGATCTCAAGGATGCGTACACACATATACTCATCCACCCATCCCACAGAAAATATCTAAGACTTCTGTTTCAGGGAAAACATTTCCAGTACAGAGTACTTCCCTTCGGTCTAGCCTCTGCTCCAAGAGTGTTCACCAAATGCATGGCAGTTGTTGCCGCATTTCTAAGAGGTCTGGGAATTTTTGTATTCCCATATCTGGACGACTGGCTCATCCGAGCTCCATCTCAGTCAGAGGCCCAGATTTCCCTGGACCGCACAAGGCACCTTCTGCAGTATCTGGGACTGGTGGTAAACCTTCCCAAGTCTCAACTTACCCCTACTCAGTCTCTAGAATTCATAGGGGCCCAGTTGGACACCACCACTGCAAGGGCTTACCTACATCAAGTCCGGGGCCAACGTCTGCTGTGCTTGGCCTCCCAAGCTCAATCCAGCAGTCACTTGACAGCCAGAGAAATGCTGCGACTTCTGGGCCACATGGCCTCCACGGTACACGTGGTGCCCTACGCTCGTCTTCATATGAGAGCAGCTCAATGGACCTTGGCCACCCAGTGGACTCAGGCATCAGGAGTGCTCTCCGACCAAATACTCACCTCAAAGCGTCTGTTTTGGTCCCTCCAATGGTGGATGTCCACCAAGAATCTGTTGTTGGGGGCCCCCTTCCAACCTTTGTTGCCCCAAGCAACCCTCACAACAGATGCCTCCCAAACAGGGTGGAGAGCCCATCTACAATCCCTCTCCATTCAGGGTACTTGGTCTCCGCAGGAGACCACCCTTCACATCAACCTCCTGGAACTGCGAGCAATCTTCTTTGCCCTCAAAGTCTTCCATACCCTCCTTGTCAACCTGACCGTCCTAGTTCAGACAGACAATCAGGTGGCCATGTTCTACGTAAACAAACAAGGAGGGACAGGCTCTCTGTCGCTTTGCAACGAAGCTCTCAGATTATGGGCCTTCGCCAGAGAGCATCAAATTCATCTTCTGGCAATATATCTTCCAGGGGTTCAAAACTCTCGGGCAGACAGACTCAGTCGAGTTCTGCTTCCACACGAATGGTCCCTACATATGGACCAGATAGGCAGAATCTTTCAGGAATGGGGAACCCCGGACATAGACCTCTTTGCAAGTCCGTGGAATGCCATACTTCCCCGGTTCTGTTCCAGGATTCCGTGTCAGGGAGCTCAGGCCAACGACGCCTTTCTCCTGCATTGGGGTCAGGAATTCCTATATGCCTTTCCACCCATTCCTTTGATTCCCAAGACTCTGTTCAAACTCCAGAGGGATCACGGATCGATGATCCTCATAGCTCCACGCTGGCCACGCCAAGTGTGGTTCCCTCTACTTCTGCATCTCTCTCAGGGACCCTCCCTGGACCTGGGAGCTGCGCCAGACCTTCTCTCAGGAGGAAGGGACTTTGTGGCACCCAAACCCCAAGTCCCTACACCTCAGAGCTTTGTTACTGAAGGCCTAAGCCTTCATGACTTCAATCTTTCTCAACCAGTGAAAGATATCCTTCATGCCTCTAGGAAACCCTCCACGAGGCATTCCTATGCTTTCAAATGGAAACGCTTTTCCATTTGGTGTGCTCAACAGGGTCTTGACCCTCTAGCACTTCCTTTGAATTCTCTACTAGACTATCTCCTGCATCTTTCTAATGCAGGCCTTAAGACAAATTCAGTAAGAGTCCATTTGAGTGCTATTGCAGCATCCTTAAAACCTATAAATGGACAACCTGTCTCCTCTCATCCGCTTGTTGCAAGGTTCATGAGAGGCCTGACTCTAACTAAGCCTCCCATTCGACTTCCTCCGGTAGCATGGGACTTGAACCTAGTTCTAGGTCAGCTTATGAAGCCACCTTTTGAACCGTTGGTTTCTACCTCCTTGAAATTTCTTTCCTGGAAGGTCCTTTTCCTTATTGCAGTCACTTCGGCTCGCCGCATCAGTGAACTACAGGCCTTAGTGGCTCATCCACCTTATACCAGGTTTCATCATGATAAGGTGGTCCTAAGGACGAATCCCCACTTTATGCCCAAAGTGGTCTCGCCTTTTCATCTTAATCAAGAGGTATATCTACCTGTCTTTTTTCCAGCTCCTCATGCATCCAGTGCAGAGAGGAACCTTCATACTTTAGATTGTAAAAGAGCTCTTGCCTTTTACCTCAACAGGACTCAGCCACATCGAAAGTCTTCCCAACTTTTCGTGGCTTTTGATCCTTCTCATTTGGGACTTCCAGTCTCCAAACGTACACTTTCCAATTGGATTGCTCAGTGTATTTCCTTTGCTTACCAGAGTAAAAATATTTCTCTGGAAGGCCATGTCACAGCTCACAATGTGAGAGCCATGGCCACTTCTATGGCTCATCTTCACTCTGTCTCCATAGATCAGATCTGTCGAGCCGCCACATGGGCCTCGGTTCATACCTTCACAGCCCATTACTGCTTGGACAAGGACTCCCGCCGGGATGCCTTGTTTGGTCAGGCTGTCCTCAAACACCTGTTCCATACTTGAACAACTCCTGCCCACCTTCCCAGGATGGATGCCTGAGATCCATACGAAGATGGCGAACCCTTGGAATGGGATCTCCCAGGCATCTTAGCTAGGGAGTCCCCATATGTGAGGACTTATTCCTGCTTGTTCCTGGAGATAGCACAGTTACTTACCTGTAACAGGTGATCTCTGGGAACAGCAGGAATTAGTCCTCACAACCCACCCACCTCCCCTAGGAGTTGTATCTTCTATCTATCTTCCTTTCCTCTCTCTATTGTCTCAGCTATAAACTCGAACTGAGGAGAGCTGGTCAGGAAGGCGGGAAGGCAGCGCGCATGTGCAGTGGGAGGCCCCAAAAGCTTCCTTCTGGGAAGCTGGGGAGCTTTCCCGCGCAGGCTCCGTCGGTACCGACGTACCCATATGTGAGAACTAATTCCTGCTGTTCCCAGAGATCACCTGTTACAGGTAAGTAACTGTGCTTTGTGTTTGGTCAGGGGTAGATTTAGGCATAGGCAGCTACCTCCAGTGCTAAATTTCAGTAGGCACCAGAGCATTTGCTGCTGTGCCTTCAAGGCTTGCTGTCTTTTTCACTGCTGCCTCACAGCAATAGTAGGGAGTTCAAAGTAAAAATCCAGCATGGGGCTCGCTATCTTAGTGCTATGATACAAAATACTATCAAACCCCATCTTGCTGTTTTCTATTCATATATTTACCTTTTAGTTAAAAAAGGTACTGTTTTTTCAATAACTTCATATATAGGTATGCAACCAAATGTAAACAACTAAACGGACATAAGTACCCAACAGCACACTTTATTGGGATTACTTTTCTGAATATAGCTAATATGAATTACTGCAGAGCCCAAATACCAATCAAATCGCCAATAATGTATACTATTTCAGTCCATATCATAGTCCAATGCAGCGCCACGTTTAGAATCCTGCTTCAGGAACTATCATCCATGCATTGTATCCATAAAAAAAAAATTGTCCCACGCTAAACAGCCATCCATATTCTTTAGTGTTGAACTAGCTCGCAGCATCTGTAAACCACAACTGGCCGCATCCCAGTACTTTGAACTTCTTCCATATGAACCAATCAACTCTTTCAAAATGCATCACAGGCTTCCAGGCGCCATTTCCTTAATGAAGTGAACTGTCCAAGTAATTTAAAAATACCTCAGGCCATCTAAGGACTATAAAGAAAGTTGCTCTACTTCAATATCTTCCTTTTCTAAATAAAAATATGACAGTCCAACCTAAGGTGATATATCCCATTCACTTTCACAATTCATCCTTTTCAGGGCAAGAGTATTTAAAGAAACGATCCAGTATTGTTAATGTAGATCATGACCTCTCCATTTCCCAGAAACCTCTTCAATAACTCTCTATTTTAAACTGGTAAATTGATTTTGGGTTGTGTGCAGTGTAGCACCATCAAAGCCTGCAAAGCTCCAGTTTAAGCCAACTGTGATGCTCATTCATTCAAGCTTTCAGTGTTCTCTTTGTATGTGCCACATATAACAGTGGACTGGGACATTTAATGAGATAAACAATGAAAGTAGATAGTAAACTGTAGGAGATATTGTCGGTAGTAGATAAATACACATGTATAAATACTCGTTATGTCTAGGGAAAACTGCTACGCTCCATTTTCCAGGATTCCATAGGACTACCTGGCAAACAAACCATGTGATAAAACAAGAACCAACCCTGTGTTTCTATATAAATTAGACTTTACTACTGATAGAAGAATAGTGTAAAATTAGCATAAATTAGTTTTCTGAGGTAGTATCTTATGCAGCTCTATGTTACAATTGCCAAGATGCCTAATCTCTGTTTTAGTAACCAACGTCACTGATTCTCTCTGCACTCAGACGTACAGTACAGTACATTGTCTGTCTAAGCTAGCCCCAACCTTGGGGCGGGGGGGTGGGGGGTGAGAATTAAAGACCAGTACCTTAGCTTTTGCCAGAACACTTGTGGCTGGGTCCGAAAAATTGTCTCGGGAATGGCATGAAGTCAAAGTATGGCAGAGGTCCAGCATTGGCTACAGGTCTGTGGGAGAGATTCACTTCATCCCGAGGTTTTGCCCTTGGACACTATCTGACATTTCAGCCAGAGAGACAGGCAAGCACACAAAGTGCAGAGAATGGCAGAGGAAACCAACAAAACAGTTTGTGACTGAAAGGCAGGATATAGGAGAAGTTAAAGTTCCCAGATGTTCTGCAAGCCTCTGTGCATGTTCCCAGAGTGCTGTGTGTGTGTCCTTTCCCTGTGTCCAGCATATAATTCTTTGTCCTGATGGCCTGCTGATTGGCTGGTCTCAAATTCTGTATGTAATCTTCAGAAAATCCGGTAACAGCTAATAGATGGTCCTTCTGCAAACAAAGATCCATGGAATGAGAAAGTTGCTGGTATGCAAGTCCATACGTTGTTTCAAATGCTAGTACCAGTAGCACAGTGAAGGTCTCAGCAATGAGTTCTTCTGCACATAGTCAGCTGGAAAATAATATTTCTGCTATGGAGTACATAAATCTGCAGAATTGCTTGATCTGCAAGTTTTAATGCCGAGTTATAACAAAACAGGAGCCCATCTTGTTTAATTTATGCTTTGGTTTGGAGCAGGCCCCATGCCCTACAGAACCTGTTAGCCTCAAATCTTCTGTGATCATTCAGATGTATACAGAACTGACCAGTCCAAATCTATGTAGAACCACCACATTGACCACACGCTTAATGACCTCTTTGCAAACAGTAGAATGCTCTTTAACTATAAATGATTGAGTAATCAAATCCCCTACATTCTTACCCCGAGTATATGATATAAGGGGTCGAGAATCAAAAATGGGATGCAAAGAAAAGGCTGACCAATGTTTATGAAGCTCGGCTGCTCCAGTAGTAGCCTTATTAGAAAAAAGGCAGAATGCAAGTAAGATGTTCCAGCTTATTTCCAGAAGCAGAACTTAACATAAGATCTCTTGGCATAAAATGCCCATTTATATGCCCTTTTTATAGTCCTCATGGAGTAACCGCTGTGCACCCCTCCCCCCCACTGATGTTTCTACTCATGTTTAGATGAACAGATTCTTCGAAGACTGCTTTAAACTTGAGGGATGATGACTGTGGTATCATAAAAAATGATTCCTATTCACTGATTTCCTATATATGCAATTTCCCATCCTGTTTGGGTATGTGTGAATATCCAGGAAATGCATACACAATTGTTCACTTTCCACATTAAACTGTAAATTTAGGTAGAAATAGTGAATAGAAAGCAGTGAGACAGTGTTCGATATTTGCAGTATGATAGTTACTTATCTTAGTGCTTTGCCAGGTATTGCTACATCCTGCCCTCTTGCATGAGTTTGCATGGTAATGGGAAAGTCAGGCATGAGGAGATGGTGGGGCACTGCAGGATTTGCCATATTTATTTATTTATTTATTTGCAAATCTTTTATATACCGCCACTTCGTAAGATCAGTTTACATCAAACAACATGAAATACATAAAACAGTGCTGTGATAAACAGGTACATTGAACAATAACACAGGTACACTACCAAAAAACTGCCTCCAGTTTTGCAACTGATTCCTATAGATTTTGGGGTGCTGAATCCAGGAAAAATAGCCAAAATGTTCCATCACGTCACGTTTTCTTGCAAAATTAGATTTCTTACCCATATAAGGAATGTTCGCATAATTTCTTTTTAGCCGACAGCAGTTTATTTTCTTGGCCCAAAATAGAGGTTGTAATGGTTAACTAACTAGAAACACTCCCTCATGATATTTTAGAGTGTTTTGTATTCATTTTATACATTAACAGGACAATTGGGAGGCGGGGGGCTAAATCCAGTACTCGCGCTGGCGCATGTTCTTTCCTGTTCGCCTCGCCTCGTTCGCTCGCTCAAACACGGTGGTTGCGATATGAACGTTCCTGTCAAATTTCAGTTTCTTGCAAGTTCATTATTACCTTTTGTTTGCTCAGTCGTAATCCAGCTTTATTCTGAAGTGGTTCACTACAGTTGTAGTTTGCAGTGCTGTGTATTTGTGATGGCTCACAGAGCCAGAGGTTGCGTCAACTCTCCGGACAGTTTTTGTTTTATTTGTGGGGAATATACCGTGAAAAAGCGGCAGAGGAACAACATTTCTGCATTTATTAAAAAAGTATATTTCGCCTATTTCGGTTTGAAGTTAGGCGATCAAGACAAACCGTGGGCTCCTCACAAAGTGTGCAAGACATGTGAGGAAGATCTACGCTTATGGATGAAAGGTAAAAAACAAGCATTTCGTTTCGGAATACCTATGATGTGGCGTGAACAAAGAGACCACAGCAGTGACTGCTATTTTTGCTCTTGCATTGTGAAGGGATACAACTTAAAAAATAAGAACGTAATAAGTTACCCCAACCTTCCCTCAGCAATTAGGCCTATGCCTCATAGCAACGAAGTACCTGTGCCTGAACCACCAAAATCTTTGGATCATATTTGTGTGGACGGTTCTGATCATGATGAGACTCATCAGATGGCTTTTCCCGATGAGTCCAGTACTTCCGAGTTTGAAACTGAACCAGATCCGAAACCTGAACTTTTCTCTCAAGCTGAATTGAATGATTTAGTCCGGGATTTAGGACTCCCAAAAGATGCTGCCCAACTGCTAGGTTCTCGGCTTAAACAGAAAAATCTATTGTCACCAGGAACAACTTTTTATTGGTACCGCAACCGCGAGACACAATTTTTGAAGTATTTCAGCAAAGAGGAAGATTTGGTATTTTGCAACGATATATACGGAGTGATGGAAAAGTTTAAACTCAAGTATGATCCTGCTGAATGGCGGCTGTTCATTGATTCGTCAAAAGACAGCATAAAAGGTGTTCTTCTTCATAATGGCAACACATTCGCTTCAGTTCCTATTGCTCACTCTGTTATTCTCCAAGAAAAATACGAGAATTTGGCCCTGATTCTTCAGAAGATTCGTTATGATGAGCATAAGTGGATGATTTGTGGAGACTTTAAAATTCTATCCATGCTATTAGGGCAGCAATCCGGTTTCACCAAATATCCCTGCTTCCTTTGCTTGTGGGATAGCCGGGCCTGCGACCTACACTGGGGGAAACAAGACTGGCCAATTCGGGAGTATTTGAGACCTGGTGAGAAAAATGTTCTTCATGAGAGCTTGGTACCTCGTGATAAAATTCTATTACCACCTCTCCACATTAAGTTGGGTCTCATTAAGCAATTCATCAAGTCCCTTCCAAAAGATGGTGAGTGCTTTCGGTACCTTTGCTCAAAGTTCCCCCGACTTTCTGAAGCAAAGCTAAAGGAAGGAGTGTTTGTTGGCCCTGATATAAGGAAACTCATTTCAGATGGAGCATTCGCTGAAACGATGTCTGAGAAGGAAAAAGAAGCCTGGGATTCCTTCAAGGATGATGTTCTCAAATTCTTGGGGAACAGGCGGGATGAGAACTATAAGGATATTGTTGCCAGGATGCTCAATGCCTTCAAAGAACAAGGCTGTAACATGAGCCTGAAAGTCCATTTCTTGCACTCCCATGTGAACTACTTTCCCGAAAATTTGGGGGCGTACAGTGAAGAACAAGGTGAAAGGTTTCACCAGGACATCAAGGACGCAGAGAAGGTACCAAGGAAGATGGAACACCACTATGATGGCTGATTTCTGCTGGTTGCTGCTGCGGGAAACCCCAGATGAAAAATACGCCAAGCAGCGCACCAAGAGAAGCATTCGGGGGAAGAAGAACCGGGCCCACCAGGAGATTGATTGACCCAAGAATGACTTTAAAATCTAAACTGTGTTGACAAATATCGTGTTTTTACTAAACTTTGAAATAAAAATTTGCTAGTTATTACCACAGTGTCGGATCTCATTTATTAGAATTTTATTTTCACACCATCGGGTGTTTGTCTTCATGTATTGCAATGGTGCGGTTTCGTTTTCTATTCTTACATACATACCTGTACAACATTTTTTGCACATTTCTTTGCTTTGCTTTGTGTCTAACCTCGCTCTTATATGCTCAATGTTTGTGCACATGTATGTGGCTGTTTTAAGTGCAGACAATTTTGCTACCATCACAGTGTGTTTTGTTGACATTACTCTATTCTTATGTGTTGCCTTGTTACAATTTTCTTTATTCTTATTTGAATAATTACTAAACAATTAGTATAAAGAATTCATCCAAGAAACTTTTATCTCGATCGCACTCAATCTGAAACGTTCACTTCAAACTGCTAACCAAATGTAGCAAAAAATCTGTACGTGATGGAGCAAATTGGTTACCAGATTTGGATTCAGCGCACCAAAAAACGTAAAAATCAATCGAAACATTAGAGGCAGTTTAAAAAAAATTTTTTTAGTGTACCTGTGTAATCAAAACTATATACAGGTAGTTAAAATCAAGTACAATGAACAGTAATCAGTACTATATATAGGTAGTATTGACAATATTTGGAACTATTTACATATATACATTAAAGTTTTATCTTAAGTTCTCTTTTGGTAGTAGCATTGCAAGTATTAGGGCGAGTATATCATGGAGATCTATGGAGGATGGGAGGCCTTGTCCAAATCATTATCTATGTTCGAATAATATGTAGTACTCAGAGAGACAGGCCTTGCACTGGATTTTTACTTTCAGCTCTAATCTACTGCCATTGGGCAGTGGTGAGAGAGGAGCAGACCAGAAGATGAGGGTGGAAGAAGGGGAGGATATAGGCGATGGCAGCAGTGGAGATGGGCATTCCCCACTCTATGCTATAAGCATTTAAAAGTTTAATCCAGCACTGTGTTTGATATGGCTTTGCTGCTGTTGTGCTGTGGTTGCATGACTCGTCCTTGCAGTAGTGTTAACGGAGATGACACTGCTCTTAATACTGACGCTAGTGTGGTTGCTGGAGATGCTGGTATGAGGTGCTTTGCTATGGTGCGTGATAGATTACACAGGTACACTACCAAAAAACTGCCTCCAGTTTTGCAACTGATTCCTATAGATTTTGGGGTGCTGAATCCAGGAAAAATAGCCAAAATGTTCCATCACGTCACGTTTTCTTGCAAAATTAGATTTCTTACCCATATAAGGAATGTTCACATAATTTCTTTTTAGCCGACTGCAGTTTATTTTCTTAGCCCAAAATAGAGGTTGTAATGGTTAACTAACTAGAAACACTCCCTCATGATATTTTAGAGTGTTTTGTATTCATTTTATACATTAACAGGACAATTGGGAGGCGGGGGGCTAAATCCAGTACTCGTGCTGGCGCATGTTCTTTCCTGTTCGCCTCGCCTCGTTCGCTCGCTCAAACACGGTGGTTGCGACATGAACGTTCCTGTCAAATTTCAGTTTCTTGCAAGTTCATTATTACCTTTTGTTTGCTCAGTCGTAATCCAGCTTTATTCCGAAGTGGTTCACTACAGTTGTAGTTTGCAGTGCTGTGTATTTGTGATGGCTCACAGAGCCAGAGGTTGCGTCAACTCTCCGGACAGTTTTTGTTTTATTTGTGGGGAATATACCGTGAAAACGCGGCAGAGGAACATTTCTGCATTTATTAAAAAAGTATATTTCGCCTATTTCGGTTTGAAGTTAGGCGATCAAGACAAACCGTGGGCTCCTCACAAAGTGTGCAAGACATGTGAGGAAGATCTACGCTTATGGATGAAAGGTAAAAAACAAGCATTTCGTTTCGGAATACCTATGATGTGGCGTGAACAAAGAGACCACAGCAGTGACTGCTATTTTTGCTCTTGCATTGTGAAGGGATACAACTTAAAAAATAAGAACGTAATAAGTTACCCCAACCTTCCCTCAGCAATTAGGCCTATGCCTCATAGCAACGAAGTACCTGTGCCTGAACCACCAAAATCTTTGGATCATATTTGTGTGGACGGTTCTGATCATGATGAGACTCATCAGATGGCTTTTCCCGATGAGTCCAGTACTTCCGAGTTTGAAACTGAACCAGATCCGAAACCTGAACTTTTCTCTCAAGCTGAATTGAATGATTTAGTCCGGGATTTAGGACTCCCAAAAGATGCTGCCCAACTGCTAAGTTCTCGGCTTAAACAGAAAAATCTATTGTCACCAGGAACAACTTTTTATTGGTACCGCAACCGCGAGACACAATTTTTGAAGTATTTCAGCAAAGAGGAAGATTTGGTATTTTGCAACGATATATACGGAGTGATGGAAAAGTTTAAACTCAAGTATGATCCTGCTGAATGGCGGCTGTTCATTGATTCGTCAAAAGACAGCATAAAAGGTGTTCTTCTTCATAATGGCAACACATTCGCTTCAGTTCCTATTGCTCACTCTGTTATTCTCCAAGAAAAATACGAGAATTTGGCCCTTTCAGAAGATTCGTTATGATGAGCA
Organism: Ichthyophis bannanicus; assembly: GCA_033557465.1. NCBI lineage: Eukaryota > Metazoa > Chordata > Amphibia > Gymnophiona > Ichthyophiidae > Ichthyophis > Ichthyophis bannanicus. The sequence continues at coordinate 534,522,006 of CM066034.1, read as the reverse complement.
TAAGTGGATGATTTGTGGAGACTTTAAAATTCTATCCATGCTATTAGGGCAGCAATCCGGTTTCACCAAATATCCCTGCTTCCTTTGCTTGTGGGATAGCCGGGCCCGCGACCTACACTGGGGGAAAAAAGACTGGCCAATTCGGGAGTATTTGAGACCCGGTGAGAAAAATGTTCTTCATGAGAGCTTGGTACCTCGTGATAAAATTCTATTACCACCTCTCCACATTAAGTTGGGTCTCATTAAGCAATTCATCAAGTCCCTTCCAAAAGATGGTGAGTGCTTTTGGTACCTTTGCTCAAAGTTCCCCCGACTTTCTGAAGCAAAGCTAAAGGAAGGAGTGTTTGTTGGCCCTGATATCAGGAAACTCATTTCAGATGGAGCATTCGCTGAAACGATGTCTGAGAAGGAAAAAGAAGCCTGGGATTCCTTCAAGGATGTTGTTCTCAAATTCTTGGGGAACAGGCGGGATGAGAACTATAAGGATATTGTTGCCAGGATGCTCAATGCCTTCAAAGAACAAGGCTGTAACATGAGCCTGAAAGTCCATTTCTTGCACTCCCATGTGAACTACTTTCCCGAAAACTTGGGGGCGTACAGTGAAGAACAAGGTGAAAGGTTTCACCAGGACATCAAGGACGCAGAGAGAAGGTACCAAGGTCTATGATGGCTGATTTCTGCTGGTTGCTGCTGCGGGAAACCCCAGATGAAAAATACGCCAAGCAGCGCACCAAGAGAAGCATTTGGGGGAAGAAGAAACGGGCCCACCAGGAGATTGATTGACCCAAGAATGACTTTAAAATCTAAACTGTGTTGACAAATATCGTGTTTTTACTAAACTTTGAAATAAAAATTTGCTAGTTATTACCACAGTGTCGGATCTCATTTATTAGAATTTTATTTTCACACCATCGGGTGTTTGTCTTCATGTATTGCAATGGTGCGGTTTGCGTTTTCTATTCTTACATACATACCTGTACAACATTTTTTGCACATTTCTTTGCTTTGCTTTGTGTCTAACCTCGCTCTTATATGCTCAATGTTTGTGCACATGTATGTGGCTGTTTTAAGTGCAGACAATTTTGCTACCATCACAGTGTGTTTTGTTGACATTACTCTATTCTTATGTGCTGCCTTGTTACAATTTTCTTTATTCTTATTTGAATAACTACTAAACAATTAGTATAAAGAATTCATCCAAGAAACTTTTATCTCGATCGCACTCAATCTGAAACGTTCACCTCAAACTGCTAACCCAATGTAGCAAAAAATCTGTACGTGATGGAGCAAATTGGTTACCAGATTTGGATTCAGCGCACCAAAAAACGTAAAAATCAATCGAAACATTAGAGGCAGTTTTAAAAAAAAGTTTTTTAGTGTATCTGTGTTATCGAGACATGACTGGTTGGGGTAGTTCTACTGCTGCTGTTCATGGAGGCATTAAAGGATTTGCCAGGGTTAACAAAGATGGTGATGAGATAATGAGATTGATCTTCCTTTGATTGGTCTTTCGCAGGTGGATAGCGCCATTGCACTCTGCTCAGAAATGCACAACATCAAGGAAGCGATCTATGAATACAAAAATAAACTAGAAGGTATCGGAGAGGATTACCAGATTCAGGTAGGTTCCTGGGACTATAATACGAGATAAAAGAACCTGGTCTATGACACTAGAGAGAACAAAATACATTCAGAACTTACAGTGAAGGTAGAGGTGCTCATATGGAGAATGTAGCTAGGGGTGGATCAGTAAAATTTAGACAATATAAGTAGTTATTGGTTGAAATCCTTTCCTCTTAATAAATACAACTAAAATTGCAATTAACAAATAAACTAATTGATCACTATTCAAATGTCATGGTCAGTGTTTTTATTAAACTCTGGCCATGACATTTAAATTAACCATATTTATTTGTCACTGTCATCTGGATAGTGGACGGTGCTGGATATATGTGAAGAGCAGTGATTTCAGTAAGATCACAGTGATATTCAGTTGCTGTCCATAAAGATATGGGGTTAAAAGACAGCAGCTGTTTTGCGGTTCTAAATTAAATCCTCATGCAGTAGCTGTGGGGTAGATTCCGGATTGCGTTTAGCAGGAAAGGACGTCTGGTTTGGATGTCCATCCCTGCTAAATGCTGGAGTGCCTGCATGTACAGACTTGTTGTACGGGGAGCTCTGTTTGTGGCCACGAGGACGGGGAGTGAGCAGGAACCTAAACCTGGCCATACAGGGCTGATTCTGAGATCGGCCCTGTACTTTCGGATTCGGCCATTTGGATGGGGACTTATTTCACCTCGGAGGTGGAATAGGTCCCCCTGAATGTCAGAAGACTGAGGATCTAGGGCCCACCGAAGAGAAGAGAGAGTGCAGGGGGTTCCCTGTGGCCCGACCCTGGCCATAGCAGGCCCGATTGGGAGTCGGGCTGCGGGATAAGAAGATTTTGATGCCGGCCAGTGATCACGACTCCTGTATGGCAACAGGATGCCATGCCACTGCTGCTCCACTTAGCCAGGTAAGTGTCGGGACGTCTGGGGTGCCTGAATCGGGGCACGTCATGGACGTCCTAACCTTATGCTGCGATTCTGTTCCTGCGGGGCCATCTAGCCCCCGTGGGAGCAGAATTGAGTGCATCGGGGACGTACATCTTTGAACTGACCTCCACATGGATGAGCAGCTGAATATTGCCCTGTCCATTGAATTAAATGGAATACGCATGCTTTGCCTTCACTTTGTCTGTTGGAGCACTCTGTAAGACTTTTCTGTGGCATTATCCGGCTAGTGCCGCTGAAAATGCACAAGCGGGGCACTTACTGTATAGCAGCTGCCAATGTCAGGCTGGAAGAAATACAATTTTGCAGTGCTGCATCACATGATTGTATGCAGGAATCTTGCTTACGATATTCTCAGCATATCTGCATCCACCTCAGATATCTCAAGTTACATGGCAGCAATGGGTATTTAAAATGTTTCAACATTTCAAGCAATGGTTTTTATGCTTCATTCAGCCAGCCTGCATTCTAGAATCTCCAGCTGTAAATGAAACGAAGAGAGCGGTTGCTATGTTAGTCTACTTGGATTAATGGTAATAAAAGTAAACTGGCTGGCCTGGTGACTTATTTTGATTAGTTATTTATTTTATTACATTTTCATACTGCTTGTCCAAAAACTCTTTTAGTGGTGTACAATAAAACAAATAACATAACACAAAAACCATAAAATACATTAAAAATAACTAGGTTGGGGTGGGTGGTTATACTGGAAAACAAGATGTTATTGTTACTATTCTCTACTATATTGTTCTTGTTAATGGCTGCCTAGGGCAGATGTTTATGGTGGGTGCCGGGAACCATGTTGAATTCAGTTGTCAATAAACATGGATTACAAAAAAAAAAAAAATTAAAAATTAACAGCACATTCAATATTCACATTTCCCCTCCTCCTCAAAAACCTTTACAAACAAATGTGTCTTCATTTTAAACTTTTTAAAGTCTATCTACTTATGTAACTGTTGGGGAAGAGAATTCCAGATAATGGGAGCCTGTACCTGAAATGAACAAAGAGGATAGTATGTCTTCTGAATATCACATAATCCAGGGACCACCAACAACCTTGAATCCTTAGACCTCAAGGCACAACCGGATATATAATGCCACAAGTTATTTGCAAGAAAACAGGGGCCAGACCATGCAAGGATATAAATGCCAATGTCACAAGTTTATATTGGATCCTATACAACACTAGTAACCAGTGCAGTTCAGTCAAGCCAGAGGTGACATAATCATATATCTCCAGGAACAAGCAGGAATGTAGTCTTCACATATGGGTGACGTCTGTACTGACGGAGCCCACACGGGAATGCTCCCCTGTGTCCAATAGGAAAGCTTTTGGGAGCATCCCACTGTGCCTGCGTAGCTGCCTTCCCAACTCTCCCTCTCAGTTCTTCATTTTCCGTGGAGCCAGCAGGAAGCAAATCCTGTCACCACAGAAAATTCTTTAATTCCTTTTTGTGGTCAGCGTCTGCCTTCCTGTCGATGCTGGAACCGTCTCTTGCTGTCTGTTCCCTGATTCTTCTTTTTTTCTTTCTTTCCTTTTCTGTTAAAAAAACAAAAAAAAACCAAACAAAAAACAAGAGAAACTTTTCTTCAGGCGCATTGGCGCCATTTTAGGTCTTAAGTCTACCATACTGTCTACTGACACTATGGAGAAATCAGCTAGTGGTTTTAAGAAATGTTCTAAATGTGGCAGTACTATTTCGACTACTGACACTCATGACTGGTATCTAAAATGCCTCAGTCCTGATTGCAAACCATTAGAATGTCCCCTTTGTAAAAAGATGACAAAGAGAGGCCTGCAGAACCAAGTCTCAAAGTTTGGAACTCTTTGCCTCGGATGCGGTTTCTTTGGCATCGACGTCATCGAGGGCATCATCTTCCTCTCATGGATCTCAGATATCTAAGCACAAGTCTTTCTCGAAGATAGATCACCTCTCCTTGTTCTAAGAATCAGGATGCCTCGGGCGTTGCCATGGAGGTAGATCAGCCAGCCAAACAGCCCCGGCGGGAGCACCTGTCCTCCAAAGCCATCGAGGGGCTCCAGAATGCTTCTGAGGGCTCCACCTCAGGCGGGCTCCTAGTGCCATGCTCTGGGATGGTGGCACAAGTCTCTGTTACCGATATCTAAGCATCGGCAAGCTTCATGGATCAGCATATCCTGGCCATCGAGCATAGCTTGGCAGCTCTATTGGCAGCTTTACAGAGGCCCTATCCAAGCAGATTCCCTGGCCCGAAAGCGACATAAACCAGCATCGGCACCTGACAGAGCAGGAACACCATTCCCGCCGATACTTCGAGTCTTTGGAGTCTGATGCTTCTGATGATGAATCACTCAATACCTGAGGACTGCAAGGCTTGCCTGAGGAGCCCTCTTCTTCACTGGAACGCCACATGTGACATGTCTTTTCAAGAGTTTATTCGAGACTTAGCTAGGGGTCTCTCCATAACAGTAACATCCGAGAAAGAGCCCAGGGCCAGAAGAGTTGAGATCCTCCAATACCCAACAGCTCCAAAGGAAGCGGCCACCCTTCCAGTCCACTGCATTCTCCATGATCTCATGCTCCAGATGTGGGAGACTCCCCTCACGATTTCACCCCATACTTGATGCCTAGATACTATGTACCGAGTACTGGAATGTCCCAGCTTCCAAAAGACACAACTTCCCCACCATTCAATGGTAGTGGAATCGGCGATGCGTCAAATTAAGAGTTCTAAAACACTTTCTTCTAATCCTCTGGGTAGAGAAATGGTCTTCAATGTTTCCAGGCTTCCATGCTTTCAGCAAGGATAAACTCCTACATGCTCTATATGGGTATGTTCCTTAAGGAGGTTACTAGGGATCTTGAGGCCATGTCCTCTCTTCTTCCAGATGATAGGAGAGATGACTATCTTGCTCTGGTCAAGCATGACCAGAATATCTTGAAGTTTGTCAATAGAACAACCTTCGGTGCATTTGAGTGCACAAGCAGAGCCACAGCAATCTGCATCAGTGCACACAGGACTGCATGGCTGCAGGCCTCAGATCTTGAGCAGTGGGTTCAAGATAAACTGGGCAAACATACCCTGCACAGGTGAGAACCTTTTTGGCAAAGACTGGCAGGATAAGGCTTCTCAGTTGAAGTCAGAAAATACCACTTTAAATAGACTGTCTAGAACTACAGCCAAACCTGCTAGGAAAGACAGCTACAAAGAAGACCACCTTTAATAAAAAAAGAAGTTCTACTCTTCTTATCCTCCCGCTTCTCAATACCAGGCTCAGGGTCTTCAAAAGAGGCAACAGCCTCCCAAACAGAAGAAGCCACAGGTACCTAAAACTCAACCAGCTCCGCAGCCGCAGTCTGCGCCTGGTTTATGACTTTTTTCTAGAGAAGATAGCCTGCCTCTGGAGGACCCCCACCCCCATCCACATAGCAGGCAGACTCTGTCATTATGCCCACAGGTGGCATCTCATCACCTCACAGCAGTAGACACTAACCATAGTGAAGGAGGGGTACAGACTTAATCTTCAAACTCTTCCCCCTTCCACCCCAGTAGGGGAATATCATACACAGTCCCCTCTCACTGCTCATCTACTACAGGAGGTATCTTCTCTTCTATCACAGGATGCCATAGAAGAGGTACCCACACCTCAGCGGAGAGGGGGTTTCTACTTTCCATACTTTCTCATATCAAAGAAGAGCGGAGGGTACAAGCCCATCCTGGTCAAGACAGACAATCAAGGGTCCTGGTCAAGACAGACAATCAAGTGGCAATGTTCTATGTGAAAAAGCAGGGTGGAACAGGCTCTTGACCACTCTGCAAGGAGGCCCTCCATCTCTGATCCTTTGCCATTGCTCATCAAATACACCTCTAAGTGTTGTATTTCATAGGGGAGCTCAATGTCTTGGCAGACAAGTTGAGTTGGATCCTTCTTACCCACGAATGGTCTCGTCATCCGGACACAATGTCCTACATCTTTCAGACCTGGGGAACTCCAGACATAGATCTGTTTGCCACTCCACAGAATGCCAAGCGCCCACGCTTCTGCACCAGGACTCCCATGTCCAGCAACCAGCAAGTGGATGCTTTTCACCTCCACTGGGATTGAGGTCTCCTTTATGCTTTTCCCCTCTTTCCTAAGATGCTCTTCAGGCTTCAAGCAGAGAGAGGCTACATGATCCTCAGAGCACCGTATTGGCCACGTCAACTGTGACTCCCTCTCCTGCTGCATCTGACTAAGACTCGGCCTCTACGACTGGGATCTGCCCCCGATCTCCTTTCCCAGGAAATAGAATCCGCAGTCTCTCCATTCTCATAGCTTTGCTGCTGAAAGCATAGCATTACAAGACCTTAACCTTACACAGGAGGTAAAGGAGATTGTGTTAGCTTCCAGGAAACCATCTACCAGACGTTCATATGCTTTCAAGTGGTGTAAATTCTCTGCTTGGTGTTCCCAGAAGGATCTCAATCCCTTCTCTGCTCCCGTAGAGGCACTCCTTCAATACCTCTTCCACCTCTCCTCATCTGGTCTCAAGACCAACTCGGTGAGGGTTTACCTGAGTGTGATTGCCACCTCTTATCTCTTTGATGGACAGCCTATCTCCTCACAACTGCTTGTAGCGTGCTTTGTGAAGGGTCTTTTTCTGTCCAAGCCTCTCATCAGACCACCCCCGGTGGCTTGGGGCCTCAATGCCATTCTAGCGCAGCTTCTCAAGCCGCCCTTTGAATCCTTGGCTATGACCCCTTATTGCCCTCACTTCAGCTAGACGCATCAGTGAACTTCAGGCTTTGGTGGTGGATCTGCCTTACACCTGTTTCCATCATGACAAAGTCGTCCTTAGGACTCACCCACATTTCATGCCAAAGGTGGTGTCTCCTTTCTATTTGAATCATTCAGTTTACCTTCCTGTATTCTTTTCTAGACCACATGCGTCTAGAGCAGAGGCAACCCTGTATACTCTTCACTGCAAGCGTGCCTTGGCTTTTTATCTCCAAGGGACTCAAGATCGCTGTAAAGCCTCGCAGTTGTTCATTTCCTTTGACCCTAGTCACTGGGGTCTGTCAGTATCTAAACGTACTCTTTCCATATGGATAGCAGACTGCATCTCATTTGCTTATGATAAAGCAGGACTCTCACTAGAAGGTAATGTCACTGCTCAAAATGTTGGTGCCATGGCTGCCTCAATGGTGAATCTAGGCTCTGTGGCCACTGACAAAATCTGCAAGGCAGAACTTGGTCTTCTGTCCATACCTTTGCTACTCATTACTGTTTAGACAAGGACGCCCACCGGGATGCCATGTTTGATCATGCTATTCTCTAGCACCTCTTTCAGACTTGAGTGGCGTGGAGGAGTGGTGTAGTGGTTGGGGCAAGGTACTTCAGGCCGGAAGGTCGGAGGTTCAAATCCCACTAGAGGACAGCAACCTTGGGCTGGAAGGACTGGGGTTTCTAGTCCCACAGGTGCTCCTTGTGGTCTTGGGCAAGCCACTTAACCCTCCATAGCCCATGTTCCCTGTAAAATAGTTATCTCCAAGTTATAATGCCCTGTTCAATGTAATTTCAGTTTGTTCAATGTAAACCGCACTGATGCAGAATAGCGCGGTATATAAGAGAATGTAAATAAATAAATAAGGGCAACTCCTACCATCTGTCCTGGACATTAATGATACCAGACATCAATAAAGGATTCATGACCTCTTGAATCCTACCCTGAGGCAAACCTTCATTGGTTTTGAGGTCACTTCTCTGGCATCTGGGAGCTAGGGAGTCCCCTATGTGAATACTACATTCCTGCTTGTAGTTACTCACCTGTAATAGATGATCTCCGGGAACAGCAGGAATTTAGTCTTCACAACCCACCCTCCTTCACTAGAAGTTGTAGGTTTTCTTTTACTCTTCTTTTCTCTCAGCTACAAACTCAACTGAGGTGGGAGAGTTGGGGAGGTGGGAAAGCAGCACAGGTGTAGTGGGATGCTCCCTAAAGCTTTCCTATGGGACATTAGGGAGCGTTCCCGCAAGGGCTCCGTCGGTACCGACATCACCCATATGTGACTAAATTCCTGCTGTTACAGGTGAGTAACTACGCTTTCCACAAACCCTTATTAACGTTTGCAGCAGTGTTTAGTATTTGCTCAACCACGCCACTTCTTTTGCTGGGAGCCCCACCAACGATGAAATTACAATATTCTTGATGTGGAAAAACTAATGCCCTTGTTACTAATGCTAACCTCCCTTCTGAAAGATAGGCCTTAATGATCAAAGCATTCGCAATATCGCAAATGAAGACTTGAGCATTTTTGAGATGTGGCTATGAAAATTCAAAAAGCCATCCAGAGACAGCCCAAAAGCTCCCCAGATCCCACAAAGGGTATAACCTCAATACTCCTCTGAGATGACAACTATAAGATTTCTGCCTTTTGTAAATTTGTATTTAAGAACATCTGGGCAAACTTATCCTACAACGTCCTAATTCACTGCCTAATTTTCCCTAACACATCCTGCTCATTCTGAGATAGTGGAATCAATACCTGAACATCATCTGCATACATATAAAACTGAAGCCCCATCCTTCTTATCTGTAAGCATAATAGTAACATATATACCGTATTTCCCAGATTAAAAGCTACTCCTGCGTATAAGTCGAAGTGGCACAGTTTGGTGTTTTTATTTGTAAAATGCTAGTATAAGTCACCCTTGTGTATAAGTCACCAGTACAAAAAATAAAGCACAAGACAGCATTGATATGGAATGAGTGTTATTTTAAAGTGAAAGTGAAACAGAATAAATCCAGTTTTAAGAAACAGCAGATTTGTTCTGTATCGCTCTCGGGAAAGCTGTTGAAGTCCTCATCTAAGGTGTCACTGTGAAATAGTTCTGCAATTTCAGGTGCCAGTTCATGTTCGTTATTCTCTTCTTCATCTTCGTCGTCTTCATCTTCATGGTTATCAGGGCTCTGTAAGATCTCAGCTTTCGCAAAACCTGACTTGCTTATTTTATCACTGACACCCCTCACCATGCTGCCACAACCCTGATAACTTCTGTGAAAGTGGCGTGGCACATAACGGCCGGTAGCCGTGAAACCGTGTTTTCCGTGGCACATCCAGTTTTCCCTTAGGCAACGCAGCACAGCTTTGAATCCTCTGACGAAAATGTCAAGTGGTTGAAGCATTTTATGTCATACCACCAGGTATAATATAATCGGAGCAGTATTCAGAGATTTTATTTTCTTCTTTGTTTTCAGTGAAATGGGCTCTTATGCTATCCATGGCAAGTAGTGCTTTCTGTTTCTTGAAAAATCCGTCTGGTCATTTAGTAAAGCAGCGCTGAAGCCATTTTAGCATCATGCTCTCATCCATCCATCCTTTCTCATTCACATTAATAGCAGCGTTGGTTGGTAGAGTTTGATGTTGCATTGTTTTCCTTTTGAATATAATCATGGGTGGCAGCTTCTTTCCACTTGCACAGCAGGCCAGCACCACTGTAGAGTGTGTCTTTTCATGTCCGGTGGTTCTAATATTTATTGTTCTAACCCTCTTTTGACTGACCGTTCTCCCAAATGGGATGTTGAAGATTAAGGGATCCTCATCCATGTTGATTATGAAGTCCAGTGTCACTGTGTATGTGTCTTTTGGGGAAACTGCTAGGTACGTATGACCTAGATTGGCCACTGTTGGAAACAGGATACTGGGCTTGATGGACCTTGGTCTGACCCAGTATGGCATATCTTATGTTCTTATGTTGATTTCTTTGTTTACGAATTCCGTGAAATTTCGTACTTTATCCAAGCAATCAGTGGGGAACTGCTGACAAGTGATTGTTCTTTGTCTAATGCTTACTTTGTTTCTTATCATAAATTGATAACATCATGAATGACCAGCCTTGAATCCCTCAATATTCATTTCCGTGGTGATTGAATCCCTCAATATTCATTTCCCTGGGCCCTCTGCTCTATGACGAACTGAAGCAGACATGCTTCTAATTCAAGCCACCATGCTTTGCAGCAGTGATTTGACTGCTTGCTATGTTTCATCAAGGTTATTTTTCCCTGCGTCGTCTTCCAGTTTCTAACTAATTTCTCATTTATCCTAAAAGTTCGCTCGGCGACTCTGTTATCATGTTCTTCTGCGTAATGAATAACTTTCAATTTGAATTCCATGGTTTATGAGTTACGCGCCTTCAGTGTCACTATTTTCTGCGGAGCTAAAAATAACATTTGTGTTGTAACTGAAATTCGTCCAGTATGCTATTTGCGCGTATAGTCCAAGTATGTACCAGTCTGCTGATTTAAATGTCTGCTTGCAAGCATTGGGTGTAGAGCGGAGGGCCCAGGGAGAAAGACCATCCACTGCACAGTTTGCAAGTATTTATACCTGTTTTGAGGGGCATGGTTCACCTCGCTCCCAGTAAGAAAACGTGGATAGCGATTGGAAGGACAATCTTTATTAGTAGAAAAAGCCTATGGCCCGACACAGGCCGTGTTTCGTTGCCTTCTTAAGGGGCAGGCTACATAAAACAACAATAAATAAATAAATAAATTTACTATAATCATATAATAAACCATAAAAACGTCATACCAAAGGATGATAATAGAAGCTTAATATTATAAATACATAAATATCATATAAAAGACATATAAAACATCTAATCAATCATAAGAAATAAATGGATGAATTAAAAGATCAGCAACAGCACAATAAGGTCCTCAAAGACATCTTATGACAGACAAAAGAACATCATAGTTAAAACGTGTATAAATATATAAATAAATAAATAATGAACTAGATGTGTGAAGGGTGTTTAAAACTTACTACCCATATCACAGAGCATGCTAACAAGATGTAACCACATACAAAACCATATATATATTAGACGGTAAATGAGTAAAACCAACATTGCATACCTTCATAAATAATCATGCTTCCATGGTGCTCTACACACTATCAGGGACAAGGAAGAAAAAGCCATATGGATAAGTGTATCATCATGCCGTTTTTAATTATTTGCTAAACCTAATATTCAAGAGTCTCACTGAAATAAATTGTGCATCTAAAATCTGTTACCTATGAGCACAATGATGTTCTTTCGAAACTGATGTTTCTTCAAAGGAAAAAACCAGACGCTGAAGAGGAAGAGAGACACATAGTACTCATTCATTGCAACATATTGCAAAATGTAAAGCCATTCCTAATCTACCGCGTGTACGATCAAACATCAAATTGGTAAACAAACCTGCACTTCACAAACTTTGTATAGTATAACCTATGGATGAAAAACTCCCAAAGGTCCAAGACTCACTAATCCATACTGGTTGGCAATAATTGGAGGTAGAAAGACATCAAAATCTAAATCAGAGCTCCCTATTGAACTCCGCACCATAAGAGACCTCACCCAATTCAGAAAAGAATTAAAGACCTACCTGTTCACTGAACACTTCGAAATCCCCTATACCCCCAAAGCCAGCTCCACAACAAACATGGTCACACATACACAAACTCCCTTAATCCCCTAACCCAACAATGTAACCACAAGACTTTTCCCCCCCTCACACCTTGAAGACGAAAAAAAGGAACTAAATTCCAGCACCTACACCAATTCCTGCCCCACACACCACACACACCACACACTGTAAATATTCATTTGTATAAAGTTTAATGTGTTTGCTTTAATACCTATAAATGTTATATTTACTGTTTAATGTAAATAGTTGTTTTCTATTGTTCTATGTTCTATGTAAAATGTATACAAACTGTGTACATGACTGTTAACTTGTTATATGTAAACCGCCCTTGATCTCTGGAAGGGGCGGTATAAAAGAAATAGTTAAATAAATAAATAAATAAAAAAAAAATGGCAGCATATAAACCAGATGCTGTAAAAACGACATTGTCAACATACATATATTCTTGTTTCACACCGCATTCTGGTTTATATATAAAAGACGGTGTTCCAAGGCAATATGATATAACATCAGAAACCATTCAGTTAGAACTACTAAAAACATATTAAAAAGAATATTAGCCTTATACACCCGGCCAAGGGATACTAACCATTCGACGAGAGTGATGGAAGCCAACCTTAAAAACAAGTTTTAATTGCTATTGCGAATCTATATGTCTAATAAATTCTAGCTATATTGGGTATACATGACAAACATCAAGCTCGTGTGTAACACCAAAAATTTTTTTATAACTCACTTTAAGGTTGCTAAGCACTTGAACACTCCAGCTCTGATTTAGATTTCGATGTCTTTCTACCTCCAACAATTATTGCCAACCAGTATGGATTAGTGAGTCTTGGACCTTTGGGTGTTTTTCATCCATAGGTTATACTATACAAAGTTTGTGAAGTGCAGGTTTGTTTACCAATTTGATGTTTGATCGTACACGCGGTAGATTAGGAATGGCTTTACATTTTGCAATATGTTGCAATGAATGAGTACTATGTGTCTCTCTTCCTCTTCAGCGTCCGTTTTTTTCCTTTGAAGAAACATCAGTTTCGAAAGAACATCATTGTGCTCATAGGTAACAAATTTTAGATGCACAATTTATTTTAGTGAGACTCTTTTGAATATTAGGTTTAGCAAATAATTAAAAACGGCATGATGATACACTTATCCATATGGCTTTTTCTTCCTTGTCCCTGATAGTGTGTAGAGCACCATGGAAGCATGATTATTTATGAAGGTATGCAAAGTTGGTTTTACTCATTTACCGTCTAATATATATATGGTTTTGTATGTGGTTACATCTTGTTAGCATGCCCTGTGATATGGGTAGTAAGTTTTAAACACCCTTCACACATCTAGTTCATTATTTATTTATTTATTGATATATTTATACATGTTTTAACTATGATGTTCTTTTGTCTGTCATAAGATGTCTTTGAGGACCTTATTGTGCTGTTGCTGATCTTTTAATTCATTCATTTATTTCTTATGATTGATTATAGATGTTTTATATGTCTTTTATATGATATTTATGTATTTATAATATTAAGCTTCTATTATCATCCTTTGGTATGACGTTTTTATGGTTTATTATATGATTATAGTAAATTTATTTATTTATTTATTGTTGTTTTATGTAGCCTGCCCCTGAAGAAGGCAACGAAACACGGCCTGTGTCGGGCCATAGGCTTTTTCTACTAATAAAGATTGTCCTTCCAATCGCTATCCATATTTTCTTACTGGGATCCTTGTAGCACGTGGCTTTTGTGCCTTCTGTTGGTACCTAGCATGGTTCACCTCGTAAATTTATTGGATAAGTTGCTCCGTTGTATAGGTCGCGCCATAGGTTTCTGATATTAAAAAACCATGACTTATAATCCGGAAATACAGTACATGAACTAAATACAGTGACAAAAGGGAGCCCTGAGGGACCTCACTCACTAACTCCCAAGCACAAGACAGCTGTTGTCCAAACTTCACTCTCTGCTCTCTCCCTTCTAAAAAAGACATTAACCACTGAAGCAGCCTCCCAGTCCCACTACCCTGAGACAATCCAGTAAAAGCCTATGTTCAACTGTATCAAAAGTTGCCACAACATCCAGCTGGAACAAACCACCTTCACTACCTCTTCAAACATAGCATGAACATCATCTACTATTGCCCTTAATAATGTTTCAGTACTATAAAACTGGAAAAAAACGGATTGATACTCATCCAAAACATTATCACTCTCTCTGTTTATTAATTGTTATGTATCTGTCTTGAGATGAAATTTTACTTACTGATAATTTCCTTTCCTGGAATCCTGCTAGACCATTCCAGACAAGTGGGTTATGTTCCCCTGCCAGCAGATGATGGAGAAAGAGAATAAAACCAGAAAGCTTCAGTAACATCATTACTGGTATTAAGGCCAGTGCAGTTAGTATTGAAGAAGAATATAGTGATACCCGTACTGAAGAATTCTGGCGATTTCTCTAAATATGAGAATTGTAGGTTTATTTCTAATTTGCCCTTTTAGGGTTAAGTTTGTGGAGCGCTGTGTAGCCTTGCAGTTATCTAGTTACTTAGAAAGTGATAATGTTTTGGTTTGGTATCAATCCATTTTTTTTGCCAGACTTGGGGATTATTATATCTTGTGACTGGGAGTGATCAATGTAGAATGTCTTCACATTAGGATCTGTCAGGTACTTCCTAATAATCTGAAATGGCCACTGGTAGAGACAGGATGCTGGGCTTAATGGTTCCTTGCTCTGAATCAGCAGGCATTTAAGTACTTGTGCTCTCAGATAAAGGCAATGTCCTTGCAGTAATTCCATGCTGATCAGTGTTCTGAGCTTCTGATATGTTGAAGACTTATAAAACGAAGAAAGCAACCAGTGATTCTTGTTCCAGCAAGGGTGTCTGTGCTTGGGAAAGATGTAAACAGGATAGATCTGATGTAAACCCTGTCAGCGAGGTAGCCTACACCGCCCATCTCCCTTGTTTGCCAAGAGTGTGTCGGAGTGACAGGACCCTGGGAGCAGCCAGCTAGCCCATGCATGGAACATTTCTCTTGCAGAGTGTTTGTCCTTGTAGAAGTGGAAAGAATGCTGTGCGCTTTCCAGGAGCACACTCCAAGGGGCACAGACTTCTGTTCAGCAACGCTTTTGTTGATATAGCTGTCAGGGCTGTGTTGTTCTTATGCACTGAATGTATGATGGCTGTGTGACACCCGCAGTTCATTATCCTCAACCTGCCAAGTGAGGTTTGAGAAGGCCAATGAGGAAGTGAAATAGGATTATACAGAAGAATCTGGCTAAGCTGTGGGGTGTGTCGCGAGCCTCCTTGTCATCATTGCTCCCTTTTCTTTCTGGATAGAACCAGGGGATAGGATGACATATACAGGCAAGACTCATTTAGTCTGCCCAGTTGGCATGGCTCCCAGAATATTTCAGACCTTACATGATTTTCAGCTGTGACTGCCTTTTTCCCTACTGCTAAGCACCCTCTGTGCTGGTACCACGCTTCCTTGGATTCTGTTACTGCTTTTGCAGCCACTAAGAGGCTGTTCCCATTTGTCCATCAGTCGTTTTTTGGAATTGGTGCTTCTTTTATGCTGCTTCCGAATCTGCCCCTTTTGAGTCTGTTGTCATGGCCATTTTTCCTTTCCACTGAGAGAGGCTTCTGTCTTGTGCATTATTTGTAACGTAGGTATTGGAAGCTATCTAACACATTCTTCCTCTCCCACCTCTCCTTTAGGGTATTACGGATCAATATTTTAAAAGCAAATAGACTTTGCATGCCATGCCCAATGTCTGCATGCTGTTTTATAAAAAATGCAGCAGCTATATGTATGATGTAGCGAGGGTTATTTTAGAAGCCCTTTTTGTGATTTGCATATGTGTAAACAACCATTCACACATGGAAATCATATCCACTTCCCAACAAAGATTTTAGAAAGGCTTAAATCAACACATGTCTGCCGAATTATATCCAGGTCATACAGGGGCATGGTTTGGACAGAACAACGAGATACACATACCATATAGGACTTGGAAGTGGGCAGCACCATTTATTCATATCTGTATTCATACCTGCTCCTGGGCACGTTTAGTTTTCAAAAATTGCTCATTTCGACCAACCGTGTATATAGAAACATAGGCCATATGGTCTTTTTCTGCTGTCATGTTTCTATTTAGTCTGCCCTTTCTTATCAACTACAGTAGTCCTGTCTTTCCCTTTAGAGATCTTCTGTGTTCGTCCCATGCTTTATTGAATTCATATACTGTCCTTGTCTCTACTACCTCCATTGGGAGACTATTCCACGCATTTGCTGCTCTTTCTAAAGAAATATTTCTGCGTTTTACTCCTGAGTCTATTCTCTTTCACCCTCATCCTATGTCCCCTCGAGCAGAGCTTGCTAATCAATCAAAAGAGGCTCTCCTCTTGTGCATTTATGCCGTGGAGGTATTTAAACATCTCTATCATATGCCCTCTATCTCGTCTTTCCATTAACATATACATATTAAGATCTTTGTCTGTTTCCATATGCTTTATAACGAAGACCACTAACCATTTTAGTAGCCACCCTCTGCACCGACTCAATTCTGTTTATATTTTTTTGAAGGTGTGGTCTCCAGGATTGCACACTATACTACAGGTTGCACTAGAGCAGGGGTGTCCAAACCTGTCCTGGAGGGCCGCAATCCTGGCAGGCTTTTGGGATAGCCCTAATGAATATGCATGATATATATATGCATTAGAGATATCCTGCCAACCTGACTGGTTTGTGGCCCTCCAGGACTGAATTTGGAGACCCCTGCTTTACACCTCTGTCATTTAAGATTGTGAGTGGGCAAGGTACAGATGTCCTAGACATCAAAAGGGTAGATAGACTTTGTCACATTCCTCCTCACCTCTCACCACCACCAAAATGTGGTCTATTAGACAACTTTTTGGTGGTGGTGGGAATCGAGAAGGAATGTGAGAAATTCTATCTACCCTTTTGATGTCTAGGACATCTGTACCTTGCCCACTCACAATCTTAAATGACAGAGGTGTACGGCAGGGGTCTCCAAATCCAGTCCTGTAGGGCCACAAACCAGTCAGGTTGGCAGGATCTCTCTAATGCATATATATCTCATACATATTCATTGTGGCTATCCCAAAAACCTGCCAGGATTGCGGCCCTCCAGGACAGGTTTGGACACCCCTGCACTAGAGACTTATACAGAGGCACTTTCATCTTCTATTTCTGCTGGCCATTCCTCTCCCTAGGCACACAAGCATCCTTCTGGCTTTCATCCTCGTCTTTTCTACCTGTTTATCCACTTTAAGATCATCAGAAACAGTCACACCCAGGTCCCGCTCTTCTTTTGTGGACAGAAATACTTTGCCCCTTACATTGTACCGCTCCCTTGGATTTTTGCAGCCCAAATGCATGACCCTGCATTTTTTAACATTAAATCTCAGCTGCCAAATTTTTGACCATTCTTCAAGCTTATCTAGATCCCTCCTCCTTCTTGGGTGTCTTCTGTATTGCAGATTTTGGTATCATCCGCAAAGAAGCTAACCTTACCCGACAGCCGTTCTGCAATATCACTAACACAGATGTTAAAAAGAATCGAACCAAGGACAGATCCCTGCGGCACAGTACACCACCTTCTCCTCAGAGTGAGCTCCATTTACCTCTACCCTTTGTTGCCTCCCA
Organism: Ichthyophis bannanicus; assembly: GCA_033557465.1. Lineage (NCBI taxonomy): Eukaryota > Metazoa > Chordata > Amphibia > Gymnophiona > Ichthyophiidae > Ichthyophis > Ichthyophis bannanicus. Next base: position 534,504,337 of record CM066034.1, on the reverse strand, counting down.
CTCAACCAATTTCTAACCCAGTCAGTCACTTTAGGGTCCATCCCTAGGGTGCTGAATTTGTTTATAAGTCACCTCTGTGGAGTGGTTTCAAAGGCTTTACTGAAATCTAAGTAGCCCATATCTAGGGCTCTTCCTCTGTCCAACTCCCTGCTCACTCAGTCAAAGAAATCAATCAGATTTGTGTGAAAAGACCTGCCTCTGGTAAACTCATGCTGCCTTAGATCCTGCAGTCCATTGGACTCCAGAAACCTCGCTATCCTCTGTTTAGCAGCATTTCCAATAATTTACTCATCACAGAGGTTAGACGTAGATCGATTCTTTATGCCATCAAAAAGTAAAAAGACTAGGGGACGTGCAATGAAGCTACAGTGCAACCCATTTAAGACTAATAAGGGAAAACATTTTTTCACTCAACGTGAAATCAAACTCTGGAATTCGTAACCGGAGGATGTAGATCAAACTGTTAGTGTAGCTGGATTTTAAAAAGGTTTGGAAAAGTTCCTGGAGGAAATGTCCATAAATCATTATTAAAGAGGACCCGGGAAATCCACTGCTTGCCCCAGGACAAGCATTGTGGAACCTGTGTGCCTTTTTGGGAACTTGCTAGGTACTTGTGACATGGATTCGTCACTGTTGGAAACAGGATATTAGGCTTGATGGACCTTGATTTGACCCAGTATGACATATTTTATGTTCTTATGACTAACAGGCCTTTAGTTTTCAATCTCATGCTTACTTCCACTTTTATGTAAAGGGACCACACGTGCCTTTCTCCAGTTCTCTGGGACCACTCCCAACGCTAAAGAAACATTGAAAAGGTCAGTCAGTGGAGCCACTAGAATGTCCCCAAGTTCCTGCAATATTCTTGGATGTATCCCATCTGGCCCCATCACTTTGTCTACTTTTAATTTAGGTAGTTCCTCACGAACAGTCCGCTGAAAATCATTCAGGATCCGCTTCACTCCTATTCCTGTTTCTGAGGTCCTGATCCTGACCTTTCATCAGTGAACACAGAACAAAAATATTTGTTAAGCAATTCCACTTTATCCTCATCAGCTTCTACATATTCTTCCCTTTCACCCTTGAGTCTGACATTATCACTTTTGCACTTCCTCCTCTCACTAACGTATTTGAAAAATGTCTTATACCCCCATTTTATTGCATTGGCTATTTCTTCTTTTTGTAATTTTGCTTTCCTGACTACTTTCCCAGCTTCTCTAAATTTTTCCAAATATTGATGCTTGTCATCTCTCTGTGATCTCTTGTATTTTATGAAGACCATCCTCTTTTTCTTCACCTTTTCAGCTACTTTGAGAACCATAGTGGCCTCCTTTTCCTTTTATATTTATTTGTCTTTCTAACAAAAAGGTTTGTTGCCCTTAAAATATCCCCTTTCAGTTTTGCCCCTTGTTTTTCTGGCGACTGCATTGAATATCTGGTGATTGCCGCAAAAGCTGGAAGTTGGAAGCTGCTGAAGCTAACTGAGCAGCAGTGATTTTGGATGCTGCCCGGTTAGCGATCTGCACCTTAAAGATAGGCGAGGAAACCCTCTCCTATCTTTAAGGTGCAGGAGCTAACCAGGCAGAATCCAATATTGCTGCTGCCCAGTTAGCACCATTCTCTGCCTTTGCTCCACCCCAGAATGCCTCCAACTCGCCCTGATGCTAATCGTATAGCATTGGGGCACGTAGGGGACTTAGAAGGGGATATTCAACGACACTAACTGTGTAACTGCCATTGAATATCCCCATCTAAGGCATTTACGTGGTTTACTGGGCTGTAATAAAAACCAAAACACCTTCACCCTGAGTATAAATTGAACCTAAAAACCCCAAAACTCAGTGAAATAAACCAGAAAATATCTTTGAAATCTTTTTGTTGGAATGGCCAGCCAAGTAGAAAGGGGAATCACCTTCTACCGCTGTGGCCCGTCCTTTTTAATCGTTTTTTTAAACATTTAAAACAGCTCTTCAAAATATGGCTGGTACTTAGCTTTAACAGCATAGGCTATACACAGCAGGTCCGATTCTTCGACGTGCCACGTTTCGGGGGTATATCCATAAACCCCCTGCTTCAGGTCAAACCGCTGTTAGCAGAAGCATAAGCCTTAAACAATGCTAAAACAACTGGTTCTTATAACCCAGGCGCTGTCATTTAGCTGAGCGCGTTTCTCAGGTGTGGTGTATAAAAGAACCAATCAGAACAGAGAGAAGAGACCACCAATCAGGTAACTGCTCTCTGAGAAGTCAAAAAATAGTATGCCAGTCCAATTGCTGGTTTAATCCTTCAGGTTGTACAGGATGTAGCTGAAAAATCAATATTTGCTCTAAATTCTGCAGGGATTGAACCCTATCACCTCCCCTAGGATTAGGGGGTACATGATCCAAGATCCGCCAATAAAGATCTTCAAATATATGCGATCGATCTGAGCAATGTTGGACCAATGGTGCAGTAAGCCGCTGTGTACGTAGGCAAGAGGCATGTTCACCCAAACGCAGCTTGCAAGATCTTGAAGTCCTACCGACATAGGGCAGTTGACAGGGACATATAACTAAGTAAACTACATAATCAGTAGTGCAATCCGTACGCCATCGGGTGTAGTAACTTTTATTTGTCCGGCTGTCTATCCATGTCAAACCAGAGATGGTGTTGGAACAAAAAGAACAGGTTCCACATGGGAGATGTCCTGCATTCTCGTGTCTCAAAAATGGTCGATCTTGAGGTGCAGTGGTCTTCATCAAGATATCACGTAAATTAGGTTTACGGGAGTAGGCAATTTGAAGCGGCTTGCGAAAACACGAATGAATGGCTAGAACAGGCCAAAATGTATGAAGTAGATTAACAACAGAGGAAGTGCCCCGCATAAAAGGAAAAATACCCGTAATTTTATCCACCGGGGGAGAAGAGATCTTAGGTTCCAAGAGCCAATCTCTATGGGTAAATCGGGCCCTTTTGTAAGCCCTATGGACAACCTTAGAAGGGTATCCCCTAGATAACAAGCGGGAGCACAATTCTTTAGCATGAATCTTAAACTGTATCAATGAAGTACAATTTCTCCGAAGACGCAGGAATTGTCCATAGGGTAAACCCCTTTTCAAAGCCGGAGGGTGATAGCTATCAAAATGCAGTAGTGTGTTACGCTGAACTGGCTTTCGGTAGAGGGAAGTTAAAACCCCCCCTGGAGTATATTCAATCATAATATCCAAAAATTGAATTCTATTGTTTTCCACTTGGGCTGTAAATTGTATGTTGGATTTAAATGAGTTTAAAGAATTCAGAAAAATATCCAAATCACTTCTACTACCCGTCCAAATGAAAAAAATGTCATCCAAAAATCTCTTCCAGTGTGAAACCCAGGAAAATAATGGGTGTGAATAAATATATGATTCTTCAAACCAAGCCATGTAAATTGTGGCTATAGAAGGAGCCACCGTTGCTCCCATGGCTATTCCATAAGTTTGCAGATAGAATTGTTGTTGATATAGGAAGAAATTATGGTTGAGCACTAGGTCCAACAAATCCAAAAAAAATCGTTTAGGGATTCGATGTGGAAGTGGAATAGGGTGATGTAACAGTCCAGACATAACTTCTCTCTGGTCAATGTTCGTGTATAAAGCCTGGACATCCAGGGTGACAAGAAACGAACATTTTGATAAATCAGTGCAGACTGACAGTTGACGAAGAAGATCCCCTGTATCCTTTATATAAGAGGGCACAGTTGCCGCTACTGGTTGTAAAAAAAGATCGCAGAATTGGGATAACTGTTCTAGAATTGAGTCACGACAAGATACAATAGGACGACCAGGAGGATCCACTAACGATTTGTGAATTTTTGGCACAAGATAGAAAATGGGAATTTTCAGATGTTTTTTAATCAAAAAAGCTGCTTCCTTCTGGGTCAGCCAATTACTAAGAAATGCCTGAGATATCAATTGAAAAATACGGTCTTTTAGGCTCTCAGTGGGGTCATTAATCAGAGCATAGTGGTTTCGGTTATCCAAATGCACATGCATTTCACGATCGTATTGCTCAGGGGATAAAATCACAGTTGCTCCCCCTTTGTCCGCTCTTCGTATGACCAGAGATGACTGAGATAACTGATAAAGAGCTTCACGTTGAGTTTTAGAGAAATTATTATAATGATGAGAGGTATGAGAATTCTCTAACTGTGGCAAAGCCTGAAAAATTAAACGTTGGAAAGTCGAGATAACCGCATCGGGTTGACCTGGTGGTTGCCAGTGTGAAGGATTCTTTATTAAAGACATATCTTCAGGAGTGGATTGTTCGGCCATATATTGAATTACCCGCAGCTTACGAAAAAACCTCTGCAACGCCACTCGCATCTCAAATCCATCATACCATGGTGATGGAATGAAGGACAATCCTAGTTCTAAAATTACTGGGCTGTAAACCTTTAAATGCCTTTCGAATGTTGGGCACAATATGCATATTGATGGAGAATCAACGTGGATAAGCGGGAAGGGGCAGAAGCATACAGAACCAGGGAATGCGACTGAGCAAATTATACAGTGTGCTCAGAATAACTAACTGGATGGAAGAGTTCTGTGCATTTAATGGTAGGAGGAGAACTAGTTCTCTCTACAAAAGTGCTCGACAAACAAGTGAGCTTTCAGTCTCTTGTGGAAGTCTTATAAGTCATGGATGACTCGTAAACTCTGAGGAAGTGTGTTTCAATAACTTACTATGCATTTTCAAATCAACAACTTCACCAAATCCATTTACCATAAGATACAAGCCCTCTGCCATTTTCGCCCTCTATTCGAATCGAGTGATAATAATCGAACCGTGCTTCAAGCCCTCATCTTTCCACATTTTGACTTTTGCAATATTGTATATCAAGGCCTACTGGAATGCACCTTACATCCACTCCAAATGGCTCTAAATACTGTGGAACAAACCCTTCATGGGACTCATAGATCGGACCATATTATGTCAATACTAAAACACCAAATCCGATCCCGGTCTCCTTTCGTCAGAGCAATAATATAATAAGTAAAAAAATACTCTGCACTACAACTAGAAAGTATTCTGCAGTCTTCGTCTGACTTGTAACTATGTGTCAATAGAAATGGAAACTATTATCAAAATTGGCAAGAGAAGTCTCAGAAAATCAGGCAGCCATTGACTAATAATATAAAGTCACATGGATGAACCGCCCCTCACACATCAACGACCTTCTATGAAAAGCCACTCATTAGTGAAGTTTTTTTATATATATATCAAAATTTGTAAAAGATTGAGTGCTTAACTTATAGACATCCAGCTTTTGGCATTCTTTCCCGACGCTGTGAAGCGCACTGGAAATATGCGTTTCACCTTTACGGTTTCATCAGGGGAATCATATAAGCACTGTACTGCAATTAGTACTGCTCCCCAGAAGCTTGTAATCTTGTACATCGTCCTACCATCCTACCATCGTCATATCTCCAGCCACTTGGTCTGACCATAAAACAATCACGTTCCATCTTCCTCTAAATATACACACACCCTACCAGAGCCCACTAAAAGGAGATTCCAAAGCCTAGACAAGAATGAGTTCTTAGATAAAGTTGCCCCCCAGATGACACAGCAATCAGAAGACCTCGACATCTTGATCGACAACTGGAAACACATAATGTGCAAAGCAGCCATCGTATCCCAAACAAATTAAGCCACAAGAAAACACCACTCTACACTACACTGGTACCCTGCAGATCTAAGAAGCACTAAATGTGAGCTCAAACGCGTTGATTTCTGTAATTCTGTTCTAGCTGGTCTTCCTCGCTCCCAGCTTCACCGTCTTCAACGTATCCAAAACACAGCTGCACATCTTATTTTCCACTCTTCATACCGGGATCATGTCACTCCTCTACTTCTTCAACTCCACTGGCTTCCCATTGAGTCCTGTGTCCTCTATAAGATTCTCACACTAGTTCACCATGTCCTGTACAGCCGCACCCCTCAGTACCTAGTAGATCTTATACAATTCCATATTCCAAATCGCTCACTTCGTTTGTTGCACATCAACCATTTACACCTCCCCTCCCCGTCCTGTGCTCACCTACAGTCTACCCGCTCCTCTGCTTTGTTCTTCATTGGTCCTGCTTTTGGAATTCCCTACCCACCCCCCTTAGGCTCGAATCACAATTTTCCACCTTCAAAAAGAATCTGAAAATTCGCCTTTTTTCTTCAGCTTTCAACCTCCCTTCCCCTTTTGTATGAAACTACCCTTTCCTACCTCTTTCTCACTCCCTTTCTTTTTAGTCATTTGTATTGTCCCCCGCAGCCCCCCCTGGTGGCGGCGTAGTTTTCCACGGAAGGGCTGGGGAGCGCACAAGACTAGGGTGATTGGGGTTGGCCAGGTGCGAGGGTCAAAGGTAGCGGTCCTTTGTGCCGACCTCGTTACCAACTTCCCAAAAGAATAACTTCACACCAAAGTGGAGGGAAAAAGAAAAAGGCTTTATTTCCCCTTTTGCACAAAAATGGTTCAAAAACAAACGGCTTTGGAAAGTAACAGAATTGCACCAGTCCTTACATCAGGTTTAAAGCACAAAAATGGTCAAAGTAATAACTGTTAACTTCACAGTAACTTAAAGTAGGACAAATACTGCATTCACTTTATGCATTCATGGAACTCCAAATAGACTAGAGCTTCACTGCTGTACAATATGTACATTCCATTGGTTCCTCAGCCTCCTCACCCGCAGATTCCACTTGCATCCATTCTATATCAGATGGCTCTGAGTCTGAGGCTTCTGCATGGCTGAGTTCTGGCTTTTTAAAAGCATGCCGTACAGTTTCCCAGTGTCTGTTTGTTAGGTTAGGGCGTCGATTTCTGGCTACTGGGTAAAACAAGGGCTCTTCATCCGCTATAGTTTTAAAAGCTCTCTTATCACAATGTTTAATATTGGCAGTTCTCTTCTTAGGAAAATTATCTGTTAGTCTTTGCTTATAAATGTCATTGTCATGCAGATAAACTTCTTTCCCCTGCCTTTCTTCTATGCTTGGCCTAAGCAAACAATTACAAGAAATGGAAGCTTTACCTTTGAGCTTTCTTCTGTCTTTCTCAGGGAAGGCTTGAGGCCTAGTCTGGTAGTCCTCCAACTCAGGATGGCCCAAGTACTCCCACGATATCTCTCTTGCTTTAGTGTGTGGAGGAACCCCTCTGAGCCAAGGCTGTAGCTGTTGCCATCTGCCCTTGCTTTCACTCCTGAGGCTGTTGTTTGGTGGCCTCGCCCTTTCAGCTTCTCTCTGCTCACCAGGCCTCTGTGTTCTCCACTTTTCTCTCAGGTTACTTCTATGGATATCTCTCTGGATACCTTTCTCTCCTTGGATATCTTTTCCTTCTGGATATCTTTCTCCTGGATATCTTTTCACTGGATATCTTTCCTCCACGACATTCCTCGGATGTCTTTCTCCCAGGATGTGTCCTAGCACTTCTCCCTGGACATGTCTCTCTCCCAGGCTGGATGTTGGAACATCTCTCTCAACCTGGCTTGGTACTTCTCTTAGCACTTCTCTTTTGGCTTGTCTCTGGAGTTGTCCCTGGAGTTGTCTCTGGAGTTGTTCCTTGACTGGTCTGCTTGATTCAGACTTGCCTCTGCTTAAATCGGAACTGACTGGGCCTAAGTCCTGCCCATAGAGGCGTGATTCTTCTGACTATGCTGGCTCTCCTGCTCCCTCTATGTGGACCTTCAGGATATTGCAGCTTAAACCTGTTTTTTTCTAAATTTAAAACTTTTCTTCCTTCTGCAAGAGGGTCCGCTGCATCACAGTATTTAAACGTCTTGTGTGCTTTCCTGTCACCCATTGTAACTTCTTTTCCTTTCTGTCTGATTGGCTTTCTTGTATTTTAAACTTTGTAAACCGCTATGTTATTAATTGAATAGCGGTAAATCAAGACAATAAACATAAACATGATTCTGAGTAGTGCGGGAGCAAGCTGAGTGTGAGATATTTTGATTCAGCTTACTGGGCATGGATCTAGAGAGGAAGTAGTGGTGTTCAGATTTGTGATAATGCTTTCTAGGCACTCTAGCGAGATTGAGTTGAAGGTATGCCAGATGGAGGTACTGGGTTGTTTGGTGGCAGTATGGTTGCGGTTAGGATGTTGCCCATCTTGTAGATTTTGGCTTGGAAGTGGTCTGCTAGTGCTTGTGGAGATGGGATGGCATGCTTGGTCTCTTGTGTAGGATTCCTAACTAATAATTTTACTATGACAAATAATTATCTCCAGGAACAAGCAGGAATGTAGTCTTCACATATGGGTATCGATGGTACCGACGGAGCCTGCGCGGGAACGCTCCCCAGCGTCCAATAGGAAATCTTTTGGGAGCATCCCACAGCGCCTGCGTGCTGCCTTCCCACCTTTCCCAACTGTCCCTCTCCAGTTCTTCGTTTACCGCGGAGCCGACAGGTCGCACATCCTGTCACTCTTTTATTCTTCTTTTTTGTGGTCACGTCTTCCTTCCTTCGACGCTACACCGGTACCGCCAGTTCTTCTTTCTTTTTTTTTTTCAAAAAAGAAAAAAAAAACCCTTTTCTTCTGGAGTCTTTTCCAGGTATTTTCTCCTCAGGTGCCACGTGCCATTTTGGGCACTAGGCCCAACTTTTCCTTTAAAATGGAAAAACCCGCTTCCGGTTTTAAAAAGTGTTCCAAGTGTGGCGGTACCATCTCCGTCACCGACACCCATGAGTGGTGTCTCAAATGTTTAGGTCCTGACCACTCTATTTCGGAGTGTGTTGCCTGTGGGATGATGTTGAAGAGGGGCCGGCAGAACCGAGCTGCTAAACTTAGCACCCTTTTCCCTCCGATACAGCCTCTGTGGCATCGACGTCTTCCAGGGCTTCGTCTTCCTCCCATAGATTTCAGGTAACTAAACATAAATCTAGCCGGTCCTCAAAGGGTAGATCTCCCTCTAAGCATTGAGATGCCTCTGGCGTTGCCCTTGAGGGACTTTCACCGGCAAAATTGCCCCGGCGGGAGGCTTCAGCTTCCAAAGCACTAACGGGGCTCCAGGATGTTCTCGAGGCCTCAACCTCGGCAGAACTACTGGTGCCATGCTCTGGGGTACTGGCTGCTTCATCCGGTACCGATACCCAAGCATCAGCAGCATCGATAGATCAGAAATTTTTGGCTATTGAACGCAGTCTGGCAGCTCTTCTCACGGCCTCGATGCCCCTGAAACCGCTTCAGACAATTCAGTCAGTACTGGTACCGACTCCGGTACCGGTACCGACTGCATCGACATTGGAAGGTATTCTCCCGGGACCGAGTCATGCTTATCCATCTGGTATCGACAAGTCGGTACCGGACCCCTCCGATGCCGACTTCGATTGGTACCGGTACCGTGCTTTGCACGATCACCCGGATGGGAGATACTTTGAATCCTCGGATGAGTCTGAAGACTCTGAAAGCTCTGCCGATATCAGAGTACTTCTTCTTGAGGATGATTCTTCTTCTCAGCATAGAATGTCTCAACCAGAGGATATGTCCTTTCAGGATTTTATCCGAGATGTGGCTCGAGGTCTTTCCATCACAGTGGCTCCTGAAAAAAGAGCCTAGGGCAAAGGAATTAGAAATCCTACAATACCCTAAGGCTCCCAAGGAGGCAGCTACCTTACCTATTCATGAGATCTTGCATGATCTCATGTTAAGGATGTGGGAAACGCTTCTAACCACATCTCCTCACTCTTGAAGACTTGACACCATGTATCGAGTTCCTCCTTGTCCTGGGTTTCAGAAGACTCAGCTACCACACCATTCCATGGTGGTGGAATCAGCTATGAGAAGGATCAAGAGTGCAAAAAGGCATGCATCTAATCCTCCAGGACGTAAGTGTAGGACTCTTGATGCCTTTGGACGTCGAACCTTCCAGGCTTCCATGCTTTCTGCTAGGATCAGTTCCTATATATTATATATGGGAATGTTCCTTAAGGAAGTCACAGGAGATTTAGAGCTTATGAGTCCTCTCTTCCTGATGATAAGAGGCAGGATTTCCTCGCCCTTGTCAAACATGCTCAGGATGTTTTCAATTTTGTGAAACGTGCAGCCTTTGACTGCTTTGCGTGCATAAGCAGAACCTCTGGTGTTGCCATAGGTGCACGTAGGATTGCCTGGCTTCAGGCATCTGACTTGGAACTTTGGGTACAGGATAAACTAGGGAATATTCCTTGCACAGGAGAGAATCTCTTTGGCAAAAATTGGCAGGAAAAAGCTAATGAAATAGATGCTGACAATATCACTTTGGATAGATTGTATAAGTCTACAGCTGATCCTGCAAGGAAAAAATCCTCCAAGAAACCATTCTTCAGTAAGAAGACGTTTTATCCCTCCTATACCCAGCAGGGGCTTCGTTTAGGTTAGTCTGCCCAAAAGGGACAGCAGCAACAACCTAGGCAAAGAAAAACAAGAGCTGCTAAGCCTCAACCAGCTCAGCAGACTCAGCCTCCACAGGGGCTTTGACTCCTATCTAGAGAACTTTGCCTTCCTGGCCCTGAATGGCCCAGAGCCTTCCACCATTCCAGGAAGGCTATGTCATTTTGTCCCCAGATGGGGTCAGATAACAGCAGAAAATTGGACTCTGTCTATTGTAAGAGAGGGGTACAAGCTTCATTTCCTCAGCGGGCCCCCTCCTACAATGGTAAGACAGTTCAATTCTCAGACCTCTTTCAAAGACCAATTAGGTCAGGAGGTCACTATGCTTCTTGCCCAAGGGGCAATAGAAGAGATACCCATTCTCCAACAGGGTACAGGGTTCTACTCCCTGTATTTCCTTATTCCAAAGAAAACAGGAGGACACAGACCCATTTTAGACCTCAGAGAATTGAACAAATTCCTGTTCAAAGAGAAGTTCAAAATGATTTCTCTAGGAACTCTGCTGCCATACCTTCAGAGTCAGGATTGGCTTTGTCCTGTAGATCTCAAGGATGCGTACACTCATGTTCTCATCCATCCAACTCATCGAAAGTTCATTCGCTTTCTATTTCAAGAGAAGCACTACCAATACAGGGTTCTTCCTTTTGGCCTGGCCTCGGCACCAAGGGTGTTCACAAAATGTATGGCTGTGGTGGCAGTATTTCTTCGCATCCTAGGAATATTCGTCTTCCCTTACTTTGACGACTGGCTCATTCGAGGCCCTTCAGAGCCAGAGGCCAGGGTTGCTCTCTCTTGCGCAATGCTCATCCTTCAGTATTTGGGACTTGTCATAAACTTCTCAAAATCCAACCTTGCTCCCACTCAATCCCTAGAGTTTATAGGAGCTCTGCTGGATACCAGATAGACAAGGGCCTACCTTCCACAGGCCCGCTGCCTTCTCATTGTGCAGTTAACTTCCCAAGCAGTGTTAAAACCTCACCTCAATGCTCGAGAAATGTTACAGTTGCTAGGCCACATGGCATCCACCGTGCATGAGGTTTCTTATACTTGCCTTCATATGAGGGCAGCCCAGTGGACTTTATCCACTCAGTGGACTCAGGCGTCAGGTTGCCTGTCAGACAAAATAGCAAATTCAGATCGCTTTATTTTGTCCCTCCAATGGTAGCAGTCACACCCCAAAACCTTTAGGTGGGGTCTTCTTTTCAGCAACCCCCACCCCAAGCCACTCTAACAACAGATGCCTCACAAGTGGGTTGGGGAGCCCACCTGCAAGGCCTTTCTACCCAGGGTACCTGGACTCCACAGGAGGCCTATCTACACATCAATCTCCTGGAACTCAGAGCAATCTTCCTTGCTCTTCGAGTAGTCCACACCCAGCTCAGCTACAAGACAGTCCTAGTTCAAATGGCCAATCAAGTAGCCATGTTCTATGTGAAAAAGCAGGGTGGAACAGGCTCTCTGTCGCTATGCAACGAAGCTTTGCGACTATGGGCCCTCGCCAGAGAGCATCAGATTCATCTCCTTGCGGTGTATCTTCCAAGCATTCAAAACTCTTGGGCAGACAGACTCAGTCGAGTTCTGCTTCCACACGAATGGTCTCTCCATGCAGACCAGGCAGCCAAAAGTTTTCAAATTTGGGGAACCCCGGACATAGACCTCTTTGCAAGTCCGCTGAATGCCAAACTTCCCCGGTTCTGTTCCAGAATTCCGGCTCAGGGTTGTCAGGCCAGGGATGCTTTCCTCCTCCATTGGGGCCAGGACTTCCTTTATGCCTTTCCACCCATTCCCCTAATTCCCAAAACCCTGTTCAAGCTTCAGAGAGACAGAGGTCATATGATTCTCATAGCTCCATGTTGGCCACAGCAAATGTGGTACCCTCTACTCCTACATCTCTCTCAAGCTCCGCCTCTGGAGTTAGGATCTGCTCCAAATCTCCTTTCTCAAGAGGACGGGATGCTGTGGCATCCCAATCCCCAGTCTCTGCATCTCAGGGCCTGATTGCTGAAAACCTAGAACTTCATGGTCTTAATCTTTCTCAGCAGGTAAAGGATATCCTTTATGCTTCCAGGAAGCCTTCCACAAGACATTCTTATGCTTTCAAGTGGAAAAGGTTTACCATATGGTGCTTGCAGAAGGGTCTTGACCCTCTTGCAATACCTCTGGCATCATTACTGGAGTATCTTCTTCATTTGTGTAATACAGAGCTTAAGACCAATTCAGTGAGAGTTCATTTGAGTGCTGTTGCAGCTTCTTTCAAGCCTCTAAATGGACAACCTATTTCCTCTCATCCTCTCATAGCGAGATTTATGAGAGGCCTTCTTTTAACTAAGCCTCCCATTAAGCCACCACCGGTGGCATGGGACTTAAATCTGCTTCTTGGGCAGCTCATGAAGCCACCTCTTTGAAATTCCTTTCCTGGAAGGTCATCTTTCTTATTGCAATCACATTAGCACGTCGCATCAGTGAATTGCAAGTGTTGGTGGCTGATCCTCCTTATACAAGGTTCCATCATGATAAGGTAGTCCTTAGGACTCATCCACACTTTATGCCAAAGGTGGTATCACCTTTTCATTTAAACCAAGCGGTTTACCTTCCTGTATTTTTCCCAAGGCCTCACGCCTCAAATGCAGAAAGGAATCTTCATACTTTGGACTGTAAAAGGGCTTTGACCTTTTACTTGCAAAGGACACAGCAACATAGAAAGTCCTCTCAACTCTTTGTTGCTTTTGATCCTAGTCATTTGGGATTTCCAGTCTCCAAAAGAACACTGTCCAGCTGGATTGCACAGTGTATTTCTTTTGCCTATGAGAGTAAGAACCTTCCTCTTGAAGGCCATGTCACAGCTCACAATGTGAGAGCCATGGCAGCCTCTATGGCTCATCTTCACTCTGTGTCTATCGATGACATCTGTCGAGCAGCTACTTGGGCTTCGGTTCATAACCTTCACAGCCCATTACTGCTTAGACAAGGACTCCCGCCGGGATGCCTTGTTTGGTCAGGCTGTTCTTTAACACCTGTTCCATACTTAATCAACTCCTACCCACCATCCCTGGTAAGATGCCAGAGATCCATTGGGGGAAGTGGAGCCCTTTCACAGGGGCACACAACTTCTGGGGCCTTCTCCCTGGCATCTGCAGCTAAGGAGTCCTCATATGTGAAGACTACATTCCTGCTTGTTCCTGGAGATAGCATAGTTACTCACCTGTAACAGGTGATCTCCGGGAACAGCAGGAATTTAGTCTTCACAACCCACCCACCTCCCCTAGGCGTTGTATCTCTCTATCTCTCTCTCTTTGTCTCTTTCCCTCTCTCTTTGTCTCAGCTTTTAACTCAACTGGAGAGGGACAGTTGGGAAAGGCGGGAAGGCAGCATGGAGGCGCTGTGAGATGCTCCCAAAAGCTTTCCTATTGGACGCTGAGGAGCGTTCCCACGCAGGCTCCGTCGGTACCGACGATACCTATATATGAAGACTAAATTACTGCTGTTCCCGGAGATCACCTGTTACAGGTTAGTAACTATGCTTTCTGGGACAATTTATTGAACTTAAAATGATTTTGGTGTGTGGTGTTTCTTCTTCTTTTGGTGTGTCATATTCTGATATTCTTGTAACTTAGATATGCATTCATCACAGTCATGTATGGTCTTGGATTGTTGCCATCTTCTCTCAAGCTGTTTGAGCTCACATTTAGTGCTTCTTGGATCTGCAGGGTACCAGTGTAGTGTAGAGTGGTGTTTTCTTGTGGCTTAGTTTGTTTGGGATACAATGGCTGCTTTGCACATTATGTGTTTCCAGTTGTCGATCAAGATGTCGAGGTCTTCTGATTGCTGTGTCATCTGGGGAGCAACTTTATCTAAGAACTCATTCTTGTCTAGGCTTTGGAATCTCCTTTTAGTGGGCTCTGGTAGGGTGTGTGTATATTTAGAGGAAGATGGAACGTGATTGTTTTATGGTCAGACCAAGTGGCTGGAGATATGACGATGGTAGGAGTTGATTTATTATCACATTGTCAGTGTTGGTGCACCAGACTGTGTCATGCACATTAGATCTATATTTTGGTCATTGAGATAATCAGATAAGACAGGGATCTTGTTGTGTGCCGAGCAGGAGTTGAGTAGGACACATTTTGTGCTATAGGGGTGAATCACATGGTTGTTGAGGTGTGCTGTTACGGATTTGATGTTAATGAGATTCCAGGGACACCTGACCCTTGCTTTGGATGTGGAAGTGGTTATATCATAGTGGGTGTTGTGATGTATGACTGGGATGAGAGTTGAGCTGAAAACTAAGGATTCCGTATATATGATCAATAATGAGAGTTCTAGAATGCTTATTAAAAACATTGTAGTGGTCATGATTGATTCAGAAGGGTTTACAAGCGTAATTCCAGAATGTAGGTCGACAGATATTGTGAATGCTGTATGTGTTTTCGTCTCAATGATCTAAAGTTGCATGGATAGAGGAGTTGTTGCGGCAAACCTCGCTCATGTGGCCCCATCATTGAACATCTGGGTTTAAAGTTCAGCATTGGCAGCTAGCTGCTTAAGCAGCGCTAGCCACCATCACCATCAGGCCCTATATGTATAGGTGCACATATTTGGCCCCTATACATAAGGGGAGATATTCAACTTGATTAGTGTAGTTAGCAGACCTGCTAACCATATTAATCGTGGTCACCAGGATATTTAGCAGCACTAATGCTGTTAGTGCTGCTGAATATCCGTGGGTGCCACCGTTGAACATTACGATACCAGCTAGTTAGCATTGGGGCATTCTGTGGATGGAGTGGAGGTGGCTCCTGGTGATAATTGGGCAGTATCGATATTCAGCCGCTGCCTAGTTACTGCTAAGCAGCGAAAGTTAGACACTTTAAAAGATGGTCTAATCTTCGCCACCAAAGCTAACTGGACAGCAGCTGAATATCGCTGCTACCCAGTTAGCTTCTCAGCTATCCAGCTGACCCGGATATTCAGTGCTGGTAGCTGCATATGACCCTGGCATTGAATATCTGGGTCTTTAGTTCAGCAGTGACGGCTAGCCACTTTAGCTGTGCTTGCTGCTTCTGCTGAATATTGGGCCCGGGGCTTATACAGTATGTTTGGCTTGGATTTTGCATGCCAAAACCAGGTATAACTTCGGCCATCCGAACCATACTTATAAGCTACATGAATTGCATGGATATTCATTCTAGTGCCACTGACTAAAGGAATAATTTGAAACATCTGGATAGTGCCAAGGCGGTCAAAGGAAATTTTCAGTGGCACTGTTCAAATAGTGCTGCAGAATATCCTGCTCAGCAGGACTTATTCAGCTAGCAGGTCCTGATAACCAGGTAAGTCCCGTTGAATATTGGCCCCTCAGTAACTTTTAAACAAGCCAGCAGAGATATTTGAATATCCAACTAATTCATAACTGTGCACAGGGTATCAATTGAGTAATGGTATAAAAACTACTGCCATTGTCGTCTTTGATCTAGCATCGCACACAGATATCATTAAAATTTGCATTCAAATTCAAGCTTCCAGTCACCCCACTTTTTGCGTTTGAGCATTGCTGTGCTGAACAGATTAAGGTCTGTTGGAATTAATTTTTTGCTTCAGTCTTTACTGAAGATGTAGGAAACTTACCCATGCCAGAAATGATATTTAAAGGTGATGTATCAGAGGAATTGAAATACATCTTGATAAATTGGGAAGATGTAATACAGCTCATTGATAAACTAAAGTGCAGCAAATCACCTGGAACAGATGGCATACATTTCAGGGTGCTGAAAGAACTGAAATACGAGATGTAGAACTACTATTTTAATCTGTGGTCTATCATTAAAATCATCTGTAGTACCCTATGATTGGAGAGTGGCCAAAGTAATGCCAATTTTTAAAGAGTTCCAGGGATGATGTGGGAAACTACAGACCAGTGAGCCTGACATCAGTACCAGGCAAAATGGTAGAAACCATTATTAAAAACAAAATTACTGAACCTGTAGATAGTCATGACAGAAAGCCTTGCCTCACCAATCTCTTATCTTTTTTTGAAGGTGTGAATAAGCAGGTAGGTAAAGGTGAGCCAGTTGATATAGTGTATGTGGATTTTAAGAAAGTCTTTGACAAAGTCCGTCATAAGAGATTCGTGGGGAAATTAAAAAGCCATGGAATAGAAGACAATGTGCTATTGTGGATTAGGAACTGGTTGAAAGATTAGAAAACAGAGCAGAACAAAATGCCCAATTTTCTCAATGGAGAAAGGTGAATAGTAGAGTACCCCAGGGATCTGTGCTGGCCCCACTGCTTTTTAACATATTTATAAATGACCTGGAAATGGGAATAACAAGTGAGGTGATCAAATTTGCATATGGCACCAAATTATTCAAAGTTGTTAAAACATAAGAGGATGGTAAAAATTTGCAAGAGGACTTTGATAAATTGGGAGGCTGGGTGTCCAAATGGCTTATGACATTTAATGTGGACAACTGCAAAGTTATGTACGTAGGGAATAACAATCCAAACTACAGTTACACGATGTAAGGTTCCCCAATAGGAGCCACCACCCAGGAAAAGGATTTAGACGTCATTGTTGATAATACATTGAAGCCCTCTGCCCGGTGTGCAGCAGTGGCCAAGAAAGTAATTAAAATGCTAAGAATCATAAAGAAAGGAATGGAGAATAAAATGAAGAATATTATAAGCCCCTGTATTGCTCCATGGTGCAACAACACCTTGAATATTGTGTGCAGTTCTGGTCACCATATCTTAAAAAGGATATAGCAGAATTAGAAAAAGTACAGAGAAGAGCAACAAAATGATAAAGGGGATGGAAGGATACCCCATTGAGGAAAGGCTTAACATGTTAGGGCTCTTCAGCCTGGAAAAGAGATGACTGAGGGGAGATATGATAGAAGTCTATAAAATAATGAATGGAGTGGAATGGGTAAATGTAGATCAGTTGTTTTCCTCTTCAAAAAGTAGAAAGACTAGAGAATGCACAATGAATCTACAATGTAGCATATTTAAGACTAATCGGAGAAAACATTTTTTCAAACTATGCGTAATTAAACTTTGGAATTTATTAACAGAGGATGTAGTAAAAGCTGTTAGTGTAGCTAGATTTTCTTAGAAGTTGGGACAGGTTTCTGGAGGAAAAGTCCATAAACCATTATTAAAGAGGGCCGGGGAAATCTACTGCTTACGCATGAAATAAGCAGCATGGAATCTGTATATGTTTTGGAACCTGACAGGTACTTATGACTTGGATTGGCCACTGTTGGCTTGATGGACCCTTGGTCTGACCCAGTATGGCATATCTTATGTACTTATGGAAAAAATATGGGAACCACATAGACCTTACGGCCTTAGTAACACTTAGATCATAGACCTGTAAGTTGGGAAAGATTCTGATCTAAGATGGTCAAGGGTCATGCTGTCAGTGAGTTTATCTCAATTTTTACATTTTCTTGTATACAAAGCTCTATGGACCCCTTGAAAAAATGTCTAAGGCCAACTTATGCTAATCAAAAGAATGCTAGTGTTATTTATGAGGATAGTGGAACCTTAACTCATATGTTTATCTGTAACAATATTCATTCTTTCTGTAATGGGTTACAAAGGTTATATTGGGACTGCTGTATTTAAAGGGTAAAATAACTTTCCCAGGGCTGGTCCAAGAGTTTCTGTTGCCCAAGGCAGAAACTGCCCCCCCCCCCCCCCTTACAGCTTCTGCCAATTCCGTCTCGGAAGGGGGAAGCTTTTTGCCTCCACTTTTGGAAATACTGCCACTGCCCGCCTCCCTCCCCCAAATGGAAATAGCGGTAGCTGGAGGGGGGAAGGTGACGCGGCCGCCCATGTATGCCACTGCTGTCCACCTGGGCTAGCTGCTCTAGGTGACCGCCTAGCATGCCTAGTGGACGGGGTCAGCCTTGAACCTTCCAAATCATATTTGTAATCTCTTTGACCTCTCATAATGTTCTTGATCTTAAACAGCAAAAACTGGTAAATATTTTCATCTACTTTGCATTGCAAATGCTCATAAATCATCAGCAGCTAGCACGGCTAAAGTGTCTAGTTGCTAGCAGTGAAATTAAAAACGAGATTTTCAATGCTAGGGCCATATCCGGGCTCCAGCAGCGAATATTCGAGCTGCCCAGATTGCAGAGAAGCTAACCAGACAGTGGTGATATTCATCCACTGCTTGGTTAGCTTCTGCAGCGAAAAGACAGAGTTTCTTGTGCCTGACTTTAACCACACATCGCTAACTGGGCAGTGGTTCATTATTGCCACTACATGGTTAGCGATGGGTGCCATACCAGAGTGCCCCTGGCACGTCCCGATGCTAACCGCTTAGCATTGGTACTTGTAGCCGCAGCACCCACGGATATTCAGCAGCACTAAGCATGTTAGTGCTCTGAATATCCTGCAAAGCAGCATTTACATGGTTTGTGGGCTGCCTTTGAATATCCCCTTTTCCACTTTTTTCTCATCAGCCTCTCCAAATTCTTCCCCTTAACCTGAGTCTTATAATCCCACTTTTTGTACTTTGTCCTGTCACTAACATATCTAAAAACAAATCTTGTTCTGCTATTTTCCCTTATTTGCTTTTTTCCCCTTTATTTTGTATATTCTTTCTCCTGACAATTTTCCAAGTTTCTCTTAGCTTTTCCAGATATTGTTAACTATCTTCCTCTTTCTGCGACCTCTTCTGGCCTATGAATGCTAACCTTTTATCCCTTACCTTTTTAGCTACTTTTTGGAAGACCTGTGATATCTTTTTTCCTCTTACTTTTATTATCTTTTAAAATAAAAAAGATTTGTTGCACTTACAATATTGCCTGTCAGTTTTGTCTACAGCTGTTCTACTTCTCCTTAAATTTCCCAATCATCTAATTACTTCCTAAAGTATTCCCCTTCTTAACAAAATTTGTTTTTCTGAAATCTAGGACCCTCATCTTTGAATGAACCATTATTCCCTATGCTTGAATATTGAACCACATCATCCAGTGATCATTCAGTATGATTTTAGAAACACTTGTCCCATTTGCAATCACCAGATCCAGTATTGCTCCATGCTATATGGATTCTGTTACCAGAACAATTCTTGCAGAGAATCCAAGATCTCCCTGCTTCTAGATTATACCACAACTGGGTGTTCCTGGTCTTCAGCCTGCTGCTCTAACCACTAGGTTACTCCTTCAGGAGAGAGTGAGAAAGGGATGATTATCATTAGATTGGAGAAGGTGAAGAAAAATAGGAGCCAGCGATCAGAGGTCAGCCAGGTAATGCAAATACACTTGTTTGCCCCAGATGTTAAAATGTATAGTTATGGTTCTGGTCAAAACATTGGGAACTCATAGTTTACAAACCATGGTACTGAAGGAACGAAAGGAAGTATTGACTGTGCTTTCCATAGCTTTGTTCAACTTGTTGCTAGTAATGGAATATTTGGAGAAGAGCAGTCCACAAGGATGGAAATTGAGAGCAAGGGGAAAACTGCAAACTTTAATGTCTGACATC
This sequence comes from Ichthyophis bannanicus, assembly GCA_033557465.1. Taxonomy (NCBI): domain Eukaryota; kingdom Metazoa; phylum Chordata; class Amphibia; order Gymnophiona; family Ichthyophiidae; genus Ichthyophis; species Ichthyophis bannanicus. Next base: position 534,484,458 of record CM066034.1, on the reverse strand, counting down.
TGTTGCAGACAAAGCAATAGAGACATTGGTAAAGGATACAATAGTGTACTGTGCGCTAGCTTGAAGCCAGTGGATTGCAGGATTCATGACAGACCGTCTGTAGGATATATGTAGCTCCCAAGAAGTGCGGGAGCAAGAATCTGTAGCGTGGTTATGTTGCTGTTAATTTCAACAGCATATGTAATTACACTTTGAGTTTATAGCAGTTCTCCCTTAATGATGGCTCACTGCAGTACAAACCAAAATGTAGAGTTTTATGCCAGAGAGGAAGCCCCTCAGGTTCCTTAAACTTGACAAAAAAGTGATAAACTGTGGGAATAACTGAAGAAGAAATGGGAAAAAATGTTTGAAGTGTTCTTCATTTTTGTCTTTCATCTTCCTTCCTCCATGTCTCTCTTTCATTCTTCTTTCTTCCTCAAAATTCAGAGTGTGACAACAGGTAAAGGCAGCATGATCTGCACGGTCTGCCTGCTTTATTTATTTATTAGAATTTGCTGGACCTTTTTCAAGGTTTGTCAAAGCAGTTTACAATTTTAAATTATATTTAAAAGATTTTAAAATGCAAACAAAATACGAAACAGTTGAACATAAATTAGAGGAAGAATAAATGGGAATTTGCGTATGAGATAATATCTTGAGACAAAAAGAGGAAGGATGTTATTCATTTAGGTGTTCACCAAAAGCTTGAAGGTTTTGAGGTTTGTTTTAAATTGTTTATACAGTAGTGTGATTCTGAGCAGAGGTAAAACTGCAAGGAATTCCAGAGTAATGAGTGAGTGGAGTTATAGTGAAGTCTCTTTTCTGAAGGGAGATATGCAGGCTCATTCCATCCTGCATATACAGCCCCTCTGTACTTTCGTTTTGAGCGGACATACATAGGGGGTCATGTTTCTGATCCCGTGGGGCATGTCTAGCCCCGCGGGATCAGAATCACTATTAGTCCTATACATGCGGGGCGGGACTGCGATTCAGCCTGGCCTGGACGTACAAGACAAGCCCAACTAACTCAGGGCTTTTAAATGGATCTGCGGCGCCATGGCGTCCCGTTGCCATGGCCCCACGGCTCAATTTAAAATCCGTGATACTGGCCGTCGGACTGCAAATTTGATTTACCCGCAGCCTGACCCCAATCTGGCCTCTTAAGGCCAGAGTAGGGCTGCAGAGAATGTCCCCCCATGCTCTATCTGCGCCCCGGGCACAAAAAAAAAGTCCAGGGAAGTTATTCCACTTCGGAGGTGGAATAACCCCATACAAGTTGCCGGCCCTGGATGTACAGGGCCGGCAACTGCCCACCCTTCTCCACCTCCGTCTGACTTCCCCGCACAGCTGCTATTCGTGGCACAGAATCGGGCCAATAGTGTATTGATATGTCAAGAATGAGTGGGCCGAGAGGGTGATGGAGTGAGATGAGAGTACCAGTAGAGAAGGCCTTGTGAGCAATGAGCAGAAGTTTGAATCTTAACCCAGTGTGTCACAAGAAGCCAGCGATGGTTAAATCTAAAGTGGGATGATGTGATCAGATTTCCAGGAACCATGAATGAGTTTAATTGCAGTGTTTTGTATATTTTGAAAAGGTTTTAGTGAGGAACAGTAAGAAGTAAATGAGTAAATAACTAAAAGAATACATTGTTGTCAGAAACTGTGACCATACTGTTGCCAATTGATAATTATACTGTTGCCAGTAACTAAATGAATACATTGTTGTCAGAAACTAATTGAATATTTTGTTACCAGAAACTAAATGACCATACTGTTGCCAGTAACTAAATGCCAGTAACTAAATGTATATACTGTTACCAGTAGCTAAATGAATACATAGTTGCCAACATCTAATTGAATATTCTGTTGCCAGAAACTAAATGACCATACTGTTGACAGTAACTAAATGAATATACTGTCGTCAGTAACTAAAAAAAAAATAAAATTTATTGTTGCCAGTAATTATATAGACTAATTTCTGGAGCCAGTAATTATATAGACTAATTTCTGGAGCCAGTAATTATATAGACTAATTTCTGGAGCCAGTAATTATATAGACTAATTTCTGGAGCCATACGCAACATCATCACTCTCAATATCATCAAAGACCATTAATCCCAACACTGATCCCTCCTACACAACCCTCTACCTCAAATAAAACAAACACAATGTCTCCTACTAAGCTGGAAAGCCTCCCTCTTACCCTCATTCTAATAACACTCCTAACTCAACACATACACACATACAAAACCAACAAAAGCCCCCATAATAACATCCCCATCATCCACAATCATTACCGGAACCCTTATAATAACTTCCCAATCACTTACAATCAGTACCAGAACCCAACACACAGCTATACACACACAAACTCCCACAACAATTACTCACGCCAAACCTCAGACAAACACCACCATAGACTCATCCAAATAAAGCTTCAACCACTTAGTGATATAAATGACCAAGCTGACAATACAAACAATAAACTAAAACTCATACTAATAAACATCCGATCCATACGAAACAAAATACCAATAATCAATGACATAATAAATGACACAACCCCTGACATTATCTGCATTACTGAGACATGGCTCTCTCCTACAGACACTATACTACTAAACCAACTAACCACACATCAATATGACATATTCAACTGCCATCAAAATATAAAAAGAGGAGGTGGCACATTGATATTCACCAAAAAGGAACTACAATTCACTCTAACAAACTTAAATAATATAGACGGAATGGACATTGTCAATATAGAAAATAAAACCCTTGCACTCACCCTCATATACAGACCCCCAACATCCGATCAAAAAAACCTCACCCCTATCCTTGAACTCGCATGCACAGCATCCCAAAGCAAACCACTCATACTCCTTGGTGACCTGAACCTTCCATCGCTGAACCACTCACAATCAGATAACTTCATTGATGCTATGACACAAATGGGTTACACACAGATAATACATACCCCCACACACAAAAAAGGTAACATACTTGACCTAATATTCCTCCCATCTACGCTTTACAGTCACCGGCTACATACCACCCCAACTATAACCGAAGTACCTTGGTCCGACCACCACCTCATCACAATCCACTTACCAGCACAAGCTCCAAAAACAACCACAAGTGCAACTCCACATACCTCACGCTTCGCACGCTTTGACAAAAGCACATTCCTCGACAAAGTATTGCCCAAACTCAACACTAACTCAACAGACATCAATTCAACTATAACACATTGGAACCTTACCATTCAAAATGCAGCTGTTCCCACACAAGCCTTACATAAACAAATAAAAAAGACGGAAAAATGGTTCACGAAAGAGCTAACAAAACTAAAAAAGCAACTGAGGAGACAAGAAAAGAGATGGAGAAAAACAAAATCAGATGAAAACAAATCCCAATACATGCTCTTACTTACTGGATATAAAAATGCAATCAACAAATCAAAAAGAGACTACCATTCTAAAGTAATAAACTCAGCAATCAACCGCCCTAGAGAGTTATTCGCGATCGTAAAAACACTAACCAAAACGAATAACACTGAGCCTAAACAACAAGCAATAAGTGTACAAACACTAGCAACACATTTTGCAGAAAAACTAAAAAGCAATACCACTACCCCGACATCACTACTAACAAGTACCAAAACCATTAACGAATGGACAAGTTTTCATTTGACCGATCAAAAACAACTCCTTAAGATCATAACAATGATCAACACCACAACCTCCCCACTCGATCCATGCCCTGTGTCTTGGATTAAGTGTGCAAAGGATGAACTGGCTGAATATTTACTACACATAGTCAACCAATCCCTTTCACAAGGCACCATGCCTGATGCCTTAAAGCTCACAACACTCCGACCAATAATAAAGAATAGTAAGCTTGACTCAAAAGACCCGAACTCATACAGACCAATAGCCAGCATTCCATTTATAGCCAAAATAATAGAGAAAACAATTCAACTACAGTTACAGGAACACATTGACGAACACAAACCACTTGACTCACACCAATTTGGATTCTGCCCCTTCCATGGAGTAGAAACTCTCTTAATCACCCTAATGGACTTCCTCATCCGTGGTACAGATGACAACAACCAAGGCTTCCTACTCCTCTTCTTAGATATTTCAGCCGCCTTCGACAACATCAACCACCTTACACTAATCAACAGACTAGAGAACTTAGGAATAGGCGGGACTGTCCTCAAATGGTTCAAGTCCTACATCACACATAGACTAATACGCGTCCAAATTGACCAACAAGCATCAGAAACATTCCCCCAGGGACAGGGAATACCCCAAGGATCGGCCCTTTCAGCCCTCCTATTTAACCTGTACCTGCAACCTATAACAAACATATTTAAAAAACACAGGATTAAGCATTTTATATACGCTGATGACATCATGCTTGCTATCCCCATAAACACTAAAAACCCCACTTATGACACACTATCCAAATGCATGGCAGAGACGTCCTCCTGGATGGAATCAAATTACCTTAGCATCAACCTCAGAAAAACGGAAGCAATGTTCGTAACAAGGTCATCTATAACAGAGAACACTTACCCGGAAACAATCACAATCAACAAAACTACCATACCTGTTAGAAAACAGGTAAAATACTTAGGTGTAATAATCGACCACACACTCACTATGCTACCACACATAAAACAAACAGTGAAAACCATTTTCTATAAACTTAAAACTATTCAACACCTAAGGCCATTCCTCGAAACACAAGACTTTAGATCTGTAGTAAGCACACTGATCACCCCACACTTCGACTATTGCAATAGTCTCCTAACAGGCCTTCCTCAAAAAAGCACATACCTTCTACAAAGAGCTCAGAACATCTGTGCAAAAGTAATTGCTAAAGCCCACCTAGCAGATCACGTAACCCCAATACTACAGGAACTACACTGGCTCCCTATAAACAGCCGTATTAGATACAAAATTGTCCTAACAACCTTTAAACTCATAAATGACTTAGCCCCCTCACACCTATCTACACTACTGCACTCTCCAACCACAACTAGATCCCACAGACAAAATGCAGCCCACTCCCTCATCACACCAAAAGCTATCCGGAAGACTAAGAAAACCACCAGCTCCAGAGCATTCACATTCGCTGCTCCAATGCTCTGGAACGACCTCCCAATAGACATTCGAATCATAAAAGACCTCTCCCAATTCAGGAAAGAATTAAAAACCTACCTATTCACAGAGCACTTTGAAATCCCCTACTCCCCCAAAACATGATACACAACAAACATGGACACACATACACAAACCCCCTAACCCCCGTTAACTAACTCCCTGTCTGCCCCCTCCCCCTCACCCCCCATTTACGACATAAAAGGAAATTATGCATAAAAGGAAATAAATTCCAACTCCTACACTTGTCCTACTCACCACACACAGCCACTGTAAATATTTATTGTAAATAGTTTGACGATTGTTTCACTTTAATACCTTACAAAGTTAAATTTTATTGTTCAATGTAAATAGTTGAATTCTACTGTTCAATGTAAATGTATACAGATGTGTACAATACTGTTAAACTGTTACATGTAAACCGCCCCTGATCTCTGGAAGGGGCGGTATAGAAGAAAATAGTTAAATAAATAAATAAGTAAATGAACTGTATTTGTGGAATCAAGCTTGGAAAGAGCAAGAGCTTGTGTTGCCGAGGTCGGGCATCTTGGGCAAGAAAATATACAATGGAGCATAACTGGTGAAGGTGATAGAAACAAGATTTAACAGTAGAGGAAATTTTGTAAGTTAAAGGAAAGGATCAAAAGTACTTCCTAAGATCTTGAGGGAGTCAGTAAGGGCGAGAATGTGGCCTGAGAGTTGAGCAAGAGTGAGATGGGATGTCTCAACCCATGGTCCACACTGCTTGCAACTTTAGTGTGTTGTTTTAGCCTGTAGGAGGTGATCCAGAGGGCAGTGGCATGAAGACATTCGTTCAGTGGGGCTAGGTCTGGGGAGTGGATAGTTGCAGGTAGATTAGCTGGATATCATTTGCAATTCCACAGGCTTACCTTTCCTTCTCTGCTAACCTTCTGCTTTACATCTGCTCTTCCACCCCTCCTATGGGTATTAGTTCTCCCTTCTGCCTCGCATGGTAATTTGCCCTTCCTCCTTCCCTTCATGGTGGTCGGACAGGACAGGACTCCCTCTTCTCTCTCCCCATTCCCCCATGGTGACTGGTTCTCTCTGTCTCTGGGTAGCAGGAGCAGCTTCTGTCTCCTGTCTAGTTGCCTTTCTCATGGTCCGTTGTCATAGCAGCCTCTCTTTCCTTGTTAGTCACCCTTTCTCCTCTCCTATGTATCTGGCATCAGCACCCGTACAGTAGCTTCAGGAGGTAGAGAAAGCTTCTTGAGCCACTGGATGTGTTCCTCAAGCTTTCTGCCTCATCCCGTGGCATATTTAGTATTATGTTTGAGGGATGTAGGAAAGGCAGGCCGATGCCTTTAAAATCAAAGTAAAATAATGTCATGTTTTGGATAGAGAGAAGTCAGAAGAAAAGAGGGAAAAAGAGTGTTGAACAGAAATAAGGACAAAGATGAAGGGTGGAAGGAGTTCAAAGAGGGTTAATAAAACAGGAGGACAGTTTTGACCTGGACTTTGACAGGGTAAGGAGATGGAAGCTGTTCTAGATGTGTGCATGTCAAGGTATGCACAAGGCCCCGTTCTGAAAGTACAGCTGCTGTTATGTGCTTATGCTGAAGGCCCAGGCTTGCAGCTTTCATCTGTCTGTTTTATATACCAAGCCAAAAGTGGTCAGTATTAGGGATGCTGCTGGTAAATACTTTCTGACCAAACTTTAAATTAGGCTGTCGGAATGTTTATGCAGGGACTAAATGTAGTACTAACACTCTGACAGTAAGATTTACATTGAAAGGGAAAAAGCATCCTTTTGAGCTCATGTGGTTGGAGATGAAATGGAGAGAGAAGATCCAGGACACTTCTCAGAATTTGCTTAAATGACGATCACAAACATTTGCAAATCCTCCCCAGTGTTCTTTAGTGTTTCATTCTGGAGGGCAATGATAGCTGAAACTTTTCTACGCTCCCTCTTGACCAAACCAACCAGCAGGGATCAGAAAGCAAGCCAGTGCGGGAAAATCCAGAACAAAACCACTGTGCTAAAGCATAGTGCTGTGGGCCTGATAATCGCATGCAAACGAACTAAAAATGGCTCCTGATGCAATAAAATGTGCTGAAACAGCAGGTTTTTTTATGCTGGATCTTTATGCCAGATCAAGGCAGACATAAAGATGCGGCCAGCAGCAAAAGGATCATCTGAGATGAAGTGTGACACTTCACCTCAGATAACCCAAGCGGGCCTAGACCCCCGATTTACCACATGCGGCCCAAATGGCCACTAACCCTCTCCGACCCCTAAACAAAGATTAGGGTGCCTGCTGCCCCCCAGACCCACAGTTGGCACCAAAATAATTAATGGCCCCAATGACCTCTAACCTTAACCCCCCAAAAAAGGGTTCTTGGCTTGACCCTTTCCTCCAGACACCCCAGGCCCTCCACCATATCCCCTCGGTACCTCAAACGATGGGAGGCAGAAGTGCTGCCCGCATGCTCTTGCCTTCGTACTACTGTCTTGGAAAATGGGAGCGCCTGATTGTCACAGTACGTTGCAGGATGCATTGCATGGGGCTTGTCTGCCAGATAAGACAAAAATGGCCTTAATTGGCAGAATGAACCCCCTCCCACAGTGCATCTGGGGTCAATATGCAGTAAAAGTTCGAAAGAATAATTTAAAACATTTAATCTAGATGTTTCAAATTATCCCTATATTCAGTGGCACTAAATGTATAGCTAGTGCCTTGGAATACATCATTATAAATTGTGCATATATGTATACGCATACACAGAAGCGCTGAATATCAGGGTTTTTATTGATAAGGTACCACTCAGGGTGTTTTTTGAGGGGGAACTCTGTGCTACTGAGTACCAGCACCTTTGTCATTGTCTACTGTTGGGACTGTTGTAGTTGTTGATATGGAAGGACAGACTAGATAGGCCATGTCTTTTTCTGTCGTCATATTTCTATGTTTCTATGTTTTACTAAAATAGGCTCATATATTAATGAAAGAACCCTACATAGGAGTACCAGCACCTTTTTTGCTAGGAAAAATGCACTGCATATGCTTATACTATGTTGCTGTGTTATAAGGCCCCAAATATTGGTGCTGTATGTCGGTTTCATATATTTGGCTGGGATGGCTCATTAAATCTGGATTTGGCACAGCCAGTGCTTGTCAAACTTTTATCCCATATGACCCCATTTTAACAAGTGAAAATTCACATGACCCCAGATGATGAAGTCAAAGTAGCAGCTCTCCAGCCTCCTTCCCCTCCCTCTATTCATCTAAAGCAGGAAGGCAGCAGCCGCAGTCAGCACAGGGTCCTGGTGTCAGTGTGCAGTGTGCACTTACAGACCCCAGTGCTCAGCATGGGTTTCCAGCCTAACAGGAAGCTTACCCAGGAGGAGGCAAGGGCCTATGAATGTTCACTGGCTCACAGGCCCCATTCTAACTGCTGACCGCCACTACTTGGCATAGATCACAGTGAAAGTCCAGAGAGAAGGAGAAATTGCCATGCATGTGTGACCCCATATACTGATGAAATCAGCACCATTTGGAGTCCCAAACCCAAGTTTGGGAACCTGTGGTATAAGCTATAGGTTTTATATGCAAAAGTACTTATCGAGTTAGCAGGAGCTGTAACTGACACTATCCGGATAGTGCCACTAAATATTTCCTCTGACTGCCTCGCCACTAACCTGATAGTGCCAGGGTGGACTGTGGGTGGAGCAGGGATATTCAGATCGCTAACTGGATAGCAAAGTGCATAAAGTTAGACGACAGAAAAATGCAATCAGTCCTATTTCTATGCAGTTTTGCTGAATATCTGGACTTTGGTGCTGAATATCCAGTTTCACCTTTTAAGTGTTGTGGCCAGCGCTTAAAGAAATACTGACTGGAGTTTAAATATAGGCCCATATATGCATAGGGGCAGAATATAGGCACCTATATATATATAATTTATATGGGTTTGGGGCCCTAGCCTTGGAACGCCTCAGTCTTCTGGATATGCTGTCTTCGCTTGGTTTTAGAGGCTCTGTTTTGTCCTGGTTCTCTTCTTACCTCTCACACCACTCTTTTTAGAGTTTTTTCTAATGGTTCTTACTCCTCCCCGATTCCACTCTCAGTTGGTGTTCCTCAAAGGTCTGTTTTGGGTCCGCTATTCTTTTCTCGCTACACCCAATCCCTTGACTCTCTAATTTCTGCACATGGTTTTCAATACCATTTCTACACCGATGATTCTCAAATCTATCTGTCCGCATCTGTTATCTCCCATGTATTGCAGGCCCATTTCTGATATTGCCATCTGGATGTCTCACCACTGTTTAAAACTCAACATGAATAAAACTGAATTGCTTATTTTTCCTCCCAAACCCTCTTCTCCCTTTCCTTCGTTCTCCATCTCTGTTGATAACACCCTTCTCCAGGACCAAGCAGGAAGTCAGTCCTCACATATGGGTGACGTCGGCGCCGACGGAGCCCTCGTGGAGCAATTTTCCCCAGCTTTCAAAGAAAGCCTTTGGGAATTGCAGCGCGCATGCGCGGTCCCCTTCCCACCCAAAGTTGCCATCTTGGCCAGTCTTCTTTTTTCCGCGGAGCCCTACAGACGTTGTCTACTAGTCACCGCTGGAAAGTTGATTTTTCTTTGTTATTTTCTGTATTTCTTCGGTTCGACGCCGGTCCTTTTTCCGCCCGGCCTCGCGACGCCGGTTGCGAGGCCTCCCCTTCTTTTTTCGGTTTTTTCTGTCCTTCGCGACAACTTCGCGCTTTTTTCATTTTTCCCTGGCGGCCCGCTCGTTCGACCTCGCAGGGGCCCTTTTTCCCCGGATGGCCGCCAGTGGTTTCAAAAAGTGTGTTAAGTGTAAGAAACTGATGTCTCTTACCGACACACATGATTGCTGCTGCCTCCGCTGCCTGGGCCCCGATCATGAAGAAATGATCTGTGGGCCCTGTAGCAAGATGTCCGCAAAATCTTTGCGGAGTCGGCAGCATCAGCGGGAGAGAATCTTCTCTGACCCCAGCCATACCCGGACCTCGTCAGAAGCTTCGATGTCCAGGGAATCTGGCTCTGAGCACCGTCGGAGCTCTTCTGAGAGGGGGTCCCCTTCTCGGAACATCAGCGGAAGCAGAAACCCGCGAGGGCGGCGTCGGTGGACGCTCCTGGCTCCTCGAGGGCCAGGTCGCATAGCCCCGACAGCCGTCCCGGATCTTTGGAGCTGGAGCGGCTGTCCAAACAGCCTCGTCTGGAGATGGACTCCTCTGCTCACGTAAGTGCTGTTGTCTTCGTGGACTCGCCTCCGAGTGGTCCGACGTCGGGCCCGACGCCGTCGGGGCCCGAGTCGGGGGCTGCTGGGTCTCCTGAGTTCAGACTCAGGTTGACGGCCTTGGAGCGCAGCTTGGCTGCCTTCATGGACCAGCAGCGGGCATTGATCGCTGGCCTCGCTGGCGCTTCTGCCCTGACCGCCGGGACGTCGACGTCTAAGTCGACCCCGGAGACCGAGCCGATCCTCGAGTCCATGCGAGCTCGAGTCGATCCTCGGTCGAGGTCGCCTTCGGCCTCCCGTTCGGGGCCGAGGTCGTCGACGCCGACTCCCTCGGCGTCGGGGCGGACGGCGTCTGTGCCCGCCCGGCCGGAGCCGCTCGACTCCTCCTCCGAGGAGTCCGCCTGGGAATCCGAGGTGGATGAGTCGCCTGGTTCTTTTCGGACTCGGTGTGTTCCTTCTGACTCCCCCGAGTCCGAACCTCGGAGACAGTCCCCCCCGGAGGATGCCCGGTTCTCGGACTTCATAAGGGATATGGCCAAGGCCTTGGTCTTCCCTGCGGATCCCGAGGAGGAGCCTCGAGCCGAGGAGCTCGATGCCCTCCAGTATGACTCTCCTGCGAAGGAGCACTTTACTGTACCGGTTCCCCCAATGCTGGAACGACTTCTCTTCCGCATGTGGGAGAGCCTGGCGACGTCGCCGGTCTTAAGCAAGCGGGTCGATGCCATCTATCGAGTCCGCAAGAGCCCTGGCTTCCAGAAAGTACAGCTGCCACACCATTCCATGGTGGTGGAATCGGCCATGCATCGGCTCAAGAGCCAGAAGATGCACTCCTCGGTGCCTCCCGGCAGGGAAGCCCGCAGCCTGGATGGCATCGGTAAGAAGTGTTTTCAGGGCTCTATGCTTGCTTGTCGGGTCCAGACTTACCAGCTCTACATGGGCATGTATCTCCGGGACCTGGCTAAAGAACTAGCCGGATTCTCTGCTGGTCTCTCCGAGGAACCTTTGCGGAGGTTCCTGGCCTTGTCCACTGGGATTCGTGAGTGCTCCAAGTTCATTTCTCGGGCAGCCTATGATGGCTTCGAGGCATCGGCTCGAGTTGCCGCAGCCGGCATCGGAGCCCGCCGCCAGGCTTGGCTCCAGTCATCCGACCTCGAGCCCTGGGTGCAGGACACGTTGGTCGATGTCCCCTGCAAGGGTGATAACCTCTTTGGTAAGCCTATGGACGAGAAGGCTGCACAGCTCGAGACTGAGACTCTCACCAGGACTCGGCTCTCCAGAAAAACCTCTGCCCCTTCCCAGAAGAAGAAGGGCTCGGGGAAAAAGCCCTTTTACCCGAGGAAGGTGGCTGCCTATAAACACTACCCTCATTATCAGGCCTCCGCAGCTCCCCATCAGGGTCAGCAGGCCAAGGGACGGGGTAATGGATCCCCTAGGCAGCAAGCCCCCAAGCCCACGCCACCGGCCCCTGCTCCGCAGGGTGGGGGCTTTTGACTCTTTCAGCATAGCCTCTCCCCCTCCGCTGGTTTCTCTCAGCACGGGAGGCCGGCTGGTCCACTTTGCCCACAGGTGGTCCAACATCATGTCGGATACCTGGGTGCTCCAAATAGTCCGAGAGGGCTATCTTCTGCACTTCCAACAGGTACCTCCTCCCTACTTTCCAGGGGAGCCTCTGCGACCCCCTCTTCACCGGGACTTACTCCTTCAGGAGTTGGCGAGTCTTATTCGGGAACAGGCAGTGGTACCGGTGCCCCACCACCTGAGGGGTCGCGGCTTTTATTCCAGGTACTTCCTGGTACCAAAGCGATCTGGAGGCCTCCGACCCATCCTGGACTTGCGGAACCTCAACAGGTTCCTGGAGAGGGAAAAGTTCAAGATGCTTACCCTTGGAATCCTGCTGCCCTACCTCCGGCAGGGAGATTGGCTATGCTCCTTGGATCTAAAGGATGCCTACACTCACATCCTCATCCACCCCAGCCACCGACAATACCTAAGGTTTGTGGTGGCGGGCAATCATTACCAATACAGAGTACTGCCCTTTGGCCTATCCTCCGCACCACGAGTCTTCACAAAATGCCTCGCAGTGGTAGCGGCTTATCTCCGGCTTCAAGGCCTCTTCGTCTTTCCTTACCTGGACGACTGGCTCGTCAGGGCTCCGTCCGCCACGGAGGCCACTCACGCCACGCAACGTACTGTAGCTCTGCTCCAGTACTTGGGCTTTGTCATAAACTTCGCAAAGTCCACTTTGCTCCCCTCTCAGGATCTTGAGTTCATCGGCGCCAGATTGGACACGCTTCAGGCGCGGGCTTTTCTGCCGCTCGACAGGGCTCAACGGCTCATGGCTCTCGCCAGCCGTTTTCGCAGTCACTCCCGGGTCTCGGCCCGGCTCTTCCTGAAACTGCTCGGCCATAAGGCGTCCACGGTCCATGTGACCCCCAATGCCCGCCTGAACATGCGGCCGGCTCAGTGGTGCCTTCGCTCTCAATGGCGTCAGGCTTCGGGGAGACTGGCGGACTCGGTACGCATCTCCGGCCCGCTAGTCTCTTCCCTACGATGGTGGCTTCACCTACCCAACCTGGTGCTCGGGATGCTTTTCCAGTCTCCTCCGCCTGCTCAGGTTCTGACGACCGACGCTTCTCTCCTGGGTTGGGGAGCACATTGCCAAGGGTCATGTACTCAGGGTCTCTGGACCCCGTGGGAATCTGCCCAGCAGATCAACTTCCTGGAGCTCAGGGCCATTCGCCTGGCTCTGCGGGCCTTCTCCCACCTCACGTCTCACCAGTCTGTGCTGGTCCAGACGGACAATCAAGTTGCAATGTTCTACGTGAACAAGCAGGGGGGCACGGGCTCTTTCCTTCTCTGTCGGGAAGCACAAAAGCTCTGCGCTTGGGCCGTCAGCCGGGGAATCCTCCTCAAGGCTGTCTATCTCCCAGGTCAAGAAAATTACCTGGCGGACAAACTGAGCAGAATCCTCCAGCCCCACGAGTGGAGATTGGACCCGTTGGTGGTTCAAAGGATCTTTCTCCAGTGGGGCCTCCCCACGCTGGATCTCTTTGCCAGTCCTCTGAACAGGCAACTTCCTCGGTTCTGCTCTCGGGAACCGCATCCTCTCCGAGTGGCGGCGGATGTTTTTCTGCTTTCATGGTCCACGGGCCTTCTGTATGCCTTTCCTCCCATGCCGCTGGTGTCTCGGACACTTTTCAAGGTTCTCCACGACAAGGCCTCGGTGCTCCTTATAGCTCCCCGGTGGCCCAGGCAGCCGTGGTTCCCGCTTCTGATGCAGCTAGCGGTGGATACCCAGTTGCCTCTGGGGTTTCAACCCGATCTCCTGACCCAGGATCAGGGGTCTCTCCTGTACCCCAACCTCAGATCCCTTCATCTGATGGCCTGGCTGCTGAAAGGGTAGTCCTTGCTCCCCTCCTGCTGCCTCCGGAGGTGGAAGAGGTCGTGCTGGCTTCCAGGCGACCCTCTACCCGGAAATCCTACGCCCTTAAATGGCGTCGCTTCTCCACCTGGTGTACTCAACGGTCTCAAGATCCCTTCGCCTGCTCGGTATCGGTGGTCTTGCAGTACTTGCTTTCCCTCTCCAATCTTGGACTCAAGTCCAACTCGGTCAAAGTTCACCTAAGTGCTATTTCTGCACATCATGTGCCAGTGGAAGGCAGGCCTCTTTACGGCCACCCTCTCGTGGCACGGTTCTCCCGAGGCCTCCTTCTCCTTAAACCACCTTTGCGCCCCCCAGCCCCTGACTGGGACCTGAACGTGATTTTACAGCGGATCACCTGTCCGCCTTTTGAACCCATGGCTACCTGTCCTCTCCGTTTTCTCTCTTGGAAAACCTTATTCCTGGTAGCCCTCACTTCCGCTAGACGTGTTAGTGAACTGCAGGCCCTAGTGTCTGATCCCCCTTACACTAGGTTCTACAAGAATAGAGTAGTCCTGCGGACTCACCCTAAGTTTCTTCCAAAAGTGGTCTCCCCTTTTCACATCAATCAGGAGGTGGTGCTTCCGACCTTCTTTCCCAGGCCTCACTCCAGCCGAGCTGAAATGGTCCTGCATACCCTGGACTGTAGAAGGGCACTGAACGTCTACCTTGATCGTACGCGGGAGCACCGTAAGACGGCTCAGCTCTTTCTGTCTTATGACCCCAACAAGTTGGGGCTCCCTGTCTCCAAGCGTACTCTGTCCATCTGGGTAGCTGACTGTATCGCTTGGACTTATGCGGCGGCAGGCCTCTCGTTGGAGAGTCGAGTCACCGCTCATCGGGTTCGGGCGAAGGCTGCGTCAGTGGCTTTCCTCCGCTCTGTTCCATTGGCAGACATCTGCCGGGCCGCTACTTGGTCTTCGAGCCAGACTTTTGCGGCCCATTACTGCCTCGAGAGGGAGTCCCGCAGGGACAGTGCTTTCGGTCAGGCAGTCCTCCGTAATCTCTTCGAGGTTTAGGCAACTCCTACCCTCCATCCCGGATGTTGGGCTACCGGTTGGAGATGTATTCAGAGAAGATTCCTTCCTTCTGTGCTGCTGAGCTTGAGGGAGCTCATTTTTTGTGCTTAGGGTCTCCGGTAGCCTTGAGCTTGGGAGTCCCATATGTGAGGACTGACTTCCTGCTTGGTCCTGGAGAAAGCGTAGTTACTCACCTGTAACAGGTGTTCTCCAGGAGCAGCAGGAATCAGTCCTCACAACCCTCCCTTCTCCCCTTGGAGTTGCAGTCACATGATTTAGTTTTTGCAAATTTTTTGCTGTCTTTTCGCTATGTCATCAGACTGGCCAAGATGGCAACTTTGGGCGGGAAGGGGACCGCGCATGCGCGCTGCAATTCCCAAAGGCTTTCTTTGAAAGCTGGGGAAAATTGCTCTGCGAGGGCTCCGTCGGCGCCGACGTCACCCATATGTGAGGACTGATTCCTGCTGCTCCTGGAGAACACCTGTTACAGGTGAGTAACTACGCTTTCTCCTTCCTGTTACCTCAGCCCATAACCTTGGTGTTATCTTTGATTCCTCTCTTTCCTTTTCTGCACATATACAACAGACTGCTAAAACCTGCCATTTCTTTATCTATAATATTTATGAAAATTCGTCCTTTCCTCTCTGTTAACACTACCCGAACGCTTGTCCAGTCTTTAATTACTTCTTGCCTTGACTATTGCAACCTTTTTCTTACTGGTCTCACTCTGTCATCTCTCTCCAGTCAGTTCAAAACTCTGCTGCACGTCTCATCTTTCGCCATCCTCATCTTGTTCATATCACCCCTCTTCTCAAATCACTTCATTGGCTTCCCCTCCATCACTGTATTCAATTCAAACTCCTCCTTTTGACATTTAAATGCATTCTGCTGCTCCGCTGTATCTCTCTCCTCTCCTCTCCCTCTACTCCCTGCCTCATGAGCTTCGTTGTTCTTCAAGCCTGCTCCTAGCTTTGCCCTTTTCTTCTTCTGCTAACTCCAGACTTTGGTCCTTTCACCTTGCAGCTCCTTATGCTTGGAACTCTCTTCCTGAAGCTGTTCGTCAGGCTTCATCACTCCCCCTCTTCAAATCTCTGCTAAAGGCTCACCTCTTTAAGGCTGCCTTTGGTTCCTAATCCTCTGTTCTTTGTGTCTCCTTTGCTGTTTGTTTCCCTGCCCTACTCCTTCTTCGTCTTGTTTGTCTTGATTAGAGTGTAAGCTGTAACGAACAAGGCCTGTGTTCATCTGTGTTTGTACAGCACTGTGTGCGGCGAGTAGCGCTCTATAAATATATAATAATAATAATCATCTCGCCCTCCCCGCTCTATGTGTAGCCTTATACATATAGAGGCCAATTCCATTGTGTGCGTCCTCCACCTATCTGGGTGGTCAGAATCGGGACGTGCTCCATTCCTGCAGGGGCTAGACGTGCCCGCAGAATCAGAATCAGGTGCACTAGCCAGGACAATTCTGGCTGCTTGGACGACAGTAGCTCCCCGGCTAGCCCAGCCTGGCTCCCACATGGAGTGGCGGTGTCATGACATCCTGTTGCCATGCCACCGCGGCTCCATGCCGGAGTTGCAATTTCCAGTGGAACGTCAGTGTCTTCTTTTCCCCGCAGCTGGACCTCCCCAATCAGGCCTACCATGGCCAGGGTCAGGCCGCAGGGATCCCCCTGCACCCCCTCATCTTTGTTTCCAGGCCCGGGCCGTCCATCGTCCTCCGTCAAGAAGGACATGGCTGGGGTGTGCAATGGACTTAGACATCCCCGGTCAATTTCAGAAACAACAGGAACATCTGTGATCCCCATCCAAGTTTAGACCTGCTCCAGGCACAAATAGGCATCTGGAAGGTGCTTGTTTTGGCTGTAAAGCATCCAGAGGGTGTAGAGAAGATGAAGTGTTAGCAACTAGGCCAAGATCACAAGGAGAAGCAGTGGGATTTGAACTCTGGCCACTCTCCGCTACTCTAACCATTAGGCTATTAGACATCCCCATTCTGGAATACTATTCAGGAGATCTCTATGTAGATTGTCCCCATAGACGTCCATATTAGGCATGTCCACATTTGTGAAATCGTATCTGAACTTGGACCTGCATTCTTTTTTTTCAGACGTTCTTTGCAAAATATGCTTTTATATCTGCTACAAAGACTTGTCCAGCTAATTTAGATCCCCCCAGAATGCAGAGAATCAGGGCAAAGTGACTTCTGATATCAGAGTTGCCAAGTTACCCAGTTCCAGGAGTGAGATTTTAAGCCATTCCTGGATTTCTACCAATCTCATCCTGATGCATTATAGGACGTGCAGCATTGATTTAATGAGTAAAATCATGGACTACGAATACCATACTGCATTGCAATACAAACTTAAAACTAGAACTGACCAAAAGTCCCACTTCTGGAACTTGGTAACTCTATGATATGGATTGAACAATTAGTTACTTGGCTTGAAAAGAACATAAGATATGCCATACTTGGTCAGACCAAGGGTCCATTTGCAACAGTGGCCAATCCAGGTCACAAGTACCTTTCCTTTCATTATATTATAGATCTCTATCATATCTCCCATCAGCCGTCTCTTTTCTAAGTTGAAGAGCCCTAACCTTTTAAACCTTTGCTTGTAGGGATATCCTTCCATCCCCTTGACCATTTTAGTTACTCTTCTATGTACATTTTTAAATTCTGCTATATCCTTCTAAGATTTGGTGACCAGAATTGCACATGATATTCAAGGTGTGGTTGCACCATGGAACGATACAGAGGCATTATAATATCCTCTGTTTTATTCTGCATTCCTTTCTTTATGATTCCTAGTGTTCTGTTTGTGTTCTTGGCTGCTTCTGAACACTGGGCAGAGAGTTTCAACATATTATCCACAATAATAACTTTATCCTTTTTCTGGGTGGTGTTTTCTAATGTGGAACCATGCATTATGTCATTGCAGTTTGGGTTATTCTTCCCTAAGTGCAAATCCTTACACTTGTCCATGTTTATTTTTTTATTTATTTTATTTATTTAGACAGATTTGTATACCACCTTATCCATCAATCAAAGTGGTCACAATACAATTGGAGGGTTACATTTAACATGGGGGTATTGACGAACATAAAAACATTGAGCTTATAATAATTGGGGATGGGTAGAAATTGTCAAGTTGGTGAAGGTAGATGGTGTTCTGTTTAGGTGGTGATTAATTGTTTGTCTGTTAGCTCATAAGCTTCTGTGAAGAGCAGGGTTTTGAGGGCCTTACGAAAGTCTTTGGTGTCGTTAAATGTCAACTGCCATTTGGATGCCCAGTCTCCCAATTTATCAAGGTCCTTTTGCATTTTTTTTTTTACAATCCTCTTATGTTTTAACAAATTTGAATAATTTTGTGTCCAATGAAAATTTGATCACTTCACTTGTTATTCCTATTTCCAGGTCATTTATAAATATGTTAAAAAGCAGCAGGGCCAGCACAGATCCCTGGTTTTTTCCACTATTTTTTCTCCATTGAAAATTGGCCATTTAGCCCTGCTCTCTGCTTTCTGTCTTCCAATCAGTTCCTAACTCATAATAATATATTGCCTCCTATCTCATATTTTGCACAGTGAGAGAGTTTCACAGTCATCCTTTTTTTTTGCCCTGCCTGACTTTTGGTATTGTTTCATTTTATTGCAGGGAAATAGCACCAAAGAATATTTCTTCCATAGGACCATGCAGAGCTTGGAGTGCTATTTTTACCTGATCGCTTTCAATTACTATCTTCACGAGCAGGTAAGATGTATGTACACCTTGCATGCCATCTCTTTTCCCAGCCAGATGTTTCTCATAAACTAAAGTTCACCATTGTTCCCGAAGTGGAGGGCAATGAGAAAGACTTGTGAAGAGCTGCTTTACAAAGAAGGATGTTCCATTCTCTGCCAGTAGGTGCACATATGAGGCCTTGCATGTGTGTGTGTGTGTGAGTGTGTGTGTGTGTGTGTGTGCACGTCTCCAAGTGCACTAACCGATCATAGAACACATTACCATGAGCTGTCAGTCTATTGTTTGCCTCTTAGGTGAATTGTCAAAAAACTGTTGAGTAGGGAAAACATGTGGCTATTTTTAGGATGAATTTCAGCCACAATCTAATCTACTAGGCTGTGATTGAAAATGATCCTAATCCAGTGGTTCTCAACCCAGTCCTCAGTGACCACTTAGCTAGTCGGATTTTCATGATATCCACAATGAATATGAATGCGAGAGATTTGCATGCACTGCCTTCATTGCATATTCACTGTGGATATTACAGAAAGCAGACTGGCTAAGTGGTACCTGAGGACTGAATTGAGAACCAAGGCAAAACTACTCAAGGTACAAACTTACAGGCCAAAGCAGAAAACTAGCATGGCCTTTAAGCATAGAAAACGGCAAGTTTAAGCATACTTTAAGCTCGTTTAAGCTAATATCAAATGCAGAAATGGACGCTTTCATAAACAGTGACAGAAAAACTAACTTACAATTAACGGCAAGAGTATTTAAATGTAGGCAGATGAGCTGCATATTCTAAACTGATATGCAAAGGTGAAATTAGGCCTTAATACTGCTAATTGACTTTCGTTGAGTAATTCCAATCCAGTCCTGTACCTCAGGTAGTCATCCCCTGCCAGCAGCTTGGAGACTGAGCATGCCGTGTTTTGATGACATCAGATGTACTTAGACAGCTGGCACCACCCACCAGCCCCTAGTAACCTATTGGCAAAGCAGACTCACAGGAGCAGCAAATAAGAAGTTAAGAAATACCATTAAATAAAGAAGTTAAGAAATACCATTAAATAAATAAATAAACTGTGAAAAAACAAACAGATTGCAATTCAAAAGGAACTAGCCCCCCCCCCCCCCGGAGCTTCTAGGAGACCCTCCCCCACCAAGAGGAAAAAGCTTACCTCGAATCCACTGAACGCTCTTTCAAGAGCAATGCCATATGCGAGAATTGGTCTCCTTGAGGCTTCCACACCGCACCGTGCAGTGGGAGGTCGGGACAGTTGCCATGGCTGATCCACCGTCATCCAGATGAGATCTGTATACCACGGTCGTTTTGGCCAGTTGGCGGCTATTAGAACAACACGCCTGCAGTGCACCTCGATTTGCTGCACCATGTGTCCAATGAATGCCCAAGGGGGGAACACGTAGAGAAACCCCTCTGTGGGCCACTACTGCACCAGAACATCTAGGCCCTCCAGCCTTCTTTCCCGTCTTCTGCTGAAGAACCGGTTCGCCTTGGCCGACGCAGACGTTGCTATGCATGATCGGCATGCCCCACCTCCGCATTAACTGCAAGAAGATGGCAGCATGGAGCATCCATTCCCCCGGATCCAGATGCACATTCTCTGTCCTGACTATATGGGCAGCTGAGATCACTAGCAGATGCGCCTCTTTCCAGTCCAACAGGGCATTGGCCTCACTCTCAAGGCGCACACTCCCCGTTCTCCCTTGCCGATTGATGTAAGCCACCGTGGTGGCATTGTTGGAGAAGGAATACCACCCCCATCTCCAACCGGTTGATCTGCCAGCCACTCTTCTCTCCCATCCACTGACCTTGAGCTACACCATTCTCATAATATGCTCCCCAGCTGATGAGACTGGCATCTGTCATAAGAGTTAACAAGGAGGGTGCCTCTAGAGGCATCCTGGCTGAAAAGTGCTCCTGACAAAGCTCCCACCGAAGCGCCTACTGGGTTGTCTGCAGACAGGGCAACTGTTTGATCAGCATATACAGCTGTGGAGACCAACAGTGCAGCAGTGACCTCTGCAAGGGCCGCATGTGGGCATGTCCCAAGGAAATAACTCGACTGTTGCTCCATGGTCCCCAACACCTGAAGATAACGCCAAGCTGTCAGCGACCTCCTGCAAAAGAACTGCCACACCAAACTGCCACAATATCTGCACCCTCTGCCATGGCAGAACCCCTTGCCACTGCACATGTTGACGCGAACCCCAAGGTACTCCTGACCTGGGATGGAATCTGATGGCTCCTTGCAAAATTGCTGACCCAACTGAGACTGGACCAAAATTCCCTCCTGCCGTAACACCGCAGGAAGGACTGGGGTTTCTAGTCCCACAGGTGCTCCTTGTGGTCTTGGGCAAGCCACTTAACCCTCCATAGCCCATGTTCCCTGTAAAATAGTTATCTCCAAGTTATAATGCCCTGTTCAATGTAATTTCAGTTTGTTCAATGTAAACCGCACTGATGCAGAATAGCGCGGTATATAAGAGAATGTAAATAAATAAATAAAATAAATAAATAAACACAGCTGCCACCATGACCATTACCTTGTTGAAGGTACATGGTGCCATCATCAGGCTGAAGGGCAACACCTGGAACTGAAAATGTCTCATGGACACCGCAAAGCAGAGAAACTGATGATGCTCCGGTCGGATGGGAATGTGGAAGTAGGCTTCCGTGAGGTCAAGTGAGGTAAGGAATTGCCCTTCCTGAATAGCCAGGATGACAGACCGGAGCATTGCCATGTGGAATCGAGGCACTTGGAGGCAGCGGTTCACATGCTTGAGGTCGAGAATTGGACAAAAGCTTCCCTCTTTTTTTTGGCACCATGAAATAAATGGAATATCAACCTTCTCCACAATGGGCCTGGGGAACCCGCACTATGGCCCCCAACTGTATCAGCCACACTAGGGTGTCCCACACCACCTTAGCCTTGCTTCGGGCTTTGCATGGGGACTGCACAGACAGGAGCAAGTGGGCTGGCAAACTCTAGTGCAGAGGTACTCAAATCCAGTCCTGGACGGCCGCAAACCAGTCAGGTTTTTGGGATATCCCTAATGAATATGCATGAGATAGATTCAAATACAATGGAGGCAGTGCATGCAAATATATCTCATGCATATTCATTAGGGATATCCCAAAAACCTGACTGGTTTGTGGCCCTCCAGGACTGGATTTGAGTACCTCTGCTCTAGCGCATAGCCTTGCTATATAACCTCCAGGACCCATTGATCGGAGGTGATCTGGACCCAGGCAGGGTAGAAGACCTGCAACCTACTTCCCACGGACACCCCCTCAGCCTGGGTCCGCCTCGCTTCATTGCGATTTCTTTGGAGCCAAGGAAGATGAGGTGGAATAGCATCCTCGTTCCGCTCCTCGAAACCCACGATAGGTCTGCCTGTGAGGGGGAAAAAATGCCCCCTCTGGTACGGTGCAAAATGCACAGCACAGAATCATTGAAAATCCCTAGAATGATCCCGCATGGGCGCTGAGGTGCATCCTTGCTTCTGCTTGTCCTCAGGCTGGCGCCCTCCTTCACCAACTTAACCAACCACGGGTAGTGGTATGCCACTACTATCAAGGCCATACTCTATGAGAGACCTCTGATAATAGAAGGCATCTTCCAAATAAGCGGTCTCAGTTTCCAGTTTTGCTGCCGCCACATCCGGCTTTGGGGATTCCATTGCCGGCTGCAGAATGTCCTGCGCCCAATGAAGGCCCACTCTGGCAATAAATGCACCACAAACAGATGACTGTAATGACAGGGCAGTGATATCAAATGCCTGCTTCCACCAAGTAGCCAACTTCGTGTCTTGGACATCCCTGAGGGCTGTGCTACCCTCTATGGAAATCATGGTCCTTTTGGTTACTACTGACACTGCGGCATCCATCTTCGGAGACTGCCGACACTTTCTTTCATGTTCCGGCAACAGATAAAGACAGGCCACAGTCCTTGTCCCTCTGAGACTGGCCTCCGAAAGGTCTCACTCATCCTGGATCATTTGCTTAATCACTCAGTGCAGGGGAAAAAAAAACATTGCAAAGTCCGGACGGCTTGAGAGAGTGGGCCTTCCAGCACATCCTCTTCTGGGTGCCCCTCAGTAGGCATATTAAGGGTTTTGAGCGACTGGGGGATCAGAGTCACCAACTCTTCTCAGCGGGAGACCCGGATGATACGTGTCTCGTCCTCCTGCGGGAACTCACCTTCTTCCAACTCCTCCAGCTTCCTTGAATTCTGTTGATGCTCTGTGGGAAGGGAGACCGTCTCTTCTTCCAAGTTCTCTGCCAGTGAACGCAGGCTAGCAATTGGTTTGTGTTCTGGTCCATTGCCACTCTCTTCTTCACCTGTTCCAAAGGAGAGAAGGGGGTGCCTCTTCCCCTTTGCATTATGCAGAAAGCTATATGCCTGAGGAGAACAAACTCCAGGGAAAATCCCCCTGGTATATCCTCCATCCAGGGCTCCTGCGACGTCGAAGGGCCGGGAGTAGAGAGCTGCCTGCCACAGAGCTCCAAGACTGGCGGCGCGGTAGGCGTTTCCGCCCCCACAGAGTGCGAAGATGCCCCTTCCTTTGGCCGTATGTGGTTCCCAGCGGCCCCCAAGGGCCCCTCTTATCCGGCTTGGTCTGCCCCATCTTGCTAATTCTCTCCTGCTGCTTGAGCAGCGGTCTCAGTCTTTACAAATTCTGGAGGCTGAGACTGCTCCCTGACACATCCCACAGGTGACGCAGATGGCCCTGGCTGGCATGGCATGGCGCGGAGTACTAAGAGGCCCCTCCAGCTGTCCTGGGGAATCAGTTGATAGGATGGGTCACTCTCTCCCCATCTTCTCCTCTGCACTGCTCTCTTTCCCTTAGGTTCTGCCTTTTCTGCACTTTGCCAAAATGGAGGAGCTAAACTCTATGGCAAGTTAAAGTAAAAGTAAAAATAAAAAAGCGCGGTGGATAAACCAGCCTCTGAGCCAGCCCTCCCCCCTTGTCACTGGCTGTGTGCTACAAAGATTCTCATGCTTCCCCCGCGTCTCAGCAAAATGGAGCTGCAAAGCACACAGTCTGTGGCTTGCTGCCTCTGCCGCAACACCACAGAGGGGAGACTGCCTTCTGACCACAAGACCCCCAAAGGGGAAGTGCCCGGCACACGATGCTGATCGCTGCACTCTCCTGCTGCTTCCTTGCGCTCAGACTCACTTACTGGCATCAGCACTGAGGCAGGAGCCTGCCGAGAGCCGCCAAAGTCTGGCCTTGTCTCCCTCCAGTGCAGGGGCTGTTCTCCCATTAGGAGATTTTAGGGTGCGGTACTGATTTGCTGCTCCCTAGAAACTGCCTAAGGTAGAACCGCCGATGCCGTCCATCAAAGGAAAGCAGCCGCGGGAACATTTCTCTGTTCCCGCGGCTCTGCGTTCAAAGACTGCTGGGTCATGTGGAGTGGGGGGAGGGGGGGGCCGAGATCATCGCTTCTGCTGCCCTTCAGCTTCCGAAGGGAGGCGGAAGCAATGACCTCGGGCCCCACCCCGCCGGCTCCACGCAACCCAGCAGTCTTTGAAAGCAGAGCCACGGGAACGGAGAAATGTTCCCGCGGCTGCTTTCAATGATGAATCGGTGAGGTGAGGAGGGAAGGGAGCAGACAAGGGGGGCTGGGAAGGGAGCAGACAAGGGGGGGGGGCCGGGAAGGCAGCAGACATAGGGGGAGAGCTGGAAGGGAGCAGACATAGAAGGGGGAGCTGACACCCGGGGATGGCACTAGAAGGCGGATGGACAGGGGAGAGGGGGAGCTGGAAGGGAGCTGACATGGGAGGGGAAACTGGGACTGGTGGCGGTACTGGGAAGGCAAGGGGGTTGATACTGGGAGGGGAGGCTGTAAAGGGGGCTACTAGGGAGAGTTACTGGGACTGAAAAAAGGCTGATGGAAGAAAATGAAGAAAGCAAAAGGAGAGACAAGAAATGGCAAATGGACTATAGACCATGGAAAGAGCTAAGAGAAGACAGAGGAAAACGGAAACCTCAGATCGGGACCAGCATGATCAAAAATAATCAGACAAAAAAGGTAGAAAAAATAATTTTATTTTCAATTTAGTGATTGAACTTTTTTCTATTTATATTTTACATAGTATGGGGAACTGCATCTCTTATCTGGTGTGGCACCGCATGTGGAGTCTGGCTTCTTGTGGTTTCATTTTAATTTTTGTCTACATATTTTTATTTTTGCTTTAGGTTGTGGTCACTTATTCTGTACTTGGTGAGGGTCTGTGTTCTGAGTGTGAGACCAAGGCCAGGTGTTCTGTTAACATGGAGTTTGTAGGTAGGGATCTGTACTATAGTAATTTGACTTGTTCAGCTTTTCAAATAGGTGTATGGATGTCTTTGGGCCCATTGCAGTGTTTATAGTGCTGCTTTTTTCTTGGTATTCCCCTTTTTATATGAGTTTTGGAAGTGTATGCTGGTATGGTATGGTAGATTTGGCCTTGCAGATCTTAGTGACTTTAGTAGGGTTTTATATTAGTTCCCAATATGCCTGGTATTGGAGAATGTTTGTTGTTGGTGAGATGACCGGAATCAGATTTTTTTTTTAATATATTGAGTTCTGTGGGTGAATGTCCTACCTCTGCTCTGCACCCATTGTTGAGGAGGGGGTTCTGTGAATGCAAAATGTATGTTCAAAAAGAAAAAGCAAGTACCATAACGTAGTTGATAACAAAATACAAACAAATTATAATTTGGAGTTATAAACTGCTTTGGTTCTCGCTCTTTCTTTTAGTTCCTTGGTGTGTGAACATCTTGCATTTGCTCCACATTATCTAATTGACTTTTTGATTTGGTTCAGTCCCTGACTGGAGTTTTGAGAAAGATCCCCACCTGGGGGGGAGGGGGGGCGCTGGGAGGGGGGGGGGCGCACGCCGGGGGAGTTGCCGGGGGGGGGGCGCCATCTCATCCCTCGCCTCAGGCAGTAGATTGCCTTCAGCCGCCCCTGCTCCAGCAGCTCATCACCTGCTGACAGGTTCGGGAGCTGTGGCAGCCGCCAAATAGGATCAGGTGAGCCTCTTCCTCCACAGGGATTGGGCTCCTGTCCCTAATGCTGCCCCTTAACTTTCTGCCAGTTTCTTATTCCTTGCTTCGTTTTGTTTTTGGTCTTTTTTGTTTTGTTTTGTTTTGTTTTTTTAATAATTACCCGGCTTTATTGCTGCCCAAAATCCTGTCTTTACCAACAGGAGAAGGGCTCCAATGGCTGCCAATGGCCCAGCGACAGGGGAAAAAAAACGTAAATGAGAGGGCAAAAAAAATTAAAATGTAGAGTTGTCACTACAGTAAGTCCAGACTCCTGAGATCATCCGCTCCAGCTGTTTGGAGACTGAACTTACTGGGTGCTGGTTGGTGGTGCCAGCTGCCTAAGAACATCTGATACCATCAAAACATGACATGCTCAGTCTCCAAGCTGCTGGTGGGGGTTGACTACCAGAGGTACGGGACTGGACTGAAGGGACAATAAGAAATAATGACTGCACCAATGTAGAGACAGGCGTAGAGGATTTCGCAACCAGCTTTAGCGCCATTATCTCTACGCCTGAGTCTGAGGTGGCTTAAACCTCTAGCATGTACCCCTGACAGTATTTTGATGGCATCGGGTGCTTTCTCCAAAGCCTGGATCATCTGAGGGGAAGATGATCCAGGCAAATGGTCCAGGCATCAGGCAAAGCCCCCAGTGCCATCAAAATACAGAAAGCAGGGTGACGTCATCGGAGAGAATGGCGGTGTAGCTCTTGGCTCCGCCGCCTTCGGCCGACATCAGGGGGGGAAAAATACCCCAAAAATGTGAAAGGAGCGGAGTAAGGGGCAGAAGGTGATTGAGGGAGACCCCCAGGAGAGCCAGCAGCAGAACAGAGCGTTGGTGGGAAAACCGGGGACAGCGGCGAGTAGCGGAGTGCTGCTGAGCCAGCAGACCACGCGCTCTACTACAAAAAGAGGCGGAAGAAAGAAGCAGGCCAGGGCGAGACGGGAGGGACTGCCGCCACCGGATAGCAGGGAATGCTGAGAGGGCACTGGCGACAAAGCTTGCTGAAGGCCGCATAAGAGAGCCTGTGAGGATACCGGAGAGTGCACAGGTACAAGTTGAGCAGCTGGGAGCCTGGTGAGAGCCTGCCGCGCCAGGAGAATCCAACGCGAGGAAGGAAACAGAAGGTGAGCCAGGGGGAAGGCCCAGCCTGGAAGTGGAGGAGCGGTGGTGAAGATTGAGAACGGCGGGGGACGGCTGCAGTATGGGGCAAGATGTGGTGGAGGCCACAACACCCGCGGGAGACAGTGGAGAGGGCTAGCCAGGCCCCAAAACCTACTGTGGCATGGTGTGGAGCCGGTGAATGTGAGGAGAGCAGGAAGTGCCCCGGACTATCACTGATAACTGCAAGAGCAGGGATGGAACGCCCGGAGGAGCAAGAGGAAGGGGCAGAGCGGGACGCCAGTCCAGTGATGGTGAAGTGGCTCAAGACGTGGCTGTCGGAGATGGAGGATATCAAGAAGGAGATCAGTGGAGTTAAAAATGAGTAAAAGAATCCATACAAGCTTTGAGACAAGACATCGTGGAATTGGGGACACGAGTGGCAGAGACAGAGAACCAGCTTGAGCGTCAAGAAACGGCGCTAGAGGAATTACAGAAGGGCTGGGAGGATGTGCGGAGAGTACAAGAAGAGCAGCAGAGGAAGATGGAGGACCTGGAAGACCGGTCAAGACGCTGTAATGTGTGAATACGCGGCCTGCCCGAAGTAGCCAAATACAAGAATAGTGAGGAGGTGTTGACAAAAGTTTTTCACGCTCTACTCTTATCGGCATTCCCTACGGAAGGGGTGGAGGAAGAGGAATTTCTAATAGAGCGGGCTCATAGAGGTCTGTGTCCAGTAAGAGCAAACCAGTCACGTGACATAGTGATATGCTTACGATCGTTTAAAACGAAAGAAAACCTACTGAGGGCGGCCAGAATGGTGTGACAGTTCACTTGGGAAGAGCATAATTTAGAAGTATTTCAAGATCTCTCAATGGGCATGCTCCAGCGCAGACTGAATCTCAGGGAGGTGACGGCCTTCCTGCGGAGAGAGGACATGAGATATAAGTGGCTGTTTCCATTTGGGCTGCTGATATCCTGTAAGGGGAAGTCGAGACGAGTGGAATCATGTGAGGAGGCCTGAAGGAGTGGGGACTTACAAACCTCCCGGAGGGGGGGAAGCACCAGAGCGGGCCCATTTATTTATTTATTTTTATTTATTTAACTGCATTTATATACCGCTTTTCACCGGGTCAAAGCGGTATATAAATGAGTGCTGCAGTGGCGAGTTCGAGGAGAGAATACGCGAGATGACAGTGAGTACCAGCGGAGGGCAGACGGCTGGCGAGAATGAGCAAAGAGAGCCCAGTTGGGTGAGCGGAGGAACAGGATGGTGGATGAAGTGGTGGACACTATGAACTAGGGTTCTTGATATGCATTTTATGTGCGGGGGTAGAGGGGTGGGGAAGGGAGAGGGACTAAGGGGAAGGATGAGAGGGAGAAGGTGAGGGCAGAGCTATTGACTGGTTGAGGGGAGGACAAGGGGAGGGGGTTGAGGAAGGGCAGGGGGGTCTGGCGGGGGGAAGGAAGAGAAGGGGGGCTGGGAAGGGATAGTAAGGGATAGCGAGGGCAGGGATGGGGGAACATGGCATAGGTGAACTGAAAATTGTTACCATGAATGTGAAAGGCTTGAATTCACCCATGAAGAGACAAAAATTGTATAAGGAATTGTATAGACAGAAAGCTGCACTGGTGTTATTGCAGGAGACACACTTGCTATGGAGACATGAGTCTGTGGTAAAGCCTAAGGGCTATTCGGAAATGCTGTTTGCATCAAATATGAAAGAGCGGAAGAAAGGGGGGGGTGGCTTTGCTGGTAAGCGGGACACTTAAAGTAGAACTGTATACAATAATTTGCGACAAAGGAGGGAGATATTTAAGGTACGAATGAAGATTGGTGAGGAGTGGTTTTGTGTATTGAATGTGTATGCTCCCACTGGGTCACAAAAGGACTTCTGGGAAGAGGTGGATAGGAAAATGTGTTTAATGGGAGAGGGTGTGAGGATCTGTGGAGGAGATTTTAACATGACCTGGGATGTGGGGAGAGACTCTACAGGGAAGGGGGAGGGGAGGAGAGTGGACAGGAGGAGATATCAAACTTTTGTACAGGAGAATGATCTGGTGGATGCATGGCGAATGCTCAATCCGTGGAGGCGACAGTACTCCTCCTACTCAGCAGTTCATGGGACATACTCTAGGATAGATACTATTTGGATAGGGAAAGAGATAGCAGGGAGGATTCGGTGGAGGGGGGGGGAGGGGGAGATAGAGCCGATCACTTGGTCTGATCACGCACCAGTAAATGTGGGATTGGAAAGTAGGGAAGAGAATAGGGGGGGTAAAATATTGGAAATTAAATGAAGCCCTGCTGGGAGATACCAGAGTAGTGCAGGAGCTGGAGGAGAGGATTCCAGAGTATTTCCGGCACAATGATAATGGAGAGGTTAAAGCAGGGGTGGTATGGGATGCGTTTAAGGCGGTGGTGCGTGGTATACTGATTAAGTGGGGTGTACGCATAAAGAGGGAAAGGGAGGGGAAAGAAATTCAACTGCGGCAGTTGCTGATTAGGCTAGAAGAGGCGGATGCGAAGGAACCGAGCGGGAGCCAGAGGGGGGAGGTGTTGGAGATGAGGGCCAAATTAAATGTGATGGAAGCAGAAAAGATTCAATATCGGCTAAAATTGTTAGGGCAAGAGTTTTTTGAAAGAGGTAATAGAGTGGGAAAATATATGGCGCGGAGATTGAAGCAGCAGAGGAACAAGACACTGATTACGCAAATCAGGGGCCCGGGAGGGGTAGAAAGGGACGAACAGAGGATTAGAGAGGCGTTTGTGGATTACTATCGAAGGTTGTATGAGGCAAAACCGGACAGGCCAGATGGTGAGATAAGAGATTACTTGGAGACAGCAGGCCTCACACACCTGGAGGATGGGGAGAGAGAAGCACTAGATAGAGAAATACAGGCTGAGAAAGTGGAGGTGGCTATTAGGGGCTTGAAATCAGGGAAGGTGCCAGGGCTGGACGGGCTTACGGCTAGCTTTTATCAAAAATTCAGAGTGCTGGTGCAACCTCTAGTAGGCTTGTTCAGCTTACCAAAAGAAGGTGAACGATTAGCGGAGACGATGGGGTGGGCAGGGGTAACATTAATTCATAAAGAGGGGAAGGATCAGCAGGAGTGTACATCTTATAGACCTATTTCGCTTATAAATCTGGATGCAAAGTTGTTGGCCAAAGTATTAACGGGGAGGCTTAATCGGATCTTGGGGAGGATAATACATGAAGATCAGGCAGGCTTTATACCAGGGAGGCAGGTGTCGGACAACATCTGGAAGATATTGAACGTGATCTGGACAGCGAAGCGATCAAAGGACCAGATGAAAAGGCGTTCGATCAAGTGTCGTGGAAATTTCTAGTTTCCGTATTGTAGTTTATGGGGTTTGGGAAAAGATTTGTGGACTGGATCAAAGCGCTGTACTCGAATCCCAAAGCGTGCGTGAGGGTAAGCGGAGGGTACTCAGGGTTCTTTCCATTGGGGAGAGGGACTAGACAGGGGTGCCTGCTCTCGCCACTATTATTTGCTCTGTCCTTAGAGCCGTTAGCGAGAAGATACGGAGGCGGTTGGATATTAAGGGGGTGATGGTGGAGCGGAGGGAGTACAAATTCGCCATTTTTGCTGATGATATTCTCTTGATGATTACAAAGGCAAGTGAGACTTTACCTGTAATTATGAGAGAGTTAGAGTATGGGGGGTTGGCAGGATTCAAAATTAATTGGAGTAAATCTGAAATCCTAAATAAAACAGGAGGGGAAGAGTTGCAGCGGAATTTACAAAAGGCTTTTCAATTTCGGTGGGCAAAGAGATCTATTAGATACTTGGGCGTCCACTTGGGGAGGGACCTGGAGGACCTATACAATTTAAATTACAAGAAGGTTTTTGGGCAAGTAGAAGTGCAACAGGGGGCGTGGAGTAGGGGTTATATATCTTGGATGGGGAAAATGGCAGTGATAAAGATGATGTTGCTTCCCTAGTTTCTCGTCTTTTTTCAGGTGCTCCCAATTGAAGTACCGGTAAAGGCACTAAAGCGATTGCAAAAGCAGGTTGAGGGGTATATATGAGGGGGTAAGCGACCCAGGGTAGCTGCCCAGACCCTGCAGGCGCTAAGGCGGGAGGGTGGTATGGGGGTTCTGAACTTCAGGAAGTACTATATAGCGGCGCATTTGAGGGCTGTATTTTCATGGCTGAGGGAACAACACAAACATTGGGTTGCTGTGAAAGAAACGGGATTCGGACCAGGGGATTTGGAGAGATTGGTATGGGGAGGGAAGGGATATAAGGGGGAGAACCCAATAGTAGGGCACACACTGGAGATATGGCAACGGCAGAAGAAGGGGATGATGGGGGAAAAAGCTGTGCACGTACGATGTCGCTGGTGGCGTGTTGCGCGGAACGGATGGCCCCGGATGTAGCAGTGTTACAAAAATGGGCGCAACAAGGGTTACAGCAAATGTCCCAAATAATTCATGGGAAAGGCGTAAGAGACTTTGAAGGAATTCGCTATCTGTATCACCTGAGGGAGAGGGACAGATACCACTACCTTCAGATGGGATCATATGTTAGGCAGAGCAAGCACTGGCAGGATATTTTAAAAGAACCGGGATGGTTTGAAAGCAGTTGTTTAGGCTCGAAGGGGCGAAAGGGGGTTATCTCCCTGATTTATAAAGGGCTAATGGAGAGAGGGGAAGAGAAGCTAAGTTATATGAAGGAATGGGAAAGGGATCTAGGGGTGGTATGGGAAATCGAGGAATGGGAGTGGGTTGCGCAAGACATAGCAGGAGCATCTATTGCCACTTCCTTGAGAGAGAATGGGTGGAAGGTGCTGTCCAGATGGTACTTGACACCGGAGCGTTTGTACAAAGCAGGGGTTGTGAGGACGGATGAATGTTGGAGACGGTGTGGAGGAAAAGGAACATGGTTGCATATGTGGTGGGCATGTCCGATGGTACAAATGTATTGGGGGAAAATTGGGGATATTGTGGGGGAAATCACAGGGTCCAGTCTAGCCCTGACACCAGAGTCATGTCTCTTATTAGAGCAAATGGATGAGAGAGAAGGAACTTGGAGCATTGTTGGGCAGTGTATACTTGCAGCAAGGTGCGAAATTGCACGACACTGGAAGGATAGTGAGCTGCCATCCTTGGAAAGTTATGCTAATTGTTTGTTGGAGTCATATCAAATGCATCGGTTAACAGGGCTACAGAAAGGGAAGGGGGAGAAGGTGGAGTGACAGTGGAGGGGAGTGTGGGAATGGCTTCATAAGGGAGGCGGGAGAGGGGGGCTAGCGACAGAGAGAGGGGGTGGGTGGGTGAAGGTGTAAGGAGAGGAGCGTAAGGGGGGATGTAAGGATACACATATCTATGTGGGTTAAGGGTTGCTTGTGTAAGTTCAGGGGATCAATGCGTAAGGGGAAGCAAGGGGGAGGGGGATGGGGGCTGAGGGGGTGGGTAGGGTAATAAGGTTGGCTCACTGTATATGTGTGGGAGGAGGGATAGGCTATGATTGTGAAAGTAATGAGGGCAGAGGTGAAGGTAGAGATATAGCATGGTTGTGAGATAAAGGAATGCTACAAGTGTATAATGATTGGTTGCTGTGTTAATGTCAAATAAAAATTCAAGTTATAAAAAATACAGAAAGCAAATCCCTGGTGGCCCAGCGGCCCTGATCCCACCCCACCCAACAGTATTTTGATAGCATCGGGAGTGATCAAGGCATTTGGGTAAAGCCCCCGATGCCATCAAAATATTGTCTGGGGTCAGTGCCCCGACGGAAAGTGACTCCATGGTGGGCTAGAGGCTCCTGAATCCCCCACCCCACTTTAAAATAAAAAAGTTAAACTGGTGGTCTATCGGCCCCTGAACACCCCACCTGACTTAAAAAAAAGAAAAAATGAACTCGATAGTCTAGCAGCCCCTGAAACCCTCACCCCCACCCAACTTAAAAAAAAAAATTTGCGACTCCTGAACCCCTCACCCATACTTTTCAAATCAGGAGTGTTGCCTACATGCTCCTGCTCTCGCTTTGCCATCTTGAAAAATGGCAATGCCTGGCCCCGCACGGTGCATCCTGGGATGCACCAGGTGGGGTCAGACTGCCATATAAAGTGTATTCTACCTTATATGGCAGTATGACCTTGCCTGGTGCATCCCAGGATGTACCATGTAGGGCCAGGTGCCACCATTTTTCAAGATGGCGGTCCGAGAGCGGGAGCGCGTAGGCAGCGCTCCCACTTTGAAAGGTACTGTGTGGGGGGTTCAAGGGCCACTAGACCACCAGGGTGTCACTTTCTTTGGGGGCACCAGCCCCCGACAGTATTTTGTTGGCACCAGGGCTTTTCCCGATGCTGCGATTGCCCTGGATACCATCAAAATACTGTCGGGTTGGGGGGGGATCAGGTTGCTAGGCCACAAGGGAGTCACTTTCTGTCAAGGCACCAGCCCCCGATAGTATTTTGATGGAATTGGGGGACTTTTCCCGATGCCGCAATCTCCTCCAATGCCATCAAAATGCTATCAGGACTGATAAGGAAATTAGCCACACGGTGCCCATTTCTCTGGGACAGCATGCCAAACTAGCGCCGACTTCTTGTGCGCATGTGTTTGGCTTGCTTACCTAGTTTAACACTGCCATTTTGCATCCAGTTTAACACATGGCTAATTTGCATGCTAGCCCCTTTCTGCATGCCTACACTGAAATCCGTATGCTGCAGACAGGCGTTTCTGCATCGGCCTGTTACATTCGGATATCATAGGCATTTCCCTGTCCCCAGAGGATCTACAATCTATATCTCATCTTGATCTACTACTGGAAAGTCGATGTCTGATAAGCAGGTGGAGATACGTGCTTGGAGAGAAGGAGAAAGGTAAGGTGAAGAGATATAAATTTGAGAATCATCCGCATAGAAGTAATACTGAAAGCCAAGGGATGAGATAAAGGAACCAAGCAATTGTGTATAAAGGGAGAAAAGGAGTAGGCCGAGATTGGACCCTTGGGGAGCACCAATTGAGAAAGGGATAGCAGAGGAGGATGTACCTTGAGAACAGACACTTAAGGAGCGATTAGGGAGCTAGGAAGAGAACCAAGATAGAACTGAGTCTCTAAAGCCAAGAGAAGATAATGTAGCAAGGAGAAGAGAATGGTCAACGGTATCGAAGGCAGCAGAAAGGTCAAGAAGAATAAGAATTGAGTATAGGCTGTTAGACCTTGCCAAGAATAAGTCACTAGAGACCTTGGCAAGGGCTGTTTCGATTGAATGAAGAAGGCAGAAGCCAGATTGAAGGGGATCAAAAAGGGAATGAGTGGAGAGAAAGTCAAAACAGCAAGAAAGAAGGGTATGCTCAATGAGTTTGGAAATAAAGGGAAGAAGGGAGTTGGGACGATAGCTAGAGGGAGCAATAGGGTCAAGGGATGTTTTTTTGAGAAGAGAGATCAAAGCATTCTTATAGGCAGCTGGGAAGGTGGCAGTGGAGAAAGCAAGGTTGATAATATGGGAGATGGCAGGGGTAACAGGATGATATGGAGTTGAGATTAGTGGGGATTAGTGAGGAGATTAGTGGAGATGGGATCAGAGGAGCAAGTGGTAGATTTAGTAGAGGAGAGAAGAGGTTTCCTCATCTGAGACGGTAGGAAAGGAAGAGAGGGGAGGGTGAGTTTGAGGGAAATGGTTGAAATTGAAGTGAGGGAGGAACAGAAGAAATAGCAGGGATTGGAGTGATAATCTTACTGATTTTATCGTGGAAGGAAGGCGGCGAGGGATTGGGCTGTGAAGGCAGAAGAATTGAAGGGGGAGGAGCCTGAAGTAGAGAGCTGAGTGTAGAAACGAGTCTGCGAGGGTTAGAAGCCAAGGAGTTGGTCAGGTGGATGAAATAGTTTTGTTTAGCGAGTGAAATGGCAGAATTAAAAGAAGTGAGCATGAATTTAAAGTGAAGGAAATCAGAGTGGGCACAGGATTTGAGCCAGGTGTGCTTGGCAGAATGGGCAGTTGAGCGTAGGTGGCAGGTTGTTGAAGAAAGCTAGGGATGGGGTGATGTATGCCTCACAGGGCATGAAATTGGGGGCGTGAGGATATGGAGAGCAGAGGATAGAGCAGAGTTATAAGCAGTTACAGCCGCATTGACAGACTTGGAGGAGAGTGTAGAAGAAAGAAGAGAAGAGACAGATGATGAAAAAGAGGATCAATAACTTGAAGATTTCTAAAAAGAAAGGTGGTGACGGGGCAAGAAGGCGGTGTGGAGTGTGCTGAAGAAAGAAGTTCAGGAGGTGGTGGTCAGATAGTGGAAGAATTGAGTT
Organism: Ichthyophis bannanicus; assembly: GCA_033557465.1. Lineage (NCBI taxonomy): Eukaryota > Metazoa > Chordata > Amphibia > Gymnophiona > Ichthyophiidae > Ichthyophis > Ichthyophis bannanicus. The sequence continues at coordinate 534,449,474 of CM066034.1, read as the reverse complement.
AAGGAAATTTGAGGGTGAGCAATTGGAATGGAACACAAGGTCAAGGCAGTGACTGAGCCAATGAGTAGGGGCGGTAGAACAAAGCTGGAGGTTGTAAGAGAAGTAAAGGAAAGAGATTTTGCTGCGTATGGGTCCGAGGGGGTATTTATGTGAAGGTTAAGTCGCCAAGAATAATAGAAGGAGATGATGAATCCAAAAATAAAGGGAGCCAAGAATCAAAGTCATTGAGGAAGGAGGAAATGGGCTTGTCAGGGGGTCTATAGATAATGTCGATGCAAAGAGGGAAGGGATAGAACAAACAAATAGAATGAAATTCAAAGGAGGGGAAAGCATGGGATTGAGATGGGAAGAAGGGATGAAACTGACAGGAGCGAGAGAGTAAAAAGTCGACCACCACCACCACAGCCGGGAGAAATGGAGGCCCCTAAGGGAGAGTGCAGCAACAGGAGGCAGTGTCACCAAGATGGAGCCAGGTTTCGTTTTAGAGCCAAGAGCTAAAAACATGGGAAATGAAGAGATCATGTATGAAAGAAAGTTCATTGGAAATTGAATGAATATTCCAAAGAACACAGGAGAAGGGAAAAGGGAGTGAGGAGAGGGATGTTAATAAGAGTGCGGTGGTGTGGAGAGTAAGATGAAGGGGGGCCAGGATTAGGACTGATGCCACCAGATGATAAGAGGAGAAAAAGAAAAAAGGCGAGGAGGGCGCACGTTGGAAATGAGAATGAGGCTGAGAAAGTGAGGAAGAAGAGAGAATATGAGGGAGGAGATGGTAACACTTGAGAGCAGAGAACAATGAGGAGGAAATTAAGGCAGAGGAAATAGGGAAGGAGAGCAGGTGGAAGGGAAGAGGAGGGGAAAAGAGTCTGAGGAGGAAGGCGTAAGGTTGGGAAGGAGAAGAAAAAGACAAACCAAATAAAGAGGGGACATAGGATGCAGAGAAGAAAGTTAGCGGTAATGTACAAGAGAATAAACTGAGAACAAAATAAAACAAAAAGCACTGTCAGCTGAGTTATGTGATACAGACCAACACAAACCTCGCAGGAACATCCAGAGCATAGTGGGCTAAAGGAGTAGCAGAACTTGACAAGCAGACATGAGAACGGAGAAGGCCAGGAGAAGATGATCGAGCCATCGCAGTTCACGCAAAGGTCTAGGCCTTAGGCCACGCTCCACAGGCCCGAGCCTAAGGGCCATGCCAAAAAGCCCTCCAGCGATGCCCTGAGGTGTGGGAGTGCCGAGTGCACTTAGATTTAAAGTGTTCCACAGATAGAGGTGATTGTCAGCTGATGGAAACAGGGAGGAGTTAACCCCCTAGTTAGTGCTGTGTATTGCATTGACCCCTATGTGAGGACTGTTTGAGAAATTGAGTTGTTCTGCATCATGAAAAGTATAAATATCAGTTGATGAGCCCACCTGAGTTCAGTCCCTTCTGTTTCTTCCATGTGCTCTTGCATCATACAAACTTGCTGCTTCGGAAGATTTTAAAAATCGAAACCACCATGCTTACGATCTCATGAATTGGATAAGGGAAACTCCAAATTGTCATCTAAAATACCATCAACTTACCCTGTTTCTAATGACCGCGTAGCAGGATAGTTCTTACCTTCTATTGATCAGATTTATTAAAATAAATCTTCAGTCTTGTTCCCAACTGCTGACTTGAGGAATTTCTCCATACTTGAAGAATTTCTTGATGTTGCTGCTGCTTGATGAGAATTCAAGCTTGCTGTGATGCCAGTTCTTCCCTTTTTTCTTTGAGGCAGTCTGTAGCTAGGGAATCCCATATATGAACGCTTACTATGCTTGTACATGGAGAAAATAGTTACTCATCTGTAGCAGGTATTCTCCATGAACGGCAGAATAAATCCTCAGAAACCTTCACACCTCCCCTTGGCATTGTATTCTTCCATTAGCTAGTAGATAGACTAAGGAGATGAGGCACATGCAAGAGCATTGGAGCCAGTCCCGAAGCTTCTAGAAGGAGATGGGAGAGGTTTCTTGTTCAAGGCCCTATCAGTGACATCGCTAATAATACCCTATCTACCTTGGACTCTCAAAACAAACATTCTGGCCCCTGCAGATGGCACAAAACACTGCCGCCCGCATGATAACTGGATCTTCAAGACATGATCACATCACCCACATTCTCAACCACCTCCACTGGCTCCCAATCAGCTCTCGCATCAGATATAAGGCAGTACTAAACATCTTTAAAATCAAACATAACCTCTCAGCAAACAGTCTGCAACCCCTCATCAGATCAGATCTGACACAAGCACCAGACCCAGGAGGAGAGGCACCTCAGACTCCAGCAATACCCCCCAAAGCAAGGCAAGACACCTCAAGAAGAGCACTATCTCTGACTGCACCCACTCTCAGGAACTCCCCGGACGACCTACGATCAACTATGGACCTCAAGGACTTCAGGAAGCAGCTCAAAACTACGCTCTTCATTGAACACTATAGTGGCATCACAAACTGACCAATGGCCCCACGGGCTACCTACCAATCTGCCTGACCCCCTCTGTACCCCCCCTACCCTCTCTGTATATAGCGCCTTGTACATAGCTCATTCTGTAAATAGCTCACCAAGAAGTCGCCACCACACACACAAATACTCACCCGTGTTAACACTGCATGCCTACACCTACTGACATTGTACTGTGATTAGTTGAAGTGTAAACTGCTTTGATTTCAGGACAAAGCAGTATATAAAGCCTTTCAAATAAAATTAAAAAATAAATATGTGAGGTCTTATCTTGCTGTCCATGGAGAGCACCTGCTATGGGCGAATAATGTTGTTATATTAGTGGAGGAATTATTAATGTGATATTTAAGAGTAGGCCTATGCGCTGATTAAAATCTTTTGCTATAGTAACACTTCCTCAGAGATTCAAAAAATGTGAAAACCTGGAATGTACTCCATAATATTATCAAAGGTGATCTCGAAAGGTGGCATAGCAATTATATGGTTAGAATAGTGAATATTCAGGCCAAATGGCAGCTGGATTAAGTTAAATGCTGGCTCCGGTGTTTAACTTAGAATCTGCATATTCAGCACTGCTATCCATATAGATAGTGGCTTTGCATGTATGTGTAGTTCTGTGCTAGCACCAAAACATCAAAAGACTGCAACTCGCACAAAACTCAGCAGCTAGGATCATAACGAAAACACACTCTCATCAACATATAACACCAATTCTAGCATCCCTTCACTGGCTGCCAATTCAAAGCCGAATAACATATAAAACACTAATAACAGTATTTAAAACACTATTTGAAATGGCACCATGCACATTAAGTAACTTAATTACTAAAGAACATTCAAAACCTACTCAAAGAAAAAGTCAACTAAACAAACTTTAAACCCCAATAGATTTCATAAAAACAAATAAATCAACAAACAACAAAGCATTTTCACATGCAGCCCCAATAGCCTGGAATTCCCTCCCAGTTGAACTAAGAATATTAACAGAGATTAATGAATTCCGCAAAAAATTGAAAACACACCTCTTTACAATACACTACAATAGTATAGACCAGCCACCAAAAGAATTAGATAAAGGCTAAGCAGTTTTTGTCTAACATCTCACTATAACAAAAAAAGAAAACCCGCCTCATCTGCATCTGAACTACTCATTACGATCATACCCCACATAACTTGATTCGTATTTAATAATATAATGTAAATGTACATAATGTATATAGTGTTGCACTGTTCTGTGCTAATCTGTTCAACATATTTGTTTATTGTACATAGGTTATAGTTATATCACGTTATATGTAAAACAAACTATGATTTGTTAACTATTGTTATTTGTGAACCGCAGCTGATCTCTGGAAGCTGCGGTATATAAGAGCTTGTTAAATAAATAAATAAATATATGTCATTTAGGTCTGCTATTTAGCAGGTCTAAACTAAATGGATAACTTATTCAGGTAAAGGCACATTCCAAATGGGATGTTCAAGTGCAATCTGGAACGTCAAAGCCAGAACGTCTGGAAAGAAAGGCCGGCACGCGCAAGCTCAGGCACAATTCCAGAAACGTGGATGTGCCCAATATGCTCGAGTAAATGTCTATAGAGATGTCCCCAGCAGAGTATTTCAGAACCAAAATGTCTAATAGTGTAATGGTTAGAGTAGTAGCTTAAGAGCTGGGTAGCTAGGTTCAGAACCCAGTGTGGGACTCTGTAATCTAAAGCTAGTCACTTAATTCTCCATCTTCTCTACACTGTCTGGATGTTTTAAGGTGATACCTATTTGTGCCTGGAGCAGGAATAAACCTGCACATGCCTGCTGATGTGTAAGTCCACTGCCCCTTCCCAGACACACCTCTGCCACGCTCCCATGCCTACTTGAACGTCCCTGTACTGGAGATGTCTGCGAACGGCATTCCTGATCGTATCTCCAGTCTAGCCCCGGACCTCTGGGTTGTCCACCTTAACTAAACCTTTTAGAATGACCCTCATGGTGGCTGAATATCGCCACTATCTGGATAATTTTTAAGACTGCCTCCACCCCAATCCAATCCACATTTATATGGATAGTAGGGGGTGCTTAAATATCAGCAGCAGTGTCCAAATAGGAGTTGCCGCTGAATATCCGGGGCAAGCGGAACTATCCGGAGAAGTGGCTTATGATTTATTGCTTCTTAATATACCGCCCCTCGAATGAACAGCAACACAGTTTATAATAAAATTATAAATAGGAATATTGGACAGTGCCAACACTTATCCGGTTCATGGGATTTTCAGCCGGCACTTACATGGATTGCAAATTAGGATGGCTTTTTGGCTGGCCCAAGTTGCATGGATAAGTGCTGACTGAACATCCCACAAGCTGGATAAAGTCAGCAGTTATCCGGATAGCACTGATGCTGATTTCCCTCTGCCCGTGGGCTGCCCCTGCAGTAACCAGATAGTGCTGGGACAGTCCGTGCAGATGTAAAGCAGCGCTGTCCGGAGAGTGCCCCTTTCAAAGTCAGCACCCTTAACCGGACCGCCTTCCATTGGATGATGGCTTAAGATTTCTGAATATTGGCCCCACAGGTTTTAAAAATATGCTCCTGGCGAATGCATAATTTGCTTTGAATGTTAGCCCTAATTTTAAAAAGTGGACCAAGGTATTTATGACGGGAAAGAGAAGCTAAAGTGTGAGGAAGTTCAGTGGGACAAGAGAAGGGGGGTAGGTCTCAAAAGAAATCACCTTTTATATGTGCTCTCACTCCCTGAGAAATGATAGAGGGAGGACTGAACATGTCCTAATAAAGTAGTCAAGGAAGACACCTCCTTAGATGGTTGCAGGAATTGTTCTGTAGCACCACTGGAGAAGAATGCATTCGATTAATCTTATTGGGAGGAGAGGGCTTCAGGTTGTCCTACTTTTTTCACCCATAAACCTTTCCTAGCAAAAATGTGCTCTAAGAAGAAATTAAAGACACATATAAGTTTTTAGCTGGACTAGGTAGATAGGAGAAATGTGTTTTCTGCTGTTGAATGATGCACCTAATTCAGTGGCACTTTTCACATTCCTGGACATGCTGCAGTCACACCCCTTCAAGCCCTTGCGGCATGAGATCTCGGGAACTACCACTCCTGGCCTGTTTTTGGATTGCTGCCATTGCAGCTGCTGAAGCTGGGTGCTAAGGAAAGGTGCTTCCCTCCGAACTTGTACTAAGCCGGGGTCCTAACATAACTGTATTGAACCTGTGCTGTTGTGTAGTTCCAGGTAATGCTTTTCCCTCTGAATCAGCATTAAATCATTGTACTGCTTTCCTTTTGAATTAGTGCTGATCCAAAAAATACATACAAAAAAGTTTTTAACAAAATCTTTTTAAAGCTTTTTATAAAAAAATAGGGGACGGTTGTACTCACACACGTGTATGTTACAACTCGATACTTATGAAATGGCAATTGTCTCTTCCTGTCTTCCTTATAAATTTGTCTTCAAGCACTAAGAAGTGATATATGACATGTCCCTGACGTACAGTACCTGTGTTTTACTGAGCTCCTCCTGTTTCTCTGGCTCTGCCCTTAGCATCCGCTGGCCTTCTCCCTGAGTTTCAGTCGCTGGATGTGCATGCATCCCTGGATCTACAGGCTCCAAGCGAACATGAACTTCTCTGAGCTTACTGTTTCTGCGGATCTGATCACAAAGGGAACCCGAGTACTGGTGAGTATGGACAGTAGCCTTTCTTATGACTGTGCTATCTTGGCAAAATGTGGACAACACAGTCACGCTTACAAGTCTGACTAGAACACCCCTTGGAGCACACCGTGGCGGTCATTTTATAAACCTTTAGCACACGTAAAATGCCTCTTGTAAAATAATAAGTCCTTGTGTAAAAGCGCACATGCTGCAAGCCAGCCGGCACTTATGCAGTAGGCATGCTTGGGGGCAGAGTTTGGGTGGAGCTGCAGTTGGCATGTGTATTTTATAAATATGCACATCCGTTGCTAAAGTATGTGCCAAGAACAGGAATAATTTCCATGTCTGGATTCTAGGTGCAATTTCTGCTGAATTGTGCTAGTATTTTACAGAGACAAATAAGCACCTGTTTGTCTTTATGAAATAGGCGCCTCCTCCACTTAAGCATCTAGGTGCCCTGTTATAAAATGATCCTCATTGTGCACATCAGCTGGCTAAGGAAGCATTATTGGTTATGTTGATTTTTGAGATTTTGCTATTGCTATTTGACCAACCCTTTTCAGGGTAGTTCTAGTATTTTTGCTGTAAATTAATATCCACGGCTTATGAAGAGGGGACAGAAAAACTACAAAGAGCTGAAAGAAGAGAAACCCAAATACAAGGTCGTGGTCCAAACTGAGGCCAGTCTAAGGCAAGCTGCAGGGTTAGAATAAAACTGGAGCTGGAATCGGAAACATAGCAGAATTCAAGGAGATCTGTTTTTATCAGCAAGAAGAGAAAATCAGACAGAACCCTATGCACACCAGCCAGTCCTACACAACTTCTGCAGGTCCAGGTAGGTGACAGATATAAAACTCCATGAACAGTAGCAGGAAGGCATCCAGAATCAGAAGAAAGACCAACTCACCAGGCAAAGCTCAAGGCAGCAGCTCAAGATTAGCCAACTCCAACTGGACATGTATGTATGTATGCATGCTGGCAGAAGGTACTGGGTAACACTTTACCCACTCATGTTTATACCCAGTCCCATTATCTCAGACAGCAGATACTGGATAACTGGCTGACACTATGCACACATGCTGGCACAGGATGAGTTGTTGGGCAGCACTAGAGCTTGAGTTTCTACATTGCACTAGACACATTGGCAGAGATGGGGTTATCAGGTAGCACAGAATATGTTTACGATGCTGGAAGCTGACTTGCTGGGAAACATGCCAGGAAGAGGGTTTTGGATTCGTTAGGAACTGGGCAATATTCTGGGGATGGGAGGGGCTTTTCCAAAGGGATGGGACCACCTTAACCAGGATGGGACTAGGCTGCTGGCATTAACCTTTAAAAAAGAGAGAGAGCAACTTTTAAACTACATAATAGGAGAAAGCCGATAGTCGCCCAAGAGCATATGGTTCAGAAGGATGTATTCTTGAACGATACCAGCAAAAGAGGGAAGTTAGGGCATATCGACAGAGAGGTTCCAGTAAAGATAAAAGTAACCCAGATGCCCTTAAGTACAGAGTGTACAGAGCTGAAACATTCCAAATTACCTCTATCAACTGATAACCACATTAATATGAATAATATACAACCTCTAAAATGATATGATTGGTATCTCAAAGACCTGGTGGAAGGAGGACAATCAATGGGACGCTGTGATACCTGGTTACAAACTATATCAAATTGATGGAGGATGTATCAAATTGATGGAGGGGTTGCGCTCTGTTATAGAGGGCATTGAGTCATACAGCATGGAAGGAGATGGCAGTGGGGGTGTACATAAGAACATAAGATATGCCATACTGGGTCAGACCAAGGTCCATCAAGCCCAGTATCCTGTTTCCAACTGGCCAATCTAGGTCATATGTATCTAGCAGTTTCCCCAAAAGACACAGGTTCCGCAATGCTTGCATTGGGTCAAGCATTGATATCCTGGGTCCCTTTTTAATAATGGTTTATGGACCTTTCCTCCAGGAACTTGTCCAAACATTTTTTTAAACCCAGCTACACTAACATCCTTTACTACATCTTCCGGTAACAAATTCCAGAGTTTGATTACACGTTGAGTGAAAAAATATTTTCTCGTATTAGTCTTAAATAGTTTACCCTATAATTTCATTGCATGTCCCCTAGTCTTTCTATATTCTGATAATGTAAACAATCGATCTATGTTTACCCGTTCCACTCCATTCATTAATTTATAGACTTCTATCATATCTCCCCTCAGCCGTCTCTTTTCCAGGTTAAAGAGCCCTAACCTTTTTAGCCTTTCTTCATAGGGGTATCCTTCCATCCCCTTTACCATTTTGGTGGCTCTGCAGCCCGACACACTTGAAGGTGCGGATCAGGAACTCAGGCACTAAACTGTGGCCAGCCAAGGTGCTAAGAGCGTGGGCAGTGGTTGGAGAATGCCAGTCATCACTATATGCTCAGCCCATGATCTGTACCAAAACTCGGGCACCTAAACCTTCCTGGACGCCATTCATGGGGGGCAAGGTGCATCGGGCATGCTTTGTGCTGGACACACTGGACAGCCACGTTGTGAACGCGCATGCTGAGCACAGCCATATCCTGCTCATGTTCGCCATCTGCCTTTCTGACCCCATGCTTGGTCTGTGATTCAGAGACCTGCTACTGGAGAGGGGCGCGGGCATGAAGGAGGAGGATGAGTAGAGCCGCACCGCGTTGCACTGCAAGCTTGGCTGCCCAGACGTGTCAAACTAGTGCAATTTAACGCCGACTCAGAGATCCCCAGTTGGCCCCTCATATACATCACCTCGGCTGGCCACAATGCGGTGCTTGAGTTCCTGCCTGGAGCATACCAATCATGTGGATTAATCTGCGCTGCAGGTGGCCACCATGCAGGGGCTTAGTGAGTGTGTTCGGGCGCTGCGCAGCTGGAGCAGAAATGGGGACACATCCTGAGAGCCACCAAGCCCCCCTGGCCTGGGAGTTGTCCAGGTCCTACTAGCTGTTGCCTGCTGTCCAGGGAGAGCTGCAGTGAGGAGTGGCCACCTGGCCCCACCACCTGCTCTGCAGCCTGATAGCACCCAAAGGGGGGCATGGAGCAGAAAGAGGCAGACACACAACACTGCTGGCTGGTGCCCTTGAACACTGGCACCCTCCTGCCATGCTTACACTGCTTGTAGGGTAGCTCTGGCCCTGCTAATAAGACATGTATGCTGATATTTTACTCATGCATGGGCATAAGTGGCCACATATGTGCATAAATGTCTTCTTTTATAAACTACTGACCAGAGTAAAAGTACACATGCTCCTTTCATTCTGCCTTCCTTCACAGTGGGTTTGCATGGGGTAAGGTTTGAGCAGAGTGTAGGCAGTTCAGGTAAGTACAAGCATTGATTCTAAAATGATATAATTTACGCACAAACTTGCAAAATGTAGCATGTTCATTTGCGTCAGCTCTAGGACTAGTGTAAACAAGGGCGCATTAATTTAAGGTGCACCCTCTGCTACTTACACTGATAGTTTAAAAGTTCAAGGAGGCACCTACTTGTCCTTATAAAATAAGTTTAATTGAAGCGCATTAAAACACACTTTAACTAGGTCTGCAGTCAGGTTAGCCTGTTGAAAGCATACATAGAAACATAGAAACATGATGACAGAAAAAAAGACCACAAGGCCCATCTAGTCTGTCCTTCCATAACAACAACTACAACAGTCCACTTTTTACCTTTAGAGATCCTCTGTGTTGGTCCCATGCTTTTTTGAATTCAGTTACTGTCCTCATCTCTACCACCTCCACTGGGAGACTATTCCACGGATCTACTACTCTTTCCGTAAAGAAATATTTCCGCATATCACTCCTGAATCGATCTCCCTTCACCCTCATCCCATGTCCCCTCGTCGCAGAACTTGCTTTCAATTGAAAGAGGCTCTCTCCCTGAACATTTATGCCACGGAGGTATTTAAACATCTCAATCATATCACCTCTATCCCGCCTTTCCTCTAAGGTGTACATATTAAGATCCTTAAGTCTGTCCTCATATGCTTTATAATGAAGACCACTAATCATCTTAGTAGCAACCCTCTGCACCGACTCCATCCTGTTCACATCCTTTGAAGGTGCGGTCTCCAGAATTGCACACCATACTCCAAATGAGGTCGCACCAAAGACTTATACAGAGGCATTATCACCTCCTTTTTTCTGCTAGCCATTCCTCTCCGTATGCACCCAAGCATCCTTCTAGCTTTTGCCGTCGCCTTTTCTACCTGTTTAGCTACTTTAAGATCATCGGACACAACTACGCCTAGGTCCCGCTCTTCTTTAGTGGACAAAAGTACTTCACCTCCTATGCTGTATTGCTCCCTTGGATTGCTGCATGACCTTACATTTTTTAACATTAAATCCCAGCTGCCAAATTCTAGACCATTCTTCAAGCTTAGCTAGATCCCTCCTCATGTTATCTACACCTTCCTGGGTGTCTACTTTATTGCAGATTTTGGTATCATCTGCAAAGAGGCAAACCTTACCCGACAGCCCTTCCGCTATATCACTAACAAAGATGTTAAAAAGAATCGGACCAAGGACAGATCCCTGGGGCACACCACTGGTAACATCCTTCTCCTCAGAGTGAGCTCCATTTACTTGTACTCTTTGTCGCCTCCCACCCAACCAATTTCTAACCCAAGCAGTAACTTTAGGGTCCATCCCTAGGGTGCTCAGTTTGTTTATAAGTCGCCTGTGAGGAACAGTGTCAAAGGCTTTACTGAAATCTAAATACACCACATCTAGAGCTCTCCCTCGGTCCAACTCCCTGGTCACCCAGTCAAAGAAATCAATCAGATTTGTCTGACAAGACCTGCCTCTGGTGAATCCATGTTGCCTCGGATCCTGTAATCTGCTGGACTCCAGAAACCTCACTATTTTCTCTTTCAACAGCGTTTCCATTAATTTACTCACCACTGAAGTTAAACTAACCGGCCTGTAGTTTTCAACCACATCCTTACTTCCGCTTTTGTGTAAAGGCACCACATGAGCCTCTCTCCAGTCCTTTGGCACCACTCCCGACTCCAACAAGGCATTGAAAAGGTCAGTCAGTGGAGTTGCTGGAACGTCCCCAAGTTCCCTCAGTATTCTAGGGTGTATCCCATCCGGTCCCATCGCTTTGTCTACTTTGAGTTGAGCTAGTTTCTCACGAACACAGTCTTCTGAAAATTGTTCAAGATGTCCCTCGCTTCTGTTCTTATTTGTGGGTGTTTTCTGAGGTCCTGCTCCTGGTTCTTCATCTGTGAACACAGAACAAAAATATTTGTTAAGCAATTCCGCTTTATCCTTATCAGCTTCTACATATTCCCCCCTGTACCCTTGAGTCTGACAATACCACTTTTGCCCTTCCTCTTCTCACTAATATATCTGAAAAATGTCTTATCCCCCCATTTTATTGCATTGGCTATTTCCTCCTCCTTTTGAATCTTTGCCTTCTTGACTGCTTTGCTAGCTTCTCTAAGTTTTTCCAAATACAGATGCCTGTCTTCCTCTCTCTGTGATCTCTTGTATTTCATGAAGGCCTCCCTCTTTTTCTTCACTTTTTCAGCTACTTCCTTCGAAAACCATAGCGGTCTCCTGTTCCTTTTGCCTTTGTTTACCATTTTAACAAAAAGGTTGGTTGCCTTTAAAATACCCCCTTTCAGTTTTGCCCACTGTTGTTCTACATCCCCCAGCTGTTCCCATCCCAGTAACGACTCCCTGAGGCATTGGCCCATCTTTGCAAAGTTAGTCTTCCTAAAGTCTAAGATCTTCACCTTGGAATGGATTCTAACAGCCCTAGTCCTAATACTGAACCACACCATCTGGTGATCACTGGATGCAAAATGATCTCCCACTACAACATCAGAAACACTTTCACCATTGGTAAGTACCAAGTCCAGTATGGCCCCTTCACGTGTGCGGTCTGTTACCAATTGCCTGAATAGTTCTCCCTGTAGAGAATCCAGGATCTCCTTACTCCTAGATGATACTGCAGCAGGAATGTGCCAATCAACATCTGGCATATTGAAATCTCCTAGCAGTAGCACTTCCCCTTTCCTAGCAATGCTGCGTATGTCTTCAATTAACTCTCTGTCCACCTCTTCCTCTTGTGAGGGAGGTCTGTATATCACACCAATGCAAATAGATTTCTCTTTCCCTCTTTCTAGTTTAACCCACAATGCCTCCTCTCTCCTTTTAAGCTCTGTAATTCCAAAGCTTTAATAGTAGTTTTTACATATAGTGCTACTCCTCCTCCCCTTCTTCCTACCCTGTCCTTTCTGAATAAAGTATAGCCAGGTATAGTTACAATCCCAGTCATGGTTTTCTGTGAACCATGTTTCTGTAACTGCCACTAAATCTAAGTCAGCCACTCCCACCAAAGCTTCAACTTCAGAGATCTTATTTCCCATGCTACGAGCATTAATACACACTGCTTTCCATATGTTACCCCTGTTACCCATTTCCATAAAGGTATTTGATGTATCACTTACCTGGGGGCTTTCTTCACCCATCCCCAACGAATCTAGTTTAAAGCCCTCTTCAGTAGATTAGCCAGTCTACTACCAAAGATGTGTTGACCTTTCTTGGACAGATGGATGCCATCTCTGCTCTGCAACCCTTGGAACAGCATCCCATGGTCTAGGAAACCAAAACGCTCTCGAAGACACCATCCACGCAGCCATGCATTAATCTCCAGGATGCGAGCCTCTCTGCCTTGGCCTTTACCCTCAACAGGGAGGATTGAAGAGAACACCACCTGTGCACCTACCTGCTTCACCCTCTGTCCCAGAGCCATGAAGTCACTTTTGATACGTTCCGAGGTATACCTGGCAGTATCATTTGTTCCAACATGGATTAGCAACATTGGGTAATAGTCAGTGGGCTTGATGAGTCTCGGCAAACTCTCCGTAACATTTTGGATCTTGGCACCAGGCAGACAGCATACCTCTCTGGACATCAAGTCTGGTCGGCAGATGGACGCCTCAGTACCCCTCAGAAGAGAGTCTCCAACCACCACTACCCTTCGTTTCCTTCTGGTCACTGATTCTGCAACTATGGGGTACTTGAACTCTGGTTCTTCCCTTTCCAGGGATGCTTTCACCTCCTCCACTTCCAGGGCTGCATAATGGTTCTTCAATTCAAGGGCTGGAGAAGTTGGATTGGTGATTTTGCAGGCTCTGGTGACTTTTGTCCAACCATCGACATTCTGTTGGCACCCATCTTCTCCTGTGCTGGAGAGCCTGGTTGCTGCAAGCAGCATCTCATCAATGTACTTCTCACTGTCTTGAATACTCCTCAGCCTCGCCACCTTCTCTCTGAGTTCCTCCACTTGTTTCCTCAGAGCTTCAGCATGCAGGCACCCTGCACATGGAACCGGTTCTTCAACTGGCAATAGGACCTCTGTCTGGACCGAGGCAGAAGCTGTAACGGGGGCAACAGCTTTAGCAATACGATTTTTCCCAGCCATTGTTCTGTTTGTGGAGCTTAGGTATCTGTTAAAGCAAAAGAGAGAGATCTACGAAGTACCAGCTGGTTTCGCAGCTGTCCTTTCAGAGAAAAAGCAGTTAAATCTCTTTAATTATATTCAAAATGTGCTGGTCCAATTCACTGTGATTTGTTAAAGGGGGAGGTGCCCTATAAAGCAAGACTGCTCACTAGGGGTGGGTGGGAGTCGGGGTGGGTAGGGAGGGAACTAACACCTGATTAGGTGTTAGCAGTTCCTGAACCTGAGGGGTTTACAGAGTTCAGCAATACTACTGTGCTCAAGTACAGTTCCCCTAAAACAGCAAAAATGAAATTAACCTTGCTTTAAAAAATATACACAAAACCCTTTTAAGAGCTCCCAGTCAGAGAGCTAGCAATGTAACAAAAAAAACCAAACAAAGAAACCCTCAAATCCTTACTTACTGTTTGATGTGTGGAGCCCTGGTTAAGAAAGCCTCAAAAGGGCAGGGCAAAGCAGCCTTTTTATGCAGGCTTCAATTGCACTCAGGAAACAGGCCCACTAACCCCTGATTAGGTGTTAGCAGTTCCTGAACCTGAGGGGGTTACAGAGTTCAGCAATACTACTGTGCTCAAGTACAGTTCCCCTAAAACAGCAAAAATGATATTAACCTTGCTTTAAAAAATATACACAAAACCCTTTTAAGAGCTCCCAGTCAGAGAGCTAGCAATGTAACAAAAGAAACCAAACAAAGAAACCCTCAAATCCTTACTTACTGTTTGATGTGTGGAGCCCTGGTTAAGAAAGCCTCAAAAGGGCAGGGCAAAGCAGCCTTTTTATGCAGGCTTTAATTGCACTCAGGAAACAGGCCCACTAACCCCTGATTAGGTGTTAGCAGTTCCTGAACCTGAGGGGGTTACAGAGTTCAGCAATACTACTGTGCTCAAGTACAGTTCCCCTAAAACAGCAAAAATGATATTAACCTTGCTTTAAAAAATATACACAAAACCCTTTTAAGAGCTCCCAGTCAGAGAGCTAGCAATGTAACAAAAAAAACCAAACAAAGAAACCCTCAAATCCTTACTTACTGTTTGATGTGTGGAGCCCTGGTTAAGAAAGCCAAGCATAGATTGCTTGTGAGGAAAACAAGGAACTCGTGGGTCCTTGAGGTTTGTGTTACTTGAATTTGTAGGGACCAAATGTCGTCTTAGTCCTTTGGGAGAAGAAGCAGAGAAACAGGAGGGGACACAGGGCTAAGGGAGCGGCCATCTCAAGGTTTTAGTGGCTCCCCTATCATGTTTGGGTGCCTGTGTATGTTTAGGTTTGTGTAGAAGTGAGTAGTTTATGATTGAAACCTCTCATGTTAAACATTGAGGAGTGGAGGAGTGACCTACTGTTTGGGGCAAGGTACTTCAGACCAGAAGGTCGGGGGTTCAAATCCCACTAGAGGACAGCAACCTTGGGCCGGAAGGACTGGGGTTTCTAGTCCCACAGGTGCTCCTTGTGGTCTTGGGCAAGCCACTTAACCCTCCATAGCCCATGTTCCCTGCAAAATAGTTATCTCCAAGTTATAATGCCCTGTTCAATGTAATTTCAGTTTGTTCAATGTAAACCGCACTGATGCAGAATAGCGCGGTATATAAGAGAATGTAAATAAATAAATTGTTAATTGATTATTGTAATAAACAGGTAAAAAGCAGATAAACAGTAGAGATCCAGTAAGAACCACTGAATAGTAATGTTCAGACTGATCAATCACAATAATAGTCTCCCTCCTGCTCATTTCTTGGCCATTTTTTCCCTATTTGTTGCTGTGTTCTGTGAATATTCTGGGAAGCAGGTCCAGCCAAGGGTATCTGATGCCCCATCCCACTCTATTTTGCCACAGGAGCAACAATGCAGCACGTATACAATGCCAGTAAAGGCTTTTAAAACTGCTCTCAGTGATGGAATTTCATGCCTTTGTGTGTGTGTGTTCTCAAGGCCTGCCTTGTCAGGATGCAATAGGCCTTGAGCATGCACACAAATGCTATAAAGGTCCAAAGAAGAGCACACCCACCCACAAGGGAGTAGCAGGAACAAAAGGAGCAGGTGCACCAACAGTGGTAGGTTTGAGCAGCTTTATTGCAAAAAATCCCCAAAGCGTTTTGGCTGACGTCTCCTGAGTCTGAGGAGAGGAAACTCTTAGATAAAACAAATAACAACTACGTGTGTAAAACATGTTATGCCAATATAGATGGTGAAAAGTGGAGGGCTGAGGAGGAGGGGTAAAAATTATTTGTAAATGGAAAAACTCTCTCATGTTGCTGCACACACCAGCTTATTCTAATTGTCGCTATGCCGCGTCTAGCAGTCCTGTAGTTTGAAGCATAAGCGAGATAAAATAAAGAAAAGAAAAACAGTGAATATGACCACAGAAGCAAAGAGAGAACAGGCTTACTTGATCTCAAAACTGAAAGTAAAATAGTTAAATAACTAAAAATTCCCTCACTTGGTTTGCAGCTTGTCCTTCTGTGTGGGCTTGTGTGCATTGATGGTGCTAAGGGCTAAGCTATCGGTAGCTTAACTACTGGTAGGGCCTCCCAAGATGGACAGACCTCAGCTGAGTTGCCAGACAAAGACAAACCCCCCATCTGGGCAGCAGCAGAATGGGATGGTGCTGGCGGCAGAGGCTCACATTTTTGTGACAACGGCAACAACACTAGAATTAAACTGCGTGGAAGAAAGGCCTGGCAATCTACTTCTGTATCTTGCTGCTAAAACCCAATGGATAGTTGCAACAAAACAAATTGCACTATAGTGCTGGAGATGAAACCCCCCTCCCCCCCCCCCCAAAGTTGGAAGGCACTCAATTGGCTATTGGGGAGGAGCTGAAGATTTTTCAGAGTAATTCCAGCATTTATGTTGTGGTTGGATCAAAGCTCTCGGAGTGTCTGATTGCTGATGTAGCTGCACATGAAATGAGAGTCAGAAGCTGCAAAGATGTCTTACATATTGTGGAATGGAACGTACGAAGCATAAACCAATGGAAGATGGCAATGGTCAAGAATGAAATGGAACGTGTACAAATTGATCTGTTGGGTGTCAGCGAACTGAAATGGACTGGCATCGGGCACTTTGCATCTGATGATCACATGGTCTCCTATGCTGGAAATGAAAGACAAAGAAGAAATAGTGTTGCATTTATAATTAAGAAGAAACTTGCAAGAACTGTAATGAAATACAAAGCAGTCGGTGAACACTTAATTTCTATTTGTTTACGAGGAATGCCCATCAACACAAGTATAATTCAAGTATATGCCCTAACAACAGCTGGAGAAGAGGATGAAGTTGATGAATTCTACGAACAAGTAGAAGCTGAAATTGACAGAACATGCAAACAGGATATCCTGATAGTCATGGATGACTGGAATGCAAAAGTTGGCAACCAAGAATAAGGCAAGGTTTTTGGAAAATATGGACTTGGCAACAGAAATGAAGCTGGAAAAAGACTGATAGAATTCTGCAAGACAATGATCTATTTGCACTATAGTGCTGGAAGATGAGAGCCCCCCTCCCAGCAACACAAACAGTGACTGTACACATGGACTTCACTCAATGGATTGTACAAAAATCAAATTGACTACATCTGTGGAAATCAACGATGGAAAAGCTCTATAACATCAACAAAGACAAAACTGGAGTTGACTGTGGTACAAATCACTAAATACTAGTATGCAAACTCAAGCTAAATTTGAAAATGAGCAAGCCACTCATGAATGTAGCAAAAATATGACCTTGAGAATATGCCACCGGAATTTAAAGACTGCCTGCAAAATTGATTTGCTGCTTTAAATACAAATGACAGAGTTCTAGAAGAGTTATGGGATGACATCAAGAAGGCTGTGTTGGAAGAAAGCGAGAAGACCCTACAAAAGGTGAAAAAGCAAAAACGGCCAAAATGGATGACCGAAGAAACTCTGAAAATTGCCCAGAAATGCAGAGAAGCTAAACCTAGAGGAGGAAGAGAGGCAATTGCAGAACTCAACAGAGATTTCAATGTGCAGCAAGATAAGACAAGGAGAAGTACTACAATGACGCATGTAAGGAAAGAGAAGCAGAAGCTATTACAGGAAGAACAAGATCGGCTTTCCTAAAGCTGCGAGAGTTAGAGAAAATATTCCAGCCTTGAATTGGAATGTTACAAGATATTCAAGGATCTGCGTTGAATGATGCTGAGAAGATCAAGAAAAGGTGGAAAGAATATAGAGAGTCATCATACGATAAAGATCAATTGGACCAACAGCCGTTTCAACCAGTACTTTATGATCAGGAACCATTGTAGATTTTTTTAAATTTTATTTTAATTTTTATTTATACATTTGATATACCGCTCAGGCCGAGAGGCATCAGGACGGTTTACAATACCACATTTGTGTTATGGAAAATATGAAAGGAACACCATTTATGAGATAGGACAGAGTAGGAGATACAGTGATAGGGAAAGAAACAAGGAACATTGGAGAGGAGGGAACAGATGAAAGAACAAATCAAAGCAGCATTGAAAGCCATATCAAAGAACGAAGCAACAGGCATTGATGGCATTCCCATTGAAGTATTACAGCAATCTGATGTAGCTGCTACCTTTACTTACAAGGCTTCCAGGAAATTTGGAAGACAACATCATGGCCAACTGATTGGAAAAGTTGTGAGTTTATACCAATACTAAAGAAAGGTGATCCCACTGACTGTGGAAATCATCGCACAATCGCTCTGGTCCCACATGCCAGCAAAATTCTACTCAATATTATTCAGCAGAGACTACAACCATACCTGGAATGAGAATTTCTTGACGTGCAAGCAGGGTTCAGGAAAGGGTGAGGAACGAGAGACATCATCATGGATGTGAGATGGATCCTTGAAAAGACTAGAAACTATAAAAAGGATATCTATATGTGTTGTATTGACTACAGCAAGGCTTTTGGCTGTGTAAATCATGAGAAACTCTGGGCCACATTAAGAAGTATGGGTATAACGGAACACCTGATCATTTTCTTGCACAACCTTTACATTGATCAACAGTTCAAATGGAACAAGGAGAAATAGAATGTTTAAAATCAGCAAAGGTGTACGACAAGGCTGCATACTTTCCCACCACATGTTTAATGTATATGCAGAACAAATCATCAGAGAGGCAGGACTGTATGAAGACAACCAAGGTGTGAAGATTGGTGGAAGACTCATCAACAACCTTTGCTATTCTGATATATCACATTACTGGCTGAAAGTGAAGACTATCTGAAACATTTGCTTCTCAGGATCAAGAAGCATAGTCTTAAAATGGGTGTGCACCTTAATGTAAAGAAGACAAAGATCCTGACAAATAGCAAAATCAATAAGTTCATCGTTGATGGAGAAGAAATCGAAATAGTGGACAATTTTAACCTACTACAATCAACTATCAATAAAGATGCAACAAGCAGTCAAGAAATCCGATGACGCATTGCTCTTGGCAGAATGGCTATAAAGGACCTAGACAAGATTCTCAAGAGCAGAGATGTCTCTCTCCATGCAAGGATTTGACTCGTTCAAGCCATGGTATTTTCAATAACGTCATATGGATGCGAAAGTTGGACAGTGAAAAAGATTGACAGGAAGAAAATTGATGCCTTTGAATTATGGTGCTGGCGATGAATACTGTGTATACCATGGACTGCCCAAAGAACAAACCAGTCAGTACTAGAGGAGATCAAACCCAAGCTTTCTTTAGAAGCTCAGATGATAAGACTTCGACTTTCATACTTTGTACACATCATGTGAAAGGAGAGATCATTAAAGAAAGACACCATGCTTGGCAAGGTAGAAGGTCAACGCAAAAGGGGAAGGCCAGCAATGAGATAGATCGATACAATAACAGCAGCAATGGGTGCCCCTCTGTCAACAATGAGCCACCTGACTGAAGACTGAACACAGTTTAGGACAACTATCCGAAGGATCGCCATGAGTTGGCACCAACTCAACGGCACTAAATAACAACAACTGAAAATTAAGTAATAAAAGAACTTGCCTTCAAAATGTACTGTGTGCACTTGAGACGCCAATCAAATAAGGAGGTGAACAGCAGCTGCAAAGCCTTTTTGAAACAAAAAGATTTCATGCCATAAAGGGGGGTTAAAGCGCATGAACGAGTTGAGGGAGAACATACAGAATTGTGCAGTCCAGAACTGTAATAAAATTTGCACTATATTAGCAATGAAGAAACAAAAATTTTGACATAAAACTTGAAACTATTTAAAAGGTATATTTCAAGGAAAGGCACCACATGAAAGCTACACTTGTGAAACCAGATTAGCCGGGAAAAATTTTCTTATACTATAATCATAGTAGTAAAATACCTTTCTAAATAGAAAACTTTCTGTATGTTGCTGTACTAAACCTTTGGATATGTGTGAGCATGAATGTATGTATGTAGGTGCATAAACAAAGGGATGAAATGCATGCGGGATCAAACGACTTACCCCTTCCCTGAATGCAGCATGTTAAAACAGTGTAAAAAGATTGTACTGATTTTGCTAGTATGAGGAGCGACATTAAACAAACATGCTTGCCATTATATACCAACAGAAAAAGCCATCACTAAAAACAAAAATGTATAATCGGCACTAATTGGACTTTAAAATGGGATGTGTAAATATGAAAATGAACAAATAAGAATAAATAAATTAAAATGGCCAAAACGGTGCATAAAGTTATATTACTAAAAGACCACATAGGTCCCAGTAAAACAATGAATATAGATATAATGCGCAAACCTGTATTACTAAAAAACATGCAGTCACAATTAAACATTAATAAAAGATAATAATATATGGGGGAAAAATACAATAATCTTTGGTTTTAAATAGGCTATGTAGCTGCCATTCGTTTCCTTACTTAATTGGCGTTTCAAGTGTACATGGTCCGTTTTAAAGGCAAGTTCTTTTATTACTTAATTTTTAGTTATTGAATTATTTTTACTTTTAAGTTTTGAGATCAATTAAACCTCCTTCTCTCTTTGGTTCTGTAATCATATTCACTGTTTCTCTTTTCTTTATTTTATGTCGCACACACTTCAAACTACAAGGCTATAGTCAACAGTTAGAATAAGTTGGTGTGTGCAGCGACACGAATGACTTTTCCTATTTACAAATAATTTTTATCCCTTCTCCTCATCCCTCCACTTTTCACCATCTACTATTGGCATAACGTGTTTTACACATGTAGTTGTTCGTTTTATCTAAGATTGTCCTCTCCTTAGATTCAGGACACAGATATTGCTCCTACTACTCCCTGGGACATATTGGTATGCTCTATCAGCCTTACTATTTAAAAATGTTTTGTGGTTCTTTTATGTACTTTTATATATATTTTATTCTCTATGGTTTTGCTTATTTATTATTTTTTACAGTTTTTTAAATATATTTATTGATTCAATGTTTTATATTTGTGTTTGAGGCTTGTACCCCCTGAAGAAGGCA
Source organism: Ichthyophis bannanicus (assembly GCA_033557465.1). Lineage (NCBI taxonomy): Eukaryota > Metazoa > Chordata > Amphibia > Gymnophiona > Ichthyophiidae > Ichthyophis > Ichthyophis bannanicus. The sequence goes on along the minus strand of CM066034.1, from coordinate 534,428,400 downwards.
TCAGCCGAAATGCATTGTTTGTTTTTTTTACAGTAAAGCTGCTCAAACTTACTACTGGTGGTGTACCTGCTCCTTTTGTTCCTGTTCCCACAAATGCTATAAAGCCTGCCGCTGAGAGTGGTTTTAAGGAGCTTTCCTAGTGCAGCGCAGTGCTGCCACTTCTCAAAGCCTGATTTTCGGGCATGCCGAAGATAGGTTGGTGGGGGCAGCAGCAGTGGTGGTAGAGAGGACGGAATAGGGGGAAATGCTGTGCTGGCACCCCATCGACAACAGGCAGATGCCTAGCCCGCCTAGTAGCAGGGCTGGCCCTGCTACTAGGCGGGCTAGGCATCTGCCTGTTGTCGATGGGGTGCCAGCACAGTAGTAGCAGGGCTGGCCCTGCTGGGGACGCCAAGCATTATGAAGAAGAGAAAAAATCAGTAACCTAGGTTTTATTCTTAATGTGCCTCTCTAGAGGGCCTAAGGAATGAACTCCTCATACCTAATTCATCATTAATACCTCTTCTTGGTACTCTCTACAGGTGGCAGATGAACGCTTTTCTCCTGATGTGCTTAGCACTGTAAAAGAAATGAGTGTGGCCAACTTCCGAAGAGTCCCCAAGATGCCAGTCTATGGCATGGCACAACCAAACTCAAAGGTGAGAAAGGGATGTAGTCAGGGGAAGGGGTAGGCACGTGTTTTCACTCTTCCTGGTTCATCCAAGGACTTCAGAGCTCTTAATGATAATGGTTTTGTGAGCCAGGGAAGATTCTTCCTCTTAACACTGGGATGGAGGAGCAAGATTTGTCTGAAGATGTGGACAAGGAAGAGATCCTTCTCTTTGGACATGCACAGGGGAGAATCACCTGCTCTTTTCTGGGACTTGATTTACATTTAAAGTTGCCATATCTCAACACCTTTGAAGTGACTTTGGAATCTTTCATGTGGATGGTCTACTTGCAGATCCCTTAGTGAGATCCTAGCCAATACGAAATAGAATTTCAGCAAAATCCATTTCACCCAGCAGCATCAAAGAGCAGTGCATCACAGTGAGAAGACTGTAGAGGGCAAGAGACAGCTTCATGTTAAAAAAAAAAAATCAAAAGACCAGTTTAGTAGAGATCATACTAAATAAGATTCCTGAACTCCTTACATACTGGGATCCTGGATAAGAATCTAATCAACAAAAGGAAAGCAGAGAGAGTTGAAAAAACATCCTGGTTTCAAGTACTGGTTAATGTTGAAATAATACTAATCTGGCCCAGTATCATGGTCTTACGCAAGACTGCTGTTGTAGCAGAACCCAGGACCTATTACATTCATGCTGTCTGGGATTTCAGTCTGTTCCACTGAAGACAGACTGAAACACTGATTACTAGAAAGCTATTCCGCCTCTTGGGCGCCACAGCTTTTTTTCTGTATTTTTGTAAACCTCTGTTTAGTTTATCATAACTTGCTTTCTTTGCTGGTAGGGAGGAAGAGGACCAGGCTAATAACTAGCTTATTAGAATCTAATTCAGGAGCAGTCCTGGGACATTCGTTCAGGGCGCCTCTTTTTCCAATTGCATTATTGTACAACCTTTGGGAAATCTTTTTTGAGGTAGTTCTCAAAGGGATTTACTCATCCCCCCCCCATTCAAAAATTTATCCCGAGCCCTTGATGGGTAAAATGGGTGGTGATGGGCATGGCAGCAGAAGTAAACAGAGATTTAATTTCAGAATGCCTGCTGCTAATTCCTCCTTGTTTTCCTCAGATACTTTGCAACACCATCACCCAGGTTTCAACGGCAAACTCTTGTCTACATCCTTGCAGGCCCATGAATACCAAGTACCTATGGGCCTTGATTTGAGCAGGAGGACTGAAGGCTGCCCTTCCTCTCCCCCTATATCTTTATTATCCAAATGAAAAAAAAAGGCATTTATCTCTGATTTTCCTAGCCAACAAATTAAATTATTTATTGTTTTTAATATGCAGATTGGTTTGAGCTTCCTTGTGAAACCGAGCAGAAATTGGGTGGGTTAACGTAAGGTCTGATAAAATAGATGAGATTTCCCAGCCCTTAATAAAAAAAGTTCCAGAGAATGGGCTCAAATGAGTACTTAGCACTTTTATCCATTTTTCACAACTTTTCAGTGCCCTTGATCATGGTACGGAGCACAACTACTGCTATTACTACTACTAGTTATCATCTGTATAGCACTACAAGGCGTACGCAGTGCTGTGCAGAGACATGTAATAGACAGTCCCTGCTCATAAAAGCTTACTGTCTAGTTAAGATAGACAACACAACAACTGGGTACTAGGCTATATCAAGGGGAATGGTAAGGAAACACATAGGAGGTGAACAGGAGACTAAGGGGGTCAGGATCCAAAAGAAGTCTGAGAGAGGTGAGTTTTTAGCCTGGATTTGAACATGGCCATAGATGGAGCCTGATGTACCAACTCAGATGGTTTGTTCCAGGCATAAGGAGCAGCAGAGTAGAAAGAGCGGTCTGGAGTTGGCCGTGGAAGAGAAGAGCACAGATAGAAGAGATCTGCAAGAGGAGCAGAGTTACTACTGCTTATTATTTACATAGCACTACAAGGCACACACAGCACTGTACAGAGACATGTAAGAGAGAGTCCCTGCTCCTAAGAACTTACAGTCTAGTCAAGACAACACAGCTGGGGATTAGGATATATCTAGAGGAATGGTAAGGAAACATAGATGGTGAACAGGCGACTAGGCGGATCAGGATTAAAAAGCAATCTCAAAGAAGCGAGTTTTTAGCCTGGATTTGAACAGGTGCAGAGATGAAGCCTGATGCACCAACTCGGGTAGTTTGTTCCAGGCATAAGGAGCAGAAAGGTGGAAAGATCAAAGTCTGGAGTTGCCAGTGGAAGAGAAGAGCACAGATGGAAGAGATCTACTAGAAGAGCAGAGCTTCCGAGAAGGGGTTTAGGGAGAGATAAGAAGAAAGGTAGTGTGGAGCAGCCGAATGAAGGCACTTATAGGTCAGTAGGAGAAGTTTGAACTGGATGTGGAAACAGATAGGGAGCCATTGAAGTGGCCAAAGAAGAGAACTCAGCAGGAGCTCACTCATTCAGGCATTTACCTGGAGTTCATGGAGATAAGTTGTTGTTTTTAAGTGCCGTCAAGTCAGTGTCAATTCATGGCGACCCTCTGGATAGTTGTCCTAAATTGTGTTCGGTCTTCAGTCAGGCAGCTCATTGTTGACAGGCTGGCACCCATAGCTGCTGCTATTGTATCGATCCATCCCATGATTTAGACTTACCTTAATAAAGGATCCAGACAGTGGCATAAATTTTGCCCAAGCAGCCCCTTGCGTTGCAGGAGGGCCCCAGGAAATAAAGGGGGTCCGCTTTCAGCCACTCCTAGATTTTCTCAGATAGATTACCCCCACTGTGGAGGCTCTTTCAAAATTGTTGTTTGGGGGCCTATAATTTGAACTACTGCCAGTAGATCCAGAGTTGCAAAGGTGAGGGCATTAGTCTAGTTTTTAGGATATTCACAACGAATATGCATGAGGCAAGTTTGCTTGCAATCTCTCTCATGCATGCTATCACAGTCCTGGAGGCTACTCCAGGACTGGTTTAAGAAACGCTGCTTTACTCTCCCTTGCCATAATATTTCCTTTGTGATAGCACGCATCATTTTTCACAGGCTATTGGTTGCGTCCTGAGCTACCTGACTGATGCCAAGCGGAAGTATGCTAACATTCTGTGGGTGAACTTGCGTGAAGAAGTGGTCCTGGAAGCCAATGAACAAGTCTATGCCCCTCGGGAATCCAAGAGCTTGGAAGAACAAATCCGAGTCCCTGTGACAGCAGTGGAGCAGTTAGAGGTGAAGATCTAGCTTAGTGCTATTGCTGATTCTTCTGTTATACTCTCTGGGGTTTGGAGGGAGGGGCTTGGCTGGAATTAAGGTTCAGAAAGGCTGTTGCATTTGCTGATTGTTTCATCTGAATGTATTAGGACCCCTGCCTTTGGCTGGTCTTCTTTTTGGAAATTCTACTTTCTTCTAGTTTATACAGTCCTTCCTTTGATTTTTTTATTTGGTTTCCTCCATTCTTATCTCTGTTGACTGAACGTTTTCTTTTTGCTGACTTTAGGTCCCCAGTCCATCCCTGGAAAGACCTATATAGACAAGGTTCTCAGTACTTTTGGAAGTCTTACGGAGACTAGTGCTAGGGCAAATGCTTTGGTCCATGAAAGGTTCTTTAAGAAAAATTTCAGATTTTTTGTTTCAAGGCCTAGATTTAGGCTGTCTCTAATACTGTGGTGTGATTATTGGAATACCTCTGTAGGCTTGAACTTGGCCTTAAACAAAGCATTTAAGCTGGCTTGGTTCTTATTTTGCATAGATGATCCTGAAGAGTGATTGCAGGAGATTCACTTTCAAAAACCTGGAAAACAGAATGTGTAGTCTCAGGACTTCCTGCTGTTACCCATAACGCTTACTTGACTCCTCTAGGGAAAATTAAAAATAAGTTCAATTTGTCATATTTTATTTGTAGTGATAATAGGAACATATTGAGTCCAGCCAAGGTCCATCGAGCCCAGCATCCTCTTTGGTGGTGGCCAGCCTGGATCCCACAAAAATAAATCTGTCTCCCATAGTTCATTGCCCAGGATAAACAGTGACTCGCCACAGTGTATCTGGCTAATAATATTTTTATGGCCTTTTCCTCCAGAAACTTGTTCTGTCCTCTTTTTTAAACCCTGCTATGTTGGTCTTGACCACATCATCTGGCAACAGATTCCACAGCATGATTCAGCACTGCTATATGGATATTATCTGGATAGTATGAGGGCACTTATTCACTCTCCTAAATTATCTGTATAGCAATGCTGCATATTGTTGCTGTACGGACAGAGGATAATTTTATAAACCCCTGCACAGTTCATGCATGTTCCAACATGTGTATTTGGGGCCTGTTTTATAAAATGAAGCACATGCATACATACTTTATAAAATAAAGGCATACCAATGTGCCTTAACCTAATTGCTGCAATTATGCCTGCCCTAGAGCTAGAATAGTTCTCTATGAACAAGCAGGAAATAAGTCCTCACTTATGGGTGACGTCATCGATGGAGCCCTGCACAGGAATGCTCCCCAGCTTCCAAAGGAAGCTTTTGGGATGCACACTGTGCATGCACGCCTGCCTTCCTGCCTGCCACGGTGCCATCTTCTCCAGTCTTCTTTTTTCCACGGAGCCCCTAGGACATGTTCCTTCACCAGAAAGAAGTTTTCTTTCTTGACCCCCTTGGGCTGTTTTTTTTCCTGCTTTCCTTGCTCCCTTTCATCGGCTCAATCAGTCTACCGACTTATGTTTTTTTTTCTTTTTCCTTTTTCTACAACTTTTGGGGACTTTTGTCCCCTTTTGCAATTTTTCCAGCCCACTATTGAGTTTAACTTGGCCATGGTGGTGTTTTTTGACATGTCAAAGCCAGCTAGTGGCTTCAAAAAATTCACCAAGTGTGACAGGACCATCTCAGTCATCAGCTGTTCCAACTGGTGCCTACAATGCCTTGGACCCGATCATCAGCCCTTGGCCTGCAATCTGTGTCTGCAGATGATGTGATGGGGACCGAAGAGTCGGGAAACACAGGAGAAGTCCCCCTCTTCAGCTCATCGGATTCAGCATCCTTGGCCCTCACCCTGACATCAATGCCTTCTAAGATTTCTACTGAGGTGTCTGTGCTTAGTCGGAGTCAGGGGACCCGAGTGGCAAGGGGAGACTCTCTGACGAGATCCCATTGACGTTGAAAGGCAAGCACTGGGAGAAAGTCCAGGTGCATTGTCATCGCAGCCCTTCTTGATGTGATGGCTGGGAATGGCTGGCCAAGTTTCTCCGCAGGAGGAATCGACCCCCAGAAAAGAAGTCGACCTCCATTGCCCAGGAGGGCAGCCGGTTGCCTCCCGAAGCACCAGTCATCATGGAGCCCCACCCAAGGTGTTGACACTGATGACCGCGGCTGCTGCATCAGCCCCCTTGCAGAGGAATGCCTTAGAGTCTGTGATAAGGAAGCTTATCATATCTCAGGAAGGAGCTATAGAAAAGGTGAAGTAACTCTGAACAAGCAACCTGTCAGTTCTGGTAGAAATAAGAAAACAGAATTTTCCCATAAAAGACTACCAGTCCCAGAATGCACCAGGTTTCCAACTGCCATTAGAGGAGCTGAAGTGGGGAAACGTGTGTTCAATCAGGAGGGCTATGAGGTAATCCCTAAGCACTCATCTCAAAGGGCAGGGCCTGATTCAGCACAGCTGCGCTGTGTTAGGGAGGAGCACTCATCTAAGCAGAATAAAGGTAGAGTTTATTCTACAGAGAATCAGCTTGAGCTTGATCATCTTCTTCATCAGGAGGATCATCAGAAGCAGAAGCCAAACCGGACGGACAGAGAGGGAAAGAAACCCTTTGGAAGAAAGAGGAGAAAAGCCTTTGAGAGGTCTAGAAGAGTCCAGAGCAGTACGTATACTGGGAGGCATTCCAAGGGCCAGCATACACCATTGGATTGGGGAAAGCCAGAGGAATGGTGCTGCAGAGCTAGGAATCTCCAGACGGTACCTGTGAGGGAGACGGCTGCACGTGGAAGGGACTCTAAAGACCCATGCCAGAAGGTATGTGAAGAGAGATCCAGTGTCCAGGGATCTGGATTGGAAGGCTGGACATAAGAACTGGACTACATACTGGCCAGGCTATATAGAGAGGAACTTTAACAGCAATGGAAGCTCAGGTATGAACACTGATCTATGCCCTAGCTATAACCTTGAAAGACAGCAGGGAAACAAGTATTCTCCTGAAAGTGCTCCATTGGGAGATTCATCTGTGCCAATCCATGATATTGAACCCATGCTTGTTGAAGAAGAGGGGGTGATAGCAGATGAAGAATCTGTTTACATAAACTGCTCTCTGTCTAAACTCCTTTGGTGATTTTCTGTTATAAAGTACAGCAACCATCACAAAGAAATACAAACTTGTTCTTTAATCTATTCAGAAAAGCTCATGAGTAGGATTTCTAGCCACGCAGTAGAAAGCAAGCCAGCTAAGGGGTTTCAGCTGGATAACTGCTAGCAATTGAGCCTTACCTAATTGCTTGTGGGCTCTGAGAGAATCACTTCTGACTCTATGTGGGAAGATACAAGAAGTTAACCTGAGAAGAACAGTTTTTCCTTTCTTTGTGGCTTTTGTTTGTTGTTTGATATATTGCTAAGAGAATATTAGCTAAAGCCTACAGAAAAGACCAGTTTGTTGCCAACCAGGTCTTATTTCTTTTGCTTTGATTGCCTGACAGTTAAAATGTTGTTTTCCTGATTTTGTTTTTCCAAGTTTAACACTGAAAGCAAGTAACCTGATTTGTGTGCTACCAAGCATATCTGTGTTGGGAGAAATAACCCCATAAATAAATATCTTATTGGCTTTACCCAAAAGCACAACTAATTATTGTGAGCAGCTGTGTCTGGTGTGAATGAACTGCATTGCCCACAATCCCTTGCAAATCATATAGATATATGCACTTGCCAAGACTGTGAAGATTCTCACCCAGGCAGCCGTCTGACAAGTCCTCAAAGCTCACTTGGCGGCGGTTGTAGCCTTGCAAAACATAGACTTTGTGGCGCCAGAGTCATCATCACCACACTCTGTCCAGCCTTTTCTGGAGACCCATACCTTGCCTGCTGGTGCATCGGGTGAGAGGTTGGAATTGACACTAGTTCCAGTGGCTATCTCCATGTTCAGTGGGTTGGAATCCTATGCCTAGGGGCACCGACTGCCACATACAGGATGGTATGGGGGCCACCAGCGTCCACCCTCTTTCCCTTCGCGGAGCTAGCGGGAGGAGGAAACCCAGCACTACTTCGACTTCCAGTCAGAATTGGAGTCAGAATGATATACCGAGGAAGAATCAACAGCTTTGAACCTCCGGTCCCCTGACCTTCCATCTGACCCATTACCTCCCACTGAGCGGCGTAAGTCGTCTCCGGAGGGCATGTCCTTCTAAGACTTCATCAGGGACATAGCCAAGGCCATCCCCTTCTCTCTGGAATCGGAGGAGGGACCGAGGGCAGAGGAGCTGGAGCTCCTCCAGTACTCTTCATCCCCCAGGGAGGTGGTGACAGTTCCTGCAGACCATGTTCTGCAATGGCTGCTGTTGCATCAGTGGGAAGCCTCTCTTACAGTTCCTATCATCAGCCAGAGACTCAATTCCCTATACCGAGTCCAGAAGGCCCTGGGCTTTGAGAAGCCTCAATTACCACACAACTCCATTGTGGTTGGATTGGCCTTGAAGCAGATTAAAAGCACCAAGACTCATTCCTTGGTGCCCTTGGGCAATGAGGATTGAACTCTGGACGCTTTGGGAAGAAAATGCTATCAGGATTCCATGCTGGCTGCCAGGAACCTGGCCTACCAGACATATATGAGTATGATCCTCAAAGACATCATGCTGGACCTGGCAGAATTTGCTGCCCTTGTCCACGAGGACCGTCACAATGCCTTTTGGGCCTTGGTGGGCCATGACAAGGACTGCTCCAAGTTCATGGTGTGCGGTGCCTATGATGCTTTCAAATCTGCAGGCAGAGTAGAGGCGGTAGGCATTACTACCCGCTGACTGGCGTAGCTGCAGTCCTCTGACCTGGAACAGTGGGTCCAGGATGAGATAGTCAATGTTCCCTGTCGAGGGGAGAACCTCTTTGGGAAGCCACTGGAGGAAAAGGCAGAGGAACCCAAGAAGGAGCATGCGACCCTCTCTAAGCTTTCCAAGAAGACTGCGGATCCCTCGCAGAAGAAACAGGGTAACAAGGCATTATACCAGTGCCCATGCCAGTATTACTTGGCCCAACCAAAGGCACAGGACCCCCACCAGCAGCGGAGGGATAAAATCCCGAAGGCTCAACCCGCCCCGCAGCCCAAGTCGGGAGCAGGAATTTGACAGGTCCTCAGGAGCATAGCCAGCTGGCCACTGTCTGCCAGAGTATCCTCTCAGGTAGGGGGCACTTCGCCCACAAGTGGGCCTTCATCACCTCAGATACTTGGGTGTTGCAGGTCATCCAGAATGGATATCGGCTGCACCTTGCCCAGCTGCCACCTCCATACTCCCCAAGGAAGTATCCCATGGACCCTGCACACCAGAGCCTACTATAGGAAGAAGTCTCCGCTCTGTTAGCCAACTTAGATTTCGAGCCAGTTCCTCCAGTGCAGGTTGGACATGGCTTCTATTCCAGATACTTCCTGGTTCCCATGAAGACTGGTGGGTTCAGGCCTTTCCTGGATCTGCGGAACCTAAACCTGTTCCTGGTGTGTGAGAAGTTCAAGATGGTCTTGCTGGGGATGCTTCTCCTATACCTTATACAGGACGATTGCTTATGCTCCTTGACTCTAAAGGATGCGTACACACACATCCCAATCTACCCAAGTCACAGACAGTATCTATGGTTCATGCTGGGAGGCCAGCACTATCAGTACTGAGTGCTTCCCTTCCAGCTGGCCTCAGCTCCACTGGTCTTCATGAAGTGCCTGGAGGTCATGGCCACCTACCTCTGGACAATGGGAGTCTTTGTTAGATATGATTGGAATATCAGAGACATGGTGGAAGGAGGACAACCAGTGGGACACTGTGATACCTGGGTACAAACTATATCGTAATGATAGAGCTGATCAAATTGGTGGAGGGTTGCGCTCTATGTTAGAGAGGGCATTGACTCAGAAAGGATTAAAGTTTTGCAGGAAACAAAATCTGCTGTAGAATCTATATGGATTGAAATTCCATATAAAAGGGGGAAGGCAATGGCAGTGGGGGTGTACTATCGAGCGCCTGACCAGAATGACCAAATGGATGATGAAATGCTCAAAGAAATCAAGGAAGCTAACAAAAGTTACAGCGCAGTAATAATAATGGGTGATTTTAATTACCCCGGTATCGACTGGGTCAGTGTCACGTCAGGGCATGCTAGGGAGATAAAGTTCCTAGATGAAATAAATGACTGCTTCTTGGAGCAGCTGGTTCATGAACCGACCAGAGGGGAAGCCATATTAGACCTAGTCCTTAGTGGAACACCAGATCTAGTGCAAGAGATAAGGGTGTTGGGGCCACTTGGCAATAGTGATCATAGCATGATCGCCTTTGATTTAATTAGTGGAGGAGGGATAGTAAGGAAATCCACAGTACTACCTTTTAACTTTCGAAAGGGAGACTATGATAAAATGAGGAAAACAGTTAAGAAAAAACTAAAAGGAGCAGTTGCGAAGGTTAAAGACGTACATCAAGCTTGGGTGTTGTTGAAAAATAATATCTTGGAAGCCCAGACCAGCTGTATTCCACGCTTTAAGAAAAGTGGAAGGAAGTCCAAAAAACTGCCAGCATGGTTTAAAGGTGAGGTCAGAGAGGCTGTTGTTGCCAAAAAAGCATCTTTCAGGAAATGGAAAAAAGAGCCAAACGACGAAACCTGGAAACAGCACAAGCACTGGCAAGTCAAATGCAAGGCATTGATAAGGCAGGCAAAGAGAGAATTTGAGAAGAAGCTTGCTGTGGAAGCAAAAACGCGAAATAAAGACCTTTTCAAGTACATTCGTAGCAAAAAACCTGTGAGAGAGTCAGTTGGTCCATTAGATGATAAAGGGGTTAAAGGAGCACTAAGAGGCAACAAGGTGATAGCGGAGAGACTGAATGAATTCTTTGCTTCGGTCTTTACTGAGGAAGATGTAGGGATGTTACCCATGACTGAAGTGGTATTTAAAGGTGCGGAAGAATTGAAGGAAATATCGATACATCGGGAAGATGTCTTACAACTATTAGATAAACTGAAGAGTAGCAAATCATCTGGGCCGGATGGTATACATCCAAGGGTGTTGAAAGAACTGAAATATGAGATTGCAGACCTGCTATCAGTAATCTGTGAACTATCATTAAAATCATCTCTAATACCTGAAGATTGGAGGATCGCCAATGTAACACCAATTTTTAAAAGGGTTCCAGGGGTGATCCGGGAAACTACAGACCGGTGAGCCTGACGTCAGTACCGGGAAAAATGGTAGAAACCATCATAAAGAATAAAATTACTCAGCATGTAGATAGTCACGACCTAATGGGAGACAGCCAACATGGCTTTAGACAAGGAAGATCTTGTCTTACTAATCTGTTATGTTTTTTTGAAGGAGTGAATAAACAGGTGGACAAAGGTGAGTCGGTTGATATTGTGTATCTGGACTTTCAGAAAGCCTTTGACAAGGTCCCTCATCAGAGACTTTTGGCAAAACTAAAGAGTCATGGGATAGGAGGCAGTGTACTATTGTGGATCAAGAACTGGTTAAAAGATAGAAAGTAGAGGGTAGGGCTAAATGGCCAATTTTCCCAATGGAGAAAGGTGAATAGTGGTGTACCCCAGGGATCTGTGCTGGGTCCGCTGCTTTTTGACATATTCATAAATGACCTGGAAAGTGGAATAACGAGTGAGGTTATCAAATTTGCAGATGACACAAAACTATTTAAAGTTGTTAAAACCCAAGAGGATTGTGAAAAATTGCAAGAGGATCTTGATAAATTGGAAGACTGGGCATCAAAATGGCAGATGAAATTTAATGTGGACAAGTGCAAGGTTATGCACCTAGGGAAGAACAACCCAAACTATGGTTACACGATGCAAGGTTCCACATTAGGAACCACCACCCAGGAAAAAGATTTAGGCGTCATTATGGATACCATGTTAAAACCCTCGGCCCAGTGTGCAGCGGCGGCCAAGAGAGCAAATAGAATGCTAGGTATCATAAGGAAAGGAATGGAAAATAAAACAAAAGATATTATAATGCCTCTGTATCGTTCCATGGTGAGACCGCACCTTGAATATTGTGTGCAATTCTGGTCGCCGTATCTTAAAAAGGAAATAGCGATTTTAGAAAAGGTTCAGAGAAGAGCCACCAAAATGGTAAAGGGGATGGAAGGATACTCCTATGAAGAAAGGCTAAAAAGGTTAGGGCTCTTTAACCTGGAAAAGAGACGGCTGAGGGGAGATATGATAGAAGTCTATAAATCTGGAAATCTGCAGGGCTGCTATGTGGTCTTGGTCCATACCTTTGCAGCCCATTACTGTCTGGATGTCGATTCCCAGCAAGACAGAAATTTTGGCCAGGCCATGCACCGGCATCTCTTTGGGTCTTAGAGTCAACTTGTACCCACCGGCCCTTCTGTCTGTCCAGGCTATCTGCTAAAACCCCTCAGGTCGATATCTGCTGAGGATGCTGAATCAGATGAGTCCCTCGGGGGACTACCGTGCTGTTCTTTCTGGTTTCTCTAGTTGGTCTCCCCTGTTGGGATGTTGATCTCCTCGGGTTCCGGTAGCCTGTAGCTTGGTAGTCTCATATGTGAGGACTTATTTCCAGCTTGTTCACGGAGAAAGTGTAGTTATTCACCTGTAGCAGGTGTTCTCCATGAACAGCAGGAATTAGTCCTGACAACCCTCCCACCTCCCAAGGGAGTTGTCTTTTGGCTCCTGCTGTGTTATTAGACTGGAGAAGATGGTTCCACAGTAGGTAGGAAGGCATGTGCAGTGTGCCTCATCTAAAGCTTCCTTTGGCAGCTGGAGAGTGTTCCCATGTGAAGCTCTGTCAGTGACATAATCCGTATGTGAGGACTTATTCCTGCTGTTCACGAGAACACCTTCTACAGCTGAGTAACTATGCTTTGCCTGTGGCTAGATTTGCAGAACATACATGTAAGATTTAATATTTTTTAACTTACGTACATAAATTGAGGCCCTCTCCCATGCTCTGCCCCCATGCACACTCCATGGGAAAGCATGCACGATGGAACTGCTGCATGTGCTTACAGAATAACAACACCCAAAGCACATATGTTAGTGCCTATTCACACGCAGAAGTCCTTTAAAATAAGAATGCCCCCATGTAAGTAGCATGTAACCTTTTGTGCACCTCTTATAAAATCGGCCCCATATTGTCCGATTTCACCCACAGACTGCTCTGGTAGTATCCGGATAGTGCCCAGGCAATCTGTATGGATATTCATTGACACTATCTGGATAGTACCGCTGAATATACCAGTCAACCAACTAGATAACTGCTGCTGAAATTTAAGCTGGAAATCCCTATCTGAGGCCTCGTTTGGACTCTTTCTTGGCCCTTGAGAAAGTCGATTTACCATTATTTCAAGGAAAGCATTTGCAAAATTAGAACACGATATTAGAAAAAGATCTTATGGTCTAGCCAGTCCACATCATGTGCTAAGCTCTAGTCCCTTTCTCCCCTTGAAGTAATATACCATCCTTGTATCCACCACCACCACTGGGAGGCTATTCTGTGAAGATGCTACCCTTAACATAAAGAAATATCAGATTACTCCTTGGTCTATGCCCTTTTACTCTCATTCTGTGTCCCATTCTTACTGAGCTTCCTTTCCACTAATGGAGATCTGCCTCCTGTGCATTTCTACTTTAGAGATATTTAAATGTTTCTCTCATACATCCCCCACATCCTCTTTCCTCCAAGATAATCATATTGAGATCTTTAAGTCTGTTCCTGTATGCTTTATGATGTAGACCATTGACCATTTTAGTAGCCATCCTGTGGACCAATACTATTGAATTTATATCATTTTGCAGGTGAGGTCTAGAACTGCACACAGTACTCCAAATGAGATCTGGACAGATATTTACACGGAGGCACTATGATTTCCTTTTTCCTACCTGCTGTTCCTCTTCCTTTGTACCCAAGCATCCTTCTGACTTTCGCCATCGCCTTTTGTACCTGATGAGCCACCTTAACAGCATCAGATACAATCACTCCAATATCCTGCTCTTCTTTCAGGCACAGAAGAACTTTATCCCCTACCAGGGCTGGCCTGTCCACTAGGCGGGTTAGGCTGCTGCCTAGGGCAGAAGACCATGACAGGAAGTAGGGCAGCTTTGTGCCACCCCATTGGTTCCCGCAGTAGGCCATGTGCTTCCATACACATGGCCTGCCGCTTCTGACCCCCCCCCCCCCCCCTCCGGTGCAACTTTCTGTCGGAGGGAGCTCAGAAGTGGCAGACTTTGTGTGCTGAAGACATGGCCTGCCGCAGGCATCAAAGAACGATAAAGCTGCTGTTTTTAAACCACTGCCACCGCTTCCAGCTGCCTAGAAGACTGAATCGGTGGCGGCAATAGTAACGTGGCTTGGCCTGGGGGGATGGCCAGCTGGGCCTTCTGCCTGTGGTGGCATAAAACCTTAGGCCAGCTCTTCCGCCCCTACCCTTGGATTTACAGGCTTAAAGTTCAACTGCCAAGCTTTAGATCGTTTCTCAAGCTTCACTAGATTGGTTCTCATGTTTTCTACACCTTCCAGAGTGTCTATCCTGTTCCAGATTTTGGTATCATTCACAAAAAAGCAAAACTTTCCCCATTACTCATTCTACAATTCACTTACAAAAATGCTAAAAATTCTGCAGCTCCCCACTAGTAACATCCCTTTTCTCAGCCTGAACTCCTTTTACCACTAGTCTTTATCACATCTTATTCAATCAGTTTCTCAATCCAGAGATATGTAACTGCAAGCCAGTGTTAAAAACAAAAAGGAAAAAAGTAGTTTCGGGGGAGTTGTACTAAGCCCAGCATTTTTCCTGCCTGGGGCTCCCAGGGGGTGAGTACCAAGGCTTGACCTCATCATTGTCCTTGTTGGGGGGTTCCCAAACGTGTCCGTTTTTGGGGCGTAAGTTGGGCTGGATCTCAGGTGACCATTAGCGAAGCGTTGGGGATTCCTGTCCTTTTCCAATGCACACTATTAGCGTTTTTTATCTTGTGCACCTTGCAGTCCAGTGTTCCTAGCGCATGCTCAAGCGCCTTTAACGTTGCCATACCTTAGTGCGTGCAGGTGTTTGTCTTGCCTTAACTCATTATATCGTCTTCCAGGAAGCATTGTTTGACCTGTGTCAAGCAGAGTGCCTCATGTTTGGATTCTGGAATCTGCTCTTCTTGCATGGCAGTCCATCTTTCTCCCACAGAGGGAATTCGGTTGGCCCAGCTTTGCCCACCTCAATGCAGGAGGTGACGGATGGCGCGGAGGGTAAGGATGGTAGGCCAGCTGTGAGTTCCGGTAACTGCACTTCAGACTGCTCTCCTTCTTTGAAGGGTTTGGCTACAGCTATGTCCCCTGCTGTTACATAGTAACATAGTATATGATGGCAGATAAAGACCAGTATGGTCCATTTAGTCTTCCCCAAAAAGGTAGTAAGAGTAGGTGCACCTGCCGTTCCATGAAGGTCACCCCTCCCCATGCCTTTGTTTGCTCATTAATGCCCTTCAAGTACTTACAGGTCTGTATCACATCTCCCCAGTCCCCCCTCTCCTCTAGCGTATACATATTTAGGTCTTCAAATTTAGGTATTCAAATCTCTTATATGTCTTTTGGTGCAGGCTCCAAATCATTTTGGTCACCTTCCCTCTCAACCGTTTCCAGTCTTTTTATAACCTTTGGGAGATATGGCTCCAAAACTGAATACAATATTCTAAGTGAGGCCTCTCCAGCGACTTGTACGGTGGCATTAGTACCTCCTCCTTTCTGCTGGCAGTTCCTCTGTATGCAACCCAGTATCATTCTGGCTTTGGCCACTGCCTTGTCACACTGTTTCGCCACCTTGAGATCCTCAGAAACAATCACTACGAGGTCCTTTTCCTGGTCCATGTATACCAACCTCTTGCCCCCTATCGCATACAATTCTCTTGGATTTGTGCATCACAAGCGCATGACAGGGCACTTGTTCCCATTAAATCTTAACTGCCAAGCAATAGACTATTCTTCCAGATTTTGTAGATCTTTCCTCATGTTATCCACTCCCTCAGGGGAGTCCACTCTGTTGTAAATTTTCATGTCATCTGCTAAAAGACAGACTTTTTCATCCAGTCCTTCAGCAATATCACTCACATATACATTGAACAGTACCGGTCCCAGGACCAATCCTTGGGGCACCCCGCTAATCACCCTTCTTTCATCTGAGTGAGCTCCATTTACCATCACCTTCTGTCGTCTGTCAGTCAACCAATTCTGATTCAGTTCACTACCTTGGGACCTATCCCCAGGCTGTTCAGTTTATTGATAAACCTCCTATGAGGAACAGTATAAAAGGCTTTGCTGAAATCTAGGTAGATCACATGCCCTTGGTCTAGTTCTCTGGTCACCCAGTCAAAGAACTCAATCAGATTTGTTCAGCATGATCGTCCTTTGGTAAAACCATGTTGCATCAGATCATGTAACCTATTTGTTTCGAGAAAGTCCACTATTCTGTCTTTCAGGAGCGCCTCCATTACTTTTCCTGCCATTGAGGTAAGGCTTACTGGCCTGTAGTTTATCACTTTTGTGACGAGGAACCACATCAGCCCTTCTCTAGTCCTGTGGAACTTCTCCTGTTTTCAAGGATCTATTAAAGACCTCCTTTAAAGGCCCTGCAAGAACCTCTCTGAGCTCTTTCAGTATCCTTGGATGTATCCCATCCGGTCCCATGGCCTTGTCTACTTTCAGTTTTGCAAGCTGTTCAAACACATCATCTTCTGTGAATGGTGTAGTATCTACTCCATTCCCATTTGTATATTTGTCAATCACAGGTGGTCCTTCTCCAGGATTTACTTTAGTTAAAACAGAACAGAAGTATGTGTTTAGCATTTTCCCTTTTTCAATGTTACTTTCGATGAATCCATTCTTGGCACTTTTGAGTCTTGCAATTCCACCTCTGTTCTTCCTCTTCTCCCGAATATACCTGAAAAATGTTTTCTCACCATGCTTCAGATCTTTAGCCATATTTTCTTTTGCCTTTGCTTTTGCTATCCTTATTTCTCTTTTTGTCTCTTTTAGTTGTGTCCAGTATTCTTTTCTATGTTCCTCTGTTTGTGAACTTCTGAATTTTGTGAAAGCTGTGTTTTTTGCCTTTATTTGTGCAGCCACTTCTTTGGAGAACCATATAAGTTTCCTTTTCCTCTTATTTTTATTTACTTTCCTTACATATATATCTGTTGCCCCTTTTATTGCCTCCTTTAGTTTAGCCTACTGCAATTCCACATCTCTTATCTCCTCCCACCCTGCCAACTTCTCCTTCAGGCACCTGGCTATTTTACTGAAGTCAGCGTTTTTGAAGTCTAGGACTTTGAGCTTGCTGTGATTAGACTCTGCCTTGACTTTTATCTCAAACCGCACCGTGTAATGATTGCTGCTGCTTACATGGGCACCCACCTGGACATTCGACAGGCTATCTCCATTGGTGAGTACTATATCCAGCATCAAACTTTCCATGGTTGGTTCCATCACCATTTGTCACTCTAAGCAATACATCTTGGAAGGCAATCAAATTTTTTTACTTTTTTCCAGATTTGCAGAATACTCTAATCTACATTGGGTAGATTAAAGTCACCCAATATGATCACTTCCCCCTTCATGTCTGCTTTTGCAGTATCAGTAATCAAGTCTCTATCCATTTCTTCAATTTGAGTTGGAGGCCTGTAGACTACACCAGTATGGATGATAGTGCCATCTACTCTTTCCAACACAATCCACAGCGCTTCTTCTTTTCCCCATGTCCCCTGGTGAGTGTTTTCATGAATAATGACAGGCTGCGTAAGTTAACTAGACTTGAACTAAAATGGATATTCACCTTGAACACAGTGCAGCCTGCGGGCCTCAATGATTCAGTGGATTGGATGACAGCCGAGTGATTCCATTGGCTTGTGGAGGACCTATCAGTGATTCGGACTCTGGCCTTGTGACTCTGGCATTGGCTGAGGACTGCTTATGGGTGTTACTGCTGCCTTTGAAAGATCGATGAAGGCGGCTGTTTCTTCATGCTAAGAGAATTCCTGAGAAGTTGGCACTTTCCTGTCCTGATGCAGCCTATAAAGTAGTGACAGGCGAAGCTCAAGTCGACGCTTGTCTGGCTTGCTAGACATCTAGCCTTCGAAGAGAGTGAATTACAGCCCTCTAAGAAATACTGCCGTTAAACTAAGTGGTTTTTTTCTGTTTTTAAATGCATTTAGAAAATTGTAAAACACATTTTGACCTATGAATGATATTTGAGGAAAACTGGTATTGTTGGCTTGAGGCTTACTGCCTATTTAGCTAACTTCTCTCTCACACCCCCTCCTGTCTGAGGCCTTTTAACAATATTGATAGATTTCTCTAGTTGGCTGCCTCTTATGCGTTTAGGTGTTGCGGAAGTTTGATCATCACCCTCCCCTTCATCGCTTAGTGTTTGCACTCGACTCTTTTTGCATTATGACTCTTTTTGCATTAGCTGTTAATATTGCTTTTGACATATGGGGCTACTCCTCCTCCTTTTCTGTCTTTTCTGTCTCTTCTAAATAAATTATAGCCAGCCATGGCTATATCCTAGCTAAGTCCATTTCCACCATTAGGGCTTCCAGGTCAGGAACTTTGTTGGCTAGGCTTCGAGCATTTGTGCTTATTCTCTGCTCATTGTTGAGGGTCATTCTCAGAAAGTGGAGCTCCTGGATTCCAGGTTGTTCTCCCCATAATTCTCTGGAATTCCTAGGAGCACAGTTCAATACTCAAGTGGGCAAAGTCTTCCTGCCATAGGAGAGAGTGCAGAAATTGTTGGAACGATTTGCAGTGTTCTGTTCTCAACAGGCTTTCCATTGTTTGGGATTATCTGCAGCTTCTCGACTTGATGGTGCCTTGGACACGTACTCATTAGAGGCCACTCCAGAGGTCTTTGCTGACTTGATGGTGTCTGAGCTTTCAGGAGTTCAAGATCAGGCTTCCCCTCCAGCTGGAAGTGAGAGCTAGCTTTCTTCCCCTCCCCTGACCCTCCTCCCTGTGGAATCTTCCCGCTTTGCTTTTCGGTAAGGTTAAATTCTGTAAGTACCTCCTCACTGAATGTTAGAGCTGCTTATGGATTGTCTCAAATCAAGCTTCCCTTTGTGCAGGGAGCTGTGGTGGATTTTGCGGTGACAGATCATCCACCCACATCGTGAATGAGACCCCATCAGACATCGCTCTTGTAGGCGCTAATAGAAAAACAGTAAACGGCAAGAAAGTTCCTCAGGAGAGAGGGTGATTAATGCGGGCAACAGACGTGTTAATCGTGATCACCAGGATATTCAGTGACATGAATACAATTAGTGTCACTGAATATCCTGATACTAACTGGGTACCACTGGAACATTCCAGGGGCAGAGTGGGGGCGGTACCCAGGGATAACTGGCGGAAGTGATATTAAGCCACTGTCCATCCTTAAGCGGTGAAAGTTAGGCACATTAACGGCTAGCCTGACTTTCACTGCTGAGGCTAAACGGGCAGTGGCTGAATATCACCGCTGTCCATTTAGCTTCACTGCTATCTGGCTGACCCGGATATTCGATGCCAGTGACTGGATTTGGCCTCGGCATTAACTATCCGGGTATAAAGTTCAGTGTCAACAGCTATCTGCTTTACAATGGCTATCCACTGTTGCTGCATATCTGGCTCATTAGTTTTAGGAATTAATTACAAAAAAAAGAGAGATCTAAATTGAGCTCTGAGCTTTTCACCTTTCTCTGTGCTGTGAAAGCACGCTGAAGAGTCCCCTTAATGGTAAGAATCACCAGAGAGGAAGAAGTAGGAAAAAAGCAGGCCTGGTGCCAAGGGTATTAGGTGCCCTAGGCGAAACCTCAGCCTTATGCCCCCTCACAATTAACTTGTAGACCCCTAGCACCCCCCCCCCCAAGATTTTGATTATTAAATTAAGTTCAATTGTAATAATCTCAACACCATCCCTCCAAGGACAATACTATAAAAATGCATATTTTGATGCCACACTTTTAAATTTTAAACTTTGTTTTATAAATATAGATATAATGAGGAAGATTTCAAAAAGCCATTTAAAAGGGTACATGAGCTATTTGCCTATTTCCCATTCTTCCTGCAGGTAAACGTATGCATTGATGACTCTGAGTTTGTGTGGCTGGCAGGACTCATTATTTTGCTTTGTCTGAAGCTGCGTTTTGCTGCCCCAGAAGCTGTTGCCCTAGGCAACCTGTTAGTTTACTGAGTGATTGGGATGACCTTGAGAAAAAAAATTGTTCCCAGTTTGTTTTATGTAAGATTAAAAGATCTTTTTATATTGTACAGCATTCCACTATTTCATTACTGCTTCCAGTTCTTAGAGAAACCATCTTTGCAGTGCTGATGATATCTGGGTTGTGTGAGTAGACCTATTCCACAGTGGAAGTGCATGAAATCTAACATATATCCCCTGTCTCACGCAGAAACTCGAAGCTTCTGTGAAGGAGGAGCTCCTCGCCTCACAGAAGTGGCTGGAAGTCTATCTAGAACAAGAGAAGCAGATGAAGATGTTTAAGAGCTGTCTGACCATGCAGGAAATATTCAACCAGCACAAGAGCAGCTGTCAGGGGCTGGTGTACCAGCGCATCCCCATCCCAGATTTTTGTGCACCCAGGGAGCAGGTGAGTGTGTAATAGAGCCAGAGCACTTCCTGCACGTAACACAGCTTCTAGTTCGTACAGACTGCACACCCAGGGAATGCATAACGGGAACAGTGCACTTGATACACTAACACTCCCATCAGCACATCTTTTGAGTGTGCAACAGGCAGAACACACCCATACATGTCTGTTAATCACCATACTTGATTCTGCTACACTCTCAGCGAGTTAGGCACCTAGATCTTTCAAATTCAGTAATTTCTTGATCTGAGTGCCTAAGAAGGGGATTTTCCAGGAGAGGGGTTAATTTGGTGGAAAGAAATGCTCAACACTGTGTTCCAGCGATGGGCATCTTAACTTCCATCAGAAGCACAAAAAAGGGGGCAAGAGAGGTGGATGATCACACGTGCCTTTATTAGGTTTGGGGACCTAATAAAGGCACGTGTGATCATCCACCTCTCTTGCCCCCTTTTTTGTGCTTCTGTTGGACTAGCAAGAGCTATCTGCTCTCCTTGTGCCTGACATCTTAACTTCCATATCATCTTGTTAGACCTGTCCAGACAAGTGGGTTTTGCCCGCCTGCCAACAGGTGGAGACAGAGAAAATCTGCCAGATGTTTCTGATGATCTCATCCTGCCATAACTATAGATTGCTGCTAGGGGTGCACGTCAGTATTACAGCTCTGATGAAATCTGAAAAAATGTTGAGAGAGGATTTATTTCATTTGTGAGTAACCTCCCTCAGGAGTGACTTCCTTACTTTAGTGTGGTGCTGGAGGCTCCACAAGAGTCACTCTTAAAACCGATGCTCTTTCGAGTATTGCCATACAGAGGAGGGAATTTGGTTCAGCTCCTCATCCATTATATTGCTAAGGGCCAGTTGAGCAGCAAGGAGATTGGACTTTAAAACCTTGTACAACCTTGGTGCCTCCTCCCTCCTTCTGCCCTCTGGCTCTCCCCCAGAGATTGAAGAAGGCTCCTCAGAGGAATGTGACTGCAGGCCCTGGCAGAAGGTGAGTAGCACTGAGCCTGGCAAGGTTTTCCTGCCTTGGGCTCCCTGGGGATGAGTATCAAAACAAAAGTCTGTGTCTTGTCTGACTTGTTTTTGGGAGAGCTACTTGACCTCTTCTGCTGGTTTTGGACCACTTGGTGGCATGGTGTGGTTTTCCTGCTGATTCCCGCCTTGTTGTGCTGCCTGCACATGTTTTTATTTATTTATTTATTTATTTAATTAACGTCTTTTTTTTTTTTTTATACCATCTTTCTACAAGTCAAGATGGTTTACAGAGAACTCTATGCAATCAACATGTTAACTAAACCAGTGCAGATACATATAACATTGAGACAGGATGAAGATCAAGGTTACAACTGGTAGAGTGACAAAGTGTGATATGTGGTGAGGGGGACTGATATAAAAAACTTATGTACAATAAAGTGACAAGCAGTGGTAATAGTATCTGAGGGGTTTGTCTACAGGGAGTCAGCTCCATAGATTTCTAGGAAAAGCAGAGTCTTCAGTCTTCTCATGTCCTTATGAACTGGCTGAGGTCTCTTTCTACATTCCTATCCACAAGGGTCAGCACTGCCTTCTCCGGTTCACCGTTCTTGGCTTTCATCTCCAGGTTGCTGTTCTCGGGTCTTTCACTGCTCTGAGAATATTCTTCAAAGTCATGATGGTAGTGGCTGCAGCGCTGAGATGTGAGGAGATGTGTGTTCATCAAACATATACGGACAGCTGGCTCATCCGAGTCAGTTCGCAGTTGGAAACATCTCGAGTGTTGGCCAGAGTGGTGCAGCTCCTGGAGAGCTTTGACTGGCTGATCAACTGTGGGAAGAGTCCATTGCAGCCTTCCAAGCCGCCGGAATTCCTGGGAGTGCGAGTTGACGTTTTCTGCCTGAAAAGGGAGCAAGAAGACATGTTCAGCTGCAGCCCTCGGGGTGCAGAAGGCTCCCAGGGTTTAGGATTATCTACACATTTCAGATGGCTAGTAGCATCAATCTAAATAGTTCCTGGTCATGTGCTTCATGCAACAGCTATAAGGGTGCTTGTTCTCCCATTGGTCTCCATGCTCTCGTGATTGCAAGGCTAGGTCTCCCAATGCCACTGAATGATTCTTCGTGGCTCCTCCTGTTGATGGATGTCAGCATGAATGGCAGGGGAGCCCATTTTGATGATTGAACGGCTTAGGGCTATTGGAACAGCTGGGAGGCATCATGGCCCATCAACTGGCTTGAGGCAAAGGCATTTCACTACGCCTTGCTACTCATTCGGTCCTTAGTTCAGGGCAGAGCGATCTGGGTGTTCTCGGCCATGCCACAGTGGTGGCATATGTCAACCAGCAAGGAACCAGGAAGAGTGCCATAGTAGCCCTGAGGATGATCCTCCTCCTGGACTGTATGGAACCTTCTAGCTTGCTCGGCACAACAAATTGCGGGTGTCAACACTGTGGAAATGGACTTCTCAGTTGCCACTATCCTGATCCTGGGGAGTGGGAGTTGGGCCAGTTGGTGTTTCAACTGGTTCTGGACCTTGGGGGTCGTCTCGAGATGTCTTTAAAGGCAGCCTGGCCCAATGCCAAAGTGTGAGGATTACTCACTTGCCACAAAGAAACAAGCTCTGAGGGCATCAACGTCCTGGTTCAGCCCTGACCAATCAGAGGTGCTGTATGTGTTCTCTCTTTGTCTGCTTGTGGAGCATACGATTCGCCACTTAGAGTGACATCCAAACTGGGTTGTCCTGGTGGTGTCTGATTGGCATCAGAAGCCATGAGTCAGGAACCGGATAGGGCTCCTTCTCTATGACTTCCTACAGCTCAGAGGGCTGTTGTGGCAGAGATATATCCTTTTGCTCTTCTCACATATGGTTTGGTTCTTGTGAGGTGACGTTTAGTACATAAGGACTATTCTCCTACCATGGTTTCCACGCTCCTGAAAGTGAGGTTCTCCCAGCCCTGTCTACGTGTGTGTCTGTTGCCTGTTCAAGCACTGGTATAATGCTCCCTTTCCTTGCTCATCTTTTTTCAGGGTAGCCTTGTCAGGGATCTCTCCTTAGTCCCCTGAAGATTCAGGTGACAGCATTGTGAGGGCTGACAGTGGGGTGGTCTGTAGCCACACACCCGGATATGTCTCGTTTTCTTCAGAGGGTATAACACTTGTGTCCTCTCCTGCATTCAGTCATTCTTTCTTAAGATCTCTGGGCCTTGTTGTCAGAGCCCTTTGAGCCCCTAATGCATGCCACTCTTAAAGATCTGTCCCTTAAGACCATCTTCTTGGACTCATTCAGCTCTGTGAGATGTATCTCAAAGTTGCAGGCATGGTCATTTTTGGGTTCCTTGCTTGTTCTTTCAGATGAGGCCGTGCACATTTGATTGTCCCCTCCTTCTTGCCCTCCCTTTTTAAGGAGTAGTGCTAAGGAAAGAATAAGGACCTTTGTTTGATGGGGATTAGGAAAGTGCTGCTCCAGTATCCCGTGGTCATTGACTCCTTTTGCAGATCAGACCGTGGGGGTTGGGAAAGTGTTTCTCAAGTATTCTGTGGTCACTGACTCCTTTTGCAGATCGGGCCATTTGTTTGTGCTGTCTTCAGGCCCTTGTATGGGTGTTGTGAACTCTAAGTTTGCTTTGGGGTGCTGGATCAAGGAGGCTATTTACTCAGCATATCTGTTGCCTATCCAGCCAGTTCCAGAGGGTTTGCATGCACATTCCTCTCAGGCGCAAGCCTTTTCACTTTTGTTAAGCACTGCCATTTGAATGTCCATGCTCAGGTGGAAACGGTCTTTGAGATTTTGAACACTATTGAGTCTTCATCCCACTTGTCTAGGCTGGTCTACAGGGCAATATGGAAGGTGACATTTTGCTTAGGATAATGTCCTTTCCTTGAGTCCTGCTAGACCAGTCCAGGACCCGCCCCATGACCTGGTATGGTCTACTGTGTTTTTTTTCTAAGCGGTTGGACTTGCAAGCCCTTACCCTCTTGGCAGGCCTTCTGCTTGAGGATGTTCCTGGGTGTAATTGTGGTTTCTTGTGCAGTGAATTTTGTTACGCTCACTGAGGTTGTGTGCAGCCAGGGATTCTTGACCATCTGCTTGGGCATAAATACTGCATCTGTGGTTCTCCAGGAATAAGCAGGAAGTCACCCTCACATATGGGTGACGTCAGCGCTAATGGAGCCCATGTGGAGCATCTCCCCAGCTTTCAAAGAAAACCTTTGGGAATGCTAACATGCATGCATGGTTCCCTTCCTGCCCAAGGGTGCCATCTTGCTCAGTCTCCTTTTTTCCGCAGAGCCCAACAGACACATGTCCTGTTTACCCAGAAAAATTCCTTAAAACTTCCTTTAAAATTACCTCTGTAGTTGGGTTTTTCCCAGTTTGCATACCAGTTTCTCTTCCCACCTTGAGCCGGTGCCTTCCCGGCGCTGTTCTTGGCTCCCTTTTACTTTTTTCATCGACGCTTGCCTCAACCAGCATTCACACCCTTTTTCGCCAGGGGGTCGTTGATCCTGGCTGGGTGTGATCCACCATGCCTCCTGGTGGCTTTAAACATAGAAACATAGAAATATGATGACAGAAAAAGACCACATGGCCTATCTAGTCTGTCCTTCCATATCCAAAAAATGTGATCGTTGTGGTCAAACCATGTCTTTCACAAACATCCATGACTGCTGCTTATTTATTTATTTATTTATTTTATTTATTTATTTATTTATTTATTTATTTTTTTTTTTTTCTTATATACCGCGCTCTTAAATCAGTGCGGTTTACACATGAACAAATATAAACACAATGGTACAAACAGCATTGGTTTTTTACAATGAACAAGGTAAATAAACTTGGTAAAACATGGTAATTATATATAAATAACTATATACATGGCAACTATATACATGGATATTTTGGTTAATTATTAATGCCTTGCACTGTCTCAGCCCGGACCACGACAGTGCCTCCTGCGACCTCTGGCAGGCCATGACCCTGCAACCCAGAAAAGGTCAGAGTTGCAGGAGAAGATGTTCCTGTGGTCCGGCTTAGTCCCGGCTTCACCTACGCTGAGTCCAAAGCCGAGCACCTCCCATGAGGAGGCCAGGCTTCCAGAAGTCCCAACTTCCCCACAACTCCATGGTGGTGGAATCTTCAATTCAGAAGCTCAAGAGTCAGAAGACTTTTTCTTCTGTACCCCCAGGTAGAGAGAGGCCAGAGCCCTTGATGCCTTGGGTCACAAGTGCTTCCAAGGAGCCATGTTAGACTGCTGGATTCAAACCTATGAGCTCTACATAGGTATGTACCTTAAGAGCCTCATTCAGGAACTTGCAACAGTTCCAGATCTTAGTGGCGATCATCCGGGACTGCTCTAAGTTCCTATTCCGGACCGCCTATGATGGTTTTGAGGCTGCAGCCCGGGCAGCAGCAGCTGTTGACATCGATGCTCTGTGCCAGGCCTGGCTGCAGACCTCTAACATCGAGCAGTGGGTCCAGGAAAAGCTGCTGAATGTCCCCTGCACTGGGGAGAACTTGTTTGGGAAGCCTATGGTCGACAAGGTGGCCGAGGTAGTGACCAGGTCGAGGCTCTCAAAGAAGACCTCTACTTTTCCCCGTAAGAAAACCTCAGGGAAAAGGCCAGTTTCTCAAAGAAGGGCCTTTTTCACCAGAGTCACTACTACCAAACCTTCCCGAGCCAGCAGCAGCAGGGATCCCATCCCAAAGGCCAGGGACACGGTTCCAGGAAGCCAAAAGCCCCAAAGCTGCAGACCTTGGCACCGGCTCAACCTGAAGGGAGCTTTTGACTCCCAGGGCAGGGCCTCCCTCCCCCTGGGAGACCTCCACCAGCCCACAGGGGGCTGCCTGGCACTCTTCGCTCACAAGTGGCCCGAGGTTACTTCTATTCAAAATACTTCCTTGTCCTTAAAAGAACCGGGGGCCTCAGATCCATCCTGGATCTCCGAGACCTGAACAGGTTTCTGGTGAGGGAGTTCAAGGTGCTCTCCCTTGGAGCACTGCTTCCCTACCTCCACCAGGGAGACTGGCTTTGCTCCTTGGACCTAAAGGATACTTACACCTACATCCTGTTCCACCCATCTCACCGGCAGTACCTAAAGTTCATGGTAGGAGGAGGCCACTACCAATACAGGGTTCTTCCCTTCAGCCTGGCCTCCTCACCAAGAGTTTTCACAAAGTGCCTAGCGGTGGTAGCTGCTCATATGCGCCAAGGGGTGTTTGCCCAAGTAGGGGAAAATGGACAACCAGGTCGCAATGTTCTACATAAACAAACAGAGAGGAACAGGCTCATACTCCCTCTGCCAGGAGGCCGTAGCTCTCCTTTCGTTTGCAGCACTCAATATCATGCTCCTGCGAGCAATCTACCTCCTGGGCCAGGATAACTGCCTGGCAGACAGACTCAGCAGTCCTGCGCCCACATGAATGGTATCTCGACCCCACAGTGGTGGAGAAGCTCTTCCACTTTTGGGGCTGGACCGAAATAGACCTGTTTGCCTCCCTGGACAACACACAATTGGCTCGCTTCTGCTCCCGTCAGCCACACCCACAGAGGGTAGCGGCAGACGCAAACCTGATCTCACGGTCGGGGGGACTGCTATATGCATTCCCTCCGACTCCTCTGGTCGCCAAGACCCTATTCAAATCCAGAGCGAGAAAGCATCAGTGATACTGATTGCTTCCAGGTGGCCCCAGCAACCCTGGTTACCACTATTGATCTCGCTGTTGGCGACACCCCCAGTCCACCTGGGTCTGGCCCCAGACCTCCTGACACAGGAGGAGAGCTCCCTCCTCCACCCCAATGTGGGGTCATTGACACTGACAGCCTGGCTGCTGAAAGGGTAGCCTTGGCGCCATTCAACCTATCTCTGGAGGTTGAGGAGATCCTGCAGGCCTCCAGGAAACCCTCCACGAGGAGGGCCTATTCCTTTAAGCGGCGAAAGTTCGCACTGTGATGCGAGAACAGGAAGGAGAACACGTTCTCCTGCCACTTGCAACTGGTTCACCAGTACCTAGTGCATCTCTCACCCACAGGACTGAAATTGAACTTTCTCTGGGTACACTTGAGCCCCATAGCTGCTCACCACTACCCAATAGAGGGCAAGCCCTTATCCAGCCAGCCCCTGGTCTCCTGGTTCCTATGGGGCCTTCTGCTGTTAAATCCGCCTACCCACCCCCTGGTGGCAGAATGGGACCTCAACATGGTGCTCTTCCAGCTGACTAGACCACCGTTCGAGCCCCTGGCCACCTGCCACTTCAGATATCTATCTTGGATGGTGGCCTTCTTGGTGGCCCTGACTTCAGCTCGCAGAGTCAGCGAGCTTTAAGTGCTGGTGGCGGATCCTTCATACAACAGGTTCTTCAAGATCAGGGTAGTACTCTGCACTCACCCTAAGTTCCTCCTGAAGGTGGTATTCCCATTTTGCCTCAACCAGGAGATGGTACTTCCCAACTTCTACCCGTGGCCTCATGCCGGCAGGGAAGAGCTCATACTCCACACACTGGACTGTAAACGGGCCGTGTCTTCTACCTGCAGCAGACCCAGAGCCATCGCAAAGTACCTCAACTTTTTATGTTCTACAACCCCAGCAGACTGGGGCTCCCTGTAACTAAGCATACGCTATCTTCTTGGGTGGCGGACTGTATCACCTTCGCTTATGAGCATGCGGGCCTCTCCCTAGAGCACCGGATCACAGCATGTCGCGTGAGGGTGATGGCCACATTGGTGGCCCACCTCCATTCTGCCGGTGAGAGAGATTTGCAGAGTTTCCACTTGGTCATCCATCTGCACGTTCTCAGCGCAGTACTGCCTGGAAAGCAAATCCCGCAGGGACAGCGCCTTTGGCCAGGTAGTGCTGCGTAATATCCTTGGAGTGTAGGCAACTCCTGCCCGCCGATCCTTCTTTGTTCAGGCTACCGGAGTACTAGTGTTGCTGGACCCTGGGGTCTTGCAGAGTCTCTCAGCGGGGACTCACCTTCTGCAACTCGCGGCCACCCGACGGGTTGCTGTTGGTACTGTTGTTGTGGCTCGGTCCTCGGCAGCCTGGAGCTAGGGAGTCCCATATGTGAGGACTGACTTCCTGCTTGTTCTTGGAGAAAGCGTAGTTACTCACCTGTAACAGATGTTCTTCGGGAACAGCAGGAATCAGTCTTCAAAACCCTCCCTCCTCCCCTTGGATTTGCCATCCCTCTGTTTTTTGATTTGACTGCTGTTTTAGCTATGTCACCTGACTGAGCAAGATGGCACCCTTGGGCGGGAAGGGGACCATGCATGCGTGGTAGCATTTCCAAACGCTTTCTTTGAAAGCTGGGGAAATGCTCTGTGTGGGCTCCGTTGGCGCTGTCACCCATATGTGAGGACTGATTCCTGCTGTTCCGGGAGAACACCTGTTACAGGTTTGTAACTACGCTTTATATCCATGATGAGGTCATAAGAAACCTCTGGAAGATTTTCTCTGTCTCCTCCCCTTCTGGTAGGGGGACATAACCCACTTGTCTAGACTGGTCTAGCAGGACTCAAGGAAAGGACATTATCTGGTAAGTAAAATGTCAGCTTAAGTGTCTTAACATAGGAGATCCTATAGGAAATGTAAGGTATTAGCAGGGATATAAGATAAGATATACTCTGTTAGCTTATGATTTATTTCTACTTACATTTTTTGTACTCCCCTAATTAAATAATAATATATAAGCACAGAATCTGCCATTCATTGTTGGAGAGTCCTGCAAAAGAACTGACAGGACCAATAGCAGACACAACCCCTCGGCATAACGGAGCATATCTTATCTTATCTGTCTGCTAATACCCTTACACAAGCCACAATTTAAGCACCTCAATTTTAGAACCTTAAAACTAAATTTAGGTGCTTATTTTCAACTGAAAATTAGTGCGCCTAAGTTTGGCTGGAAATGAGCCTCTTGCCGGGCCCATGGGATTTCTCAGTGGTCCTCTTTGGCATTTATTGTTGGGCCATCAAATTCAGATGTTAGGTACAAAATCATAATCAAAAGCACTTAGCCACACCTGCTAACCAGATATCAAGTGTCAGCCGGTGTGATATTCAGCGGCGCTTTGTGAATAACGCCGCTGAATATTCCTTCTGACGGCACTGGCGCTATCCGGATAGTACCGGGGAGGCCGTAAGCAGAGCTGGGGTAGAGTTCAAGGTTATCCATTTAGTAGAGATATTCAGTCTGCCAGCCGGATAAGTAACTGCACAATGTCAAAGCAGAAAATAAAGCCGTCTTAAAACTTTGTGGTTTTCTATCCAGATAGTGGCGTCTGTCACTGCTGAATCGAGACATTCAGCCCTGGCCACTATCCAGATACTGGAGCGGAGTATCCAGATTTAATTTATTTGTTGTGGCCTGTGTTTTAAAAAAAGACGATGATCGTTGCAGCTGACTAATAATCCCTATATTTTTAGCCCTGTCCCTTAACTAATAATCCCTATATTTTTAGCCCTGTCCCTTAAACTGAGAAAGAGAGATTGTGAGAAATAGATACCAGAGAAAGCACAGCTTTGGTTATGTATTTTCTGCATGGCTTTTAGGAGTTTGATAAGTTGCTGGAAGCAATGAAGAATGTTCTAGCTGAAGATTCCGAAGCGGCCTTTGTGTTCAATTGCCATAGTGGTAAGGGAAGGACCACCATGGCCATGGTCATCTCCTTGCTCATCCTCTGGCAATTTAATGTAAGTACCACTGTTGTGCTCAACTGACAAGGGAACTGTATTCTGTGGGCCATCTGTCTGGTTGGGGATTTGGGGCTAGGGATTTGAATGATCAACATTTATAACAGGTCTCTCATATGGAGTAGAGATTCTGAGAGAGCAGAAAGTATTGTTTAGTCTGTATCTGCCAGATATTTAGTCTGATTGTTTAAACACTGCAGCGGTTAGCCACAATGTTTTAATGTGAACCAGTATTAAATGGTAGAATCTGAATAGTGGTTGCCACTGAATATTTGCTTTGTGCTGTCAAAATCCAGATAAGTGCTGACCTTGTCTGGAAAGCAGTGATTTTTAGCTTGCACTTATCCCGATAGCAATTTAAGTCTGCTTTCCAGGTGGCCTAAGCTATCCAGCTAAGTGCTGCTTAAAATCACTGCTATCTGGATAGTGGCCATACTACCCTACCTCTACCCATGGACCTGCACTGACTGGATAGTGCTGGGGCATTTCTGCAGAGATATCCAGCGGCAGTATCCAGACAGGGCTGCTGATTATCTCTTTCCGCACCCTCTGTGGATTATCTGAATAAGGGCTTTGAATATTGGACCTTATGTGACCAGGTGTGAAAAAAGGCTGATATTTAAATGCGATGGTGGTCAGCCGTGAGTCTTAAATATCAGAGGGATATTCAGCAACTGTGTCTGGCTAGGAGCTGCTGCTGATTATCTGGGCTGAGCCGCGCTATCCGGATAGCGGGATTTTCAGTTGGCGCTTATTCAGATTGCAACCTAGGACAGCTTTTCATGTGACCTTAATTGCCTGGATAAGTGCCGATTGAAAATTCCACTAACCGGATAAAGTTGGCACATATTCAGATAGCGCCAACACCGCCCTCACTCGTGCACGGACCGCCTCGCCACTAAATATCACAACCAGCACCCTTAATGGGGCAGCTTCCCATTGGCTGACCAGCTAAAGGTTCTGGGGTGGGGGGGGGTGATATTCAAAAGGATTTATGCGGTTTGCAGATCTGCAGACTGCATAAATCCCACTCACTGGGACATTTGGTGTCAGTTACCAGTTAGTGCTGCTGAATATCCCCTTCTAGGCCAACTAAACGCCCTCTCGCAAACCAGCTAGCGATGGGGCAGGGTGTGGGTGTGTGCTATTGAACCATTAACCAGCTATATAAAATTCCTAAAGTTAGGATAGGTAAAAATTTGTCTTATCTTTAGGAACTTTTACTATCCAACCAGTGGCTCAGTATTGCTGCTGAGCAGATAGCAAAAGTGCTAACCGGGCAAGCAGGATAGTCCGTGCCAAGAGCCGGATATGACCCAGTGCTGGATATCTGGTTTTAAGTTAAAGCTGCAATGGCCAGCCACTTTAACAGTGCTGGCCCCCCTCATGTTTAGCATGGCTAAAAGAAATAATCCTGTCCAATATTGCAGCCGGAGTTGGGTTGCCATTGTAAGAGCTATGTTTTTCGGGCACTGAGAGGATCTCTTCCTGTATGCATCACATCTGGATCTTGGCAGGCATTTAAATCAGGTGAACGTCGGCATGCCCACACCTGGTGGGACCGCGCCGAAGGGCCACGCCAAAGGGCCCTTTGGCACGGCCCTTTGGCTAGGAATGAAGGCGAGATCCTAACAACGAGCTTTCCTGCTGCACAAAATGCGCAGCACAGGTACACAAAACCTCCAAACTTCCCTGGGCCCTTTTGGGCTGTAAAGAACATCTGGCTTTGCCTACAACGTGAGGACCACCACGACAGTGCCTCTTCAAAGGCGGCAACCTCATCTACAGTTCTTCAGCAAGCAACCAAACGATCTACAAAGTAGAAGAACATCTACACAGCATGCTGGAATCCAGAGTTGTCAATCACCTCTGACACCAAACGTAAGTTTAATTGGAAACGTTTAATACCTAGAATACCCACATATAGAGCCAAGAACTCAGCAGAGATAAGAGCCTATGATCCCAATGAATAACTTACATTGATCAAGAACAGATTTAAGCCTTATAACAGATGATATCGAGTTGCGCTATCATCTCAAAATAACTCAGAGGAAACACCAGCGAACTCTAATTAGACAAACAAGAAATCCCTCTGCAAAAGTACTCGCTAGCAGTAGCAAGACCCACCATACCCAGCACTATACTGCGCTGCAGCCTGAGACAGAAAACATGAAGTGGATTCACACCACCCTAATCATCTCCTTCATCTCAACTCTCCTCTTAAAACCAAATGGAGCAACATACAGCTGGAACAATTCAATACCAATCCTCCACAGACCTAGACAATTGCTAGCCAATCAACCCTTCTTCTCCAACCCTCACAAAAGACCATCTCATCTCATCAACATACACACTAAGGAGGCCTCCCTGCCAAGCCTGACAACCAAGCAACAATCGCGAATAATTAAGTGCTCCCTAATAAACGCACGCTCTGTCCGTAACAAAATTCACACCATTTCTGACTACATTCAAGACCAAAAAGTAGAGATCATGTGC
Organism: Ichthyophis bannanicus; assembly: GCA_033557465.1. Classification (NCBI taxonomy): domain Eukaryota; kingdom Metazoa; phylum Chordata; class Amphibia; order Gymnophiona; family Ichthyophiidae; genus Ichthyophis; species Ichthyophis bannanicus. The sequence goes on along the minus strand of CM066034.1, from coordinate 534,395,829 downwards.
ATAACCAAAACATAGCTGGCTGCTGCAGACACCATCCTTCTAAACCAGCTCACCCCATCTAACATGGAAGTTTACCAGTCTACTAGATCAGGACGCAGAGCAGGGGGCTGTCTCATCCTGGGAGAGAAACAGCTAAACCTCAAGCTCACCAGCAGCTTATACACCTCCACCCTAAACTCCATAACCATGGAAAACAAAGACCTCATAATTTATCTAATATACAGAGCCCCCTCGCCCAACACTGATGACCTCTCGAGCATAATAGAACTGGCCACCAGACACGCTAACAGAGGCAAGCTTCCAATAATTTTGGGCGACTTCAACCTGAACTCTCTAAGCACAACCCAAGCCTCAGCCTTCCTTGAAGCCTTAACCTCACTGTAGCTCTCCCAGATCATCTCAACACAGACCCACACCAGAGGAAACACTCTAGACCTAGTATTTGTACCCACCACCCTCCACTCCTTTGACTCTCATTTACCATACCAAGCAATTTCGGTACCATGGTCGGATCACTACATGATTCAATTCAATCTCCCTCTGGACCTTCCACACCCCAGAAAGTGTTTTTCAAACTCACTCAGACGCTTTAAGGAATTTAACAGGGACACTCTACTCACTCAAACAATCCCCAACCTTGAGTCTAACTCCGAAGATCTTCCTTTACTGATAGAGAACTGGAATAACACCTTTTCACTATCTGCCACTGCACCTCCAAACCCAAAAGCATCCAAGCAACAAAACAAAGCCCCATGGCATTCTCCAGAAATAAAGCAAGCAAAGACCATCCTAAGAAGACTCGAAAGACACTAGAGGAGAACCAAGGCACAACAAGATCAACATGATTACACAACCAAACAGCATGAATACAATGAATTAATTCTCAACCGGAAAAAGCAACACCACACAAACATAATCATGAGTTCTCTAAACCGTCCCACCTCAGACCCAACTTCTCCTGCCTCTTATTGCCCAATATCCAGCCTCCCACTTTTATCCAAATTAATCGAGAAGGCAGTCCAATTTCAACTACAAGATCATGTAGACGCATCCTCCCCACTTGATACCCAACAGCATGGGTTCCGTGAGCGCCATGGGGTGGAAACCTTATTAACTTCCCTTCTGAACACCGTACTCAAAGGAATTGAAGACACCAAAAAGGGATTCGTTCTCATTTTCATTGACATAACTGCTGCATTCGATTCCATAACCCACACCATACTTCTGGACAGGCTTAGTGAAATAGGAGTAAGTGGAACACCACTGTCCTGGTTCCGCTCCTACCTAGCAGACAGAAGAACACAAGTCAAGATAAAATCTGATACTTCAAGAACTTTTCCGCTAACCCAAGGTCTCCCACAAGGCTCCGGACTCTCCGCTCTCCTCTTTAACCTGTAGATACAGCCAGTATGGAAAATCCTACAAGAGCACAACATACATTACCATCTATACGCAGATGATGTAATGATTTATTCCATCCTAGACACTAAGAAATCCGACTACCCCCCCATAACAGCCTGTATGGTAGCAGTTACAGAATGGCTACTACAACACAATCTGGAAATCAATTACAAGAAATCAAAAGCTCTCATAATCACAAGAGACAATACATTCAACCCTCCTGACAACCTACCAATAGGAAGCAAATCAATCCCCATCAAGAAAAAAGTTAAATTCTTAGGAATTTACATTGACCAGAGGCTTAATTTTCAGTCTCACATCAGTAAAACCACCTTAAGGGTATACTACAAAATGAAGTTCCTGCAGAATCTTCGACTGCTTCTAGAGCTGAACCACTTCCGCAAGTATGTCAGGCGCTAATCACACCGCACCTTGACTATTGCAATCTAATTCTCTATGGCTTGCCTAAATGTTCAATACAAACCTTGCAGATGGCCCAAAATGCAGCAGCACGCCTAATCACTAAAGCTAACAAGCAAGCCCACATTACTCCGATACTTGAATCTCTCCATTGGCTCCCCATCAGTTCAAGAATAAAATACCATGTACTAACAATAGCATTCAAAATACTCCATGAACAATCTTCGGACTGCCTAAAAACTCTAATTAAAAGACTCCCCAACAATAGATCAAGAAGGACACAACACCAAAACTCCCTGGCAATCCCCAAGACACCCACAGGCACCTCCCAGAACACTCTACTCAGAGTCTTTGAGCTCTACATACCAACATTATGGAACGCCTTCCCTCATCACCTGAGAGCCACCATGGATATTACTGAGTTCCGAAAATCCTTGAAGACTCACCTTTTCACCGAACATTTTAAGCACTCACAAGTTAACTAACTGCAAGGCTTACAACAAATGTTAAGAAATAGCCAATTCCTCATGAACATGTATAAAGAAATAGCCAATTCCTCATGAACATGTATATATGAGTCCATTCACTTATGTAAATAGTTCTAATGTGAATGTAATCACTGTTAACTGTTATTGTAAATAGTTCCAAAAGTTCTATGTATGCAAAGTTATCTATGTTCCCTGTAAACCGTTTTGAGAATTTGAAAAGCGGTATATAAAAAATGTTAAATAAATATCTCAGAACCACACAGCATCTGCAGATTCCACATCAGTTACATGGCCAGTATCAAATGATTCTCTGAGGGCAGAACTTTATTGCTTGAAAGGAGAGAATGCATACCCCAAACTGAAGTTTTATAAAGATGTAATAACTACCGTTTGTGTAGCAAGGAATGTCTTTGCCTAATGATATAATAGGATAAACTGAAACAACCTGAGATACAGCAGCTCTTACAAAATCATACAGTCTCTAGTATCAACATAATTGTGGACTTGTAAAGTCTTACTCCAGCCACCGCTCTGCATCTATTTGACCTTGTGCTAGGGCATTCCTCTTATTTTGTGGAGGAAGGCTGGAAAAGACAGAAGTTACCTACCTTAGGGGACTATCCACTAGGATGTGTAAGGCAAGATATTACTCCCCTACCCTCAGCTGAGGTATTTTTGCTTAGGAATAGTCTAGTGATTAGAGCAGCAGGCTGAGAGAATCAGGGAAGCCAAGGTTCAAATCTTGCTGCTCTACTGGCACTCACTGTGACCTTGGACAGATCACTTGGCTTTCCATTGACTCAGGAAGGAAGCTTAGGCCCGTGCTTACTAATGTGTGTTAACCACACAATGCAAGCCCCATAATTTTCAATGGGGCTTTTTTTATTAGCAATGCACTTAACTTGAATTAAAGCACATTACTGCTCATTAACTGGTTAACACCCTTTAGTAAATGAGGCCCTTAGATCCGTGCTTCTCAACCAGTGTGCCATTGGAAAATCCTGGGTGTGACTTGAGGGGACTGATAGGGGCATGTTTAGACATGAGTTCATGAGTGTTGCCCCATTTCTATTGGACAGTGCCCCAGGGAACAACCCTCTGCTTTCTACTCCAGCATGCAGAGGAGGGGAGGGATTGAGCCTGGAGCAGACAGGACAAAGAAGGCCCACTTTGCTCTCTAATCAGACCTTTTTCCTAGGAAAAGCAGGATGAGTCAGCCACAATAGGTGACGTCATCCGACGGCGCTGAGACTGAAGTACTCTCTATAGCTCAGAAGGGCTTTGCCTTCCTCTCTCCAGAATCTCCTCCACAGCTGCAGCAAACAACGTAGGATCCCCTGGGCATGCAGGCAGCCATCTTGCCTTCTTCCTCCAGCTCTGCCCCCCCCGTAGCGCCATTGGATGGCGCCACGGCAACGAGACCTCCCCCAGCTCCACCCACCATGGCGCCATTGGCCAGTGCCACAGCAACATGCCCGCATCACCACGACGCTCCTGATGCTCCCCCTCCCACCGGCAAGCCTCTCTGTCGGCGCAGAGACACCGCTCCAGCCTGCGCCGACGTAGCAGAGGCTCTGGGAGGCATCGCAGGCACCAGAGAAGGAACTCAAGCACGGGCAGCAGCAGCTCCAGCAGCAGACCACCTCCCAAGAGGCACCGGAGCAAAGGCATGCACAGATCCCATCACATTCACAGGAGATCACCCTCTAGCAGCTCCTCTAGCTTTGTGCTTCACAGCAGCTACGTGCTCCCTCCTACTCTACACTGAGCTAGCTCTGCAATCCAGGGAGGAGCACGCTCTCCAATTTTCTATGGCTCCCCCAAAAGCCAATCAAGGGACCGCCACTGTGACTCCCCCCTATCAAGGGGTCCCAGACAGAGCGTAATATCCGGCCCTAACACAATTTTCAACCCTGCTTTCCAAACTTTTCAACCAATGGGTACAGACTCACGCAGCCACCCTGACTTCCTCTTCGGATCCAAGTGTCCCCGTCTCACCAGCTGCACCCATAGGGCCGGCTCCTCCGCCCCCCTGCGACGCCGCCAATCCTGGTGACGGGGAAGCACCCGCCGCACCTGAGTCCCCCGTGGCTGCCGAAACCTCAGAACATGACCTCGTGCCTATGGCAATGGACCCCGCTCCAGGCACTCCAGAGGACCTCACCTACCCCAGATTCCTCCGAAAACTGGCGGCAGCAAGGGCCCTCCCTACAACCTGCCAACCCTCCGACCAGCGCCCGGAAATGTGAGCAGCGCGGAAATTCCTAGAAGCCACGAGGGCTTCTGCACCGATACCAGTGCATCCCCTGCTCTATGAGAACCTCCTCAAGCTATGGCAGAACCCCAGCTTGGGACCTCCTTCCTCCCGAAAACTGGACTTAAAATGCGCGGTCCAACCCTTACCCAGATTTGACAAGTCGCAGCTTCCACATCAATCTATCGTGGTGGAGTCCGCCCTCAAAGCTCCAAATCGACATGGGCACATTCCAACAACCTCCCAGGCAGGGATCTCAAGCTGCTTGATGACGTCGGCAAGAAGGTGTTCCAAGGCGCCATGCTAAGCGCGAGAGTTTCCGCCCACCAACTCTAGCATGCCCTCTACCAAGACGTCATCCTGGGGCGACTGAAAGACGCCATCTCTGCCCTCCCGCAAGAGAGTCAACCTGCTGCCAATGCCTCTCTAGCGGATCTTCAGGAGTGCCCAAAACACCAGGTGCGAACAGCCTTCGACTCCTTTGATGCAGCCGCATGCACAGCAGGAACTGCCATCTCCGCTTGCCGCCTTGCCTGGCTTTGGGCCTCCGGCCTCAGAGAAGATACCCATGAACGCATTGCTGACACCCCCTGTACCGGCGACTCGCTATTTGGGGACAGAGTCAACGACACTGTCTCCACAATAAAAGACCACTGCGCCACACTGCAGACCCTCACGGACGAGGGCCTCGAGTGCACCAACCACAAGAGCGCCTATCAACAGAAGCAGTACCCTGCTTCCAAGCGGCAGTACAACCCATATCGGAAATGGCAGCAGCCACGATACAAGCCACAACCTCAACAAACCACCTACTGCAATAAACCTCGCCAATGCAACTGGAGACAGCAAAAGACCCCCCAAGCCGGGCCAACAAAGCAAAGCCAGCCCTTTTGACAAGCAAAACAAAGCCTGCCCCCCCTCTGGGGTCGGCTCACCGCCTTCCTGCTGGCCTGGAAATCCATCACGACAGACAAGTGGGTCCTCCAAATAATCAAGAAGGGTACCGCATCAGGTTCCATTCAACACCGTGGCAACACAAACCTCCCTGAGAAAAGGTGGACTACCTCTCTCACAGATCTGTCGCAGGAAATATCCTCTCACCTGACCTCCAAAGCAATAGAACCCGTACCACAGGAGGAAATTTACACTGGCTTCTACTCCAGGTACTTTATGGTTCCCAAGAAGTGGGTGGTTCTCGCCCCATCCTCGACCTGCGCAACCTCAACAAATCCATCATCAAGGAGAAATTCTGAATGCATTCCCTTGGATCCATCCTCCCCCCTCATCCAGCAGGGGGAGTGGCTCTCGTCCCTGGACTTAATGGATGCCTACACACATCAGCATCTACAAGGACCACCGCAAGTTCCTCCGCTTCCATATCCGGGGGAGACACTTCCAATACAAGGTCCTCCCCTTTGGGCTATCCCTTACACCGAGTTTTCACCAAATGCGTGGCCGTGGTGGCCACCCACCTACGCAAACAGGGCATATACATCTTCCCATACCTGGACGACTGGTTGATTTCAGCACCGTCCCTGCAGGAAGCCACAGCATCTACGCAACGGACCATCGCCCTCCTATCATCTCTGGGCTTCCTCGTCAACTTCCAGAAGTCGCACCTGCAGCCCACGCAACGCCTCGAGTTCATAGGAGCAATAATAGACACCACAGTCTCCCGGGCATTGTTGCCCCCCTCTCGAAGGGACGCCATCACCCACCTAATACGACGCATTTCGGAGACCGGTTCCACGCCCGCCAGAACACTCCTCCGCCTTCTAGGCCACATGGCAGCCTCTCCCAGGTCGTATCCATGGCAAAGCTCCACATGTGCCACCTGCAATGGCACTTGAGGTCACACTGGAACCAGCACTCGCAGCCCCTCGGCACCCTCATGCTCATGGATGCCGCTGTCAAAGCATCCCCCCTCTGGTGGACCCGCAGGAGGAGCCTTACTCTCGGCCGCCCTCTGAGGCAGCCCGCCCACCAGTTGACTATAACCACGGACGCTTCCCCATCTGGCTGGGGAGCACACTGCCTCCACCTCCACACACAGGGAGCGTGGACGACATGGGAGCGGTCCTACCACATCAACCTCCTAGAGCTTAGGGCGATCCGACACGCCCTCAAGGTCTTCCAGGGTCTGACTCATGGGAAACACATCCTTTTCCGGACGGACAACCACGTGGCCATGTTCTACATCAACAAACAAGGTGGAATGGGCTCATGCGCCCTCTGCAGGGAGGTTCTAAAGATATGGATCTTCGCCCTACGCAACCAATGCCACATCCAGGCTTCCCACCTGCCAGGACTCCAGAACGAGCTAGCGGACTGCCTCAGCCAGCAGCTCAACCCCCACGAATGGAAGCTCAACAGTCAGGAGACCCTCACCATCTTCCAGCGATGGGTACAACCACTGATAGACCTCTTTGCCACGGAGGAGAACACCAAGTGCGACATCTTCTGCTCGAAGCGTCCCTCACACGGCAGCATCGCCCCGGATGCATTCGACGTGTGCTGGGGGGATTGGTCACTAGTGTACGCCTTCCCACCCTTTCCCCTGATTCCACTGACCCTGCAGCGCATCATTTCGACTAGGGCTCAGGCCATCCTCATAGCTCCCTAATGGTCCCGCCAGGGGTGGTTCCCATTCCTCAGCCATCTGGCACAAGAAGCGCCTCTTCGCCTCCCCCTACGGCTGGACCGCATCTCCCAGGACGACAGCAACACCCTGCACCCCAATTTGCAGACTCTGTCCTTAGCAGCATGGAGGCTGAGTGGGTCACCCTAACAAACCTCCACCTCCCGCCAGAGGTCACGCAGGTAGTACTTGCAGCCAGACGGCCATCAACAAGGAAGTCCTGTGGACTGAAATGGAGACGCTCTGCCCTGCAGCTCAACCCCTTTCCTGCCCTACGCCACAGATGCTACAATACCTCACGGAACTCTCCCAGCAGGGACTGGAGCCTCAATCAATACGAGTCCACCTGGCCACGATCGCAGCCTTCCACGATCACTACAGGGGCACATCCATCGCTGCCCAACCTATCGTCGCCCACTTCATGAAGGGGCTCACCAACCTGCACCCTCTGCGCAGGGACCCGGTTCCTCACTGGGACTTCAACGCTGTCCTCTGCCAGCTCACGCTACCCCCTTTTGAGCCCTTACATACAGTGGACATGAAACACGTTTCCTGGAAAACTCTATTTCTCATCGCCATCACATTAGCCCAATGGATCAGTGAGCTGCAGGCCCTGATGGCGCACCCGCCCTACACCCAGCTCACTGGCGACAGAGCCACCCTGCAGACGCACCCAAAGTTTGTGCCAAAAGTGGCCTCTGCCTTCCACATGAACCAGTCCATTGAACTGCCTAGCTTCCACCCCGAACCCCACTCCTCCGCTGAGGAACAAAAGCTACACAGCTTGGACTGCATCAGAGCCCTCCGCGTCTACCTCCACCGGACTGTTCCTCACCGCAGGGGGACACAACTCTTCATCTCCTATAACCCCAACAAACCTGGACGTCCTGTTTCCAAACAGACCCTGTCCCTCTGGATCTCTGCCTGCATCGCCTTCTGCTTAGAGCGAGCAGGCACGGAGCCTGCACCTCCAGTCAATGCGCACCAGCTGCGGTCGATGGCCTCTTCCATCACCAACCTGAAGTCTGTCCCTGTGGCGGATGTCTGCAAAGCAGCCACATGGTCGTCCTCCTCATACATTCCAAAGACATTATTGCCGCGACCTTTTCAACAAAGACCTGGCCTTCGGCCGGGCAGTCTTAACCACGGCAGACCCGCAATGTCGGCAACCGTAACCGCCGGACTGCCTGAACTGCAAACTCTGTTCTGCACGGTTACTCGTACTTTGCACTTGTTGTTACTTGCACCGTATTTACACTGTTACTTGTACAGTTGCACTGTTTGTTGTAACTTGCACTGTTGTACTGTTTTGCACTTTTGAAGCAATCCCTGCTCCAAATCCGTGCTCAATAAACAGGCGATTTCTGAGCAGCCACAATCACCCGCCTGGCCTCCTTCTCTTGACCGACCCTTGCACCACAGCTCCTCATAGCTTGGGAGGCACCTATTGTGGCTTACTTATCATGCTTGTCTTAGGAGAAAACGAGGTTACTTACCTGTAACGGGAGTTCTCCGTGGACAGCAGGATAAGTCAGCCACACATTCCCACCCTCCTCCCCTTCAAGGGCCGGTCTTCTCCCAGGTACACGCCCCTAGCAGTAGGCCCAGCTAGTAACTCAGTGGCTGACTAAGGGCAGACCCGGAGGAGTGGCCTGGGTGGCCCATGCTTAGAAGGGTGAAGCCCTTGTGAGCTATAGAGAGTACTTATGTCTCGGTGCCATTGGATGACGTCGCCTATTATGGCTGACTTATCCTGCTGTGCACGGAGAATTCCCATTACAGGTAAGTAACCTCGTTTTCCTCTTGTCATTCATGGAGTGGAGGACGTGACTGGAGCTGATCTTGCACAACAAAGGAGAACAACTACTCTCCATGTTGCAGCACATTTGTCTTCTGTTATAAAAAAGCATTTATTTTCAGTTTAACGATTAGAATACGTATGTAACTCAGTGCTCTAATAGCTGTTTGGCTCCTAGAGTAAACTGGATGCTCTGAAACACAGCTAAAATTTCTGACTTGGAACTTATCTCCTACATAGAATTGGCATGTTGGGAATGGTTGAATTGTGGTAGCTGTTATTTTTTGTAGAAAAAAATAACCAAAAAGCACTCTACTAGTCCAAATACCAACATTTATAAAGAGACCCACAGATTGGGCGGCAATAGTGTATCCAACATTTAAACCATTGCCCATAGCACCATTGCCGGTCTCTATGGTTGTACAATTTATTAAAGCTTATTCAAATCTTTTTATAAAACATTTTTTTAATAAAGTATATATACTATAATAATCATTTAATTTACAAAAATTACAGAGTGCTTATCTGCCCAAAAGAACAAATGGTCGCTTGGAGGTTTTGATAAGCTTTTCTTATGAAGCAAGTCTCATTTCGGAGTCTGAAACAAGAATTCATGTCTGGTGCTTCTTTTGGGCAGATGAGTACTTTGATTTTTGTAAATTCAATGATTAATATAGTACATATACTTAAAAAAAAAAAGCTTTATAAAAAGATTTGGATAAGCTTTAATAAACTGCACAACCATAGAGACCGGTAATGGTGCTATGGGCAATGGCTTAAATGTTGGATACACCGTTGCCGCCCAGCCTGAGGGTCTCTTTATAAACTTTGGTATTTGTGCTAGTAGAGTGCTTTTTTTCTGATTCTTATTTCAAAGTATTCCTATAAGATCTGGTTGATTTATTTTTTAGTGCATAATTAAAATTTTTCTATGCAGAACATACTAACCAGCCCTGAGACTTTTTTGTATTGGGCCCAAAAATATTGTATGGCAGCAAAACTTAAAAGAATATGCTTTTAAGTTTAGTTTGAGAATAAATTATTATTCTCCGGGAACAAGCAGGAAGTCAGTCCTCACATATGGGTGACTTCGGCGCCAACGGAGCACTCACAGAAGGATCTCCCCAGCTTTCAAAGAAAGCCTTTGAGAGATGCTAACATGCATGCATGGTCCCCTTGCCGCCCAAGGGTGCCATCTTGCTAAGTCTCCCTTTTTCTGCGTAGCCCTTTAGACATCTGTCTGGCTTGTCCCCTGGAAAAAGTTGATTTTTCAGTCTGAGTTTCATACTCGCCTCCGGTACTGCACCGGTACTCTTCCTGTCACCCAACCTCGCTGTCTCAGCATTGAGTTGGGTCCTTTTTGTAGTTTTTTTCCTCCTTGGTGTCTTCATGTCTTTTTTCCAACTGGCAGCTCAGCGGGTCTTCAACCTTGCTGGGGTACTTTTTTTCCCCATGGCTACCAGTGGTTTTTGAAAAGTGAGATCAGTCTTTGACCGACACACACGACTGCTGTCTTGGGCTGGACCACGACCCCACAGCATGTGGTCTCTGCAAAAAGATATCCAATAAGGCCCTCAAGAGCAGCCAGCAGCAGCACGATAAGTTTTTCCCCAAGTCCCCGGTACCCTCGAAGGCCAGGGCATCATCTGAAGCCACGACATCTCGGGGTGGCTATACGGAACCCAAGCAGTGCTGTGATTCTTCAGAGAGGAGGGTCTCCTTTGAGGGAACCCAAGAAGAAGAAGACCTCAAAGGCGGTGTCCCTGGATGGATCTGACAGGCCAGGTGGTCCCACAGTCCAAGATGCTTCTCCGAGGGATCGGAGAGGGAGCGGCCTACAAAGGTCCCCCGAAAGGACTCGACTTCGGACCGGCCTCGGTCATCAGACACCATCCTTGTCGAGGATTCCCCTTTGGGGGAACCAGTATCGGACCTGATTCCTTCGGTGCCCATGCAGACGGCTGCAGAGCCTTCTGGCCTGGTGTCCAGAATGGCAAACCTGGAGCGCAGTTTGTCTGCCTTCATGGACCAGCAGTGGGCGCTGTTGTCCGGCACGACCGTTTCCTCTGCCCTGACTACTGGGCCCTCGACTTCGAAGACATCCCAGAGGCCAAGCTGATCCTCAAGATCCTTCAGCCTCACGTCATTCCTCGGCCAAGGTCTTGATCCATTTCCCGCTTGATGGGGGCACTATCCTCCCCAGCCAGTGTGCTCAGTGCCATCTGCAGGGTCTCTGAGGGCCACGGCCCAGAGTCAGCCCCGGGGCCTGCAGACCAACTTTCTATCGAATCCTCAACGGACTACTCCGAGTGGGAGATGGAGGACGAGGAATCGTTCGACTCCTGTCACTATTGCGACGTCCTCTCAGACTCTCCCACTTCAGAGTCCCAGCGGTGGTCTCTGCCGGAGGACATGGCATTCCTTGACTTCATCAGGGACATGTCTAAGACCCTAGCATTCCCAAAGGAATTGGAGGAGGACCCTCGGGTGGAAGAGCTAGAAATCCTCCAGTATGAGGCCCATCCGAGGGAATCGCTTATGGTGCCCATCCCTCCCATCCTGAAATGGCTAATGCTCCTTATGTGGGAGAAACAGACATTGGTGCCGGTGGTGAGTAAGCAGCTCGACTCGATTTATCGGGTTCGCCGGAGCCCGAGCTTCCAGAAATCACAGCTGCAGCATGACTCCATGGTGGTGGAGTCGGCCATGCATCGTCTGAAGAGTCAGAAGACTCATTCCTCGGTGCCTCCCAACAGGGAAGCACGCACCTTGGATGCCCTCGGCAGAAAGTGTTACCAGGGCTCGATGCATGGGCATGTACCTGAGAGACCTGGCAAAGGAAATTTCCGGGTTCTCAGCTTGTCTGACCGAGGAGCCCCTTCAGTGGTTCAAGAACCTGGCTAAGGCCGTCCGTGAGTGTTCCAAGTTTGTCTCGGGTAGCCTATGGCAGCTTCGAGACGGCGGCTCGAGTAGCGGTGGCGGGCATTGGTGCCCGACCCAGGCTTGGCTACAGTTGTCTGATATCTAGCAATGGGTTCAGGATAAATTTGTCGATATCCCATGCCAAGGAGAGAACCTATTTGGCAAACCCATGACCGACAAGGCTGCTGAGTTGGAGACAGAGTTCATGATGAGGACCAGGCTCTCTTAAAAGACTGTTGCCACTCCCCGATGGAAGGGCTCAGGTAAAAACTCCTTCTACTCAAGAAAAGGGGCTGCTTACAGAAATTACCCACCTTTCCAGGCCTCCCTGGCTCCTCAGCAGGATCAGCAGGCCAAGAGACATGGACATAGCCCTCGTAAGCAGAAGGTCCCCAAGCCCCAGGCGTCGACCCTGGCCCAGACAGGGTGGAGTTTTTGACTCCTTGGGCATAGCCTCTCCACCACCAGGAGGTCAGCAGCCGACGGGAATGTCTGATCCACTGTGCCCAAAGGTGGCTAACCATCTCCACCGATTCCTGGGCACTTCGGGTGGTCAGGGAGGGCTACCTTCTCCATCTAACTTAGACACCTACCCCTTACTTTCCAGGAGAGACCCTCAAGTCTCCCCTTCACCGGGACCTTCTACTGAAGGAGCTCGCAGGTCTTCTCAAGGACAAAGGTGGTGGAACCAGTGCCCCACCATCTCTAGGGCAAGGGGTTCTACTCCAGGTACTTCCTCATGCCAAAAAGTACTGGGAGCCTAAGGCCCACCCTCGACCAAGTTTCTGGTGAGAGAGAAGTTCAAGGTGCTCTCCCTTGGAACATTGCTGCCTTACCTCCAGCAGGGAGATTGGCTATGCTCCTTGGATCTGAAAGATGCTTACACCCACATCCTCATTCACCCCAACCACAGGCAGTACCTGCAGTTCATGGTGGGGAGGGGGCACTACCAATACAGGGTGCTACCATTTGGCTTGGCCTCTGCCCCAAGGGTCTTCACAAAATGCCTGGCAGTCGTAGCCATCTTCCTCCACCTCCAGGGGGGTCTTTGTCTTCCCCTATCTGGACGACTGGCTCATAAAAGGAGGCGCAGCCTCAGAAGTGCAGCAGGCAACTGCACATACCTTCCAGGTCCTGCAAAACTTGGGATTTGTGATAAACTACCCCAAGTCCCACCTCCTCCCGACACTGTGCCTGGAGTTCATAGGGGCAAGATTGGACACCCTGCAGGCAAAAGCCTTTCTACCTGGAGACTGAGTCCGACTGTCTCAGGGCCCTGGCCCTGGACATACAGCACCGCTCCCCGGTACTCACACAGCTGCTCCTGCGCCTACTCGGGTATATGGCTTCCACAGTCCATGTCACCCCACACGCCTGCCTCCACATGAGGGCCCACAGTGGTGCCTATGGGACCAGTGGACACAGGCCACGGGACGCCTCCGGGACAAGGTCTCAGTGACCCGCCAATTGGCAGACTCCCCCAAACCTCGAGGCGGGCATGCCCTTCCAAGTCCCAAGCCCCTTAACGGTCCTGACCACGGACACCTCCTTGCTTGGCTTGGGATCCCACTGTGAGGAACTCCGCACCCAGAGAAGTTGGTCGCAGGACAAGAGCAACCAGCAGATCAATCTCCTGGAGCTATGGGCCATATACTTAGCCTTCCGAGCCTTTTGTCACCATGTTGGTCCAGATAGACAACCAGGTGGCAATGTTCTATGTGAACAAAGCACGGGATCTTGTGCCCTCTGCCGAGAGGCAGTGGTTCTCTGCTCTTACGCACTCCGGCAGGATACCTGCCAGGCTAAAACAACCCGTTGGCCAACAGACTGAGCAGGGTCCTCCAGTCGCACCAGTGGCAGCTGGATCCCGGTAGGGCCTACTGGTTCTTTCAGCTCTGGGGAGAACCCAAGATGGACCTGTTCGCTAGTCTGGACAACTACAGTTGTCCCACTTCTGCCCCCCGGCAGGCCCACCCCTCCAGGGTGGTGGCGGATGCGTTTCTCATCTCGTGGTTGGGAGGCCTCATGTATGCCTTCCCACCCACTTCACTAATTGCCAAGACATTGTTCAGGACCCTCCGCGACAAAGCCTCATTCATCATGATAGCCCCTTGATGGCCCAGGCAACCATGGTTCCCGCTACTCCTCCGGCTAGTGGTGGAGACTCCCATCCCGTTGGGGAATTCTCCAGGTCTCCTGTCCCAGGAGGGGGGCTCTCTTCTGCACCCCAACCTGTGGTCCCTGTCGCTAACAGCGTGGCTGATGAAAGGGTAACCCTAGTCCCTTTCAACCTCTTGGGTGAGGTAGAGGAGATCTTGCTGGCCTCTTGTAAGGCTTCTACTAGGAAAGCGTACACCCTCAAATGCATAGGTTTTCAATTTGGTGTGCAGAGCACGGGACCGACCCGTTCTCCTGCCCGATGGAACTGGTACTACAGTACCTTCTCCACCTCTCACAATCTGGACTTAAATCGAACTCCGTCAGGGTGCACCATCACCCAGTGGATGGCAAACCCCTCTCGGTCCAGCCACTGATGACGCGCTTTTTTATGGGGTCTGCTCTTATCAAAGCTCCCGGTTCGCTCGCCGGCGACCGAGTGGGACCTCTATGTGGTATTGGAGCAGCTCACTCGCTCACCCTTTGAGTTTCTGGCTACCTGCCATCTGGGATACCTCTCATGGAAGGTGGCATTCCTGGTTGCACTCACCTCCACTTGCAGGGTTAGCGAGCTTCAGGCCTTGGTGACGGAGGTGCCATATACTAGTTTCTACAAGAACAGGGTGGTGCTTCGCACACACCCTAAATTCCTTCCAAAGGTGGTATCATGCTTCTACTTCATTCAGGAAGTGGTACTTCCCATCTTCTTCCCAAGACTTCCCTCCAGTAGAGGGGAGACAGTCCTCCACACCCTGGACTGTACTATAAGAGGACCTTGTCCTTCTGCATCCAGCTTACTCAGGGCCACCGCAAAGCTCCTCAGCTTTTCATCTTGTTATGACTCCAGTAGGCTGGGGGAGGCGGTGACCAAATGTACACTGTCCACCTGGGTGGCAGACTGTATTGCCCTCGCCTCTGAGCAAGCGAGGCTCCCAATGGAAGGCCAAATCACGGCGCACCGCGTCAGGGCCATGGCGGCCCCGGTGGAAAATCTGTGCTTCGTCATGATGGTGGACATCTGCCAGGCCACCACCTGGACTCCAGTCCATACCTTCGCAGCCCATTACTGCCTGGAAAGGGAGTCCCGACGAGACAGTGCTTTCGGCCAGGCTCTGCTCCATAGTCTTTTTGGGGTCTAGGCAACTCCTATCCTCTGACCCTTCTGTGTTCAGGCTACCAGAGTGCTATGGACTTAATTGTTGCTGTTCACGGCTGCCCTTGAGGATGACCCTGTTTTTTGCTAAGGGCTTTCGGTAGTCTGTAGCTGGGGAGTCTCATATGTGAGAACTGACTTCCTGCTTGTTCCGGGAGAAAGCGTAGTTACTTACCTGTAACAGGTGTTCTCTGGGGACAGCAGGAATCAGTCCTCACAGTGCTCCCTTCTTCCCTTGGAGTTGCTCCTTTACCATCTTTTATTTATTTTTGCTGTCTTTTAGCTATGTCATATGACTGAGCAAGATGGCACTCTTGGGCGGGAAGGGGACCTTGCATGCCTGGTAGCATCTCTCAAAGGCTTTCTTTGAAAGCTGGGGGCTCCATCGGTTACAGGTGAGTAATTACACTTAATCTTCCATGAAGACATTCCACTGGATCCCAACTGCCCGTCAAACTGAACTGCTTGCTTAGTACTAGCACTACAGAGAACAAGTGTCCTAGATTCGCCCACTAGAAAGCTAATAGCCTTAATCACTTCCTTGCCTCCTCTGGTAGGAGAAGGGCAATGCTTCTTTCCTGTGCATGTGTTTTGTGGCTTCAGTCTGATGACCAGGTGAATGAGCTTACATATTCCCACATCCGATTGAACCCAGCAGAATGAGACCTATACAAAAAAAAAGTGCTGTTTTCCTAAGTGAGGATCATGCAGAACTGGGTTTGATATGCTGCAAGGATTGAATAAACTCAAAAAGCGTGCCACAAAATTAAAAAGGTTGAGATTGCATCTCTGTGGGCAGGGAAATACCTACTATACTTATATGTAACTCACTTGGAAAGGCGACTAATCAAATCTAAATCCATTAGACCATTATCATAGTATTCAGTATATTTCCAGTGTATGTTGTTAGCCTGAATTCTATACAGTTTAAGCCCATCATGATATGAGTGTTCTTACTTGCTCCTATGTACTGTAAGCACTCTGTAGGCACAATCCACAGTAAAATGCCAGGAAAGCATCGTGTGCCCGGTGCATGTCCCTGCTGTGTCGCCTGTCTAACTGCTGCATGTTGTTGGTGATTTCAGGGCATCCCCAAGATCAGCGAGGATGAGATTGTGAGTGTGCCAGATGCCAAGTACACCAAAGGGGAGTTTGAGGTAAGCATCTTCCACGGTTTCCTCGTCCCAAGATTTTGAAGAAATACAAAGTTAAAATAAAAACAGGACAGAATATATCAGGGTGAAGTGTTGTGGTGTGTTTATTGACTTCCTCTTTAGAGGAGGCTTGCATAGTGTTGGTCTACAAAGTTTGTTTTAACTGACACAGAGCACAGGTAGTAATGAGTTTCCAGTTTTCGTTGGGTATCAGAAGGGCACATCACTTTATTCTGTGGCTTTGGTGACAGATTTGCTTAGAAAAGTGCAGTGCTCTAGCTGCCCATCCTGTATATATTTCTACAGTGCCGGCAGCACAATGCAACAGGGCTCAGTGACTAGCTAGTGTGGTATGAAAAGGTGCACACTAGTGCTATGGCACCCTTCAGACCCTAGAGGGAACTCTGGGGACCTAACAGCTCATTCTTGTAAGGGGTTGCTAAGAGTAGACATAGGGGATGGAAGGATACCCCTATGAAGAGAGGCTAAAAAGGTTAGGGCTCTTCAACCTGGAAAAGAGATGGCTGAGGGGAGATATGATAGAGGTCTATAAATTAATGAATGGAGTGGAATGGGTAAACGTAGATCGATTGTTTACGTCATCAGAATATAGAAAGACTAGGGGACATGCAATGAAGCTACAGAGTAACCTATTTAAGAATAATAAGAGAAAATATTTTTTCACTCAACGTGTAATCAAACTCTGGAATTTGTTACCGGAGGATGTAATAAAAGCTGTTAGTGTAGCTGGTTTTAAAAAAGGTTTGGACAAGTTCTTGGAGGAAATGTCCATAAACCATTATTAAAAAGGGCCCCAGGATATCACTGCTTGACCCAATACAAGCATTGTGGAACCTGTGCCTTTTGGGGAAACTGCTAGTACTTGTGACCTGGATTGGCCACTGTTGGAAACAGGATACTGGGCTTGATGGACCTTGGTCTGACCCAGTATGGCATATCTTATGTTCTTAAGTTTCCTTTACTAAGTAATGCTCAGATCAGGAGGATGGCGTGGCTCACCCAGTAGGGAATGGCCCTAACCCTCAGCATAAAAGCAGTTTAGGAGCAGATATTCAGAGAGGCCCTGGGGAAGCTGAAAAGAGTAGTTACTCACCTGTAACAGGTATTCTCCAGGAGCAGCAGGAATCAATCCTCACATATGGGTGTCATCGGCGCCGATGAAGCCCCAGCGGAGCATTTCCCCAGCTTTGGGAATGCAGGCACGCATGCACGGTTCCCTTCCCGCCTAAAGGTGCCATCTTACCTCAGTCAAAAGACATAGCTAAGAATAGCACACAAAAATGAAAAATAAACTATGTACAACTGCAACTCCCAGGGGAGGAGGGAGGGTTGTGAGGACTGATTCCTGCTGCTCCTGGAGAACACCTGTTACAGGTGAGTAACTACTCTTTCTCCAGGACCAAGCAGGAAGTCAGTCCTCACATATGGGTGACTCCCCAGCTCTGGGCTACCGAGGAACCCAGGCTGAACAAGAGAACTCCCTCTAGTCTCAGCAGCAAAGAAAGGCTTTTCAAGGACACAACCTCCACCGGTAGCCCAAGAGAGGGCAGGAGGGCAGGAGTTGCCTATACCTCAAAGAGATTCCGGAGTACTGCCTGGCCAAAAGCACTGTCCCTACGGGACCCTCTCCAGGCAGTAATGGGCTGCAAAAGTCTGGCTTGAAGACCAAGTTGCAGCCTTGCAGATGTCTACCAAGGGCACAGAGCGGAGATGAGCCACTGAGGCAGCCATTACCCTGACACGATGGGCCGTGACCCTACCTTGCAAAGGAAGGTCAGCCACCTTATAAGCCCAGGTGATACAGTCAGCCACCCAGATGGACAAGGTACGCTTGGACACAGCCAACCCCAACTTATTGGGGTCAAAAGATACGAAGAGCTGAGTAGCCCTTCTATGCCCCTGCGTACGGTCAAGGTAGAAGGATAAGGCCCTCCTACAGTCCAGGGTATGCAGGACTGCTTCAGCCTGGCTAGCATGAGGCCTAGGGAAGAAGGTTGGAAGAACCACCTCCTGATTGAGGTGGAAAGAGGAGACAACCTTAGGGAGGAACTTTGGATGAGTCCTGAGGACTACCCTGTTCCTGTAAATCCTGGTGTAAGGCCTGTCACAGACCAGGGCCTGAAGTTCACTTACTCATCTAGCCGAGGTAAGGGCTATCAGGAAGAGTGTCTTCCAGGAGAGGAAGCGTAGTGGACAAGTAGCCATCGGCTCAAAAGGTGGGCGAGTCAGTTGCTGCAAGACCACATTCAGCTCCCACTCAGGGGCAGGAGGACGGATGGGAGGCTTGAGCAAAAGCAAGCCTCTGAGAAAGCGGGACACCAAGGGGTGACCAGATAGAGATTGTCACTCTACCAATGAGTGGTGAGCTGCTAGAGCTGAGAGGTGGACCCGAACAGAATTGGACTTGAGTCCCTGATTGGATAAGTGCAGTAAGTACTGAAGAACCACTGGCACAGTACAGGAGAAAGGATCCTCTGTACGTAGGTGACACCACACAGAAAACCTTTTCCACTTGAGAGCATAGGTTTTCCTAGTGGATTGTTTCCTGGAGGCTAGGACAACCTCTTCAACTTCCTGAGGTAGACCCCAGGGAGCCAAAACTACCCTTGTAGCCTCCAGGCCATCAAATTGAGAGACTTGAGATTGGGGTGCAGAAGGGAACCCTGGTCCTGTGTGAGAAGGTCGGGTTGCAACCCCAGAGACAGTGGAGGATCCACCGCCAGTTGAAGCAGAAGAGGAAACCAAGGCTGTCTCAGCCACCTGGGAGCTACCAGCAGGACCGAGGCCTTGTCCTGGAGAATCTTGAATAGGGTTCAGGCCACCAAGGGCGTGGGAGGAAACGCATAGAGGAAGCCCTGAGACCAAGAGATCAGAAAAGCATCCGCTGCTGTCCGCAGAGGATGTGGTTGCCTGGAGCAGAACTGTGGCAGTTGCTTGTTGATGGGGCTGGCAAAGAGATCCATCAAAGGGAGACCCCATCTCAGGAAGATCTTCTGAACTACTGAAGGATGTAGCTGCCACTCGTGGGGCTGCAGTATCCTGCTCAATCTGTCTGCCAGGTAGTTGTCCTGGCCAGGAAGGTACACAGCCCTGAGGAGCATGTTGTGCTTGAGGGCAAAAGAACAAAGGTCCTGAGCTTCCCGACAAAGGATCCTGGACCCAGTTCCGCCCTGTTTGTTCACATAAAACATGGCAACTTGGTTGTCTGTCTGAATCAGGACAGACTGTTGAGCCAGGGTAGGAGTGAAAGCTTTGAGTTCTAATCGAATAGCTCTGAGTTCGAGGAGATTGATCTGCTGTGCAGCTTCCCAGGGAGACCAGAGGTCCTGGGTGCACTTGCCTAGATAATGCGCTCCCCAGCCTTGCAGGGAGGCATCTGTAGTTAGCATCACTGTGTAATCTGGAATCTGAAAGGGCACCCCTTTCAGCAGATTGGGTGGGTGTAGCCACCAGTTGAGGGAGTGCAGAAATGGTCTGGACACCCTTATCCTGTCTCTGAGGCTGCCTGTGGCCTGTGACCACTGAGACCGAAGGCACCACTGTGCAGGCCTCATATGGAGCCTGGCATTGGGGGGTCACATGTACCATCGAAGCCATGTGGCCTAGAAGCTGCAGGCAGAGTCTGGCGGAGACCAGGGACCTGCTGAGAAACTGACTTGCCAAGGCCATTAACTTTCGGGCTCTGTTTTCTGGCAAGAATGCCTTTGCCAGGAGAGAGTGCAATCTTGCCCCTATGAACTCCAAGTTCTGGGAAGGGAGCAAAGTGGACTTTGCGAAGTTTATGACAAACCCCAGGCGTTGTAGAAGAGCAATGGTCCTGAGGGTGGCTTGATTGGCCTCCTGACCTGTCTGACCCCTGATGAGCCAGTCCTCCAGATAGGGGAAGACAAAGATGCCCTGATTTATCAGGTAGGCCACCACCACTGCTAAGCACTTTGTAAAGACTCTGGGAGCGGAGGTGAGGCCGAAAGGCAGCACTCTGTACTGATAATGGTTTCCTCCCATGATGAACCTTAGGTACTTTCTGTGGTCTGGATGAATGAGGATGTGAGTGTACGCATCCTTTAGATCTAAGGAGCATAGCCAATCTCCCTGCTTGGAGGTAGGGCAGAAGGGTTCCAAGAGTAAGCATCTTGAACTTTTCTTTCACTAGGAACTTGTTGAGGTTCCTGAGGTCCAGAATGGGACGAAGGCCACCGGTCCTTTTGGGCACCAGAAAATACCTGGAGTAGAATCCGTGACCATGCAAGTGGGGAGGCACAGGCTCCACCGCCCTGTCCACCAACAGACCCTGAAGCTCCTGACGGAGAAGGTCTGTGTGCAGAGGAGGCCTTGGAGGCTCCCCTGGAAAATATGGGGGTGGCAGTTGGTGGAAATGGAGGGCATATCCCTTGTGGATTATCTCCAGCACCCAACTGTCCCCGGTGATAAGGGGCCACTGGTGGGCAAAGAGGGCGAGACGACCTCCTGTGCAGGGTTGGGAGAGCAGTGGAGGAGAGGCTATGCTCAAGGAGTCAAAAGCTCCCACCTTGCTGAGTGGTAGCAGGGGCCTGAGGCTTGGGGGTCCTCTGCCTACGGGGCCATTACCCTGGCCCTTGGCTTGCTGACCCTGTGGGGCAGCTTGGGCAGCCTGATAATGTGGGTACTGTTTGTAGGCAGTGCCCTTCCTCGGGTAAAAGGGCTTTTTACCCGAGCCCTTCTTTTTATGAGAAGGGGCAGAGGTCTTCCTCGACAGCCTTGTCCGGGTGAGGTGCTCGGTCTCGAGCTGTGCGGCCTTCTCGGTCATGGGCTTGCCAAAAAGGTTTTCACCTCGGCAAGGGACATCGACCAACTTGTCCTGAACCCATGGCTCGAGGTCCGATGACTGCAGCCATGCCTGGCGTCGAGCCGCGATGCCGGCTGCCGCAACTCGGGCTGAAGCCTCAAAGCCATTGTAGGCGGCGCGGGACATGAACTTCAAGCAGTCCCTAATCCCCGAGGACAAGGACTTAAATCTCTGCAAGGGTTCCCCGGAGAGACCAGCAGAGAATCTGGCCAACTCCTTGGCCAGATCCCGCAAGTACATGCCCATGTACAGCTGGTAAGACTGGACACGGCAAGCAAGCATCGAGCCCTGAAAACACTTTCTACCGACGCCATCTAGGTTTCGGGCCTCCCTGCCAGGAGGCACCGCGGAGTGCATCTTCTGACTCTTCAGACGATGCATGGCCGATTCCACAACCATGGAATGGTGTGGTAGCTGTGCCTTTTGAAACCCAGGGCTCTTCCGGAGTCGATAGATGGAATTGACCTGCTTGCTAAGAACCGGCGCCGAGGCCGGTGCCTCCCAAATACGGAAGAGGGGCCGTTCCAGCATCGGAGGAACCGGGACAGTAAAGGCCTCCTTCGGAGGAGAGTCATACTGTAGGGCCTCGAGCTCTTCAGCTCGAGGCTCTTCCTCAGGATCCGCCGGAATAGCCAAGGCAGTGGCCATATCCCGGACGAACTCCGAGAACCGGGTGTCCTCCGGAGGGGACCTACTCCGGGGTTCAGACTGCGGTCAGTCCGAAGGGACGCACCGTCTTAAAGGTACCGGGAGACTCCTCGTCCTCCGTCTCCCAAGCTGACTCGTCTGAGGAAGAGTCGGGGTCCGAGCCTGCGGGGCACTGGAGCACCTGCCCTGACACCGGAAGCACCGGCGTCGACGCCCTTGGTCCCGAACGGGAGGTCGAGGGAGACCGCGACCAAGGTCGACTCCGAGCCACGATGGACTCGAGTATCGGCTCGGCCTCCAGGGTCGACTTTGACGTCGATGTCCCGGTGGTCGGGGCAGATGCGCCAGACAGGCTGGCCATCAGTGCCCGCTGCTGCTCCATGAAGGCAGACATTCTGCTCTCCAAGGCTGTCATCCTGAGACTCAGCTCGGGAGACGCAGCAGCCACCAACTCGGGCCCCGGCGGCGCCGGGCCCGACGTCGGCTCCCTGGGAGGAGAGTCCACAAGGACTACGGGGCTTACGTGTCCAGCAGACTCCGGCTCCACACGAGGAACTTTGGCAGGCTTCTCCGGCTCCACAAGCCCGGGGCGACGGTCGGGGGTCTTAGACCTGGCCCTCGAGGAGCCAGGGACCTCTTCCGACGCCGCCCTCGCGAGCCGCTTCTTCCTCTTGCGTTCCCGGTCGGGGGACCCCCTGTCTGAGGAGCTTCGACGGCACTCGGGATCGGAATCCCGAGATGTCGAGGCATCAGACGAGGTCCGGGCCCGGCCGGAGGCTGAGTCCGAGAAAAGCCTTTCCTTTTGCTGCTGTCGACTTCGTAGTGCCTTGGAAGACATTTTTCCACAGGCCCCGCACGACTTAGGATCGTGGTCGGGGCCGAGGCACCGAAGGCAGCAGTCGTGTGTGTCGGTGAGAGACATTAGTTTCTTACACCGATCACACTTCTTAAAGCCACTGGAAGCCATCGGGGAAAAAAGAGTCCCCGCGAGGTCAAAGGACCGGCCTTCCAGGGAAAAAGAGAAAAAAGGGCGCGAACGCCAGCCACGAAGGGAAAAAGAAGAATCGGGCTCGATACCGGTGTACCGAACCCGGCGGGAGAGGAACCGGCGTCGAACCGGTAGAAAAAAGAGCAGAAAATTGCTAAAAATCTGATTTTAACCAGGAAAATGGGACATACGTCTGACGGGCTTCACGGAAAAAAAGAGACTGAGGTAAGATGGCACCTTTAGGCGGGAAGGGAACCGCGCATGCGTGCCTGCATTCCCAAAGGCTTTCATAGAAAGCTGGGGAAATGCTCCGCTGGGGCTTCATTGGTGCCGATGACACCCATATGTGAGGACTGACTTCCTGCTTGGTCCTGGAGAAGAGGCAGGACCGTACCAAGCTAGAAATGTGCCCTATGAGACTTGTGAACCTGGCGCTCCCTGCCTCCCCAGCCATGTGCACGAACTCACTCTTAGGCTTTCTGGCAGCCCAGTGATGATGTCAGGACCCCTTCTGTACTTGCGCCCTGTGCGGCCACACTGCTTGCAGAGCCCTTGGTATGGCCCTGGGAGGAGGACAGCCAGCTCAGGTAAGCCGGGAATTGATGAGTTAAGGTCCCGCAGTTCCAGATAGTGGGTTGGAGTCCCACAGGAGACTGTGCTTGAGAACTGCCAGGGAGGCAGCTAGAAGCTGTGGGTCAGAAAAGCGGCAGGAAACCCGAAGACTGTCTGGGGGGAGAATTGGCAGAACAGAAAGGCCGCCAGGGTGTTGGGACACTAGTCTGGGAGCTGACAGGAATCGGCCAGAAGCTGTGCTTAAAGGTACCGTTTGCTGTGCTAAAAGCGAGAAGGGCAGCAGTATAGCCCAAAGGTCCTGGGGAGAGTAACTGGCAAAGCAGGAGCATGGCCGGGGGTTTGAGGCATTGTTTTACGAGTGGTAAGAATCAGAGGTGCTGCTTTGCTGTGCTAAAAGGGGGGAAGGGAAGCAGTATGGATAATGCCTGTTATTGGTAAATGAAATGCTGAGCAAAAGAAATTAGGAAGTTCTCTTGCTTGGATTACTGTAAAGTCTGAGGTGAGGAGGCCTTGTGTTGCACAGAACTGCAGAGCTGAGGAAGGTTTGCAGGAGCTTTGGTTTGAGTTGAACTGTAAGGTAGCCGGCAAGCCTTAAGGGGCTGCAGTGCTTAAAGGTGGTGTGCAGAGAGAGGAGGGTTTCTTTGCATGTTTATTGCTTGTAATGATATCTTGGCAGGTGAGCCTAGGATCCATGTTTGGAATCTCCAATTCACTAGGAAAGGTGAGAGAGATGATTATTTCAGAGCTACTGGACTAGAGGCAGGACACTTTAGCAAGAATCCTGTTCCTGCTAGAGTCAGAAACAGTCCAGGTTTTTGTTTTACCCACTAAGTGTGATGTTGTTTAGAGCAGGGGTCTCTAAATCCAGTCCCGGATGGCCACAAATCAGTCAGGTTTTCAGGATATCCCTAATGAGTATGCATGAGAAACTTCAAATACAATGGGGGCAGTGCATGCAAATATATTTCATATATAGGCTATCCTAAAAACCTGGCAGGATTGCGACCCTCCAGGACTGGTTTGGAGACCCCTGATTTAGAGTCTACCAGCGGGTTTAAGGAAAGATTCAGTATAATTTCTACTGATTTGTCTTTTTGGTTGCTGTTATTATTTGGTAGTGAAATAAAAGCATTTACCATTAGACCAGGGGTGGGCCAACTCCAGTCCCGGTGCACCACAATCCAGCCTGGTTTTCAGGATGTCCCTAATGAATATTCACGAATACATTTGCATGCAGTGGGAGACGGTGGATGCAAATACACCTTATGAATATTCATTAGGGACACCCTGAAAATCTGGCCGGATTATGGTGCACCAGAACTGGAGTTGGCTATCTCTGTATTAGACACTTGGAGCCTTTTCTTTGTTCCTCAGCCAAAGGGGATGTATCAGTTTAACCCAGGGTTTCTCAATCCATTCCTCAGGACACACCTAAATAGTCAGGGTTTCAGGATAACCACAATGAATATGCATGAAAGAGATTTGCATGCACTCCCTCCATTTTATTCAAATCTCTCTCATGCCTATTCATTGTGGTTATCCTGAAAACCTGACTGGCTAGGTATGTCCTGAGGAATAGGTTGAAAAACCCCTGTTTTAGCCTAAAAGAAATCCTAAAAATAGCTCACAGCGCCCTTTAGCTGTGACACCATATAGATTATGTAAGAGAGATCCTTTTTCAAAGAAAATGAAAGCATATGAAAGGTTTGGGGGCATGGTATTTGTAGGAATGAGAGCTGGTGGGTTTTTTTTCCCCCGGAGCCTATTGGAATGATCTCTGGAGAAACATCTGTTCAAGCAAGTTTTGAGGGATGGAACAGGGCCTGCAGTATTAAATAAACCAAAACATTAGCATCCTTTTGGAGGGAAGATACTGTGCCCATTTCAGCAGAACATCAATGAATATCTGTTTGGCTGTGACTTGATGATTGGAGGCTATTACAGATGTTAGGACATGCTGCTCAGAGGTTAGTGATTTCACATGGAGGCTATCGGTCCTCAGTCAGTACAATACCTGCATAGGCTTTCCAGTTAGAGGCTGTTACAAGCGCTGGTTTGAGGTATGTACAGATACTATCAAGATTCACTGTGTTTCCGAGATTCACCAATCGGAGGCTGCTTCAGGTTCGCCATCGTAGCCTGTTAGCAAAATCTTTTACCTCTGCTCTAGAGCAGTGATGATACTTTTATTTTGGATAATGAACGGGCAGCACTCAGAAAATAAGCAAAGTCTCAAGGAGAAGGAGGTTACCAGTGGTGTGCCGCAGGGATCTGTCCTTGGTCTAATTCTGTTTACCATCTTTGTTGGTGCTATTACATTAGGACTGTCAGGTAAGGTTTGCTTGTTTGCAGATGATACCAAAATCTGCAATAGAGTAGACACACAGGAAAGAGTCAATAACATTAGGAAGGATTTAACTAAACTTGAAGAATGGTCTAGAATTTGGCAACTGAAATTTAATGCTAAAAATTGCAGGGTCATGCATTTAGGATGCAAAAATCCAAAAGAGCTGTACAATGTAGGGGGTGAGGTACTTATGTTCACAAAAGAAGAGCGTGACCTGGGTGTAATTGTGTCTGACGATCTTAAAGTAGCTAAACAGGTAGAAAAGGCAATTGCGAAAACCAGAAGGATGCTTGGGTGTATAGGGAGAGGAATGGCCAGCAGAAAAAAAGAGGTGATAACGCTTTTGTAGAAGTCTCTGGTGCAACCTCATTTGGAGTATTGTGTGCAATTCTGGAGACCGCACCTTCAAAAGGATATAAGCAGGTTGGAGTCTGTGCAGAAGTGGCTACTAAAATGGTTAGAGGTCTTCGTTATGAAGCCTATGAAGACAGACATATTATGTTCTTATGACTTAAAGATCTTAATATGTATACTTTAGAGGAAAGGTGGGATGGGGGCGATATGATAGAGACCTTTAAATACCTCCATGGCATAAATACACATGAGGAGAGCCTCTTTCAATTGAAGGCAAGCTCTGTTATGAGGGATCATAGCATGAGAGTGAAAGGGGATAGACTCAGGAGTAATATGCGGAAATATTTTGTTAACGGAAAGTGTGGTAGATGCGTGGAATAGTCTCCCAGTGGAGGTGGCGGACACGAGGACAGTATCTGAATTCAAAAACACATGGGACAAACACAGAGGATCTCTAAAGCTAAAAAGGGGACTCTTGTGGTTGATGTGGAGGGGTGGACTGGATGTGGTCTTTTTCTGCCATTGTGTTTCTATGTTTCTATTCACAATCACATTAATGCCCCTGAAGAATAATACCTGAATACTTTAATTGAATCAGATTTAATTTAAAAAACGTCTTTCTGCCTACGCTTTTAACAAAGAATGCTCAGTGGATTTCTTTTAATGTTACTGTGGCACGAATGCCAGTAATGAGAATTCCAAGTTCTTACCATGACACCCATATTTCTTTGGATCCAGTCTTTCCAGATCTTCCTGCTAGACCAGTCCAGACTAATGGATTATCTCCCCCTGCTAGCAGATGATGGAGACAGAGAAAAAACTTAAACTATGCTGTGACATCAACACTGGCATAAAACCTGGTGCAGCTAGGAGCACCTTCCTGTATTTTCTCTGTTTCCAGCAGATGGTGGTTGCTGTTTTCTCTGCAGCTGAAGCCTAGAGCTCCTGGTAGGTTCTGGGGCTACCAGGCCAGTTAAGCTCAGTTTTCAGGGGGGCCCCAGGGTGTATGAGATATGTTTGTTATGTTTATATTTATTACATTTGATATACCGCCCTTCATAATAACAAGGCGGTGTACAATCAATAAAATAAAAAGATGGCCAAAGGCTGGAGAAGGAAAAAGAAATTACACTGCAAGTCAGGACAGAGAGCAGAGCAATCAAGCAGACCAGACAGGGGAGATGGACAGCACAGAAAAGGTCACATAGGTTGGGCAGGAAGGTCAAAAGCAGAGGAGAACAAATAAGTTTTTAGACGGACTTTAAAGATGCAGTAGTTCTGTTCCAGCCTGAGGGAGGTGGGAAGTGAATTCCATAGTGCGGGGCCATTGAAGAAAAAGGCAGAGTTACGGGTGGATTGCAGATGGACATGGGATGGTGAGGGGAGGTGGAGGCGATTGATATGTGCTGACTGAAGATTGCAACTGGGGGTGTGAAACTGAAGGAGATCTGCCAAATATTGTGGGTTGTGGGTGTAAACAACTTGATGAACCATAGTGAGACTTTTAAAACGAATACATTATTCTACAGGAAGCCAGTGAAGGTGGATGAGAAAGGGGGTCACGTTCTCCTGACAAGTGGAATGAGTGACAATACGGGCCGCTGTGTTCTGAACAAGCTGTAGTCTGTGTATCTGAACCTGAGGCACTCCGGCAAGGGCAGAGTTGCAGAAATCAAGACAAGACATGACAAGGGTCAACAAAAGAGTAGTGATAGCTTCTGGAGTGAGGAAAGGGCGAACAGCTCAGATCTAGCGGAGGAAAAAGAAAGAGTTTCTTATAACGTGGGAGATATGATCCTGAAATGAAAGATCAGGGTCAAGGGAAACCCCAAGATAACAAAAGCATGACACCAAGGGGAAGGAGGTACCTGCAGGGGTTGGGGCCACCTGGGGGGATGGACCGCCGTGAGTGAACCAAATAGCTAGCGTTTTCGTCAGGGGTTGGGGCCACCTGGTGGGATGGACCACTGTGAGTGAACCAAATAGGTAGCGTTTTCGTCAGGTTGAGATGTAAACAGTTGGTAGTCAACGTTAGCAACAAAGATGAGGCAAGAGTTGAGGGAAAAGAAATCAGACTGGAATTGGAGCCATTGAAGAGCAACCAAATACCATCAAAGAAAATAAGTTGCTAGAGGCAGAGAGAGAAAACGCACCTACCAAAGGCAGAGTGAGCTGCTGACAAAGGAAGAGAGGGGCGATGAAGCAAGCAAGCAGGAAAGACACCAAAGCAGCGTGGTCTGTTTGGGAACTATTGCTTATGCCGCCGGAGCCACCTCAAGGAGCGCACCTAAGGAGCACGACGTGTACCAGGGTGAAGTTAGACATCAGAGGTTGCCAGAGGATCAGTCCAAGGCATGCTTTAAGCATTCTTCTTCAAGTACCTCCTCCTCACAGCCTAGATTTACTTCCACATTCCTGTTCAGGAAGATCAACAGCAGTTCCTGCAGTTTGCGACGCTAGGAGATCACTTCTAGTTTTGTGTACTGCTGTTTGGCTTGGAGACCAACTGCGGATCTTCTCTAAGGTCATGGTGGTGCTCGTAGTGGCTCTGCGATGCATGGTTGTGTGCATACATCATTGATTGCCTCATCCTTGCCAAAACCCAGTCGGAGGCCTACTAATCTGTGTAGCAGGTAATCCAAATTCTGGAGAGTTTTGGGTCATCAATCACAGCAAGAACTGTCTGACCCCTGTCCAGAGTCTGGAGTTTCTCAGAGCCTGTTTTGACATTCGCTTGGGGAGAATTTCTTAACTGCGGATTGCTAGTCCAAGTTCAGCGGTCAGCTCTAGGTGTTTCTTGCAAAGCCAGCTCCCAGTGCCTGCAATTATCTGCAGCTAATGGGGGCGATGGCGGCAACCTTGGAGTTGATCCCCTGAGCGTGGGCTCAAATGTATCCCTTGCAAAGAGCATTGTGATGCATTGGTCCCCCTGTACACAGGATTATGCTGTTCATCTGTCACTTCCCCCCAACAGTGGGATGCAGTCTCTCTTAGTGGGTCTCTCCCAACAAGATGCTTCAGGGGATGCCTCTTGAGACACCAGCCTAGATGCAGGTCCACCACCATTGCCAATCTGGCCAGTTGGGGTGCTTACTGTCTGGACCGAGCAGCCCAGGGTCGGTGGTCCCAGATGGAAGCCATATGTGCCATCAGTTGTCTGGAGGTGAGGCAATCTGTCTAGCCTTGATGAACTTCATCTGCCTAGTCTAGGGCTACGTGGTATGAGTCCTCTCTGACAGTGCCATAGACGTGGATTATATCAATTGCCAGGGGGAGACCAAGTGCCCAGGGGTGGCGCAGGAGATGTCCCTCCTGTTCCCGTGGGCGGAACTGCATTTACAGGCTCTTTTTGCTCAGCACAACGCAGGACAGGACAACGTGGAGGCCGATTATCTCAGCCATCACCTTCTCAATCCTGGGGAGTGGGAGCTTGCCCCTTGGGCCTTCACTCGAGTAGGAGACCGGTGGTGATGCTGGGGGTGAACTTGATAGCAACAGCGGTCAACGCCAAGGTTCCCATCTTTTTGAGTTGCTGCAAGGATTCCAGGTCCAGGGGGTTGATGCACTGGTCCAGCCTTGGCCCCAGGATCCTCTCCTGTATGTCTTTCCTCCTTGGGCCATGATAGCTCGGGTGCTGTTGAGGATAGAGCAGCATCCCCGCTTGGTGATTCTGGTTGCCCTGGATTGGCCTTGCCGTCCATGGTATGCAGACCTCATATGTCTTTTGATGGCTAAGCCTCTGAACTGGGTCCTGGAGGGGTTTATTGTGGCAGGGGCCCAACCTCATGGAAGATCCGGTGCCCTTCTTGTTTATGGTATGGCCCCTGAGAGATGGCATTTAGTGTGCAAGGGGTACTCTGCAGCTGTGGTTGAGACCTTGCTGAAGGCCAGGCGGTGTTCCACCTCTCTGGCTTACGTCCATATGTGGCGTCTCTTTGAGAGTTGATGCCATCGGTGTTGTATTTCACCATGGCACATGTAGATCCCTTCCACCCTAGTGTTCCTCCAGGATGGCCTTGAAAGTACAGGAATTCTGTGAAAGTACAGGTTGTGGCTCTGTCCTGCTTTCAGAGACTAGTAGAGGGTCATTCCCTGGCCGCTCACCATAATGTGGCTTGATTTCTCCACGGTGTGCAGGCCTTGCATCCTCCAGTCCGCCCCGAAGTCCCTTCTTGGGATGTGACTCTTGTTCTTTTGGCTTTGATGCATTCCCCCTTCGAACCCCTTAAGCGGATAACAGATCTATCCTTGAAGACCATCTTTTTGTTGGCCGTTACTTCAGTGCTGTGGATCTTGGAGTTGCAGGCGCTTTACTGTTGAGATCTTTTCTTACCGTTTTCATCCAAGGAGGTTTTCTGTGTCCAGTGCCTGCCTTCTTGCTCAAGGTACTCTCTCCCTTTCATATCAATCAGGTTATTTCTCTACTAGCCTTTATGCCACAGCAGTGTACCAGAAACGATAAAGGCCTATGCTTTGTTTATGTCTGAAGGGTGCTGTTGTGTTACATAGAAGTGATGAATCCCTTTTGTCTTTTGGACCACCTCTCTGCCCTTTCACTGGACCTCATATGGGCCAGTTGTCATCGAAGGCTACTCTTGGCCACTGGATCAAGGAGAGCATTGCGTTGGCGTTTTTGTTGCGAGGCAATCTGTTCCTAAAGGCTTAAAGGCCCATTCAACCCTGGCCAAGTGGCATCATGGGCTGAGTCATCCCAGGTGTCTCCTCTAGATATTTGTAGGGTAGCAACATGGTCCCTTGAAGTCAGACATTATCATTTGGATGTACAAGCACGTTTTGGCTCTAGGGTGCTGAAAACTGTGATTTCTTCCTGCCTTTTGGTGGGTAGACTGGTCTAGCAGGAAGATCTGGAAGGAGAAATTTTACTTACTGTTAATTTCCTTTCCTGGAGCCCTGTTAGACCAGTCCAGGACCCACTCCAATTCTCAGTCTTGCTTCTCAGCCTTGTGCCTTATTCACTGTTTCTGTATATAGTATGCCTTTGGCCTTGGGTGTTTTGTCCATGCAGACATTATATACATAGTTAATCATAAGGATTCTCATGGAGTTTCCAATTGCTTGTTACGGAAATAGGGAGGGTAGCCCCAGCTGCACTGAGTTTTATGCCAGTGGTGATATCACTCAACACATAGATACCCGATTCCCGGTAAACATATAAGAACAAAAACACAACCCGGAAAACAAGAACACCGGTGAATAAAGCAAAAATTATTTTTGTTGGAATAGCCAACCCAGTAAAGAGGAAAACATCCTCATACCGCCGTGGCAGTTTCCATTTTAATAAAGTATTTCAAGTATTTCATTTAAAAAATCAGTGAACACTTAACTGAAGTAATAGTAATGTCTTTGACCGAGCAATGTCTTTGACCTGAAGCAGGGGTACACACTGTTTTTGCCCCGAAACGTGCCATGTCGTATCTGTTACATTGCTGACTGGATAAGGATGGACTGCTATTACTTCAGTTAAGTGTTCACTGATTTTTTAAATGAAATACTTGAAATACTTTATTAAAATGGAAACTGCCACGGCGGTATGAGGATGTTTTCCTCTTTACTGGGTTGGCTATTCCAACAAAAATAATTTTTGCTTTATTCACCAGTGGTGATGTCACGGCATAGTTTGTTTTTACTCTATCTCCATCATCTGCTGGCAGGGGCAGATAATCCATTAGACTGGTCTAGCAGGACTCCAGGAAAGGATATTAATGCTAAGTAAAATTTCCCCTTACTTAAACAATAAAAAGGTATAAATTCAAGCAGTGCTTCCTAAACTTTTTTTCCTATACAAATCCATTTTAGCATTACAGAATTTGTTGGGACCTCAGCCCCTACCTCCATTCTGACACTAGGCCTTCTTCCTGCCATGTGTCTATTACAGGCTGGGCCCGCCTCCTGGCGAGCCTGCTCAGGCTGAGTTACAACATCTTGTCAGCCTGCACAGCCTGATGTTTCTGTACTGCCGTTTTTTTTGTTGTTGCTGATGTGGTCATGGTCATGACCCTAAATGTAGACTGTGACCCCATTTGGGGTTGCGACTTACAGTTTAGGAACTGTTAAATTGAATGATCCTGTGTTTATTTTTTTATTGGAATTTTATAATATACATCGAGAAAATACTTCAAAACAAAACAGTACTTAAGGCAAAAAAAATCTCTCTTTGAAACATAAATCACTTCTAACCTATATTAATAGAGGAAGAAGTTAAATCAAAAGAAACAATGTTAAAGGAATACAAAGGCATATAATCTAGCCCACATAATCACCTATTATCCATATTTCCTTTAATCCAAATCTCAAAACAGATTAAAATCAGTTTTTGAAACAGCTTTATCCTGACCCTTCTTTGTAGCAAAAACTGTGCCAACTGGATTGAGTCATAAAAGATGTAATTCTGTCCTTGAAATAAAATACAAATGTCTCTAACACCCTGTGTAGTCTTTAGGAAATTAGTCAAATCTAATGAAGAAAATTCAGATCTTTCACTGCTCTCTCATTCTGGTTCTTTTTAAGAATAGATTTCGGAAAATGACAACAATTAGCAAACTTTTAACTCCTCAACATTCACCATTGACAGTACTTTTTTGAGATATTTGTACAAAGACCTTTTGGCAATAACTGAATAGCAAGACAACTGAGGTATAGAATTGAAGCAGTTCTATTATGTAATATCAAACTATCCGTAACCGCAGATCTACCAGTAGCCTGCAAAGTCAGTACGCACTG
Organism: Ichthyophis bannanicus; assembly: GCA_033557465.1. Classification (NCBI taxonomy): domain Eukaryota; kingdom Metazoa; phylum Chordata; class Amphibia; order Gymnophiona; family Ichthyophiidae; genus Ichthyophis; species Ichthyophis bannanicus. Next base: position 534,362,947 of record CM066034.1, on the reverse strand, counting down.
ATCCAAAAATGTCATATTTTTAACCACACTATCTATTTCATTCATTTTAGTAGCAGTTTCAACAGAAAATTGACAGTTTAGTCACAGAACCCTGGAGCATAGAGTCTGTACTGGAAACCACCTTCCAAGCATCCATTAATGATATAGACTTGCTGCAGGTGGTTCCACCAAGGAAGCTGTAAAATCAGGGGCTGGAATAGAGACTGGAACAGCAACATTTGCTACTAAGAGTCCAGGGAGGACCGACCATCCTCACCATTACTCTGACCGACTTTTGGAGTTAAACAAGAGGGTGAATTTTGACCCCTTAGTAAATAATTTATTCAGAGGTGAAAAAGTTTTAGGTTCACCGGGGCTCAAAGAAGCTCTGGACTCGAGGGAAGGAGACTCAGATGGAACTACCCCTCCTTCCATTTTCCCGGTAACCATCAGATATTTATCCATAGGCCCTCTTACTGTCACAAGAACCTTAACGCCTTTTCTTTTCCTCTTCTTTTGCACTATAACAAATATATGAATGATAAACACATCAAGAAGGAATTCAAATTTAAGAAGGTAATCTCCCAGCTCGGCTTGGGCTGCAAAGGGACTTGGGAATGCTTTCCAGTGAGTCGTGCAAATGACCCCTAGCGGAAAGCTCAACAAAAGTGTTGGGAAACTAGTTAAAACCATATACAGATTTTATTCTGACAGACCCAAGGTGTTTTTAAGGAAATTTGGTGAAACTGTACGGCATGCAAGAGCACATAAACCTGGATGGTGCCTGCAGAAGATCTAAGGTGATGTCATTTTGGCTGAGGCTATAGCAAATTATTGAATTGAACTGCACTTTGTGTGAACTGAAGGGTTAAACTGTTCTGACCCTTGATTTGCAAATTGTTAAAATGAGTTTTAATATTCCATTTCCTTTACTGCATATTTATATTCACAAATTACAGACCTGTGTGGCTTACATTACAGCATAAATGTTAAAATACATATAAGACAAACACTTAACATAAGAATCACAATCCAATCTTTAAGTATATGTGATGTGACGTGACTACCTTGATTGAAGGATAAGGTGGAATACAAATTTGTCTAAATAAATAAATATATTTAACAGGTCAAATTAGTTATGTTCATGGAACTGTTGTGAGTCCTTGGGGTCTTGTCCACCACAGAACTGAAGGTGAATATTTATTTCTGCCTGTGCCTGTGGGTTTGATGGGATGGTGGGATAAAGGGGGAGGGAGGATAGTGAGTAATAAGGCTGATGTAGCTAAGAACCTTCTGCTAGCTCAGCTTAGTGAGTTTATTTAATTTATTATTTATTACAATCTCTTATATACCGCACTATTTAGCATCAGCGCGGTTTACATAAAAACAAAGGACCATAACATCAAGCAGTTTGGTTTTACAGAGAACAGGAAAGGATAACATAGGGAAATATGGATAACATAGGGAAATATGAACTGGAACTATTTACATATGTTCAGTATGCATTGTGTTGCGGATTAGGGTATTCTCTTACAAAGGTAGTCAAATATGGAGGAGGTGTAATTGAGTTGGTGTCTAACTAACCTGGTAATAACGGAGGAATAAGTGGTATTTGCGTGCCTTTCTAAATTGTGCTAGATCGGTGACAGCACGAATCTCTGGTGGTAATGTGTTCCAGCAATTTGGGGCATAAAAGCTGAAAGCCCTGTTTGATGTTGTTCGTGTGCATTTTGTTGATGCCTTTGGGATTACTAGAGCGTTTGAGGAAGTTGTTCTCCTAGTTCTGTTGGGCGGAATGGGCTGAATGAGGTCTACTAGTGAGGAGGAAGTGATGCCATTAATGGATTTGAATGTGAGTAACAAGGTCTTGAACAGAAGTCTTCCATGTATGAGGAGCCAGTGGAGCTGCATTAATATAGGCGTTACGTGGTCACTCCTCGATGCTCCATAGAGGACTCTGGCAGCGGCATTCATGGCAAGTTGTAGAGGATTCAACGTGGACTGTGGGAGACCTTGAAGAATAGCATTGGCAAAGTTGAAGTGGGGTAAGATTAAGGCTTGATATACTGTCCGGAAATCGTCTGGGTCTAGTAGGGCGTGAAGGTGTCTGAGTGTCCGGATTTTGAAGTATATGGCTCTAACTGTGTTGGATATGTGTAGCTTCATGTCCAGACGTTGATCCAAGGTGACCCCTAAGTATCGAATTGTGGATTTTGTTTGGAGCTCGGCTTCTTTCACTTTTATATAGGGTGGCGGGGTGAAACTCTGGTCTCTTGTGATAAAGAGCACCTCCGTTTTCTTGTGTTGAATACGGAGGTTATGAGACAGAAGCCATTCGGACACTGCATCAAAACATTCAATCAGAGGGGAGAGGTCTAATTGCACTGTGCAGAAAGGCATGAAGAGCAGAATGTCATCGGCGTATATTAGACAGTCAACCTTGAATGACCTGATGATATTGCAGATGGGTTGTATGTAGATGTTAAACATGAGTGATGATAAAGAAGACCTTTGAGGTACACCCTGTCTTTGGTGGAAAGGTTTAGATGCTGCTGTTCCGGATTGTACATGCTGCCATCTTTCATCAAGGTATGATCTGCACCAATCAAGAGCGATGCCGTTGTATTTATTAAAAATATTTGTAGACAATATTGCCAATACCCTAGAACAGTCCAAAGCTAGAGTTAAAGTGTTGGAAAGAAAATCCTCAGAGATAAGAAAAAGGCATGGAAAAACAGCAGGGCCGGCTCCAGAGATAGTTCAAGGTGTCGGCATCCTAGGCAGACCTTTTTAAGCCCTGTGCCCCCCTGGCTGTCAGAATTTATTGTTTAGCTTTGAATGCCTTGCTCTTTGTGGGGCCTCCTTCCCCCTCCCTCCGATCTGCCACCCTAGGCGACTGCCTAGTTGGCCTGGTGGTTTGGCCAGCCTTGCAAGTCAGGTGAAAATACTGTATAATGTGAGAGATAATAACGAGGTGAGTGTAGCTTCTCATCTGTGCATTCTGTCCTGCAGGTCGTGATGAAGGTTGTGCTGCTGCTGCCAAATGGGCACAGAATGAAGAAGGAAGTGGACATGGCGCTAGACTGTGTGAGCGAGACGATGACGCCAATGCACTATCACCTGCGAGAGATCATTATCAGCACCTATAGACAGGTGAGCGTCTGTACATGGCTTGTCAAGCTGAGAGCCCCTCACTGCATCTTACACATGCCTGTAGGCAAGTGAGTGCCCACACGTGTTCTCTCATCATATTATCTGCAGCTACGGAGAGGTAAGTTCAGTTCCGCCATTCACTGTCTGGTTAGCTAGCTGCAAAACATAAGTGGAGAGTCGACTTGTCTGTGTGAGGTTATCATGGCATTATTTTGGCTGCCAGTGAAAACTTAGGTTGGGAATGTTTGATTTATATTCGTTACTGCCAGTCAGCGTTTCCTACCAGAAATAAGCTGAGTTCCTGTGTTGCGCCGCCACCCTTGTCTCTTCTCTTGGGTTGGTGTTGAATGAGAGGCAGGTGCCTGGAGGAAGACAAGAACCAAAGACACCATGCGCTGTGCCCTGGTTACTGTTCCGGAATCCCTCTTGGCGCATCACATCTCAGTACCCTGGTGTATAATATCTGCTGCACTAGCTGGTAACCTACTGTTTCTATAAGTAACACTGCTTCCGTATGAAATTCAACCTAATTAAAACAGCTGGTTCTTAGCTCTTTCATACTTGTTCATTCTTATTTCTAATTTCCCTTTAATTGTCATAAAATACATGTTAAATTTGTTTTATCTTTTCTTTTTATGAGCAAATCCTTTGTTTTTAAATCTGTTTTTTTCCCCTTGCATCCTTTTTTGGCTCCTTTGTGCTATTTTCATGTTTTATAACCTGTATAAGCTGGTGTAGGCCACCAGGGAAGAGCATAACAGAAGCTTCTGACTTATTGAGCACATGCTAGTGTAAAAACACGATGGCAGGTAAGGTCAGAAAGGCCCGTCCAGTCCACTGAAATCACTTCCCATATAGGCTGTAGACGGTAGTTGGTCTTAGGCTTTGCTGCCTTTCCTCACTTCTTTGTGGCTAGAGACCTTCCGTGTTTAATTTGAAAATGTCTATAATGCGAACCAAACATTCAAGGTGGTTCATAAAATACATACATAATAATGACCAAAACAGCATCATAAAGCATAAAGCAAAATGGCAAACGCACAAAGCTCTCTACCACTCTTGTCCTTATCATTGCCTTTGAAAGGTCATTTCAGTCCTCCTTCAGCCTCTCTGTAAAGTAGTCCTGCACTTTTCTGGTGTTACACCTGAGCCTGTTTCTTTGGAACTTAATATCGTGAGCTCTTATTCTAGAAAATTCTGTCCACAAGGAAAGGTCGGCTTCTAGTGTATCCTTTGCAGTTTTGTCTCTCATATTTGCCCCTCCCTCTCCTCTCGTTTAGGCTGTGCATACGAAAATTGCTTAATATGGTAGAGTGATCCTGTGGGTGCATCCCAGGATGCACCATGCGTAATCGGTAGCCGCCATTTGCCAAGATGGTGGCGCAGGGATGGGAGCATATGGGCATCACTCCTGCTACCCAACAGTTAACATATGGGGGGATTGGACAGGGGGTATCGAGCTGTTACCAGGTGCCTTTGGACCACCAGGGAAGATTTTTTTGGGAGGTTTATATGGGTGGTGACGGGCCGCCGGCCACCAGGGATGAATTTTTGGAGGGGTGGGGAGCAGGTGCCACTGGACCACCAATGATTGGTGGTGTTGGGATTAGGAGTAGATGGGACCTGCAATTGGGTAGTCTGCCTTGGTCATCTGGGATGAAGTGTCTAATTCAGATGATCCTTTTGCTCCCAGCTGCATATTTACTCTTGCCCATAGCTGGTGTAAAGATCCAGCGTTAAAAGAAGAGTAATTAACTGTGCTAAGTTTCAGCACAGTTTTTTACAACAGGAGCAATTAAAAATTCCTTTGGCATGTAATTTTGCATGCCTACTGTGCTATAGCGCAATGGTTTTGCTCACAATTTTCCTGCGCTAGCTTGCTTTCTGCATCAGGGAATAAGACTAGCACAGGAAAATCTCTAGAAATATGCTGCACTAAAGCTGACATCAAACTGTCAGTGTTATTGCAAGAAATAAAGCAATATAGTAGATGAATATGGAGAAGTCAAAGGCTCAAAGAATAAACTTGGGCGAGCAGTTGGAAGACATTCTTAAGGAGCCCTTTTAGTTTGCATGGATAAGGGAATTTATCAAATATTTGGGAATTAGGTGGGAACAGTTTGGTCAAAATTACACCAGTTAAATTATGGCCAGTTAATAGAAGTGCTACAGGAGGATTTCAATAAATAGGATGGCATAGAGATTTCCTGGTTGTGTTGCATAACGACAGTAAAAGTGAAAGTCCTGTGACGAATGTATCTCTTTATGACTTTACTGATAGAGAGATTTACTGTAATAGGTGCTTCATATGCTACAAAAGAGAATTTTCGATGTTATCTGATGGTCTGTGGAAGAGACCCTCATGGGTGGAATGGAAAGTTCTATATCTCACAAAAAAATGTGAGGGTGGTCTGGGAGTTCCTTGCTTAAAGACATAAACGTGGGAGAGGCTCAAGCGAAGGTGGTCTTTGATAGGAAGAAAGGAGAGTCAGGAAAGCAATGGGGTAAGATTGGAACAGATAGTAAGTGGTGAGAGAGGTACCGATAGAAGAGTAAATTTGATTGAAATGCTTGAACATGAAATATATGATTAAGCATAATCCATTTATTGGATTTGCACAAAAGATATAGAGGCAGGTGAAGGAGAAATTGTTAGGATGTAAAACCTTTACAAGGCAACTTCCAGTAAGATTCAATAGAGAATGTCTTCCAGGTAATGAGTATGGGACCTATAGGTAATGGACGACAATAGGGCAATTGATTGAAGAAAATGGGGAATTAAAGTCTTCTAAAGAATGAAAAAAGGGAATCAATTTGGAGGATAAGGATTATTATCAACTTTGCCAGTGCACCATTATATTTTAGAAAAGCGAAATTAAGAGGATCTCAAAGAGTAAATAATATACCATGTGAGGTTTTATATAGGGTGTTGAAAGGTACAAAATGGTTAGTTTCCTAATTTTATGAGCTATTGAATAACTCTGGACAACATGACTGGTAACATATTAACAAAGCAAACCAATATCCACCTAATAATATGGAAAGGAAAAAGTCTAACAGCAATAAAAAAAATATTCCTTCCACTTTAAATATCAAAAAATAAATATCAAATCCTTATGGACCTCAAAATAGTAAATTCCGGCAGTCAAGCCCAAGAATTGTAGGCTATCGGACAGCTTGGTACATTTCATCTCCAAAGGTTTAGATATTATACCAACAGTATATATCAATCCAAGTAAGACCCAGGATGAACTAACTTTAACAGGAAACTACAGCTCAAGGCATTCAACACACACAACCCAACGCAATATTGCGTTTTGATGGTCGATAATACTCATCTTTATAATGCTGTGGTATTCAGCGACTACCGATCGATCTATCAGGCATTAATATTACCTCATTTCGACTATGCCAACGTAATTCTACACGGTCTCCCTCAAGCAACGTTAGCTCCTCTCCAGCTTGCAATGAACACTGCTGCAAGAGTACTAACAGGGGCTTCACGGAGAGAGCACATAACGCCAGTACTGATGAACCTCCATTGGTTACCGGTTCAAGCAAGAACCCTCCACAAAGTTCTAACCTTAACTTTCAAAGCCTCAAACACTCTGACCCCCACAGCCCTCAGCAAGATGATACATAAAGTACCACAGAACAGAAACAGAAGAACCATGATGCAAAACACCCTAGAGGTCCCAAAAGTAATGACAAAATGCACAAGAACAACAACAAATAGGGCCTTTACGATTTACGCTCCCAGAGCATGGAATGCTCTCCCTACCTATATTCGAAATATCACTTACCTAACCCACTTCAGGAAGGCAATAAAGCAGCACCTGTTCACTACATACTACCCTGAATCTAGCCTTAGTAACCATACATATGGCCCCCCAGACAATCTCTCATTACAAGTAAACAATCAGACTCAGCATGAAAAAGGATAATCAACTGATCGCTCAGAATGTACTCCAGTGTAAATAAGATGTAGATATGTTCTGCCTGAAATCAGGTACCAGTGTGATACAATGTATAGAGTTAAGAATTGTACATAGTTTCCCCCAGTTACTTCCAAGTTGATCTCCCTGTTTATTGTAAATACAACTCAAAGTTCCTTGTGTTGTATAGTTGATGTTAAATGTAAACCGCTCTGATCTAAAATAGAGCGGTATAGAAGAACTGTTAAATAAATAAATAAAAAATAAATAAATTTGAGTTCTTTGAAGTGATCCTGACTGGACCCTGGCTGTGCCTGATTGGACCCTGGCAAGAGGTTTTCCCCTAATGCAGATGAGTACTGTATCGACCATCGAAACACAATATTGTGTTGATTTGTGTGTATTGAATGCCTTGAGCTGTAAGTTGCCTGTTAAAAGCTAGTTCATCCTGAGTCTTAATTGGATTGGTATATACTATTGGTATAATATCTAAATCCTTGGACCGATGATGATATGTACTGAGCTGGCTTAATAGCCTACAACCCTTGGGCTTGATTAATGGAATTTATTATTTTGAGGTCCATTAGGATATCATATTTATTTTTTGATATTTAAAGTGGAAGGAATATTTTTTTACTGCTGGTTACATATTAAGGCATGGGAGAAGGATTTGGGCAGAGATCTGGAGGATGGAGAATGGAAAAGGCTGTTTAGGTTGATTGCTAAATTGTCCTTTCATATCATCCTGCTAGACCAGTGCAAACAAGTGGGTTGTGTTCCCCTACCAGCAGATTGGTGGAGACAAAGAACCAATGAAAAGCCCAGATTTCAATGACAGCACTCCCACGCCTCTATCCGCCTCAGCCACCAGAGGCCTCTACAGTATTTCTTTGTCTCCAGCAGATGGTGGCTGGATTTTCTCCTCTCTGAAGAAAATCTGAATATGAAGAGGAAAAGATTGATTAAACGCTTATGAACGACTACCTTTAGGGTGACTCTCTCGCTTGAGTGTGACGTGGGAGGCTCCACTAGACTGCGGTCTTTTTGGTAGCCATAGGAGGAGGGAAAATTGGTTCAGATCCCTGCGCATATCATGATAAGAACCTATTGAGCAACCAGAAATTGGAAGGATTTGGAAGGATCAGGAAGAGTGCAGCAGCCTCACACAATCTCAGCACCCCTTCCCATCCTCTGCTCTCTTCCGAAGATATCAGAAGGCTCTCAAAGGGATCTGCCTGCCAGCCATCTTAAATTCAGTGCTGCAAAACCAATGAAACAGTGTCAGGGGAGTAGTGCTGAGCCTAGCATGGAATCCTCTGCCTGGGGCTCTCAGGGTGTGAATGCCAAGACTTGATCTCGTCATTGTCCTTGTTGGGGGGCTCCCAATTCCGTCTGCGTGGGACACAATTTGGAGTGGACTGTTGGCATGGTGTGGGGGTTTCCTGCCATTTTCTGCATGCATTAGTATCATTTTAACTATCATGTGACTGGCGGTTGTGCGGTCCTAGCACGTGTCCGCCCAAGGGGATCCAATGTGCGTTCGTACCCTAGCGGCTGTTACACGTGTTGCAGTAAAAGCACAGTAAATACATGCCCTTTGGGCCACCGTGGCCTTAACACATGCTATTGTGATACTTGCCTTAAGATTTTAGGAAAACTAACTGCCAAGATGGGCCAATACCTCAAGAAGTCGTTAGCGGGACGGGAGCAGCTGGGGGATGTAGAAAAACTGGGCAAAACTGAAAGGGGATATTTTAAGGGCAACCAACCTTTTTGTTAGAATGGTAAATAAAAGGAAAGAGGAGGCCGCTATGGTTCCCATAAGAAGTAGCTGAAAAGGTGAAGAAGAAAAAAAGGGAGGCCTTCATCAAATACAAGAGATCACAGGCATCTATATTTGGAAAAACTCAAAGAAGCCAGCAAAGTAGCCAGGAAAGCAAAGATACTAAAAGAAGAAGAAATAGCCAATACAATAAAATAGGGGAATAAGACATTTTTCAGATTTGTTAGTGAGAGGAGAAAGGGTAAACATGGTATTGTCAGCCTCAAGGGTGAAGGGGAAGAATATGTAGAAGCTGAGAAGGATAAAGCGGAATTGCTTAACAAATATTTCTGTTCTGTGTTCACAGATGAGGGGCCAATAGCAGGACATCAGAAAACACCCAAAAATAGGAACAGAAACGACAACAATCTTGAACGATTTTCAGAAGACTGTGTTTGTGTGGAACTAGCCAAACTAAAAGTAGACAAAGCGTTGGGTCCGGATGGGATACACCCTAGAATACTAAGGGATCTTGGGGACGTTCTAGCAGCTCCACTGACTGACCTTTTCAATGCCTCGTTGGAGTCGGAAGTGGTGCCAGAGGAATGGAAAGATGCACATGTGGTCCCTTTATACAAAAAAACGGAAGTAAGGATGTGGTTGAAAACTACAGGCCAGTTAGTCTAACCCAGAGGTACTCAAATCCAGTCCTGGAGGGCCGCAAACCAGTCAGGTTTTCGGGATATCCCTAATGAATATGCGTGAGATATATTTGCATGCACTGCCTCCATTGTATTTGAATCTATCTCATGCATATTCATTAGGGATATCCTGAAAACCTGACTGGTTTGCAGCCCTCCAGGACTGGATTTGAGTACCTCTGGTCTAAACTCTGTGGTGATTAAATTATTGGAAACGCTGCTGAAAGAGAAAATAGCGAGGTTTCTGGAGTCCAATGGATTACAGGATCGGAGGCAGCATGGATTCACCAGAGGCAGAACTTGCCAGGCAAATCTGATTTATTTCTTTGATTGGGTGATAAGAGAGCAGCCCTAGACGTGGTGTCCTTGGATTTCAGTAAAGCCTTTGACACCATTCCACACAGAAGACTTATAAACAAACTGAGCTCCCTAGGGATGGACCCTAAAGTTACTGATTGGGTTAGAAATTGGTTTTATTTTTTTTATTTATTTAGCTAGGCTTATGTACCGCTTTTCACCGGGTCAAAGCGGTTTACAGGGAACAGAACGTTTTACAGTTAACATTGTCACAACCCCAGCCCCAGAGCCACGTGCTTAAAGGGTCAGGTTGGACATTATTGTTTTCATCAAAGGGTTAAACTCTTCTTAGCCCAGATGCATGCTGGTACTAGTAGTCCCTTTCTTGAAATAATTAGTTGTGAAAGCCATGTGTAAGGTAAAGGATAAGGTTTATTCCCATAATACACAAACAAAGGTTCAGTGAAGGAAAACAGGATTCTCACCTCATTCAGGATTTTCAAAAAGGTATTTACAGAACTCAAAAGTTAGACGTGCTTCACAGTCTTATTAGCTATGCAGGTGTTAGAACAAACCAGTTCATGCAAACAAAAGCAAGCTTCTTCTTTTAGCTTATCAAAACTGTATTTTAACTTATACCCTGCAAGCTATACTTCTGCCAAGGATTCCAAACTCCCGGCTAGACAAAGTGTACAATCCATGAGACAGTCAGGTAGCAATGAATTGGGTTCAGCAGGGTCTATTTGCATCTCCTCCTGTTCTGACGATATATCTGCTGGCCCTGAGCTTTCCTCATGTAATTCTGGCTTCACTTCAGAGTTTCTCTCTCAAACTCTCCAGCCTTGCTCTACCTGGTCTGGAAAACAGGTAACAGGGCTTTTAGTTAGCACTTTTTGTACAGGTTCCCAAACCTCTCTCCAGCTGTGTTTACTGCACTTACGGCTCTCTGGCTTCTGTGTCTTTCTAGGGTTTGGCCACAGTTCCCTGTTCAGTGTTGTGTTTCTCAGCCTCCTGGGCTGAGTCTGATGCACCCACCTCTGAACTCCTTGTAGCTCACGGTCAGGAAAGGAAGTATGCAGGTACCTCTGCTTTCTGAGTTGTGCTTCTCTGGTACTTTCTTTACCAGACACTTTCCAGGTCCTCTCCTTTCTCTGTCTTCCTTGAAGACTTCTCCCTGGAGCTTTTCACCATGGAACTGTTTCTCTTGGAACTTGTTCCTTCTCTGTAAGGACCGCGAATCCCACTGCCTCTACTTCTCTCCTCTGAGCCGTCTCCTTCCTCTCTCTTCTGCATCTGCTGCTGCTTTCCTGTCTAAGCCATGCTTATAAAACTGCTTCTCAGTTAGGGTTTCTCTCACCCTGACCAGGTGTGTCTGATTTATCCCTTGAGTTAGTTATTGCATCATCCAAGCTTGAGTGTGTCAGCCTACCCTCTGATTCTTCGTGCTTGCTCCCTCTGGCTGCACTTTGCAGTAAATGCACTTTAGGTCTGTCACTTTCTTTAAAGGGATCAGTGATTTCTCCTATCTCCATAGGTTCGCTGGCTTCTACTTCATCACAACATATGTTGTACAAGGAACCGAGTTAACAGTTAACAATTGAAACAGTTCAGCATTTTGATAACAATCATACTATATACTATAAACAAACTACTATACTATACTATATTCAAACGTTGAAACTAAATGGTATGTTAAAACAACTCTTTTCAACTGTGACTGTTTTGATAGTGTTATGTTGAGGTGAGGATAGGTGGAGGGACCAAAATGTTCAGTGAATAGGTGGGTTTTCAAGTGTTTGCGGAAGGCGGGGAGACTGGTAATGTTTCTTCATGTGTCAGGGAGTTCCATAGGGAAGGGGCAGAGAGCTCAAAAGCTTTACAACATGTTTGTTGGTTGTATTTAGTTTTGGATTATGGTATGCTAAGTTTGTTGATTGTAGTATGTCTTCGTGGTCTGCTTGTAGGGGGTTTCTGTAGCAGGTATTTGAGGCAGGTTTCCTGGTGGGAGTGAAGTGCTTTGTGATTGAGGAGGAAGCATTTATATTTGATCCTATTGGTAAGGGGTAACCAGTGTAATTGTTTTAGGACGGGGATAATGTAGTCCTATTTAGTAACCCCCTGGATGGTACGTGCAGCGGTGTGTAGTGCGGTTTGAAGAGGGAGAAGTGTAGATTGGGGTAGATGCTGTTACAGTAGTCTGCATAGGGGAGAGTGAGTGCTTGTAGTGCTGATCTAAAATCTGTTGGTTTGAGGAAGGGACTGAGACACTGTAGAGTCTTTGTTTTGAAATAGATTGTTCTGGCTGTCTTTACTAATTGGTTGAGTGGGAGATGGCAAAGGGTACAGGTAAAGGGAGCTCACTCTGAGGAGAGAGAGGCTATCAATGGTGTACTGCAGGGATCTGTCTTTGGTCTTCTTTTTAACACCTTTGTATGTGATATTGCGGAAGGGCTATTGGGTAAGTTTGCCTCTTTGCGGATGATAGGAGGAGGGAGCGGAAGCCAAAAACCACGACCAGACACAGTTAGGTATGTCCAAAAAAAACTTTATTCGAATAAAGGGGGGGGGGGTTGGATATACCTAACTGTGTCTGGTCGTGGTTTTGGGCTTCCGCTCCCCCCTCCTATTGTACCTCTGCGGAAGACCTCCTTCTCCTGTTTGGTTTTCTTTGTGGATGATACCAAAATTTGCAATAGAGTAGACACCCAGGAAAGAGTAGATAACATGAGGAGGGATCTAGCTAAGCTTGAAGAATGTTCTAGAATTTGGCTGCTGAAATTTAATGTTAAAAAATGCAGGGTCATGCATTTGGGCTACAAAAATCCAAGGGAGCTATACCGAGTAGAGGGTGAAGTACTTCTGTTCACAAAAGAAGAGCGGGACCTGGGCATGATTGTGTCTGACGATCTTAAAACTAGCTAAACAGGTAGAAAAGGCGACGGCAAAAGCTAGAAGGATGCTTGGGTGCATAGGGAGAGGAATGGCCAGCAGTAAAAAGGAAGTGATAGTGCCTCTGTTGGTGCAACCTCATTTGAAGTATTATATGCAGTTCTGGAGACCACACCTTCAAAAGGATATAAACAGGTTGGAGTCGGTGCAGAGGCTGACTAGTAAAATGGTGGTCTTCATTATAAAGCATATGAGGACAGACTTAAGAATCTTAATATGTATACTTTAGAGGAAAGGCTGGATAGAGGAGATATGATAGAGATGTTTAAATATCTGTGTGGTATAAATGCACAGGAGGAGAGCCTCTTTTGATTGAAAGCAAGCTCTGCTACAAGGGGACGTAGGTTGAGGGTGAAAGGGGATAGACTCAGGAATAATATGTGGAAATATTTCTTTACAGAAAGAGTGGTAGATGCGTGGAATAGTCTCCCAGTGGAGGTGGTAGAGATGAGGACAGTATCTGAATTCAAAAAAGCACGGGACAAACACAGAGGTTCTCTAAAGAAAAAGAGGGGACTATTGTAGTAGTTGATATGGAAGGGCAGACTAGATAGGCCATGTGGTCTTTTTTTGCTGTCATGTTTCTATGTTTCTGACTCTGTGTTTTCTTCCAGGAAATGTTGTTAACCCTGTGGCAAGAGAGGTTCCTCATCTCCAGATTCTGGACTCTGCTCTTCTTGCATTGCAGCTTCTGAGTCATCCCTGAAGGGCTAACCCTCAACCGCCCCTCCCCCCCACCAGCTAGCGATCGTGCTGTGAGCCTTCTCCTCGCTTTCTAGGAGGTCTGCGGTGGCTATGCCTCCTGGTGTTGGGGGGGGTCATTTCCGAAGAGAGAGCTTCCGGACTCTGGATTATCCTCCCTGGAATTCCTTTCCTTTTTACTGCAGGCCTGGACATTCTGGCATGGAAATTCAGATCCTGTGGTCTTTGGATGCCCCTGGATGAAGGCTCATGAAGGGCAAGCTGAGAGTGGAAGCCCTGTATGTCTGCCTTTGGCTAAGCGTCCCTGGCGAGGGGTGCCCCCTGGAGATGGGGATCAGCTGGGATCTGTTCAAGATTTGGATGGTGACTTGGATTCAGATGTGGACGAAGAAGTACTCTGGCCTTCAAAGAATTGTGAAGAGGTCAGTGTGATCTGCCTGTTCCAGGAGGATGAACAGGAGGCGTTAATTTCCAGGGTCTATCTACTTTGGGCTTGGCAGATGCTCCAGACATGAAGCAGAAACTGAAGATGCATCCACTCCTGCAAAGGGTGCGGAAACCCATTACTTTCCCGTACCCGGAGGTGCTCAAGAGCCTGTTCCGGTCAGAGTGGGATTCCCCTGACTCCCTGCGTAGGGGCTAAAGGTGTATAAGAAGATGCATATTCTCTTGGACAAGAAGTGCATTGTGTGGTTCGCTGTTTCCAAGGTGAATGCACATGTCATGGCGGTTACCAATTGGGCCACCATGCCTGTGGAAGGATTCTCTGGACCGAAAAATGGATTCATATTGAAGAACTAGTTTGCTGCCACGGCTGCTATTCTTCAGTTGATGGCATGTGCAGGCCTGATGTTTCGAGCCCTGCTCCTGTGGATTCGGTCTCTTCTGCCAGATGATTCTACCCTTCTTTTGGAATCTGCTACGACCTTCCTTTCTGATGCCATGTGCAGCCTGGTACATCTAGCAGCCAGGGATTGTGCTCTGTCGATAGTGGTTTGACTCTGAAATGGGGCAATGGACTCATCTTCCAAAGCCTGATTTCCTGTCTAGCCTTAGATGGACGCTTCTGTTTGGTCCAATTTGGAGAAGCTGGTGAAGGACCTGAGTTAAATGAAAACTTTTTCTGCCTTTTAGAGGCCAGGTCCAAGGGGCCTGTGAAGCAGGCAGGAGCCCCTATTCCATCAACTTCCATCCGCTCTTCACAGATGCACTGGTTGGACTCCCAAGAGTGTTGGGCTCCTGTCACTACCAACTTGGAAAGCTTTTCTACCCCTTTGCTTATGGATGAGCTCATTCTCAGTCCCGAGTGCTTGGGCTCAGGGACCCAGTCCCATCCAGGGGAGGACCCTCCCTGTCTGCACGATGAAGTTTTGGGGCCCCATTTCCTGGCTCTTCTGGTTCGGAGCAGGCTTCGGCTCTTCTCTTAGGAATGGGCCGGGGATACCATAGATCACTGAGTGCTAATCCCTATTCAGTACAGCTATGTCCTCAAATGCAAAGAACCAGTCCCGGCCTCTTTCTTCTTCTCCCTTTGTGGGTCTGTGAATGTCAGGACCTCTGTGTGGATCACCTTAGTCAGGTTGCTCCTCCTGAAGGCTGTGGTGCCCATTCCCCCGAATGATCATGGCAAGGGCAGGTATTCCATGTGTTTCATGGTGCCGATACGGAAGGAGCATTCTGGCTCATTCTGGGCCTCAAGGGTGTCGACGAGCACTTGCATGTCATAAGAACATAAGATATGCCATACTGGGTCAGACCAAGGTCCATCAAGCCCAGTATCCTGTTTCCAACAGTGGCCAATCTAGGTCATACGTACCTAGCAGTTTCCACAGAAGACACTGGTTCCACAATGCTTGTACTGGGTCAAGCATTGATATGCTGGGTCCCTTCTTAATAATGGTTTATGGACCTTTCTTCCAGGAACTTGTCCAAACCTTTTTTAAACCCAGCTACACTAACAGCTTTTACTACATCCTCCGGTAACAAATTCCAGAGTTTGATTACACGTTGAGAGAAAAAATATTTTCTTTTATTAGTCTTAAATAGTTTACCCTGTAGCTTCATTGAATATCCCCTTGTCTTTCTATATTCTGATAACGTAAACAATCGATCTACGTTTACCCGTTCCACTCCGTTCATTAATTTATAGACTTCTATCATATCTCTCCTCAGCCGTCTCTTTTCCAGGTAGAAGAGCCCTAACCTTTTTAGCCTCTCCTCATAGGAGTATCCTTCCATCCCCTTTACCATTTTGGTGGCTCTTCTCTGAACCTTTTCTAATAATGCTATATCCTTTTTAAGATACGATTACCAGAATTGCACACAGTATTCAAGGTGCGGCCTCACCATTGAACGATAAAGAGGCATTATAATATCTTTTGTTTTATTTTCCATTCCTTTCCTTATGATATCTAGCATTCTATTTGCTCTCTTGACGCTGCTGCACACTGGGCCGAGGGTTTTAACATGTTATCCTTTTTACATGGAATTTCATTCCATAGCGATTCTACAGCAAATTTTATTTCCTGCAAAACTTTAATCCTTTCTGACTCAATGCTCTCTCTAACATAGAGCGCAACCCCGCCACCAATTTGATCAGCTCTATCATTACGATATAGTTTGTACCCAGGTATCACAGTGTCCCACTGGTTGTCCTCCTTCCACCATGTCTCTGATATTCCAATCATATCTAACCTCTCATTTAGTGCTATGTATTCTAACTCTCCCATCTTATATTTTAGACTTCTAGCATTTGCATACAAGCATTTTAGAGACTGTATTTTATTCATATTAATCTGGCTATTGGTAGACATGTGTAATTTGGGATCTTTAAGCTCTGTCTGCTCCATACTCGAGGGCATTTGGGCTACTTTGCTCTTTTTTTGGAACCTCTCTGCTTTTGGTGATATCCTTCAAGGATACATTCTTCCGAACCATGTGCTCTTGGGCGACTGGCGGCTTTCCCCTATTATCTAGTTTAAAATCTGCTCTATCTCCTTTTTAAAGGTTAATGCCAGCAGCCTGGTTCCATCCCAGTTAAGGTGAAGCCCATCCCTTCGGAAGAGCCCCTCTTTTCCCCAGAATGTTCCCCAGTTCCTAACAATCCAAAACCCTCATCTCTGCACCATTGTCTCATCCACGCATTGAGACTCCAGAGCTCTGCCTGCCTTTTGGGTCCTGCGCGTGGAACGGGAAGCATTTTGGAGAACGCTATCCTGGAAGTTCTGGATTTCAACTTCCTACCTAAAAGCCTAAATTTAGCCTCCAGAACCTCCCTACTACATTTTACTATGTCATTGGTACTGGCATGAGGGTTTTACATCACCTAGAGGACAGGTCCTAGTTACAGGATCACGTCCTGCCACACCAGAGTGATGTTCTCCTGTCATGTGACCTCTCTCCTCCATGGCAACAGGGATACTGCCAGACTGGAGGTGGGACTTCAGGACTATATCCCTGTAGATCTCGTCTATGTACCTCTCTGTCTTTCTTATGTTTTCCAAGTCTGCTACTCTAGCCTCTAGAGAACGGACTCGTTCCCTAAGAGCAAAGAGCTCCTTGCACCTAGTGCACACATAAGACCTCTCTCCAACTGGGAGAAAATCATACATGTGACACTCAATGCAAAAGACTGGAAAGCCCCCATCTCACTGCTGGACTGCTGTCTGCATGTTAGTTTTAAGCTTGTGTTTAGATCTAAGTTCTTTACTTACTAAGGGTTGCTATGGATATGTATACTAATAAAACTGTACCTAATACGTTTAATATACCTTGTTCACCTGAAGCTTAATTAATCTCAGGCCCTTAGTGTATGACTGATTTGGATAATGAGCTTCACCTGAGAGTACCTCCTTTCCTTTAAGATGTGTAAGTACCTATAAAGCTACGATTGTCCCAGGGGTGGGTGGGTGTTGGGGAGGGAGGGAGGGAAAT
This sequence comes from Ichthyophis bannanicus, assembly GCA_033557465.1. Lineage (NCBI taxonomy): Eukaryota > Metazoa > Chordata > Amphibia > Gymnophiona > Ichthyophiidae > Ichthyophis > Ichthyophis bannanicus. The sequence goes on along the minus strand of CM066034.1, from coordinate 534,345,536 downwards.
AACACTTATTAAAAGAGGGCTGCTACACAGTACCCTGTCCTGTGCTGCCGAAATAAGCTGTGACCAACTTCTTGGGTGATTAACAGTCCTTGCTTGGATAGGAGTCTTTCAGAATGGCCTTTTAACCTGCCACCTGGGGTTAACACCTATTGAAAAGGTTTCACAGGTCTCTTGCCCCCTATGTAGAAGGCCTCTTTGTAAAGGTCTCTAGAAGACTTTGTTGCTCAAAGAGTACTGACCCTGTTTTGTCTTTTATGCTAAGTTATATTCTGATTTGATTTAAATTACAGCTCTTTGCTGCTGCTAGGCTCTGACTTATTATGAAATTTAAACTAGAAGCTCTCTGCTGGGTTCCAAATTTAATCAGAAAGCTCTCTTCTGTGTTTTAAATTTAAACTAAAAGTACTTTGCTGATACTAGGCCCTGAGTGACTATTAAATTTAAACTACAAGCTCTCTGTTGGGTTCCAAATTTAACCAGAAAGCTCTCTTCTGTGTTTTAAATTTAAACTTAAACTGCTCCTACTAGGCCCTGACTGATTTAGCAAAAAACACTGGGTTCACAGATTAATTAGCTTTAATACAAAGAGGTCCTTTCAGAAAATTCCCAGAAGTATATACTCACAATTGCAGATCTCTCTCCAGAAGTAGCATTCCCTTTTTCTAGTCCTTCAAGAAGTGTAATACGCTTCTGGATGGAAAAATTGCGATCTATGATTCAAGCAGTGCGCCAAGGGGAATTCCTGGCAACTCTGAATTTGGCGTATTTTCATATCCTGATCCAGGAGGATCAGCAAAGTATCTGCAGTTTGCCATGCTGGGCTCTCCCCTTCAGTTTGTTGCCCTTCCATTTGGACTCTCCACTGCCCCAAGGACATTCTCCAAGGTCATGGTGGAGGTGGCTGCGGTGATACAGTGTCCAGGGATTTATGTGCATCCATATCTGGGCTACTGGCTCATTCGAGCCCATTCTTTCAGTGGTGTCTTGGGTAGCTTCCCGAGTGGTGTCCTTTCTGATGAGCCTCGGCTGGGTGATCAGTTGGGGAAAGACACAGTTGTTGCATTTGCCAGTTGGAGTTCATGGGAGCAAATTTTGATTCTCGACTGGGCAGAGTCTTTCTGCTGGAGGAGAAAGTCAAAGGGCTGTTGGATTGCCTGGTGCTGTTCTGTTCGTAGCAGGCTTCCAGAGTCTGGGATTATCTTAAACTTCTCAGATTGATGATTGCAACAATCAAGATTGTGCCATGGGTGCATTTTCTTATGCAGCCGATCCAACGATCCTTGCTGACTCGGTGGTACCTGAGTTCTCAGTGGTTCAAGCTCAGGCTCCTGCTCCCAATGATGTCCATCGTCGGACACAGCCATGGATTTCAGACAAGTGCCTGGATCTGGTGGATAACTGAAATGAATCAAACACATTAACTTTGAGCAGTATTGGCGACTGAACAAAGGGGTCAGACAGAAGATGAAGGCGGAACAAAAAGCCTACTGGAATAGTGTTACAGCCAAACTGGAAGAAGCAGCATCCAGGCACGAGTACCGGACTCTGTATGAGACCCTTAGGAGACTGAGTGACAATATCAAGAAAGCGGATGGCACATTCGTGAGCTCCCCAGGTGAACGCCTGCAATGATGGGAAGAATTCTTCCAATAGCTATACATCCATGATCTGTCCCAGGGACCACTATCAGAGCCACCCCCATCGACCTGCGGGAGAATTCATTCCTCAACAGTGAGCCCAACAGTTGATGAAGTAAAGTGTACAATAATGTCATTGAAGAATGGAAAGATAACCGGAGTGGACCAAGTCACTGCCAAAATGATCAAAGCTGGGGGAGACATCCTGCTGCAACAGCTTCACGTTCTTCTAACACTCATCTGATGCATGGGATGAGCTCCATCAGCATGGAAGAAAGCCATCATCGTGCCAATCCTAAAGAAAGGCGAGAGCCAGGAATGTAAGAACTACCATGGCATCAGCCTCCTTTCAGTCGTTAGCAAGGCGTTCATGAAGATCATACAGTCAAGGCTGCAGGAGCATAGTGAACAGACGAGCTGAAGAGCAAGCAGGATTTAGGCCATATGGGGGCTGCACCAATCCAATATTCACCATTCGTCAACTGCTGGAGGAAAGTGAACTATCTCTAGTTCCAGGAGAATGGGAGTTGAGTCAGGAGGTGTTTCAGTTGTTTCTGCATTGCTTTGATTGCCCCAAGATGGATCTGATGGCAACCCGCTCCAGTGCCAAAGTGTGCTGCTTCTTCAATCATAGAGACAGGGTCTAAGGGTGTCGGCACTCTGGCTCAACCTTGACCAAGTCAACACCTGCTGTATGTGTTTCCTCAGTGGCCCCTAGTGGGACATGTGACTCGGTATATGGCATGCTACCCAAGAAGCATTGTTCTGGCAACACTGGATTGGCTGAAGAGAAAGTGATTCGGAGATCTGATGCAGCTCCTGCAAGTGTCACCTCTTTGTTTGCCTCCGTCTCGGGGCCTATGTATCAAGGGCCGCTTGTCCTGGAGGACTCGACTCCCTTCTCACTTACTACTTGGCTCCTGTAAGGAGACGGTTAGCACATACAGGCTACTCTCCGGTGGTGGTTTTCCACTCTGCTCAGAGCCTGGAGGAGGTCTACCATCCTGGCATGAGTGTGGGTCTGGTGCCTTGACTGCTGGTGCAGTGCACGGCAGCTAGCTCCTGAGGCAGCCAAGATGCTTTCTCTGTTGGCCTTTTCTATGAGCTCCCTGAAGATTCAGTGGCAGCTTTGGCCTGTTTCAGAAGTCCATTGGTTGGTAAGTCTCTAGCCTTACACTCGGATTTTTCATGCTTTCATCAGGGAGTTTGGCGTCTGCATCCTCCCCCTCCAGTCAGTGATCCCTTCCAAGGGGCTGTGTCGGGTGCTCAGGGCCCGGATGTCGGAGCCGTTGAAACGTGCCACTCTGAAGGATTTGATGCTCAAGTTACGATTTGTTCCAGCCGATTATGGAGGGTTTGCACATCTGTTCTATCCAAGCGCTAGCGTCCTCTTGGGCGGAATGGAGCTCGGTAGCCCTTGCAGGCATTTGTTGGACGGCAACATGGGCATCGCTCTCCACTTTTGTCAAGTGTTACCACTTGGATGTCTACACTTGGATGGACACGGCTTTTGGCTGTAAGGTTTTGTGAACTGCTATCTTCTTCCTACCCTAGTGGAGGTATAGCTTTGGTACGTCCCACTTGTCTGGACTGGTCTGGCAGGACAATATGGAAGGTGACATTTTACTTACCAGATAATGTCCTTTCCTTGAGTCCTGCTAGACCAGTCCAGGGCAGGCTCCCTGGAACTTGTCAGACGGCTGCCTGGGTGAGAATGTTCACAGTCTTGGCAAGTGCATATATCAATATGATTTGCAAGGGATTGTGGGAAATGCAGTCCATTCACACCAGACACAGCTGCTCACAGTAATTAGTTGTGCTTAAGTGTAAAGCCAATAAGATATTTATTTATGGGGTTATTTCTCCCAACACAGATATGCTTGGTAGCACATAAAACAGGATACTTGCTTTCAGTGTTAAACTTAGAAAAACAAAATCAGGAAAACAACAGTTGAACTTGTCAGGCAATCAAATGAAAAGAATAAAGACCTGGTTGGGAACAAACTGGTCTTTTCTGTAGGCTTTAGCTAATATTTTCTTAGCAGTGCTCTAAACAACAAGCAAAACCCACAAAGAAGGGAAAAACTGTTCTTTTCAGGTTAACTTCTTATATCTTCACACATAGACTCAGAAGTGATTCCCTCAGAGCTCACAAGCAATTAGGTAAGGCTCAATTGCTAGCAGTTACCCAGCTGAAACCCCTTAGCTGGCTTGCTTTCTACTGCGTGGCTAAAAATCCTACTCAGGTGCTTTTCTGAGTAGATTAAAGAACAAGTTTGTATTTCTTTGTGATGGTTCTTGTACTTTGTAACAGTAAATTACCAAAGGAGTTTAGACAGAGAGCAATCCATATATTCACAGCCTGTATCTAAGACCGCTCCCCCTTCTTCAACAATCATGGGTTCAATATCATGGATTGGCACAGAGGAATTTCTCAATGTAGCACTCTCAGGAGAATACTTGTTTCCCTGCTGTCTTTCAAGGTTATAGCTAGGGCATAGATCAGTGTTCATACCTGAGCTTCCATTGCTGTTAGAGTTCCTCTCTAAATAGCCTGGCCAGTATGTAGTCCAGTTCTTATGTCCAGCCTTCCAATCCAGATCCCTGGACACTGGATCTCTCTTCACATACCTTCTGGCATGGGTCTTAGGGTCCCTTCCACGTGCAGCCGTCTCCCTCACAGGTACCGTCTGGAGATTCCTAGCTCTGCAGCACCATTCCTCTGGCTTGCCCCAGTCCAGTGGTGTATGCTGGCCTTTTGAATGTCTCCCAGTATACGTACTGCTCTGGACTCCTTTAGACCTCCCAAATGCTTTTCTCTTTTTTCTTCCACAGGGTTTCTTGCCCTCTCTGTCCGTCCGCACTGGCTTCTGCTTCTGATGATCCTCCAGATGAAACTGAGGATAATTCTGAGGATAAGGATCTCCCAGATGAAACTGAGGATGAGGATCAAGATGAGGATAATTCTCTGTAGAATAAACTCTATCTTTATTCTGCCTAGATGAGTGCTCCACCTTAGCACAGCACAGCTGTGCTGAATCAGGCCCTGCCCTTTGAGAAGAGTGCTTGGGGATTACCTCATAGCCCTCTTGATTGAACACACGTTTCCCCACTTCAGCTCCTCTAATGGCTGTTGGAAACCTGGTGCATTCTGGGACTGGTAGTCTTTTATGGGAAAATTCTGTTTTCTTATTTCTACCAGAACTGACAGGTTGCTTGTTCAGAGTCACTTCACCTTTTCTATAGCTCCTTCCTGAGCTATGATAAGCTTCCTTATCACAAACTGTGTTTGCTCTGTTCTTTTGCGGTGGTACCCTTGGGTCTGCTGTGATTTACAGTAGTGCCAAAAAATGAAGGCAGGTATTTTTTCTACAATTTATTGTTAAATAATGTACTGTGGAGATGTCACACGTGCTTACTTATTTAATCATCATGGTGATTAGTCACACCATGCGTCTGGTGTACATTTTAGTTTACTTAAACTCTGTAGTAGGTTTCTTGGATGACGTTTTGAATTTTTACAACTAGGAAAAGATTGAAAGTTATATGTAAAATATACAATCAGGATGGGTAGGAAGTTGCGATATTAATGACTTTGTAAAGGGACAAGTTGTCACACTCCATGCTGAAGGATATTCGCAATGTGCTATTGCAAAACATTTGCATATATCAAGGTGTGCAGTTCAGAATGTTGTGAAATCAGGTGGCCGTACAAGTCATTCGAAATGTGGGCACAGATGGAAAACTACCGGACGAGATGACTGATTCCTCAAAAGCATTATTACATCTAGTCCACATACTTCATCTCAACATGTGGCTCAGTTATCTAATGATTGAGGAATAAAGATAAGTGCCAGATCTGTCTGACGACGGCTTGTGGATGAATTCAAACTCGTGGCCAGAAGACCTGCTAAGAAGCCTATGATGACCAGGAAACAAAGTGCTGCCCACTTACAGTTTTGTAGCAAGATGAAAGACAAATCTGCTGAATGGTGGGTGAGGGTAATGTTCATAAATGAAAGTACATTTCAACAAGTATGTGGGAGTGGTTACAACTACGTCCGTTGACCAGCAGGTGAGAGACTAAATCCAAAGTACACGATCAAGACTGTTAAACACCCACTAACAGTCATGGTATGGGGTGGTATCTCGGCGAATGGACAATGTGGCCTGCACATTTTTGAGAAAGGTAAAAGAGTAAATGCTGCAAAATACATATCCGTGCTGAATAGTAAGGTTAAAATACACATGAATGTTTCTGGCACAACTATATTTCAGCAGGACTCGGCACCGTGCCACACTGCAAAAAACAGTGAAAAACTTATTTGTGTACAAGATCGAACTGCTACCAAGTTGGCCATCAAACTCTCCGGATCTCAATGTAATTGAAAACTGTTGGAATCTTATGAAGAAAAAGGTGGCAACACACCGTCCAACTTCAGAAGCAGATTTAAAGGACATACTCAACGAAATCACTCTGGCATACTGTAAAACGTTAGTTAACAGTATGCCTACAAGAATCCAGGCTGTGCTGAAAAATCATGGACACCCTATCAAATATTGACACATATATTGTTTCCTGAATAAAGCTTTCAAAATGACATATATATCTTTGGTTCTTAAAGCTTTTGACCTTGAAAGTGACAATAACACATACTTTTCTAATAAAATTCTGATATGTTGGACTCTGCCTTAATTTTTTGGCCACTACTATAATGTCCTTTCCTTGAGTCCTGCTAGACCAGTCAAGGGCAGGCTCCCTGGAACTGTGTTTGCTCTGTTCTTCTGCGGCGGTACCCTTGGGTCTGCTATGATTTATATACTAGGTCCTGCAGGTTCATCTTCTACGGACAGCCTTCTGTTTATGCCTTCCTGTACATACTGTAGTTCTCTACTATTTGATTACTCATTGTTGTCTACTTTAAGGTTGTGTGAGGCTTGCCATGTTCTCCTATATGCTTTGGGATGAATACTGAAGATACCCCTGGTGACTGAGGCAGATAGAGGCATGGGAGTGATGTCATTGAAACCTGGGCTTTTCATTGGTTCTTTGTTTCCACCAATCTGCTGGTAGGGGAACACAACCCACTTGTCTGGACTGGTCTAGCATGACTAAAGGAAAGGACATTATTTGGTAAGTAAACTATCACCTTATCGACCATGTTAGAATATATCTTACTCCATTTAAACTATATAAGATATATGGAACAGCATCTGAAGAGCGGTGATGTAAATGTGGATAAAAGGGAAGCTCTTTGCAGATATGGTGGAACTGTTCTAAAGGGTTAAACCTTTGGGGAAAGGCAATTGAAGTGTAAGAGAGATAATGGGAATAGACTCTCTGTAAGACCCAAAACTATATTTGTTGAACCTGTTACTTGATATGGAAATTGGCTGATCATGGTAGGGAAATTGGCTTATCATTGGAAAGCTGATTGGATTCTTGGATGGGAGGGGTTAAGGAGAAAGATGAAGAATGTCTGTGAAATGAGTTAGATCACATTACAGCAATGCAGTTTCAAAGGATGCAGGCTTTTCGTGAGTTGTGGTCACCTTTTGAGGAATGGTTGAAAAGGAGAGATGGGTATATATCTTGTAATGGATGAAATATAGAACTTGCTACAGAGTTAAAATGATTGAACTTAGTTATGGATATATGTTTGCCCAAACCTTTATTTGAGTCGATACAAGAGCATTGTAAGAACAGGATGGAGTCCATGGAGGGACTAGGGGCTTTGGGTTAGGAGTAAATGGAAAATAACAAGACAATAATAATAGTATTAACAATAAGCATATTAATAATCATGTCTGCCTGTGTTAAAACAGTATAAAAGCAAGAATAATAATTGGTGGATTTTGCTTGTTGGATGTAAAATTTTATTGGAATTTGATTCCTTCCAGTAGATATTAAAAGAAAAAAATAGATGGCTGAGTCACAAATTAGCAGAGTTGTTTGCATCCATGTGTTGATGACTGTGCTGTTCGTTAATGGAATTTGTGTGGGTGAAAACCTCCAGGAAATCAGGCAGTTGTGACTGTACTTAAATTGAACACAGCTGAATATTCAAAGTATGCAAATATTCAGAGTGCAAAACCCCCCACAAAATACTTGTGCAGCTGAGCACCACATGCAGTTTTGCTCCATCTAAGCAGGTGGTGTGAAGTGATCAATGCGCTGATTCCCATGTCCTAGCACTTTAGGGGCCAGTATCCAGCAGTCTTCAGCTGTGGCAGTTAGTGGGGTTTTTTTTTAACACTGGCCGCCACGGCTAAAAAATACCCAGACATTCAGCACCATTATCTGAATAGTGGCTGGTGCTGCATATCTGGATATGGTGGCCAGCCCAGATGCTTACCTGTGTAGCAACAATATTCAGTCCCTTATCAGGAAAAGTTATCTATATACTTTAGGACAGCCTTTGCCCTGTTCTAAGTTTATTCAGATAAATGATCTGGATAGTGAACTGAATATTGCTGCTATCTGGATAAGTTTTGGGACCTCCCACATTCCATCCTGGCACTAGACAGCTAGGAGAGCGGGCGAGGAAAACCATTGAAGGCAGTGTGTAGAAATCAAACCTTTTATTGGTGTCTCAGTGGATAGAACCGTTTAGACACCAATAAAGGTTTGATTTCTACACACTGCCTTCTGTGGCTTTCCTCTCCTCTCTCCACATCTGATCCTTATCCTTTGTGAGTGTGTTGCTTTTTGTTTGGACTCCACTGGATAGCTAGTGCCAGGGCAGTCAGTCATATTTTTAGCCACACTATATGGATAGGGCTTCTGAAAATATACAGGTAGGTCTGGCCAGCGACACTTATCTGGATAGCAGGTGCCTCTATACTCTTGTCTGTGAGAAGGATGATTAAATGGCTTTTCTAGAAAGTGTAGAGTTATTTGAATTAGAAGGAAGGAGATAGAGGCCTGGGGAGCAGGGAGGTCTGGAGAAGTGAGGAGGCATTTGGAGAGGTGAGTTACAAAGATTAGGGGGAGGGTGGCTGAGATTTTCCCTATTCTAACCAGGGCTGTCTCTTTGGAAAGGTTGCAGTTGGTAAATTAGAAAGATATTAATATGCAGTGGCCACTTGCCCTCTGCACTCATTACCTGATTGAATGCCTTCTTTAATAGCATTTTTGTGTTCCGGCTAAGTTTGGAAGGTTACCCATGATAATCATCCAAACCTCACTACACTTAAGTGAACGAGTCCCTAAATGGAATGGACTTTTCAGGCAAGGAGAGGCTCTTTCTAAAACTGACCAGCAGGTGGCACTAGCACCTTTGTAATGGGCACAGTAACATTATAAGCTACTGAGCCTGCAAGGGACAAAATGCTAAAATTCTGCTTTGCGTGTTACTGATAGATATTAAAGAAAATAATTCAGCCTCGCTTTTTTAGATTTTGACGAGGAAGGGGCTTCACTACACCAGCATTACGTCTCTTGACTTTTGCAGGGACTCTGGGCTGTTGTCTTACATAACTGTTCTATGTAAAGTAAAAGCTACTCATGTTACACAGAACACACCAGGTATGCCACCTTCTCATGCAGACAAATCATCACATGACCTCACCGTACTCAGACCTGCCATATAGCATTACTTGTGATTTATCTAGATCCAGCATGACGTTTCCTGCTGGAAAACTTGAAAGCAGACTCCGGGATCTGCAGGCCTATGCCAAGATGAGGTAATTTAGGTATGATCTGTGTGAAGCTGAACGGGATAGTCCCAACTAATGCCTCTATATGTCCCGATGCTAACCGCTTAGCATCGGGATGTGTCGTATTCTGTAGCTTGATATTGCACCGCTACCCAGTTAGAGACCTGCAAGTAAAACTAGGTGAAGCAAAAGCTGGCCTAGTTTAACCTGCAGGAGCTAACCGGGCAGCAGTGCAATATCATCACTACCCGGTTAGCTTCTGCGGCTCCAGGGCATATACGGCAATCCCAGATATTCCGTGTCGGGACCACATATTTTTTATTTAGTTATTTTATATACCGCTTTATCTAGATAAGACAGTTTACATGTAACGGTTTGAATTACTGCTCAAGGCAGTTCACAGAGAATGGTTACAAGTAACAGGTTGTTGGAACTATGTACAAAAGACATTTTAAACTATGTACAAGGAACATTTAACTAGAAGTGTACAGCATGGAATGGTAAAATGACACCAGCATTGAATATTCGGGGTTAGAGGTCAGCGGGGAGGGCTATGTGCCCTAGCAGTGCATAGCTGGTTCAATTCAATATTGGGCTAATAGTGTTTAGACTGGAAAAAGCTAAGAAACATTAGGTTCAGAATATTTATATACCTCACCCTATTCAACAATGTATTTCATTTACCACCTCTTGCACAAAATTTATCTAAGTTTCACTTACACTCAGCAAAGGATGCTTTTGGGTTTTGCTGACTATGAAATTAGTGAGAGAGTAGGAAAGGGGGGAGGAGCAGTGGAAGACATTCATTCAGTTGAGGATCTAAAAGAAATAAATATGCGTTATTACATCATTAAGAGTCTTTATTAGCGCACCAATACGGAGAGACAGAGGTTTTATAGTGAATCATAACCCCCCCCCATCGTTTTGGGGACCAGGAAGTACCGGGAGCAGAATCCCCACCCTACCTGAGCTGGGCGCACCGGCTCAGTGGCCAGCTCGGCCAACAGGGGCAGCGATCCCCTGGAGAAAACCACTGTGGTTCAGGTCTAGAGGGTGTTCCCCCAGGAAGAAGTGAGGTGGTAGCTGAGCAGAGTACAACCAGTAGTTGCTCCGAACGATCCTCAGGCCCCAGACATCAGTGGTGCCGAGATGCCACCTGTGCTCAAAGTGGACGAACCGTCCCCCTACTTGAGGGGGCTCCCTATTGGAAACCTGGTGATTGGCTATGCTCCTTAGGAACTGTGTCAAAAACCCGCCCCTGGCTGCAGCTGGGGCAGAGGTTGGGTCTTCTGAGACTTGGCGCACCTCTGCTGGTGTGGAGCCTGTACCTTCAGCTGGGCAATCTGAGGGCTTTGGTAGTACCAACGCTTCTGCTGGTAAAAGGATTTCTTCCCTTGGTACCTCTTTCTCGACAGGTCAACCATCTTACACAAGAATCTGGAGATGGTGACCTGCTCTTTCTCAATCTCGCCTACCCTCTTCTCCATCAGCTTGCCAAAGAGGTTCTCTCCCTGGCATGGCACATCCGCCAGCTTGTCCTGGACCCACTGCTCCAGGTCTGACAGAAGCCAAGCTAGGCTGCGTGCCTTGATGCCCACTGTTGCCACTCGTGCTACTGACTTGAAGGCATTATAAGTGGCATTGACCGTGCACTTCGAGCAGTCTTTCCCATGGCCCAACAGGCACGGAAGGAATTGAGTCACTCTGCTGGTATGAGGGAGCTGAAGTTGTTGAGGTCTTTCATGATGTCCTTCAGAAACATCCCCATGTAGAGCTGTTAGGAGAGAATTTAGGCAACCAACATGGAGCCTTGGAAACATCTCCCAAAGGCATCGAGGGTCCAGGCCTCCCAGCTACATGGCACAGAGGAGTGGTATTTGGAGTTCTTGACCCACTTCATGGCAGACTCCACCACCAGGGAGTGGTGGAGCAGCTGAGGCTTTTCGAAGCTGGGCGCCTTTTGAACTCTGTGCATAGAATCAAGCTTCCAGCTGATGAGAGGCACTGTTAGGGGGTTCTCCCACATGCAGAGCAGCAACTGCTGGATCATGCAGTGCAAAGGCACCGTGATAGCCTCCTTAGGCATTGAAGGGTATTGGAGAACTCTAACTACTCCGCCCTCTGTTCATCTTCTGCCTTGAGCGAGAACAGGACGACTTTCACCATATCCCAGATGAACTCCTGAAAGGACATGTCCTCCAGGGGCGATTTCCTTCTCTCATATGGAGGGGAAGGGTCTGAGGGCACATCTGGGGACTCGTGCTCGGAGACCAGTGATTCCTCCGTCTCCTATTCCTTGGAGTTTGACTCTGAGAGGAAGTCAAAAAAGCGCCTGGCTTCCTCCCGTCGCCCCTGCCACTTGGTCAGGGAAGGCGGGCACCAGTGGGACCGATGGCGTTCCTCCCCATGGTACCAGTGCTTCGAGGCATCGGATCCTGAGACACTGGACAGAGAGATGGCGGTCGGCACTGGCATGGACTCCTACTGCTGATCTGACATTGCCACCTTGGCAGGGAGAGCATGGGTCTCCAGGATCGGTTGTATGGCCTGTGAGGACGCTGACAAAGGCAGCAGGGCTACCAGAATCCATGCAGCCAGGACCACCTCTATGTGTGCTTCGAGGGCCCGAAGGCACTTGACCAGCACAGTCGTCTCTGAGGCCATAGAGGCTGGGGCAGGAACCTTGGCCACCGACTCCAGTACCCATCCTGGGGACTCATCGATGATTAGAGCATGGGAAGACTGCCGGTGGCCCTCTGGGGCCTTGGGAGTTGACTCCTCCCATCGGGGCAGTTGAGAAGGGCTCTGGTGTCAATGTCCATAGCTCTTGGCCCGATTCTCAGTGGCCCCCTTAGACATCAATGGAGCGGATGATGGTTCCTTCTGTGGCTCCGACTTGAGGTCAAAGGACAGCCTCCATTCCTGGGTACCTCTGCTTCAAGTGAGCACAGGCACCGTGTGATGCCGAAGCCTCGGTGGAGCTCCCCAAGGCATCAATGTCGATGCCGGGGCCAAAGAGACAGAGTCCAACGGCCCAAAGAGGGGCTCATGCTGCTTCTCCTGGCCCTTCAGTCCTTTTGTGGTCATCTGCAAGCAGAAATTACAGGAGGAGGGCTTGTGGTCAGGCCCGAGGCACTGGATGCACCAGTTATATCAGTTGGTGACAGAAATGGCGCATGCATACAGAATGCACTTTTTGAATCCCCCTGGCTGATTTAGGCATGACTGGAAAAACAGCCATCGCAAATCAAACAGCTTAACACTAGAAGCCCCAAAAGGAATTTTACCTAGAAATCTCAAAGGGCGTCAATTGACGCATTATCACGACAACTGCGTTTAGCATGAAATGCAGATGTGAATTAATGTGAAGTTACTTATTTGTTAAATACGTGCAATATGTGACGTCATTAGATGATGTCATCGTGTGTTTATTGTTTGTAATGTCGGAGTAAAACTGTAAACCGTGATTGAGATACGCCACCTAGTGGGAACATGAATTTATACCTAGAAGCCCCATAGTAGGTCAATTGACGCATCCAAGACAATTGAGCGTGTCAATTGACGTACTTTGGGGCTTCTAGGTATAAATTCATTTTCCCGCTAGATGGTGCATCTGTCATTAATTTTCAATGCACATATTTGAACATCTTGACCTTGCTAACAAAGTCATGGAACATGACTGACATGGTTCTAGCAGTGGCGCTAGTATACAACTTCGAAGATACATTTGCGTCAGTTGACGCACTTTGGGGCTTCTAGTGTTAATGTCTCCAGCCAGCAGAAGAGAGACTGCATGGGAGAAAGAAAAAAGTACCAAAGCGCAGAAGACTCGGAAAAAATGCATCGGCGGGACTGGCGCACCTGATGACAGGCGGTAGGCACTTAAGAAACCAGGAAAACTCCCAAAAGGGCAAGAAGAAAATCAACTTTTTCCCAGCAATGACAGGAACACATTTTAGTCGGCTCCGCGGAAAAAGAAAACTGGAGATAAGATGGCACCTCGGCAAGTGGGATGGCAGGCACACATGTGCAATGGAGCCTCCCAAAGGCTTCCTGTGGAAGCTGGAGAGTGTTCCCGTGCAGGGCTCTGTTGAGGACGTCACCCATACATGAGGACTTATTCCTGTTGTCCACAGAGAGCACCTGCTGCAGTTGAGTAACTACACCTTAAGTAGAGCATCTTGTGGTGAGGTGAATGGGCCCTCAGTAGGTTATTAATGAGTACGCATGAGGAGAGCAGCCTCAGAGAGGAGCTGTCCTCTGAGTGTGCTCTGTAGGTCTGTGCTCAGATCTTTCATGCTTGGCCAGTTCAAAATATTTCTACAATTCAAGTAGTCTTCAAGGATCTAGCTGGTAACTAGACTCTCAGAGAGGGAAGGGAGAACAAAGCTGGTGGGACATGGAGCAGAACTGCTGAGAGAGCTGGAAGAGACTCTGACCAAATGGGAAAGCTAGCGGCCATTCCCAAGGACTTTGTAGCTGTAGAAGTTGACGCTAAGGACCTGGCTCTCTGTGAGTTTAGAGGAACCATCAGTGCACCTACAGTAAGGAGCTGCTCGGTCAGTTTTGAGTTGAACCGTGAACTGTGCCCAGTGGTGAGGGCAGTAAGTGGCTGCAAGGTGTGTTCACATTTATGTTTGAAATCTTTATTTTGTATGAGTTTGTATGGAGTAAAAGTCATAGCCTGCGCTTTTAAATAAAACTGTGAGGGTGCCTGTTTATCTCTTTTCTGTGGGTTGGGGGGCAAGTCCCTATCATACATAGAGCTACTGCCTTGTCAAGGTGGTGAAACAATGTGAGAAGATGGTTGCCAAAGCCAGAAGGATCATAGGTTGCATATAGAGAGGAATAACTAGCAGAAAGGAGAAGGTATTAACGCCTCTGTACAATTCGTTGATGAGGCCTCACTTGGAGTATTTTGTTCAGTTTTGGAGACCATATCTCAAAAAGGACATAAAAAGACTTGAAACGGTTCAGACGAAGGTGACCAAAATGATTTGGAACCTGCACTAGAAGACATATAAGAAGACATAACTATGTATACCCTGGGGGAGAGGAGGGATGGGAGATATGATACAGACCTTTAAATATTTAAAGGATATTAATGAACAAACAAACCTTTTTCAAAGAAGGGGAAGCTGTAAAACACGAGGGCACACAATGAAGCTGCAAGTCAGAAAAGTAACACCAGGAAATACTTTTTCAATGAAAGGTGGGTGGATACTTGGAATGCTCTCACAATGGAGGTGGTGGGGCAAATAATGTGATGGAATTCAAAATGACATGGGACACAGTAGATCCCTTTATAGCAAGAGGATGAAAAGCATATTTAAATATATGTTTTACTTCAATAAGTAGAGAGAGACTGACCTGCATGGAGCAGCGGGTACAACCCCAAGCACAGTCACAGAGGAAGGTGACCTGCACGGAGAAGGAAGTTATTCACCTGTAACAGGTGTTCTTCGTGGGCAGCAGGAATTAGTCCTCACATATGGTGATGTCTTCGACAGAGCCCCATATGGGAACGCTCCCCAACTTCTCTTGGAAGCTTTTGGGAGGCTCCACCATGCCTGCACGCCTCCTTCCCACCTGCTGCGGCGGCACCATCTTGATTCAGTCTGATAACATAGTTATAGGAGAGGACAACTCTTTGGGGAGGTGGGAGGGTTGTAAGGACTTCATTCCTGCTGTCCACGGAGAACACCTGCTACAGGTGAGTAACTATCTTTTCTCCGTGGACAAGCAGGAATGAGTCCTCATGTATGAGACTCCCAAGCTACAGGCTACCAAAAACCGAGGAGGCCATCGAGAAGCCCAACGGGCAAAACTCAACTGTGACATGGTAACAGGCTTAATGGCCAAAAGACCAACTATGTACAATAGCAGTGATTCTCTCTTCCCTTTTCTTTTTTGGTAGCCTGTATAGAACAGAATGGGTCTAGGGGGGATGCAGTTGGATTCTAATCCCCAAAGAGATTCTGAATTACGGATTGGCTGACGTTTACTGTCGTGTTGGGAATCCCCTTCTAGGCAGTAGTGAGATGTGATTGTGTGGACCAAAGACCACGTTGCGGTCCTACAGATCTCTTCCATGGAGACTGAATGTAAGTTGGCCACCGACATAACCATACTCTGATATTGTGAGCTCTGACATGGTTCAGGCCTACTTGGGCCTAAGTGAAATAGATGCAATCTGCTAACCATATTGAAAAAGGGTGTTTGGGAATAGCAGCCCCTTGCTTATTGGGGTCAAAAGAAACAAAAAGCTTAATGAGCTTCCTATGGGCATTTGTCTGTTCCAAGTAGAAAGCTACGGCTCGTTTACAGTCCAACATGTGCAACGCAGCTTTGTGGGCATTAAACTTCAGGAAAAATGTTGGAAGAGCAGTTGACTGATTAAAGTGAAAATTTGATACCACCTTTTTAAGGAATGTAGGATGAGTATTAAGGACCACTCTATTATGCTGGAATTTGGTGTAAAGTGGATGAGCCACTGGAGCCTGAAGCTCGTTCACTCTGCGTTCTGAAGTGACTGCCAACAGAAACAATATCTTCCAGGTCAAGAACTTGAGAGGACTGGAATTGAGCAACTCAAAGGGAAATATCATGAACTGGTCACAAACCACATTGAGGTCCCAAGACACTGTAGGAGACTTTTAGGGAAGCTTCAAGAGAAGCAAGCCCCGCATAAAGCGAACAATGAAAGGCTGTACTGAGATGGACTTGCCTTCCACTCCTTGATGGTAAGCTCCAATTGCACTGAGGTGGACCATGACTCGGTGAAGTGTAGAAGATATTAAAGCAGTTTTTGTGTGGAACAAATGAAAGTATCTAGGGCCTGACCTTCACACCAGACAGCAAACCTCTTTCATTTGCAAGAGTAAGACTTTCCTGGAGGCCAGGTTGAGCTGAAATAACACTAGCCATTGTCCTGTATCTTGCATTATTAGATCTGGCAGATGGCTGAGTCATAGCAGCTCCAGATTGGAGTCATTCAGAGACTTGGTGGAAGGAGGACAACCAATGGGACACTTTGATACCTGGGTACCCACTATATCGCCATGATAGAGAAGATCAAATTGGTAGAGGGGTTGCAATCTATGTTAGAGAGGACATTGAGTCACATAGGATTAAAGTTTTGCAGGAAACAAAATACACTGTAGAATCTCTATGGATAGAAGTTCCATGTAAAAAGCGGAAGGCGACGGCAGTGGGGGTATACTACCAACCAACCAACCACCTGTCCAGAATGAACAGATGAATGATGAAATGCTAAAAGATATCAGAGAAGCTAACGTAAGTTACAACACGGTAATAATGGGTAATTTCAATTACTCATGTATCGATTGGATCACTGTCACAGCAGGACATGCTAGAGAGAGAAAGTTTCTAGATGAAATAAACAACTGCGTCTTGGAGCAGCTGGTTCATGAACTGACAAGAGGGGAAGCTATTTTGGACCTAGTCCTTAGTGGAAAACAGGATCTGTACAAGAGTGTTAAGGGTTTTGGGGCCACTTGGCAAAAGTGATCATAGCATAATCGCATTTAATTTAATAAATGGAAGAAAGATGGTAAGGAAATCCACAGTATTATCTTTTAACTTTCAAAAGGGAGACTATGAGAAAATGAGAAAAACAGTTAAAAAAAACCCAAAAACTAAAAGGAGCAGCTGCAGAAAAATTTAAAGATTTATATCAAGCATGAGTGTTTAAAAGTACTATCTTGGAAGCCCAGATCAGATGTATTCCATGCTTTAAGAAAAGTGGAAGGAAGGCCAAAAAACTGCCAAATCTGTTAAATTTTTTTGAAGATGTGAATAAACAGGTAGACAAAAGTGAGCCAGTTGATACAGTGTATCTAGGTTTTCAGAAAACCTTTGAGAAAGTCTCTCATGAGAAACTCTTGGCAAAATTAAAAAGTCATGGGATTGGCGACAGTGTACTTTTGTGGATCAGGAACTGGTTAAAAGATAGAAAATAGAGAGTAGGGCTAAATGGCCAGTATTCTCAATGGAGAAAGATGAATAATGGAGTACCCAAGGGATCTGTGCTGGGCCCACTGCTTTTTAACATATTCATAAATGACCTGAAAATAGGAATAATGAGTGAGGTGATCAAATTTGCAGATGACACAAAATTATTCAAAGTTGTTAAAACACAAGAGCATTGTGAAAAGTTGCAAGAGGACCTTGAAAAATTGGAAAAAAGGACGTTCAATTGGCAGATGAAATTTAATGTGGACAAGTGCCAAGTTATGCATCTAGGAAAGAACAATCTAAACTATGGTTACATGATGCAAGGAATCACCTTAGAAACTATGACCCAGGCATCATCATGGATAATACGTTGAAACCCTCCACCCAGTGTGCAGCAGCAGCCAAGAAAGCAAATAGAATGCTAGGAACTATAAGGAAAGGAATGGAGAATAAAACAAATGATATTATAATGCCTTAGTATCATTCCATGGTGCAACTGCACCTTGAATATTGTGTGCAAGTCTGGTTGCCATATCTTAAAAAAATATAGCTGAATTAGAAAAAGTACAAAGCGTGCTAAAAATGGTAAAGGGAGTGGAAGGATACCCCTATGAGGAGAGGCTTAAAAGGTTGGGCTGTTCAATGTGGAAAAGATACGGCTGAGGGGGGATATGATAGAGGTCTTCATTTACCCATTCCACTCCATTAATGAATGGAGTGGAACGGGTAAATGTAGATCAGTTGTTTATGCCATCAAAAAGTGAAGAGACTAGAGGACACGCAATGAAGTTACAATGCAACCCATTTAAGACTAATAAGAGAAAATAGTTTTTTTACTCAACGCGTAATCAAACTCTGGAATGCGTTACTGGAGGATGTAGTAAAAGCTGTTACTGTAGCTGGGTTTAAAAAAGGTTTGGATGAGTTCCTGGAGGAAAGGTCCATAAACCATTATTCTCCAGGAACAAGCAGGAAGTCAGTCCTCACATATGGGTGACGTCGACGGAGCCCCCATGCGGAACAAATCCCCAGCTTTCGAAGAAAGCCTTTGGGACTGCATCACGCATGCGCGGTCCCCTTCCCGCCCAAGGGTGCCATCTTGCCCATTCTCCTTTTTTCCGCAGAGCCCAAAGGGCGGCGTCCTAGTTTCCCTGTGGAAAAAGTAGTAAAAGTTAGAAAATTGTTTTTCTGCTTTGCCGGTTCGATGCCAGTTCCCCTTCCCGCCTCGGGTCGGTGCACCGGTATCGAGTCCGGTCCAATTTTTCGTTTTTGTCCTTAGAGACTAGCGTTCGCGCTCTTTTTTCTTTTTAGCTGGCAGTCCGGTCCTTTGACCTTGCAGGGGCCCTTTTTCCCCCAATGGCTGCCAGTGGGTTTAAGAAGTGTGATCGGTGCACGAAATTGATGTCTCTCACCGACACACACGACTGCTGCCTCCGCTGCCTTGGGCACGACCACGACCCCATGGTCTGTGGCCCGTGCAAGAAGATGTTTTCCAAGACCTTGAGGAGCAGGCAGCAGCAACATGACAGGATTTTTCCTGAGTCCGCACCCGCCTGGGCCCGGGCCCGGACCTCGTCAGAGGCCTCAACCTCTTGGGAGCTGTCTGATCCCGAGCAGTGTCGGGTGTCCTCTGAAAGGGGGTCTTCCTCGCGGGAACACCGGAGGAAGAAAAAATCCATGAGGGTGGTGGTGTCTGAGAGCTCCGAGCGGCCTGGTCCCTCGCGGGCTCGGTCGCAGTGCCTGGCTCACCATCCCGGATCCTCGGAGTCGGAGAGGCCTGCCAAACTCCCTCAAAAGGAACCGGAGACACCGAGGAAGGTAAGCCCTGTCCTCGTTGTTGACTCTCCTCTGGGAGAGCCAGCATCAGGACCCGACCCGGGGGCTGCGGAGCCTCCTGAGCTCGGTCTCAGGTTGGCGGCCTTGGAGCGCAGCGTGTCTGCCTTCATTGATCAGCAGCGGGCGCTGATGGCCGGTCTCACGTCCGTCCGCCCTGACCACCAGGACTTCGACATCCAAGTCGATCCCAGAGGCCGAGCCAATCCTCGAGACACTAAGAACTCGAGTCGATCCTCGGCCGAGGTCCCTCTCGACCTTCCATTTGGGACTGAGGTGTCGACGCCAATTCCCTCGGCATTGGGGCAGTCGAGACTGAAGCCCTCAAGGCCGGAGCTGCTCGACTCCTCCTCGGAGGGGTCCGGTTGGGAGACTGAGGACAAGGAGTCTCCCGACACCCACCGTACCAAGTACGTCCCGTCAGACTCCCCAGGATCTGAACCTCGGAGAAGGTCACCCCCAGAGGACACCTGGTTCTTGGACTTCGTCTGGGACATGGCAAAGGCTTTGTCTTTCCCGGCGGATGCCAAAGAGGAGCCTAGAGCTGAGGAGCTCGAGGTCCTCCAGTATGACTTTCCTCCTAAGGAATCCTTTACCGTACCGGTGCCCCCAATTCTGGAACGTCTGATGCTCCGCATGTGGGAGACACCGGCCTCAATGGTCCTCAGCAGGCGAATCGATTCCATCTATCGAGTTCGCAAGAGCCCTGGGTTCCAAAAAGCACAGCTGCCACACAACTCCATGGTTGTGGAATTGGCCATGCGCCGGCTCAAGAGCCAGAAGACGCACTCCTCGGTGCCTCCTGGCCGGGAGACCCGCAACATGGATGCCTTCGGCAGAAAGTGCTACCAGGGTTCAATGCTGTCATGCCAAATACAGGCGTACCAGCTTTACATGGGCATGTATCTGCGAGACCTGGCAAAGGAGATTGCCGGATTCTCAGCTGGTCTCTCCGAGGGACCTTTGCAGCGCTTCCAAGTTTTGTCCACTGGGATCCGAGCGTGCTCGACGTTCCTGGTGAGGAAAAAGTTCAAGATGCTTTCCCTTGGAATATTGCTGCCTTACCTCCACCAGGGAGACTGGCTATACTCCTTAGATCTCAAAGATGCATATACACACATCTTGATTCATTCGGACCACAGACAATATCTAAGATTTGTAGTGGGAGGAAACCATTTTCAGTACAAAGTACTTCCATTGGCCTAGCCTCGGCCCCCAGGGTATTCACAAAGTGCCTTGCGGTGGTGGCGGCCTTCCTAAGAACTCAAGGGGTGTTTGTCTTCCCCTACTTAGACAACTGGCTCATCAGAGCCCAGTCAGCTCTAGAAGCCCAACAGGCCATGTACCGCACTATCCAGTTGCTCCAGTACCTGGGCTTTGTGATCAATTACACAAAGTCCACTCTGGTTCTCTCTCAGGGACTGGAGTTCATAGGGGCAAGGTTAGACACCCTTCAGGCAAGGGCTTATCTACCAGAGGAAAGGGCACAAAGACTTGTGGCCCTAGTACACCAGGTGAGTCGCAGATCCCGCATCTCAGCCAGACATTTTCTGCGCCATCTTGGTCACATGGCCTCCACAGTGCATGTGACACCCAATGCTCGACTACACATGAGAACAGCTCAGTGGTGCCTCAGGGACCAGTGGACACAAGTCACAGTCAGACTCAGAGACAACATCAAGGTGTCCCAATGCCTGATACAGTCGTTGAAATGGTGGCTTCAGCCTCACAACCTTCTGCAGGGAGTGCCTTTTCAGCCTCCCACGCACTCCAGGGGGCTGACTACAGATGTATCCCTGCTGGGAAGGGGTGCACATTACCAGCAAGTTTGCACTCAAGGTTTGTGGTCTCCGTGGGAGAGCACACAACAAATCAATCTCCTAGAGCTTCAAGCGATCCGCCTAGCTCTTCGGACCTTTGTGCAAAACCCTGGCTCATTAATCTGTCCTGATTCAGACAGACAACCAAGTAGCAATGTTCTGTGTGAACAAACAAGGGGGCACAGGCTCTCGCATCCTATGTCAGGAAACCCTGGACCTATGCTCCTTTGCAGTCGGCCAGGGTATGCACCTCAAAGTGGTTTACTTACCAAGTCAGGAGAACTTCTTAGCCGACAAGCTAAGCAGAATTCTCCAGCCGCACGAGTGGCAACTGAATCCCAACATAGCCTAGCAGTTCTTCCAGTGTTGGGGGCGACCATCCATGGATTTGATTGCAAGCCCACAGAATCACCAGTTGCCCCGTTTCTGTTCCAAACAGCCACACCCACACAGGGTGGCTGCAGATGCTGTCCAAATATTATGGTCTGTGGGCCTTCTATATGCGTTTCCTCCCACACCACTGGTAGCTCAGAACTTATTCAAGATCCTTCAAGACAAATCCCCGGTCATCCTGGTGGTGCTCAGGTGACCGAGACAGCCTTGGTTTCCGCTGCTCCTGCAGCTGGCGGAGGAGGCTCCAATTCCTTTGGGATTTCCATCCAATCTCCTGTCGCAGGAGAGGGGTTCTCTTCTGCATCCCAACCTCAGGTCCCTCAACCTGATGGCATGGCTGCTGAAAGGGTAGTCCTTGCACCACTTCTCCTCCCTAAAAAGATAGAGGATGTGTTGCTAGCCTCTAGGAGGCAATCGACTAGGAAAACCTACGCATTTAAGTGGCGTAGATTTGAGGTGTGGTGTGCTCAGCAGAGTGAGAACCCATTCTCCTGCCAGGTAGCTGTGGTGTTGCAGTATCTGCTTCACCTGTCAGATTTAGGCCTTAAGTCAAACTCGGTCTGAGTTCACCTTAGTGCTTTATCAGCACACCACTCTCCAGTGGAAGGACAACCTCTCTCTGTACATCCCTTAGTGTCCAGGTTCCTGAGAGGTCTGCTTCTGCTGAAGCCCCTGGTCCCCCCCCCCCCACCCCAGCGACCGAATGGGATTTGAATGTGGTCTTACTCGCCCACCTTTTGAACCGATGGCTACCTGCCATCTCCGCTTCTTTTCGTGGAAGGCACTTTTCTTAATGGCACTCACTGAGTAGACCTGTGGCCTGGGTCCATTCAGAGTCCACTGAACTTGCCTTATCTTGATGTGTGCCATGTGTAACATGTACTGTGGAGGCCATGTGGCCTAGTTCAGTCAACATCCTGCAAGCTGTTACTTGATGACTCAATTGAGTTTCTATGAAGTCTGTTGTGAGGTAGGAAGGCTCTTACCTGAGTTGTGTCAAGCAAGGCTCCAATGAATTCCAGTTGTTGAGGGGGCTGTAGGCGGGACTTTGGGGTAATTTAAAATGAACCCTAGTAGTTCTAACACCCAAATGGTCAATTGTGTTGATTCTTGAATTCCTTTTGGAGTGGTACCCTTGATCAGCCAATCATCACATTGTCTGGAGGTATGCTGCTACTACCGCGAGGCATTTTGTGAAGACACGAGGTGCGGGGCTGGGCCAAAAGGCTGTATTCTGTACTGGAAGTGTTGTTCACCCAGGATGAATCTCAGATACTTCCTTTGAGGGGGATGTATTTATATGTAGGTATACGCATCCTTCAGATCCAAGGAGCATAGCCAGTCTTCTTTCTGAAAGTAAGGAAGTAGGGTGCCTAGAAAGATCATTCTGAACGTTTAGATCTAGGATGGGACAGTATCCTCCTGTTTTCTTGGGAATCAGGAAATACCTGGAATAAAACCCCCAACCTCTTTGCTCTGGTGGCACAAGCACAATCACAATCACAAGATCTGACAGGAGGGCAGTGATTTCTCTCTGAAGTAAATCCTGATGCAGAGGATCGAGATGATGCACCCTCAGGGGTCAATTTGGTAGTAGTTCCAATAAATGTAGTTTGTAACTGTTTTTGATGATCTGTAGAACTCATGAGTCTGAGGTTATGAGGTGCCACTTTTGTTCAAAAAGAGTGAGCCTTCCCTTGACTGGAGGATTTCCTACTGCAGTTATTGGAAGAGTAGCTATGCTCCGAAGGAACTAGTGAAAACCCTGCCCCAGGTTTTGGCTGAGGAGCCAGCTGGGCCTTCTGAGGCTTCTCTTGATGTTGCTGTTGGCGAGGGGCCTGCGGGGCTGGGATGTCTGGGCCGCAGGAAAGTACATATCCCTGTGAGGGTAATAGGTCTTTTTCTGACTCCCAACTTGGTACATCCTCGGATAGGAGGCCTGCTCAGACGTGCGCCTGGAGAGTCTGGTAAGAGTAACATGCTACTTTTCAATACAGCCAGCCTTCTTTTTGACCTGTTCACTGAAGAGATTCTCTCCATGGCACAGGACATCTGCCAGCTTGTTCTGCACTGATTGTGCCAGGTCTGATGAATGGAGCCAAACTAGTCTCCGAGCACCTATGGCAGCATTTCTGGATACTGTTCTGAAGATATCATAGGTCACTCGGACCATGAATGTTGAGCAGTCCTTACTGTGGCCCACTAGGGAATGATACTGATCTTCATATCGGCTAAGTCACACATGATGTTCTTCAAGAACATGCCCATATAGAGCTGGTAAGAGGCCACGCAGGCTACAAGCATGGAACTCTGAATACATCTTTTTGTTTATTTATTTATTTGATTTTATATATCACACTATTTCAAAATCAGTGCAGTTTACATAGCACATGAACAAGAGAATGGTATTAAACTGAAGCGTGAATAACATTGACAGGAACATCAACTTGAGTTGAACAGAGGGAACTTGGGTAGAACAGGGGGAACTGAACTGAGTGGAGGAGTGGCCTAATGGTTGAGGCAAGGTACTTCAGGCTGGAAGGTCGGGGGTTCAAATCCCACTAGAGGACAGCAACCTTGGGCCGGAAGGACTGGGGTTTCTATTCCCACAGGTGCTCCTTGTGGTCTTGGGCAAGCCACTTAACCCTCCATAACCCATGTTCCCTATAAAATAGTTATCTCCAAGTTATAGTGCCCTGTTCAATGTAATTTCAGTTTGTTCAATGTAAACCGCACTGATGCAGAATAGCGCGGTATATAAGAGAATGTAAATAAATAAATAAGTTGTAAGAAGATCTTCACATTTGCAAAGGGGAGGTTCACCTGTGGGTTAACAGACAATGTGCATGTCCTATCTATGGTATGTGATCGTAGAATAGCTGGAACAAGTGAGTCTTTATGGCTTTTCTAAAGGTTGACTGGTCGGAGATGGCACGGATTGAAGCAGGGAGAGCTTTCCACAGGATTGGTGCATATAAAGAAAAGGCATGGTTCTTGGTGGCTTGGGTGCACGCCTTATTGATGAAGGGGTCATAAGCGTGTTCACCATTCTTGATCTCCTCATTCTGCTATTTGGGGTACGTTGTATGATTGAGGCAAGGGAGTCCACAGACATGTCATGTAGAATCTTGAACGTCATCAATAGGGCTTTGTAAATCAGACAGCTTGCTATTGGGTGTTTGTGTGTGGAGAGCCATTCTGAGACAGCAGTGAAACATTCTGTAATGATGGAGAAGTTAAGACTGTCTGGTGAATGGGGGTGTACAGAAAGACAGGGGCGGCCCAAGAGGGGTGCGGGGCCATGTGCGGAGACTCATTGCGGGGCCTCATTTGCAAAATGTCGGTTGACTATGTTGAATTTTTTAAAAATGCTAAAGATTTTCACAAATCCCTAAACATTTCAGAGAAATTTTCCTCTATTAGCTAATCTTCCCTGAAAACACACAGTAATTAAATGTTTGTGTGTGCCTCTCATTCAGGAGTTACCGAAACCTCAGAGGCTCATCTGTCTGGATCCTCCCAGTTGGCCTATTTGATACCCAGAAGGAAAGACAAGTTTCAAAGCTATTTGCATGCATACATCGGCTATCTGAAAATTGCCCCCCCCCTCCCCAGCAGGGCTAACAATGCACGTAATTCAGCTGTATTTAGAGGGGGCGCTACTGGTGGGGTGTTTAGGAGTGGAGAGGATTATAACATGTATAGATTGCATTTTTAGACTGGCGCACTTTAATTCCCATGAAAATACTGATCGCATGAAACGCGGATGCAAATGCCTGGGCACACTTTTTCTTTAGCAATGGGTACAAAGTCTGCAGGGGAAAATAGAACATCTGCAAACATTGTCCCAATGTGGACAGGCTGAAAATGTCTTCTACATTTTTTGTCTTTTTTTTTTTTTTTTAATTCCTTGCTTCACGATTCTAAGCACTGAGGCAAGAATGTGACCTTATGGGGGTAATTGTATAAAGCCATTCCCGTGCCTCTCTGGCCACATGCACACAAATGATCTCTGATATAATACTGACCAGCATAAAAGTACACACTCGGGCATCAAGACACGTACTGGTGGCCGTGCACATGGCCTACTGCTAATCATTTGTATAGCGCTACAAGGCGCACACAGCGCTGTACATATAGATGTAAGACACAGTCCCTGCTCATCAGAGCTTACAATCTAATCAAGATGAAAAAACATCACAAAATTGGGGACTGAAGTATGACAAGATAGACAGAAGTAGTGAACAAGAGAGTGAGGAGTATCAGGATCCAAAAGCAACCTCATAGGTGCCTTAAAATGCGCTTTAGCGAGATGCCGCTTTATAAAATGGGCAGAGCATGCAGATATGGATGTAGATAATTAAATACCATGGGAGACAAGTCAAAGCGTTTTAGCTGGTTTGCACACCTGTATATGGCCTCCTAGGGGTGGAGAAGCAAGGTAATATCTGAACAGTGGCATCCTATGGTTAAATGTGAAACACACTCAGCCCGATATTCAAGGGCACTGTTTGTGCGACTGAATATCCTTACAGATCATGGAAAAAACACCTGATTAAAACCAGGGTGGTCTGTGGATGGATTGGGGGCAGTGACGGTGGCGATATTCAGCTGTTAACCGATAGCTTAACTGGCCAAAATTAGGATAGGTCAATGGCTGTCCTAAGTTTAACCAGTTAGCACTGTCCGGTTAGAGGCTGAATATCACCAATAGCGGCACTGCTGTCTAGTGAGCCCGGATATTCAGCAGCAGAAACCAGACATGTTCTAAATTGGCGTTGACTAGGCGCTTTAAACAGCTTAGCTGCCACCACTCAATATGCCTTCCCCCCCAAATTTACATTCATATTTGAAAAATATAGGCATCAGTTCTGTGTTCACCTAGAATATAGGCACACGTTAGGCCACCTCTAGTAGTATGATTTATGGTTTAGGCACTTGATATACTGCCCTTCACTTGTGCATCAGAGCGGTAAGTGCCTACTTGCCCTCATAAATTAGGCTTTACATAGATGCCTTAAAATGCACTTTAATGAGTTGTGGTGCACGGAAGATAATACACCGTAACTTGAGCTCACCTGCATGAATGTATATGAATATCCAGCTTTATTCTGCTATTCTGTAGCTGAGCCTGCTTGCCAGTGACTGGAGAGATGACTATTGGTTATTCTGCATGGACATATCAAGAGGAAATACAGGGGCTCCTTTACGAAAGCCTGCTAAAGCTTTGCACTTAATGTGCGTTACAAACACACATTAGGTGCAGAGGCTCTGTGTCAACTGTCGGGGGAGGGGGGCATGACCAGCATGTTCCCAGCAGGTAACATGTGACTGAATACCTTAACGTGCCATGCACTTAACACCGGTTCACCTAACGACACCCATAGAAGTGTCATTAGGCGAACCTGTGGTAATTGCCATGTTAGCTACATTCATGCACTAATGTGTTCTCCACACACATACACACTCCACTCCTAATGCCCACTCTCCACATTAGCATGCTAGTGCCAGTTGACGTGCGTTTTAGCAGTCAGTAGCTGGCATGCTGACGCATTAGCGTTCACCGTAGCTGATTATCTCACTTTAAAACTCGTGTTAAATGGCTAGCCAGAGTTTAGTGAAAAGGCCCCACAGTCCATATGTTTTCTAAATGCCTCCTTCCCTCAGTATGCTATATTCTTAGTCAGTGGGGAAGGGAGGGGCAGAATAGTGGCATTGCCGCCCGCCTTTTAGAGGACCATTTTAAATGCCATTTCTGCAGGTAAAGCAGTGTTTATGTGTAGAATTAGGCATCTAATGTGCGTATAAAATTGCATACATGCAGCATGCACATATCTAACTTCATCCGGACTAAACGGAGTCATTTCCAGAGGCGGGCTTCAGAAGGGGTGCGTGTTTATATGCATACTTTATATAAAATATGTACATATGCATATAAATTAGCTCCAGAAATATTTATAAAATATGTACATATGCATATAAATTAGCTCCAGAAATAGAGGCTGGTCAAAAGCAAGTCTAAATGCAAGTGCTTAAACTCCTGAGGTGATCTTCAAAAAGGAAGTCTACACATGGTTTTGTTTTGAAAATGTTCTGGTATCCCCACAGGCAAAAGTATGCAGGTACTATTTAGGCTTGTACTCATTTATAAAATTGCTCACCTAATGAACGACTGTTCTGTTACCTTGAGCCCTGCACTCACAGGCACTTTGTGGTACCTGGAAATTAGCAAGTTTGTGTGAGTGCTAGGCATGACCCACCTACCCTGCTGAAGGACCTGTTGTTGTCATTGCTGTATATTGGCCCTTTGTTCTTTCCCTTCCCCTGCTGCTCCTTCTCTTAGATCAGTGGTTCTCAACCCAGTCCTCTGGGACCCCTTGTCAAGTCAGGTTTTCAGGGTATCCACAATGAATATGAATGAGATAGATCTGCATACAATGGAAGCAGTGCATGCAGATCTATCTTATGCGTATTCATTGTGGATATCCTGAAAACCTGACTGGCCTGGGGGCCCCAGAGGACTGGGCTGAGAACCACTGCTTTAGGTAGTTATCTAGGAGCCTCCTGGCATTTGTGTATTTACACATTTTATTCAGACTGTCCTGTTCAATGAGATAGTTGGCCACCAATCTTAATTCCCTAAAGCTACATTCGTGGAATCTTTTCACCCACGCTCCTTTATTATTTTGTTCTATACAATAACAGATTAGGGCAAACAGCAGCCTTAGGTACAGCTAGCCTCTTAGCCCTCTACCCTGGCGATACAGTCCTCAGATTGCAGTGAGACTAATTAGATTAGTTTGCGCTGACGACTTCTATCTGGAACAGCAGCAATATCCATTTGGCAGGTTTAAAATACCATCCATTGTATATGTACAGTGATGTGTATGCCTTGTAGCGCTATACAAATGATTATTAGTAGTAGTATTTGAGGACACTATCCATCTCTGGCCCTAAGGAACTGAGTATTATGAATTTGAGTCTTTCACAGATTGCCCAGTTTTTATGAACAGTGGCTAATAATGTACCTTGAAGGACTACAGAAGGGGACTGCTACTTCTGGAGAGAGATCTGCAATTGTGGGTATATACTTCTGGGAATTTTTCTGAAGGGAATTCTTTTGATTAAATCTGATTAATCTGTGAACTCGGTGTATTTGTTAAATCAGTCGGGGTCTAGTAGCAGCAGTTTAAATTTAAAACACAGAAGAGAGCTTTCTGATTAAATTTAGAACCCAGCAGAGAGCTTCTAGATTAAATTTCATACTAAGTCAGAGCCTAGCAGCAGCAAAAAGCTTTAATTTAAATCAGATCAGAATATAACTTGGCATAAAAAGCAAAACAGGGTCAGTATTCCTTGAGCAATAATTAAAGTCTTCTAGAGACCTTTACAAAGAGGCCTTCTACCTAGGGGGCAAGAGACCTGTGAAATTTTTAAATAAGTCACAGCTTACCTGAGAAGCAGCCCTCTTTTAATAAGTCTTATTTGCCTCCCTCCCTCCCCAACACCTACCCATCCCTGGGATAATCGTAGCTTTATAGGTACTTACACATCTTAAAGGGAAGGAGCTGCTCTCAGCTGCAGCTCTTTATCAAAATCAGTCATACATTAAGGACCCAAGATTAATCAAGCTTCAGGTGAACAAGGTATATTCCCACCCGACCTACGAGCCAGCATTGATCTAGCCGACTTTAGAAAGAAACTAAAAACCCGCCTATTTCAAAGTCATTTCAACCTGTACTAAATTCGCATGAGGGGCAACTCCCCC
This sequence comes from Ichthyophis bannanicus, assembly GCA_033557465.1. Lineage (NCBI taxonomy): Eukaryota > Metazoa > Chordata > Amphibia > Gymnophiona > Ichthyophiidae > Ichthyophis > Ichthyophis bannanicus. Next base: position 534,316,449 of record CM066034.1, on the reverse strand, counting down.
ACAGCTCCCCAGAAACCTGCAATGTATAAATGTACATATGTAAATTATTATCCCCTTAGCTTAGAAGTAGATAATTCTCTGCGTGATGTGCTAACCTTTCGAATCTTTATGTACAAAACAAAATTATTCTGTCTTGATTCGACAGCTTTATCCATGTAATCTTCCCCGCTTCTGATCGCTGGAAGGAGCGTTATACAAATGCTTGCTAAATAAATAAATATTAAACGTATTAGGTACACTTTTAGTAGTATAAGTATCCACAGCAACCCTTAGTAAGTAAAGAACTTACAAATCTAAACACAGGCTTAAAACTAAGATGCAGACAACAGTCCAGCAGCTAGATGGGGGCCTTCCAGTCTTTTGGGATTGAGTGTCACATGTATGATTTTCTCCCAGTTGGTGAGAGGTCTTACGTGTGCACTAGGTGCAAGGAGCTCTTTGCTCTCAGGGAACGAGTCCGTTCTCTAGAGGCTAGAGTAGCAGACTTGGAAGACATAAGAAAGACAGAGAGGTACATAGACGAGACCTATAGGGATATAGTCTTGAAGTCCCACCTCCAGTCTGGCAACATCCCTGTTGCCATGGAGGAGAGGTGTCGTGACAGGAGAGCATCACCCTGGTGTGACAGGAAGTGATCCTGTAACTAGGACCTGTCCTCTAGGTGATGTAAAACCCTCTCGCACCGAGGAAGTTTCTCCAGGGCCAGGTGCCCATGAGAGAAGGGTCAGGACAGCCGTTATAGTTGGTGATTCAATCATTAGGCATGTAGATAGCTGGGTGGCTGGTGGACGTGAGGATCGCCTGGTAACATGCCTGCCTGGTGCGAAGGTAGCAGACCTCAAGCGCCACCTAGATAAGGTCTTAGATAGTGCTGGGGAGGAGTCTGCTGTCTTGGTACATGTCGGTACAGTGATATAGGAAAATGTGGTAGGGAGGTTCTGGAGGCTAAATTTAGGCTTTTAGGTAGGAAGTTGAAATCAAGAACTTCCAGGGTAGCGTTCTTCGAAATGCTTCCCGTTCCACTCGCAGGACCCAAAAGGCAGGTAGAACTCCAGAGTCTAAATGCGTGGATGAGACAATGGTGCAAGGATGAGGGTTTTGGATTTGTTAGGAACTGGGGAACATTCTGCGGAAAGAAGGGGCTCTTCCGAAGGGATGGGCTTCACCTTAACCGGGATGGAACCAGGCTGCTGGCATTAACCTTTAAAAAGGAGAGAGAGCAGATTTTAAACTAGATAATAGGAGAAAGCCGACAGTCGCCCAAGAGCACATGGTTCGGAAGTATGTATCCTTGAAGGATACTATCAAAAGCAGAGAGGTTCCAAAAAAGAGTAAAGTAGCCCAAATGCCCTTGAGTATGGAGCAGATAGAGCTTAAAGATTCCAAATTAATCTGGCTATTAGTAGGCATGACTAATATGAATAAAATACAGTCTCTAAAATGCTTGTATGAAATGCTAGAAGTCTAAAAAATAAGATGGGAGAGTTAGAATATATAGCACTAAATGAGAGGTTAGATATGATTGGAATCTCAGAGACATGGTGGAAGGAGGACAACAAGTGGGACACTGATACCTGGGTACAAACTATATCGTAATGATAGAGCTGATCAAATTGGTGGAGGTGTTGCGCTCTATGTTAGAGAGGGCATTGAGTCAGAAAGGTTTAAAGCAGTGGTTCTCAACCTTTTTTGTACCGTGACCCCTTTTACCATTGGTAAACTTGTGGTGACCCCCAATGATAAAATCAAATGCGTCTCTCTTCCTTTACCGTTAACGCATTGTCACTGTAATCATTTGTTGAATTATTAATATATTATAGGCCTTTGCAATATCTTTTTATTTATAAAATGTACTTATTTAAACTACAATAATTAATCACAATAACAAGTAACAATATTTTATTTCAAAATTATAATGATTTTGTAGTCAAATCACTAATATGAAATAAAATTATTTTTTCTACCTTTGTTGTCTGACCAATTTATTCTCTGATCATGCTGGTCCCGATCTGAGGCTTCTGCATTCCTGTCTTCTCTTAGCTCTCTTTCTGTGGTCTATGGTCCATCTGCCATTTCTTATCTCTTCTTTCGTTTTCTTCACTTCTTTCCATCAGTCTATTTCTAGTCCCAGTAACCCTCCCCAGTATCAGCCCCTTTCCAGTCCTCACTCTCAGTACCTTCCAATGTCAACTTGCATTCCCATGACTGCCACTGGTGTCCATTCCCTTCCAGTCCCCCTCCTTCCCCACTGACCAGTCCCTTCTAGTACAAATACCATGGCAGCCCCTCTCAGATCCACTTCCTTCCAGTTCCATTCTCCCATCTCCTCGTATCAGCCCATTTGTAGCCTTAGCCCCCAGTTTTCTTCCAGGGCCAGCAGCTCTATCCTCCCCTCCCCACAATCAACCCATTCCCAGTCGAAGCCCCCCAATCAGCTTGCTTCCAGTGCTAGTCCCCCCTCAACCGCATTACCAGTGCTGGCCTCCCCTAATCAGCCCAATACCAGTCCTACCCCACCCCCCCATCAGCTCATTACTAGCCTCCTCTAATCAGCTCATTTCCAGTGCTAGTCCCTCCTCAACCCCCATTACCAGTGCTAGGCTGCCCTAATCAGCCCATTTCAAGTCCTATCCCCCGATCAGCCCATTTCCAGTCCTAACCTCCCCCCTCAGTCCATTACCAGTCCTACCCCCTATCAGCACATTACCAGTCCCAACCCCCCATGATCAGTCCATTCCCAGTCCCAACCCCCCTTGATCAGTCCATTCCCAGTCCTAGCCTTCCCTAATGAACCCATTACCAGTTCTAGCCCCCCCATCTGCCCATTATAATCCTAACCGCACTGTCTCTCCCCTCTGTCCAGCATTTATCCCCGTCTGTCCAGTATGTCCCCCTGTCTCTTCCCTTTGTCCATGTCAGCCCCCCTCTCTCCCTCCCTGTCAGCCCCCCCTCTGTCCATGTCAGCCCCCCTGTCCATGTCAGTCCCCCTCCTTCCCTCCATGTCAGTCCCCCCTCTGTCCATGTCAGCCCGCCCTCTGTCCATGTCAGCCCCCTCCCCTCCCTCCCTCCCGCCATGTCAGCCCCCCTCTGTCCAAGTCAGCCCTCCCTCCCTCCATGTCAGCCCCCTTCTGTCCATGTCAGCCCCCCACCCTCCCTTCCTCCATCCATCCATCCATCAATCAATGTCAGCCCTCTCCCCTCCCTCCCTCCCTCCCTCCCTCCCTCCCATCCATGTCAGCCGCCCTCCCTACATCCATCCATCCATCCATCCAGCCATATCAGCCCCCCCTCCATGTCAGCCGCCCTTCCTCCATCCATCCATCCATATCAGCCCCCCTCTATCCATGTCAGCCCCCTCCCCCATGTCTGCCTCCTTCTTCTGCAGCCGCGGCTCCCTGTCTCTTAGGAACTGCGGCTATACCTGTAAAACCGTTGCAGATATACGCAGATCCCAGGGCAGCGATATTGTGTAATGGGTTGCTTTCGGAGGCCTTTCCCCTCAGGAGGGGGACTAGACAGGGCTGCCCCTTGTCCCCTCTCCTTTTTGTTTTGTCCTTAGACCCTCTTATACGCCGGGTGGAACAATCTCGTGAGATATCCGGTATAACAATGGGTGGGCAGGTTTTTAAACTGGCTGCCTTTGCTGACGATCTCCTAGTACATCTGTCTGCTCCCCAGGATTCGTTGTTGGCGCTCTTACAGGAGTTTCAGGCCTTTGGTCGGTTTGCGGGATTTAGTATCAATCGGGAGAAATCGGAGGCGCTGGATGTTTCGGGGGATGTCCGGGCTGCGTGGCGGGGCGTGTTTCCTCTTAGGTGGGCGGAGGACTCTTTTATCTACCTGGGGATTATTTTGACGCCGTGTACGGCACAGCTCTATAAGGTTAATCTACGTCTGGTAATGAATAAATTACGAGGCCAGTTCCAAACGTGGGGATCCCTCCCTTTGTCTTTATCTGGCAGAATAGCTGCGATTAAAATGGTAATCCTCCCTCAGATCCTTTACTGGTTACAAACTCTTCCAGTCTGGGTCCTACGGCGGGATTTATTACGACTTGAAGGCATGCTGAAAGGTTTCTTATGGAAGGGGGCGAGAGCCCGAATACCGTACGTGAGGCTGAGGGGGGATGGAGGCAGGGGGGTATGGGGCTTCCAGATCTGGGGGCCTACGCCTTGGCCTGTCAGGCTCGGCACCTGGGGGACTGGCTGGGAGGGACTGAGATCTTCACGCCGCGGCGGGTGGAGGAGACATGTGCTGCCCCGTATTCCTTGTTGGCCATTCTGCACTATGAGGACCGTTTGCTTCCACTGTATATTACCGACAGTGTGCTGCTGGGAGCCGTTCGAAGGACCTGGCGGCAGCTTAACCGTTACTGGAAGCGCAGCTGGAAAATTTCCAGCTGGCTTCCACTCCAGGGGAATGTTAACTTCACACCAGGCACGGAGAACGCCGCCATGCGGGCGTGGGCAGCGAAGGGGATAAGAACTATTGGGCACGTGGTGGATACTGGAGGCCGGTGTAAGCCCTTTCAAGCACTTAGAACTGAATACGGGCTGGCTTCGGTGCACCCGTTTTCCTATTTGCAGCTTTCTCATTACGTAACTTCGTTGCCGGCGGATGAGCTCCACGCTGACCGTTAGGCGCAGATAATTGAATTTTTCGATTTGGGAGGAGATTTCATGCCGTCCATTCGTCGTCTAAGGGCACGGTTCGATAGTTTTCGGCAGTTGCCGGACTACCGGCTTGTAGAACTCGCGTGGGCCGCGGAGTTGCAGCGAGAGGACCCTCCGGGCACTGTTCTCCGGGGTCTTCGGCGTATGGTTTACTTAGCAGAGGGAGTGCGATGGAGAGAAATACATTTTAAATCGTTGACACGGGTATATTTCTCTCCACGGAGGGCCTTTCAGAGCCATCTGACGGAGGATGGCAGCTGCCCGAGGTGTTCTGTACTGATGGCAACCCTCTTACACATGTGGTGGAGCTGTCGGCAACTCCGTTCTTATTGGTTACGGATTTCTATGTATATGCAAGACTTGTTGGGGCAACGGGTGGGCTGGGACGACTTATTTGTTACTCTGGATTGCCTGGGACTTACCTCGCCCAAAGGCAAATGGGGGAGGATATTGGTGCGCAAGGCCTGTTTGGTGGCTAAGGGACCTCTGCTTCGTAGATGGCGAGAACGAGATCCACCGTCCTACTGGGAATGGCGGAATAATTTTCATCAATTGATGCTGGCTGAGTGTTGGAGCGCTCGGGGTAATCCTGCGAGGTGGCTTACTTTCCAGTCACTGTGGGATCCCTACATTCAGCGGTTGGGCCCCCGTAGTCGTAATGAAGTCTTACAATGGGCGATATTGGAGCATGAGAATGCCGGTATGGGTGATTAGTTGCTAATGTGCGTGGTACACTAGGTTGATCTTGTCTGGGGGAGGCTCCTGGTATGGGGGTTGGCCATGTCTCTGGGGGGGGGGGGAGGGAGGGGGGGTTAGGGGGAGGATGTTCTGCTTTCTCTTTATTGTAAAAATTAACACCACTTGTCTGTTCTCTCATTCCCCTTGATGTGGGGATCAGAAACCCACCCCGCTCGGGGGCTGTTGTGCTGTTTGTTTTTTGCTGTGTTGAATTGGTGTTTAAATAAAGTTTTGAAAAAAAAAACCCGTTGCGGAGCCTTTCTCTCTCTAAACGGGCTCCGTGCAGCATTGTCCCGCCTCCAAAGGAAGTGGCAAGCAATGCTGCATGGAGCCTGTCGAGAGGCAGGAAGGCTCCGCAATGGTTTTATAGGCATAGCCGTGGTTCCCTAAGAGGCAGGGAGCCGTGGCTGCATTAGAAGGGAAGCAGTGAGTTTGCCGCTGCCGAGAAGTGGACTCGGCAGCGGCAGCAACTTGTGCACTTTTTTTTTTTTTTAACGGCGGAGTGAGGCGACCCCCGTGAGGGTCGTGACCAGGGGTGGGCACCTCCGGTCCTGGAGGGCCGCAGACCAGTCAGGTTTTCGGGATATCCCTAATGAACATGCATGAGATATATATGCATTAGAGATATCCTGCCAACCTGACTGGTTTGTGACCTTCCAGGGCTGGATTTGGAGACCCCTGCCTTACACCTCTGTCATTTAAGATCGTGAGTGGGCAAGGTACAGATGTCCTAGACATCGAAAGGGTATATAGAATGTGTCACATTCCTCCTCGATTCTCACCACCACCAAAAAGTTGTCTAATAGACAATTTTGTGGTGGTGTTGAGAAGTGAGGAGGACTGTGACAAATTCTATCTAACCTTTTTGATGTCTTGGACATCTGCACCTTGTCCACTCACAATCTTAAATGACAGAGGTGTAAGGCAGGGGTCTCCAGATCCAGCCCTGGATGGCCACAAACCAGTCAGGTTGGCAGGATATCTCTAATGCATATATATCTCATGCATATTCATTAGAGATATCCCGAAAACCTGACTGGTCTGTGGCCCTCCAGGACCAGGTTTGCCCACCCCTGGTCGTGACCCTCAGGTTGAGAACAGCTGGATTAAAGTTTTGCAGGAAACAAAATTTGCTGTAGAATCTCTATGGATTGAAATTCCATGTAAAAAGGGGAAGACAATGGCAGTGGGGGTGTACTGTCGACCGCCTGGCCAGAGTGAACAAATGGATGATGAAATGCTCAAAGAAATCAAGGAAGCTGACAAAAGTTACAGCACAGTAATAATAATGGGTGATTACAATTACCCCGGTATCGACTGGGTCAGTGTCACGGCAGGACATGCTAGGGAGATAAAGTTCCTAGATGAAATAAATGACTGCTTCTTGGAGCAGCTGGTTCATGAACTGACCAGAGGGGAAGCCATATTGGACCTAGTCCTTAGTGGAACACCAGATCTGGTGCAAGAGATAAGGGTATTGGGGCCACTTGGCAATAGTGAGCATAGCATGATCACGTTTGATTTAATTAGTGGAGGAGGGATGGTAAGGAAATCCACAGTACTACCTTTTAACTTTCGAAAGGGAGACTATGATAAAATGAGGAAAATAGTTAAGAAAAAGCTAAAAGGAGCAGTTGCAAAGGTTAAAGACTTACATCAAGCTTGGGTGGTGTTGAAAAATACTGTCTTAGAAACCCAGACTGGCTGTATTCCACGCTTTAAGAAAAGTGGAAGGAAGTCCTAAAAACTGCCAGCATGGTTTAAAGGTGAGGTCAGAGAGGCTGTTGTTGCCAAAAAAGCATCTTTCAGGAAATGGAAAAAAGAGCCACATGACGAAAACTGGAAACAGCACAAGCACTGGCAAGTTAAATGCAAGACATTGATAAGGCAGGCAAAGGGAGAATTTGAGAAGAAGCTTGCTGCAGAAGCAAAAATGCATAATAAAGACTTTTTCAAGAACATTCATAGCAAAAATCCTGTGAGAGAGTCAGTTGGTCCATTTGATGATAGAGGGGTTAAAGGGGCACTAAGAGGCGACAAGGCGATAGCGGAGAACCTGAATGAATTCTTTGCTTCGGTCTTTACTGAGGAAGATGTAGGGATGTTACCCATGACTGAAGTAGTATTTAAAGGTGCGGAAGAATTGCAGGAAATATCGATACATCGGGAAGATCTATTACAACTATTTGATAAACTGAAGAATAGCAAATCAGCTGGACTGGATGATATACATCCAAGGGTGTTGAAAGAACTGAAATATGAGATTGCAGATTAGTAATCTGTGAACTATCATTAAAATCATCTCTAATACCTGAAGACTGGAGGATGGCTAATGTAACGCCAATTTTTAAAAAGGGTTCCAGGGGTGATCCGGGCAACTACAGACCGGTGAGCCTAACATCAGTACCGGGAAAAATGGTAAAAACCATCATAAAGAACAAAATTGCTTAACATGTAGATAGTCATGACTTAATGGGAGATGGCCAACATGGCTTTAGACAAGGAAGATCTTGTCTTACTAATCTGTTATGTTTTTTTGAAGGTGTGAATAAACAGGTAGACAAAGGTGAGTCGATTGATATAGTGTATTTGGACTTTCAGAAAGCCTTTGACAAGGTCCCTCATCATTTGATCCACCTCCACACTCCCCACTGCTCTCTCCATTCAATCCATGCAAACCGCTTGGCCTTGCCCTCCCCTTCTCAAGCCCATCTTGAATCCACACGCTCCTCTGCCTTCTACTTCCTCGGCCCCCGTCTCTGGAAATCGCTTCCCCCGGACCTCCGCCTGGAACCTTCTTTCAAAACCTTTAAGGCTCATCTGAAAACTCATCTCTTCTGCTTAGCCTTTGATCTTCCCCCACCCCCCTCCCCTCTTTCTCCACCCCCCTGGTGACATCTCTCAATCTGCCTGACACTTGATTCTCCCTTTAGTTCTCTAACCTCCTCTAGTCTGTCCTATAATATAATTGGCGTTCTTTTCCTTCTCTAAGCAGCTTTTATATACCTTGTAAACCGCTCAGACGCTGTTGCCTTGAGCGGTATATTAAGTCTCCTAATAAAGATAAAGAGACTTTTGGCAAAACTAAAGAGTCATGGGATAGGAGGCAGTGTACTAATGTGGATCAGGAACTGGTTAAAAGATAAAAAGCAGAGGGTAGGGCTAAATGGCCAATTTTCCCAATGGAGAAAGGTGAATAGTGGTGTACCCCGGGTATCTGTGCTGGGTCCGCTGCTTTTTGACATATTCATAAATGACCTGGAAAAGGGAATAATGAGTGAGGTTATCAAATTTGCAGATGACACAAAACTATTTAAAGTTGTTAAAACCCAAGAGGATTGTGGAAAATTGCAAGAGGATCTTGATAAATTGGAAGACTGGGCATCAAATGGCAGATGAAATTTAATGTGGACAAGTGCAAAGTTATGCACCTAGGGAAGATCAACCCAAACTATGGTTACACGGTGCAAGGTTCCACATTAGGAACCACCATCCAGGAAAAAGATTTAGTCGTCATTGTGGATAACATGTTAAAACCCTCGGCCCAGTGTGCCGCTGCAGCCAAGCGAGCAAGTAGAATGCTAGGTATCATAAGGAAAGGATTGGAAAATAAAACAAAGGATATTATAATGCCTCTGTATCGTTCCATGGTGCGACTGCACCTTGAATATTGTGTGCAATTCTGGTTGCCGTATCTTAAAAAGGATATAGCGTTATTAGAAAAGGTACAGAAAAGAGCCACCAAAATGGTAAAGGGGATGGAAGGATACCCCTATGAAGAAAGGTTAAAAAGGTTAGGGCTCTTTTACCTAGAAAAGAGGCGGCTGAGGGGAGATATGATAGACGTCCATAAATTAATGAATGGAGTGGAACGGGTAAACGTAGATAGGTTACGTTATCAGAATATAGAAAGATTAGGGGACATGCATTGAAGCTACAGGGTAAACTATTTAAGACAAATAAGAGAAAATATTTTTTTCACTCAACGTGTAATCAAACTCTGGAATTTGTTACCGGAGGATGTAGTAAAGGCTGTTAGTATAGCTGGGTTTAAAAAAGGTTTGGACAAGTTCCTGGAGGAAAGCTCCGTAAACCATTATTAAAAAGGGATCCACGTTATCAATGCTTGACCCAATAAAAGCATTGTGGAACCTGTGTCTTTTGGGGAAACCGCTAGGTACGTATGACCTAGATTGGCCACTTTTGGAAACAGGATACTGGGTTGATGGACCTTGATCTGACCCAGTATGGCATATCTTTCTTCTTATCTTCAGAAACCTGAGATTCTTTGGGTAGACTCATTGGTCTTGATTATAGAACTAGAAATTAGAATTGATGTTGTTACACTATTTACCAAAGAAATTGTTTGAGATTTTTGGGGGAAGGGGAGAGGTTGTTTGGATTTCTGAATGGGCCTGAATCTACTGGTTTCATCTGTGCTTTGATCAGCTTTTTGAATATTGCAGATAATCCAGCAGCTTCAGGCATATCTTGCTCCTTCTGACCCAATGAAGATAGTTCAGGCATTGTTGATGCCTAGATTAGATTATTGTAATGCAGTCCTTACTGGTCTGCCTCATTGGCAGAGCAAGCAATTCCAAGCTATTATGAATATTACAACAAAAATGCTCACTTGTTTGAGTATGATCGTATGTCCTCTGTGTCAAAAGCCTTACATTAGCTGCCAGTCTATGCATTTGTCAGGTTTAAGATAATTACTCTCACTTCAGTCTATTCAGCACTCCGCTGCCCGTTTGATTTTCCGTCAGTCTCGTTTTGCCCACATCACTCCTCTCCTCAGATCTCTTCACTGGTTCCCTATCCGTTTCCATATTCACTTTAAGCTTCTCCTTCTGACCTATAAGTGCATTCACTCTGTGGCTCCTTAGTACCTTTCTTCTTTCATTTCTCCCTACTTCCCCCCTCGTGAACTCCGTTCTTCTACCCAGTTGCTTCTTGCTATGCCCTTCTCCTCTATTGCCAACTCCAGATTCCGCTCGTTTCACTTTGCTGCACCTTACGCTTGGAATAAACTTCCTTTGTCTTTACGCCAGGCATCTTCTTTGTCCCTCTTAAAACTTAAGTTAAAAGCTCATCTTTTTGCCTGTACCTTTGGCTCTTGATTTTGCTGTTCTTATTCTTTTCCTTTTCTTGCTTTGTCTTTTTAGATTGTAAGCTCTTTTGAGCAGGGACTGTCTCTTGTATGTTTTCATTGTACAGCGCTGCGTGCACCTGGTATTGCTTTATTAATGCTTAGTAGTAGTAGTAGTTTTAAAATTCTAAATGATATGGGCCCAAGGTATTTTTGCTGCAGACATTTTTTTTATGTTCCAAGACATCCTTTATGTTCTGATCAGAAGGTACTTCTTGTTAGGCCTGGCTTGTCTTGTTGTGCATTTGGAGCAATCCTGGGAATTTACATTTTCATTTTGGGTTCTGTCACTGGACATTTTGCCAGAGGAAATTCATTTTCAAAAAGTTAATGTATGCTTCAGTTTTTTGTTGTAAATTCTACTGTGAAACCTAGTGACTGAGCCATATAGCTTTCTTAATGTTTGCTATGTATATGGCCTCCTAGGAGTGAAGAAGCAAGGTAATACCTGAACACTGGCATCCTATGGTTAAATGTAAAATACAGCCTTTGAAATCTATTAACAGTGACATCAAGTAGTTAGATTATCATACTTGGTTTCATTTTCTTCTTCTTTCCGCACCAACAGTTGCTGCATTCAAACCACCCCTACCCTCTCCTTTTCAAGTCTGATACACACACAGAGACAACCCAGATACAAACAGTCATGCAGAAAAACACAGATGCACGTGTGTACACAGACACACATGAATGCAGAGGGATTGGAAAAAAAAGCCATGAACATGCTGCGCTTGCTTTCCCTACTTGTCTAAAATTGCTCGATGTGGATAAAGTAGAGGAGTATTATAAAGAATATAATATGATGGAAATACAGCATTTAAAAACATGTAAGGAAGATAGAAAAGGTGAAAACATGTTGGAAAGTGGGATAAGAGGGAAAGATGGGGAGGAAAGAGGGGAGTCAGATGAAACAAAAGTGAGGGGGAGGCATAGAGGAAAGTTTTTGCAAACTTAAAAATATATGTTAGGTATAGAGGCAGCGGCAGAAGTCTTTATGCAGAGCTCCGGGCTTTGAATTCATCTTTTTGGCCAAGCCACACATGCTGCAAACATTAATAAAGCCTTGTTTCCATCTTGTGGATTGTGGTTTGTTAGCTCCCCTTGGCAACCCTGCCAACTTCACTTGGAAAGAGTTTTAATGTAGTTGGAGTTGGGGTAGGGAGAAAAAAAGCTAGCATAGAATCTGAGCTGCTCTAGATGAACGCTGACCGATCTGAATTAAAACTGCACCGAGCAAACCATGTGCCATTCCACTCCAGGAGGGGCTACCTGACGAACTCGTATGTCAGGAGACAGTCTCTAGATAGCTCCCAGTAGAAAAGGATGAGAGCTTTTATAAATAAGAGGGGAAGAAAGTCCAGGAAGAGCTGTCTCTTATGTCATTTTTAGCACAACATTCTCGTTTCACATTCTTCCTCCCCTCTCTCCACCGAACCCTAAAGATTTAAGGACCTTTACAAGATCATATCAGGGCGTCAGTGCTTTGACTTCCTGTTTAAAAGAACCAGTTGGAGGATCAGTGGCTAGTCAAGAGACTAGAAAGTAAGATTTTGCAACAAAAACAGATGCCATATATTATACTGCATATTATAACAACTAAATGTAAACTTTAATACTGTATAATAGGAGCAAGGAGATCCGTTGTATGTAATAGCAGCACAGTGGATTGAACAGCATTCTTTACTAGCAACGTTGCGCAGTATTGGATGAGTAGTTCTGCCTGGATAACCTGGAATCCATTCTGTTGGAAGGCATGTCCTGTGATAATTTTACATTTGTTACAGAACCTTTCATTGGATCCCAGTGCATAACACAACTATAACACTTCAGAACTATATTCTCAGCCATCCCTGGGACAAGTGGCCTTACGCTCGTACTTTTCAATCCGACATAGAAAAAAAGGAAGAAGCTTGATGTTGCTGACTGCGTACAGTTCATGAGATTGAAAAATGATTTGCAGTGTGGAGAGAGGATCTTTCTACCGGGACTGTGCCTGAGCTACATGCGAGTCCTGCTTGGTTGGCTGTGTATCAAACGACCTTGGACAGCTGGACTATCGCTGCCGGGAAGCCATGCCTCTTCAGAGCTGCTATTGGCTTACTGGAGTTTAAAGCTTGGCGTGCTGCTGCATGGCTGTGGGCATGTGGCTGAAGGGGCACATGAACAAAGGGGCGTGCCCCTTTGGGGATCTTTGGAGCCTCTCTTGCTTTGATTGCCCAGCTGGAGATATGCTGAAGGGGGCTGGTAGGCACAAAAGGAGGTGCAAGAAGAAGGTGTCTGCAGTGTTTACACCTAAGGCCTCTTGCAGAACCAGTTGTCAAACAAAGGCAAGTGAAACAGACCCCTGAGAAGTCTCCCTTGTTATCAGGGGCTAGTTTGAGCTCCGTTGAAAGAACTTCACTGCTTCAACCCGGGGAATGCCTGCAGAGGATTGATGAGCTGTCCTCTTTTCCCACAGGAGAAGGTGTGGGTGAGGTTAGTGCTTGTATTGACAGTGGGACTGGTTTGGAAACAGTGGTGTCGGTTCCTGAATGATTATGTTTTGCTGAAATAGCTGAGGCTTCGGGGAACCCCTCTCCTCCTTGACATGCATCTCTAGTAGACATTTGGTCTATGATGACTTCTAATGCTTTGATGAAAGGGGTTATGTCCCAGTTACAGACTTTTTCATTAGACTCTGAATAAATTCCAACTAGTAGATAGTACTATTGGTAATCTGCAGCTGAAGATGGTTGAATGTGTTCATTTAACATGAAGGTTGCAGGAAACCATGTTAGCTATGGCCAAAGATTTAACATTATTAAGAAGGCAGGTGGAATACATGGAAAATGTTTAAGATCTAGGAATTTGCGGTAGCATCCTGGCTTTCTTCCAATTTCTTACATGTCAATCTCTCTAAAACTTCAGCCATTTGGTTTACTGCCTGTAGTCCTGCCCCTGCCCCTTCCCTCATTCCTCTGCTCTCTTCCACTCCAATCCCCATCTTGCCTCTCTGTGCTACCTTGGTGTGACCCTCGACTCCTCCCTATCTTTCAAAGCACATATCTCGGCTGTAGTTCAGCGTTGCTTTCTCACCCTAAGACAACTCTGATCTGTAGTCCCCTTTCCTCTTTTTCTCCGCTATGACCACCCTCCTCATCTCCCTTGTTATCTCACGCCTAGATTATTGCAATGTTTCCTTAGCCAGTCTCCCCCAATCCCAACTTCAGTGTCTGCAACGAGTCCACAACACTGCTGCCCGTATCCTAACCTGCTCCTCCCGTTTCAACCATATCACCCCCCTTCTCATTCGTCTGCACTGGCTTCCGATTTCCTTCCGTATTCAGTACAAATTTCTTCTTTTTGTTCATAGGTCTATTCATACTGGCACTCCCCTTTACCTTTCCGATTTCATCCACCTCCACACTTCCCACCGTTCCCTCCGCTCCATCCACATGAACCGCATAACCTTACCCTCCCCCTCCCAGGCCCACCTAGAAACCACCTGTTCCTCTGCCTTTAATTTCCTTGGTCCCCGCCTATGGAACTCGCTCCCCCCAGACCTTCGTTTGGAGCCCTCATTTAAGACATTCAAAGCAAATCTAAAAACCCACTTCTTCTGTCTAGCTTTTGGTCTCTCTCCCCCTCCGTGTCCCCTTTCACCACCCTTACGATGATGTTTCCCTGATTCTGTTTCTATAATCTAGCCTTGACCTTCACTCTTCTCTCTCCTTTCCTGTCATACTGTGGCGTTCCTTTCCTAATTTTTCTAAGCAGCCTTTAATTGTATTTTGTAAACCACTCAGATGCTATTGTGATGGGCGGTCTATTAAGCACCCCAATAAACATAAACAATAAACATACTCAATTTTCCCCAGACTCATTTGTCTGGAATGATATTGTTAAGAAACTTTTTTAAAGGAAGTTTTGCTTCTCTCTAATGCTGATGAAATCCAGTTGTCCACTGTCTACTATGTTTTTACTCGTACGCTTGTGGAGGGTGGTGAGGGGGTTGCTTATGTGGGATCTGGGAAGGCTTCTATTTTAGACCTTTCCAAGTTTCTGGACTCATCACACGATGAAATTAGTAACCATTCTATTTTAGTGGCTACCTTCTTAAGTTTATCAGATAAAAACGTGATTATGTCAAATTACTTTAAGGTTAAGGAGGTGCCCTTTTGTGGACAGCGGGTTACTATTTTCCCGCGTATTTCCTGTTTGACTCAGTCTTGTTGTAAACTACTTTTAGCTTTGAAATCTCAAGTTTTGGCTAAGGGATTATCTTATATTTGTGCTTCCTCTGTAAATGTCTGTTGATCTTTCAGGGTAAGCATTATGGGCCCAATATTGAATTGAGCTAGCTATGCCGGTCAGTGCATAGCTGTTCCCGATGACCTCTAACCCCGAATATGCAATGCCGTGGTCATATGCGACCTTGGCATTGAATACCCAGGATTGCCGCACATGCCGTAGAGCCACAGAAGCTAACTGGGTAGCGGCGATATTGTACCGCTGCCCGGTGAACTCCCGCAGGTAAAACTAGGCCAGCTTTATTTTGCCTAGTTTTACCCCCAGGTCTCTAACTGGGTAGTGGTGCATTATCGCCGCTATCCGATTAGCTTCTGCTCCGCCCCGGAACGCCCACGACATATCCCGATGCTAAGTGGTTAGCATTGGGGCATGTAGAGATAATCAGCAGCATTAACCATGTTAGTGCCATTGAATATCCCATTCAGCGGCATTTACATGGTTTACAGGTGTGTAAACCATGTAAATGCCTTTTGAATATTGGGTCCTATGTGTTTATTGATCCCTCTAAACTAGAAGTCTTCCTGAGTTAGTTAAAGTGCGTCTTAATCCCACAGTTATATCACCTGTGGGATAGTTACTCTCCTTATATAGCTTAATGTGATATTTTTTCTTGTTTTTGCATTAGCGGTAGCTTTCAGTATTGATTTTGAATTAAATTTGGCCCCGGGCAGTTACTTCCCTTCTCCATCGTAATGTGGTCTAAGAAACTTGATCAATTTTCTTGTTTGTGTTAATTTTTCTTTTGCTGCTTATTGTGAAGTTGTCAAATAGGAGTTTTTTCTTGTAATTTATGCTCCCTTTTTGAAATGTATCTTAAATTTCAATAAAGATTAATTTGAAAAGAAAAAAAATGATTTGCAGAGTCACATTTAAAAAGTGGGAGCATTCTTTGTTGAAACTACTTACTCTGAATTGCTCTATTTTATGGATCTTATCCCAGATGGTGTCCAATCCAGTCCTACCTTTAAGTGCACAAATTCAATTCATTTCTGTTTGTTTGCTTATCGGGCACAAATCCAGAATTCCGTGCAACAAAATCAGAGTATTAATGAAATCTGCAGACACTTTATTCAAGACCAGGATATACTGCATGAGCTTTGCTGAGAAGGGACAGAGGAAACAAACTGAGTTATGTAAACAGAGCCTCCAGAAGGTATGAGAAGAATCCCTGGTTTCCTGCAGCAATGCCAGAGTAAATTCTGGGGCACAGTTTCTAGTTGCTGCATCAATCTGGTGACACAGTTGCATAAAATTATATATATAAAACTAATTTTGATTGACAATCTTTTGAGTTTTAAAAGAGTTCCTTGGAAATATTTTTTCAATCTGTTATGTGCTTCCGGTTTAGTTTTGCATTTCAGTTTTCTTTCTTCGACTGACTTTCCTCTTGCTTTTCTTTTGCATAAAGCTCACCTTTCCAGTAGTAGTTCAAAGCAAGTTATAATCAGGTACTTAGCTATTTCCTTCTCCCCAGAGAACTTAGTCTTAACGGGCCGATGAGGAGAAGCTTAGCGCGGCATTTTCTGGCGCTTTTCCCGCGCTAGGCTTACTCACCGATGTAGAAAGCAAGGTACTGCCAGAAAAACGCTAAAAAAACTGTGCTAAACTGCAGCACACTTGGCATGCAAATCGCTGTATAAGTAATTGTGCACCATGTTAAAAAAAATGCACTGAAACTTAGCGCAGTTTTTTTACACTGTTTTTTTAACACTGGATCTGGGAACAAACATATCATCTGAGGTGAAGTTTGACATTTCACCTCTGATGATCCAAACATCGGTGAAAGCCCCTGATGCCATCAGAATAATATTGGTGTGCCAGTTTCCCCCCTCCCCTGACAGAGACTCTCTGAAACCAAATCCCAGTGGCTCAGCCACCCCGATCCTCCATCACCTAATAAAAAAGAATCCCTGGTGGCCCAGTAGCCCCGATCCCACCCACCCAATAACAAAAAGCCCTGGTGGTCCCCTCCCCATACCTTTATCTGGAGCAGGAGCATTGCCCATACACTCCTACCCCTGCGCCGACATCTTGAAAAATGGAAGAGCCTGGCCCCACCCGATGCATCCTGGGATGCACCAGGCAGCACCAGACTGCCATATAAGACCCTGAGACCCCACAAACCTCTAAAATATGATTATGAACGACTGTTGTGTAAGTTGATAGGCTAGCAACTTACTCGCACGATTACCTTCCTCAAAGTATATGTGTCACAATTGCCCAAGATCATAATGAATTGAACCTGGCCATAGGGCCCACAACTGCCCCCTGAAGGCAAGTATCTCCTGTTCTTTGACCACACCCCGAGTAGACTCAAGCCCCCCTCCTCCTTGCACCAAATATCCACCATTAGCTGCTGAAGCTGGAGATCATGCCACTTTCTCTCACTACTCACCCACTTGAGAAAGTGACCAAGAGGTATCCATACCTGGACTGAGCTCACTTTTGATGTCATATTTTTGCCTCAAAATAATCATTAGTAACCTGTTCCAAATCTCTCAGGATTTCAGAGTTATCCAATAAACATAAATTGAGCATCCAGAAATATTTTTTCACTTAGCGTGTAATCAAACTCTGGAATTTGTTACCGGAGGATGTAGTAAAAGCTGCTAGTGTAGCTGGGTTTAAAAAAGGTTTGGACAAGTTCCTGGAGGAAAGGTCCATAAACCATTATTAAAAGGGACACGGGATATCAATGTTTGATCCAGTACAAGCATTGAGGAACCTGTGTCATTTGGGGAAACTGCAAGGTACTTATGACCTAGATTGACCACTGTTGGAAACAGGATACTGGGCTTGATGGACCTTGGTCTGACCCAGTATGGCATATCTTATATTCTTATGTAAGCCCCTCTTTCACCCTCAGAAGCTTTCAGATCAGCAAAATGGGGGCATGATCAGATCAGATTCTCTCTCCTATTTTGTCCTCCTCAATCGAAGCTGACGTTTCTAGCAATATGTTCATTAATTTAGATTTTGAAAGATTCACATTAAATCCCAAAACTGCTCCAAAGACCTTCAGTTCACCTAAAATTACAGTCAAAGAATAATGAGGCTGATTTATAGTAAGCATAATGTCAGCAAAAAAGGCAGATTTTAAAAATCGTACAGCCCACTTCTACACCTTCATATCTCAGTTGGCCCAGATGGTCGCACGAAAGGTTCCACAGCCAGCACAGAGAGCAGCGGGGAAAGAAGGAACCTCTTTCTCATGCCTCTATGCAGGGGAAAAGGATTTTGAATATCCACTATTAACCCTATTCCTCAACATGGGAGCAGAATGCAAACATGGATATCCAGCTCAAGAAGTTGGGCCAAAAGCCAAACTTGCCCAGTACTGCCTTCAGAAATAGCCACTCTACCTGATCAATTGCTTTCTCCACATTAATCACTAACAACACTAAGGGGAACTTACATTCATGAGCCAAGGAAATAAAATTGACCAGTTGACAGATATTATCTCCAGCCAGCCTCTCCAGAATGAAGCCTGATTAATCCTCATGGATAATAGTGCTAATGAAGTTTTGTAATCTTTGTGTTAGGATTCTGGCTAAGAGCTTAACATCTAGATTTAGCAAGAAATCAGGCAATATATGAGCCACACTGTTGGGGGTCCTTTGCAAGCTTAGGGATGACGGCGATATTCGCTTTTGCAATCAAGGGTGCCAGATCACCTCTTCCCAATATAAAATTAAGAAATGATGGCCAAAGGAGGCTCTACTAGATGGACAAAATGTTTATAGAATTTGGAGGACAGCCTCTCCACCCTGGTACCTTGATCTTTAATTGCTAATAGAATGTCCCCTGTTGATCTCTTTCCATCAATTTGGAGATAACTTTGGAAGGGTAACTCTTTCCAAATATGCCTCAACCTCCTCTGTCCCACCCACCATTTCAAAAGTGTAAAGCTGTTGGTAGTATTGGACAAACTAAGAGTGGATATCCTCCGCATCTGAAACCAACCCACCTGAAGTCCTCTTGAGAGTCACTCTATGATTACGCTCTTGTACCCGAGTTGCTAGCTTAGTTGCCTTCCTCAGAGTATTCTTGTTTAACCCCAACTAAATCGCAATGTACCTTTTCCACATACAACACTTGAGTGTGTCAAGCTGGTTAGCTTTTCAACCATAGGTTGCTCCCTAAATACTTCTCTAACTGGCAAATGTCATCAGCTATATAGTTAGCCCCAGTCTCCTCCTTACAAGCATATTGAACAAGCTTACCTTGGATTACCACCTTGAAAGTATCCCAAGGCAAAGCCAGGGGCATTTCTCCCAGCAAAATAAATTGAAAGTACTCTTTAGTAGCTTGCTCAACTTCCTGAACTATATAGTATTACAATCCAGTAAGCTCTCATTGAGTTGCTAGGACTTAAGACTTGGCTTCAGCTGTTTTTATCTCCATTCTATCCCGATTGGGGAATGATCAGAGCAAACTCTCTCTGCTACCTTCATATCTAGTAGTTAAGAACATAGTGCATAAAGATATAGTCTATTCTAGTTCAAGTGGTCTGTAGCAGAATAAATGGTGTATTATTTTTGGGGGGTAGAGCTGTTTCCAAACATCATAGACACCCAAAGATTACAAAAATCTCTTAGCAGCTTTCTTATCCCTCACCCAGTGAATTCCATGGCTCAATGAGTTCAAGCCTGGGGCAAGATGATATTAAAGTCCATTCTCATTGTCCAAGGACCGTCGCCTCTTTCTATTAATTTGACTTCTGGCTCTCTATAGAATTCCTGTTGATTGGTATTCTTAAAAACTACTGACTGCAAAAAGATTCTCACAGCTAGATAATGTTGCTGCTGTTAAGTGCCGCTGAGTCGGTGTTGACTCATGGCGACCCTCTGGATAGTTGTCCTAAATTGTGTTCGGTCTTCAGTCAGGCATTGTTGGCAGACTGGTACCCATAGCTGCTATTATTGTATTGATCCATCTCATTGCTGGCCTTCCTCTTTTGCGTTGACCTTCTATCTTGCCAAGCATGATGTCTTTCTCTAATGATCTCTCTCTTCACATGATCTGTCCAAAGTATGAAAGTCGAAGTCTTGTCAAAAGGAGTTCTAAAGAAAGCTTAGGTTTGATCTCCTCTAGTACTGACTGGTTTGTTCTTCGGACAGTCCATGGTATACGCAGCATTCGCCACCAGCACCATAATTCAAAGGCATCAATTTTCTTCCTGTCTATCTTTTTCACTGTCCAGCTTTCACATCCATATGATGTTATTGAAAATACCATGGCTTGAACGAGTCAAATCTTTGTATGGAGAGAGACATCTCTGCTCTTGAGAATCTTGTCTAGGTCTTTCATAGCAATTCTGCCAAGAGCAATGTGTCATCTGATTTCTTGACTGCTTGTTGTTTCTTTATTGATAGTTGATCCAAGTAGGTTAAAGTTGTCCACAATTTCAATTTCTTCTCCTTCAACGATGAACTTATTGATTTTGCCAGTTGTCATGATCTTTGTCTTCTTTACATTAAGGTGCAGGCCCATTTTAAGACTATGTTCCTTGATTGTGAGAAGCAAATGTTTCAGATCATCTTCACTTTCAGCAAGTAATGTGGTATCATCAGCATAGTGAAGGTTATTGATGAGTCTTCCATCAATCTTCACACCTCTGTTGTCTTCATAAAATCCTTCTTCTCTGATGATTTATTCTGCATATAAATTAAACAGGTAGGGGGGAAAGTGTGCAGCCTTGTCGTACCCCTTTGCTTATTTTAAACCATTCTCTTTCTCCTTGTTCCATTCAAACTGTTGCTTCTTGATCAATGTACAGATTGTGCAAGAGAACGATCAGGTGTTCTGGTATACACATGCTTCTTAATGTTGCCCAGAGTTTCTCATGGTTTGCACAGTCAAAAGCCTTGCTGTAGTCGATAATGCACAAATAGATATCCTTTTGGTATTCTTTAGCCTTTTCAAGGATCCATCTCACATCCGTGATGTCTCTTGTTCCTTGCCCTTTCCTGAATCCTGCTTGCACTTCAGGTAGTTCTTGTTCCAGGTATGGATGTAGTCTCTGTTGAATAATCTTCAGTAGAATCTTGCTGGCATGTGGGATCAGAGAGATTGCGCGATAATTTCCACAGTCAGTTGGGTTACCTTTCTTTAGTATTTGTATAAACACAGATCTTTTCCAGTCAGTTGGCCATGATGTTGTCTTCCAAATTTCTTGGCAGAGCTTTGTAAGTATGGTAACAGCTGCATCAGATTGCTGTAATACTTCTATGGGAATGCCATCAATTCCTGGTGCTTTGTTTTTTTTATAAGGCTTTCAATGCTGCTTCGACTTCTTCTATTATCACCAATGGTTCGGGATCATAAGATACAGGTTGAAATGGCTGTTGGTCCGCTTGATCTTTATCATATAAAAAGTGTATATTCTTTCCACCTTTTCTTGATCTTTTCAGCATCATTCAACATATAGCCTTGAGCATCTTGTAACATTCCAATTCAAGGCTGGAATTTTTTCTTTAACTCTCGTAGCTTTAGGAAAGCCGATCTTGTTCATCCTCCAATAATTTCTGCTTCTATTTCCTTGCATGTGTCATTGTAGTACTTTTCCTTGTCCTGTCTTGCTGCACATTCTAAATCTCTGTTGAGTTCTGTGATTGTCTTTCTTTCTCCTCTGACTTTAGCTTCTCTGCGTTTCTGGGCAATTTGCAGAGTTTCTTCCGTGATCTATTTTGGCCGTTTTTGCTTTTTCACCTTTTGTAGAGATTTCTCGCTTTCTTCCAACACAACCTTCTTAATGTCATTCCATAACTCTTCTGGAGCTCTGTCATTTGTATCTAAAGCAGTAAATCGATTCTGCAGGCAGTCCTTTAAATTCCACTGGTATATTCTCAAGGTCATATTTTGCTACATTCATGAGTGGCTTGCTATTTTTCAACTTTAGCTTGAGTTTGCATACTAGTAGTTGGTGGTCTGTACCACAGTCAGTTCCAGGCTTTGTCTTTGTTGATGTGTTAGAGCTTTTCCGTCGTTGACTTTCACAGATGTAGTCAATTTGATTTTTGTACAATCCATTGGGTGAAGTCCATGTGTACAGTCGCCACTTGTGTTGCTGGAAGAATTCTATCAGTCTTTCTCCAGCTTCATTTCTGTTGCCAAGTCCATATTTTCCAACCACTTTGCCGCCTTCTTTGTTGGCAACTTTTGCATTCCAGTCACCCATGACTATCAGGATATCCTGTTTGCATGTTCTGTCAATTTCAGCTTGTACTTGTTCATGTTGTTGTTAAGTGCCGTCGAGTCTGAGTCGACTCATGGCGACCCTCTGGATAGCTATCCTAAATTGTGTTCGGTCTTCAGTCAGGCGGCTCATTGTTGACAGACTGGTACCCGTAGCTGCTGTTATTGTATCGATCCATCTCATTGCTGGCCTTCCTCTTTTGCGTTGACCTTCTATCTTGCCAAGCATAATGTCTTTCTCTAATGATTTCTCTCTTCACATGATGTGTCCAAAGTATGAAAGTCGAAGTCTTGTCATCTGAGCTTCTAAAGAAAGCTTAGGTTTGATCTCCTCTAGTACCGACTGGTTTGTTCTTCGGGCAGTCCATGGTATACACAGTATTCGCTGCCAACACCATAATTCAAAGGCATCAATTTTCTTCCTATCTGTCTTTTTCACTGTCCAGCTTTCACATCCATCTGATGTTATTGAAAATACCATGGCTTGAACAAGTCGAATCTTTGTATGGAGAGAGACATCTCTGCTCTTGAGAATCTTATCTAGGTCTTTCATAGCCATTCTGCCAAGAGCAATGCGTTGTCTGATTTCTTGACTGCTTGTTGCTTCTTTATTGATAGTTGATCCAAGTAGGTTAAAGTTGTTCACAATTTCAATTTCTTCTCCTTCAACGATGAACCTGTTGATTATGCCAGTTGTCATGATCTTTGTCTTCTTTACATTAAGGTGCAAGCCCATTTTGAGACTATGTTCTTTGATTGTGAGAAGCAAATGTTTCAGATCATCTTCACTTTCAGCCAGTAATGTGGTATCATCAGCATAGCGAAGGTTGTTGATGAGTCTTCTACCAATCTTCACACCTCTGTTGTCTTCATACAATCCTGCTTCTCTGATGCACCAAACTTAAACTGCGCAGAAGAAAGGCCCGGCAATCTACTTCTGTATCTTGCCATGAAAACCCAATGGATTGTACTTGTTCATAGAACTCATCAATTTCATCCTCTTCTGCAGCTGTTGTTGGGGCATATACTTGAATTATAGTTGTGTTGATAGGCATTCTTTGTAGACGAATAGAGATTAAGTGTTCACTGACTGCACTGTATTTCATTACAGTTCTTGCAAGTTTCTTCTTTATTATAAATGCAACACCATTTCCTCTATCTTTTATTTCCAGAATAGTAGACCATGTGAATATCTGATGCAAAGTGCCTGATGCCAGTCCATTTCAGTTCTCTGACACTCAATAGATCAAGCTGCACACGTTCCATTTCATTCTTGACCACCTCTTACTTCCCTTGGTTCATGCTTCGTACGTTCCATGTCCCAATATGTGAGACATCTTTACAACTTCTGACTCTCATTTCATGCGCAGCTACATCAGCAGTCAGACATCCCGAGGGCTTTGATCCAACCACGTCATAAATGCTGGCTTTACTCTGAAAAGTCTTCAGCTCCTCCCCAGTAACTAGTTGAGTGTTTCCGACCTGGGGGTCTCATCTTCCAGCACTATAGTGCAATTTGTTTTGTTGTGACCATCCATTGGGTTTTCATGGCAAGGTGCAGAAGTAGATTGCCAGGCCTTTCCTCCACGCAGTTGAAGTTTAGTGTTGTTGCCGTTGTCACAGAAATGTGATCCTCGGCCACCAACATCGTCCCATTCTGCTGCTGCCAAGTTGGGTTTTCATGGCAAGATACAGAAGTAGATTGCCAGGCCTTTCCTCTGCACAGTTGAAGTTTAGTGTTGTTGCCGTTGTCACAGAAATGTGACCCTCCGCTGCCAACACTGTCCCATTCTACTGCTGCCCAGATGGGTGGTTTGTCTTGGTCTGGCACCTCAGCTGAGACCTGTCCATCTTGGGAGACCCTGCCAGTAGTTAAACTACCAATAACTTAGCCTTCAGCATCACTGAGGCACACAAGCCCTCACAGCACAACAAGCTGCAAACCAAGTGAAGGGCCAGATAATGACTCCTCTTGAAATACTCACCTGTTCCAGGATGTAGGTTGGAAGTCCCGTGAAAACAAAATCTCCACCTCGCTCTTCATTTTCTTTACCTGATTGAAATCCAAAAAGCATGTGGGGAATTTGGGCAAGCACAAAAGGCACTCTCTTTTTAAACAAGTGAGTCTCCTGTACCATGCCTAAAGAGGCCACTAATCATGAAGTTGACCTGAAAATGTGGAACCAAGATCCTTGCAGCAAGGGAATCTGCAAAGAGAAAATACTTCCTAGCTTCTTTTTATATACTTTCACTGTTTGGCTGATTTGGTTATAGATTTCCATTGCCTGTTTCTACCTGTATTGATCTTTCATAATATTGCTGAGTCAATTTTGTGTTTCTAGGTAGCTATGTACTTCAAAAAGTATTTGGCAGCTTTACCCCCCTCCCCCTCAGCAGTGGTACCACGAGTTTACTACTAGAGATTAATGGTGTCATTTTGTACCTAGAGCCTAATAGAGCAGGAGTGATAGGGGATCACTCCTTCTTAGATCACCAGGGAGACCTCCGGTAAGTGCCAGGGGAGGGATGGGGAATTGGGGGGGGGGGGTTCTTGCCTAGTGAGGGGAAAGGTTTTGACGGGTTTTGGGGGGTTTGAGGAGGGGAATGCTGAGCTGATTCTTGGGTCCTGTAATGCTGTCAGGGTGGTGGGGTATCCATTGGGTTCTTTTGTCATTTGCACCTGCCCCTCCATGCTGGCACTTTAATGTGTCTCGGAACAGGTGTAATAGCCGATGTAGAAAATTTTCGGTATCCACATGTATTCCCCTTGGGCCTACTGAAACCACATGCCCTTGAAATCTTTATACAGTGGATCTCTCATGTGTAAATAATGGCTTTCTAATATGGCTGTTTGCACATGTAGCCCATATGCATGTGTATGTACCACTCTTGTACATGGACATGCTTCTAAAATGTCCCCTAACTTCTTTAGCCTTTTTTCACAGGGCAGTTCTTCCATCCCTTTTGTCATTTGGGTCACTCTTCTCTATACCTTTTCTAATTCTATGATTTCTTTTTGGAGATGCAGTGACCAGAGCCACAGCCACACTATCAAGCAATACAGAGGCACTACGATAGTCTCTGTTTTATTCTCTATTCCTTTCCTAATAATTATTATTAACATTCTGTGCAACTGAGCAGAGAATTTCAACATATTATCTACAGTGACAGCTCACTCTTTTTCCTGGGTGGTGACTTCTAATGTGAAATCCTGCATCGTGTAGCTATAGTTTGGGTTATTCTTTCCTATACGTATCAGTCTATATTTGTCAAAATTAAATTTGATCTGCCATCTGGATGTCTAGTCTTCTCAGGGTCTTCCTGCAGTTTGTCACAATCAACTTCTGTTTTAACAATATAAATAATTTTGTGTCATCTGCAAATTTTATCATCTCACTCGTTCCCATTTCAAGATCATTTGTTAATATGCTAAAAAGCATCAAAGTACAGATCTGTGTTCTCCAGTATTCATCTTTCTGTACTGAAGAAACTGACCATTTAGCCCTACTCTCTATCTTTTAACCAGTTGCCAGCCCACAATAGAACATTACCCTTTTGGATTATTTACTTTTAGATATGGATGAGGATAATGATTATTTATTGGTCTTTCTTACCCTTTCATTGGCATTTGATATGCTTGATTATTCAATTATGATTGGCTGATTATCATCTCTAATGTTGGAAGGATTAGCCATTCACATTCGAGTTATTTTTAAAGGAAAGAAGACAGTCGGTTATCATTGACGGCTGCACCTCTAAATCCCTGCTAGTTCTTTATGGGGCTCTACAGGGATCTATTATTTCACCAGTTTTGTCTAATATGTACTTGATACTGTTGAGCAAGATTGCTCAGGCCTTTGGGGGGAATATTTCATTTCTGCCAGTGATTTACGGCTTTACTTACCATACTTTACTAGGGTTAAAACATATGTTTTAACCCTAGAAAAATAATGTCAGATTGCATTGCTGCTGTGACTCACTGGTTCCCTGAAAACCTGCTTAAGTTGAACATGCCTAAATCTGAGGGAGGTAATTCCCAGAAGGTCATTGCTTTTCGGTAAATGAACAATTGAGTCTTTCAGTGACCAGGTCAGGAATTCAGGAGTGACTGTTGAACATAGCTTGTTAGGCTTGATTTATAAAACATGTTTTTTGAATATTCAGCTGATCCGACAGCCTCGTTCTTGACAAGGGATCATTTTATGCTATAACATAGTCCCTCATTTTAACATGGCTGGACTTTTGTGATGATGTATTAAATGCATTCCCAAAAGAAGTATATCTACAGTTTTCAATTGATACTAACTGTGAAGGCACATTTTAGAAAGTACATGGAATCTGGAATTCAGACATTGAGGTCGCAACATACATACAGTAGTTCTGGCAGTATTTTAGAGAAGATTCTGCTAAAAGTGGAGCCTTTTCTAAAATACTGAAGACAGAGGTATAGGAGTGCACATCTATGGATCAATAAATGGAGCCAGAGGAGATATTTTGCAAATCTACACTTGGAAAAAAGCAACAGAATAACATGGCCAGTATACACGTGCAAGCGCTGGATTTTACAACTTCCATGTTTATGGTGACTATTCTACACCTAGAAATGCCTCCATTTAACAACCCTAAGTTAACATTTGAGGGGGACATGAACAGTGAGGGATTAAGGAGGATATACCCCATAATCCCTCCTGTAAAGTGCTGGGTATCCAAGCACTTTTATAAAGTCTAAATGAGCAGATGTAAATCCCGATGTGGACAATTGCAGTCATACACGTGTTTTCCCTATATGACAGGGGAAATGCACGTGCAGATGTTTGACTCGTCCAGGATACTCCCTGATGATGTCCCCAACATGCCCCTTTGCAATTTCTACATAGCAAGGACAGCCATGTGTAAAATTTCCAAGGCTTCTATAATAACTCAGCATAGTAGCATACAGCATCACAGGCACTAAATATAAGGGAAGTATGGCATCATTTTTAAAGAAGCTTCATTGACTTCCTATGAACTGTATTGATTTTAAAATACTGTGTTTAATGCTTTAAGTCCAAACAAGGTATAGGAGCCAGGAAGTCTTCAGGAGCATCATCAGTCTTTTTGTGTTTGTGACTGCTGTGTTGTTTTTAATTATGCCTTCCTCAAAGACTGAAGTCAACCCTTGAGCATGCCTTCCAATGTATAGCCCCACAGTTGTGAAATAATTTGCCCAAGGAGATTTAATTTGGTTTAATTTTAACCACTTCCGAGGTGTGATCAAAAGGTATTGAGACTTGTTGTGTAGCATTAAATTCTGCCAGAAACTTGGAGATTCATGCAAAGATACTTATGACAAGTTACAGCAAGTGTATGGCGATGAATGCATGAGTCATGCTCAAGTTTGATCGGTACAAATGCTTCCAAGAGAGCCGCCAAAGTGTTGACAGTGACTAACATTCTAGAAGGCCATCCACGAGCAGGAATGAAGACAAAGTTGAAGTAGTGTGTGCCACAATGTGCTCAGATTGTTGATTGACTATCAGGGAGCTTGCTGAGGACATGGATATCAGTTTGGGGTCAATACAGTCCATTCTTACTGTCGATCTGGGGATGAGACATGTGTTTGCAAAATTCATGCCGAAATGCCTGTTCCCTTACCCAAAAGAAGATCAACTGCCTGCAGCCAGGGATTTGTTGGAATGCATTGAAAATGACTCAGATTTCATCAAAAAGATTATTACTGGTGATGAATCATGGTTTATGGTTATGACCCAGAAACTAAGGCTAAGACTCCAAACTCTCCCAGACCCAAGAACGCCCGTCAGGTGAGGAGCAATATCAAGGTCATGTTCACAATTTTCTTTGATTACCAGGGTATTGTTCTTAATGAGTATGCTCCAAAAGGCCAAACCATCAATAAGGAGTACTACATCCAAGTTCTTACTCGTTTGAGAGATGCAGTTCCGTCGTAAGAGGCCAAACTTGCACAGGAATAGTGAATGGTTGCTTCATCACGATAATGCCCCAGCTTACGCATCACATTTTGTCCAGCAGTTCGTTACCAAGCACCAAATGGAGCAAGTATTTCAGCCTCCGTACTCACCTGACCTCACACCTTGTGACTTTTTCGTGTTTCCAAAACTGAAATTACCACTGAAAGGAAGGAGATTTGACGACTTGGAGACCATTAAGCAAAATTCAATACAGCAGCTTCACAGCATAATGAAAGAGGCATTTCAAAATTGATCTCCACAAACAAGCAGGAATGTAGTCATCACATATGGGTGACATTGGCACCGACAGAGCCTGCGTGGGAACACTCCCCAGCGTCCTATAGGAAAGCTTTTGGGAGCATCCCACTGCATCTGCATAGCTGCCTTTCTGCCTTTCCAACTCTCCCTTCTCAGTTTTTTGTTTTCTGCGGAGCCGATCGGGAACAATTCCTGTCACTGCAGAAAATGTACTACTTTTTGTGGTCGCATCTGTCTTCCCATCGACGCTAGCACCAGTATTGTTGGTGTCTGTTTTCTTTCTTCTGTCTATTTTCTTTAAAAAAAAAAAAAAGTTTTTCTTTGAGGGTCTCTGCCCTCCAGGTGCTTAGGCGCCATTTTGGGCCTTAGGCCTCTTTGTTCCTCAAAATGAAGAAACCAACTAGTGGTTTCAAAAAGTGTTCCAAATGTAGCAGCGCTATTTTTGCTACCAACACCCATGACTGGTGTCGTAAATGTTTGGGGCCGGACCATTCGCCATCAGAATGTCTCCTCTGCAGGAAGATGACAAAGAGGGGCCTGCAGAATAGAGCTGCAAAACTCGGCACCCTCTTTGCCACGGATACAATGTCCGTTGCATCGACATCATCCAGGGCTTCATCTTCCTCCCATGGATCTCAGGTAACAAAGTCTTCTTCGAAGACTGGTCGGCCCTCAAAGGGTAGATTTCCTTCTAAACATCAATATGCTTTAAGCGTTGCCCTAGAGGAGAATACACTGGCCAAACAGCCCCAACGGGAGGTCCTTGCCTCCAAAGCATTAACGGGGTCCCAAGATGCTTCCGAGGCTTCCACCTCCGGAGAGCTCTTGGTGCCATGTTCTGGGGTCGTGGCCCGATGTTTGGGTACTGATACCCAGTCATCGGCTGGTTCCATGGATCAGCGTATCCTGGCCATTGAGCGGAGTCTTGCGGCCTTGTTGGTGGCTTCGGTACCACTGAAGCCTCTGCAATCAGTTCTGCAGTCCTCGGTACCAACACCGGTACCGAATGTTTCTGCATTGACCATTGCGTCGCTCTCCACGCTACCACCCATGCTGGCCCTAGAATCAGTGTCCGGCATCGAGAGTCCGGTACCGAGGTATTCCGATGCCGATTTTTATCAGTACCGTCGACGGGCTGGGCAGGAGCACCCGGCCCATCGATACTTTGAGTCTTCCGATTCTGATTCTTCCGATGATTCCATCGGTACTGGAGAGGCTCTTCCGGAAGATCCTTCTCCTTCCCCACATGCCATATGTCGTCTCCGGAGGACATGTCTTTTCAAGACTTTATGCGGGATGTGGCTCGGGTCCTCTCCATTACAGTAAGAAGGAACCAAGAGCTGAAGAACTTGAAATTCTTCAGTATCTGGCAGCCCCTAAGGAGGCCGCTACCTTACCCATTCATCGTATATTGCATGACCTCATGCTTAGGATGTGAGAAACACCTTTAACGGTGTCTCCGCATTCTCAGAGACTCGATACCATGGACCGGGTACCGCATTGTCCCTGTTTCCAGAAGAGACAGTTACCACACCATTCCATTGTTGTGGAATTGGCAATGCGTCAAATCAAAAGTGCTAAGACACATTCATCTAATCCTCCCGGCCATGAGGCGAGAATTCTCGATGCCTTCGGCCGTCGATGTTTTCAGGCCTCTATGTTATCGGCCAGAATAAGTTCATACATACTGTACATGGGTATGTTTCTTCGGGAGGTGACTGAAGATTTAGAACTAATGGCTCCTCTTCTCCCTGATGACAAGAGGGCTGATTACCTGACACTTGTAAAGCATGCCTAGAATGTTTCCAAATTCATGAATAGGGCAACCTTTGATTGTTTTGAGTGTATTAGCAGGGCTTCTTCTATCTGCATGGGTGCATGTCGGATTGCTTTGTTGCAAGCATCTGACCTTGAGCAATGGGTGCAAGATAAACTGGGGAATATTCCTTGCACGGGAGAAAACCTCTTTGGCAAGGATGGGCAGGACAAAGCTTCTCAGCTGGAGTCTGAGAATACCACCCTAAATAGGCTCTCTAGGACCACTGCCAACCCAGCTAAGAAAAAGGTGGTAAAGAAACCCTTTTTCAGTAAGAAAAATAAGTTTTATCCTTCTTATACCCATGCTGTGCACTGACCGGTCCATGCGTCAAAGCTCAGGCCCCCAGAGCTCAACCAGCTCAGCAGATCCATCCTCTGCAAGGTCTTTGACTCCTTTCTAGAGAACTTAGCTGTCCTACCTCTGCAAATTCCAGAGCCAGTAAACATTCCAGGCAGACTATGTTATTTTGCCCAAAGGTGGCACCAGATAACATCAGAACATTGAACTCTCTCCATAGTGGCAGAGGGGTACAAACTTCACTTCCAAAGTATTCCCCCTCCCTCCGCTCCAAGAGAGTTCAGTTCTCAGCCCCCTCACACCACTCTCTTGTGCCAGGAGGTTACCTCCCTTCTCGCTCAAGGTGCGATAGAGGAAGTGCCACTTTCTTAACAAGACCTGGGCTTCTACTCCCCCTACTTCCTTATACCAAAGAAAACAGGAGGATACAGGCCCATTCTGGAGCTCAGAGAATTAAACAAGTATCTGCTCCGAGAGAAATTCAAGATGATCTCTCTCGGAACACTTCTCCCTTACATCCAGAGTCAGGATTGGCTTTGTTCTCTCCATTGTCTCAAGTACGCTTAGATTGTGAGCCCTTAGGGGACGAGGTTATAAAAAGTACCCGTTAGCATATATATCTGTAAACCGCTTTGACCCAGTGAAAAAGCAGTATATAAGCACAGCTAAATAAAATAAAATCTAAAGGATGAGTATACACATATCCTTATTCACGCAGAATACAAGAGATTTCTTTGATTCCTCTTTCAAGGAAGACATTACCAATACAGGGTTCTATCCTTCGGCCTGGCTTCTGCCCCAAGAATCTTCACAAAATGCATGGCAGTAGTGGCAGCATTCCTAAGGACTCTAGGGATATTTGTCTTCCCTTACTTAGATGACTGGCTCATCCAAGCAACAACAGGTCTAGAGGCCAACTCTTCTCTCCCCCGCACAATGCAGGTTCTTCAACACTTGGGATTTGTGATAAATCTACCAAAATCCCAACTCATCTCTTCTCAAACCTTAGAGTTCATAGGGGCTCTCCTGGACATGCAACAATCAAGGGCTTTTCTACCACAGATTTGCTGTGCTTGGATAGTTCAACTAGCTTCTCAAACAGGTATGAAGACTTTCCTAACTGTTTGAGAAATGCTTCAGTTGCCTGGTCATATGGCTCCCACTGTATATGTGGTACCCTATGCTCGTCTGCACATGCGTGCAGCTCAATGGACCCTAGCTTTGCAGTGGACTCAAGCATTGGGTCATCTGGCGGACAAAATCATGATCTCTGCACATCTAATTTCGTCCCTCCAATTGTGGCAATCACCAGAAAACCACCTCGTAAGGTCACCTTTTCAGATGCCACCGCACCAGTCTACCCTGACGACGGATGTGTCCAACTTGGGCTGGGGAGTTCATCTCTCCACTCAGGGTCTTTGAACTCAGCAGGAGGCTCGGTTTCACATAAACCTGTTAGAACTCAGAGCCATCCTCAATGCTTTCAGAGTGTTTCAGGACCACCTGCACTCCAAAACAGTTCTAGTCCAGACAGACAATCAGGTAGCCATGTTCTATATGAATAAACAAGGTGGAACCGGTCTCGAGCATTGTGCAACGAAGCCCTGCATCTGTGGTCGTTTGCCATATGCCATCAGATCCATCTACTAATGGTGTATCTCCCTGGCAAACAGAATCTCCTGGCAGACAAGCTCAGTTGAGTACTACTGCCTCACAAGCGGTCTCTCCATTTGGATCAAATTGCTCGAATCTTTCAGATCTGGGGAACCCCAGATATAGATCTGTTTGCAAGTCCTCAGAATGCCAAACTTCCTTGCTTCTGTTCCAGAATACCTGCTCAGAACAGTCAGGCGGTGGATACTTTCCACCTCCACTGGGGTCAGGACTTCCTATATGCCTATCCTCCCATTCCCCTCATCCCCAAGACTCTTTTCAAGCTTCAGAAAGACAAGGGCTATATGATCCTCGTAGCCCTGTGCTGGCCACGTCAAACGTGGTGTCCACTGCTTCTATGTCTCTCTCAAGCCAATTCTCTGAAGTTGGGATGTGCTCCAGATCTCCTATCCCAGGAGAACGGGACGCTTCTGCACCCAAACCCCAAGTCCTTATACCTGATAGCGTAGCTGTTGAGAGGTAGAACTCCAGGATATCAACCTCTCTCAACAGGTTAAAGATATCCTTTTGGCCTCAAGGAAAACTTCCACAAGGCGTGCTTACGCTTTTAAGTGGAGAAGGCTTTCAATCTGGTGTTCAAAGAGGGATCCTGATCCTTTTTCTGTTCCTGTGGAGGCGTTACTTGAGTATCTCCTCCACCTTTCATCCTCTGGACTCAAGACTAATTCGGTAAGAGTCCACCTCAGTGCCATTGTGACTTTCCACATGCCCTTTGAGGGACAACCTGTCTCTTCTCGGCCGCTTGTAGCGCGCTTTATGAGAGGTCTGCTCTCTTAACTAAGCCTTCCATTAAGCCTCCACCTGTGGCATGGTATCTCAATCTTGTCCTTGGACAGCTCATGAAGCCGCCCTTTGAACTCCTAGCCACTACATCTCTGAAGTTTCTTTCTTGGAAAGTCATCTTCCTAATTGCCCTCACTTCTGCAAGACGCATCACTGAGCTCCAGGGTTTAGTGGCTGACCCTCCTTATACATAGTTCCACCATGATAAAGTAGTCCTTAGGACTCATCCTCACTTTATGCCAAAGGTGGTTTCGCCTTTTCATTTGAACCAGTCGGTTTACCATCCTGTTTTCTTCCCTAGACCTCATGCCTCTAGTGCAGAAAGAAATCTATATACTCTGGATTGCAAGCGTTCTTTGGCCTTTTATCGTCAGAGAACTAGGCAGCACAGAAAGTTTTCACAGCTTTTTGTTGTGTTTTATTCCAGTCACCTGGGTCTACCAGTTTCCAAAAGAACACTCTCCAAGTGGATTGCAGACTGTATATCTTTTACCTATGAGAGTAAGGGGCTTTCTCTTGAAGGTCATGTCACAGCACACAATGTGTGAGCAATGGCTGCCTCCATGGCAAACTTACGCTCAGTGGCAGTTGATGAAATTTTCAAAGCAGCATCCTGGTCCTCTGTCCACACTTTTGCGGCCCATTATTGCTTGGACAAGGACTCCCGCCGGGATGCCTCGTTTGGCCAGGCTGTTCTCCAGCATATCTTTCAGACTTAGAACAACAACCCCCATCCCGGGTTTCGATACCAAAAATCCTTGGGAGGATACATGACCCACTTAGGCCTGTGTTTCTCTGCTCTCTCTGGAGTCATCTCCCTGGCATCTCCAAGGTAGGGAGTCCCATATGTGAAGACTACATTCCTGCTTGTTGTCGCACCGCCGCCCTAGAGGCCAAGGTTGGTATGGGCAGGTCGAGTGGACATGAGAGTTTTTTTTTTAACTTTGAATTTTGGTCTTTATGTAAGGGTCAGGGTACTGTTCCCAGGACCTACCGGGGACCAAACGTCAAGAGAACACAATAGTCCGAATGTAGGGAAAGTAAGGCTTT
Source organism: Ichthyophis bannanicus (assembly GCA_033557465.1). Classification (NCBI taxonomy): domain Eukaryota; kingdom Metazoa; phylum Chordata; class Amphibia; order Gymnophiona; family Ichthyophiidae; genus Ichthyophis; species Ichthyophis bannanicus. The sequence continues at coordinate 534,282,549 of CM066034.1, read as the reverse complement.
ATTTCCCTTTACGCACAATGGTTCAAACAGTGGAGACTACTTCAACAAAATAAAGAAACCTTGCTTCAGGCAAAAAGAAGAAATATTCAAAACTTGCTTTGTCTACTGTTACTTCATAGGACTTTGTATAAACCAATTACACAGGCTTTGCTATTGAGGACTGCTTACATTTCATGCAAAGACATTAGGCTTCCTGCCTGACAGTAGCTACAATCCATAGCGGTCTCAGGTGGGTCCTCGTTGAATTCCACCTGCATAGGCTGAGGGTCAGATAACTGTGAAACTGTGTCAATATACTCTTGTGGAGTGTATTGGGGCTTCTCATACAGCACATTCACTAGCTTCCAGTGTTCTGAGTCTAGGTTTGGGCCACGCCCATGTGAAGGCTTGTTAGGGCAATAACGTCCTTTGGCTTGCTGCCTTATGTTACACAGTCTTTCTTTTACCAAAGGCTTGTGTCCTATCTCACGGACAGTTTGATAAGGAGGGCACACTTCTGTATCTTGTGCTTCCTGTTTCAGTAAGTTATAATGCTTAGCAGAATAAAAAGGTGGTTTACCTTGTTTCTTAAGATTGTCCCAGTTAGTTGAGTCACGAGGCCTAGTCCTGCTGTAGTTCAGCCTTACTCGCGCAGTAGGCTTCTCAGACTTCAGCTGGCCTTCCTGTAGAATCAACACTCTTTCACACCCACACCTTTTGTTATTTGAATAAGGAGTGTTACCTCTTACAGCAATGATTTCATCATTTCCCTGGTAACATCCACAGTGTCCTGCATTTATTGCTGCCGGTTCCTCATATAAAATTCTGGGGTTTATTTCTCCCCTTGTGCCTTTCTTTCCAGTATCTCTCAGCCAGGAACTCCTGGAATTCTGTTGCACCGGACTTACTGTGCCTTCCTGCCAGGAACTCCTTCCTCTCTGGTATCTTTGCCAAGACTTCTTTTCTCTTTCAGCTTCTACCACAGCCTCTGCTTTCCGTTGCTGCTGCTGGTACCACCGCTGATGCTCTTCCTGGTGCGCTCTCTGGTGCTCTTCCTTCTGGTGTGTGTCCTGGTGTGTCCCCGGGTGCGTCCTCTTTACTTGTCCTACTTCCTCCTTTTCAACTTCCCAGCCTTTCCTAAGAGGACCTCCCCCTTTCCTGGATTGGCTGTTAGGTTGCATTACATCATCAGTTCTAGGGTGCAGTTCTCTAGGACTTGGAAGGTCACTCCTGCTCCCCCTATCAGGCTCCTCATAGCATTGCAACTGATGTTGAAATCTTTTTTCAGGATTTAAAACCTTTTTCTCCCTGTGAATAGGCTCTGCAGTGCCACATTGTTCCTGTAGATAGCATAGTTACTGACCTGTAACAGTTGATCTCTGGGAGCAGCAGGAATTGAGTCTTCACAACCCACCCTCCTCCTCTAGGAGTTGTATTTCTCTCTCTCTTTCTCTCTCCTTCTCTCCTTTTATTTCAGCTACAAACCCAACTGAGGAGGGAGAGTTGGAAAGGCGGGAAGGCAGCTACGCAGGTGCAGTGGGATGCTCCCAAAAGCTTTCCTATAGTATGCCTGGGAGCGTACCCACACGGGCTCCGTCAGTGCTGACATCACCCATATGTGAAGACTCAATTCCTGCTTTCCTGGAGATCACCTGTTACAGGTGAGTAACTACGCTTTTCCAGCAGTGGCAGGAATGCTGGAGGAAGTGTGTTTTATCAGAAGGAGACTACTTTGAAGGAGAACTGAGTGCAATAACTGTCAGTGTTATACTTCTTGTGTTATTGTACAAGTCTTGATACTTTTTGATTGCATCTTGCATATTCTGCCTTTTCATTCAATGGCACCGAAGATGAAGTGTTAAAATAAAAGTTTGGACTAGTGCGAGGTCAACTGATGATTGAAATTGGGGGCAAGCAGTGTAAGCATAGCTCAACATACAGGGCCCAGTTCTGATGGTTCCCTCCACCATTATTTTTGAGACCATCATACTGCTTGTTAAATACAGTGTGTATGAGTAGCTCCCATACACGAGACATTAGAGTGAGAAATTTGTATATTTGATGTTAGATTTTCTTTCAATAGAGTGGGTTTGGGAATTTAAGGTTTTCACTCAGTGGAGCCCACGAAGCAGCTAACAACCAACATAAACATAAATTTTCATAAAACAATAGATCACATTAAAACATACACATAATATGAAATAACAAAGGCACATATTAAATTCAAATAAAGGCATATATTAAATTAAAATATATTAAACAAAAGTTAGAATCTTCTACTGATTAGAATGGGCAGCCACCTCTACTATCCCAAAGAGTCAACCAAACAGGTGCCCCCACCATCCCACAAAATAAATTTTAGTCATTGCCAAAATTTTATGTTAAATCATTTTTCTTTGCTAAACCACCATACATTTTTTCCAACAAATAAACGTTTCAACACATGTCTATTGAGATAGGCAAGTAATACACAGTTCCAATCATTACAATTGATGTTTTACATTTTCTCCCTCCACTTTTCCTCCCAAGCCTCGTATCTGATAAAGAACTGCTAACTTCCAGCATTTGTGGACACATACTGTGACGCAGTGGCAACTTCAGAAGCCATGGAAACTGATACTGACCCTCTGGTTGGTTCAGGTATTGCAAGAAAAGACAGGGTTTTCCATTCTCAGCATAACCTACAGGCAACTAATCAGCTCACCTCAGGGGAGGAGAGAAGCAGAGCTGTGGATTGGGCACGCCCTAGTAGGAGGCGGGCTTCCCAGAGCAGGGGCCCCTTGTTAAGCAGAGAGAGGGAAGACAGTGAGATGAGAAGGAGAAGGAGTAGGACGGTGATGAGAAGGAATGGAGAAGTGAGCACTACAAATGGAATGAGAAGTGAAGGTGGTTTGAATCCACAAGAGAGAAGGCAAAAGGCATTGTGAAGGCAAGAAGCTCTCTTGAATGCAGAACCCTTTGACCCTGCTACAGAAATACTGCCCAGCTGCAATAGAAGGGAAACTGATTCAGAACCAGGAGTAAAGCCTAGGTTGTTGGGAGACAGCATTTACCCTTGGAGAGAAAGGCACGCTGGCAAGGCATTTTCTGACAAGCCTCATTTTAAGGTACCTGCTGCACTTAATTCCTTTAACAAGTTTTATGAGCCAGAAAGAGGGAATCCTGATTTTAAAGTACAGGATAGTTTCAGGCAATGTGAGAGACGTTGGTTACAGCCTGAAAGCTCTCTAACTAAGCCTAGCTTTTCTCAGCCAGCAGTTCCTGCTTTTAACAAGCAAGCTGACGAGAGGAATTCAGCTAAACTGTTTACAAGAGAATTAGGCTACACTGATACAGAAGGTCCTACCTTTGAAGCATTCTTTAAGAGCAGAGCTCGTGCAGAGGAACGTGTGATTCCAACACTCACTAACAGAGATAAGTGGGGGAGGGGTAACTCCACCACGGGCACAGAGTGTCTAAACAGGGAGAGCATTGTTTGTTCACCAGAAGCAGATAATTACTTGCCCAAGCAAGGAGAAGGTTCTCCCAGTAGTTCTGCTAGAAGACAGGCAGAACTACTCCTGAATGAATTTAAACAATTCCTAAATAGAAGAGCTGTTTCAGAACAGACTTGCATTCAAGCAGGAAGTAATCCTGAAATAGGAATTCCCACACCGGCTCCAGTTCCCATGATTGATGTTAACCAGCCGATGGACTGCTCGATTGGTCTAATAGATAGAGCTGACAAGAGCCAAGCTTGAATGATTATACCTGATATTTATTCTGGTTATGTTAACCAAGGATATGTGAAAAGCTTATGAAATGAATACTGTTTGAGCAACTGAAAGGAAAGCTTATTGAAGCACTGAAATAAGCTGGACTGTAACCTGATTGCAAGAGAAAACAGTATTATTTCTTACCGGAGTATTTGTAAATATAGCACAGAGAAGACACATGGTGTAATGTGCTTCCCCAGGGGAGATTTGGCTGAAGCACAGTATTGAAAGCCTGTAATTTGCGTTGTTCTTGATTTGGTTATCCTTCTCACCTGTTCCTGTCCACCAAGGAGCGGGGAAAATAAAATCCTTGTAAATATAAATGTCTTGTTCCCGACTTTCATTGGCCCCCACAACTACACAAGGCCCATCCCTCCTTAACCCTCAAGGTTAGGGAGTGGGTGCAGGGTGACAATACACACCACCAGGAATTACGACATACATCCTCTCAACCGTTAGAGTTTATATATTCACTTCTCCCCCTTCTCTCAAACCCACCTTGAGCCTCCCCAACCGCTCCCCAGCTGTAACGTACATCACCAGCCCTGATCACCATGCTAAACTAAAACCATACCCGACTCCCTACACCCACCTCCCCACAAAGAATAAGCACAGCCAGCACACCAAAAAATTAAATTGTCTTCATCCTGCAAATGCTCAGAAGCTTTTTCCAAAGTTTGTGTATCATGCCACTAAAATATCACCGTATAGTACTAACCAATCTAAAATCATGGGAACCTCGAATAACTAGGTTCATTACATTCTTAGAACACAGCAAAAATATCACGCTACATATTTTTGTAATTTTGCCTTCAAACAGTGAAGGCCAATATCATGCAAAGAGTGAAAAGCCAAAATCATTTGAATGTAATGCTTGCTTCTAAAGGCAACCGATGGAGGGAACACAAAAGAGAGGGGATACCTTGTCCCATCTTTGCCACGTCACCCTGCATCTCATCTGATCTCAGAATCTAATCAGGGTTGGGCCTGATTAGTACTTGGATAGGAACATAGGAACTTAAGATATGCCATGTTGGGACAGACCAATCAAGCCCAGTATCCTATTTCCGACAGTGGCAAATCTAGGTCACAAGTACCTGTAAGGTTCCCAAAAGGTAGACAGATTCCAAGGGAGGTGCGTAGGCTTACTGCATGGGAGAAAGGCCTGGCAATTTACTCCTGGTCACATCTTGCCAAGAAAATCCTAAGGATAGTCACAACATGAACAATTACCTCCAGGAATTGACATTGACTCAACAGTACTTAACAACAACAACCCTCTCCTAGTAACAACATGCAGCCTATCAACAGCAAACAGAGCTTTCATATTTTGCGCACCAAAATGCTGGAACTCTCTACCACCTGATATCCGTGCCATAACCGACTTAGCCCAGTTTAGAAAGGCCCTCAAATTCAACCTATTCATCAAATACTACCCAACATAAAATAAAACTTACAGTCCCACCACAAACGTAATCACAGATTTCTCATTGTTACTAACATTCTGGCTAAATTGTGTAAATAGTTTGAGTATGTTGTCTAGTTAACTGATCATATACTCCATGTAGATAGTTCTCCCATTTTAAATTGTTTTTTCCAAGTTTATGCTCCTGTTATATGTAACACCGAACAGCTTGTTGTTCTGGTTTTTGTTTTGTTCTCTGTAAACCGCGCTGATGCCGAATAGTGCGGTATATAAAAAATGTAAATAAATAAATAAATAAATAAAAAAAAAGTATTCTGAGTAATCACTGTAGTGCTAACTTTTGTGGGCAATGCAATTAATACACCAGTTGTGTAGGCAAACATACATGGAGTGGAAGAGCAGCCCATTGTGCCAAGCAGCAAGCTGAGAACGATGGAAGCCAGCATTCAAATCTCACTTAACCCTCCATTGCCTTATGTATCAACTTAGATCATTTCATGTATTTTTCCAGCATGCATGGGATGCTTGTTGTAGTTAGATGGGTGATAAGTAACAAATCATACCTCAGGCATTCCTGTTTCCTAATCCTCACCTTTAATAGCTGGACCACCTTCCTTTCTAGTTACAGGAGAACACAAGGATGTCCAGGAAGAAGCCAAACATTATGGGCAGATGTTTGTAATTCAGTTTTCCAGCTTGCCAGTTACCAAAACTGTGCCAAAATAACTCTGGGTCTAGTTTCAGAGCACCATATCCATGGCATTCACTTTTATCTGATAAATGCTGGCCACTTGGACATAACACCAATAGATCTGCCAGTTCAAGTAAGGGAGTGCATGTTTAGGGAAAAGAAATCAATAGAATTCTTTCTTCTCCTAATACTTCTTGCAGCAATAGACAAACTGATTTCCTAGGACCAAACTAATAGCTTTAAATTTGGAAATTTCTTTTCTCCTTTTTTTGTTGCTTCCTAAATAAGGAAATATAAGTTGTTTTCTTTCTTTTTTATTCTTTCCATCCCAACAAAAATTGGAAGCAATTATATAAAATGGGTTGAAAATGTCTTTCTAGGGGCAAAATAATTCTCTGAAAATTTAACAGATTGGGATGAAACTTAGCATGTGGGAAGAACTGGTACAAAGATAGCTCAGATTTGAAAATGGGCCAGATTGGACTGAGGGTTCCAGAGAAATAAGCCCCTCAGAAACATGTGGGAGAAGAAATTCCAGCTTCTGTAACAAATTTATACAGTGAAACATAGCAGACTGGGAATCCCTCCTTTCAAGCTACCTTTCTGTATTTTCTACTTTCCTAACCCCACAAAGGGCCTGATTCAGAGAGGCGGCATGTGGGGCTGCATGCCCCGATGGGACATGTAACCCTGCAAGCAGTCCTGCCCCTATGCCCCTCAGGCCCTCCCCGCACGGCTCGAGCAGCAGTACGGGAAGAGCAGCGAGGGAGCAGAATCTGGGTGGAGCGGGAATGGGCTGAGATGGCAGGATGTACAGGGCCGATATTGGTCACAACCCTGTACGTCCTGCGCGGTCAGGAGGAACATGCTGCTTATTCCACCTCGAAGGGAAATAAGCAGTACAAACCGGGCGATCAGGGCCAAGGCTGGGTGCAGGTAAGTCCCCGCCGCCTGCCTTGGGTCGGGTGGTGGGGAAGAAGAGGGTCGGCCTGTAGGTGACAAGTGAGCCTGCAGGGAGGACGTCCGCGTGGACATGCAAGGGCAGGCGGGCCGTCCTCTGGCCCGATTCTGTATGCCACAGGAATGTTTTTCTCCTGTGTTACAAATTGGGTCCTAACGGGGGCCATCTGAATGGCCCGGATGTGCCCCTTTCTGAATCAGGTTCAAACTGTCCCAACCTCCAAAACTACCTCACCACCCTTCAAACTTCACCTACAACCCAAAGTTTGTTTCCAAATTCTCTGTCATCTCCAAGTTGCTCCCACAATCCAAAACTACTCCCCCCAACTGCCTTGCCCCCACTCCAAAATATTCCCCCTTCTGCATCTGTACCACCACCCTATAAACTGCCTCCATCCTCCCAAAAACTACCCCTGCAACTATCCTACCCCACCCCAAAATGCTACCCTTTCTGCAGCTGCTCACATCTGCGTGCCCCATCCTCAAAACAACTCTCTTGCAATTGCCTCATCCCCCCTTGCAACTACACTGCCACCTTGCCCACTGCCCCCACTCCCCAAAACTATATCCTGCAGAACTGCCCCATTACCTCAGCTACCCCAGAGACACAATACATACACAGCGCACACGCATACTCGTACATACACGCATACTCGTACATACCCCCACGCAGGGATTATAAATAGCTCCCTAGTTGTGGTGTACAGTATTACGTTTTAAGTTATTCATAGATATATATATAGTTCACTGTCTTTGTTACTTCTACTGCAAAATCTATTGATTGAATTGTACTGCTTTCTTATTGGTTGCTATATATGCTACCAACTAATATATGTCGGTATGGACAGGACTAGATTAAGTCATTGGCAAACTAGGGTCCAGAGTATAGGGGACACTGTCCAGTTTGCTCGGCACTGGAGGTTAGGATTGACAACTCTGGCTTTTTTTAGGATTCTACTGATCATTACATAAATGTCTGGAAGATAGAAGGATGGCTGAAAAACGTATGGACATTTTTCAGAGTTTAAAAAATTCTATCTGCAGTTCTCCAGTACCTCTTCTACCCTGGCTACTTCCAGTGTAGAGACTGTGGGTAGGATCCAGCCATTGGGAAGGCTGTGGGGGGCAGAGCATTGGAATGTTGCTGTAGTCACAGGATGGAAGGAGGTGAACTGGGGAAGTTCCTATGCTGTACAGGTGAAGTTTCTGCATGTGGTGGGATATGGAAGAGAAATGATGTCCCCTCCCCCCCAAAAAATGCCCCAATGCATTTCTATAGGAAAAGCTGTTCCAACAGCTGCAGCATACAAATACTGAGTTCAATTCTCACTAGCACTCCTTGTGGCCTTACGTAAGTCACTTAACCCTCCATTGCCTCAGAAATATCCAAGTTATCAATGTCCCTGTTTAATGTACATTACCAAGTTTAAGTTACAATGTAAACCGCTTTGACTGAAATGATAAAGCGGTATATTAAAAACTGTTAAATAAATCAAATAGTAATTGCCCTGTCAAACTGCTCTCATCTCTCATGATCAGAGTCACAGAGAACCAAAACAGATATAAATACACGCATATGCATACCTACAAACATATATACACTGACACACAAACATGCACATATTATATGGACACCCACAGTCATACCAGCCCACAAATATATATACACACACACACACAAAACAGATAAAATACAAAACGGAGATATGCATATACACATACTCAGACAAAATAGTCACACACAGAGGCAATGCAGATACAAACAGGCACACAAACACGCAAAGGGGTTGGAAAGAATTCCATGAGTGGTGCTTTGCATGCTTTCCCAACTTGTTTCTGATCATACCGATTTATTTTAAGAGAAGCAACCCAAGTGGTCTAGATCAGGCATGTTGAATAATAACTTTCTTTAACTTTTATTGAGTAATTTGTGTTACATTTAGGTCGAGTCTTGCACAATCTTAAATATTTCGTTCTTGCTCGTTAGTGAGACGTCTGAGCCTGCATGTCATCCACCAGCTTTCTGAAGTTGGGTGAATATTGCGTGAGGGCCAGTTTCAGGGAATCCTCGAGATGTTCATCTGTCATGTTGGAACGTTGTGCACTCTTTGTCATTTTCAGATGGGAAAACGCAGATTCACACAAATAAGTTGAACCGAAACAGGAGTGTACAGCTTCACTGCATCTTCTCAAGTTGGGAAATTTGTCTCTAGGCACTAGCTTCCAAAACGATTCTTGCTCAGCACGGGTCTTGAGAAAAATGTAATTTTTAAGGGTCAATATTTTGTTTTCAAGAGATGGCTTGTTCAATGAGTAATTTTTACTGATAGCAGCTGCAGTTTCTTTAATGTCCACATCTACTTTGAATGGTTATGACAAGTATTCCACAACTGTTCTAATTTTTTGGAAGTCACAGAATCTATTTTCGAATTCCTGGATAACAGAACAGATTTCTGTCACATACTTCTCATTCTGAAAAACAAAATTTGGATATTGTCCCAGATGGTCCTGCATATTAGGAAAATGATCATAAGAACATAAGATATGCCATACTGGGTCAGACCAAGGTCCATCAAGCCCAGTATTCTGTTTCCAACAGTGGCCAATCTAGGTCATATGTACCTAGCAGTTTCCCCAAGGGACACAGGTTCCACAATGCTTGTATTGGTTCAAGCATTGATATCCTGGGTCCCTTCTTAATAATGGTTTATGGACCTTTCCTCCAGGAACTTGTCCAAACCTTTTTAAAACACAGCTACACTAACAGCCTTTACTACATCCTCCGGTAACAAATTCCAGAGTTTGATTACACGTTGAGTGAAAAAATATTTTCTTTTATTAGTCTTAAATAGTTTACCCTGTAGCTTCATTGCATGTCCCCTAGTCTTTCTATATTTTAATAAGGTAAACAATCGAGCTACGTTTACCCGTTCCACTCCGTTCATTAATTTATAGACTTCTATCATATCTCCCCTCAGCCGTCTCTTTTCCAGGTTAAAGAGCCCTAACCTTTTTAGCCTTTCTTCATAGGAGTATCCTTCCATCCCCTTTACCATTTTGGTGGCTCTTCTCTGAACCTTTTCTAAAATCGCTATATCCTTTTTAAGATACGGTGACCAGAATTGCACACAATATTCAAGGTGCTGTCTCACCATGGAACGATATAGAGGCATTATAATATCTTTTGTTTTATTTTCCATTCCTTTCCTTATCATACCTAGCATTCTATTTGCTCTCTTGGCCACTGCTGCACAAAAGTGTTGTTTGCAAGGTCAGTCATCATTAGCTCAAATTTGCTCTTGTAGGATGAAACTGTACTCATCTTGCTAATGCATTTGTTTTTACCTTGTAGTTCAAAGTTCATATCACTTAGTTCGCCTGTAAAGTCAGCGAGAAATGCCAGATCACATAACCACTTCTCATCTTCCAACTCTGCTTGGTCATCTCCCCTCTCCTTCAAAAAACTTCTTATTTCATTCAGCAAATCACGAAATCTTTGCAGAAATTTGTGCCTACTTAGCCACCTTACATCTGTGTGCAAAATGATTTCCGCTGCCCCTTCATCAAGAGTAAGATTGAAAAGCCGTCTTTGAAGTGATCTACCACAAACTGAATTTATAATTTTGAAAGTGATGTCCATGACAATCTTTGTATTGAGTCTCTTGCTTGCCAAAACTTGCTGGTGAATGATGCAGTGGTAAGAAAGGAAATCTGGGAAGTCGTCATGCTGTCTACAGAGGGCTATGAAACCGTTAACCTCACCTGTCATTGCTTTTGCTCCATCAGTAGTGATGGAAATAAGTCTATGCAATGGAAGATTACACTCTGTCACAAAAGAATGGAAAGAAGTGAATATTTCCTGACCGTTAGTTCTCCCTTTTAAAGAAATCATTCCAAGTAGTTCTTCTTTAACACTGAAGTCTTCAAAAACCATCAGGATAAAGACTAGTAACTGGGCTGTGTCTCTTATGTCTGTAGATTCATCCAGTTGGAGTGAGAAAGCAACACAATTTGAAACATCCTCCAACAATTGTTCAGTTGTGTCTCCACACATCTTTTCTATTCGCTGCACGATGGTGTTTCTTGACGATTGTACATCTTGAATAGCAGCTATGATCTCGTTCTTATTTTAAATCCTTCCAAAAGATTGTCAGCTGCTTCAAGAAAACAATCTTTTACAAATTCCCCTTCAGTGAAAGGTTTGCATTTCTTTGCGATCAGGTTGCTGACCTTGAAGGATGCTATGGTTGCATTTACCGAACGTGACCTTGGCTTCGCCATCAACTGTTGCTAAGTAGCCAATTTCGATTTAAGTTCTTTGAGCTTCAGTTTACGAATTTCACTTTTGGGTGGAAAATCAGCATCAAACTTATTGCTATGCAGAGCCTTATAATGACATTCCAGATTACCCTTTTTGGGCAAGGATACTGGGGCGTTACAGATTAGACAACAACACTTGTCTTTCACCATGATGAAGAAGTAGTCCATTTCCCATTCATCATGAAAGTGGTAGGTTTTGCTCTTCTTTGGAACACTCATCTTCGTTATACTGGGGTGGCTGGATGTAAGAAGGTCAAATCTGCTATGTTAATATAAACACTGGCTGAATCTGGTCCAAAACTGTCACTGTCCCAAAGTATTAAAGATCAACAGGAACTGAAGACCTCTGGATGATGTGCAATACAAGGACTGGAGATGCCAAAACCACACATGCAGTTCTAAAAGTAAAAATAAGAATTCATCATACTGGCACCAATAATTAAATACCACCAAACAATCATCAAAAAAATTCAAACACCTGTCCAGCAAACCAGATAAAATCAAATACCACCAAACAAGTTCAAATACCACCACACGCGATTTAATAAATTCTGCACAGTGTAGAATCAACGCAAAGGCAAGGCAAAATAAAATTGCAGAGGCAAGCAAAAGTCACAGTGGTTTGAACCAATTCGAAGGCAAGGCATAGTCAAGTTAGAACAAAATCGGAAAAGCGCGCTAAAATCACCAAATTCTTGACACTTTGTTGTGTCTGCCCGAAAACGTTTAATGAACGCAAACTATAAAGCGACCAACGACCAGCACACGACACAACTAATACAGTAAGTGTATTCAGGTAAAGCCCGGGTGAATGGATATCGCCCGGTATGTAACACACTTCTAAGGGGTGTTGGGGTGGGGGCAGGAATGGGTGATTCTGAGAGGCAGGAGACCAGGTATGACACCGGGCCTGTGCCAATAGTTTGTGGGTACCCCAGGGGGCTGTCGCGCGGTGCGGGCGGCAGCCCCCTGGGGTACCCACAGACTATTGGCACGAAAACAACAAGTGCCCCCGATACACACCTGCAGGCAAGATTCCTGCAGGCAGGGAAAAAAGACAGGCAAAGGATCAGCAGTGGCAGCAAGCCCTCGGCAGACGACCTGCCGGCACGAGCTCCCTACTAGCGACGGGGCGAGCTGCTGGAGAAATGGAGCCAAGTGGCGCTGGTGATCTACCTCTGACCCCTCCGCGATCTACAGGTAGATCGCGATCTACCTGTTGGACATGCCTGGTCTAGATGATTAGTTTATTCTCTTCTGCTTTTCTTGTACTGAAATATTCTGGAACCCTTCCAGCCTTGCACATCCTTCCTCCTGTCAAAGCATGATGACCCACCTGATCTTTTATCTCCAGCACTGTCAAAACAATATTTGCTAAAGAATGATATTTCCAGAACTATTTCTTCTGCTTGTGAGCTTGTATCAGTTGACAGTACAAGAGGATAACTTTGTTTTGATATCTGGCTTTAAGACTGAACATTGTAGAGGCCAGTCGTGGGGTACAAGTTATCCTTGTATTGCTTGATCAGTTATTGGCTGGGAGCCAGAGTAAATTGCCTCTGAAGCTAGTCATTGCCAAACATGAGCTCAAAAGCAAGACCATGATATGCCAAGGGGATGACTAGGAACACTTGCGGTAGATTTCAGATTATTCAGTGTGAAATCTGCATCCCCTTAGTGGGCCTTCCCATTTCATTATTGTGCTAAAAATGGAAACTCGTGGCCTCAATTCCCAATTTTAAGTCTCCTACTCTGCCACTGAGACCAATTTGTTTAATTAATTCCTGCCAACATGCGCTGCAGTAGGCCACAGAGTCAGAAGTATTTTCCAAAGTTGAAAATTCTCCTTGCTTGCCTCCTGTTTGTGGTTAAATCTTTGAAACTTTTTTTCAGGAAATGTTTAAAACCAGATTTGAAAAGCCATTAAATCTGTACGGCAGGGTTTAGGAAAAAATGTTTAGAGTCTGCTGTGGCTTACAAATGCTACATGCACTATTCAGAGTTACTCTGTGGCAGGAATCAGCAGTCCTCGTGCAATCAAAACTAAAATTAGGAGAGTTGGGTTGACGTTTGAGGTTTCTTAAAATTCATAATGAAGCCTTTTTTTCTGTAGGTGTTATTGTGAGGGAGTTATTTCATACAATTTTGGAAAATCACTGGGGGTTGAAGGAAGAGTAATTTTGAGGCTGCCGGCAAGCAAATTTTAAAAAGAAACCTTTCTGTGGAGTTTCAGGTCGACAAGGGAAGCAGATACTTTGTACCCCCACATGCTTTGCACCTGCTTTGATGGCCCTGTAGTTAGGACACTTTCACTTATATAGCTACATCCAAGAGTTCATGGAAATTATGAGGTACAGTTGTGGTCAGCATTATTGGCACCTTTATAGTTCAAACCCTTAATGTGCAATATTTCCTAAAAAGAATGTGACCAGTGAAATAAATGGCTTTGGACTATATATGCACGCATTTTTGACACATAAAAGAATCAAATAAAATAAGACCAATTAAAAAAGGAAATACTAGGAAATAGTATAAAAATTGCCAGGACATGATTATTGGCACACTTATAAACAATTAAAATCAGTTTGAATAGAAGAACCACATTCCCATTGCAGTAAAATTAGATGCACCTGTGATCAATTGTTAGTATTGGAGTAGAGGAGTGGCCTAGTGGTTGGGGCAAGGTACTTCAGGCCGGAAGGTCAGGGGTTCAAATCCCACTAGAGGACAGCAACCTTGGGCCGGAAGGACTGGGGTTTCTAGTCCCACAGGTGCTCCTTGTGGTCTTGGGCAAGCCACTTAACCCTCCATAGCCCATGTTCCCTGTAAAATAGTTATCTCCAAGTTATAATGCCCTGTTCAATGTAATTTCAGTTTGTTCAATGTAAACCGCACTGATGCAGAATAGCGCGGTATATAAGAGAATGTAAATAAATAAATAAAATAAATTCACATGACTTGACTCAACCGATGAACCATGGCTCTAATATTTAAAATGGCCACATTCACTCCCTGTTCTATTTTCACAATGATGAAGACAAGAGAGCTGCCTGAGACCATCAGAAAAGCCATTATCAAACTTCAAAGGGGTACAAGGCCATCTCCAAAGATCTTGTGAATCCTGTGTGTACAATGTGCAATGTTATTAAGAGGTTTTACTGCTCATGGAATTGTCAAGAATCTCCCAGGACAAAGTGGGAAGAGGAAAATTAATCCAAGACATCTTTAAAGGTTCGTGCGAACTGTTGGAAAAGCACCATGTACAACATCCAAAGAGCTTAAGGCTGACTTGGAAAAATCTGGAGTGGTGGTTTCAACCCTCACCATATGCCACACGTTAAACAAAGAAGGACTTTGTGGGTGAAGGCCAAGGAAGACCTCACTGCTCAAAGACAGGCATAAAAAGAGACGCCTGATCTTTGCCCAAACCCACCTTGAGAAACCACAATCCTTCTGAGAAAATGTTCTGTGGACATATGAAACCAAATTTGAGCTCTTCAGAAGTGCAAACTAGCAATACATTTATAAGCAAAGAAATAAAGCTTATAAGGAAAAAAACACCCTTCCTACAGTTAAATATGGGGGAGGTTCCATAATGATGTGGGGCTGTTTTGCTGCCTCTGGAACTGGAGGCCTGGAAAGTATTAAAGGAATCATTAAGTCAGAGGACTATCAAGGTATTTTGGAGTGAAATGTACTACCTAGTGTCAGAAAGCTAGGTCTGGATCGAAGGTCATGGGTCCTCCGGCAGGACAATGACCAAAAACATACATCCAAAAGTACAAAAGAATGGTGAAAAAGGAAAAAATGTACTGTTTTAAACTGGCCAGCAATGAATCCTGATTTCAATCCAATCAAGAATCTTTGGAAAGAGCTGAAATATGTCATTGGTAAAAGGAATCCTGGAAACATGAGCTGGAACATGCATTGTGCAAGTAGCAGCCAAGAAAGCAAATAGAATGCTAGGAATCATAATGAAAAGAATGGAGTATAAAACCAAGGATAATTTGTGTCTATAGTGTTCCATGGTGCAATATTGAATATTGTAAGCAATTCTGGTTGCCATATCTTAAAAAGAATATAGCAGAATTAGAAAAGATATAGAGAAGAGCCACCAAAATGGTAAAGGGGATGGAAGGATTCCCCTATGAGAAAAGGTTTAAAAGGTGTTAAGGCTCTTCAACTTGAAAAAAAGATGACTGAAAGAAGATATGATAGAAGTCTATAAATTAATGAGTGGAGTGGAACGAGTAAAACGTAGATTAGTTGTTTACGCCATCAAAAAGTAGAAAGACTAGGAGACAGGCAATGAAACTGCAATGCAATGTGTGCCTTCGAGTCAGTCCTGACTCCTGGCGACCCAGAAGCTCCTGGGTTTTCTTGGCAGTGTAACCAGAAGTAGATTGCCAGGCCTTTCTTCTGAGGCAATGGAGGGTTAAGTGACTTGCCCAAGGCCACAAGGAGTGCTAGTGGGAATTGAACCCTGGTTGCTTGGTTACCAAGCCAGTGTTCTAACCACTAGGCTACTCCTCCACTCCAATGAAACTGCATTGTAACCCATTTAAGACTTTTCTTGTACTGAAGATACTATTAAGAGAAAATATTTTTTCACTCAACGCGTAATCAAACTCTGGAATTCGTTACTGGAGGATGTAGTAAAAGCTGTTAGTGTAGCTGGGTTTAAAAAAAGGTTTATGGTTTATGGAGGAAAGGTCCATAAACCATAGTAAAAAACGACCTGGGAAATCCACTGCTTACAATGGGGAGAAGCATTGTGTAACCTGTGCACCTTTTTAGGAGCCTGCCAGGTACAGTGGTGTGCAAAAGTCTGGAATCACTTGTGAGTTTTGCGTTTTTCGTATTTTCTAAGGTATTTTAAATTTTGCGTTAGCCCAGCATATTCATCTTTCTACCACGTTAAAAGGGATACATTAGGCCATTAGAGTTGACTTTTTTGAATTCCTTGCTTCCAATTTAAATACTTTACAGACACTGGAAGATAGCTACTGCAATTTTTGTGGATCCTGCGTCAAAACTGGATCGAGATTATCCAATATGCACACGTTATTTCTGACCAATCAGGAGGCTGGTTTCACTAACCAATCACAATGCAGATATCTAGCCAACAGTGCAGCCATAGAAACGCGCAGAATTTTTGAATTTCATACGCTTTCTGGATCGACCATGAAGATGACTCAGACCCTGACGTTGGAGGAGTGTGTTCGTGTGTCCTTTATGAGCGAGGAAGGATTTTCAAGCCGTCAGATAGCCAGGAAAGTTGGCTGCAGTCAGAGCGCTGTTGTTAAGATTGTACAGAAGAAGAAAGAAACGGGTTCAATTGGACAAGCCTCATTCAGGTCGTCCACGTGCATCAACATCATGCCAGGACCGTGCACTACGATGCATTTCACTGACTAATCACAAGTTGACCTCTCCTCAGCTACTTCGAGAGTGGTCAGACAAGAGTGAGTTCAGTGTCAGCTCATCAACAGTTCATCGCTGGTGCCTGCAGTTTGGTCTCCGGGGCTGCAAAGCATGGAATAAGTCACTAATGACTGACATACAAAGACGCAACCGGATCGTGTGGGCGAGAAAGCACTCATCCTGGATAACTGAAATGTGGGAAAAGGTGCTATTCAATGATGAAAGTACCTTCTGCCTGTTTGGTAACCAGGCCCACACCTATGTGAGGAGATTTCCTGGAGAGGAATTCAAGTCTGAGTGTGTCAAACTCACTGTGAAGCATCCTTTGAAGGTCATGGTCTGGGGCTGCATGGCTATCAGTGGTGTTGGACGTCTTCAGATCGTCGATGGAATGGTCAGTGGGGCCAAGTACATCACCATACTGCAAAGGTGCATGGTGCCATCAGCACACCAGCTGTTTCCTGGCCAGTTCCTGTTCCAAGATGACAATGCACCCTGCCATCGCTCCAGACAGGTGATCAGCTGGAAGCAGCAGAACAACATCAAGTCAATGGACTGGCCTGCCCAGTCTCCAAATCTTAATCCAATCGAGAATCTGTGGCACAAGGTGTCCTTGGAAATATCCAAGAGGCATCCAACATCAAAGCGTGAGCTGATTGAGTCACTCATTGCAGCTTGGAACCGCATTGTCACCAACGATCACCTTGTCAGACTGGTTCATTCAATGCTGACAAAGTGCAGTCAGGTGATCAAGAACAAAGGGTGGCCCATCAAATACTGAGCCATCACTGACACATAAAAATGGCCTTTTTCAAGGCCACACACATTAATTTGAAGGAAACCTGGCGTGCGTCCATAATATTTTAAAGCATATTTACAATAATATATTGTTGGCCAACGATGTACATTACGCGATTTTCACAGAAAATTTATCAATAAGACAACTATGGGGAACAAACTCGGAAAATAAGGGCTAAACCAATACTAAAAGTTGGCTCTAATAGCCAAATCTATCACTTATCATGAGATACACAGAAAAATCCACTGGGATGGAAAATAAATTAAGATATAAGATCATGAAGTTGAAAAAACGTCAAATTTGCAAGTGATTCCAGACTTTTGCGCACCACTGTACTTGTGACCTCAACTGGCAACATTTGGAAACAGGATGCTGGGCTTGATGCACCTTGGTCTGACCCAGTATGACATTTACATTCTACAAAACTACCAGCAGACAAATATATAAAACTTATAGATGGCTACGAGAAACGTTTGGTGGCTGTCATCACTGCCAAGGGTTGTGCAACCAAATATTAGTGAAGGGTGCCATTAATCCTGTCCAGGTTATATTTTGTTTTCTTCTCAGAAATTACTAAATCTAAGTTGCACAGACATCTTTTTTTGTTGTTGTTGTTGTATACCTATTGAACATACTATTAAAATATTATGATGATTTACAGTTGGAATATTTCCAATTATTTCTAAAGATATTGTACACAACATACCTAAAATGCAAGCGTGCCAATAATGTTAACCACACCTGTAGCTTTTCCATTTAAACTGTGTCAGAATAATGCTCTAACAGCTGCAGACTGAGAGCTTAAGAGATAGCAGAGCAGATGTAGGTAGCTCCACGCCTCAGCTTCAGTAAGCCAGACAGGTTTTCAAAATATTCACACTGAATATGCATGCTGTGAATGTTGCTGTTGTTTTTGATGTGGCTTGACCGTCTTCTGTTTTACTTTAGACTTTTCTAGCAAGGAATTGTTTTGACTCCCCGTGTAAATCTCCTTTGGCCCACCTTAGCATCCCAGCTGCACCGATAGAGAACAGCTGATCGCAGCCGGATGCAGGCAGTCCGGTTATGTGTTGAACATGCCTGAGTGTTGTGAATGGCCTGCGGGTTAAACATAAGAGGTGAGCGTCCAGCTGGTCCTTGCAACATTGGGTATATGCCAGCCTGCATTATACATGGAACTGTTAACAGAGCAAAGGGACTCACTGCCCAGTTATATAAATCTCTTGTGGAGCCACCCTGAATACAATGCATCATTTCATGCTTCAAGGAACTTAAATGGCAACAAGAGTAAGCTCACAGAAAAGCTTACCAAATAAGCAGAGTGGAGATCTTAAATGACGAGCAGAGGCTAATCTAGCTAAAGTGGAAGCTTTTTTTTTCTATCTTGCACATTGAATTAAAGGAGTTTTGAGGAGGCTGTGGTCTAATAAATGCCTCATGAGAAGCGGGCAGCAAACATGCTCACTTCTGGAACAAGGCATCATCTGTGGATGGAGGGATAGCAGAATTCATTATGTGGCGATGAGTTCACATGCAGAGTACTATGTTATCTGAGACAAACTGAGCCGCAAAGCAAACACTGTAAAAGAGTATGTTAGGCAGGTTCCTGGAACTTCCAGCTGTTACAGGATATTCACATTTAGGGAGATCCTCTTTGATTTGAGTTTGTCCAGGGATCATTATCTGTAATGGAGGAAAAAATATTTTCCTGTGTATATTTCAGTGGATCAAAGTCATGTGATGTGTATATTTTGCTATATTTGGACTCTCCACTGACATTTAATTACCCAGACGCTGGAAGCACAAAGAAGATATTTCCTAAAATTTATACACTCTCTGTATGAAAACATTCAATTCAACAAAAAAAAATCATAACATAAATAAGATCAATAAGATCTAACATACCCAATATTTTAGGTTCCTTCTTTATCTTACAGAGGGTAACTTTATAACAGGACACTTAGTTTAAGAGGATAAGAAGGTAATTACTTTTAGCCTATTTTATTAAAAATACATAGGGGGTCTATACTATCACAAATTCTTATTTATTTTCATTTTCATATATACCGTGCTATTCTGCATCAGTGCGGTTTACATTGAACAAACTGAAATTACATTGAACATGGCATTATAACTTGGAGATAACTATTTTATAGGGAACATGGGCTATGGAGGGTTAAGTGGCTTGCCCAAGACCACAAGGAGCACCTGTGGGACTAGAAACCCCAGTCCTTCTGGCCCAAGGTTGCTGTCCTCTAGTGGGATTTGAACCCCTGACCTTTCGGCCTGAAGTACCTTGCCCCAACCACTAGGCCACTCCTCCACTCTTGAGCTATCGTGTCTAGATTGAAGGCACAGACCCTGCTCAAGAGCAGGTGCAGGTATCCATGCATAGATTAGATCAGGGTTAAACAAATCCCAGGTCACCATGGAGCCTAGAAATTGCACCTTGACGCCTGGGGTTCCACGTCCTCAAAGGTTTTGGTGTGCTCTGGTGCTGCATTGAAAATGCTTCGCTGCTTACTTCCCCACCACGATTGTCTCTCTGCAAGCATCTTGAGCCGCATGATGTAGGAAATTTGGGCTAATCTCAAAGTTTCACGTTTTGCGAGACTTAAAAGCACAAGATCAACCTGGACTTGCAGGTCAGGTTGTTTGCAGAGAGTTGATCGTGGTGGGGAAGTGAAGAGCGAGGCAATTTCACTGCAATTCAACAGTTGAATGGTGAGAGAGAGAGGACTGGGGAAGGGCACTGAGAGTGAGATAGAGGCTGGAGGAGCTATGGAGAGAGACTAGATGAAGGCAGAATGCGGGGTCAATGATGAGTGAGGTGGGAGGTTTTTTGCCTCATGCATTATCAAGTCATGCTGATACATACAGCAAAAAAAAATAGGTTGCTTCAGCCGCAGCTATAAAGGGTCACCAAAAAGCTGCTGACAGTGTGCTCTCTGGTAGTGATAAAAACATAAGAATATAAGATATGCCATACTGGGTCAGACCAAGGTCCATCAAGCCCAGTATCCTGTTTCCAACAGTGGCCAATCTAGGTCATACGTACCTAGCAGTTTCCCCAAAAGACACAGGTTCTGCAATGCTTGTACTAGGTCAGGCATTGATATCCTGGGTCCCTTCTTAATAATGGTTTATGGACCTTTCCTCCAGGAACTTGTCCAAACCTTTTTTAAACCCAGCTACACTAACAGCCTTTACTACATCCTCCGGTAACAAATTCCAGAGTTTGATTACACATTGAGTGAAAAAATATTTTCTTTTATTAGTCTTAAATAGTTTACCCTGTAGCTTCATTGCATGTCCCTAGTCTTCCTATATTCTGATAACGTAAACAGTCGATCTACGTTTACCCGTTCCATTCCGTTCATTAATTTATAGACTTCTATCATATCTCCCCTCAGCCGTCTCTTCCAGGTTAAAGAGCCCTAACCTTTTTAGCCTTTCTTCATAGGAGTATCCTTCCATCCCCTTTACCATTTTGGTGGCTCTTCTCTGAACCTTTTCTAATAACGCTATATCCTTTTTAAGATACGGCGAACAGAATTGCACACAATATTCAAGGTGCGGTCTCACCATGGAACGGTATAGAGGCATTATAATATCTTTTGTTTTATTTTACATTCCTTTCCTTAAGATACCTAGCATTCTATTTGCTCTCTTGGCTGCCGCTGCACACTAGGCCGAGGGTTTTAACATGTTATCCACAATGACGTCTAAATCTTTTTCCTGGGTGGTGGTTACTAATGTGGAACCTTGCATCGTGTAACCATAGTTTAGGTTGTTCTTCCCTAGGTGCATAACTTTGCAGTTGTCCACATTAAATTTCATCTGCCATTTTGATGCCCAGTCTTCCAATTTATCAAGATCCTCTTGCAATTTTCCACAATCCTCTTGGGTTTTAACAACTTTAAATAGTTTTGTGTCATCTGCAAATTTGAAAACCTCACTCGTTATTCCACTTTCCAGGTCATTTATGAATATGTCAAAAAGCGGTGGACCCAGCACAGATCCCTGGGGTACACCACTAATCACTTTTCTCCATTGGGAGAATTGGCCATTTAGCCCAACCCTCTGCTTTCTGTCTTTTAACCAGTCCTGATCCACAGTAGTACACTGCCTCCTATCCCATGACTCTTTAGTTTTGCTAAAAGTCTCTGATGAGGGACCTATATCAACCGACTCACCTTTGTCCACCTGTTTATTCACACTTTCAAAAATACATAACAGATTAGTAAGACAAGATCTTCCTTGTCTAAAGCCATGTTGGCTGTCTCCCATTAGGCCATGACTATCTACATGCTGAGTAAATTTATTCTTTATGATGGTTTCTACCATTTTTCCCGGTACTGACGTCAGGCTCACCGGTCTGTAGTTTCCCGGATCACCCCTGGAACCCTTTTTAAAAATTGGTGTTACATTGGCGATCCGCCAATCTTCAGGTATTAGAGATGATTTTAATGATAGTTCACAAATTACTAATAGCAGGTCTGCAATCTCATATTTCAGTTCTTTCAACACCCTTGGATGTATACCATCCGGCCCAGGTGATTTGCTACTCTTCAGTTTACCTAATAGTTGTAATACATTTTCCCGATATATCGATATTTCCTTCAATTCTTCCGCACCTTTAAATACCACTTCAGTCATGGGTAACATCCCTACATCTTCCTCAGTAAAGACCGAAGCAAAGAATTCATTCAGTCTCTCCGCTATCGCCTTGTCGCCTCTTAGTGCCCCTTTAACTCCTCTATCATCTAATGGTCCAATTGACTCTCTCACAGGTTTTTTGCTACGAATGTACTTGAAAAAATCTTTATTTCGCGTTTTTGCTTCCGCAGTAAGCTTCTTCTCAAATTCTCCCTTTGCCTTCTTTATCAATGCCTTGCATTTGACCTGCCAGTGCTTGTGCTGTTTCCAGGTTTCATCGTTTGGCTCTTTTTTCCATTTCCTGAAAGATGCTTTCTTGGCAACAACAGCCTCTCTGACCTCACCTTTAAACCATGCTGGCAGTTTTTTGGACTTCCTTCCACTTTTCTTAAAGTGTGGAATACAGCTGGTCTGGGCTTCCAAGATAGTATTTTTCAACAACACCCAAGCTTGATGTAAGTCTTTAACCTTTGCAACTGCTCCTTTTAGTTTTTTCTTAACTATTTTCCGCATTTTATCATAGTCTCCCTTTCGAAAATTAAAAGGTAGTACTGTGGATTTCCTTACTATCCCTCCTCCACTAATTAAATCAAAGGCGATCATGCTATGATCACTATTGCCAAGTGGCCCAACACCCTTATCTCTTGCACTAAATCTGGTGTTCCGCTAAGGACTAGGTCTAATATGGCTTCCCCTCTCGTCTGTTCATGGACCAGCTGCTCCAAGAAGCTGTCATTTATGTCATCTAGGAACTTTATCTCCCTAGCATGTACTGCCGTGACACTGACCCAGTCGATACTGGGGTAATTGAAATCGCCCATTATTATACTGCGCTGTAACTTTTGTTAGCTTCCTTGATTTCTTTGAGCATTTCATCATCCATTTGTTCCGATAGTACACCCCACCGCCATCGCCTTCCCCTTTTTACATGGAATTTCAATCCATAGAGATTCTACAGCAGATTTTGTTTCCTGCAAAACTTTAATCCTTTCTGACTCAATGCCCTCTCTAACATAGAGCGCAACCCCTCCACCAATTTGATCAGCTCTATCATTACGATATAGTTTGTACCCAGGTATCACAGTGTCCCACTGGTTGTTCTCCTTCCACCATGTCTCTGATATTCCAATCACATCTAACCTCTCATTTAGTGCTATATATTCTAACTCTCCCATCTTAATTTTTAGACTTCTAGCATTCGTATACAAGCATTTTAGAGACTGTATTTTATTCATATTAATTTGGCAATTGGTAGACATGGGTAATTTGGGATCTTTAAGCTCTGTCTGCTCCATACTTGAGGGCATTTGGGCTACTTTACTCTTTTTTGGAACCTCTCTGCTTTTGGTAGTATCCTTCAAGGATACATTCTTCCGAACCATCTGCTCTTGGGCGACTGTCGGCTTTCCGCTATTATCTAGTTTAAAAGCTGCTCTATCTCCTTTTTAAAGGTTAATGCCAGCAGCCTGGTTCCATCCCGGTTAAGGTGAAGCCCATCCCTTCGGAAGAGCCCCTCCTTTCCCCAGAATGTACCCCAGTTCCTAACAAATCCAAACCCCTCATCTCTGCACCATTGTCTCATCCACGCATTGAGACTCCGGAGCTCTGCCTGCCTTTTGGGTCCTGCACGTGGAACGGGAAGCATTTCGGAGAACGCTACCCTGGAAGTTCTGGATTTCAACTTCCTACCTAAAAGCCTAAATTTAGCCTCCAGAACCTCCCTACCACATTTTCCTATGTCATTGGTACCGACATGTACCAAGACAGCAGACTCCTCCCCAGCACTATCTAAGACCTTATCTAGGTGGCGCGTGAGGTCCGCTACCTTCGCACCAGGCAAGCATGTTACCAGGCGATCCTCACGTCCACCAGCCACCCAGCTATCTACATGCCTAATGATCGAATCACCAACTATAACGGCTGTCCTAACCCTTCCCTCATGGGCACATGGCCCTGGAGAAACTTCCTCGGTGTGAGAGGGTTTCACATCACCTGGAGGACAGGTCCTAGTTACAGGATCACTTCCTGCCACACCAGGGTGATGCTCTCCTGTCACGTGACCTCTCTCCTCCATGGCAACAGGGATGCTGCCAGACTGGAGGTGGGACTTCAGGACTATATCCCTGTAGGTCTCGTCTATGTACCTCTCTGTCTTTCTTATGTTTTCCAAGTCTGCTACTCTAGCCTCTAGAGAATGGACTCGTTCCCTGAGAGCAAAGAGCTCCTTGCACTTAGTGCACACGTAAGACCTCTCACCAACTGGGAGGAAATCATACATGTGACACTCAATGCAAAAGACTGGAAGGCCCCCATCCCGCTGCTGGACTGCTGCCTGCATCTTAGTTTTAAGTTTTTGTTTAGATCGTTAAGTTCTTTACTTACTAAGGGTTGCTATGGATATTTATACTAATAAAACTGTACCTAATATGTTTAATATACCTTGTTCACCTGAAGCTTAATTAATCTCAGGTCCTTAGTGTATGTCTGATTTGGGTAACAAGCTTCACCTGAGAGCACCTCCTGTCTTTTAAGATGCGTAAGTACCTATAAAGCTACGATTATCCCAGGGGTGGGTGGGTGTGGGGAAGAAGGGAGGGAAATAACACTTATTAAAAGAGGGCTGCTACACAGTACCCTGTCCTGTGCTGCTGAGGTAAGCTATATTCTTATTTGGTTTAAATTATAGCTCTTTGCTGCTGCTAGGCTCTAACTTATTATGAAATTTAAACTACAAGCTCTCTGCTGGGTTCTAAATTTAACCAGAAAGCTCTCTTCTGTGTTTTAAATTTAAACTAAAAGTACTTTGCTGATGCTAGGCCCTTAGTGACTATTAAATTTAAACTACAGCTCTCTGCTGGGTTTCAAAGTTAACCAGAAAGCTCTCTTCTGTGTTTTAAATTTAAACTAAAAATACTTTGCTGATACTAGGCCCTGAGTGACTATTAAATTAAAACTATAAGCTCTCTGCTGGGTATGAAATGTAACCAGAAAGTTCTCTTCTGTGTTTTAAATTTAAACTTAAACTGCTACTACTAGGCCCTGACTGATTTAACAAAAAATAGTGGGTTCACAGATTAAATAGCTTTAATAGAAAGAATTCCTTTCAGAAAATTCCCAGAAGTATATACTCACAATTGCAGATCTCTCTCCAGAAGTAACAGTCCCTTTTTCTAGTCCTTCAAGAAGGGGGAGGTAGGAGAAGGGTCATTGCCCTCTGTTGGCAATATGCATTAACACATTAAGAGCCTGGTTTATTAAGTAAGTCAAGCCCTAAAATGAGCTGCAATACACCTTTGGGGGAGGAGGAGGGGACACTGTGACTGAGGTCTCGGAGGCGACACTGTGACTGAGGTCTCGGAGGCCGGCTCCGAGATTCTGAGAAAATCTGTCAAGGCCTGGATTAGTGTATTTTATAATCATCATGCACATTCTACCTTGGCCATACCCTCAACATCATGCCTACATTTATGCCTGTTGCAGTTTTATAGCAGCCATTTTACATTTGTATTTCCACATACATGTTAAAATGACTTTATAAAATTACTCTCACAAAGTCTACAATACTGTATTCATTCCATTTTCTTTCTCTTTGCAATCATGCTTTCTTCTCGTCTGAGTGCCAGCAGTTTATGGGGAAAGATATTCAAAACTTGAAAACAGGGTGAAAGAATCTTGGTTTAGGTCGAGCTGCCAAAACAGTAATTCTGCTCCTGATACAGTGTGATAATGATACCTGAGGAAAGCAGCAAATGGCAGGTTGCCATCGTTACGGAGAATCCAGTGGGACCACACTGAAAACACTGTGGTCACAATTATGTTTTGCAGACCCTACTTTCCACATGTGTGCTATAGGATGAACAGTCACGTGTATTCTTGGGGGGGGGGGGGGGGAGTGGGTTGAGAATCAGAGAGCCAAACTTGAGCATACCTAGTGTTCTGAAAATAAATCTGAGACATCTCTGAGCTCAATAGCGCCTCACTGGTTGTCATCTACATGGATTAAAACTGCAGGAGGGCAGCAGAGAGGGAGCTTTGTGGTTCTTGCTCCACAGCTCTTAGATAAACAGAGTACAGGAAAAAGAAGAGGTGACTGGGCTTTGCCTACTTATAATATCCCATTGACAGAGTCTTCTATTCTCCAGCTATATACAGGTCTTGCGTACCTGGCCAATCTCAAATTCCTGTAACATTGTGTCCAGTGCAGTCACAAAACGAGAATCTCTGTTATCTTCCTCCAGTTGCAATCCTGGGCACCTGTTTGTACGTCAGTATGGAACACCTTGTCTTGTGTATCTTGTGTCTATTAATACTAATTGGATAATACTCTACTTGTATTTTCATTTTGAAATGTAAACCATCTTGCTGCTGTATTTGTGAAGGACAGTTTGATTAAACTAAACATAGAATAACCAATGCAGGCAGGATTGTTTACAATATTTATTACAAATGACTCATGTAATTTTGTAATATGACTTATCTAGTTACCAGTAGGCAATTACTTGTTAATTCAACTAAATAGGGCATTCTCTTAACATGCATTTGTTCTGTACCTAACTATCAGACATCTGTATTTTGTATTTAGGTCTTGCAGGTTTGGAAGAAAAAGAAAATTATCCAAGATGTAGGCCCCCTTATTAACCTCAAAATGTCCAGGGACTTCCATTTCGTCCTCACCACTTTCTTCTCTCTGTGCTAAGCTCCCACTAGCTGCCTTTTCTCCTTTCCCCTTCCTGTCGCTACCAGTTTCTCTCTTCCTTCCACCAGTCTCAGTCTTTCTCTTCATCCCCTTAGCCAGTTCCCTCCAGTCTCTCTCTCTCTCTCTTTTCCTAGCCCATCTTTACCAGTTTCTATATTCCACCCCCCAATCAATCCCCACCAGCCTCTTTTTTTCTCATTTCTGGTTACTGAGGATCCCCTGCAATGGTCTCATAGACTACAGGTTAAGAACAGAGCCAGTGCAAGGGTATCGAGCACAGTATGTGAACCTTCAGCCTTATGTTCCTTCCCCCCCTGCCCCCCAAGAATTTGATAATTAAATTCAAGAATCATGATCATTAAAACACCACCACAATCTTGTAAAAATGCATAATTAGACATCATGAGCCCGATACTCAGAGCCGGCAACCATCGGCGCTGAACATTAAACCCGGATATTCAGTGCCAGGGTCATATCCGGCCCCAGCATTGACTATCCAGGGTCACCACATAGCTCGATTGCTAACTAGGCAGCAGCAATATTGAGCCTCTGCTCGGTTAGCAATATGCGGTGAAAGTTAGGCCAAGCTTTCCTGCAGCTGACCTTCACCACATATCACTAACCGGACAGCAGTTCAATATCGCCACTGACCAGTTAGCAATCGGCTCCGCCCTGGAACATCCCCGGCATGCCCCGAAGCTAAGTGGTTAGCATTGGGGTGCGTAGAGCCAGCAGCCATGGATATTCAGCGGCACTAACCGTATTATTGTTGCTGAATATCCCGCTGAGAGGCATTTACACGGTTTACAGGCCTGTAAACCGTGTAAATGCCTTTGAATATCAGACCCCACACTTTTAAATATTAGAATTGGCTTTGTATGTCTATGTGTGATTAAAGGATGTGATTAAAGGCTCTTTGAGTTTGTGTGACTGTCAGGATCTATTGTTCTGCTTTGAAGGCTGCTGCTTTTTGCTGCCTCCCAGAGGCACTAGTTAACCACCTTCTCTGCCTGCTGGTTAGGAACCACTGATACAGAAAAAGATACAGTACATTGCAAAAGTATTCATCCCCTCTGTGTTTGTCCTGTTTTGTCACATTACAACCTGGAATTAAAATGGAGTTTGGGGGGTTAGCTCCATGTGATATACACAACATGCTAAGACTTTGAAGGTGCAAAATATCCTTTATTGTGACACAAACAATAAGACAAAAAAACTGAAAGCAAGAGTCTGCATATGTATTCACCCCCAAAGTCAATACGTTGTAGAGCCCCCTTTTGCTACAATTACAGCTGCAAGTCTCTTGGGGTTTATCTCTATAAGCTTAGCACATCTACCCACTGGGATTTTCACCCATTCCTCAAGGCAAAACTGCTCCAATCCTTCAAGTAGATGGGTTGTGTTGGTGTACAGCAATCTTCAAGTCATGCCACAGATTCTCAATTAGATTGAGGTCTGGGTTTTACTAGGCCATTCCAAGACATTTAAATGTTTCCCTTTAAAACCGCTCCAGTGTAGCTTTAGCAGTATGTTTAGGGTCATTGTCCTGCTGGAAGGTGAACCTTCGTCCCAGTCTCTTATCTCTGGCAGACTGAAAGAATTGCCATGTATATAGTGCCCTCCATCATTCCTTCAGTCCTAACCAGTTATCTCCAGGAACAGGCAGGAATGTAGTCTTCACATATGGGTATTGTCGGTACCAACGGAGCCTGTGCGGGAACGCTCCCCAGCGTCCAGTAGGAAAGCTTTTGGGAGCATCCCACAGCGCCTGTGTGCTACCTTCCCGCCTTTCCCAACTGTCCCTCTCCAGTTCTTCGTTTTCCGCTTAGCCGACAGGTCGCATATCCTGTCACTGCAGAAAAAAATCCCTTCTATTCTTTTTTGTGGTCACGTCTGCCTTCCCTCGACGCTACACCGGTACTGCCGGTTCTTTTTTCTTTTCTTTTTAAAAAAACAAACAAACAACTTCCTTAGCATCTCTCCAGGCTAGTCCTGAATGTGGGGTCTTGCTCCTCCTCCAGCAGCTTTGGAGACTGAGAAACGTCACTTCTCTTGATGTCACCAGTACAAGTACCCTGGATCCGCCTCCTGAGATCAGTGTTCTCAGTCTCCAAGCAGCTTGGAGGTCTGGTGAGCCCCGGGTTAGGGCTCACTTTGAGGAGCAATTAAGTAGTGAGGTTTTAAAGGGTTTATTTTGGGAACCTCGGTTGGGGGGGTTACTGATTTCAGATCAGTAGCGGTGCTGAGTTGCTTATTTCTTTCTTTCTTTATCTCAGCTCTTCATTCTCTGCTTTCCCTCCCCCCTCCCCTCCCCTCTCCCCCCCCCCCTTTTTTGGCACTGCTACCTTCCTGGTTGTTTGAGGGGCTTGTTTTACAGGAGGTGGTGAGAAGGTGTGCTGTCCTTCGGTTCCCGATCCCACTTATTTGGGTGAGGAGCCGACGAGAAGGAAGCTCGGGGCAGTTGCACGCGAGCCTGTCAGTCTACGGCCGAAGTTATTGCCGGCAGTGCTGGGAAGGCTGAGCGAAGGACAGGAGACAGTGCAGAGCCCGAGCGCCGAAGCCGCAATCACAGCTGAGCGCTACGGCACTGGATGCCCTAAACGGAGGATCCTAGCAAAGGTAAGGGGCCGGGGACGTCTATTTCGGTGAAATTCCTCAGCGGTTCTCGGGCCGCGTGGGAAAACCGGCTCTGTGCAACGGCAGTTTTGGTTTCGGCTCCTTTTTCGGTCGGGTAGCCTCGTTTGGCTTGGGACTTGTTCGTTTTTGGATCAAAACAGTAAGGGGGTTCCGTTCTAAAAAAAAAAAAAGAAGTCTTAATTGCGACGGGTTGAGAGTTTGACAGTAAGGGCTGTGGGGCTGTAGGACACAGCGGGCCTGTCTGCTGCTTCAGGCGGCATGCCATCAAAATCTCTCTGCTTGATATGTGGATCTAAGAGAGGGGCTGTTTCTGAGACAGGTGTCTGCAGGAGCTGTTGCAGGGAAGCAGTCTCAATGGAGCACGGCCTGATGGAGAGTGGCGAGAGCCCAAAGGAGGGGCCCTCGGGCCTCTCTGAGCCAAAGGTGCTGGAGGAATCTTCCCAGGGGCCAGTGGCGGGTCCATCTTCCTTTCAGGGGAGCCAGGTCTCATAGGGGCAGGTCCCAGGGGGGTTAGAAGCAATCTTTTCCCCGCACTTTGTCTCCCTCATTCAACAAGTGTTTGCGGGGGCGCAGGGTTCCCCCTCCCCTTGTCCGACAGAGAGGGGTTTGGGAGAAAAGCGTCCGGGTCCTTCTCTGAGCCTCAGTGCTGCCGGAAGTCCGAGTCATCCGAGTCGGTGGAGTTGGAGGACCTAGGGCAGGACTTGGAGTTAGAGGAGGACTTGGAAGAGGGGGAGATTCCCGAGCAGGAAGATCAGGCCCGGGTTGTTCGGATTTTTTAAAGGGAGGAGTTACCGGCGCTTATATCTGAGACGCTTAAGGCGCTTAATATGCCCACTGCGCTGCAAACGGAGGAGACCGAGTTGGAGGATCCCTTGTTGTAGGCCTTTCAGAAGACTCAGAAGGTTTTTCCTATGCATAGAGTGTTTAAGGAAATGATACAGGGTTAATGGGATGTGCCGGAGTCTGGGCTGAAAGGTTCTCGGGTGATGTCCCACCTCTATCCTCTAGCTGACCAGGATCGTGAGTTGTTGAAGTCTCCTAAGGTCGATGCTGCGGTTTTTGCAGTAACAAAGAAAACCACTATTCCGGTTGAAGGGAGTGCGGCGCTGAAAGATGCGCAGGACTGGAAATTGGACACATTGTTGAAGCAAGTTTTTGATGTTAGTGCGCTGTCCCTCCAGGCGTCCATTTGTGGAGCTTGGGTAGCCAGGGCTTGTCTGCGGTGGGCCCAAGGTCTACAGGCGGGACAGGCGGTGGATGTGGCGACAGAGGCGGCCAGGATGGAAACGGGGGCGGCTTATCTGGCGAATATCCATTATGATCTAGTTAGAGGGTTGTCCAATAGTATGGCGTCGGCGGTAGCGGCCCGACGATATCTGTGGTTACGGAATTGGTCGGCGGATACTTCTTCGAAGTCGCGACTTAGTAAGCTGCCGTTTAGAGGAAAGCTTCTGTTTGGAGATGACCTGGAAAACTGGTCAAGGATTTGGGGGAGTCGAAAGGAGGCAGGCTCCCCGAAGATAAGCAGAGGCAAGGTCGCGCGGGCCCGCCAGTCAAGGGGCAGCAAAGGGAGTTTCGACGTTTTCGCTCCCCGAAATTTGGTCAGCCGCAAAGGGGACGGTTTCCTTTTCGTAGCCGAGGTTTTCGAGGGGCAAACAGGGGGTTTGCGTCCTCTTCGGCCTCCAGTTCCCGCAAGTCGCAATGAAGCCAGAGGGGTCCAGGCGTGGCTGGAACCGATAGGAAGTCGATTGAGGAGATTTTACCCTGCCTGGGCCCAAATCACATCCGATCAGTGGGTGCTAGAAGTCATCCGCGAAGGGTATGCATTAGAGCTTCACTGGCCTGTGGCGGATTCTTTTGTAATGTCCCTGTGCAAAGCACAGTTCAAGTACGCGGCGGTAGAGGAGACTCTGAACCGCCTGCTTTCCCTCGAGGCTGTGGTTCCAGTACCTACAGACCAATGTGGCTGCGGTCGTTACTCCATTTATTTCGTGGTGCCGAAGAAAGAAGGAACATTTCGGCCGATTTTGGATCTCAAGCACGTAAATCGCTGTCTAAGGGTGTCTCATTTTCGGATGGAGACGTTAAGGTCGGTCATAGTTGGGGCTGCGCAGGGGCGAGTTTATGACGTCCCTCGATTTGTCGGAGGCGTATCTGCACATTCCCATTCATCAGGACCATCAAAGGTTCTTAAGGTTCGCGGGCCCGATGGGACACTTCCAGTTCCAAGCCTTGCCGTTTGGCTTAGCGACGGCGCCATGAGTTTTCACCAAGGTGATGGTGGTGGTGGCTACGGCATTGAGAAAGCAAGGAATTCTGGTGCATCCTTATCTGGACGATTGGCTGATACAGGCCAAATCCAAGGAGGAGAGCGAGTCAGTCACGAGCAGAGTGGTGGCGTTCTTGGAAAGCCTCGGTTTGGTGGTCAATCGGACCAAGAGCAGGTTAACGCCCTCTCAGTCCCTGGAATATCTTGGAGCACAGTTCAACACGAAAGGGGGGCAGGTGTTTCTTCCACAGAGCCGAGCGCAAGGTCTAAGGCGTCTGATTTGCAAGTTTCTACGCAACTCGTGTCCGACGGCCTGGCAATACCTGCAGGTGTTAGGCACCATGGCGGCGACAATAGAGGTGGTGCCCTAGGCAAGGGCGCACATGAGGCCTTTACAGAGAGCGTTACTGTGGCGGTGGTCCCATCAGAACGACAGTCTCTCCCAACGGTTATCCTGTCAGCCAGAGATACGTCTCTCCCTGCTATGGTGGTTGCGGGCGGAGTCGTTGGAGAAAGGGATGCCATTGGAGGTGCCGGTTTGGGTCCCCCTAACGACGGATGCCAGCTTGTCCGGTTGGGGAGCGCATGTCCAGGGCAGGTTCGCACAGGGCGTGTGGTCCGTGCAAGAAAAGACGTGGTCCATCAACCGGTTAGAATTACGAGCGGTGGTGCTGGCGCTAAGAGCGTTCCGGGAGTGCCTACACGGGAAGGCCGTAAGGGTATTCTCCGACAACGCGACGGCGGTGGCCTATATCATTCGGCAAGGGGGACCAGCAGTCAGGCGCTGGAAAGCGAGGCCGACCAGTTGTTCGTGTGGGCCGAGAGGTATCTGTTGGCATTGTCAGCGGCGCATGTCGCAGGAGTGGAGATTGTGGAGGCCGACTTCCTCAGTCGGGTAAGAGTAGATCCGGGGGAATGGGCCCTTCACCCGCAAGTGTTCGAGATGTTAGTGAGGCGCTGGGGCATTCCAGTCATGGATCTAATGGCAACCTTTCAAAACGCAAAAGCCAGTCGATTCTTCAGCAGAAGGTGAGAAAGGATGTCGGAGGGCTTGGACACTTGATTCAGCCATGGCTGGAAGGTCGTCTGCTCTATGTGTTCCCGCCGTGGGTCTGAATAGGCAGAATCCTGCAGCGCATCGAGATTCACAGAGGACCAGTAATTTTGATCGCACCGGATTGGCCGAGGAGGCCATGGTATGCGGATATGGTCAGACTTCTCAGGGACAAGCCTTGGAGGCTACCAGTTCGGAAAGACCTGTTGCTGCAGGGCCCTCTGTTGATGCCTCAGGTGGATTGGTTCTTGCTTACGGCTTGGCTATTGAGAGGGCAAGGTTGTTAGCCAGAGGGTATTCATCAGCGGTAGTCTCTACATTGTTGAAAGCTCGCAGAAGGTCAACGTCGTTGACGTATGTTCGTGTTTGGCGAGTATTCGAGGAGTGGTGTAAGGTCTGCAAGGTCTTAGCTTTAAGAGCTTCGATTCCGCAGATATTGGCGTTTTTGCAGGATGGATATGAGAAAGGATTAGCGGCGGCGTCTCTAAAGGTGCAGTTGGCAGCGTTGTCTTGCTACCGAGGAAAGATCAGTGGGCAGGTGATTGACGGACATCCAGATGTCAAACGATTTTTGAGGGCGGTGGTACTATTGCGGCCGCCCCGTAGGCAGTTGGTCCCGCAGTGGGACCTGCATTTGGTTTTGGAGGTTTTGGTGCGAGCGCCGTTTGAGTCTTTGTCAAGGGCGTCATTGAAGGATTTGACCTTAAAAGTGATTTTTCTGGTGGCAATTGCTTCTGCCAGGAGAATTTCGGAGCTACAAGCTTTATCCTGTAAGGAACCCTTTCTGGTTTTTAGTGAGTCCAAGGTGGTGTTAAGGACAGTGCCGTCCTTTCTGCCTAAGGTGGTATCGCCATTTCATGTGAATCAGGTGGTCTCTCTACTGGTGTTTGTGTGCGGCGGAGAGGAGTCCGCTGTTCAGCAGTTGCATAAATTGGATATTAAGAGAGCTTTGAAGATATATTTGAAAGTTACAGCCTCGATCTGTCATTCGGATAGGTTGTTTGTGTTGTTTGGGGGTCCTAACAAGGGGCAAGCAGCGTCAAAGGCCTCCATTGCTAGGTGGCTGAAAGAGGCAATTGCATCAGCTTATCTTTTGAAGCGTAGGCCAGTTCCGATAGGTTTGCGAGCGCATTCAACTAGAGCACAGGCTACCTCTTGGGCGGAGCGTAGTTTGGTTCCGGCGGTAGACATTTGTCGGGCGGCTACCTGGTCTTCCTTACATTCCTTTATCAGGCATTATCGGCTGGATTTGCAAGCGCAGGGAGATGCCTGTTTTGGAGCGTCAGTGCTTCAGGCGGGATTGGTAGGTCCCTCCCGTTAATTCTTGGCACTGCTCTGTTACATCCCCACAGTTTCAGGACTAGCCTGGAGAGACGCTAAGGAAGGTGAAATTAGACTTACCTGCTAATTGTTGTTCCTTTAGGATCTCCAGGCTAGTCCTGTTTCCCTCCCAGAATTTTTCATGGACTGGCGCCTGAAGCAGTGAAGATCTAACAGGTAAGCATCTCGAGGGGCATTTCCCCGAGGGAAGTCCATAGGGGGAGGGTTTTATGGGATGTTTATGCATACTGACACTCTGTTTTTTCTTCTCTGTTAGAAAATGGGGATCTCAGCACTTGCGGAGATGGATTTCGCAGCGGCTCAGTTTTTAGTAGATTGTTAATGGTTTGTTTGTAAAGTTTCTACTTAATTGTTGCTCTGGTGAGTTGCTTTGTCAATAGATTACTGATCTCAGGAGGCGGATCCAGGGTACTTGTACTGGTGACATCAAGAGAAGTAACGTTTCTCAGTCTCCAAAGCTGCTGGAGGAGGAGCCAAGACCCCACAGTTTCAGGACTAGCCTGGAGATCCTGAAGGAACAACAATTAGCAGGTAAGTCTAATTTCACCTTTCTTCTGGAGTCTTTCCAGTAATTTTCTCTTCAGGTGCCACGTGCCATTTTGGGCACTAGGGCCAACTTTTTCCTTCAAAATGGAAAAACCCGCTTCGGGTTTTAAAAAAGTGTTCTGAGTGTGGCAGTACCATCTCCGTCACCGACACCCATGAGTGGTGCCTCAAATGTTTAGGTCCTGACCACTCTATTTCAGAATGTGTTGCCTGTGGGATGATGTCGAAAAGGGGCCGGCAAAACCGAGCTGTTAAACTTAGCACCCTTTTTGCCTCTGATGCAGCCTCCGTGGCATTGACGTCTTCCAGGGCTTCATCTTCCTCCCATGGATCTCAGGTAACTAAACATAAATCTAGCCGGTCCTCAAAGGGTAGATCTCCTTCTAAACTTCGAGATGCCTCTGGCGTTGCCCTTGAGGGACTTTCACCCGCAAAATTGCCCCGGCGGGAGGCTTTGGCTTCCAAAGCACTAACGGGGCTCCAGGATGTTCTCGAGGCTTCAACCTCGGCAGAACTACTGGTGCCATGCTCTGGGGTACCAGCCGCTTCATCCGGTACTGATACCCAAGCATCGGCAGCGTTGATAGACCAGAGATTCTTGGCTATTGAATGCAGTCTGGCGGCTCTTCTCACGGCCTCGATGCCCCTGAAACCGCTTCAGACAATTCAACCGGTACCGGCACTGACTCCGGTGCCGGCACCGATTGCATTGACATTGGCAGGTATTCTACCGGGACCGAGTCGAGTCATGCGTGTCTATCCAGCATCGACAAGTCGGTACCGGACCACTTCAATGCCGACTTCGATTGATACTGGTACCGTGCTTTGCATGATCACCCGGATCGGAGATACTTCGAATCCTCGGATGAGTCTGAAGACTCCGAAAGCGCTGCTGATACCAGAGTACTTCTTCCTGAGGATTCCTCTTCTCCTTAGCATAGGATGTCTCCACCAGTCCTTTCAGGATTTTATCCGAGATGTGGCTTGAGGTCTTTCCATCACAGTGGCTCCTGAAAAAGAGCCTAGGGCAAAGGAATTAGAAATCCTGCAATACCCTAAAGCTCCCAAGGAGGCAGCTACCTTACCTATTCATGAGACCTTGCATGATCTCATGTTAAGGATGTGGGAAACACCTCTAACCACATCTCCTCACTCTCGAAGACTCCACTATCATGTCCTGGCAATGTCCTAGTTTTTATGCCATTTCCTTTTTTAACTGGTCCTGTTTTATTTGATTCTTTCATGTATCATTTCACTGGCCACTCCGTTTTAGGAGATATTGGACATTAAGGGGTTGCATTGCAAGGGTGCAATAATGTTGACCACATCTGTACATATTTATTTATTTTTTATTTTTATTTATTTTATTTTATTTATTTATTACAGGCTCTTATATACCGCTGTATTCAGAATCAGCGCGGTTCACAATATAACAACATACCATAACAACAAACTGTTAGGTTTTACAGAGAACAAGGTCAGAGAGCTTGGAATAAAACATGGAACGTCATTACTGCAACTATTTACAAGAGTATTTACAAGTATACATTACAGGATTTGTTCTTAGTTTGGGTAGTGATTAAGATTGGTTAGTTGGTCAAGTAATATTGGGGGAAGAGGTGGGATTTGAGTGCCTTCCTGAAAAGGGATAGATCATTGATAGCACGAATCTCTGGGGGTAGAGCGTTCCAGTACTTAGGGGCATAGAATCTGAAGGCCCTGTTAGATGTCACTGATAGGCATTTTGTCGCTGCTTTAGGGATGATTAGAGTATTTGTTGATATCGTTCTCCTGGATCTGTTGGGTGGGACGGCCTGAATGAAGTCTATTAAGGAGGAGGAGGTGATGCTTTTAGTGGCCTTGAAAGTTAGGAGTAATGTTTTGAATAATATTCTGCCATGTATGGGGAGCCAGTGGAGTTGCTCTAGGATGGGTGTTATATGGTCCCTTCTTGATGCTCCGTAGAGGACTCTAGCAGCGGTATTCATGGCGAGTTGCAGAGGGTTTAATGTGGAGTGTGGGAGGCCTTGGAGAATGGCATTGGCATAGTCAAGGTGTGGTAAGGTTAAGGCATGAAATATAGTTCTGAAGTCATCAGGATCAAGCAGGGGGCGAAGATGTCGAAGAGTCCGGATCTTGAGGTAGATTGCTCTGACTACGTTGGTTATGTGTAGTTTCAGATCCATGCGTTGGTCAAAAGTGACTCCAAGGTAGCGAATGGACGGTTTTGATTGGAGCTCAGCTTCTTTCACCTTTATATGGGGTGGGGGGTGAAAAGTGGGTCCCTGGTGATGAAGAGAACCTCGGTCTTTTTATGTTGAATTCGGAGGTTCTGGGATTGAAGCCATTCGGATACTGCATCAAAACATTTAGCTAGCGGGGAAAGGTCCATATGAACTGTGGAGAAAGGCATATATAGGAGGATGTCATCTGCGTATATCAAGCATTCAACCTTGAAGGACCTGATGATGTTGCAAACCGGTTGTATGTATATATTGAAAAAGAGTGAGGATAGGGATGATCCTTGTGGTACGCCTTGCTTTTGGTGGTATGGTGTGGATGTTGTGGTCCCTGAGGTAACGTACTGCCATCTCTGATCAAGGTATGACTTGCACCACTCTAGGGCAGTGTTATTGATGCCTTTTTCTTTTAGTCGCCCTATTAACAGATCGTGATGTACAGAGTCAAAAGCCACAGCAATGTCTAAGAAGATGAGAGCAAAGCCTTGGCGGATGTTATCAATGCCTGTGATGATGTTGTTGCAGAGAGTGGTGAGGAGGGTTTCAACACCATGGAACTCTCTGAAGCCATGTTGGCAGTGGTCCAGAGGGGAGACGGTGTCAATGTGGTCCTGTAACTGTCTTTGAGCTTCCTTTTCAATTATTTTCGCTAGTAGGGGAATGCTAGCTATGGGTCTATAAGATTCAACCTTTTGTGGGTCGAGTTTGTGGTTTTTCAAGAGGGGTCTTATGGATGTTCTCTTGAGGGCTGGTGGGAAGGAGCCGGTTGTAAAGGATAAGTTCATCATTTTAGTGATGATGGGGCTGAGATCTTGGCGTAGTTCCTTTATCCAGTGGGCTGGGCAAGGGTCAGTTTGTGCAGTGGTCGTGTTAAGCGCAGCGATGGTGTCTTCAACATGTTTTCTGGATGGTGTGGAGAACATGGATAGGTTTGATATGCATATGGTGACTTGAGAGGAGATTGTTGCAATGTTGTTGGTTTGAAGCAACTTGGATTGCAGGAAATCGGCGAATGCTTGGGGATGGATGGGTTCAGGATGTTTTGGTGAAGGTTCTTTAGATAAGGTTTTGACTAAATTGAAAAGATTGCGTGGTTTATTTAGTGATCTTTTCAGCGTATCGGTATGGAATTGTTTCATCTTGGCCATGACTGACTCCCTGTGTACAAATAGAGGTGTTTTATAAGCTGCTTGGTCTTCTGATGAGTGTGAGCGACGCCATCGTTTCTCCAATTTTCTTAGGTGTGTGAGGGAGGCTCGTAGGTCAGGGGAGAACCAGGGAGAAGATTTTCTTTTCTTTGGGTTGTTACCCTGGACTGGTTGCAGTGCAATGGTACTGATAGTGCTGTTCCAGGATGTGATCAGATTTTCCAGATTGAGAGAGGTGTCATGTAGGAGAGGGAGGGTTTCCATAACTATATGTTCTTTGTTGAGGGTTTTGAATTTTCGAGATGATACTCTTGTTGAGTCAATGGAGTTTTTGTTTCTGTGTGGTGACTGTTTGCCATTGATGAGGATGGGGAAAGTGATTAAATTATGGTCTGACCAAGGTACTGGGGTTACAGAGTTGTCAAGTCTATTGTTGGAGTCGAGAGCTGTAAGAGGGGCAAAGATCATGTCCAGGATGTTTCCTCTCTCGTGCGTGGGGGTGTCAACAATTTGCTTGTATCCTAGTTCGTTGATAGCTTCAAGGAGGGCTGAGGAGTGGCTGGGATGTAGTGTTGGGAGATTGAGGTCTCCTAATATCCAGTTGGGAATGTTGGGCTTGCGTGAGTTAGCTGCTAGATCTAGAATGTATGGCAGGTCGTCCGCGGAGGGTGAGGGCGCTCTGTAAATTAAATTGATGAGGCATTGTTCATTTGTGATGGATAACACGTCCATGCTGTTTGAGCTTGTGGAGTCCACGGTGTGGAAATTTAGGTCATTCTTGGTAAGTATGAGAATGCCTCCTCCTCTCTTGCTCTCTCTATGTTGGGAATGGGCAGAGAAGTTGGGGGGTATGAGTTGATTAAGGATTACATTATCCGCGTCAGATAACCAGGTTTCGGTTATCATGAGGATGTCTAGATTATGAGAAGAAATTGTGTCAGTGATGACTGGCCATTTCTTGCGGATAGACCGTGCATTTATGAGAGCACAGTTTAAGTAAAAGGGTTGAAGGGGTTTGTCTTGCTTATTTTTCTTTGGTTGTTGAAGGGCTATATGTATGAGGTGAGAGTGGCGTGTGGGAGTCTCCATTCTTGAGTTGGGATAGGAAGATTCTGTCCTTCTTTTTCCATGACTCAGAAGTATTGGAATTTGGTGAGCCGTGTGATATAAGGCAAGGGCTTCGTTGAGCCAGCTTGTGAGAAGGAAGAGGCAGATCGCCAGGGTATTGAATGGTAGAGCCATTGGGGT
Source organism: Ichthyophis bannanicus (assembly GCA_033557465.1). NCBI lineage: Eukaryota > Metazoa > Chordata > Amphibia > Gymnophiona > Ichthyophiidae > Ichthyophis > Ichthyophis bannanicus. The sequence goes on along the minus strand of CM066034.1, from coordinate 534,243,357 downwards.
TTTGTTGAAGTGGATGAGGTAACTTTATGTGAGGGATTCTGTAATTCTGGTGCTTTCTGAGAGGCTACTGACTATGGTAATAATTGAAACAGTGAAAATTGAATGGTACTGGCAATAGTAAACTCTGTTGAGTGACGGTAGTGATTACTGTCAATAGAAGAAGGTACTACAGTAGCATTAAAGTAGAATGAGAGTAGTTGTTGGCAACTGTAAATAGTAGGACGAGAGTAGATACCAGTTACAGTAAAAATGGCAACATTAGTTACAACAGAATGTGAGCAGATACTGGCTACAGTAGCTGCTGGCAACATTAATTACAGTAGGATGAGAGTAGATACTGGCTACAGTAAACATGGCAACATTAGTTACAACAGAATGTGAGTAGATACTGGCTACAGTAAATATGGTGACAGTAAAATACAGTGGAGAGAGAGTAGATACTGACAACGGTATATAACGGCAGCAGGCAGTGTTAAAGGGATAGGAAGAATTGAGGAGGCTAGCACTGTTCTAGTTGTGTTGATAATACTTGCGGTACTTGCTGTAGGTGTGACTATGATTGTAGTTGGTGTGGGCCGCTTTATGAGCTCAATCCTTCCTAGGAGAGCTTGGGATCTTTAAGCCTATTACCATATGCCTTGTGAAGAAGAACAATGACCATTTAAGTAACCACCTTCTCCATACTGTTTATAATCTTTTGAAGGTGGTGTCTCCAGAACTGTACACAGTATGTCAAATGCGGTCTCACTAGAGAGTTGTACAAAGGCACTATTTTCTCCTTCTTCCTGCTGGCCATTCCTCTCCCCATGCACCCAAGCACCCTTTTGGCTTTTACCATCGCCTTTTCTACCTGGCAGACGTACTTGGCAAAGTCCAAAGGCTTTTACTCTGTCCTCATTCTTCTTGATCTCTCTGCTGCCTTCGACACTGTTGACCATAACCTTCTTATCACCCTATTCTCACTTGGATTCAAAGACTCTGTACTATCTTGGTTCTCTTCCTATCTATCCCATCGCTCTTTCAGTGTGTGCTTCGATGGCTTCTCCTCCTCTTCAACCCCACTACCTGTAGGAGTTCCTCAGGGTTCCATCTTAGGTCCACTCCTCTTCTCTCTATACCCAATCCCTTGGCACCCTTATCTCTTCCCATGGCTTTCACTATCATCTCTATGCCGACGACTCTCAGATCTATCTTTCTGCACCTGTTATCTCTCCAGATATCCAGTCTAAGATCTCACTCTGCCTCTCTGACATTGCTGCCTGGATGTCCCACCACCGCTTAAAACTGAACATGGCCAAAACTGAGCTTCTTATCTGTCCCCCGAATGCTTCTCCTCCTCCTTCCCCTTTCTCTCTCTCTCTGTTGATAACTCTGATCTCCAGGAACAAGCAGGAATGAGTCTTCACATATGGGTATCGTCGGTACCGACGGAGCCTGCGCGGGAACGCTCCCCAGCGTCCAAAAGGAAAGCTTTTGGGAGCATCCCACATCGCCTGCGCGCTGCCTTCCCGCCTTTCCTAACTGCCTCTCTCCAGTTATTCTTTTCCGCGGAGCCAGCAGGTCGTGTTTACTGTCACCGCTGAAGAATTTCTTATTTTCTTTTATTTTTCTTTAGTCGCGTGTCTGCCTTTTCGATTCCGGACCGGTACCACCGGTCTTTTTTCTTTCTTTAAAAAAAAAAAAAAAACTACAGTGCATTTTTTCTTCTGGGGCCTTAGGCCTACAAATATATTTTTCCTCATGGAAAAACCCGCCTCCGGGTTTAAAAAGTGCACTAAGTGCAGCAGCACTATTTCTGTCACAGACACCCATGACTGGTGTCTAAAATGTTTAGGTCCTGACCACTCCATAGTGGATTGTGAGTCCTGTTCTATGATGTCTGAGAGAGGGTTACAAAATCGGGCAGCCAAGCTCAGTACCCTGTTTCCCTCCGATGCAGCTTCTGTGGCATCGACGTATTCCAGGGCTGCTTCTTCATCCCATGGATCTCAGGTAACCAAACTTAAATCTGGCCGGTCCTCAAAGAGTTCATCTCCCTCTAAGTATCGAGATGCCCCCGGGCTTACTCTTGAGGAATCCACACCGGCAAAATTACCTCGGCGGGAGGCTCCGGCTTCCAAAGCTCTACCTATGGGGTCACAGGTTGACATCGATGGCTCGGCCTCGACCGATCACCTGTTACAATGTTCTGGGGTACCGGCGGTTAACACCGGTACCGACATCCAGACATTGGTGGCATCGATGGATCAGAATATTCTGACCATGCAGCGTGCCATCACGGCATTCATACAAGCTGCGACGCCTCCGGTACCGCAACAAACCCCGTTGTCGGTACCGGTACCGATTCTGGTACCGGATCCGAAATCGGTTCCGATACCTGTACCGCTTGCATCGACATCAGCATCGACGGCAGCGGTACGCTATCCAGCGATGCCTATCAGTACCGACTCGGTACCGATTACTCCCGATGTCGATACCTCCCGGTACGCGTATCGGGCTCTGCAAGAGCATCCAGACAGTCGATACTTCGATTCCTCTGAAGACTCTGATACATCAGAGGCCTCAATTGAAGCATCGGGGATCCTTCCTCAGGAACCCTCTTCTCCAAAAAGGAGAATGTCTCCTCCTGAAGACTTGTCTTTTCAGGACTTCATTAGGGAGGTGACCAAAGGCCTGTCCATTTCAGTAGTCTCTGAAACTGAACCTAGAGCCAAAAAATTAGATATCCTACAATATCCTAAGGCTCCTAAAGAGGCTGCCACCTTACCAATACATGAGATTCTTTATGATCACATGTTGGGCATATGGGAGACTCCTCTTTCCACCTCCCCTCATTCCCGAAGGTTGGACACCATGTATCGTGTTCCTCCTTGTCCTGGGTTTCATAAGACTCAGCTTCCTCACCACTCCATTGTGGTAGAGTCTGCTATGAAAAAGATCAAGAGCACAAAAAGGCACTCTTCTGCTCCTCCAGGAAGAGAATGCAGAACCCTAGATGCCTTTGGCAGGAAAATCTTCCAGGCCAGTATGCTTGTAGCCAGAATCAACTCCTATAGTCTCTATATGGGGATGTTTCCAAAAGAAGTTACAGATCATCTGCAAACCTTATCTCCTTTTATGTCAGAAGATAAGAGAGAAGAATATATCACCTGGCTTAAACAGGCACAGGATGTATCCAAGTTTTCCAACCGTGCAGCCTTTGACTCTTTTGAGGGTGCCAGTAGAGCCTCGGCTATTACCATAGGTGCACGCAGAGTTGCTTGCTTACAAGCCTCTGATTTGGAATCCTGGGTACAGGATGGTCTAGGTAACCTTCCCTGTACAGGAGAAATCCTCTTTGGCATGGATTGGCAAGCAAAGGCCAACCAGATGGATGCTGAAAATGCTGCTTTAGATAGACTTTCAAAGTCTACTACTGCTCTTTTTAAAAAGAGGTTATTCAAAAAAGGATCTTTCCCAAAAAAAGGGAAATTTTCTTCAGGTTATGGTCAGGCCGCTTCCCAAGGTCGTTTTGCTACAAAGAGACAACAACAACCAAAACAGGCCAAGTCTCAGGCTGCGAGGACTGCTACGGCCCAACAGCCTCAGCCTCCTCAGGGCCTTTGACTTTCCACTAGAGAACTTAGCCTTTCTGGCTCTAGAACATCCAGAGCCTCTCACCATCCCAGGAAGGTTAGCTCACTTTGCTCCCAGATGGGAACAAATCACAGCAGAGCAATGGACCCTCTCCATCATACGAGATGGGTACAAGCGTCATTTCTTAAACCTTCCTCCTCACACCATGGTGAAACAGTTCAATTCTCCAACATCTCTCCTCAACCTTCTAGGTCAAGAGATTGCTACCCTTCTTGCCCAAGGGGCAATAGAAGAAGTACCCCTTCTTCAACAGGGCTCAGGGTTCTACTCCCCCTATTTTCTCATTCCAAAGAAAACGGGGGGCTACAGGCCCATACTAGATCTCAGAGAATAGAACAAGTTTCTATGCAAGGAGAAATTCAAGATGATCTCTCTCGGAACTCTCCTTCCATACCTCCAGAGTCAGGACTGGCTTTGTTCTCTAGATCTCAAGGATGCGTACACCCATGTTCTCATCCATCCAACACACAGAAGGTTCCTTCGGTTCCTTTACCAAGGAAAGCACTACCAATACAAAGTGCTTCCTTTCGGTCTGGCCTCTGCTCCAAGAGTGTTCACAAAATGCATGGCAGTAGTAGCTGCATTTCTGCGCACTCTAGGAATATTCATATTCCCATATCTAGACGACTGGCTCATCCGAGCTCCATCCCAGTCAGAGGCCCAGACTTCTCTGACCTGCACAAGGCGTGTTCTTCAGTATCTGGGACTGGTAATCAACATTCCAAAATCCCATTTCACCCCTACTCAGTCTCTAGAGTTCATAGGGGCCTTACTGGATACCACAACTGCAAGGGCCTATCTTCACCAGGCCCGTTGCCTACGCTTGGTGCAGTTAGCCTCCCAGATTCAGTTAAAATCCCATTTAACTGCTCGAGAGATGTTACAACTCTTAGGCCACATGGCATCCACGGTGCATGTGGTTCCTTACGCTCACCTTCACATGAGGGCAGCTCAGTGGACCCTATCCACCCAATGGACTCAGGCATCAGGTTGCCTGTCAGACAAAATAGCAACCACGAGTCGCCTCTTTTGGTCCCTCCACTGGTGGAAGTCCACTCAAAATCTGTTGCTGGGGTCCCCCTTTCAACAGGTGTTACCCCAAGCAACCCTTACAACAGATGCCTCTCCAAAGGGTTGGGGAGCTCATCTACAAGATCTCTTGACCCAAGGCATCTGGTCTCCACAGGAGACATCTCTACATATCAACCTTTTAGAGCTCAGAGCAATCTTTCTGGCTCTCAGAGTCTTCCACACCCTGCTCAGCTACAAGACAGTCCTCATCCACACAGACAACCAGGTAGCCATGTTCTACGTGAACAAGCAGGGAGGGACTGGCTCTCTGTCGCTTTGCAACGAAGCTCTCAGATTGTGGGCCTTCGCCAGAGAGCATCAAATCCATCTCATGGCAGTGTATCTTCCAGGGGTTCAAAACTCTTGGGCAGACAGACTCAGTCGAGTTCTGCTTCCACACGAATGGCCCCTCCATGGGGACCAGATAGCCAGGATGTTTCGGATTTGGGGTACCCCAGACATAGACCTGTTTGCAAGTCCGTAGAATGCCAAACTTCCCCGGTTTTGTTCCAGGATTCCATGTCAGGGAGTTCAGGCCAGAGATGCCTTCCCCCTTCATTGGGGGCAAGACTTCCTCTATGCCTTTCCACCTATTCCCCTCATTCCCAAAACTCTGTTCAAGCTTCAGAGAGACAAGGGGTCTATGATCCTCATAGCACCACATTGGCCACGCCAAGTGTGGTACCCTCTACTTCTGCATCTCTCTCAAGCTCCCTCCCTGGACCTGGGGTCTGCTCCAGATCTCCTCTCCCAGGAGGAGGGAACCTTGTGGCACCAAAATCCTCAGTCTCTTCATCTCAGAGCCTGGTTGCTGAAGGCCTAGACCTTCAGGATTTACATCTTTCTCAGCAAGTGAAGGATATCCTTCATGCTTCCAGAAAGCCTTCCACCAGACGTTCCTATGCTTTTAAATGGAAAAGGTTTTCCATTTGGTGTGCAGAGAAGGGTCTGAACCCTCTTGCAATACCTTTGAATTCTTTACTAGACTATTTACTGCATTTATCCCATGCAGGCCTTAAAACAAATTCAATCAGAGTCCATTTGAGTGCTATTGCAGCATCCCTTAAGCCTCTCAATGGACAATATTTCCTCTCATCCTCTTATAGCAAGATTCATGAGAGGGCTTCTTTTGACTAAACCTCCCATTAGACCACCTCCAGTGGCATGGGACTTGAATCTGGTTCTTGGACAGCTTATGAAGCCACCCTTTGAACCCTTAGCCACTACCTCCTTGAAATTCCTTTCCTGGAAGGTTATTTTTCTCATTGCAGTCACCTCAGCTCGCCATATCAGTGAGTTGCAAGCTTTAGTGGCTAATCCTCCTTATACAAGGTTCCATCATGACAAGGTAGTCCTCAGAACTAATCCACACTTTATGCCTAAAGTGGTCTCACCTTTTCATCTGAACCAGGAGGTGTATTTACCTGTCTTTTTTCCAGGACCTCATGCATCAAGTGCAGAGAGGAATCTTCATACCCTGGATTGTAAAAGAGCACTTGCTTTCTACTTACAAAGGACACAGCAACATAGAAAGTCCTCTCAACTTTTTGTTGCTTTTGATCCTTCTCATTTAGGACTTCCGGTCTCCAAGAGAACTCTGTCTAATTGGATTGCTCAGTGTATTTCCTTCGCCTACCAGAGCAAGAATCTTTCTCTGGAGGGCCATATCACAGCTCACAATGTGAGGGCCATGGCAGCCTCTATGGCTCATCTTAACTCTGTGTCCATCTACCAAATCTGTCGAGCAGCCACCTGGGCATCGGTTCATACCTTCACAGCCAATTACTGCTTGGACAAGGATTCCCACCGGGATGCCTTGTTTGGTCAGGCTCTTCTCAAACACCTGTTCCATACCTAATCAACTCCTACCCTCCATCCCTGACTGGATGCCTGAGATTCATGGGTGCAGGTGGAGCCCTTCCCAGGGACTCACAATCTGGGTGATCTCCCAGGCATCTCTAGCTGGGGAGTCCCCATATGTGAAGACTCATTCCTGCTTGTTCCTGGAGATAGCACAGTTACTTACCTGTAACAGGTGATCTCTGGGAACAGCAGGAATAAGTCTTCACAACCCACCCACCTCCCCTAGGAGTTGTATCTCTCTATCTATCTTTCCTTTCCTCTCTCTCTCTCTCTTTGTCTCAGCTTTAAAACTCGAACTGGAGAGAGGCAGTTAGGAAAGGCGGGAAGGCAGCGCGCAGGCGCTGTGGGATGCTCCCAAAAGCTTTCCTTTTGGACGCTGGGGAGCGTTCCCGCGCAGGCTCCGTCGGTTCCGACGATACCCATATGTGAAGACTTATTCCTGCTGTTCCCAGAGATCACCTGTTACAGGTAAGTAACTGTGCTTACTCCTCCCTGTTTCTTCAGCACGTAACCTTGGTGTTATCTTCGATTCCTCTCTCTTTCTCTTTCTCTTCACATATCCAGCTCATTGCTAAAACTTGTCATTTCTTTCTATACAATATTTCCAAAATTCGCCCCTTCCTCTCTGTTGACACCACTAAATTGATTGTCCACTTCTTAATCACCTCTCGTCTTGATTATTGTAACGTTCTCCTTGTCGGCCTCCCTGCAAGCCACTTCTTTCCTCTTCAGTCAATTCAACACTCCACTGCTCGACTCATTTTCCGCCAGTCTCGTTTTTCCCACATCACTCCTCTCCTCATGTTGCTTCATTGGCTTCCCATCCGCCTCGTTATCCAATTTAAACTTCTCCTCTTGACCTATAAATGTATTCACTCTTCTGCCCCCAGTACCTTTCATCTCTCATCTCTCCTTACACCCCCTCTTGGTTGCTTCGCTCTTCTAACAGTCTTCATTTATCTGTGCCCTTTACTCGTACTGCCAATTCCAGACTTCGCTCCTTCCAAATGGCAGCACCCTTTGCTTGGAATAGTCTTCCTATCTCTGTGCGCCAGGCGTCTTCCCTGGCCATTTTCAAGTCCAGACTAAAATCCCACCTCTTCACTATTGCTTTCTGTTCCTGTCTTACCCTATCTTGATCTCTCTATCAACATTTGCTTTCTTTGTCCTGTAAATTTTTGTTATTTGTATTATGTAACTTATTTTGTTTTCTGTCTTATTAGATTGTGAGCTCTGATGAGCAGGGACTGTCTCTCTTCTATGTTTGTACAGCGCTTCGTATGTTGCGGTGCTTTATAAGTCTTTAATAATAATATAATAATAATAATAATACCTGTTTGGTCACTTTAAGATCATCTGTTATGATCATCTTCAGGTCCCGCTCTTCTTTCATGCCCTGAAGTACCTCAACTCCTATACTTTTTTTTTGCAGCCCAAATGCATGACCTTGCATTATTTAGCATTTAATCTTAGATGCCAAATTCTCAACCATTCTTCAAGCTTTGCTAATCCCTCCTCATGCTAGTCACACTTTCCAGGGTATCTACCCTGTTGTAGATTTTGGTATCATTTGTGAAGAGGCAATATCAGACGTTCCACAATATCACTTACAAAAATGTTAAAAAGAACAGGACCAAGGACTTGGCAACATCCCTATCTTCAGAATGAACTCCATTTACTACTACTCTGCAGTGCACCCCACTCATCCAGGTTTTTACCCAGTCAGTAACTTTAGGGTTCATCCGAAGTGCACGCAGTTTATAAGTTGCTGATGCAGAATGGTGTAAAAGGCTTTGCTAAAATCTAAGTATACCACATCTAGCACTCTCCTAGATCCAGTTCTCTGATCACTCGGTCAAAAAAATGAATCAAATTTGTCTGGCAAGACCTACCTTTAGTAAATCTATGCTGTCTCAGCTCCTATAATCCCTTTGAATCCAGAAACCACCCCATCCATTGTTTTAACAAGTTTCCATTAATTTACATACCACAAAGGTCAGACTAATGGTTTGTTAGTTACCAGCCTCTTTTTTACTTGTGCTTTTGTGGAGAGGAACCACGTTTGCCCATCTCCAGTCCTCTGGGATCACTCCCGACTCTAAAGAAGCATAGAAAAAGTCAGCCAGCAGAGCTGCCAATAGTTCCCTAATTTTTCAATATCCTTGGATGAATCTCATCGGGCCCTATTGCTTTGTCCACTTTTAGTTTTGCTAGCTCCTCACAATCACAGTTTTCTGAAGATCCTTAGTTCTACCTCACTTTCATTCCTATTTGTGTTTGTTTTCTGAGGTCCCGTTCCTGACCCTTCATATATGAACACAGACTAGAAATATTTATTAAGCTTTATCCTCATCAGCCTCTACAGTCCTCTCCTTCACCCTTGAGTCTCAACAGTGTCACTCTTGCACGTCCGCCTCTCACTTACATATCTAAAAAAAAGTCTTGCTCCTATGTCTTACTGTATAGGCTATTTTTACTTCCATTTGCATCTTTACTTTCCTAATTACTTTACCAGTTTTCTTTAGCTTTTCCAGATATTGTTATTTGTCTTCCTCTTTCTACAATCTCTTATAGTTCATGAAAGGCTTATGTCTTTTCTTTACCCTTTCAGCTACTTCTTTGGAAAACAATTGCAACCCCCTTTTTCCTCTTACATTTATGTATTTCCTAACAAAAAATATTTGTCGTCTAAGCTGTTTTCTTTCAGTTTTGCCCACTGTTCCCATCCAGCTAATGACTCTTTCAGGTTTTCCCCTTTCTTTGTAATATTAGTTTTCCTGAAGTCTAGGATCCTCACTTTTAAATAAACCATCTCCACCTGTGTTCTAATATCGAAGCTCACATCCAGTGTTTACTGCATGCCAGATGATCACCAACTGCAGCATTAGAAACCCTCTCCCCATTTGTAAGAACTAATCCGATATTGCCCCTGCTGCATACAGTCACTTGTGTTGTCACGGACGACACCTCTACTATACTCTGTTAAGCATAGCATCCATGCAAAACTATATACGACCAGTTTAATATGGTGCCCTTGTGGCCTTTTATAGTGTCTTTTCATATTTTACATATCATTCTTTACCTGTTGGCTTGCCCCTGCTCTGTACATCTGATAAGCGCTATATGAAAGATGATGATAATAGGCCCTCATATGTAGTGTATCTAACTAGCCACCAGATGCCGCTACTAGTTCTTATTCAATTCTGCTGTATGATATTTTTTTTTTTTTGCAGCTTATTTCTCTAGTATGGGGCAACTGCATTAAAGAGGCTACTGCATTTCAGAAAAAAATAAAGGAAAAATGTGGACCTTGAAATGTGAATATGTTGAACATGTTATTTTCCTTTGTTATCCTTAGTAACAGTAAACTGTATGTGATGACCATAGTGTTCTCATGTAGAGAGTCGCACATACAATCTGTTGTAAAGAGGGTTGACCCCATTAAGGGTAGCCAGAGGGCTCAGCAGTGTAGCTCCAGAAACCTTCCTTTACAGTATAGGAGCAGTATCCTATCTGAACACATCTTATTACCAAGATATACCCTGCAAAAGTGACAAAAGAGCCAGCACACAAGGGGAGCCCAGACTGTCTTATGCCGTCTTGTGCTTTCTCTGGTGTGATGTTCAGAGCTTAGCTTTACTGAGGCAGGCCACACACGAATACATCTACACGTTGTGATGCCTGAGTTCTGCCAGAAGCAATTCTGTCAGGGGCAGCTGATGGTTTGCAGCTTCTTGTGGTCCGGTTGGATGAGGCCTGGGGAATACAAGCCAGTTTGGAGAGGGCACGGATTCTAGGATCCAAGATGACATTCTTCTTCCTAGGAGATGTTATAGACCAGCCAGAGCTGAGAGAATAAGGAGGCAGAGAGTGATGCCAGAGGCTGGAGAGAATAACCAGAGGTCCATGTCAGGCATTGCACACACAAAATATTAATCAGATCACAGGTCTTGTATTACCTTTTGTCCGACCCAGAACTCAGCTGGTGTCAACCATATTGGAATTTGAACCTGTGTGCCATAAGTTAAGAATAATCCTTATTTTTACAGTGACTGAACATACACAGCACTGTGTAGTGGTGATAAATATTCAGGTACAGTAAGTCCCTTCCGTAAAGTGCTTGGAAACTAAATGATTACCTAAGACAGTGGGAGATGACGTGATTTACCTCAGGTCACAGGAAGTGGCATTGCCACTGGCTTCCCTAGTGCTCAGCCCTTTATTCTAACCACTAGGCTGTTCCTTCTCCTGCAGTGTTACTGCCATTTCTTGCCATGAAGTCTCTTTAGTTTCAACCGTTGAGTTAAAAGCTATTGGACCAGTATTCAGACTCCACAGTCAACCTTCCCTTTAAACACTAGCCATGGTTTTTAAACATATACCCAGATATTCAGTGCCAGATAGCAGTCCTGAATATCTGGGTATGCTGGTGACAGTCTCCACTATCCAGATAAAGGTGCTTTTCAGTGTTGTTATCTGGATAGCCTTCTACATAACTTAGGACAACTGTTTTGCTGTCCTAAGTTATGTAGATAGTTATTCACTTGTTGCGCTGAAAATGGCCTCATCCATATACTACTACTGAACATTTGTATAGCACTACAAGACGTAAGCAGTTCTGCACAGACACATGTAAAAAAGGTCCCTACTCATCAGAGCTTACAAGCTGTTCCACCTTGGACCTTTCCAGCACTATCTGAATATTTTTGTGGTAGTCTGTGATGACTTTCAATGGCATTGCACAAATATTGCTGCTGAAAATCAGCGCCATTTATCGGGTTAAAAGTTACTGCATACTGGGTAAATATTTTAAATATCAGATCCTATGGTCTTAATATTTAACAAGAGTAACTGTGACCTTGACACCTGTCCTGCATTCCAGATTTGTAAGCACCCAAGAACTGAGACTTCCCCTATTGCTCTCTGATTTCCAGGGGGACACGATGGTCCTAGTCATCTAGCTATGAGCATGAGCTGCATGTCTGGGTCATGCCCACACACTCATTGCTGCAGACAGTAGGGAATGAGCAGAGTTTTCAACTTGTTTATCAACAACCTTACTGTAAAGCTAATCCCAGATGTCTCCGTTCAGTCTCAGCAGGAAAGTGCAGTTTTTTGAGTGTATATTGTAATCCTTCTGCCCCACCACATTATCTTAAAGTATCTTCGTTTGTGCATTCAGCAGGCAGGTTCATTCCTGGCTGGCATTTCCAGAACTTTCCAAAGATAGAACTTCAATAATTGCCTTTTCTATTTGCCTTGAGTGATATCACCATCGAGGAAACATCTGCATTGGGCCAGTCGCCAATTGAAAGCCAAAATGTGGGAAGTTTTTTCATCAGATAAACCTCAGTATTCCTCTTAATAAGTTAAAATTGAAATAAAAATGATCTAAAAGCAGAGAGAGAAACTGGGTATAAGATCATTCCTTTTGCTTTTCTCCCATTCCCGATTGATTACTTGGTAACCCTTGATTCATTCCAGAGGCCCAGATTCTCACCTCCATGAACTACTATATTACAGAAGGCAAAAATACTGGGAAGGCATTTGAATGTCTGGCTACCATTATGTTCTAAATCTAAAGTAGGTTGAGTCCTGGGGTATGTACCTTGGGAGAAGTAGTTTTGTAAAAACATATGGGCCCAAGATTCAGAATGATTAACGCGGTTAGAAGACTCGCTAATAACGTTAACTGCAGTGACTTGGGTAGTCAGCGGCACTAACACAGTGTCTCTGAATATCCCCGGCTGCCGACACTGAATGCCCTGATACTTGCTGGCTAGCATCAGAGCTTTCTGGGGGTGGAGCAGAAGCGATATTCAGCTGCTGCCTGGTTATCCCTAAGCAGCAAACGTTAGGCACCTTAAAGGCCTAACATTTGCCACAGAAATATCTAGGCAGCGACTAAATAATGCTGCTGGTCGGTGAGCTTTGCTACTATCCGTCCAATCCGGATATCCAATGCCACTGGCCGGATATGGCCCCAGCAATGGTTTAAAGTTCAATGGTGACGGCTAGCTGCTTTTCAAGGGCTAGCCACTGCCGCTGAATATCCCCCCTCCCCAATCTGTGCAGAGCTAAAGTTTCCAGGAGGAGCGGAGCCGTTCACTTTTTTCAGCCATTCCCTAAAGGATCGGCATCTGAAATGATGCAAATGCATCGTGGAAGCAACATAAGCAGATGGAGTTTGCCTGAGGCATCAAGAAAACTGAAGGTTGAAATTGCTGACTATGTGCTGTTTATAAAGTGGAGCAGAACTGTAGTACTGGAGGAATGCCTCCATATAAAAGTGGTACAAGTTGAAAATTGCACACTGACAGTGTGACAAAATGGCACATTTCCCTTTCCTCCATTAGCAAACTCGTATATATCTATTGTGATGATCAGCCACTAGATAGTCAGGAGAAGGGTATCTTTGAGATAGTGCAGGTTCCCTTGCAGGCCTGTAGACAGCCCAGAGCCAGCAAGTGCAGGAAAGACCTGGCCTGACCCTCAGAAGGGAAGGTGCATCCTTCCACAACTCCTGCAAGAGAGAACAGGGCCAATCCACTGATCTGCCCCAGGACCCAGAACTGGATCAGTTTCCCTGGCTCACCAGAAATTATACCTTGGAGCCAAAGAGAGGCAGGAGGGGGGAAGGATCATTGTGTCAGGCCCTAGAAAAGCTCACGGTGTTTCCAGAGGAAGGAGGCAGATATCTCGAAGTGGAAAAATCTATGGAACCTCAAGTGTATGAGGGCAATAAGGATCAGGAACCCATGGAGGTCCTGTGGATGAGGCAGTGAAAGCTCTAGCCCTGGGGCAGGTTCAGCCAGTTAATAGTGAACCTGAAGGGTGGAAGGGAGGGGCAGCTACACAGCTATTTACTGTGCAGCTGAGCAACATTGTTTTGTTCTGAGTAGGGTTGCCAACTTTTTCACCGAGAAAAACCGGACACCTGTGGCTCGCCATGCTCCACCCATTCTCCGCCCCTAGTCCCACCCCCAGCCCCACCCACAAAAATTACCGAGGATTCAGTCACACCCCCCCCTCAGTGTTGGTTGTCACCCCCCCCCTCCCCTCAGTGCTGGTTCACTCACTCACCCCCTCCCCTGCTGGTTCACTCACACCAACCCCCCTCCCCTGCTGGTTCACTCACACCACCCCCCCCCCTCCACTGCTGGTTCACTCACCCACCCCCCTGTCACTTACTCACCCCTCCTGCTGGGTCACTCACTCACCCCCCCTTCCCTGCTGGTTCACTCACACCAACCCCCCCCTCCACTGCTGGTTCTCTCACAGAACAACCACCATCCCCCCTTGCTGGTTCACTCCCACCATCAACCCCCCTCCCCTGCTGGTTCACTCACACCACCCCCCCCCCCTTGCTGTTTCACTCACACCATCACCCCCCCTGCCCAAGCCGCTGCTTCTGCTTTGTACAGAGCAGCGGCTGCAATACACTTACTTTGAAAAGTAAAGACAAACTGTGTAAGGAGCCCTCCGGTCATCGCAGAGCCCGAGGAAGTGATGTCATGGGGGCGGGCTCCTCACAGGTTGTCTTTCCTTTTCAAATTAACTTTATTGCAGCTAAAGTTCATTTGAAAAGGAAAGACAACCTGTGAGGAGCCCGCCCCCATGACATCACTTCCTCGGGCTCTGCGATGACCGGAGGGCTCCTTACACAGTTTATCTTTAGTTTTCAATGTAAGTGTATTGCAGCCGCTGCTCTGTACAAAGCAGAAGCAGCGGCTGCACTGCTAGGGGGAATCGCGTTCGCGCCGTGGACTTCGGCACAAAAGCCAGTTTTTTGCTCTGGCCGCTCCCGATCTTGCGGCCAGAGCAAAAAACCGGCTTTTCAATGGCCGGTTTTACATCTGTGCCGGCAGCCGGCCTGGCCATGGAAAAACCAGCCAGGCTGGCTGAAAACCAGCCAGTTGGCAACCCTAGTTCTGAGAAAGACTCTGGGTTTGAACCTGGATGATTTGATTTGGCTACTTGTGACTTTGTGGCATTTTTGTTCTGAACTATTTTACTTTGAGAAGGAGAGGCCACGCCCGGCCCTGGGGCAGAAGGAAGCCCAGGGTGTTGGAACTGGCATAACAGAACTGTCTGCTGGACTTTGCTATGAACGTGAGAGGAACGCTTGTGGGTGCTTGTCTGGAAAACCCAACCTGGAATTGAGACTGTGGGACCCAGGATAGTGTCCCGACTTCTCCGGTTGCTTTGGAACCTGCCCCGCGGTGTCACACTATGGAAGGACTGGGTGCGAACACACATTAAATGTGTCTCTTAAGGTAGAGGGATCCAGGCCTGTGAGGCATCTTGGGCCATATATCTATGTACCTTGAGAGAATATGTGTGTCTGTGTAGTGGTACAGTGTGATACAAGGGTGGTGTGTGTGTGTGTATATATAATGAGGAGGTGTGGTAAGGGTGCGCATGTCTGTAAAGTATTTTGCTGTTGTTAAAAGGCAGTGTAGAAAGAATCCATATAAAATAAAGTCATGGGAGGCAGCAGCTTCATGCCTGTGTGTGTGTGTGAGTCTCATGGGGAGTGTCAGGGGCTGCATGCCTGTAATGTGAGTGCATGTCAGGGGCTGGCTGTGCATGCGCATGTGCTTAATGGGGAGTGTTGGGGGCTGTGTGCATATGTGTATCATGGGCAATATCAGGCTATGTGCGTGTGTGTGTGTCATAGGGAGTGGTGGTAGCTGTGTGTGTGCCTCCCAGTCTCTCATGATTCCCTTCCCAGACTTCCCCCACTCTCATAAGCCTTCCAAGGCTTCTCTTTCTCCTAACCCCCACTGGCCTTCCAGTCTCTGTTTCTCTGAACCCCCCACCAGCCTTCCCCCAGTCTCTCTCCCTCTCATGACCTATCCAGGCTTCACATATTCGCTCTCCTCGCATGACAACCACCCACAGTCTTTTGCTCTCTCTATCATCCCCCCCCTCCCACATTCACTCTCTCTTACCCAATGCTGAGACTTGAAACCACAGGATCATCTGAACTTCCTCCACTGTGGGGCTCAACCATGCACAGAGTCAATCATGGTGGGGGAAGTGTGCACCACACTGTTTTTCAGCAGCTCTTCTTCTGGTGGCTGTCCATCTTCGCCACGATTGTGGCCTGTACCTCTTCATCTGATGGCAGGGGATAGAGTCCCTGCTGGCCCTGGCTGTCAAAAACTAGAGCTCTTGCAAGGAGGAGCGTGGGGATAGAATATTGACATCTGTTTGTTCATGCTTGCACATATGCGAACAGACAAAACCCATCAACAAAAATAATGAAACCTCCACAATAGGCATTGTGGCTTATGTGAAATGTGCCTAAAAAGTGCTGTTATATGGAATTAATGACCTGTCAATTGGACACAGGTAACTCAGAAAATACTAAAGCCTGTTATTAAGGGAAAATTACTAGTTCATGTGGAGGATAATTATCTCCAGGAACAAGCAGGAATGCAGTCTTCACATATGGGTATGATCTGCACCAATGGAGCCCGCATGGGAATGCTCCCCAGCATCTAAGCCTTTGAGAGCACTCCACTGCACCTGCGCGTCTGCCTTCCCGACTTCCCATCTCCATTCCTCGGTTTTTCATTTTCCACGGAGCCAGCAGGAAGCACTTTTGCCGTCACCGTTGAAAATTTTATTTTCTTTTTTGGTATCTGTGCTCTGCTTTTTTGTCGACGCCAGTGCCTTCCCTCATACTAGCCTCCATATTAATTTTACTTTTCTTTATTTTTCTTCAGTTTTCTTCTTTTTTCTTTTCTCTGAGGCCTTGGCCTGAATTTTTTCCGTTTGTCACCATGGACAAACACATCAGTGGCTTCAAAAAATGTTCAAAGTGCTCCGGTGCTATGACAGTCACTAATTCTCATGACTGGTGTCTAAAATGTTTGGGCCCAGATCATATTCCAAACAATTGTTCTTTGTGTTAACAAATGACCAAACAAGGCCTAAAGAACAGGGCCAAATAGTATGACTTACTCAGTCTTCGGCATCTAAATCTGATATCGAGTATCAAGCTAAGTCCTGCACTTATGAGATACACTGAAAGGGGCATCCGATGCTGACCGGCCGGCCAAATAGCCCCAGCAGGAGGAGCAATCCTCCAAAGCCACACACAGGGGCTCCAGGACGCTCCTGAGGTATCGGCCTCCGGAGAGCTACTGGTACCATGCTCTGGGATGGTGGCACACAGCCCTGCACTCGATTCCACCCGGTCATCGGTGTCCTCCACTGATCAGTGTTTCTTAGATATCGAGAGGGCTTTGGCAGCCCTCCTGGCTGCTGTGGTACCAAAGGCATCAACAGCCACGGCCAGTTATGGACATGCTTCCTCTGATACTAGCCCTGGGACAGGGTGGTTTCTCTTCCGATTCCTCCACTGGAATCCATATCGATGGAGCCACTACTTCCGATTCCTCCTTTGGGAACCGGTAACTGCCGTCGGTACCCAGCTGGTTCCCGATTCAGATACCACATGCCTTGTACATTGACATTGAGCATCGTCATTGGCTCAAGATTGTCGATACTTCGATTTCCTTTCTGAATCAGAGCTGTCGATACTTTGATTTCCTTTCTGAATCAGAGCTGTCTTCTTCTGACGCTGAGGAGACATTGGAGGATTCCAGGGTCACCCGGGATATTCCCTTCAATCCCTCTCTTCCTCATGCGAGGCATCGGCCTCTGCCTGAGGACATGTCCTTTCAGGACTTCATTAGGGACATGGCAGTGGGTCTCCAGATCATCGCAGCATCAGAAACGGAACAGAGGGCTGAAGAGTTAGAAATCCTCCAGTACTCCTCGACCCCCAAAGAGGCAGCAACGTTACTGGTGCATCGGATCCTATAGGATCTAATGCTGCGTATGTGGGAGGCCCTGCTAACAGTTCCGCCTATTATTAAACGCCTCAATACTATGTACCGAGTCCCACCATGCCTGAGGTTTTAAAAGCCTCAATTACCACACCACTCCATAGTAGTGGAATCTGCAATGCGACACATCAAGAGTTCTAAGACTCGTTCATCAGTACTGCCTGGCAAAGATGCCAGAACTCTCAATGTCTTTGGACGGCGCTACTTCCAGGCATATATGCTAGTTTCTAGGATTATATCCTACACCCTCTACATGGGCAAGTACCTCAAAGGTGTCTCCAGGGATCTAGCAAACTTTGCTCCTATTCTCTCAGATGATAAACACGATGCTTACATGATTATAGTTAAGCAAGCTCAAAATACTTTCACGTTTTTATGCTGTGCTCTTTAGAATCAGTGCGGTTTACATGTATACTAAGAGGTGCTTTTTATTCCCTTGTCCCCGAAGGGCGCTCAATCTAAGTGTACCTGAGGCAATGGAGGGTTAAGTGGCTTGCCCAAGGCCAAGGAGTGGCCATGGGACTAGAGACCCCAGTCCCTCCGGCCTGAGGTAACCTGTCCCAACCACTGAGCCACTCCTCCCCTTTGATACCTTTGAATTGACTAGCAGAGCTGCTGCAGTCTGTGTAGGAGCCCTTAGGATAGCCTGGCTCCAGGCATCAGATCTTGAGCAGTGGATACAAAATAAATTAGCCAATATTTCTTGTTCTGTGGAAAACCTGTTTGGTAAGGGTTGGAGAGAGAAAGCAGGAGAGCTTGAGGCAAATGATCTTACTCTCAAACGTCTCTCAAGAAAGACTTCAGACCACTTTAGGGGGAAGAGTACTTCCAATAAGTCTTTCTATACCAGGAAGAAGAGATATTAGTCTTCATACCATCCTTCTGCTTCTTAACAACCTCAATACCAGCATCAGCAAAGGTCTCAGGGTCCACATCAGCCTAAAAAGGCCAAGGGCCCTAAACCTCAACTAGCTGCTCAGCACCAACTAGCACCTTTTTTTAAAACTCCTTCCTAGAGAGCATAGCTACTCCTGCCTCTGCAAGAACCCCTGCCCCTGCACCAATGTTCCCTCTAATTTTCTAAAGGCTGTGTGCGCATAAAATATCAGCTGTGCAGCTTTTGAAGGAAGATTAAATGTTTGTGCGCCACATAACGACACTTGGAGTTAAATACTTTAAAATTTGACTACATATCAGAATACAGTATGTACACCACATTGATTGCACTAGAAAATATTGTAGAACATGTGAAAACCGTAAATACACAACAACTTTTAAATTTTAAGACGTCTGTGTTGTTTTCTATCAGAATCAGAACCATAATTTTTGTGCGCTCTGTTGTAAAGTATGTGCGCTCGCTCGGCAAGATGTGTGCGCGCGCACACGCGCAGAGCTTAGAGGGAACAATGCCCTGCACATATGCAGGCTTTTGGCTTATGCCCACAGGTGGCATCTCATTACATCAGAAAAATGGATTCTCAGCATCATCCAAGTGAGCTTCTGCTTCACTTTCAAAGCTTACCTCTAGCCACCTCCACAAGAGATTATCCTGCAAACCCTTTGCAGGCCAATCTCCTGTCCTCAGAGGTGGTCACCTTGTTAGCCCAAGGGCAATCGAAAGAGTTTCCCCTGCCCAAGAAGGCCACTGCTTCTATTCTCCTTACTTTCTTTATCCCCAAGGAAACAGGAGGGTTCAGACCAATTCTAGATCTAAGAGATCTCAACAAATTCCTTGTTTGGGAAAAGTTCAAAATGATTTCTCTCGGCACTCTTCTGCCATACCTTCAGAGGTACGACTGGCTATGTTCTCTAGACCTCAAGGAGGCTTACACCCTCACCACAGTGTGCTTTTGAGTTCAGCAAATCTACAACCAGTATCAGGTGGGCTAGCATCCGCACCCAGAGTATTCACAAAATGCATGGCAGTAGTCGCAGCATACCTACATACTTTGGGGATCTTTGAATTCCCCTACTTAGACGACTGGCTGATAAGGGGAGAATCCCCAGAGGTTGTAAAACATCACGGTGCTCCAAAATCTAGGCTTTGTGCTAAACTTTTCAAAGTCTCACATGGTTCCATTGCAGCAACTAGAGTTCATTGGAGCGGTTTTAGACACTCGTCAGGGCCGAGCTTTCCTTCCTCAGGATTGCTTTTCTCATTTTGTCCAGTTGGCCCTCACCATACAAAGTCAAAGTGTTGTGACAGCTCGAGACATGCTCCTTCTTCTGGGACACATGATCTCCACGGTCCATGTCATCCCATATGTCCACCTGCACATGAGACAAGCCCAATAGACCCTATCATGCCAATGGACTCAAGCGACCGGGCATCTCTCAGACAAGATTTGTATCACTCATTTTCTTGTCAGCTCCCTTCACTGATGGTGCTCCCCCCAAAATCGTCTAGGAGGGTCAACTTTTCAGATCCCTCCACCTCAATGCACCCTAACGATGGATGCTTCCAAACTTGGATCGGGAGCACTTCTGGACAGTCTCACTACACAGGGGCAGTGGATGGCGCAGGAGTCTCAAATGCAGATCAGTCTCCTAAAGCTTTGTGCTGTCACCAGTGCCCTTCGGGTTTTTCAACCCCAACTTTCGAGCAAACGCATCTTAATTCAGACAGACAACCATGTAGCCATGTTCTATGTGAACAAGCAGGGGGGAATGGGCTCTTATCCCCTCTGCCAGGAAGTTCTTCACCTCTGGTCCTTTGCCATTACACACCACAGCATCCACCTCCAAGCGGTGTATCTCCCAGGTGAACTCATTGCCCTTATGGACAGACTCAGCCAGAGTGGACTCTTCATCAGGACACGGCATCTTGATCTTCAATATGTGGGGAACCCCCAGAATAGATCTGTTTGCCTCCCAAGAGAATGCACGTCTTCCGCTTTTTTGCTCAAGGATGCCCTCCAGACACAGTCTGGCAGCAGATGCCTTTCTCCTTCATTGGGGCACAGGCCTGCTTTATGTATTCACCCCACCCCACTCTGATACCAAAAACTCTGTTCAACACTGCAGGCCAACAAAGGCGTCATGATTCTTATAGCTCCTTATTGGTCCCGTCAGCCATGGTTTCCTCTGTTGCTTCTCGAACAAAGAATCCACCCCTTAATTTGGATCATGCCCATGACCTCCTCTCTCAGGATCAGGGGCAACTCCTCCACCCCAATCCACAAACCCTCTCTCTCACGGCGTGGCTACTGAAGGCATAATCTTTGATCTTAATCTCCCTCCACCAATCAGAGACATCTTGCTTGCTTCCCACAAGCCGTCTACCAAACATTCTTATGCCTTCAGTGGTAGCGGCTCACCCTCTGATGCACCCTACAGCAAATTAACCCTTCTAATTGGCCAGTGGAGCATCTTCAATTTATTTATTTATTTACATTTCTTATATACCGCACTATTTGCGATCAGCGCGGTTTACATAAAAACAAGAAGGTAACCGACAATGAACAAAAGTCAGGTCATTACATTGAACAGGAACAAGTAACTTGGAAAACAGGGTAAACTATATACATATGCATAATAACTTCTCCACTTATCTTCCACAGGACATAAGACTAACTGTTAGAATTCATCTCAGTGCCATTACTGCCTATCACAATCCACTGGATTCGCACCCCTTGGTGCAACAATTCATGCAGGGTCTTCTGTTTTCCAAGCCACTGATCAAACCACTGCCAGTGGCTTAGCACAGCTTCTATTAGCTCCGTTTGAGTTTCTGGCTACCACTTCTCTAAAACTCTTATCTTGGAAGGTCATCTTCCTCATTGCCCTCACAAATTAGTGCTGTCATATTTGTGAATTACAGATTTTGGCAGATCCCCGCCCTACACTCGATTCATAGTAACATAGTAACATAGTATATGATGGCAGATAAAGACCAGTATGGTCCATCTAGTCTACCCAGCAAGGCGGCAAGAGTAGGTGCACCTGCCGCTCCATGCAGGTCACCCTTCTCCATGCCTTTGTTTAAGGGTGTACCCACCACTCCATGTTGAGATATAAGAGATATGTTTGTTTTGATTTTATCCTGTTGCTAGAAAGGGATCCACTGTGTCTGTCCCATGCCATTTTGAATTGTCACTGTATTTTCCCCCACTACTTCCATTGGGAGGACATTCCAAGCATCCACCACCCTTTCAGTGAAAAAGTATTTCCTGACATTGCCTTTCAGTTTACCCCCTTGCAGCTTCATGTTATGCCCTCTTTGGAAGAGGTTTGTTTCTTCATTAATACTTTTTAAGTATTTAAAGGTCTAAATCATATCTCCCCTGTCCCTCCTCTCCTCCAGAGTGTACATATTTTGGTCTTCAAGTCTCTTCTCATACGTCTTCTGTTGCAGGCTCCAAATCATTTTGGTCGACTTCCTCTGAACTGTTTCCAGTCTTTTAATATCCTTTGCGAGATATAGTCTCCAAAACTGAACACAATATTCCAAGTGAGGCCTCACCAGTGATTTGTAAAGTGGCATTAGTACCTCTTCCTTTCTGCTAGTAATTCCTCTCTGTATGCAACCCAGCATTCTTCTGGCTTTGGCCACCACCTTGACACCACCATGACAAGGTGGTTTTCCATACTCATCCGCACGTCTTTCCAAAAGAAGTCTAAACTTTTTATCTCAATCAATCTGTGATGCTGCTGGTCTTCTTTCCCCAGCCACATGTCTCAAGAGCTGAGGCAATATTGCATACCTTGGATTGCAAGCGTGCTCTTGCTTACTACTTGGATAGGATCAAGATTTTTAGGAAATCCTCTCAATTATTTATTTCCTTTGACCCAAGCCACTTGGGTATTCCCGTGTTGAAATGCACCCTATCGATTTGGATTGCAGACTGCATTTCATTTGCCTGTGCTTAATGAGGGTTATAGCAACCTCAGTCACCAACCTTCATTCTGTCTCCATAGAGGAGATCTGCCAAGCAGTTACCTGGTCCTCTGTTCATACCTTCGCTGCTCACTACTGCCTTGACAGAGACTCCCATCGGGACGCTGCCTTTGGCCAGGCTGTTCTTCAGCATCTCTTTGGGACTTAATCTCAACTCCTACCATTACACTTCTTTGGCACCTGACTCCTTGATCCATGCTCCTGCTTGCTGCACTCAAGTCCGCTGTGGCCACCTTGTGTCCATACCTTCTTGGCTCCATTCCTTAACCTCAAAGATGTCTTTTTAGTCTGATGCCTCGGAGCTAGTGAGTCCCATATGTGAAGACTGCATTCCTGCTTGTTCCTGGAGATAGCATAGTTACTCACCTGTAACAGGTGATCTTCAGGAACATCAGGAATCTGTCTTCACAAACCACCCTCCTCCCTAGGAGTTGTTGGGTATTCTTTTCCTCTTTTCTCAGCTATAAAAACTTAACTGAGGAGAGGAGTTAGGAAGGCAGACGCACAGGCGCAGTGGAGTGCTCCCAAAGGCTTCTCTATTGGACTCTGGAGAACGTTCCCGAGCAGGCTCCATCTGTGCTTACAATACCTCTATGTGAAGACTGATTCCTGCTGTTCCCGGAGATCACCTGTTACAGGTGAGTAGCTACGCTTTATAACAGGTCACCTAGGTGGGGAAACCTAGCGGTGTCCATTTTCAGCCTGTTTTATCAAGACATATAGATGACTATACATCTTTATAAAATTCTTTGAGGTAAACTAACAGAAATCACAGGTAGATTGTGCCTACTTGGAAGCAGATGTAAATGGTCATGTGTAAAGTATGTGCATATTTCATAACATCTACACATAAATCATGACTCCGCCCGCACTCAGCCCCAGTACACACCTACACATTGGTCTTGTAAAAATATGCACCTTCTTCTCATAGTACATGCTTTTACATGTGTAACCACTGGCGTAATTTTATAAAAGCCCTTTTATGTGCAGGCAAACTTTATAAAATTACCCCTTAGAGACTAACATATGTTGCAGAAGTGGGTTTGGGGCACAGATCATGTCAGACCAACTTAATGTCTTTGAGCTCGTTAGTAGGGAACACAAAGTGATTACACAAATACATCTGGATTTTGCCCAACTTCGAGTATTTTGCCACACATAGAGCAAGGAAAGAAAATTTCACTGATGACAACAGAACAAAAGACAGACAAAAGGGTTAAGGCTGAACATGTCTCTTCTATCCAATCTCTAAGAATCCAGATGGCCAGAATTAAGAGAAGAATAAAGGGAGTAAATTAACGGAACTGGAGAATTTGTCAATGGGTTTCCAGCTGCTTGAGAAAAATATTGCAAATATTTAAAGATTCTTCTTGTCACACTTTGAGTTTAATCTTTCATACTCACTTGTCCTTTTTCTTTCATATTGAACAAGGGCCTTGAAATGTCTTAGAGCCCACTCCCCAAAAATATTTTCTTTTATCTTGTTAGCTTTTTCTTCTTTATGAACAGAAGCTTATCAAATCATAATAGATATCTGTGCATGTTGCAGATTGTGTGTGTCCCCTCACTCCCGCCTTCGAACTTTGCAGTGACTGGACATAAACAAACTTTTTGTAAACTGTTGCAGGGGAGGGGGAATTGGCGTTTCTCTTGGCAAATAATCAAGGGGTGAAGTTTGAAAATTTTCTGTATGAAATTTAATGGGGAGTTCTAGAATCTTAGAATGTTAGACTTTCTACTGTTTTATACCATTTTCAAAGTCTAAATTGTGGACATATCTTGAAAAATGCTATTCTGAAACAGAAAATGGCAAATATTAAAAAGAAAATCCAAACACATAGCTCGAGATCCTTCTTGAAAAGGGAGAAGAGCAAGTGCTTGGAATGGATGGGAATCTCACTCTAGCCTGAGGCGATCAATGGAGAAGAGCAAGTGCTTGGAATGGATGGGAATCTCACTCTAGCCTGGGGCGATCAATGGAGAAGAGCAAGTGCTTGGAATGGATGGGAATCTCACTCTAGCCTGGGGCGATCAATGGAGAAGAGCAAATGCTTGGAATGGATGGGAATCTCACTCTAGCCTGAGGCGATCAATGGAGAAGAGCAAGTGCTTGGAATGGATGGGAATCTCACTCTAGCCTGGGGTGCATCCATGGGGAAGAGCAAATGCTTGGAATGGATGGGAATCTCACTCTAGCCTGAGGCGATCAATGGAGAAGAGCAAGTGCTTGGAATGGATGGGAATCTCACTCTAGCCTGGGGCGATCAATGGAGAAGAGCAAGTGCTTGGAATGGATGGGAATCTCACTCTAGCCTGAGGCGATCAATGGAGAAGAGCAAGTGCTTGGAATGGATGGGAATCTCACTCTTGCCTGGGGTGCATCCATGGGGAAGAGCAAATGCTTGGAATGGATGGGAATCTCACTCTAGCCTGGGGTGCATCCATGGGGAAGAGCAAGTGCTTGGAATGAATGGAAATCTCAGTCTAGCCTGAGGCGTGTCCATAAGAGGGAACCTCTGTGCTGTCTTCAGTGACAGAAAGTATGTGTAGTTTGGCCTGGATTTAGGTGGATATTCAGTGGCCCTAAAGTGATTATTGCCACTGAATTCCACTCCTACCTAGGTTAAATGCTCCGACACTAACAGCTTAGCATCAGGGTGTTCCAGGGGCAGCAACATAGGTTAGCTGGTCAGCAGCAATATTCAGCTGTTCACTGGCTACCCTAAACTGGCTAAAGTTAGACAGAGAAAAGGCTGTCCTAATGTTAGCCAGTTTAGCTATCCAGCCAGCAGCTGAATATCGCTGCTGACCAGTTAACTAAAACTCTAACTGGCAACTCAGATATTCAATGCTGGTGACCAGATATGGCCCAGGCATTGAAGATTTGGGCATAATTTGCGACGGCCAGCTGCTGTAACAGTGCTAGCCGCCTCCATTGAATATGCCCCTCTAAGTCTTTTATTTGAACCAGCTGTTATTGGAATCATGGCTATTAGATGAGCTGTTAGAGTTCTGATGGCGACTGAAAGTACTTTCTCTGAGGTTGGCTTTAATAGGTAGGAATCTGCAGGCTAATGTATTATTTTGTATGCTAAATATGTTTATTTTTGTTTTTAGTTTTTATTGTTTTGACTATATTTTATGTTATGAATGTGTTTTATTTTTTCTTATGTTATTGTGCTTTATTACTTTTTATGTTCCATTGTAAACCATGGAGCATGTATAAGATCCATGGTATATAAGATTAGGCCCTCATTCTAGAATGCAGATTGCGGGGCTGCACGTCCCTCAATCCACCTAAACTCTTTTCCTCCACCGGCTCTCCCCATACGTCCTGTGCTTCAGAAGGGGAGAGCTGGCGGGGGGGGCGGATCAGGGGCGGGCTACCCGGCAGCACATACAGGACCTATTCAGGTCACAGCCCTGTACGTGCTGCTGGGGCATGCTGCTTATACCTCCTCAGAGGTGGTATAAGCAGCATTTTTTGTCGGATCGGGGCACAGTCCCCACCGCCTGATCCAAGCTGTGGCAGGCCAGCCGTGGGTCGAGCAACCGGGATTTAGGGGGCCAGGAACGTGGCAGTCTGAGGCATCTGCGGGGGGACATCCCCGCAGGCAGGAGGGGCATGCTGGGCTGTCCTCGTGCCCGATTTTGGCAACGTTCCAGCAGACCAGAATCGGGTCCTAATGGCCTCATCTTCAGCAGGGACGTCTGGACAGCCCTCTCCCAGAATGGGACTCTTCATAAACTAAATAAATTAAATTTTGAATATTCTGTAGTGATTTCATAACATATCTGCTTGTTTCCTCCCAGATATTTGGGGATTTTTTTTCTTTTTGCTCTATTATCCCATAATGAGTGGCCCCTCTTACGCCGTTAATCTTGTCAAACCATAAACCGCTGGATTGGATAGTGGCCCTTTGTTAACACTGTGGCTGATATTTAACGGCAGTGGCCAGCGCTTGAAAAGCGGCAGGTTGCTGCCATTTAAAATTAAACCTAGATATTCAATGCTGGGGTTTTAGTGGCCACTGACATTGAACAACCGGGTTGTCCAGTTAGCGTTTTAACTGACTATGCAGTGGTGGCATTCAGCTGCTGGCCAGATAACTAAACCGACTAAAGTTAGGCCATCCTATTTTGTCCCTAACTTTAGCTGGTTTAAGTTAACCAGCCAGCGGCTGAATATCACCGCAGACTGGTGAACTTAAAGTCTGATTTTTCAGTCATCATGGTGACCTGGCGCTTAAGGTTTGTCAGGGGCATTTTCCCCAAATGGGTTAGTTTTCCACATACCATGACAGTCGTGAACCTCACTTCTAAGCCAGAGCATGGGAAGTATGATCTCAGTCTCTCAAATTTACAGCTAAAGCTCAGTGTAATACTTGCATCGTGCCAAAGAGAGCCTCCTGCTGGAGTTCATAAGATGTAACATGTATGGGTGATTTGTCAAGATGTGCTTGGAAATTCTTCTTTATAAAGCCTGTGACACCCAACACGATGGGAAATACTGCTGTATCTTTCTGCTACATTTTCTTGGTCTCTGACTGCATTTCCTGGTATTTCAGAATCTTCTGCCTCTCCACACGATTCACAGAGTAGTCGCTTGGAAGTGACATCTCTATTATCAATGCCATTCTGGTGTTTTTAGCAGTCAGAATGGGAGTATCCCAGGTGATCATAACCTCCTCATTCTCTGTAATTCTCTTAGGGTCATGAACCCAATGTTTTTCGGGCACATTGATGTTGTAGTATTTACAGAGTTTCCAGTGGATGAGGCATGCTACTTTATTATGTCTTTCTGTATAGAGAGTTTCTGCCATCAGAGCTTCACGGCCAGCTATGAGGTGAGTCACTGTTTCCAGGTCTTTCTTACAGAATTGACATATGTCTGTGTTGCCGGGTTTTTTTCAGTACTCGCTGTAAACCATATCATCCGTAAGCTGCTATCCTGGGCTGGAACTATCAACCTCTCATCTTTCAGTTTCAGTTCACCCCTCCTTAACCATTCATGTGTCTGTTCTTGATTGACAAAGGGTTCCTGGAGTAACACTCTGTATTTCCCACCGTATATGTGCATCTGCCACTTGTTTTTCCTTGTTTGTTGATCTAATTCTTTGAAAGTTTTTTTTCTCTTGTTTTGCAAATTCTGTTACTGCCTTCCCTGTGCATTCTTGTGAATTTTAACTTATTCCTTATAATCATTGGAACGCTTGTCCAAGTTTGATGATGAAGACAGATTCTGGACATTTACTCTCATATTTCAGCACTTTTGTGCATATTTGGATCTGAGGATGCAGTTAAATAGTCCTGGAGGCCTATGATATTAGCTCTGTATGTGTAATCAATCTCTATGCATCCTAGCCCTCCTTCAGCTCTAGGGATGTACAGTCTTGGCATGCACTGATTCTTGTAAATCCCTTCATGGGCATGGAGGAGTTTTCATGTTCACACATCCAGTTTTTCAAGATCTTTGAGGCCAGTCCACAACCCCAAAGCTGTATGAAAGTACAGGAATTGCCAGCTGATTTATGGCTTGTATCTTATTCCGTGAGGTTAAACTACTTTTCAATAATGATTTTAATCTCCAGTAATATTCTTTACTTAGCTTTTCTCTCAGTAATTTCTGTTTGAGTGTCGTTCCTTCTTCTACTCTGAGATACTTATATACATCTTCTTGTTCAAGGTCCTTGATTTCACAGCCTTCAGCCAGGGAGATTTTCCTCTTAAAAAAAAGAAGTTGCCTTAGCTTAGCACATTTGTCAAGGCCAAAGGTCATCCTGATGTCATCAGAAAAGCTTTTCACCACACAGAGTTGCTCTGCTAATTGTTGGTCACTGGAACTATAGAGCTTCAGATGGTCTACAAATAATAAATGAGATGTTGTTTCTGGGTTGTTACCTTCTTTAGGATTCAGGCTAAATCCATATCCCAAAGCGTTGATGATTATAATGGATTAAGTGCCACACAAAACAGAAGGGGTGACAGGGAATCCCCCTGAAATATTCCTCACTCGATTCTGATGTTAGGAATGATATACTGACCATCTTCATATTTCAAAAAGAGTGTGGTTTGCCACATTGTCATGGTGAACTTAATGTACTCTATCAAACCAGGACGTGTTTTATACATTTCAAAGCAATTTATTATCCATGAGTGTGGGACACTGTCAAAAGTTTTCTTACATTCAATCCATGCTATACTGAGATTTCTGCTTTTCTTAGCGCTGGCCATGATGGCCTTATTCAACATTAACTGGTCTTTGGTACCATATGCCCCTCTGCTGTTGCTCCTTTGCTCTATTGCCATGATGTTATTGGACTCGGTATGATCATATTTTCTGTCTGCATCTATTGCAGTGAACAACTTTATAGATTGTAAGTAGAAGAGTTACTAGTCTATAATTGTTGGCAGTGTTACTGGGGTCTCCTTTTGGAAAGAGAAATGTTCTTCCTGTAGTAAGCCATTGTGGTGTTAAGTCTGGCTGCATAAACAATTGATTTTTGCAATTCACCAGGTCTAGGTAGAATGATGTTAACTGTTTGAGCCAAAAGTTGGTTACTCCATCTGGGCCAGGGCTCTTCCAGTTTGGGGCTCACTTTAAACTGCTTACCACCTTGTTTGTTTTTACTGCAGACTATATAGGTGTGGTGATTGCTTTTTCTAAATGCTCCTATATGCAGGGTAACCATTCTGCTTCTTGATTGTGCTTTATGGGGTCCTCATATAATTTTCTCCAGAAGCTTTCTGTTTCCGGTTTGGTTGGTGGTGCTTTTATTATCTTAATGCTCTTTCCCAATTCCCTATAAAATTGTTTTGGGTTCTCTCTAAATAGCTTATTTTGATATCTTTCTTTTCAGTTTTCTTCATATCTTGACAGTTTTTGCACTTCTGCTGCTATTTTCAATTTATTGTTGGAACATGTAAATTTCAGGTCTTCTGTTAATGCAGCATGCTTCAGCTGATGTCTTGGATCTTCCTTAATATCTTTGATGATCTTAATCCTTTCAGATACCCAGCTATCAGAGAGATCTCCACACGCAATGACTGTATTTTTCCCTTGATGCGCTTTTTCCAAGGAGGAACTGTTATTGTTTTCTTTTACTTCTGGACCTGCACGTTAACTTTGTATTATTCTTGCAGTAATAATTTTAGCTGCACAATACTGTATTCAATTTATTTTAGTGATGTCAATAAATGATCCCTTTATACTGGATATGGCCTTGTTCATCTTTATAATCATACTTTTAACCTTAGGTGTTAAATTTAACTTGAGTAATCTTTCCTTTGCCAGAAACCCAGCATATTCATCTTTTTCCATATGGACAGAGTTCAGCCTTGAATTCTTTCACCTCTGGGTCTTTCTCCTCCTTTTCATACTCCTCTTCTGTTGATTGGTTGACCTGTCCTTTAGTTACCTCACTCTCCTGCAGTTCCAGGACGCCAAGCTTCATCTCCCCCTCAACAGCTCTTTCTGTTTCTGTGTATTCCTTTCTTCTGGTACTCTCACCCAGGTCACCGCCTCCTCCCTGTATTTCTCTTTCCACGGAAACCCTTAATTGTTTCAAGATGTTATCATTCACATACTACTTTGCTTTGATCTGCGAAATTAAACATCTTAAATTTGCATCTGTTGCTTTTTTCAGTTTTTCTTGTGGCAATTTTCCTCTATCTTCCAGGGTTTGTAGCATAAAAGTAGCAGAAGTCCTCTTATCTCTCGTTAATTATCTTAACTTTTTCATTAATTTCCGTGGTTTATCTCCTGCCACAGTGGGTTTGTGAACATGTTCACCACGGCCTTTATCTATGGCAGGGATGTTATCTACATCTTCAGTGCTTGCACTATCACAACCACCATCGTTAGCCCTGGTGCATAAGCTTTGGGTGGGCACCTTTATATCCTGGGCGATGTGTGGTCAGTATGTATTTTTGTTTTTCGTTCCTACCATACTTCAATCATAGCTGTGTGCTAACTGCATTAATCTTTTTTGAATATGCCCCCTCATTATTCATAGGAGAGACTTCATGATGGCCTAGGACTCATCTTGCCATCGAAGGGACATTTTCTGTGCATATTATTCTGCTTACGTTAGCCTGGGAAGTTTAGTTGTAATATATGCAAATAAAAAACATGCCATGCCATACCTTGAGTGATTATTTAAAAAAATAAGTTTCCTTAATTTGAGCCCAACATCTAATACATATTGTGCTAGAGTACTAATTATGGGTTGAGGTCTTCAGCAGGCAGTCATGGAACCCCACCATTTATAATCTTTGTTTAGGTGACATTCTGTAACCTACCAGAGATAGAATGAATCAAAAGAAAGCCAGCAACATAATGTGAGCCTACCAGAGCTAGAATGAATTGAAAGAAAGCCAGCAACGTAGTTGGGGAGTGTGGGAAGGCGAAATTAGACCTTACCTTCTAATTGTCTTTCCCTAAGTCCCTCCAGTCCAGTCCAGTACTTGGGTTATCTCTATCTACCAGCAGCTAGGAACTGAGCATGTCAGATTTCTGATGTCACAATAGAAGAACTCCCTCCTAAGGCACCAGAAATTAGTATCCTGTTGACAAAGCAGACTTCAAGAGAGTATAGCTAAACACTCAAGTGAACCAGAAACTCCCAGCATACCACAAAAAGGCCATGGATTACGTCACTGAGGCACACATTACGAAAAAACTATGTACGATGTGCGAAGAAAGAACAGGAAGTCAGACTCATACTTGCCCATCAGCCGATCCCCATCCATGAGGACCCCGATGAAAAAAAGATTGAATTCTTAATAGAACTCTCCAGTGTGAACAGTCGGACCTGAAAAGGGTACCAATAAAGAGTTATTACCAAAAAAGGGGTGGGTCCTGGACTGGACTGGAGGGATTCAAGGAAAAACGATTAGCAGGTAAGGTCTAATTTCACCTTCCTAATCATCTCTGCAGTCCAGTCCAGTCCAGTATTGTCTTCACCATGAACACCAGTTGTGAAGATTAAGAACGAAAGTGGTCGTTGATGCAAAGGGCACACCACCTGTGAATGAATTTGAGAGAGTAGTGCTGATTTAAGTCTGAGACCACCAGTTCTTATTAAAACCAACGGTAGAAGAAAAAAAATATATATATAAATTTACATACATCTAGATAAGATCTGTAGAGAATATAGCTTATGAGAAAAGAAAAATCTACAGAGAAAAGTCATCATAATCTCAATATAATTAGAGGGACGTAGGCTTGTATAATAGACCAAAGACAATGCCTGAAATGGAAAATGACCTATTGGCACTGCAAATTGCAGAAACTGTTGATGGTCCGGTCAGATTGAGATATGCAGGTATGCCTCTGTAAAGTCCGGAGCCGAAAGAAACTCCCCTTTCCTGATGGCCACAATAACCAAGAGTAATGTGTGTTTTTTCTAAAATTAGGGACTCGCAGAGTGTGGTTTGCATGCTTGAGATCTAAAATAGGGCAGAAGGATCCATCCT
Organism: Ichthyophis bannanicus; assembly: GCA_033557465.1. Taxonomy (NCBI): domain Eukaryota; kingdom Metazoa; phylum Chordata; class Amphibia; order Gymnophiona; family Ichthyophiidae; genus Ichthyophis; species Ichthyophis bannanicus. The sequence goes on along the minus strand of CM066034.1, from coordinate 534,211,551 downwards.
TTTTGGGACCACGAAGTAGATGGAGTATCGACTTAACTCATATTGGTCTTTCAGAACTGGCACCACAGCCTGCAGGGACATGAAGCAGCAGTGTGAATTGGACTGCGTGCCTCTTGTCCAGAGCCTTGCAAGGTGACTGCACAAAGGCGTTGGAGAGGGGATGGGCGAATTCCAGCATGTACCCCTCCCTGATTACTGGAAACAGAGAGAACACCCCTCTGCAGCATCAACAGGAACAGAGAGCAGGACACAATTCACCGTAGAAGGACTACTTTATTCAGCCAAACATGAGGTCAGCCCATGTAACCAACCCCCTACTGGCACTACATCTGCCTGAGCCTGCCTTGCTTCATTGGAATTTTTTGGCAGGAGCTGAAGGGGCAGAGTAATAGCCCCTACCAGACCCCTATAGCCCCGAAAGTGCTGCCCTCTTGGAGCAGCGCCTCCACATTGATAAGAGGCAAAATGAGTTGCCTGGAACTTCCTATAGTCCCTGGACTGACCCTTGTTTAGGAGTCTTCAGAAGGTCCTCTGGCAGCTGTGATCCCCTAGAATCCCCTAGGTCTTTGACCAGCTTATCCAAAGCCTCCCCAAAGAGCAGCTTGCCCTTAAAAAGGAGCTTGCTTAACCGGGTTTTGGAAGACACATCCACTGACCAATTCTTCAACCAAAGAAAACAGCAAGTGGCTTCACTGGAGGCCGTAGTCTTAGCTGAGGCTTTAACTAAGTCATAAAAAGTGTCCGCCAGATAAGCAGAGGCCAACTCAAGCTTAGCTGCTTTTGGTGCTACATTTTGAGGATCCATGTCTGCTGCCGCCAGATCCTGGATCCAGTGAATGGAGGCCCTGGTTACATAGGCCCTAAAGAGCTAGGACACTGGTATCAAAGGCCTGCTTCAAAAGGGTCTTGAACTTGCGGTCCTGCACATCCTTTAGCGTCACAGACCCCTTCATGGGAATCATAGTCTTCTTGATAACGGCTGAGACCCGAGCATCCACCTTTGGCATTTTGAGGAGGTCCCTCTCCTCCTGTGGAATTGGATAAAGCTGGCCCATGGCTCTCTCACCTTTTAAGCCAGACTCAGTAACTTCCCATTGTGCCTCTATCATCTGTTTAATCACACGATGAACCAGGAAGGAGGCCTGAGAGGACTTGCAGCTCTGAAGCAAGGGATTCTCCAAAGGCTCTTCTGCTGTCAGGGGCGCTGGCACTATACTGAGCACAGACAGCGATTGAGAAATCAATGCTGGTAAGTCGTCCCAGTGAAAGACCTGCACCACGTTGGAGTCCTTTCCCTGGGGAATCTCACCCTCTTCCAGCTCAGGCCTGGCCACCTCTTTCCAGAGGTCCGATAGGCCTTCCATAGCATCCTCGAAGGCTAGCGAATTGGGAGGACTCTGCTCAGCCCAAGAAGCTTCACAAATCCATTTTTTCTTAGGAGGGAGAGCCCCCCCCGGGCCAGGGACCCCTCCACCAGGGCCAACTGATCATGCTTGGCGGACAAAGCTGAAGCAGGAGAAATGCAACCTAGTCTCTGAGACAAGCAGTAGACATGATAGAACTTTAAAATAAAACCCGGTGAACAGGAGAAAGCTGACACTTCAGGTGCCACTGAGTCTGCTGCCCCAGGTCCTGAGGGCAATTGTAGAGACCTGAAACTGCTTTTATCTTTGCCCTGACTCAAAATGGATGCCGCTGGTAAAATGGCTGCACTTCCTGCCAAAAATGCATGTCCTGAAGATGGCAAGGGATCACCCCCAGGTTCCCCGATTATAAAACAAAAAAATGCAGCTCTCCAAGGCACACCAACAGAGAAGACACCCCCGGACAAAGAGGCAGGCTGACGACAAATGGCAGCTGACCGCGCCAAAAAAAGTGCTGCCTGATGGCCCAACGAGGAAATATGCAGGCTGACTAAGGGAGGGAAGCCTCTCAACGGCAAAACTGAAAAAACGGCTTACTGCAGTCCAGTCAGAAGGAGGAGGGAAGCAGAGTTGATGCCAAGGGCTGCTGCGATATCTGCTTTCCTGCTGAGTGTCTGCTTTTTTTTTTTTTTTTTGCTGAGGACTTAAAGGCATAGTGCACCAGAAGGCTCAATTATGAATAAAGCAGACAGAAGGACAGGCAGAGATCTAAACCAAGGTACTGTGCCATCCAGCTGGGGGGGGGGGGGAAAGGAACCCGGACCACTGGGTGTTTAACCCCTGCTCTGCCCCTTACCCACTGAAGGGCCCAGGGACAAGCAAGCAGGCCCTGCCTCCCTGCACTTCTCATTGGTACCAGCACAACAGTGACCTAGCCAAAGCTGTGTTATGCAGAGGGAACTATCCCCTGATTGCTGTGCTCAGCTCTCCTGTCTTTTTAACTCTTTATTTTTTTTTAAAGGAGGTTATCCTCAAAAAGGTGCAGTAATGTCCGTCCAGTGGAGCTCAGCCATGTGGAAGCTCCTGTTCTAGCTGCTAGGAACTGAGATACTTGTTTCTGGTGCCTGAGGAGGGAGCTCTTCTTACTGTGACATCAGAAATCTGACATGCCCAGTTCCTAAATGTGATGGATGGAGATAGCCCACAAGTACTGGATTTGATTGGAGGGACGATTAGGAAGGTACCTTTTAGAAGACTGCCAGATATTTCAAGCTGCAAGTTTTTGGGACTACCATTGTCCCTTCTGTTGTGTAATCAGCTTTGTGATGTCAGAAAGAAGACTTACTAATGGGCTGGTGTCAGTAATCAACATTAGTGTTCTGAGCATGGTGATATCCCTGCTCAGTACCAATAAGTTTATAAGACTTTCTGGCTGGTATTTGTACACATTTGTTCCATGGATCAGTTAAGAAGAATGTCTTAAGATGCCTGCGAGGAAGAGGTTGATTTGGGTCTTGGAATTCCAGGATCTTCCACCATGAGGTGTTTTTTCCCTCTGAATTACAGCTTTAAAAGCTATGCATGCACCTACCACTGTTGCTTGGTAATTTAATTTAATTTAATTAACAGTCGCTTATATACCGCACCTTCCAGAGATCAGGTGCGGTTTACATTTAACAACAATATAACAGGCTGTTGTCTGTTTTACAATGAATGTCTGAAACAGTGTAACTATTATACAACAAAACGGTCAGTAATTATTTACAAGGAACGTCTTAAAACAAAAGAAAGTTGTGAAATAACAACAACATTTTGAGAACTATATACAAAATTGGGGTATGCGTGCCTTACATAAGATGTATAAAGACTTTCTAAATTTCTAAACTAGTGTAAAATCTTAGCAGTGAGCAGTCCTAGGTCATGTCAATTTTGTGTCGCTCTGTCAAACAGTGTTATTATCCGTTTTCTTGTTGGGAGAGGGAGTTTGTTGATAGCCCGTAGTGTGCCTTAAACAGATGTGTTTTTAGGTTCTTACGGATCTCTCTGATCTCGATTATTGATCTGATTTCCTCTGGGAGGTCATTCCAGATAATGGGGGCCACATGGGAAAATGCTTTTTTGTTTGTTGTCTTTTTAGCTTTTATGTATTCTTTTGGGGTCCTTAATTTGTTTGTTTGGTCTCTTCTGTGTTGATTATTGGTTGATTCTTTAGATATGAGATTTTTTAGGATCAGTGGGACCATATTGTTTAGAGCCTTGAAGGTTGTTATTAGTGTTTTGTATAGAATTCTGCTTTGTATTGGTAGCCAATGAAGATTTGCCAGTATAGGTGTTATGTGATGAAATGGTGGGACATTCATGATGGTTCTGGCTGCTGCGTTTTGTGCAAGTTGGAGTCTTTTTATGTTTTGTTTTGTTACCCCTAGTAAAGTCAGGTTGGCGAAGTCAAAGTGAGGGGTTATAATTGCATGTATTATTTTCGTGAAATCTTGTAAATGTATTAGAGGACATAGCTGTTTTAAGATTTTGAGTTTGCCATACAACCTGTATTTTGAATAGTTTTGCCATATGGTGGAATGGACAGACCCCATCGGTCAGAAATCTCATCTGTTTCTCCCTTATTTATATTTTGATTTTCCACCCTTAAGGATGCAGTGTGTGACCATATTGTTAAAATAATTAGTAGACGTTTTGAGAAGTCCTTAAAGAGGGTACAGACCTGCTGGAATAGATTAGAGGATGGAGAAGATTTAGGGGTTAGGCAGAAGAAGTCTTCCTTAAATGGGCTGGGTAGGAGGTAACATACCCATAATGATCATGTCACTTTGGGCTGCAGGATGTTTGGATCTGTGCTATGATGTGCCTCTATGTGAAGACGTGAGGCTCAGAATTCTGTATATGGTGTATGTGGCCGTGCTGAGCTTTCCAAGTCATTTCCATGGCTTCAGCAAAACAGCATAAGCAACAACATTCTGAAACTTTCCATTTTTCCATAGTATTCTTGTTCTACTCTCTCTTTATTTTTTTTTAAATTTTGCTCTTACTAGAAATTTTTTGCAGATAGTTCACGTGTTGTGGTCTCCTGTGTGCGGAAAGTTTTAAACTGTGCGTACGAGATAAGGCTTTTATCACCTGTCTTCCCAAAGCCACACAGGCAGCTGAACAGACTGCAAGAAACCAGGGAAAAAACATTCCAGAGAAACTGCAGAGCAGGAAAGCTTAACGGCCTAGTAGTTTTCCTGCTGCTTTAATGAAAATTAACCACAATTTTCAGGGTGATCCTGCCTTCCCATCCTTTCTAATTGATTAGGTCTCGGTTTCCTAATGTAGCGTTTTTTGAGTATAGAAGTGCTGCTATCTGCGGTGTTCCACTTCCATAGGCAGTAAGTGGCATTTTTCTCAACGGCAGTGGAAAATGTCCTCTGTGGGCTACTTGTTTCTAAAAATTCTCCGTTCATCTTTTGCAACAAGACAATATTTAGGATGGATGCTGCTCATCATGTTCAGCCTTTTAACTGAGGGTCCTAGACACCCACGTGTGATTTTTCTGCACATACATTACTATATACAGCAGCTCAGAATGTTTGGTTACTGTAGAGCATAGGTGTCAAACTCTGACCCGCGGGCCAAATTTGGCCCGTAGTGTAATTATATTTGGCCCGCGAGGCTATACCAAATGACTACTAGAGCTAGCCCGCCGGTATTATACAGCGCATTCATTCATCGCTAATACTACAAATCCCATAATGCCTTGCTGTTGTTTTGGCGCGTCAATCAGGACAGGTCCCAGAAACGCCCTCTCCTGTGTGACAGAAGTCATAGCGATCTCAAGCTACAACTGTCACTGTGGAACCCCTTCCCAAAAATGGCAAAAAGAAAGGCAGACAACAGGAACTTTCTGGACAGGTGGGAGACAGAATATTTGTTTACATATGTAAAAGACAGACCTGTTTGTCTGATTTGTGGAGTCAACGTGGCTATAACTAAGGAGTATAACATTCGATGACACTATGAAACAAAACACCATGACAAGTACAAGGACCTGGACATGACTCAAAGGAGCCAGAAAGTGGAGGAGATGAAAAGAAGTTTGGTTTCACAACAGAATATGTTCAAAAAAGCCACATCACAAAGTGAGGCTGCTGTAAAGGCTAGTTATATTGTGGCAGCAGAGATCGCAAAATCAGCCCGGCCCTTTAATGAGGGAGAGTTTGTGAAAAAGTGCATGTTGAAAGTTTGTGACATCGTGTGCCCAGAGAAAAAGCAAGCCTTTTCAAACGTGAGCCTGAGCAGAAACACAGTAGCTGATCGCACATGTGATCTTGCCACCAATCTGTATGACAAGCTTTTGGAAAAGGGAAAAGATTTCGTTGCATTCTCCCTTGCTGTGGATGAGAGCAGCGACGCATCTGATACTGCTCAGCTGTCAGTCTTCATCCGTGGAGTGGACTCAAATATGTGTGTTACGGAGGAGCTATTGGGATTCAAATCAATGCATGGCACAACCACAGGAAAGGAAATTTTTGAGGAGGTTTCCAAATGCGTAACTGAAATAAAGCTGCCGTGGGATAAACTCGTGGGATTAACGACAGATGGTGCGCCAGCGATGTGCGGTAAAACAAGTGGACTGGTGGGCAGGGTCCGGGAGAAGATGCAGGAAGAGAACTGTGCAGGTGAACTAACTGTTTATCACTGCATCATACATCAGGAATCATTGTGTGGCAAAGCCCTAAAGATGGAACATGTTATGACCACAGTAACACAAATAGTTAACTTTATAAGAGCCAAAGGTCTGAATCACCGCCAGTTTAAGTCTTTTCTGGAGGAGTGTGGTTCGGAATACGCAGACGTGCCGTATCACACAGAGGTGAGATGGTTAAGCCGAGGAAAAGTACTGAATAGATGTTTTGAGCTGCATGAGGAAATATGTCAGTTTCTGGAAAGCAAAGGGAAGGACACAGCAGAGCTTCGGGAGAAAATGTTTCTGTGTGAGCTGGCCTTTCTGTGTGACATCTCGAGCCATCTCGATGCGCTGAACCTGCAGCTTCAGGGGCGGGGGCGCATCATCTCAGACATGTACGCTGCAGTGAGGGCTTTTAAAACTAAACTGTGCCTGTGGGAGAATCAGATGCTGCAAGGAAACCTTGACCATTTTCCCTGCTGCCAAACCATGAAAACGCAGTTCTTTACCAACTTGTTCCCATGCGCACAGTTTGCTGAAAAACTCAGTGTACTCGGCGCTGAGTTTAGCCGGCGATTTGCCGACTTTGATGTCCAGAAATGTAGGTTTGAACTGCTCAGTAATCCCTTTGCAGTTAATGTGGAAAACGCACCAACCAACCTCCAAATGGAGCTAATTGAACTCCAGTGTAATGACACGCTGAAGTCAAAGTATGATGCTGTGGGCGCCGCCCAGTTTCCACAGTTCATCCCTGACACAATGCCTCAGCTCCGCACCCAAGCTGCTCAGATGCTCTCCATGTTCGGCAGCACTTATCTATGTGAGCAACTTTTCTCCTCGATGAAGATGACCAAAACATCTCACAGGAGACGTCTGACTGATGAACACCTTCGCTCGATACTGAGGATTTCCTCAGCTCAAAGCCTGAGCCCAGACATTGATGAACTATCATCCAAGAAGAGATGCCAGGTATCTGGCTTGGGCACATCAGATTAGATCAGTGTGCAGCAAACTGAGCAATAATTAACGTTTTCTTTATGCACTTTTTCTTGCTACTCCAAGACATGGGCTTGAATGGTTGATTAATTTTATTATTGTTATTTTATTTTAAAAATTATTATTTATTATTATTTAAATCTTATTTAATAAATGAATGTCATTAATGTTTTTTTTATTTGAAATTGGTTTTTGCATATCTGAACTATTAAGTTATAAATTGTATAGTAATAAGTGTTGCTTCATATTCAATGTTAAAGCAAATCTTGTTTGGGTCCATATTAAAAGGTTCATTTGTTCAATGCTGGCCCGCGACTTTGTTCAAGTTTTACATTTTGGCCCACTGTGTATTTGAGTTTGACACCCCTGCTGTAGAGTGTCTCCTTGAAAAGTGTCTCTTTAAAATGTGATGGGAGATTAACATATCTGATTGCAGTTTTTATTTTTCACCCTGTATGGTGCTACGTCATGGATAGAAGTGACTTGGAAGTCATATAACAGCATCTTACTTCTTTCTTATGTAGCATCTGTTTAGCTGGGAATTTTCAACAGATGTGTTGAGTAACTGTGTCAGTGATCATCTTCTTAAATGAGACACAAAAGAGTGTAATGTTCTAACAGGACAGCTCAGTGAGAAGTGCGAAAAGGTGCCTCCTTTAAGCCTATTTTATTTAAGCAACGTAAGCACCGATGTACCTTTATAAAATAGGCTCCCAGAACCAGCCCTAACATCGCAACTCCTCCACTTTGTTCAAACTACACCCACAGATAGCATAAAAGCAGGAACGCTTTTACCAGGGGTCTACTTTTTCTTACTGCAAAAGAGGTTTAATTTTAAAAAAAAAGTGAAAGGGAAGTAATGTGTACATTCAATTTTCAAACATATGCATGCTATTTTGTCCCATTCTCTCAGCCACACAAACAGGGATGTATATTGCAGATGTTTTCAGTGTACGTACCTCATGGTTGCAGATTATTAAAGGGAAACAATGCAAGTATTTGCCTTTTGAAACTTAGCAATTATTATACATGAGTTTAAAATGCCCAGATACACTGTGAATAAGACAGGCTATTCAGAACTGCCCCCAGTATGTCATCACCTCCCTAGATCTACATTGGTGTCCAGGAATATTTGACAAAATAATCAAAGAGTGCTTTGGGGTTCCCTTCTGACTTTTAGGGGCGTTTACTAAGGTGCAGTATGGTTTTGCACCAACTGCGTGTCGTGCCAAAATGCCATCGTGGTAGGTGCAAATCCTGTGCGGTAAATGCAGGGGGCTTGTCCAGCATCTGCCCTGAAATTACTGCACAAGGACTGCACATGCCCACATTCCCTGCCACCACAGACAGTGCATGAGCATCCATTCTACCTACCAAGGCAGGAAACGTGGGCCCAGAGCAAAAGAGAAAGGAAGGGACAAGCCAAAGCTTCTCTCGCCCCTGGATACTGACCTCTTCCCTGGCTTAGACATTCCAACCACAGAGGAAAGCTGCCCTCAATTTGGAGATCCCAATGGCAGAACTCCCCTCCGCTGATCTCCCCCCACCCTCAGAAAACCCTGGCTTCTGGATAGCACTCAAAGCATGAAGCAGGTCCCTCACCCCTCTCTGATCCTGCCCCCAAAGGCATGATCTTTATCCCTGCCCTCCACTCCCTCAGGGACCTACCCGCTGCTTCCTGATGGTCCAGTGACGATTGGGACAGAAGTGGTCCCCCTTGCTTTTGAGGGCAGGATCAGGGGAATAGAGTCATGCTTTGTATGCTTTCCAGGAGCTGGGAGTTCTAAAGGTCAGAAGGGCATTGGCATGAGGGGTTTTGCTGAGGGGATCTTCCTATCAGGGGCAGCTTTCCTCTGCAATGGGGGGGGGGGAGGTTAAGCTGGGTGGGCGTACTACATTAGCTGCAGATGGAGGCTTGATTTGGCAGGGGGGTTAGAGGGAGGGGGCCACTGCCACTTTCGCCGCCGCCTACTTAGCTGCCATTCTCCCATCGGCAGCTACCACGCTACTAGGTTACCAGTTAAGTGCAACTCTACTAAGAGCAGTCATGACAGCTGTCTGTCATTGACCACTACATCCCTCTCCGCCCTGAACCCACCCTGTGGCGTTTTAGGCAGATAGCACAGATTTAACCCCACACTTAGCAACCGTGGTGACTGTTAGCGTAGGGCAGTGCATGCTGTACAATGCGCGCTGTAGCCCGTACTGACAGTTATAGCACCTTAATAAACATGTCTTTAGGGTTTCTGTTGAGAATTGCTTGTAATATTTTAGAGTGATTGTTTAACAACTGACGCATTTCTTTTTACTGAGAGCTTTCATTTTACTATTGATAGTTTTATTTTATAGTAATTTTATGGGGGGGTTGTATGTATTTTAATATTGATATGTATTAGTTGAATAGGATTAATTGAATCTGCCTTGAACTCTATGGGTAAAGTAGAATAGAAACTGCAATTTAAATTAAAGTAAATTCCTCAGAATCTGTCTGATTTGCTTCATCTTAAACTGAGTTCAACATTAGCTTAGCCATGGTGCCTTTAAAATCTAGCTAGCTTTGGTGTTTGCATCTGTCTTCCACAATGTATAGGATTACAGCCTGAGAGAATTAGACTTTTCCTTTGCTCAAGCTTGCAATCTAAGGAAAAGGCAGGTTCTTAAATATGTGGATGATATGATTTGAGTTCATTTTGATTCCTGGAAATAAAATAGTTCCCCCCTTGTAAAGTATGAATACCATCTATATGTTAATGAAGTCATGGTCAAATCTGTCTGGGGGGGTAGGTGCAGTTGGTTATGCGCTACCTCTTGGTCCTGTATTGACCTTTGAATGTGGTGGGGGGGGGAGGGGAGAGGTCAGCGACGAGTGGGGTAGCAACTTGCATGATTTAAACTGGTCTGAGAGTCTAATAGGCTTTTTTTGCCATAGGAAGCGATACAGTTTCTTCTTAAATTACAGATCAAGAGGAGCATTGGCAAGTCACATGTGTAGTGCACAGTACAGGAATAGTGCTCTGATGGCCCTGACTGGGCAGACTGCACAGGAGACTTCTAATCGTGAGGCTGAGTAGGAAAAAGGATTTCTAGAGTTTTGTTTAGCATCTTTCTGTTCTCTGTCATGGATCATGTGGATTTAATCAAGGATAAGATGTGCTTCACCCGAGAGCAAAAGCCCTCCCCTGCTAAAATGTCATCTATATGTAGAGTTAGGACTGCAACGTACCACATGCGCTGGATGGTTGATTTTCTGCATATGACCAGTGTGCAGACATGCGAATAACTACAGCACGAACATTGTGCAACATACAGTACAGACAGGCCAGAAGCCCAGGATAAGCAGGAAAAACAGTTTGTGGCCATTGTGTTAGCCAGTAGGTGTTTCCAAACTTTAGTCACTCTTGAGTACAGAAGTATTTCCTGATGTGTATGACCTGATTGGTGCCCCCACCCCCCTCCCCACCCCAAGTGCCTCTTGGGACTCAGGTCATCCAGAACAGGTCTTCTTTGTGTGCCTTTATCAAATTACTCCAGGGAAAGTAGACACACATTTATACCTACTCTGAGGCAGGTGTAATGTGCCAGTAAGAATTGGTGCATATGTGTATATTTTATAAAATAAGGGCCTAAACTTGCCCTCTCTTCTCTCATTCTCTGCCTCTGAAAACGCCTACATATATGTTGTATAAAAGTATGCGCCATGGTTTCTATGCACCTACCTTTACATGTGTAAAGTTTTATGAGAGTCTATGTATGCATGTAAAATGCTGTTCTGTATGCTCAATTCCCTTATACAACTACCCCCAAAAGGACTTTCTTGAAGTCACAAGGTATATCAGTGGCAGCAGCATGATTGTAACCCAGCTCTCTTGAGTCCTGTCTATTACGCTAACCCATTAGACTGTTGCTTCTCCCTTACTGTCCTAGGGACTGTTACAGGTGAACACGCATGACCTAGGCCCAGAGTCCCTGGTGTTCCCCGAGGAACTTGCCTCCCTTATGACACTCTATAAGTTCCAGCAACCACAAAGCAAGCCTTGAAATCTCTGCAGTAATCTCATTATGACATGAGAATCGTTAATACAATGCTCCTATAGCTGTATTAATGTTCAGTACAGCCAGGGGAGTACTGGCTTTTGCTCCCGTGGCTGTATTAATGTTTAAAAAGCAAATGTTCCTATGGCTGTGTTGCTGCAGGGTGGGGGGAGGGATGGCTAATAAGGGGGCTGAAGGGGGGCGCTGATTCTGGGACTCAGGGGGCTGGGACTGTCAGTGGGCTGATACTGGGGCTGGTGGGACTGGAAAAGGGCCGATACAGGTGCTAGGGGCTGCTACTGGAAATGTACTGATATTGGGGCTGGGTGGACTGCAGATGGGCTGATACTTGGTCTGAGGAAATGGGACTGGAAAAGGGCTGGCCCTGAAAGGGAGTTAATTCTAGAGCTGGTGTCCTGAGATTGAAAGGGGTCTTAATACTGGCAAATGCCAAGGTCAGAGTAAGAAAAAGAGGGAGATGTAGGGGAGTGAGAAGGGCGAGGAGGACAGATATTGTGGGGAGTGGGGAAGAAGCAAAGTTAACCAAGGGAAGATTGAGAAGGAGGGGGTATAAGAACACGTGCTGGGGTAAGAAGGAAGGACAAGCTAAATGAATAGTGCAGAAGGTTGCAAATGGGTTGGTGCTGGGGAAGGGGAGTAGGAGGCAGGAGGGCAGGTACTAGGCACATGGGATTTATTTATTTATTTAGCATACATTTGTATGCCGCTACTTCCAGTGATCAGTAGCGGCTTGATTACAGGCGTGAAATTGACAAATCATGACAGAAAATTTGATGAAATATACTATTGATTCGAAAGGGAAAGCACAGCACAGCACACAGTTAGGGGTCTCAAGGAGGGGTCAGATATTCACATATATACATAACTGCATCAATGATCTGTCTAGGTGATGCCGTAATGGGATTGGAAAAGATGGGTCTTAAGCTTTTTCCTGAATTCCTTTAGGTCATTGATCTGGCGTATCTCATGAGGCAGGTGGTTCCAGAGCATGGGAGCCGAGTAAGTGAAAGCCCGATTGTTTGTCCGTACGTTGACTGCTCTTATGCTGCTTGGTATGCAGAGGGTGTTCAGGTTTGTGGTCCGTCTGCTTCTGTTGAGAGGTTGAGTGGTGATGAGGCTGGAAAGGAATGAGGGGGATACTATGTGGATGATTTTGAATGTTGTTATTAGCACTTTGTATATTATTCGTGCCGAGATGGGTAGCCAGTGTAGCTCAATCAAGACTGGTGTAATGTGATCTACTAGGCTCTTGTTCATGATGATCCTGGCTGAAACATTTTGTGCCATTTGTAAGATGTTTAGTGTTTTTTTCGTTCGGTAGACCCTGAAGGATGGCATTACAGTAGTCAAGGTGGGGAATGATGAGTGCCTGAGCTACTGTTCTGAAGTCAGAATGGTCAATGATGCTGCGTATAGGTTGAAGAACCCTCAGCTTGTGAAATATTGCTCTGTTGATTGACCGGAGGTGTTTGTCCATTTTTAAGTTATCATCAATCAGTACACCTAGATATTTTATCTCTTTTTTTAGAGTGATAGGAGTTATTGTTTAGGGTGATGGTTGCAGGAGGATCAAAGTCTTGTTTCCCTGAAATGAACATTACTTCAGTCTTCTTGTGGTTAATTGACATATTGTTGAGATGGAGCCAGTTTTGCATTTCGAGTGGGATGTGGGAAAGCAGGGACTCTGACAGGTGGAGACTTAAGATTGAGTGAGAAAACAGAAGAAAGCCTCTAAGACAGGCTGGGTATTGGAATTTTAAATGGGGACTTGGGGCTTGGGTGGTATTGTGAGTGGGAACTTGGAGTTGTTTGGGTGGATAGTGGGGACTAAGAAATTGACCAGAGATTAAGAGGACATTGGGGACAAGATGATTGAGGTGTGTGAGTAGGGCTATGAGACCAATTGCAGAAATACAGAGAGGGGAGAAGGTTTGAAGGACCTAGAGGATTTGGGGGGCAGTTGAAAATGACAGAGTGCTATGGAGTGGATGAGAGCCATAGGAAGGAACAGGTCTTCCTTGAAGCAGGTGAAAGAGGGTAGAAATGGGAGAAGTGAAGGTGGAATTGGAAGCCTGGATGAGGGTAAGACATAAGAAAAGGCCTGGAAGTGGAGATATGTGTTAGGGAATGTACTGGGGCTAGTAAAGGGATGAGAAGCAGAAGGTGGTAAATGAGACTGAGGAGGAGATGAGTACAGAGGCAGGAAATGTGGGCTAGAAAGTGGCTGAAAGACTAGGGGGGGTGGTGTTAGGATGCTGGTAAGGAATGAGACAGATGTGGAAATGGAAGGACTAGGGAAGTAAGATTAAGAAGCGGAAAGCTGGTAAGTAGTTGAATGGTGCAAAGAGGAAGACTGAAGATTCAGGAAGGAAAAAGAGGGATGGAATGAAGTTATAGGTAGGTAAAAGGTAAATGAGAGAAATAGAAGGATCAGTGTTAGAGAGAGATGTAGGGAAGGAAAGGACGAAGACAAACAGTGTGGGAAAGAAACAGAAAATGGAAATGGGATCTTGAAAAAGGATTTAGAACAAAACCAACAAGAGAAAGTAGAAAAGAGAGACTGGGACCGACCCAACAGAAAAAATAAGATGATCAGACAAGACAGGTACAAAATAGTGTCAGTTTTTAGAGAATGAAATGCCATCTTTGAAAATGTGCATTTCCTATAGTTTATCACAGGAAGAAATTTATTTCTTTTTCTCTTTCTTCCATGTTCATAGCTTGGTGTCTGAATTTGGGGTTTTCCATTTCATTTTTTGTTTTTGTGATTTCTTAATCTTTAATTCATGATTATCTGTGTTTTCTATGTGCAGCTGAGATAAAGGATTCTGTTAACTCTCTAGGAATCTGTAGTAGTTCAACTTGTTCTCTTTTCCATCTGGGAGTTACTGGTGTTCTAGAATATTTGTAATGCTCATTTTCCATAGGTAGGGTTGGTGCAAATTGAGTTCTTGATGCTACTGTCAGGTGTCCATTTGCAAGGTTTTGTGTTACGATGCACAATGGCTAGCTGTGGTGGTGATGTTACTGATGTGAGACTAGAATGTGAATAGAATTTGTTTGTATGTTGAGATGTAGAGTGAAACACCCTATTTCTGCTCTGCATCTGTTATTGGGAGAGTTTTATTGGTAAGTCTGGGAGAGTTCCATATGAATGAATAATTATGTCCCATCAGACTGATATTCAAAGGCAATTAGGTCATCACTGGCAAATGCATAATTAGTCTAACCGTGTATTTTCAAAAAAAAAATGCAAATAATACCAGAATTTTAAATTGCCGAGTGGTCAGATATTATCTGTATACTTGTGGAGCATGTTAGGGGAGGAGCAAGGGTAGGCCAGAAACTTATCCAGACAGTGGCAATATTCAATCACTATTCAGGTAAGTTACATGTTTAATTTAGGTCTGCAGACTATCAGGCCTAGCCTAAAAGATAATACAGTGACCACACCAACACTCTGTATATTCAGCGTGCGATCTATATGGATAGCGACACAGATTAAATTAAATGGGATGAAAATATACCCCTATTTGTGCAGCTTGCATTGCAAGATTGGACCCAAGGGAAAGGGGCACAAAAGCAAAAGTTGCTACAACCCCTTGAACCGGTCCTGCTTGGCAGGCCTTCCATGCCACCTCCTCCCCTATCCCCTGGCATCCTTCTTCTCACCTGAGGGAGGTAGCAGGCAGGGCCGGCCCAACCACTAGGCAAATTAGGTAGTTGTCTAGGGCAGCAACTTCTGGTGTGGTAGCGGAAACGTGCAGGGCATTCAAAGCTAAACAATAGATTTTGACAGCCAGAGGTGGAGTAAAGCTTAAAGGTTTGCTTAGGGCGATAATGCCTTGAGCCAACTCTGGAGCCAGCCCCGGCAGCAGATCAATTCCTCCCTTCTTTGAAGTGCTGGCAGTCTGCGCCGCGGTAGGCCTTAAAGCACCCAAGCACACAAGCGTATTCATGGCCTGCTGCCTCTGACACAGCTTCTTGTTGAAGGGGACAGGAGCGACAACCATGACTGCGCACACTTGCCTGGGTGCTTTAAGGCCACTGCTTCGAAGATGAGAGGGATCGCTGTGTCGCCCATGAGGGTCTGCCACTCTATGTGGACCTAGTGCACAGGCTGGCCCTGCTTGGTATTTATATGCATCTTCCTAGTCAGGTCCTTTTATACTGCAGGCTTCTGCCAGAGAGATATTTTCACATTTTACTTAGTTTGTAATTAAGGGAAGTTGCCTTAGCACATTTGTTCAGGTCAGAGGTTATCCTGACATTCTGAGAAACTCTTCATTACTCAGGGTTCTTCCATTAAATGGCTCCTTATTTGTTTTTTAAGACAGTAAGATCATGATGGAGAAGAGTAGATGGGAATAAGCTGAAGAATTATTACATGAGCTTCAACATACAATCATTCTGTTGAAAGTTTTTGTCAACCTGAAGGAAAAAGATTATTTTGTTTTCATTAATATTTTTTGTTTTAATTAATCTGAGTCATTGTATTAATTTAAGAATTTCAATTTTCATTTTAATATTTCCTTCCTGTTTTTCTTTTCTTTTGTTTATTTTCATTTTTCTTCCCTATTCTTGTTCTCCTACATATTTTTCCTACTTTTGTGGGATCTCTTGTTTTAACCACATTTAGGCTATGTGGTCAAGTGCAGTTCTCTTGCTTGCACCAGTTACCTTGATATTCTGGTGAAAAATATTGATCTACAGTGGTGTGCAAAAGTCTGGAATCACTTGTGAGTTTTGCGTTTATTGTACTTTCTAACGTTTGGTTTTTTTAAAATTTTGCGTTAGCCCAGCATATTCATCTTTCTACCACGTTAAAAGGGATACATTTGGCTATTAGAGTTGACTTTTTTGCATTCCTTGCTTCCAATTTAAATACTTTACAGATACTGGGAGATAGCTACTGCGATTTTTGTGGATCCTACGTCAAAACTGGATCGAGATTATTCAATATGCACACATTATTTCTGACCAATCAGGAGGCTGGTTTCACTAACCAATCACAATGCAGATATCTAGCCAAAAGTGCAGCTATAAAAACGCACGGCATTTTTGAATTTCATACGCTTTCTGAATTGACCATGAAGACGACTCGGACTCGGACTTTGGAGGAGTGTGTTCGTGTGTCCTTTATGAGCGAGGAAGGATTTTCAAGCCGTCAGATAGCCAGGAAAGTTGGCTGCAGTCAGAGCGCTGTTAAGATTGTACAAAAGAAGAAAGAAATGGGTTCAGTGGTGGACAAGCCTTGTTCAGGTCATCCACGTGCATCAACATAACGCCAGGACCGCGCACTATAAGGCATTTCACTGACTAATTGCAAGTTGACCTCTCCTCAGCTACTTCAAGAGTGGTCAGACAAGAGTGAGATCAGTGTCAGCTCATCAACAGTTCGTCACCGGTGCCTGCTGTTTGGTCTCCGTGGCTGCAAAGCACGGAATAAGCCACTAATGACTGACATACAAAGGCGCAACCGGATCATGTGGGTGAGAAAGCACTCAACCTGGTTGACTGAAATGTGGGAAAAGGTGCTATTCAGCAATGAAAGCATCTTCTGCCTGTTTGGTAACCAGGCCCACACTTATGTGAGGAGATTTCCTGGAGAGGAATTAAATTCTGAGTGTCTCAACCTCAATGTGAAGCATCCTTTGAAGGTCATGGTCTGGGGCTGCATGGCTGCCAGTGGCGTTGGACGTCTTCACATCGTCGATGGAATGGTCAACAGGGCCAAGTACATCACCATACTGCAAAGGTGCATGGTGCCATCAGCACACCAGCTGTTTCCTGGCCAGTTCCTGTTCCAAGAAGACAATGCCAATGCACCCTGCCATCGCTCCAGACAGGTAATCAGCTGGAAGCAGCGGAACAACATCAAGTCAATGGACTGGCCTTCCCAGTTTCCAGATCTGAATCCAATCGAGAACCTGTGGCACAAGGTGGCCTTGTAAATATCCAAGAGGCATCCGACATCAAAGCGTGAACTGATTGAGTCACTCATTGCAGCTTGGAACTGCATTGTCACCAACAATCACCTTGTCAGACTGGTTCATTCAATGCCGATAAGGTGCAGTCAGGTGATCAAGAACAAAGGGTGGCCCATCAAATACTGAGCCATCACTGACACATAAAAATGGCCTTTTTCAAGGCCACATGCATTAATTTGAAGGAAACCTGGCGTGCGTCCATAATATTTTAAAGCATACTTACAATAATATATTGTTGGCTAACGATGTACATTACGCGATTTTCACAGAAAATCTATCAACAGGACAACTATGGGGAACAAACTCAGAAAATAAGGGCCATACCAATACTAAAAGTTGGCCCTAATAGCCAAATCTATCACTTATCATGAGATACACAGAAAAAGCCCTGGGAGGAAAAATAAATTAAGATATAAGGTCACGAAGTTGAGAAAACATCAAATTTACAAGTGATTCCAGACTTTTGCACACCACTGTATGTCTCTATGGGTTTTCCTCTGGACCTTTTCCCTTTCTCCTGCATTTCCATTACATTAATGCCAGTATAGCTGTCGTCTTTTCTTTCCGTCTGTCTGAAACACACCAATCTTCTTCAGTGCTTAATTTCTTGGGGAACAAAAGCTTTTCAGGCTCTAGTAAGCAGCAGTGATGTTCTGCTCCAGCCCTTCTCTTACAGGCAGTCTGCAGAGAAGAGGAGGGGAGGGGTGAAGCTGGAGCGGAGCAGAGAACAATCACTCTACTGTCTAATCCAGCCTTCTTCTCCTGTTGCTCTTGCCCCTGGCTGCCCACTTGCCCCCTCCCCAGCTTCCCAGTTCCACTTCCTTTTTGTCTACAAATTAAGCCCCAGTCTTCTTTATTTGGTTTTCTTTGCAGTCCCCACTGCTTTCATCCTTTTTTTTTAACATCTTCATTTATGGCTTTATCCCTCCATGCCAGCCCAGTGGTCATACGTATTAATGATTATGCTTATTGTCAGACATTCTAGTTTTCTGTTCGATAAGCTGATACTGGGCCTATTAACTTCTTAGAGTTTTCCTTTTACCCCAGATAGGATTCCTTCATAGGATATTCCATTGTAGCTATGTGGTTATGGTCCAGTTTGCGCTCTTTCCTGCAGGAGATCCATTTGCATTTATTGTTGCTCCTAAATATTTAAACTTCATGAAGTTTTTCAAATTCTTCTCCCCATTTCTTACATGTTCCATTTTTTCACTAAGAGTCCCTTTTACTAACATTTAAGCTGTATGGTTACCACGTGTTAACAGCCAAAATTAATGCACGGTAACTACAGAGCCTCTATGGTAACTGTTGGGGGCTTACCCAGCGTCTTCCTATACAGTTAAAGCAGAGACAATATATTTACCACCCGATAACTGCATTGCAATAAAGTGGATGTCGCTAAAACCATTTACTGAGGTAGCATTAACTGCTCTGGGTAATCTGCTGCCTTAACCATTAACGTGTGGTATTGTACTGCATGTTAAGTGTAAGATGCAGTCCTCACCGCCCGTTGTTTCCCCATTCCTCATTTGTAAGTTAACATGAGAATTAGCACACGCTAGGTGTCATGCTGCTGTGCTTAACACACTTTAGTAGAGGGGGCTGTAAATGTGGAATGTTCCTCTACTGATCTTCAGTACTCTTTTCTCTATTTTATGGAGGGCTCGATTGCTGCCCTGCAGTTTCCTCTTGCTCCTTTAGACTGGGATTAGTTGCTGTGAGCCTTCGTGTAAACCCCGCCACCACCACCCAGGGCAAGATAGCATAGGCTTTCCCTTATTAGGAGTGTTCATGGTAGTCGGGGGAAATGGCATCCCTATCTTAACCCACTTTGGGTATAATGGGAGGGTGGGAATACAGGGATACTAAGTCCTATCTGGAACACCCACTGACAGGAATTGAAGTAAACCTAATGGATAAGTGCCTTAGGAGTTCCAATGATTCAAGGAAACCTGAATTACCAGGCAAGTAATGTGGTAAGTAATAAATGTTTTCTGACACAAATGATTGTAAAAAAAAAAAAGTACAATGTTTAATAGTTAAACAAAAGTGTGAACCAATAAACAGTGTTGCATAACCAGTTCTCAGGGGTCACTGTTCTTCTGAAAATCTTCAGCTTTTCAGGCAGAGGTAAAAAAAACTACAGCTTCCCTAAATACTCTTACACTATAGCTAAATGTACTGTAATTCTTGTCTAACTTTCTATTATTTCTGTTCTGTAACAATAAATATAACTAAAAAATAATGTACCAAGTGTATTACTTGGTGCTGCAGCAAACTTGTTCTTTCTTGTCACATTCACTATCACTTTCTCTCAGCCAATGTACACTCCCAGTATTTCTCTCACCTTATGATTCTTTTTCATATTTCTTTCTTACAATACTGAGAAAGACACTTGTTTTCATTCCCTTCTTGATCACTCAACATTTATCTAGCGTTCTATACCCATAATCCTCTTACTTTTTCTCTCCCCCTACACTCTAAAGGACTTTACTAAACCCACTTCATTTTCTCCTTCAAAGGAGAATTTCACCTGTCTTTTCATCTTAGTAACTCTGGCTTTCCCCTATCTCCTGGAACAAACAGGAAGTCAGCCCTCACATATGGGTGACGTCGACATCAACGGAGCCCTCGTGGAAAAATCCCCATAGCTTTCAAAGAAAGCCTTTGGGAGATGCCACCACACATACATGGTCACCTTCCCGCCCAAGAGTGCCATCTTGCTCAGTCTCCTTTTTTCCGCGGAGCCCTTCAGACGTTTGTCTGGCTTGTCCCCGGAAAAAGTTGATTTTTCTTTCTGAGTTTCATACTCATCTCCAGTACTGCACCGGTACTCTTCCCGTCTACTGGCCTCACTGCCTCATTGTCGAGTTCAGTCTGTTTTTGTAGTCTTTCGTTCTTTTCTTTTTCTAGCATCTTCGTGCTTTTTTTCTCCCACTGGCAGCTCGGAGAATCTTCGACTTGCAGGGATACTTTTTTCCCCCATGACTACCAGTGGCTTTAAGAAGTGTGATCAGTGTTCTAAAATTATGTCTTTGACTGACACATACGACTGCTGTCTCCGCTGCCTTGGGCCAGACCACGACCCGGCAGCCTGCGGTCTCTGCAAGAGGATGTCCAGTAAGGCCCTCAAGAGCCACCAGCAGTAGCATGATAAGTTTATCCCCGAGTCCCCAGTGCCTCCAAAGGCCAGAGTCTTGTCTGATGCCCCGATATCTCGAGCAGAACCTCCTGAACCCGAGCCTCGTCGTGGGTCCTCAGAAAGGGGGTCTCCCTCGAGGGATCCCCAGAAAGAAGAAGAAACCCTTGAAGGCGGTGTCCTTGGACATTTCCGACTGGCCGGGTGCTCCCCGGGCCCAGTCCCACAATCCGAGACGTTCGTCCAAGGCATCAGAGAAGGAGCGGCCTGCGAAGGTCCCCCGGAAGGATCCGACGGTGGACCAGCCTCTGTCCCCAGATACTATCCTCGTTGAGGATTCCCCTTTGGGGGAGCCGGTGTCAGGTCTGAGTCCCTCAATGCCTGCGCTGAAGACTGCAGAGCCTTCTGGTCTGGAATCCAGAATGGTGGCCCTGGAGCACAGTTTGTCTGCCTTCATGGACCAGCAAAGGGCACTGTTGTCTGGCAGGACCAGTTCATCCGCCCTGACCACAGGGCCCTCAACATCCAAGATGTCCCTGGAGGCCGAGCATATCCTTGAGGTCCTTCAGCCTCGAGTCAATCCTAGGCCGAGGTCGCAATCTGAGTCCCGCTCGACAGGACCGTGGTCATCCCCGGCAAGTTTGCCGGGCACCGGCCACAAGGCATCGGGACCCCAAGGCCCATGGAGCAGCCCTCCTACATGTCCTCGATGGACTACTCTGAGTGGGAGATGGAAGATGAGGAGTCCCCCGATACCCATCACCACCGCGACATCCCATCTAACTCTCCCGTCTCGGAGCCTTGACGGCAGTCTCCATATGAGGATATGGGCTTCCTTGATTTTGTCAAGGACATGTCTAAGCCCCTGGCATTCCCGACCGAGTCGGAGGAGGACCCTCAGGCAGATGAGTTGTATATCCTCCTGTACAAGGCCCCTCCGCCGGAATCGCTCATAGTGCCCATCCCTCCCATCCTGGAACAGCTGATGGGGGAAGGCTGATGCTCCGAATGTGGGAGACACTGGCTTCGGTGCCGTTGGTGAGCAAACGGCTTGACTCGATGTATCGAGTCCACCGGAACCTGGGCTTCCAGAAGTCACAGCTGCCGCATAACTCCATGGTGGTGGAATCATCTATGCGTCGGCTGAAAAGTCAGAAGACGCACTCCTCGGTGCCTCCTGGTAGGGAGGCACACACCCTGGATGTCCTCAGCAGAAAGCACTACCAGGGCTCAATGCTCATGGGCCGCATCCAGGCCTACCCAGCTGTACATGGGCATGTATCTGAGAGACCTAGCGAAGGAACTCGCCAGGTTCTCAGCTGGTCTCTCCAAATTCTGTGAATACCCCAAATTCATGTCTTGAGCGGCCTATAATGGGTTCAAGTCAACGGCTCGAGTAGCGACGGCTGGCATCGGTGCATGCCACCATACTTGGCTACAGTTGTCCAACATCGAGCAGTGTGTTCAGGACAAATTGGTTGATGTCCCCTGCCAAGGAGAGAACTTCTTTGGCAAACCCATGACCAACAAGGCTGCCGTGCTGGAAACCAAGTTCATGACGAGGACCAGGCTCTCCAAAAAGACCACTGCCCCTCTCGGGTAAAAAGCCCTTTTATCCGAGGAAGGGAGTTGCTTACCGAAACTGCCCACCTTATCAGGCCTCCCCAGCTCTCCAACAAGATCAGCAGGCCAAAGGACATGGGCATGGTCTGTGTAAGCAGAAGGCTCCAAAATTCCAGGCACTGGCTCCGGCCCAGCCAGGGGGGAGTTTTTGACTCCCTGAGAATAGCCTTACCCCAAGGAGATCAACAGCCCACAGGGGGATGTCTGGCCCTTTGTGCCAAGAGGTGGATGTCCATCATCACCAATTCCTGGGTACTTTGGGTAATCAGGGAGGGTTACCTCCTTCACCTGACAGACACCTCCCCTTTATTTCCTGGGAGAGCCTCTCAGGTCTCCCCTCAACTAGGACCACCTTCTGAAGGAGTTGACAGGTCTTCTCGAGGACAAAGCGGTGGAACCAGTGCCCTATCATCTCAAGGGCAAGGGGTTCTACTCCAGGTACTTCCTTGTGCCAAAATGTACAAGGGCCCTAAGGCCCATCCTCGACCTGCGCAACCTCAACAAATTCCTGGTGAGGGAGAAGTTCAAGATGCTCTCCCTTGAAACATTGCTGCCATACCTCCAGCAGGAAGACTGGCTATGCTCCTTAGACCTCAAGAATGCTTATACCCACATCCTCATCCACCCCAACCACAGGCAGTACCTGCGGTTCATAGTGGGGGGCAGGCATTTTCAGTACAGGATACTCCCCTTCGCTTAGCCTCTGCCCCAAGAGTTTTCACAAAATGCCTGGCGGTTGTGGCCACCTTGCTCCGGCTCTAGGGGGGTCTTCATCTTTCCCTACTTAGATGACTGGCTCATAAAGGGAGGCACGGCCTCAGAGGTGCAGCAGGCCACCTCACGCACCATCCAGGTTCTGCAACACTTGGGGTTTGTCATAAAGGAAGGAGTGAATAATCAGGTGGACAAAGGTGAGTCGGTTGATATTGTGTATCTGGACTTTCAGAAAGCCTTTGACAAGGTCCCTCATCAGAGACTTTGGCAAAACTAAAGAGTCATGGGATAGGAGGCAGTGTTATATTGTGGATCAGGAACTGGTTAAAAGATAGAAAGCAGAGGGTAGGGCTAAATGGCCAATTTTCCCAATGGAGAAAGGTGAATAGTGGTGTACCCCAGGGATCTGTGCTGGGTCCGCTGCTTTTTGACATATTCATAAATGACCTGGAAAGTGGAATAATGAGTGAGGTTATCAAATTTGCAGATGACACAAAACTATTTAAAGTTGTTAAAACCCAAGAGGATTGTGGAAAATTGCAAGAGGATCTTGATAAATTGGAAGACTGGGCATCAAAATGGCAGATGAAATTTAATGTGGACAAGTGCAAGGTTATGCACCTAAGGAAGAACAACCCAAACTATGGTTACACGATGCAAGGTTCCACATTAGGAACCACCACCCAGGAAAAAGATTTAGGCGTCATTGTGGATACCATGTTAAAACCCTCGGCCCAGTGTGCAGCGGCGGCCAAGAGAGCAAATAGAATGCTAGGTATGATAAGGAAAGGAATGGAAAATAAAACAAAAGATATTATAATGCCTCTATATCGTTCCATGGTGAGACCGCACCTTGAATATTGTGTGCAATTCTGGTCGCCGTATCTTAAAAAGGATATAGCGATTTTAGAAAAGGTTCAGAGAAGAGCCACCAAAATGGTAAAGGGGATGGAAGGATACTCCTATGAAGAAAGGCTAAAAAGGTTGGGGCTCTTTAACCTGGAAAAGAGACGGCTGAGGGGAGATATGATAGAAGTCTATAAATTAATGAACGGAGTGGAACGGGTAAACGTAGATTGATTGTTTACCTTATCAGAATATAGAAAGTCTAGGGGACATGCAATGAAGCTACAGGGTAAACTATTTAAGACTGATAAAAGAAAATATTTTTTCACTCAACGTGTAATCAAACTCTGGAATTTGTTACCGGAGGATGTAGTAAAGGCTGTTAGTGTAGCTGGGTTTAAAAAAGGTTTGGGCAAGTTCCTGGAGGAAAGGTCCATAAACCATTATTAAGAAGGGACCCAGGATATCAATGCTTGAACTAATACAAGCATTGTGGAACCTGTGTCCCTTGAGGAAACTGCTAGGTACGTATGACCTAGATTGGCCACTGTTGGAAACAGAATACTGGGCTTGATGGACCTTGGTCTGACCCATTATGGCATATCTTATGTTCTTATGTACCCCACGTCTCACTTTTTCGCGACACAGTGTCGAGTTTATTGGGGCAAAGATTGACACTCTCCAGTCGAAGGCTTTCTTACCCAGGGACCGAGCCAATCGTCACAGGACTCTGGCTCGGGACATACAGTACCGTCCCTCTTTGCCCGCTCGGCTTCTCCTGTGCCTCCTCGGGCACATGGCCTCCACGGTCCACGTCATCCCCGGCGCTTTCCTCCACATGAGGATGGCACAGTGGTGTCTCTGGGACCAGTAGTCTCATGCCACGGGCCACCTCCAAGACAGAATTTCTGTGACCTGCAAATTGGTGGATTCTCTGGTCTGGTGGCAGTCTCCCCAGCATCTCAAGGTGGGCATGTCCTTTCAGGCCCCAAGCCCCTCAAGGGTCCTCACCATGGACGCCTCCCTGCTTGGCTGAGGAGCCCACTGCGGAAATCTCTGCACTCAGGGCAACTTGTCACCAGGCGACAGCACCCAGCAGATCAACCTCCTGGAGCTTCGAGCCATACGCCTAGCCCTGAAGATCTTCTGTCGCCACCTGCGTTACCAGCCAGTGCTGGTCCAGATGGACAGCCAGGCCAGGACAACATGTTGGCCGACAGGCTCAGCAAAGTTCTACAGCCGCACGTGTGGCAGCTGGACCCGAGGGTTGCCAGCCAGTTTTTCTGACTCTGGGGGGAACCCGTAATGGACCTGTTCGCCAGCCCGGACAACTTTCAGTTGCCCTACTTTTGTTCCCGGCAGGCCCACTCCTCCAGGGTGTTAGCGGACGTGTACCTATTTTCATGGTCAGAAGACCTCATGTTCGCCTTTCCTGCTACGCCGCTGATCGCCAAGACCTTATTCAGGACCCTCCGCGACAAGGCCTCGCTCATCCTGATAGCTCCTCGATGGCCCAGGCAACCGTGGTTCCCGCTGCTTCTACAGTTGACGGTGGAGACCCCAATTCCTTTGGGGACAGCCCCGGGACTCCTGTCTCAGGAGGGGGGCTCTCTCCTGCACCCCAACCTGAGGGGTCCCTGTCACTGCTGCTGAGAGGGTGACTCTGTCCCCTTTCAACCTTCCCGTTGAGGTGGAAGACAATCTGCTGGCCTCTCGCAAGGCCTCTAGTAGAAAGGGTTATGCCCTCAAATGGCACAGGTTCTCAGTTTGGTGCGCCGAACACGGGGCTGACTCTTTCTCCTGCCCAGTGGCATTGGTGATCTCCAGGAACAAGCAGGAATGAGTCTTCACATATGGGTACGTCGGTACCGACGGAGCCTGCGCAGGAACGCTCCCCAGCTTCCCAAAAAGGAAAGCTTTTGGGAGCCTCCCACAGCACCTGCGCGCTGCCTTCCCGCCTTTCCTAACCGCCTCTCCCCAGTCCTGACCACTCCATTTTGGATTGTTCGTCCTGCTCCTTGATGTCTAAACGAGGTTTACAGAACCGAGCAGCTAAGCTCCATGTGCTGTTTCCCTCTAATGCAGCTTCAGTGGCATCGACGTCTTCCAGGGCTTCTACTTCCTCCCATGGATCTCAGGTAACCAAACATAAATCCAGCTGGTCCTCGAAGGGTAGATCTCCTTCTAAGCATCGAGATGCCTCCGGGCTTGCCCTCGAGGATCCCGCACCGGCAAAACAACCCCGGCGGGAAGCTCCGGCTTCCAAAGCTCCACCTATGGGGTTACAGGTTGACATCGATGGCACGGCCTTGTCCGATCACCTGTTAGAATGCCCTGGGGTACCGGCGCAACCTTCCGGTACCGAATTCCAGGCATTCATGGCGTCGATGGATCAGAATGTTCTATCCATGCAGCAGGCTATCACGGCCTTCATTCAAGCTGCGACGCCGCTGATACCACAACAAACCCCGTTGTCGGTATCAGCTCCGGTACCGGCTGCATCGACATCGACCAGGATGCCGACTGCAGTGGTTCCCTGTCCAGGGATGCCCATCGGTACCGAACCGGTACCGATGACGCCCGATGTCGATACCGCTCGATATGTGTATCGAGCTTTGGAAGAGCACCCTGACAGTCGATACTTTGATTCCTCCGAAGATTCTGATGCATCGCAGGAGTCTGCTGAAGTATCCATAGCCCTTCCTGAAGAGCCTTTTTCTCCAAAAAGAAGAATGTCTCCTCCAGAGGACTTGTCCTTTCAAGACTTCATAAGAGAAGTGGCTAAAGGGCTTTCTATTTCAGTAACCTCTGAATCAGAGCCTAGAGCTAAAAAATTGGATATTTTAGGTTATTCTAAGGCTCCTAAGGAGGCAGTCACCTTGCCAATTCATGAGATTCTTTATGATCACATGATTGACTTATGGGAGACTCCTCTCACTATCTCTCCTCATTCTCGTAGATTGGACACTATGTACCGTGTCCCTCCTTGTCCTGGGTTTCATAAAACACAGCTTCCTCACCATTCTATTGTGGTGGAGTCAGCTATGAAAAAGATAGAGTGCAAAAAGACACTCCTCTGCTCCTCCAGGAAGAGAATGCAGGACCTTGGATGCTTTTGGTAGGAAAATCTTCCAAGTCAATATGCACATTGCCAGAATCAACTCCTATAGTCTTTATATGGGTATGTTTCTGAAAGAAGTTGCAGATAAGCTGCACACTTTCCTCCCTTTTCTTCCAGAGGATAAAAGGGAAGAATTTCTTATTTGGATTAAGCATACTCAAGATATTTCAAAGTTTTCCAACCGTGCAGCTTTTGACTCCTTTGAGGGTGGCAGCAGGGCTTCGGCCATTGCCATAGCTGCACGCAGAATTGCTTGGCTCCAAGCTTCTGATCTAGAATCTTGGATCCAGGATGGCTTGGGAAATCTTCCCTGTACAGGAGAAAACTTGTTTGGCAAAGATTGGCAAATAAAAGCCACTCAAATGGATGCAGAAAATTCTGCTTTGGATAGACTTTCAAAGTCAACCTCCATTCCTGCCAAGAAAAAACCTTTCAAGAAGTCTTTTTTCAAGAAAGGCAGATTCCATCCTGCTTCTGGCCAACAATCATCTACAGGTCGTTTTGCTGCTAAGCGTCAGCAACCTAAACAGGCCAGGCCTAAGCCTACCGGGGCTGCTGCAACTCAGCAGACCCAGCCTCCTCAGGGTTTTTGACTTGATGCTAGAGAACTTAGCCTTTCTGACTCTGAAACAGCCAGAGCCTCTCACCATTCCAGGAAGGTTAGCTCATTTTGCTCCCAGATGGGAGCAAATTACAGCAGAGCAGTGGACCCTCTCCATCATAAGGGAGGGCTACAAGCTTCATTTCTCAAACCTTCCTCCTCACACCATGGTGAGACATTTCAATTCTCCAACATCTCTCCTCGACCTTCTAGGTCAGGAGGTGGCTACCCTTCTTGCCCAAGGGGCAATAGAAGAAGTACCTCTTCTTCAACAAGGGTCAGGGTTTTACTCCCCCTACTTTCTGATCCCAAAGAAAACAGGGGGCTACAGACCCATATTAGATCTCAGAGAATTGAACAAATTTCTATGCAAGGAGAAATTCAAGATGCTTTCTCTGGGCACTCTCCTTCCATACCTTCAGAGTCAGGATTGGCTTTGTTCTCTAGATCTCAAGGATGCATACACACATGTCCTCATCCATCCATCTCACAGAAGGTTCCTCCGTTTTCTTTTCCAAGGAAAGCATTACCAATACAGGGTGCTTCCTTTCGGTCTGGCCTCTGCTCCAAGAGTGTTCACCAAATGCATGGCAGTAGTAGCTGCATTTCTACGCACTCTGGGAATATTTGTATTCCCATACCTGGACGACTGGCTCATCCGAGCTCCATCTCAGTCAGAGGCCCAGACTTCCCTGGACTGCACAAGGCGCATTCTGCAGTATCTGGGACTTGTGGTAAACCTCCCAAAGTCCCAGCTCACCCCTACTCAGTCCCTAGAGTTCATAGGGGCCTGGCTGGATACTACCACTGCAAGGGCCTATCTTCCTCAGGCCCGTTGCCTACGCCTAGTGCAGTTAGCCTCCCAGATTCAGTCAAAGAGCCATTTAACTGCCCGGGAGATGCTACAACTGCTAGGCCACATGGCATCCACGGTGCATGTGGTACCCTATGCTCGCCTTCACATGAGAGCAGCTCAATGGACTTTGTCCACCCAGTGGACTCAAGCATCAGGGGCTCTCTCAGACCAAATAGCAACCTCCAGGCGCCTCTTTT
Source organism: Ichthyophis bannanicus (assembly GCA_033557465.1). Classification (NCBI taxonomy): domain Eukaryota; kingdom Metazoa; phylum Chordata; class Amphibia; order Gymnophiona; family Ichthyophiidae; genus Ichthyophis; species Ichthyophis bannanicus. Next base: position 534,183,370 of record CM066034.1, on the reverse strand, counting down.
GGTCTCTCCAGTGGTGGATGTCCACCCAAAATCTGTTGCTGGGGTCCCCCTTCCAACAGTTGTTGCCCCAGGCAACCCTCACAACAGATGCCTCCCAAACAGGTTGGGGAGCTCATCTACAAGACCTCTCCACTCAGGGCACTTGGTCTCCACAGAAGTCCTCTCTACATTTCAACCACTTGGAGCTCCGAACAGTTTTTCTAGCTCTCAAGGTCTTCCATACCCTGCTCAGCTACAAGACAGTCCTCATTCATACGGACAATCAGGTAGCCATGTTTTACATAAACAAGCAAGGAGGAGCTGGCTCTCTGTCGCTTTGCAACGAAGCTTTAAGATTGTGGGCCTTCGCCAGAGAGCATCAAATCCATCTCCTGGCCGTATACCTTCCAGGAATCCAAAACTCTTGGGCAGACAGACTCAGTCGAGTTCTGCTTCCACACGAATGGTCCCTGCACATGGACCAAGTACTCAGAATCTTTCAAGAGTGGGGAACCCCGGACATAGACCTCTTTGCAAGTCCGTGGAATGCCAAACTTCCCCGGTTCTGCTCCAGAATTCCGTGTCAGGGAGTTCAGGCCAAGGATGCCTTCCTCCTTCACTGGGGTCAAGACTTCCTGTATGCCTTTCCACCCATTCCCTTAATTCCCAAGACTCTGTTCAAGCTCCAGAGGGATCAAGGATCCATGATCCTCATAGCTCCACGCTGGCCACGCCAAGTGTGGTACCCTCTACTTCTACATCTCTCTCAAGCTCCCTCCCTAGACTTGGGAGCTGCTCCAGATCTTCTGTCCCAGGAGGAGGGGACTTTGTGGCACCCAAACCCCAAGTCCCTTCACCTCAGAGCTTGGTTGCTGAAGACCTAGACCTTCAAGGTTGGAATCTTTCTCAGCAGGTGAAGGATATCCTCCATGCTTCCAGAAAACCTTCTACTAGACGTTCCTATGCTTTTAAATGGAAAAGGTTTTCCATTTGGTGTACTGAGAAGGGTCTTGACCCTCTAGCACTACCTTTGAATTCTCTATTGGAATATCTCCTGCATCTCTCCAATGCAGGCCTTAAGACGAATTCAGTAAGGGTCCATTTGAGTGCTATTGCAGCATCCCTTAAGCCTATCAATGGACAGCCTATCTCCTCTCATCCTCTTATTGCAAGATTCATGAGAGGCCTAACTTTAACTAAACCTCCCATTAGGCCTCCTCCGACTTAAATTTGGTTCTTGGTCAGCTTATGAAGCCACCTTTTGAACCTTTAGCCACCACCTCCTTGAAATTTCTTTCCTGGAAGGTTATTTTCCTCATTGCAGTCACCTCAGCTCGCCGCATCAGTGAACTGCAGGCCTTAGTGGCTAATCCACCTTATACAAGGTTTCATCATGATAAGGTAGTCCTTAGGACCAATCCACACTTTATGCCTAAAGTGGTCTCACCTTTTCATCTTAATCAAGAGGTATATTTACCTGTCTTTTTTCCACGTCCTCATACATCAAGTGCAGAGAGGAATCTTCATACCCTGGATTGTAAGAGAGCTCTTGCCTTTTACTTACAAAGGACACAGCAACATAGAAAGTCTTCTCAACTCTTTGTTGCCTTTGATCCCTCTCATTTGGGACTTCCAGTCTCTAAGAGGACACTGTCCAATTGGATTGCTCAGTGTATTTCTTTCGCCTACCAGAGTAAGAACCTTTGTCTGGAGGGCCATGTCACAGCTCATAATGTGAGGGCCATGGCCACCTCTATGGCTCATCTAAATTCTGTGTCCATTGACCAGATCTGTCGAGCGGCCACCTGGGCCTCGGTTCATACCTTCACAGCCCATTACTGTTTGGACAAGGACTCCCGCCGGGATGCCTTGTTTGGTCAGGCTGTTCTCAAACACCTGTTCCATGCTTAATCAACTCCTGCCCTCCTTCCCTGGATGGATGCCTGAGATCCATAGGAGGAGATAGAGCCCTTCCCAGGGTCTCATAACCTTGGGGATCTCCCAGGCATCTCTAGCTAGGGAGTCCCCATATGTGAAGACTCATTCCTGCTTGTTCCTGGAGATAGCACAGTTACTTAGCTGTAACAGGTGATCTCTGGGAACAGAAGGAATAAGTCTTCACAACCCACCCACCTCCCCTAGGAGTTGTATCTCTCTATCTATTTTTCCTTTCCTCTCTCTCTTTGTCTCAGCTTTAAAACTCGAACTGGGGAGAGGCGGTTAGGAAAGGCGGGAAGGCAGCGCGCAGGCGCTGTGGGATGCTCCCAAAAGCTTTCCTTTTTGGGAAGCTGGGGAACGTTCCCGCGCAGGCTCCGTCTGTACCGACGTACCCATATGTGAAGACTTATTCCTGCTGTTCCCAGAGATCACCTGTTACAGGTAATTATCTGTGCTTTATAGTACCTTCTCCACCTCTTTCAGTCCAGGCTCAAGTCTAACTCCGTCCAAGTGCACCTTAGTGCCCTGGCGCCACACCTCCATCCAGTGAATGGTAAGCCCCTCTCGGTCAAACCGTTGGTGACCCATTTTCTTTGGGGCCTGCTCTTATCGAAGCCCCCAGTTTGCACTCCAGCAACTGAATGGGACCTCAACATAGAGTTGGGGCAGCTCACTCGCCCGCCCTTCGAACCTCTGGCTATCTGTCATCTTCACTACCTCTCTTGGAAGGTGGCTTTCCTGGTCACACTTACCTCCGCTCACAGGCCCTTTGGCGTAGTGTGGTGATGAGGCTGCAGCTCAGCCCTGGAAAACAGATAAAAAAGAATCTTTTTCTTCTGTGTGGGGGAAGGGCTCAGCTAGACACACGTTTCAAAATGCAGGTAGTGGAAAAACCCACACTTCCAGAGCTACTAGGCTCAGACCACACCCAGACTCCATGGCAACCCAGAGGAGGGATAGGAGACACCTGTGGGAGGAGCCAGGAGAGGGAGGACGCTTGCACACATTTAAGCTCACAGAAACACACAGGAACAGGTTCGGGAACAGGTTCAGCAGCAGCAGCTGGGACAGAGCCAGGAGCAGGGCTAATCCCACTCCTTCCAAGAGGGAAGAACTGAGGAAGCTAGCTGTAAGCAAGCTGGAAAGAGAATCCTTAAGCCAAACTGAAGAGGACCAAAGCTTCAGTGGTGGAGAGCAGAGAGAGTCTAGGAACAGACACCAGAGTGATTCCCAGAGCAGCTCTGATTCTGAGGACGCTACTTCAAAGAAGAGCCCCTGCTGTGAGAGATTTGCTGCCAGGCTTGGAGGTAGGAGGGAAAGACCTTGGGGAGCTGAAGAATACAGCCAACATACAGGAATAGCCCTACAGGATTCTGAGTCAGAAGTTTTATCTTTTAAGAAGCCTGTCAGGAAGAATGTTCCCAGAAGTAAAGGGAAACAGACAGAACCTTTAAGTGTTTTATTAAAGGGTAAAAAGTCTGGTAGCCATACTGAAACCCAGAGGGGAGACGAAAAGCTCATTGGGAAAAGGTGTTCAAGCTTTTAAAAGAAATTAGGCCTGAATACTCTGAGCCAGTCTCAAGCCCAGAGAGATGTGATTTTGAGTGCGAAGATATGGAGACGGAATCCTATGAAGTGGAACAGGACTCCATTGATTCCTTAATGGAATGCTCCTTGTGCATAGCTTCAGACTGAGGTGAGGCCAACGGTTTAAGCTAAAGAGAAACCAGAAGCCAGTGAACCTGATACGCTGAATGCTGGGAGCCTGAGATAGAGAAAGAATTATTCAAGGTTGAAATTTACCACAAATGTTTATGCTGGAGTAAAATGTTTTAAAGCAGCAGTTTTCTGTTAGCAATGCTGATAAGCAGAAGAAGTCTTACTTTTAAAACTCTACGCAGTTGAAAGAAGCTGAGGCCTTTGCTGGACTTTGATAATAGCAGTAAGTTACAACTGTGGCTTGTTGGGGAAAAGAAGTTATCTTCTGTTAAAGAGCTGAAGGAAGCAACCTCATTTATAGCATTGTTGGAGCACGGTTTATGTGACAGTTTTGTTGGAGAAATTATCCTCTATTCTGTTATTCTGTTCAGGAACTTCCATAACAGTTTTGTTTGCAAAGTGTTGACTACAAAAGAAAAAAATTAATAAATTTTTCCTGTGTTGCCTCTAAAACCACTTGGTTGGCATTTTTGCACACAACTACAACTCCAGAGGCCTTGGCCCTGGAATCTCTGCAAAATACAAGACATTAGATGGCACGCTGTCTCCACTAGGTGACCGCCTAGCTGGGGTGCAGCGCCACAGGTGGCACCCTATACCAGGTTCTTCAAGAACCGAGTGGTGCTTCGCACATACCCCAAATTCCTGCTGAAGGTAGTGTCGCCTTTCTACCTCAACCAGGAAGTGGTGTTCCATACCTTCTTTCCAAGACCTCACTCCAGTCGGGTGGAGACGATCCTCCATACCTTGGACTGTAAGAGGGCTTTGTTCTCCTATATCCATTTGTGGTGACACTCAGAGCCACCACAAAGCCTCTCAGCTTTTCATCTCCTATGACCCCAGTAGGCTGGGGGAGGCGGTGACCAAGCGTACGCTGTCCACATGGATGGCTGATTGTATCGCCTTCATTTATGAGCAGACAAGGCTCCCACTAGAAGGCCGCATCACAGCGCACTGTGTCAGGGCCATGGTGGCTTTGGTGGCAAACTTGCATTCTGTCCCGTTGGTGGACATCTGCCAGGCTGCCACCTGGTCTTCAGTCCATACCTTCGCAGCCCATTACTGCCTGGAAAGAGAGTCCCGACGGGACAGTGCCTTCGACCAGGCTGTGTTCCGTAACCTTTTCGGGGTTTAGGAAGTGCCTTCCCTCCGACCCTTCTGTGTTCAGGCTACCGGAGTGCTGGTTCATCAGACACAACTGTCCTGCTGTGGTCTGTGTGCACGGCCTAAATTCCTGCTCCTTGCGGCTCCCTATGAGAAAGCCCCTATTTTTGCTATGGTCTATCGGTAACCTGTAGCTGGGGAGTCCCATATGTGAGGACTGACTTCCTGCTTGTTCCTGGAGAAAGCGTAGTTACTCACATGTAACAGGTGTTCTCTGGGGAATCAGTTCTCACAACCCTTCCTCATCCCCTTGGAGTTGCTCCTTTACCATCTTTTATTTTGCCATCTTTTAGCTATGTCATCTGACTGGGCGGGAAGGGGACCACACATGCATGGTGGCATCTCCCAAAGGCCTTCTTTGAAAGCTGGGGGGATGCTTCCGCGAGGGCTCCATCAGTGCCGACGTCACCCATATGTGAGGACTTATTCCTGCTGTCCCTGGAGAACACCTGTTACAGGTGAGTAACTACGCTTTCTGCTTAAACCTCATAATCTAAGGAAATCCAAAATCTCTTCTAATCCTTACCTTTCTTGTCCTTACACCACTTTCCTTCCTTCCCTTCTTTCTGATTGTACTCTGTTCCTCCCCTCACTGGTAACAGCACCTGGGTTCTTGGGAACTGATCTACACACTCAAAGCAATGAGAAGGAAGTAATAACAATTAATAATGCAATTCACACACACAATTGTGGTACACACAGAGGACCAAAGCCTTGGGAGAGCAAGGCTTGCGACTTCTCTCTCTCTCTAACCTCGCTCGTTTCTTTTTTTATTGGCTTAAAATCCCATCTCACAGCATAATTTCCACCTTAATATTCTATGTTAAACATCACGTTACATCTTTTACTAATGCATATTCATAATGTGCATCTCTGTTATAGGTCAGATTTTATTAGTATAGGCCATCAGGAGGAGACATACGTGTATTCCCAGACATAACTTCTTGTAACAATAATTCTAACACAAGCAGTTTTCACAGTGTGTGTTTCAGGACTGAACAGAAAGTTCTTCCCTGCATGTTCTGTACTATAAACTGGCCTAGATTCTCTGTTATCTAAACTCTAAACAAAGTTTCTTTAGTAGAGTCTCTTCAAGGTTATCAGCTTAGTAATAGGCGCTGCAATGTTTGAGCTACTGAATCTGTGGTGTTAACTCTTTCTGAGGGCTTTCAGTGATATACTATTATTGAGTACCCTCACAATGTACACAGCCCTGTACAGACAAATCTCCTTTCAGTACCTCCTCAGATTCTTCAAAGAATCACTTCAAAAGTAAGGAAACTCAGGCATAGATATTAAAGAAGGATCATAAATAGACTCTGAGCCAATCTGTAACATCATCCTAGGAATCAAAGATTCCACTGACTTCTTAAAGCAAGCAGACATTACACAGAGAATCAATGCTCCTAAAATGCCCCCTCCCCCCCCCCCCCAAATCCAAGCAGAAGTGCTTCACAGGGGCTTAGACAGTGAATTCCAAAAAGAAGAGACAGAGTCAAAGAAATTAGAAAAAGAACTCACATAATTACTACGTGGGACAAAAGGTACACTCCAAACAGAAATATACTGAATGAACAGTAACTTTCCACTTAACCTATCCTTATCTTCAAACTAGCTTCCCAAAGGTATTTTCTCTCCTTCCTTTCACAAACTCAGCCCAATTTCCCACAGTCTTTTTCATTTATAGCCTCCTTCTTCCTTACCCAATCATTCAAAACAATAAGTCCCACATTCACACTCAAGCAAATCCACTCAAACCAGGGTCCTGTCAGCAAATACTCTCTCATACATCCCCTGTCTTACACACACCGACTCCAACTGTCTCTTTCTTTCCCCATCACTAGCATTCTAAAATCCCTTCTAACAGCATTCCTACATCTGCTGATGTCAGCAAATAGTCCAGAAAGAAATTTTCTTTACTGTCCTTTTCTGCCTTCCCTGCTACTGCAGGGACCAAAAACAAAACAAAACACTTTGCTGCTTCTCACAGCCATGGAGCAGCCCCCTGGATTCCCAGGTGAGGGCTTTTTTATTTAATATTTATTAAACCATCCAGTTACATTCATTTGCAACTTTTTGGTGAATTTTTTTCTTATTTTATATCCCCTCAGCTAGGGGTAGTGTACCAGGACTCCTCCCAGAATCCTGCAGACATGGGCTCTAAATGTGACTATTAGATATCACTCTTGTGGAAGGCATGGGAAAGCATAGTTGCTTACCTGTAAAGGGGTTTCTCTGTAGACAGCAGGGGTATGCAGCCACACTACATTGTTGACGTCCCTGATGGAGCCATCATACCTGACTCTCCCCTATCATACCTTCCTGCCTTGCTGACTGGTACTCAGGCCCCTTAGATCCATAAAATAGCTGAGTTAGATGGGTGGTGCAGTTCATGAAGTCTTGTTTATGTCTTCACTGGACGGTGTCCTTCAGTTATTGAAAAATTCTCTTGATCCAGCTGTTTCTGTGACTATGATTCTTCTCTCTCTTTTCCTTTGGTATTTTTTTTTTCTTGTTTCTCGCTCTTTTTTTTTTTGTTTGTTTTCTCCCAGGTTCTTATGTTGCAAGGAAGGCAGGAGGGTGAATGTGACTGCATACCCCCCTGCTGTCTATGGAGAACCCTCATTACAGGTAAGCAACTACACTGTCTCCAGAGACAAGCAGGGGGATGTAGCTACACTCTGCTAGTAAATCCAGAGCTGAAGGCCACAATTTGGAAAAAGCTTATGCTCCAGGAAGTAGGATAAGGTAGACTATATCACGAAGAGGTTGTGGAGGATTGCCTGCCCAAAGACAAGGTCCTACATTGCGGAAGTGTTCAAGTTTCAACCTGTGGATGGATTCCACATTGCTGCCTTGTATATATCCATGGCAGAAACAGAAGCAAAGCTGTCCACAGAGACTGCTTTGGCTTGAAGCCAATGATGCTGGATGTGTCCAGGACACTGTATGTTGGCCTGGGCATAGCAGAATGTGCTGTTTGCTTACCAGGAAGAAATGGTGAGATTGGAAGCTGATTGTCCTGGATTGTTGAGGTTATATGTGACAAAGAGCAGTGAGGATTTCTGCATGTTTTTTGTTTCCTGCAGGTAATATAAAAGAGCCCTCTGGGAGTCCAGAGAGTGGAGGATTTCTTCCAGGATCCCAGCGCGAGGCGCGGGGAAGAAGGTCAGCAGGATATCCGATTGATTGAGATGTAATTTGGAAACAACTTTGGGAAGAACTTGGGATGAGCCCAGAGAATGACTTTATTGTGCAGAAACTGAGTGTAGGGAGAGTAGTGGACCAACACCTGCAACTCACTGATCCTTCTTACCAAGGTAATAGCCATAGGGATACCATATTCCATGTAAGGTATTTAAATAGGGCTGACCCCAGAGGTTCAAAGAGTTGTCTCATAAGCTCCAAGAGAATGACATTGAGGTTCCATGCCGTCATTGGTACTTTCACCAGAGGCTTCTTGTTCATGAACCCTTTCATGAATCCTGACACCATAGGGTAAAAAGAGATTGGTTTACCCTCCACAGGATTGTGGCAAGCTGCGATTGCCAAGAGTTGATTAAGAATGGAGGTGGTCTGTAGACTGGAGTTGAATAGATGCAGAAGGTAAGAGAGTACCAGATCGAGGGGGCCTGAAACAGGATCTTAATTCTGTAATGTGACCCATTGTGTGAAGTGCGACCACTTCTGTTGGTGGGAACACGGGGTTGAGGGTTTCCTGGAGGCCAAGATGATATCACACACTTCATCAGAAATGGAGGTGTCCCCTGCATGACACTGTTCAACTTCCAGACAGCAAGGGAGAGACTGCTAAGGTTGGGGTGCAGCAGAAGGAGAAATGGATGAGTTCATAATGGTATTGCCGGTTGTTCTGCCATGGAAAGTAGATGAGGAAAGAGGCTTACAGGGGCCATTGTGGGTGATGACGATTATGCTGGCCTTGTCCTCCTGTATCTTGAGGAGCACTCGAGTGATTAGTGGGAAGGGAGAAAGGGTAGGTGGTGACTCCAGGAGATCGCATAGATGTCACATGCCAAGCAGTGTTTGTTTGGTTAGATGGAGCAAAAGAGAGGGCATTTGGCATTCTCATCGAAAATTAAGAGATCTATCTCTGGGGTGCCCCACTCTTGAAAAATCCACTGCAGAACTATGGAGTCCAGGGATCACTTGTCCAGATTTAGGTGTCGGCTGAGGGTGTCTGCCATCTGATCCTAGGAGATAGGTGGCTCTGAGTGTGGTTTTGATGGACATAGCAAAGAGCCACAAGCGCATCGCCTCCAAACATAATTGAAGAGACCTGAATCCCCTCTGCTTGTTGATGTAGAACATAGTTACTTGGTTGCCTGTTTGTACAAGCAGGATTCTCTGAGTGATCCACTTCTTGAAAACCATGAAGGCATAAAAGTCTGCATATAGTTCTAGGACATTGATTGGTACTTTGTGTTGCAGAGTAGACCATGTTCCCTGTGTGGACTGGTGTAAAATGTGTGCTCCCCATCCACAAATGGATGCATGGTTGTGAGGGTGAGCTGATGAGGTGAAGATTGGACAAGATTGTTTGGTGTGGACCAACTCTGAAGGGAATAGTGCAGCTTTCCCAGATTTTATCCGGTGAAAGGTATCTTTGTTCGCAAGAGTTGAACATGCTGGTTCCAGTGCATCTTGAGGTGCCACTGTAGAGGGCACATGAGGAGATGAGCCATGGATTGAGGCTGTCATGTGTCCAAGTATTTGTAGTATCACACAAGTGGAGGTGAAACACAGTGGGCCAGTCTGAACACTCGGGTGTTGAAGGGCCTAGGCTCTTTCATTTAGAAGGAACATCTGGCTGCTGCATTGACTATGCGAGCTCTGATGAAGCAGAGCTACTGCTGGGGGGAGTACCTTTGAACATTTATCTTGAATCCCAATGTTTGCAGTGCCTGGGTAGTGGATTGCACAGTTTGCACAGTCTTTTCTTTGGAGCTGGCAGAGATGAGCCAGCCATCCAAGAATGGGTAGAAGCAGTGACCATGATGGTGCAAGTGAAAGGCAACTACCACTAGGCACTTTGTGAGCATCCATAGTGCTGATACAAGGCAGAGGGAAAAACTATGTACTGGCAGCATTGCTCCTTGAAGGTGAAGCGAAGGTATTTCCATTGGTGGCGGTGGATGAGAATGTGGGTGTGGGCATCCTGCAAGTCTAGGGAGGCTAGCCAGTCATTGCAGCATAGCCGTGGGAGGTTTATGTTGAGGGAGATCATTTGAGCTTTTCTCGCTTCATATAGACATTGAGGTCACAGAGATCTAGAATTGAGCAGAAACTGCCTGATTTCTTGGGGATAAGGAAGAACCTTGACTAGAATCCCTTTCTGAACTAGTCTGAAGGTACTGGTTCAATGGTTTCATTGTGCAGGAGGTTGTGGATCTTCTGTGTCAAAATGGGCAGGTGCTGAGGAGGTAACCATTTGCTGCTGGCCCAGAGGATGGCTGGAAGGAAGCCCTAAAACATTGAGCCTGTAGCCCTCTTTTACAATGTTGAGAACCCATCGATCCATGATTATGGACTGCCAGGCCTCCCTAACGTGTCGGATCCTGCTGCCTATGGACAAGTAGTCAAAAGCTAGGATTCTGCTTGGGTTGGAGGCAGGCGACGAGGGTTGCTGTTTTTTCTCTCATGGTCTTGAGCGCTGGCTGTAGGCTGGGCTGGCAATGCATTGTGCAGGCAGTCTAGCATATGGTTGGTACCTTTGACGTATGTAGAATTGCTGGAAGTGTTGGTAGTCGTAAGCTGTCTTAAATTGGGAAAATAGGGGCTGTCTAGACTGTGACACCAGTTCTGTAGGATGTGCCAATAACTCTTTGGCAGTGGAAGAGTGGTCCTTAAACTCTGACGCTGCTTCCTGCACGTTCAGGCCAAACAGGTTGCCACTAAGGATGGGCACATCTGTAAGGTCTCATTTAGATCTTCTTGAAGGCCTGATACTCATAACCAGGTGCTTTACCTGGCTAAGATGGCCATAGTCACTGAGCAAGCCACTGAGTCATAGGCATTATAGATTGCTCAGATCATATAGTATAAGGATCATGGAGGTTTGTGTGCAGCTGGGCCTGGTCCTCTACAGACAAGGAGAAGGGGTCATTCAGCTGTTAAAGGAAATCATGACGATAGTGTAGGACCTGGAAATGGTGTGCAAAATCCTCATGGCCAAAGTTTCACTCTGGTAGTATTTCTTACCCATAGCATCTAATGTTCTCTGCTTCTTGCCCGGCAGGGTATGGGCATGTGTATTGGACAATTTAGCCTTTTTTCAAGGCTGCCTCTGAGACCACATATTGATGGGATAGTTGCTGGTGATCAAAGCCCAGGGCAGGGAGGACTTTGAATTTAGGATCTAGGAGGCTGTGAAAATAGAAGACCCAGGAATCAAACTCTTGTCCTCCACATGGCAGTGCACAGCACTGTCATTGGGCCAGCCCATCTTCCTCCTTGAATGCGTTGAACTCTCAATTTATGAATCTCATCTCATTATAGAAGCCCACCATGATTTACATTGTTAAACAAATACAGTTAAAATGATCTAACAAATTAGAGCCATTGCAAAAATATTATCTCCTTTACTCTTCAAGGGTCCATTTACAGTACCTTGCGAAAGTATTCATCCCCCTGGTTTTTGTCCTGTTTTGTCGCATTACGTACAACCTGGAATGAAAATGGAGGTTCATTTAGATCAGAGGTCACCAACCTCCAGAGGGCTGCGGGCCGCACAGCCGACTACCGGGAGCCTCGCGGGCCGCACCCCCCTTCTCCCCGCCTGTCACGCTCTTCACAAAGAGAGCGGACTGGCGTTGGAGCGCAGACAACACGCGGGTAAACTCCTGCTTCTTCTTGACTGCATCCATCTTGGCATACTCTGGGTGGACGGACTCGAAGTGGAGCTTCACATTGTAGTCCTTCAGAACGCCAACGGTCTTCTGACAGATGACAAACAGCGCACGATCCTTGGTGGGCCGCACGTAATGTTAACCGGGGTAGAGCCTCGCGGGCCGCACGAAGGGACCTCGTGGGCCGCATGCGGCCCGCGGGCCGCAGGTTGGTGACCCCTGATTTAGATGTTGGGTAATGGACCTAACAATATAGTCCAAATTGGTGACGTAAAATAACAATAAACTACCTTGCATATATAAAACAAACAAGTAAAAACTGAAAAGTTGTGAGCGCATATGTATTCATCCCTTTTGCTATGAAACCCCTAAATAAGATCTACTCCAACCAATTAACCTCAGAAGTCATAATTAGTTGATTAGGGTCCAACTGTGTGCAATCAGCCCCGGCGGGCTTAACAGAGCCGCAAGAGAGAAACGCTCCCTTCACGGCTCTGAAAACTGGTGCCGAGGAGACGTTTGGGGAGGGCTCTGCCGGGCAGGAAAGGGGGGAGGGCTGCCACGGCAGCAGCAGCAGCCAGTTTTTTTAAAACATTTTTTATTTACCTAGGCTGATGGGGGGGGGAGCGGGGTTAGGACTGGTAATGGGCTATGGGATGATGGCGGGGTTAGGACTGGTAATGGACTATGGGGGGGCTAAGACTGAAAATGGGGTGATGGGGGGTTAGGACTGGACGTGGGCTGATGGGGGGCTTAAGACTGGTAATGGGCTATGGGGGGCTAGGACTGGAGGTGGGCTGATGGGGGGGTTAGGACTGGTAATGGGCTATGGGGGGGCTAAGACTGGTAATGGGCTGATGGGGTGTTAGGACTGGAGGTGGGCTAATGGGGGGTTAGGACGTGTAATGGGGTATGGGGGGGCTAGGACTGGAAATGCTGATGGGGGTTAGGACTGGAGGTGGGCTAATGGGGGGTTAGGACTGGTAATGGGCTATGGGGGGCTAGGACTGGAAATGGGTTGATGGGGAGTGTTAGGACTGGAGGCGGGCTGATGGGATGATTAGGACTGTAATGGGCTATGGGGGGGGCTAAGACTGAAAATGGGGTGTTGGGGAGTTAGGACTGGAAGTGGGCTGATGGGGGGCTTAGGACTGGTAATGGGCTATGGGGGAGCCAGGACTGGAAATGGGCTGATGTGGAGGGTTAGGACTGGAGGTGGGCTGATGGGGGGGTTAAGACTGGTAATGGGCTATGGGGGGGGGGCTAAAACTGGAAATGGGCCGATGGGGGGTTAGGACTGGAAGTGGGCTGGGGGGGCTTAGGACTGGTAATGGGCTATGGGGGGCTAGGACTGGAGGTGGGCTGATGGGGTTAGTACTGGTAATGGGCTATGTGGGGGCTAATACTGGAAATTGGCTGATGGGGGGTTAGGACTGGTAATGGGTTATGGGGGGGCTAAGACTGGAAGTGGGCTGATGGGGGTTAGGACTTGTAATGGGCTATGGGGGGGGGCTACGACTGGAAATGTGCTGATGGGTTAGGACTGGAGGTGGACTAATGGGGGGTTAGGAGGACTGGTAATGGGCTATGGGGGGCTAGGACTGGAAATGGGTTGATGGAGAGTGTTAGGACTAGAGGCGGGCTGATGGGATGATTAGGACTGTAATGGGCTATGGGGGGGCTAAGACTGAAAATGAGGTGATGGGGGGTTAGTACTGGAAGTGGGCTGATGGGGGGCTTAGGACTGGTAATGGGCTATGGGGGGGCCAGGACTGGAAATGGGCTGATGTGGAGGGTTAGGACTGGAGGTGGGCTGATGGGGGGGTTAGGACTGGTAATGGGCTATGGGGGGGGCTATAACTGGAAATGGGCCAATGGGGGGTTAGGACTGGTAATGGGCTATGGGGGGCTAGGACTAGAAATGGGCTGATGGGAAGAGCTTGTACTGGAGGTGGGCTGATGGAGGGTGGTTAGGACTGGTAATGGGCTATGGGGGGCTATGACTGAAAATGAGTTGATGGGGGGTTAGGACTGGAAGTGGGCTGAGGGGGGCTTAGGACTGGTAATGGGCTATAGGGAGGCTAGGACTGGAAATGGGCTGATGGGGAGGGTTAGGACTGGAGGTGGGCTGGGGGGTTAGGACTGGTAATGGGCGTGGAGGGGCTAAGACTGAAAATGGGTGATCGGGGGCTTAGGACTGGTAATGGGCTATGGGGAGGGCTAGGACTGGTAATGGGCTGGGGGGTTGCTAGGACTGGAAATGGGCTGAGTGGAAAGGGGGGCTTGAACTGCAAATAGTTGATGGTGACAAGGGCTTGGAATGGAAATGGGCTGAGTGAAAGGGGGGGCTTGAACTGAAAAGAGCTGATGGGGAGGAGGGCTTGGAATGGAAATGGGCTGTGAGGGGAAGGAGCTAGGACTAGAAATGGGCTGAGTGGGGGGGAGCTAGGACAGGAAATGGGCTGATGGAGGGGCTAGGATAGGACTGGAAATGGGCTGTTGGGGAGTGCTAAGATTGGAAATGGGCTGTGGTGGGGGCTTGGATTGAAATGGACTCATGGAGGGGCTAGAACTGGAAGTAGGCTCATGGGCTTGGATTGGAAATGGGCTGAGTGGAGGGGAGCTAGGATTTGACATGAGCCGATAGTGGGGCTAGGAAATGACTGGAAATGGGCTGATGGGGGGATTGGAAATGAGCTAATGGAGGGACTCGGATAGGACTGGAAATGGATGGGGGAGCTAGGACTGGAAATGGGCTGATGGTGGGGTTAGGATAGGACAGGAAATGGGCTGATGCGGGGACTAGAAGGGAGCGGATGCTGGGTGGGGCTGGAACTAGAAGGGAGCTGATGTTGGTGGAGGATTAGAATGGGATTGGGCTGGGAGAGTGAAATGGCGAGGGGAAAAATATTGTGTGGGAGGGAAGAAAAATCTACAATTGGCCGGGTATTGGGAGAGTAAGTGAGGATTGAGGATGGAGGGGTAAAATTTGAGTGGATGAAATAGGAATGAGGAAAGAGCCAAAGGAGAAAGATTAGTATGTTAAAGCAGATGTAGAGAGAGAATGGAAAAAAACCTATAAGAGAGAAGAAAGGACAAATGGACAGCAGACGATGGAGAGTTAGCAGAAGACACGAAGAAACCAGAAGAAAGTGGCTGGAGCAATTGCAACTGAAAAAAATGCACAAAAGGTAGAAAAGTATCTCTTTATTTTGAATTTATTAACTGGAATATGTCAGCTCTGGGAAATGTGCATCATTAACGTCTGTGCTTTGTTTAGTACAAGAGGAAATTAATTTATAGTTTTATTTCTACAGTGTTGTACATTCCAAGTTTGGCTTTTGGGGTTCCCAGTTTAGTTATTGTCTTCTTGTTTCTAAATTGTGATTCTTTGTTTCGTGATGGTCAATGTTTTGCATGTTTAACTGCGGTGAGGTATTCTGTTTATGTAATTCCTATTTGACATTGCCACTTGTTCTCTTTCCCCAGTAGGTCATGTACAATCTCCAGGAACAAGCAGGAATGAGTCTTCACATATGGGTATCGTCGGTACCGACGGAGCCTGCGCAGGAACGCTCCCCAGCATCCAGTAAGAAAGCTTTTGGGAACATCCCACAGCGCCTGTGCGCTGCCTTCCCGCCTTTCCCAACCGCCTCTCTCCAGTTCTTCTTTTCCGCGGAGCCAGCAGGTCGTGTTCCTGTCAACGCAGAAGAATTCTTTATTTTTTTTTTAATTTTTCTGTGTCGCGTCTGCCTTCTTCAATGTCAGACCGTGCATTTGCGGTTTGGGCCTTAGGCCTGAACATTTTTCTCCTCATGGAGAAGCCCGCTTCCGGGTTTAAAAAGTGCACGAAGTGTGGCGGTACTATTTCTGTCACCGACACCCATGATTGGTGTCTAAAATGTTTGGGTCCTGACCATTCCATCACGGATTGTGTGTCCTGTACCATGATGTCTAAAAGAGGTCGGCAGAACCGAGCAGCCAAGCTCAGTACCCTGTTTCCCTCTGATGCAGCCTCGGTGGCATCGACGTCTTCCAGGGCTTCTTCTTCCTCCCATGGATCTCAGGTAACCAAACATAAATCTAGCCGGTCCACGAAGGGCAAATCCCCCTCTAAGCATCGAGATGCCTCCGGGCTTGTCCTCGAGGAATCCGCACCGGCAAAATTACCCCGGCGGGAAGTTCCGGCTTCCAAAGCATTATCTATGGGGTCACAGGTTGACATCGATGGCTCGGCCTCGACCGATCATCTGTTGCCGTGTTCTGGGATACCGGTGGCCTCCACCGGTACCAACATCCAGACTCTGGTGGCGTCGATGGATCAGAAGATTCTGTCCATGCAGCGCACCCTAACGGCATTTATGCAGGCTTCGACGCCTTCGGTACCGCAACAATCTCCATTGCCGGTACCGAATCCGGCACCGACATCATTTCCGGTGCCGGTACCGATTGCATCGACATAGTCTTCGGTGCCGACTGCAATGGTACCCTGTCCTATGATACCCATCGGTACCGAACCGGTACCGCTTACTCCCGATGTCTATCCCACTCGGTACGCGTATCGGGCTTTACAGGCGATACTTCGATTCCTCCGAAGACTCTGATGAGTCGGAGGCTTCTGTCGAGGCACCGGTACTTCTTCCTCAGGAGTCTGATTCTCCAAAACGAAGAATGTCTCCTCCAGAAGACTTGTCTTTTCAAGACTTCATTAGGGAAGTGGCTAGGGGCCTCTCCATTACAGTGGCCCCTGAGTCAGAGCCTAGAGCCAAGCAATTAGATATTTTGCAATACCCTAAGGCTCCTAAAGAAGCAGCCACCTTACCTATTCATGAGATTATCTATGATCTCATGTTGAGCATGTGGGAGACTCCTCTTACTACCTCTCCTCATTCTCGTAGGTTAGACACCATGTACCGTGTCCCTCCTTGTCCTGGCTTTCATAAGGCTCAGCTTCCTCATCACTCTATTGTGGTAGAGTCTGCCATGAGGAAAATAAAGAGTGCAAAGAGACACTCATCTAATCCTCCAGGACGTGAATGGAGAACCCTTGATGCTTTTGGCAGAAGGGTTTTCCAAGCTAATATGCTTGCTGTCAGAATCAACTCCTATAGTCTCTATATGGGGATGTTTCTAAAAGAAGTCACAGATCATCTGCAAACTTTAGCCCCTTTTATTTCAGAAGATAAAAGGCAGGAATTTCTCACTTGGCTTAAACATGCCCAAGATGTTTCCAAATTTTCCAACCGTGCAGCCTTTGACTCTTTTGAGTGTGTAAGTAGAGCCTCGGCTATTGCCATAGGTGCACGTAGAATTGCTTGGTTACAAGCATCTGATTTGGAACTCTGGGTCCAAGATGAATTGGGAAATCTTCCTTGTACAGGTGAAAACCTTTTTGGCAGGGATTGGAAAGCAAAGGCCACTCAGATGGATGCTGAGAACTCTGCTTTGGATCGACTTTCAAAGTCTACCTCTGCTCCTGTTAAGAAAAGGTTGTTCAAAAAGACAACTTTTTCTAAAAAGGGAAGATACTATCCTGCTTATGGTCAGCAGGCATCATCTGCAGGTCGTTTTGCTGCAAAGCGTCAGCAACCACCTAAACAGGCCAAGTCAAAGGCTGCCAGGCCTCCCACGACTCAGCAGCCTCAGCCTCCCCAGGGCCTTTGACTTGCAACTAGAGAACTTAGCCTTTCTGGCTCTGGAAGAACCAGAGCCCCTCACCATTCCAGGAAGGTTGGCTTACTTTGCTCCCAGATGGGAGCAGATTACAGCAGAGCAATGGACCCTCTCCATTGTAAGGGAAGGGTACAAGCTTCATTTCTTGAACCTTCCTCCCCACACCATGGTGAGACAGTTCAATTCTCCAACATCTCTCCTCAACCTTCTGGGTCAGGAGATTGCTACCCTTCTTGCCCAAGGGGCAATAGAAGAAGTACCCCTTCTTCAACAGGGCTCAGGATTCTACTCCCCTTATTTTCTTATTCCAAAGAAAATAGGGGGCTACAGACCCATTTTAGATCTCAGAGAATTGAACAAGTTTCTATTCAAAGAGAAATTCAAGATGATTTCTCTCGGTACTCTGCTGCCATACCTTCAGAGTCAGGACTGGCTTTGTTCTCTAGATCTCAAGGATGCGTACATCCATGACCTCATCCATCCAACACGCAGAAGGTTCCTTCAGTTCCTTTTTCAAGGAAAGCACTACCAATACAGGGTGCTTCCTTTCGGTCTGGCATCTGCACCAAGGGTGTTCACGAAATGCATGGCAGTAGTAGCTGCATTTCTACGCACTCTAGGAATATTCGTTTTCCCATATCTGGACGACTGGCTCATTCGAGCTTCATCCCAGTCAGAGGCTGTAAACGGGGGCGCTGGTCGTGAATGTCCACAGTCTTGGCAAAGGCAAAATATTATTTTGACTTGCAAAGGAGTGTGGGGGTTGTAGTTCATTCATACCAGAATCAGCCATTCACAAAATAATGAGTTGTGATGCTCGAGTGTAAGCAAGGAAAAACAGATTTTATTCATGGGGTTAATTCTCCCACACAGATTTACTTGGTAACACAAAAGGACACTTGCTTCAAGTATTGTACTCAGGAAAAACAAAACTTGTTATAAGGTAACTGAACTTCTTAAGCAATAAATCAATAAAGACCTTGATGGGAAACAGAAGAGGTCTTTTTGATGGCTCCTGCTAATGACCTTCTTAGCAGTGCTCCAAAAGGCAAAAACAAACCCGAAAGTAACAAAAAATCTGTTCTTTATCAAGGATAACTTTCTTCTATTCACACACAAGAAAGAAGTTTCCTTCTAGAGCTCACGTGCATTTGTGCCTGGCTCAATTACAAATAATTAGCCAGCTGCAAACCCCTTTGCTGGTTCACTCTCTCTACGTGGCTCAATCCTACCCTAAAGCTTTCTTGCAGAGACTTTTCTGGGTAGATAAAAGAACAAGTTACAGTTCCTTTTGGTGGTTGTTGTATTAGTGAGAAACTACTTTAAAACAGCAGTCTAGACAGAGAGCAATCCATGTATTCCAACTGATCATTTGATATATCTCCTTCTTCCTCAAATATCATGGAATCAATATCATGGTCTGGCTCAGAGGAATTCCTTAATTGATCACTCTCAGGATAATATTTGTTTCCCTGCTGTCTTCCAGGTGAAGAGCTAGGGTATAGATCAAAGTTCATACCTGAGCTACCCTTGCTGTTAGGTTTCCTCTCCTGGTATCCTGGCCAGTAGGTAGTCCAGCTTTTATGTCCAGCCCTCCAATCAAGATCCCTGGACACTGGGTCTCTCTTCACATACCTTCTTGCACCGGTCTTAGGGCCCCTTCCAAATGCAGCTGTCTCCCTCAAAGGTGCCGTTTGGGAGTTCCTGGCTCTATAACCCCAATCCTCTGGCTTCCTCCAGTCCAATGGAGTATGCTTGCCTCTGGAATCGCTCCTAACATACGTACTGTTATGGGCTCCTTCTTTAGACCTCCAATATGTCTTTCTGGTCTTCCTTCTGCGTTGCTTCTGCTGTTGTAGTCCTCTCTCTTCTTTCCCCAATGGCTTCTGTTTCTGGATCTGCTAGTTCTCCTGGTTCTCTCCGTTCTGTCTGCTCTTGTTCCCCTTCTGTGTAGAATATCTTTTACTTTTAAAGTGCTTAGAGGGACACTCCACCCTAGCACAGCCCAGGTGTGCTGAATCAAGCCCTGCCCTTGGAGATGAGTGATTGGGGATTACCTCATAGCTCTCCTGATTGAACACACGTTTCCCCACTTCAGCCCTCCTAGAGGCTGTTTGTAACCTGGTGCATTCTGGGACTGGTAGTCTTTTATGAAAACTTTCTGTTTTAGTATTTCTACCAGCAAAGACAGGTTGCTTGTTCAGAGCCAATTCACCTCTTTTATAGCTCCCTCCTGAACTATGATAAGCTTCCTTATCACAAGGCCCAGATTTCTCTAACCTGCACAATGCGTGTCCTTCAGTATTTGGGACTGGTAATAAAAATCCCAAAATCCCATCTCACCCCTACTCAGTCTCTGGAGTTTATAGGGGCCTTGCTGGATACCACAACTGCAAGGGCCTATCTTCCTCAGGCCCGTTGCCTACGCTTGGTGCAGTTAGCCTCCCAGATACAGTTAAAGTCCCATTTAACTGCTCGAGAGATGTTACAACTCTTAGGCCACATGGCATCCACCGTGCATGTGGTTCCATATGCTCGCCTTCACATGAGGGCAGCTCAATGGACTTTGTCCACCCAATGGACTCAGGCATCAGGTTGCCTGTCAGACAAAATAGCAAACTCCAGTCACCTATTTTGGTCTCTCCAGTGGTGGAAGTCCCCTTCAAATCTGTTGCTGGGGTCCCATTTTCAGCAGTCGCTACCCCAAGCAACTCTGACAACAGATGCTTCTCCAATGGGTTGGGGAGCTCATCTGCAGGATCTCTCCACCCAGGGCATCTGGTCTCCACAGGAGACTTCTCTCCATATCAATCTCTTGGAACTCAGAGCAATATTCTTAGCTCTCAGAGTGTTCCATTCCCTGCTCAGCTACAGGACAGTCCTCATCCATACGGACAACCAAGTAGCCATGTTCTATGTAAACAAGCAGGGCGGGACTGGCTCTCTGTCGCTTTGCAATGAAGCTTTGCGACCGTGGGCCTTCGCCAGAGAGGAGCACATCCATCTTCTGGCAGTATATCTTCCAGGCATTCAAAACTCTTGGGCGGACAGACTCAGTCGAGTTCTGCTCCCACACGAGTGGTCCCTCCACATGGACCAGGTAGCCAGGATTCTTCGAATTTGGGGAACCCCAGACATAGACCTCTTTGCAAGTCCGTGGAATGCCAAACTTCCACGGTTCTGTTCCAGAATTCTGTGTCAGGGAGTTCAGGCCAAGGATGCCTTCCTCCTTCACTGGGGTCAAGACTTCCTTTATGCCTTTCCACCAATTCCCCTAATTCCCAAAATACTATTCAAGCTTCAGAGAGATCGAGGGACCATGATCCTCATAACTCCACATTGGCCATGCCAAGTGTGGTACCCTCTACTTCTGCATCTCTCTCAAGCTCCTTCCCTGGACTTGGGCTCTGCACGAGACCTTTTGTCCCAGGAAGGGGGAACATTGTGGCACCCAAACCCCCAGTCGCTCCATCTCAGGGCTTGGTTGCTGAGGGCCTAGACCTTCAAGATTTTCATCTCTCTCAGCAAGTCAGAGATGTTATTCATGCCTCTAGAAAGCCTTCTACTAGGCGTTCCTATGCTTTCAAATGGAAAAGATTTACCATTTGGTGTTCAGAGAAGGGTCTAAACCCTCTTGGAATACCTTTGAATTCTCTACTAGAGTATCTCCTGCATCTATCCCATGCAGGCCTGAAAACGAATTCAGTAAGAGTCCATTTGAGTGCTATTGCAGCGTCCCTCAAGCCTCTCAATGGACAACCTATTTCCTCTCACCCTCTTATAGCAAGATTCATGAGAGGCCTTCTTTTAACTAAACCTCCCATTAGACCACCTCCAGTGACATGGGACTTAAACCTGGTTCTTGGCCAGCTTATGAAGCCACCCTTTGAACCTTTAGCCACCACCTCCTTGAAATTTCTTTCTTGGAAAGTTGTTTTTCTCATTGCAGTCACCTCAGCACGCCGCATCAGTGAGTTGCCAGCTTTGGTGGCTAATCCACCTTATACAAGGTTCCATCATGATAAGGTAGTCCTCAGGACCAATCCACACTTTATGCCTAAAGTGGTCTCGCCTTTTCATCTGAACCAGGAGGTATATTTACCTGTCTTTTTTCCAGGGCCTCATGCATCAAATGCAGAGAGGAATCTTCATACCTTGGATTGTAAGAGAGCTCTCGCTTTCTTCGCTTTCTACTTACAAAGAACACAGCAACATAGAAAGTCTTCTCAACTCTTTGTTGCTTTTGATCCTTCTCATTTAGGACTTCCAGTCTCTAAGAGAACACTGTCCAACTGGATTGCTCAGTGTATTTCTTTCGCCTACCAGAGTAGGAACATTTCTCTGGAGGGCCATGTCACAGCTCACAATGTGAGAGCCATGGCAGCCTCAATGGCTCATCTAAACTCTGTGTCCATCGACCAAATCTGTCAAGCGGCCACCTGGGCCTTGGTTCATACCTTCACAGCCCATTACTGTTTGGACAAGGACTCCCACCGGGATGCCTCGTTTGGTCAGGCTGTCCTCAAACACCTGTTCCATTCCTAATCAACTCCTACCCACCTACCCTGGTCGGATGCCAGAGATCCATGGGGGGAAGTGGAGCCCTCTGCAAGGGCACACAACCATGGGGTCGCTCCCTGGCATCTGCAGCTAGGGAGTCCCCATATGTGAAGACTCATTCCTGCTTGTTCCTGGAGATAGCATAGTTACTTACCTGTAACAGGTGATCTCTGGGAACAGCAGGAATAAGTCTTCACAGCCCACCCACCTCTCCTAGGAGTTGTATCTCTCTATCTATCTTTCCTTTCCTCTCTCTCTCTTTGTCTCAGCTTTAAAACTCGAACTGGAGAGAGGCGGTTGGGAAAGGCGGGAAGGCAGCGCGCAGGCGCTGTGGGATGCTCCCAAAAGCTTTCTTACTGGACGCTGGGGAGCGTTCCCGCGCAGGCTCCGTCGGTACCGATGATACCCATATGTGAAGACTTATTCCTGCTGTTCCCAGAGATCACCTATTACAGGTAAGTAACTGTGCTTTCTCTGAAATGTATTGGTTTAATATTTGCAGTGTTGCCTTTTGATAGGTAGAGTATGGTGTTTTGTGAGTCCTGGTAGTGCTGTTACGATACGGCAGGTTTGCTATGGGTTCTAAATGGGCAGTGTTTGAAGTAGTTCGTAATGTGCCTGGCGGTTGGCACTGGATTATAGTAATGTAGAAATCTTTTAGTCTTTCTTTATCCATACACTCATTAAGAGGCATGTTTAATAAATATTAGTGTATATTAACATTATGCAAATGAGGCCCCTTATGCAAATGAGGCCCCGCACCGAGTCTCCACACATGGCCCCGCAGCCCCCTTGAGCCGCCCCTGGATGGCAGTACCTCTTCATAGGACAACTTTAAGCCATACACTCCACAGAGTGGGGCTTTATGGAAGAGTGGCCAGAAAAAAAGCCATTGCTTAAAGAAAGAAATAAGAAAACATGTTTGGAGTTTGCTCAACAGCACATAGCGGACACCCCAAACACTTGGAAGAAGGTTCTCTGGTCAGATGAAACGAAAATTAAATTTTTTGGCCATCATGGGAAATGCCAAGTGTGGCGCAAACCCAACACTTCCCATCACCCCAAGGACACCATTCCCACAGTGAAACATGGTGGTGGCAGCATCATGCTGTGAGGATGTTTTTCATTGGCAGGGACAGGAAAACTGGTCAGGATTGAAGGAACGATGGATGGCACTAAATACAGGACAATTCTTGAGGAAAACCTGTTTCAGTCTGCCAGAGATTTGAGACTGGGACCAAGGTTCACCTTCCAGCAGGACAATGACCCTAAACATACTGCTAAAGCTGGTTTAAAAGGAAACATTTACCTCAATCCAATTGAGAATCTGTGGCATGACGTGAAGATTGCTGTATACCAACGCAACCCCATCTAACTTGAAGGAGTTGGAGCAGTTTTGTCTTAAGGAATGGGTGACAATCCCAGTGGCTAGATGTGCTAAGCTAATAGAGACATACCCCAAGAGACTTGCAGCTGTAATTGACTTTGGGGGGTGAATACATATGCACACTCCTGCTTTCTTTTTTGTTTTGGTCTTAATTATTGTTTGTGTCACAATAAAGGATATTTTGCATCTTCAAAGTCGTAGGCACGTTATGTATATCACATGGTGCTAACCCCCCAAACTCCATTTTAATTCCAGGTTGTAATGCGACAAAACAGGACAAATAGAGAGGGGATGAATACTTTTGCAATGCACTGTAAATGTATGTGGTCCTCTTAAGTTTATTCATTAGCGTATGTGCTTTCTCTCCTGCTGCAGTGGGTCCATGAACCAGTTCATTATGGCCTTTTAGCTCCATCAGAGCAAGTGTCTTCACCTGGAGGCTCTATCCTTTCACTACTACCATTCATAGCCCCATCGTTGAGACTAAAGATGGGAATATTTTTATCCTAAGCAACATGCGGCCGGACTGAAGTTTTCTTTCTCCTTCCCATCTTATTTCAGTTTTACTTGTCACCCTGCTGAGATTGGGATTAGATGGTGTACAGTGAGGTCACTACATGAAGGTATTCAGCAGGGCTTGACGGGAAAAACTGAGTTTCTTCTCTCACCCTCAGAAATGCACAGCAGTTATTAATCAACAACATCACTGCAGATCCCTTCCACCTTTGCAGGCTCAGCCACTGTTGGCACTCCTCTTACCACCATAATGTCCCGAGCCTCTTTCTCCCAAGATTTTTTCTCCCACTTCTCTTGTTGGCTTATAATTTTAAGTTATTTTAGAATTTTTTGATGAATACTGTTTCATCTTAGAGGTAGCTTATCATACTAAAAAAGGTTCTTAAGTGCCAGTGCCCAGGAACCACAGTTCTGCCTTATTTTCATGTTCCTGCTTTAAATAATCATGAGGTTTAATTGCTGCCAAAAGGCACCCTGTCTGTGACTCTCAAGAACCAGGTTTCGAGACCCTGAAGCAAGTTGTCACATAGTTAATTTTGTTGATTTTTCAGAATTCATTTCCTGCAATACAAAATGTCATCAGTCTGAATAGTTTCTCCCTCCTTATTAGAGAAGAGGATTGCGTTTGGTGGCATCAGATTCAAAAGAAGTGTCACAGTGGGTAGGATAGCAACAAAAATAAAGTGCCTGCACAAAACTATTGTTAGGAAAAGCATGCAGGAAACTTTTTCTGAGACCTTCCACCTACTCAAGCTGTAATTACGGGGGCCCTGGAGGAGAATTGCAACATATCTATGCAATCAAACTAAAAATATTGTGTATATTGAATATTTACAGAAAACCAACATCTGGTGATAACATAGTAACATAGCAAATGATAGCAGAAAAAGACCAAATGGACTCATTCAATTTGCGCAATTGTAATTTTTGGGAGATGAGTTAACTAAATTCCCATATTCATTCCAACAGCAGCTTCCCGGCCCCCATGTCTTTTACCTAAACTTTCAACTCCTTTCTTCCACATCAGTCCCTGCTCAGAATCTCTTAAAGCAGTGGCAGCCCATTTCAAGCCATGCCATTTTTTCTCTTATTCTTGCAAAACCTATACTAAGTCTAGTATTCAGGTCCTGTTCCATATCTATTATCAGTATTTCTGATAATCCACACAGCTACCGAAACTAATGAAATCTTTATCCAAAATATCCAGTCTTTCACTGAAGTTTGGGTTTTAACTATGGTTGCTCCATACAGGTTGCCCCCAGTCCCCTCTTGTAGGCCTAATGCAGCCATGCCGTTTGCTTGTAAGGTGGACAGAGATGAAAACATTAAGGAAGTAATAGTTATAAGAGGCTCTTAAGGAATTCAAAACTCTGAAATGTTTTTTTCAGGAGCTAAGAACTATGATATAGAGATTCTCCTTGTTCATGTAGTCTTGATGTAATGTAATGCTTAATATAAAATAAAACAAGGACCGCCTTTCAGATGTTCTAAATTTATCCAGATAGCAGCTAAATAAATGGCTGACTCTGCCCACATTCTACCCCTGGCCCACTTTAGTACTTTTTGGATAGTGGCGAAGCAATAAGAGAGAATATTCAGCAGCACTATCATGATAGTGTCAATTAAGTGCCTTTTGAAATTGCCATCATACTTCCTAGAAGAAGGGATAGGGAGAGGTGATACAAATACACAAATATCTAGCAGGGTTCAAGAAAGTACCAGAAGGTAGAATTTTCCATTCCATAGAGTAAAATGCTTCAAGAGAAAGGATCCTCCTAATGAGACCAAATGGAGGTGAAACAGAAAAGGGGGAAAAACCCCCACCCTTTTCACTGAAGGAGGATGTGTATCTATGAGATCAATATTTTAGTGGCCGAGAGAGAAAAGAGCAAAGATTAAGGGGTATAGTAGCACAGTGAATAGGTAAAAATGAGCATAACGGGTGGAGTGGAGCAAGTGACACTTGTCCTCTGTGTTCATCTGTATGTTCATGTTGACACCATTGGACCCTTAGCCTTCCTTTTCGTCATTAGAGGTCCGTGAGATTCTGAGAGCTACAGAATTTATATAGGATTTGCACTGAGATTCGTTTCCCTGAGCCCTGTTTACACTCGTTTTCAGTTTGGAACGGAGGGACAATTTGGTCTCCAGAATTCCTATGTGTTTCTGTAACCCCATATTCCCTGCTGTCGACTGTTGCTGCTCCTTCTCCTTCTCTTCTTAGTCGGTACAATCTTTATTTATGATGGCAAAGCCAGTGCTTTCTGTCATTGTCAGCTGAAGTCTGGGAGATGTCATGAAATGACTCGGGCAGTAAATACATTGGCCTGTAAAAGCCATCAATAAATGAGCAGGAGGCCCTTATTAGGATCTTCATGAAATGCAACTCCTTCCTGGGGCTTGCTTGGTCTAACAAAGCCTTTATGAACTTCGAGAGGCTACGGTGTGTCACTCTCTCTCTGGTATTAGATATTTTCTTGGAATAAATTGTGAATCTTGTGTTCGTCTACAACTACAGATGTGCTTGAATATCTTAAACATGGGCCTTTCCCCACCAACCTTTTCCTCAATCAAGATGACAAGCTAATTGTAGTAATTCTGGTGCACAGCTTCATCACTCACTAAAATCAAATCACGTCTTAAGACTCACTTATTCAACTTAGCATTTGATTTAATTCCTCAGTGACACAGAAACCTTCTTCCTTCCCTTATCTACTACTACTACTGTTGATCATTTATATAGCGCTACAAGGCATACGCAGCGCTGTACGGAAACATGCGAAAAAGCCGGTCCCTGCTTGTTAGAGCTTACATTACAATCTAGTCACAACTGTCAATACAACAGCTGAAAACAAGGATACAACTGGGGAACAGTAAGGAGACACATAGGAGACTAAGCGGATCAGGATCCAAAAGCAGCCTAAAAAGGTGAGCTTTTAGCATGAGTTTGAAAAGGGGCAGAGATGAAGCCTGATGTATAGACTCAGGTAGTTTGTTCCAGGCATAAGGAGCAGCAAGGTGAAAGGATCAAAGTCTGGAATTGGCAATGGAAGAAAAGAGCATAGAGAGAAGCAATCCACCAGAAGAGCGGCGTTCACAAGGAAGATTAGTAGGAGAAGTTTGAAGTGGATACAGAAACAGATGGGGAGCCAATGAAGTGACTTGAGAAGAGGGGTGATATGAGCATATCGGGGCTTGTGGAAGATCAGCCATGCAGCTGAGTTTTGAAGGGCGAGAGATAATTCAGGGAGAGACCACCAAGGATATCATGATACTCTGCTCCATACACCCCCTCTACAATCCCACTTAATCCCCTCCCCTCCCTTATGTTTCGCTTTTGGTGTGAACGTGTCTGTCCTCTCTCCTATCTTTTTTCATTGGAGTTCCTTTCCTGATTTTAGCTTTTACTATGTACACTGCTCTGCAGATTTGAAGGGCAATATAACAAATTTTTAATAATCATAAACCATCAGGCCTCCTTTTTAGACAATTTTCGCTGTTTGTAGCATTTGCTGTGTTAGTCTTCGTGGCTGTCTGGAAATAAGCGTTGGCAAGCAAGTTGTGCAGGCAGGAATGGGGAAGGAAGGATCATTGAGACTGAAAAACCTTTCTGACCCTCCACACCTTTCCTGCCCCCAAATAAGATCTAGCCCCAGAACAAATTTTTTGTACTTTCATTGTGCCCATGTACTCCATCCAACCTCTTACTCTCCTTCCTTCCATGCTGCAACTTTGGGATGTCAGCCAGCAGACTGAGAGCACCCTGGCCTTAGTCTCCTGGTCCTTCCCTCTCTGTCCCTCCCTGCTTAGCTTTCTCATTCCTAAGATCCTCCTTCTCCTCCTCCCATCTACTGGAAAAGTGGCAAAAGACCCAAGCGGAGGAGCTGCTCCACGCTCTTGCTGATGCAGGCCTGGGGATAGGCAATGGTTCCCTCTCCAGAAAATGCAGCACCAGGAGTTCTTTTGGCTCCTGGGGCTGGACGCCTGGGGGTGTGTTTGTGCTAGAGCCAGAATTAGGTGGCTGCAGTCAGGACAGTGCCACAGAGGAGGCCCCAAGCCTGCTGAGAACCAAAGAAATTACAGCCTGCTGGTAGACAATGGGGCCCCTCTCCCAAATTTCTGTCCTGGACCCCAATCTGTCTAAACACTGGCCCTGGTGAGTGCAAATGCCCCCTCCCCCAGGACTATAAGACTAGGGAACGAGGATGGAGGTAAGAAATATAAGAGGAAGAGTGTGGGTGTAAAAGGAGTAGAAGAAACATAAGGGAAGGAAAGAAAGGAGATGGAGCAAGAGAGTGGAATGAGAAGGGAGGAAGTAAGAGAAGTGTGGGATTAAGAAAAGGAGAGTGAGCGGAAAGGAGAGATGAGAACATATTGGGGGAGGAGGGGGTGAATGAAAGAGTGTGCCGCACACACACACCTGGCTATCCACCCACCTCTTACTCCTCTAGGGTGCAGATGATGGGAAAAGGTTGGAGGGAGGATAAGGGGAATGTATATCTGGCTCAGCTCTGCGACTCACACCCTAGAATTTGAAATCACTGTAAAGACAAGAGATGATCCTCCTTCCTTTTCCTATTCCTCTCCCTCCAACTCAGCAAATTTTTCAAGGGGAAACCCTTCTCCCATCCATCCCTCTTCATAATTTGAAGTGCCCTATGTGGCCCTATAAATCAAAAGTTTTGGGATCCCTGTCCTAGGACTTGAGATGGAACTGCAAGGAGGTAAACTTAAAAGCAACATCAAAAAATACATTTCCATTTGACAGTGGTGGATGCCCTCCCACTGGGAGTGGTAAGGACAAAAACAGTAACGGAATAAAAAATGTGTGGGATAAACACAGAGGATCCCTAAATGGCAAACGGATGGAATCCAAATTTAGAACATTTCCTCCCGAAGCAAAGGTTAAATGACTTTCTACTCTTCATAAAAGGCGTGGGGGGAGGGGGGACTGCACAGAGTAGCAGGTACAGCACTGACCCTTATACGGGTAGACTGGTCTTTATCTGCTGTCATTTACTATGTTACTATGACTACACAACACTGGTATGTGAATGGTGTGCAAATTGCTTTCTGACTCGACAATGCTATGTACACTAACACTGTATAAACAATTTAATTTAAAACTGTACATTCCACCCTTTGGGTCCCTAGGCAGTACAGGGCAGATTCCATTAAAATCAATCATAAAAATGTAGAGTAAATAAATATGATGATATATAAAATTATAAAATAAAAAAAACATAATAATACACAGAAGCATATAAAAACTGTGAAAAAACCATAGGATCATTATCCTGACTATAGTACAGCACAAAATGCCTATTTCCTTTCATACATAATATGCAGAAACTGGCTGTGTTTTGATTGTTTCGGCTGCAGAGTCTGCTGTTGTTTGATACTGAGCTGCTAGTGTGAACAGGCTTGTTAGTTCCCTTCTGAAAGCTGGACTGGAAGCGTGGAAATGGTTGGCTAGTTCAAATTATGTCTTGGTTTACACAAAAACTGAGAGTAAGTTAATAATGCAAAACACAAGAACTACAAACTTGTATTAAGAGTACCAACTGAAGTAATGCTGTTACTGCTAATAATAGAGAACAGATTTCAGACACTGGAATCACACTATATCTTGTACTGTCTGTCTTCAGCTTCCATAATATATGTCTTATGTTTTAGTGAATCTCTTCTTTTTTTTAATCGTGTCAAGCTAGTTCTGTCTGGCTGCCCTCTCGCTCCCACTCCAGGACCTCAGCTCACACCTAGAAGTCTGTGGGGCAATGGGGACAGGTACAGGACCAGTTGCCTATACAAAAATGGTGCTAGCTGACCCCTAGTTACTAGGGGTCAACCGGTGCCATATTTATACAGGGAGCCATTGCGGCAGGGGCGAGTCAATCACTCCTGCCCCCATAACCTCATTCACTCCTAGTTGAGTGGGGGTCTCAGGGGCAAGGGGGGATGACAGGCTGATCCAACTTAACCTGATCCTGTGTAAGGGATGGGACATTGACAGTGAGCAATGTTTTAATTTCTTAGCCCTGCATCAGGACTGGGGAGAAAGGGAAAGGAAATGTATTGGACCACCAGGAATCGGAGGTCCCACAGGGGAGAGATGGGGGTTGTAAGGGTCTCCAGTTTGAGCCAGCAGGCCTTTTAATTTTCTCCTGCTGCTGCCACATAAAACATACTTGTTGCAGTGCTTAAAGCATACAGTTTTTAACTTTTTTCTTTAGAACTTACAGTGAGTGTCTTTCAGCAGACCTCTGTTACAACATAAAAAGGGGAACATGAGCATGTTCTGCAGCAAACCCCTTGTCATAGTTATGGCACATAACGCGCAGTAACGGCATTAGCCTGTACTGAACCTTAATAAATGATTCACATAAGGCAGCCTTCCTGATCACTGCAATTAGGTCAGTTTAAAAACAAAATGGCATTAACACTAGCAAAAAATACCCATCTTTAAACATTTAGCATCAGGTTTAATGACTGAACTGTCAGATCACAGGGCAGGGCTTCCCACCAGAATAATTATAAGGCTATCCGTACCAGTGCTAACAATTACAGTCAGTTCCATGCTAAATAAGATGTTCTCATTTGCTTCTAGCTCCCAAAATGAAATGTTCTTATAAAATCACTAACAGGCCAACATCTGCATTAAGTTCGCTTGGAGACAGTGCGTTAATTTCAGATGTTCAACTTGAGGTAACAAGCATGCTGTATTGCCACCCTGCCCATGATCCAATACGCAGAAGCACAGGCCTTGAAATTTATGTAAAGAGGCATTCCATATTGTCCTGCTAGACCAGTCCAGACAAGTGGGTTGTGTTCCCCTACCAGCAGATTGGTGGAGATAAAGAACCAATGAAGAGCCAAGGTTTCAATGACATTGCTCCTATGCCTCTATTCACCTCAGGCACCAGAGGGTCCCTTCAGTGTCTCTAGCAGATGGTGGATAGATTTACTCCTCTCTGTAGAAAATCTGAAGATTGAGAGGACAAGAGATTGATAAAATGCTCGTGAATGACCACCTTGAGCCCTAAAAAGGTGACACTCACTTGAGTGCAATGTGGGAAGCTCCACTAGATTGCACTTTTTTGGTAGCCATTGGAGGAAGAAAAAATGGTTTAGCTCATGCCCTTATGAATAGGGCCTGTTGAGCAGCCACAGAATGGAAGGATTTGGAAGAATCTGTAAGAGTACAGCAGTCTCACACAACTTTAGAGCCCTCTCCCTCCTCCTCCTCCATTCCCCCTTACTCTCTCCCAAAGATTGCAGAAAGCTCTCAGAGGGATCTGCCTGCCAGCCACCTTCCACACAGTACTGTAAAAAAATATATACCCAGCTAGTGAAGCAGTTTCAGGGGAGTAGAGCTGAGCCTGGCACGGATACTACCCCTGGGTCTCTCAGGGGGTGAGTACCAAGGTTTGACCTCGTCATTCTCCTTGTTGGGGGCTCCCAGTTATGTCTCTGAGGGATGCAATTTGGGGGTGTACTGCTAGTGACTATTGATGTTGTGTGGAGGTTTCCACCGTTCTCTGCACACATTAGTAATGTTTTTGCCTATTGTTCACCTGGGGGTCGCACATTCTGCCCAATTGGTTCCTCACACTCTCCTTCCCTAGCGCCTTTAACATGCATTACGTAAAAGTGCAGTTAATGCATGCGTGCATACCAGTGCAGTCTTAGCGCGTGCTCTTGTGATACTTACCCTAACTGTTTATGTCTTCTTCCAGGAAACGTTTGAACTGTGGCGAGCGAAGAGCCTCATATCTGAACTCTGCCTTTCCAGCATAGCAATTTCTGAGTCGCCTCTGGAGGGCCCGCTTTCTCCTCTCATCCGGGGGATGCGGCTAGTCCGACCATACCTGCCTCAGTGCAGGAGGTTACGGATGGCGCTATAGGTAAGGATGTTCAGCCAGCTGGATGCTCTGGCAACCATGCTGTGAGCTGCTCTTCGTCTTCGAGGGGATCTGTGGCGGCTGTGCCCCCTGGTGTTGGGATGCCTTATCCAAGATGAGAGCTTCCAGACTCCAGATTTTCCTCCCCGGAATTCTTTTTTGCAACAGGCCTGGTCCTTTTGGCATGGAAATTTCAACCCTGCAGCCTCTGGGTGCACCCAGACACAGTCTCGTGCTGGGCAGGCTGAGGGTAGAAGCCCTGTGTGCTTATCTTTGGCTAAACATCCCCAGCGAGAGGTGCTTCCTGGAGATGGAGAAAGCTGGAGACTATCTGAGATGTTGAATATGTCTCGGATACTGCTGGAGTCTGATGTGGATGAAGAAGTGCTCTCACCTTCAGAATATTATGCAGAGGCTCTTGCAATCCTCTTATTCCAGAAGGAGGAGCTGGCGGTGTTGACTACCAGGGTCTGATCCACCTTTGGACTTGACGGATGTTTCCAGCATGGAACAGGAGCCAAAGGTACACCCACTCTTTCAAGTGCTGCGGAAATCCACTACTGTTTTCCCATTTCCGGAAGTGATGAAGGATATGATCTGGTCAGTGGAACTTCCACGACTCCCTACCTAAAGGCTTAAGGGTGTGTAAGAAGAACTCTGCTCTCCCGGAGGAAGAGCATGTCGAGTGGTTGGACATTCCCAGAGTGGATACGCATGTCACGGTGGTTACCAGATGGACCTTTATTCCTGTGGAAGATGGATCAGAATTAATGGATTTTCTGGACCGCAAGGTGGATTCCTTGTTGAAGAGCCAGTCCGCCATAGCGGCAGCTATTCTACAGCTGGCAGTACATACCAACCTGACGTCTCAAGCCCTGCTCCAATGGATTCAGTCTCTTCCACCTGATGATACTACCCCTCTCTTGGAGTTGGCTGCAGTCTTCCTTTCTAATGCCATGTATGGCCTGGTACATTTGATTCCAGGGATGGTGCCCTGATGATGGTGTCATGGCAATAGTTCTGCCTCCAGCATCCTCCAAAGCCCGGTTGGCTCAACTGGCTTTAAGGGGAAGCTTCTATTTGGAACTGTTTTGGAGAAGCTGGATAAGAACCTAGGCGAGACTCAGTCTTACCGTCTCCTGGAAGACAGGTCCAAGAGGCCTATGAAGAGGGCTGGTGCTCCTGCTTAGTCAGACTCTGAAAATCCATCAAGGGCATGCTGGCCAGATTCCCGGGGGTCTTGGTACTATCGCCTTTACCAACCTGGAAATCCTTTCTTCCCCTCTTCTTTCAGCCTCGGGTTCATTCCCAGTTCTTTTATGGAGCACGTGGCCCAGGGATTTGGTCCCTTCCGAAAGTAGATCCTCCTGGGCTGCACAGTAAAGATTTGGGGGCCCATACCCTGGTTCCTCCTGTGGGTGACAGGCTTCGCCTCTTCTTTCATGAATGAGCCCAGGTCACCAAGGATCGCTGAGTGCTAGACACCATTCAGTTTGGCTCTGTCCTGGAATACAAAGAGCCGATTCTCAATGCCTTCATCATTTCCTCTTAAGAACATAAGAACTTAAGATATGCCGTACTGGGTCAGACCAAGCTCCATCAAGCCCAGTATCCTCTTTCCAGCAGAGGTCAGAAGTGCCTAGCAGTTTCCCCAAAAGACACAGGTTCCACAATGCTTGTATTGGGAAAGCAGTGAATATCCCAGGTCCCCTTTAATAATGGTTTATGGACCTTTCCTCCAGGAACTTGTCCAAACCTTTTTTAAACCCGGCTACACTAACAGCTTTTACTACATCCTCTAGTAATACGTTGAGTGAAAAAATATTTTCTCTTATTAGTCTTAAATAGGTTACCCTGTAGCTTCATTGCATGCCTCCTAGTCTTTCTATATTTTGTTGGCTTAAACAATCGATCTATGTTTACCCATTCCAGGTGCCAATCAAGGTACTGCTGTGCAGACCACCTTGGGCAAGTGGCTATGCATAAAAGCATCGGTGGCCATTTCGCTAGACAAGTGGAGCAAGAGCAGATAATCCATCTATTTTGTGGTGCCAAATAAGGACAGTTCCTTTCAGCCCATTCTGGACATCAAAAGGGTCAATGAGCACTTGTGCATCCTGCATTTCCAGAGGGAAGCCTTGTGTTCTGTGGTTCAAACAGTGCGCAAAGGGGAATTCTTGGCATCTCTGAATCTGGCTAAGGTGTATTTTCATATCCCGATCTAGGTGGATCAGCAGAAGTGTCTGTGTTTTGCCCTTCCTGGCTGTCACTATCAGTTCATCTAGTAACTATTTACAGCTCTACTACTCAACTTCGAAATCTAAATGTTCAATCCAGTTATAGTATCACTATTGCAACTAGGTCTCAGACTTATATGAGGTATTATTTCAAACTCAAAGAGTCGGATTTGAATACCTTCGATTGCATCAACGACCTCTCTATGTTGCTCAATAGTGATTTTAACTACTTATCCTTGTATTTCTTACTTACTCCATATTATTTTTATTTAGAGACAGGTAATCATTGTATAGCTGCTTCTCAAAACCGTTTCTCTGTAGTAATCAAACTTGCCACTTGATTACTACAGAGAAACGGTTTTGAGAAGCAGCTATACAATGATTACCGGTCTCTAAATAAAATTAATATGGAGTAAGTAAGAAATACAAGGATAAGTAGTTAAAATCACTATTGAGCAACATAGAGAGGTCGTTGATGCAATCGAAGGTATTCAAATCCGACTCTTTGAGTTTGAAATAATACCTCATATAAGTCTGAGACCTAGTTGCAATAGTGATACTATAACTGGATTGAACATTTAGATTTCGAAGTTGAGTAGTAGAGCTGTAAATAGTTACTAGATTACTGTGAAGTATCCCAAGCTCTGAAAGGTGACGACAATTGATTTGTTTGATACTATCAGTTCATCGCCCTCCCTTTCGGGCTACCTCCCCCCCCCAAGGACATTTTCCAAGGTCATGGTAGTGATGGCTGTGGTGCTACGGCACTAAGGGATCTGTGTCCATCCCTATCTGGATGACTGGCTTATCCGAGCCCATTCCCTCTCAAAAGCATCTCGAGTGTCCCGAGTTGATGTCCTTTTAGGAACGCCTCGGCTAGTTGATTAATCAGGAAAAGAGCCAACTGTTGCCTTCCCTGTCCTTGGAGTTTTGGAGAGCATGTTTTGACTCTCAAGTGGGCACAGTTTTCCTGCCAGGGGAGAAAGTCAAAAGACTAATGGATTGCATGACACTGTTCTTTGCATAACAGGCTCCCAGAGTCTGGAATTATCTTCAGCTCCTTGGATCGATGACGGCAACCATAGCAATGGTGCCGTGGGTGTATGCTCACATGCAACCACTCCAGCAGTCCTTGTTGACTCAATGGTTCCTGAGCTCTCAGGAGTTCGAGTGCAAGCTTCTGCGGTGGTGGCAGCAGCCCTGTCATCTGAGGAATGGCATGCCACTGGACGATTGCTGCTGGATCCTGCTGACAATGAATGCCAGTCTTTTGGGCTGATGAGCCCATTGCCAAGGCCGTTGGACTCGCAGGGAAGAAGTGTGATCCATCACTCGAGGCAAGGGCCATCAGGTTGGCTCTTCTGCATTTTTGGTCCCTGGTCATGGGGGCTGGGCAGTTTGAGTGTTTTCAGACAATGTCACGGCATTGACTTATGTCATTTGGCAAGACGGAACAAAGTGCATCAGAGTGGCACTAGAGATGGATCTCCTGTTGGCCTGGGTGGAGAAGAATCTTCTAGCCTTGATGGCCCAGCACATAGCCTGGGTGAACAGTGTGGAAGCGGACTTCCTCAGCCGGCACTTTTTGAATCTTGGAGAGTGGGAGTTGAGTCAGGAGGTGTTTCAGTTGATTCTGCATAGTTGGGGTCGCCTCAAAATGAATCTGATGGCAACCCGCTGTAATGCAAAGGTTTACCTCTTCTTCAGTCACCACATGGAGACAAGGTTCGAGGGCATCAAAGTCCTGACCAAGCCTTGGTCAAGTCAACATCTGCTGTACATTTTTCCTCCATGACCCCTGGGGGGGGGGTCATGTGATTCAGCGTGTAGAGCACCAACCAGGCAAGATTGTTATTGTAGTTCTGGAGTAGCTACAGAGAGCGTGGTTCAGAGACCTGATGCAGCTCCTGCAGGTGCCTTCTCTTCAGATGCCTCCATTTTGTGGGCTGTTGCGGCAGGGACCGATCGTCCTGGAGTACCCGGTTCCCTTCTTGCTTAAGGCATGGCTCTGGAAAGGAGACTGCTGGCACATAAGGGATGCTCTTCAGCAGTAATCCCTACTATATTTGGTGTCCATAGGCAGTCTACCAAGCTAGCTTGTATATGGATATGGTGCCTCATTGTGTGCTGGTGCGGCACACAGCACTTGGCTCCTGAAACAGTCATGGTGCCCTCCCTGTTGGCCTTTCTGCAGGATGTCCAAGAGAAGGGCCTCTCGCTTAGCTCCCTGATGGTTCATGTGGCAGCTCTGACCTGTTTCCGTGGTCCAGTGGCAGACAAGTCTTTGGCCTTGCACCCAGATATCTCATCTTTTCTCCAGGGGGTTTGGCGTCTGCATCCTCCCCTTTGGTCTGTGATCCCTTCCAGAGATCTATGCCTGGTGCTCAGCACCCTGATGCAACCCCCTTTGAGCCGTTGAAGTGCACTGCCTTAAAAGATTTGATGCTGAAGACTTCTTTTTGGTCGCAGTATGTTCTGCAAGGCAGATCCCCAAGCTGCAGGCTCCGTCTTGCCGAGATCCCTATCTGTCTTTTTCAAAGGAGGCCGTTTCCATTCAGCCAGTACCTTCTTTCTTGTCTAAAGTACTGTCTCCCTTTCATGTAAACCAGTGTTTGCCTTCCCTCATTCTCTAAGGCTCAGTGTCGGGGGGGGGGGGAAGGATAATGATCTTTGCCTTGTGGATATCTGGAGGGTGGTTCTTCGGTACTTGGAGGTTACAATTTCAGTTCATAAGTTGGACCATCCTTTTGTGCTATTTGCTGGCCCATGCAAGGTTGAAACGACGGCCAGGTCGACTTTGGAGTGCTGGATTAAGGAGGCTATTGCCTTGGCGTATCTGTTGTGAAACCAGCAGGTTCCAGACAGTTGCATGCCCATTCTACCTGAGCACAAGCGTTCTCATGGGTGGAGCGGAACTCGGTAGCTCTGCAGACTTTGTCAGGCAGCAGCGTGGGCATCACTTCTCACTTTTTTCAAGCATTACTGCTTAGATGTCCACACGTGGGCAGACATGGCCTTCAGCTCAAGAGCTTTGTGAGCTGTGTTGTCTTCCCACCCAATAGTGTTGTAGCTTTGGTACATCCCACCTGTCTGGACTTGTCTAGCAGGATGATATAGAAGGTGACATTTTACTTACCAGTTAATGTCCTTTCCTTGAGTCCTGCTAGACCAGTCCAGTGCCCACCCCTGAAGCTGTATTTGCTCTGCTCTTCTGTTGCGGTACTCTTGGGTCCGCTGTGATTATTATACTTGACTCTGCAGATTCATCTTCTATTGACAGTCTTATGTTTCTACCTTCCTGTACATACTGTAGTTCTCTACTATTGAAAACTCATTGTTGCCCACATTTGAGATTGTGTGAGGCTTGCTCTATATCTCCTATATGTTTTGGGATAAATACTGAGAGACCTCTGGTGGCTGAGGCAAAGAGATGGATAAAAGTGATGTAATTGAAACCTGGGCTTTTCATTAATTCTTTGTCTCCACCAACCTTCTGGTAGGGGAACACAACCCACTTGTCTGGACTAGTCTAGCAGGACTCAAGGAAAGGACATTAACTGGTAAGAAAAATGACACCATATAGAGCATCATCATAGTTTTCTCTTCACAGCGATGTTTAAAGCAACTTTTGTGTTCTAATAGGTAATGCAAAAAGAATGAGTGCTTTTGCTTATATTTAGCTGTGGAGAGGGGTGCATTAAGAATATAAGAAATGCCATATGAGTTCAAATCAACCTCATCTGTGAAACCCAGTATGCTGTTTCCTACAGTAGCTAATCTAGGTCACAAGTACCAGTCAGCTTTCCAAAAGGTAGAAAGGATTCTATGCTACTTCCCAGGGGTAAGCAGTAAATTTACCCAGCCCCCTTTAGTAATGGGTTATGGACTTTTCCTGCAGGAACTTGTCCAAACCTCTTTGAAACCCAGCTACGCTAACAATTTTCACTACATCCTTTGGCAACGGATTTGAGTTTGATTATGCACTGAGTGAAAAAAATATTTTCTGTGATTTATCTTACAATGTCGCTTCATTGCGTGTTCCCATGTCTTTCTACTTTTTGAAGGATTAAACAACTGATCCACATCTCCACCATTATTTTATAGCCTAATGGTGAGAGCAGCATCCTAACAGCCAAGAGATTTGGGTTCAATTCACACTAGCACTCCTTGTAACCTTGGGCAAATCACTTTGCTCTCCATTGCCTCGGGAAAAAAAGGCCTGGCAATCTGCTTCCAGTCATACCTTACCAAGAAAATCCAGGGGCTGCTAGGTCACCAGTTGGCAACATTGACTTGCCAGCACTTAAAAACAAAAATCATATTTCCCTTCACTTGTCTCTTTTCCAAGCTGAAGAACTCTAACCTTTTAAGCCTTTTTTTGTAGGGGTATCCTTCCTACTACTACTACTATTACTATTGATCATTTGTATAGCGCTACAAGGCATATGCAGCGCTGTACAGACCTATGTAGAAGATGTTCCCTGCTCATAAGAGCTTACAATCTAGTCAAGAAAGACAACACAACTGCTGAAGACAAGGATACATCTAGGGGAATGGTAAGGGAACACATAGGAGACTAAGGAGGTCAAGCTGAACAACAACTAAGCCACCAGGACATATGGGGTAGATGTTTTCATAGCGAAAACATCCACCACCGTATTCAGAATCATCACGGCCCCGCACGCACACAGTACTTGTGTGGGGATCTCGGTACATGGACGGGAAGGGCAGAATGGAGGCGTGGTCAGCCACCACCACATACAACCCAAATTCAGGAAC
This sequence comes from Ichthyophis bannanicus, assembly GCA_033557465.1. Classification (NCBI taxonomy): domain Eukaryota; kingdom Metazoa; phylum Chordata; class Amphibia; order Gymnophiona; family Ichthyophiidae; genus Ichthyophis; species Ichthyophis bannanicus. Next base: position 534,144,651 of record CM066034.1, on the reverse strand, counting down.
GGCCTGTGTATGTTCCCGGAGATCCGTGCAGACGTACATCCCAGACCTGCAGAAACAAGGAATACAGACAGGACTTAGAAACTTTTCACTCCACATTGCATGGCGTCCCTTATGGAAGCATGGCTGTGCCAACTGTGTTCATACCGATGTGCCCATGACCTGGGGGGAAGCCGGATTGGGTGCTGAGTGCAGAGATGATATGGGGTCCTGGGATGCCATGCCATGGTGTTGTACCATCTGTGCTGTACAGGTGCATGGAATCGTTGAGCTAGAGGTGTGCTGTGTGCTTGTGATGGGGGTGTGTGTGTATGTAGTGTGATAGGGGTGCAGAAGGGGGGAGCTGATAGCCTGGTCGGCACCTGGCCCTTATGGAGGACCAGATTGTGACCAGTGGACTGTTGGCATGGTAATTGATACTGCAAGCTCCGGCATCATTGTAAGGATAGTTGTAGGCGTTCTTGGCCATGTCTTACAGTTGTCATCACTTTTGCATGCTGCCATTCAGGAGCCCTTTGGAGTAGTAGGGATTTGGTGCAACAGTCAGCTGTATCCATGGTGACCAATGACATAGGTAAACTGGTGTGGCCCCACTGCCATTCCAGCATTGCTGAACTGTGTGTCAGGATGCCCATGTGCACCAGATGTGCGTTTATGGCCATTCTGTAGCACATCTACTATACCCTCAGCAGTGGAGCAGTGTGTGGTGGCACATCTTGTTTACGGAGGCCTAACCACGCAGGGACAGGGAGTGTCTGCTACATCTACTCAGACAACACAGAGCGAGTGTGCGGCTATGTCCCTGATTCCGGAATAGTGGGTGCGTCTAATCCCAAAGTTCTGTATCAGGTATACTTCTGCCCCATCTCAGAGTTCGACGTTCACGCAGTCCAGGGGGATGTTTTGGAATCGTGCTCCACATAGATCAGGATCCAAAAGCGGCCTCGAAGAGGTGAGTTTTCAGCCTTGGATTTGAAAAGGTCCAGAGATGAAGCCTGACATACAGACTCAGGAAGTTTGTTCCAGGCATAAGGAGCAGCAAGGTGAAAGGATCGAAATCTGGAGTTGATAGTAGAAGAGAAGGGCACAGATAGAAGGGATCTGTCAGAAGAACAGCGTTCCCAAGGAGGGGTGTAGGGAGAGATAAGAGAGGAAAGGTAGTGAGGAGCAGTAGAATGTGTGCACTTATAGATCAGTAGGAGAAGTTCGAACTGGATATGGAAACAGATAGGGAGCCAATGAAGCGACTTGAAGAGAGGTTACATGAGCATATCAAGTCTGGCGGAAGATTAGCCGCGCAGCTGAGTTTTAAACAGATTGAAGGGGAGAGAGATGATTCAGAGGGAGACCAGCAAGGAGGAGGTTGCAGTAGTCTAGAATGGTGACTAAATAGTGGATAAGTGTCTTTGTAGTGTGTCCAGAAAGGAAGGGTCAAATTTTGCTGATGTTATAGAGAAGGAAATGAGAGGTTTTAGCTATCAGTTGGATGGGTGTGGAGAAGGAGAGGGAGGAGGCAAAGATAACCCCAAGATTGCGAGTGAAGGAAATAGGGAGCAGTAGAGTGTTATCCACAGAGATTGAGAAAGGAGGAGGTGGGTTTAGGGGTTAACATAAGAAGCTCGGTTTTGACCATGTTCAATTTCAAATAGCGGTGAGACATCCAGGTAGCAATGTCAGAAAGGCAGGCAGAAATTCGAGCTTGGATTGCTGGAGAGATTTCAAGTGTAGAGAGGTAGATCTAAGAGTCATCAGCCTAAAGATGGTATTGAAAATCATAGGAGAAGATGAGTGCACCAAAAGACTTCATAAAGAGAGAGAAAAGGAGTGGGCACAAGACAGACCCTTGGGGAAGACAAGCTAACAAAGAGATAGCAGTAGAGGAGGATCCACCAGCACAAAGACTGAAAGTGCGATGGGAAAGAGAAGAGAACCAGGATAGAACAAAGCCCAGGATAGAACAAAGCCCTTACAACCAAGCAAGGACAAGGTATCAAGGAAAAAGGTGGTGGTCAGCAGTGTTAAAAGCAGCAGAAAGGCCAAGAAAGATATGGATTTTGCCAGGAACAAGTCGCTGAAGACTTTGGCAAGAGTCATTTCAGTAGAATGTAGAGGACGAAAGCCAGATTGTAAAGGATCCAGGAGGGCTTGAGAGGAAAGAAAGTCGAGGCAATGGCAGTGAATCGCATGCTCAAGTAGTATAGAAATGAAGGGAAGGAGGGAGATGGGCCGATTAATTAGAAGGACAGGTAGGGTTTAGTGAGAGTTTCTTGAGAAGTATGACCACAACATGCTTGAAGGCTGCAGGAACAGTTGCAGTGGAGAGAGATAGGTTGAGAATATGTGAGATGGAATGGATGACAGTGGAGGAGACGGAGGTTAGGAGTCGGGTAGAAATAGGATTAAAAGAGCAGATAGTGAGTTTGGAGGAGGAAAGAAGTTGATGTCCTCCGCAGAGATCTTAGAAAATGAAGAAAGGGTGGCAGAGGTTGAAGGGAAGAGTTGGGAGTGAAGAGAGGATGGAGCTGACGTTGTGGGGAATTGGAATGTAATTTTGTGGACTTTGTCATGAAAATAGTTGACCCAGGTTTGAGCAGAAAAGGAAGGAAGGGTTGGAGGTGGTCATTTTAGTCACTCTTCTCTGAAGGTTTTCTAACTCCTCTCTATCCATTTTTAGATATGGTGATCAAAAGTGCACACAATATTCAAGGTGCATTCGTACCATGGAGCAATACAGTGGCATTATAATAGTCTTGGTTTTATTCTCCATTCTTTTCCTTCAGATTCCTAGCATTCTGTTTCTTTTTTGGCCATCCCTGCAGACTGAGCTGAGGGTTTCAACGTATTATCCATGATGATGTCCAGATCCCTTTCCTGGGTGGTGATTCCTAGTTTGGAACATTGCATCTTGTAACTAGTCTGGGTTGTTCTTCCCTAAAGGGTAGATTCAGATCCCTGAATAGCGGGGCTGTACATCCGGGTTGGATGTGCATCCCCTGCTATTCGCCAGGACCGAATTCAGTGCTAGCTGCTCTCCGCACATGTAGGGGGGTGGGATGGAGGCAGAGCAGGGCCGACCTAAGCACCCGGACATACAGGGCCTAGTCAGGTCAGGACCTTGTACGTCCACCGGCTGTCAGTTGCACGCCTGACTTATTCCACCCCTACCGCCCGATCCCGGCACTGGCTGCCCCTGCCGAGGATCGGGTGGTGGGGAAAGGATCTCTGTCAGTGATCGGGTATTCTGTGCTCAGGCTGGACGTGCTGATACCATGGCGACAGCACGCCACAACACCAGCACACCAGCAGGAGCACTGGGAGGGCTGGATGGGCAGGTCCCTGGATGTCTCCTGCATCAGCAAAGAGGGCATGCTGGGTCGTCTAAGTGCCCTGATTCTGCAACCGCGGGAACATATAGCTCCTGTGGTTATAAAATTGGGTACATATGTGGCCTGTCCATTTCCTGGATGTCTGGATGGCCCGGACGTGCTTTGCACAGATTTGGCCTCCACGTTCATAACTTTGCACTTGTCCACATTACATTTCATCTGCAATTTGGACACCCAGTGTCCCAGTATCTCAAGATCCTCTTGCAATTTTTCACAATCCTCTTGTGATTTAGCAACTTTGAATGATTGTGTCATTTGCAAATTTGATCACCTCACTTGTTATTCCCATTTCCAGATCATTAAATAGCAGCAGGCCCAGCACAGATTCCTGGTGTTGCCGACTATTCCTTTTCTCCATTGAGACAACAAGCCATTTAGCCCTACTGTCTGTTTTCTCTCTTTTAACCAGTTCCCAGTCCACAGTAGTATACTGCCTCCTATCTCACGATGAATGTAATGGAATAATTTGATTAGAGGCTGATACTATGTGCTTAGATTGTGGACACAGCAAGCAAGTGCCACATGGGATAGGGATTTGGAGCCCGATATTCAATGGCATTTACACAGTTTATTTCCCTCTTCCTGAACAATTGCATAATTTTCATCTACCTATTTAAGACAGGCTCAGCACAGTTTGGGGTAATTTTATAAAAAATTTAGAGTGAAAAGGTGTATGCTACGATTTCTGTGTTCTTATGTTTACATGCATATACACGGTGAACTTTTATCTGTGTCCTACTCCAGCACGCACAACACATGTATGTAAACGTAAGCACACAGAAATCATAGCATATACCATTACACAGCAGGGACTTGATTTTTAACAGAATGCTAGTGTGCAAATTCCCAAAATAAGAACCTATTTGATGCTCAGTTTATAAAGGCAACTTAGACGCTTAAGTGACTTTATAAAATAGGCACCCAGAACCAGTCTCTGTAGCTTGCACACATTTATTCCTGCCATAAAGTTGGCAAAAAGATGTGCATGTGCTCTACGTATTTTCTAAAATATATGCGTACATCGCAGTTCTGCAACTGCTATACCCCGGAGAATGCTTACGTGCAGCGCACACATAAGCATACACCATCTTGTCAGCTTACATACTTAGACACACATAAATGGCCACACAAGCTTATAAGGGCCTTTTCCATGGTAAAGCACACTTTACATGCGGAAAAACATATGCACACAAACCAAAACCTGCCTTGGAGCAGGCGTATCCTTCTGCGGGAGCTTTCAAGGAAGCTTTTTTCTAAAGGCACATGTGAGACTGTTCTCTTTTTAATGTAGACTGCCTAAATGCAGGGCCGGCTCAACCATCAAGCAAACTAGGCGGTCACCTGGAGATGGCAGCTTCTGGGGGTGGTGGCAAAGAGCAGGGCATTCAAAGCTAAGACTTAAGATCTGCCTACGGTGCCAATACCTTGAACGAACTCTGGGGCTGGCCCTGCCTAAATGCCCTGTTATAACATAAATCTCCATGTCAACATCTGGATTATCACTTACCAATATGTCAGATTTTCCACTGCATATACATGCCATATTAATTGAAACTGTGAAACCAGAGACAGCCTATTTGGGGACTTCCAAGAATTTACTGCATTTCTCCTGACTGCTTTAAACAAATACTCTATAAGAAGATAGTTGGTGGCCTCAGAAAAGATATTTTTCATGGCAAGCCCCAACCAAATGACCAATGACTACACCACTAGCTGAAAACCCATAATTTTATGTACTCAAGATTATTTACTTTGAATTAAATGTCTGTCTTCAAGGCATTGCACAAAAAAGTTAAAACAGCAAAATGAATATGAGTGGGCAAGATCATGCCAGACAAATCAAATTGATTTCTTTGACTGAATGGTCAGAGAATTTGATCATGGACATGCGCTGGACATGGTCAACTTAGATTTTGACAAATGATCTGGAATTGGGTACAAGCAAGGTGATTAAATTTGCAGATGACACCAAATTAATCGGAGTAATTAAATCGTGTGAGGATTGTGAGAAATTACAAAAGGATCTTGGAAGACTGGGCATCCAAATGGCAGATGAAATTTAATGTGGACAAGTGCAAAGTGATGCATGTAGGCAATGTTCCCTCTAATTTTCTGTAGGCTGTGTGCACATAAAATATCAGCTGTGCAGCTTTTGAAGGAAGGTTAAATTTTTGTGCACCACATAACAACACTCAGAGTTATATATTTTAAAATCTGACTACACGTCAGAATACAATATGTACACCACATTGATTTTAATCAAATTAAATGAAAATAGACGATTACTAAATGAAGCAGAAAATTTCTAGTAATTACAATCACAACTTTTAAATTTTAAGACGGCTTTGTTGTTTTCTATCAGAATCAGAACCGTAATTTTTGTGCACTCTGTTGTAAATTATGTGCGCTCGCTCGGCAAGGTGTGTGTGCGCTGTAAACGGGGGCGCTGGTCGTGAAGGTCCACAGTCTTAGCAAAGGCAAAATATTATTATGACTTGCAAAGGATTGTGGGAAATGTAGTTCATTCATACCAGAATCAGCCGTTCACAAAATAATGAGTTGTGATGCTCGAGTGTAAGCAAAGAAAAACAGATTTTATTCATGGGGTTTATTCTCCCACACAGATTTACTTGGTAACACAAAAGGACACTTGCTTCAAGTATTGTACTCAGGAAAAACAAAACATGATATAAGGTAACTGAACTTCTTAAGCAATAAATCAATAAGGACCTTGATGGGAAACAGAAAAGGTCTTTTTGATGGCTCCTGCTAATGACCTTCTTAGCAGTGCTCCAAAAGGCAAAAACAAAACCCAAAAGTAACAAAAAAACTGTTCTTTATCAAGGATAACTTTCTTCTATTCACACACACAAAAAGAAGTTTCCTTCCAGAGCTCACGTGCACTTGTGCCTGGCTCAATTACCAATAATTAGCCAGCTGCAAACCCCTTTGCTGGTTCACTCTCTCTACGTGGCTCAATCCTACCCTAAAGCTTTCTTGCAGAGACTTTTCTGGGTAGATAAAAGAACAAGTTACAGTTCCTTTTGGTGGTTGTTGTATTAGTGAGAAACTACTTTAAAACAGCAGCCTAGACAGAGAGCAATCCATGTATTCATTCTGATCATTTGATATATCTCCTTCTTCCTGAAATATCATGGAATCAATATCATGGTCTGGCTCAGAGGAATTCCTTAATTGATCACTCTCAGGATAATATTTGTTTCCCTGCTGTCTTCCTGATGAAGAGCTAGGGCATAGATCAAAGTTCATACCTGTGATCCCCTTGCTGTTAGGTTTCCTCTCCAGGTATCCTGGCCAGTAAGTAGTCCAGCTTTTATGTCCAGCCTTCCAATCAAGATCCCTGGACACTGGGTCTCTCTTCACATACCTACTTGCACCGGTCTTAGGGCCCCTTCCAAATGCAGCCGTCTCCCTCAAAGGTGCCGTCTGAGAATTCCTGGCTTTATAACCCCACTCCTCTGGCTTCCTCCAGTCCAATGGAGTATGCTTGCCTCTGGAATCACTCCTAACACACGTACTGCTGTGGGCTCCTTCTTTAGACCTCCAAGATGTCTTTCTCTTCTTCCTTCCACGTTGCTTCTGCTGTTGTAGTCCTCTCTCTTCTTTCTCCAATGGCTTCTGCTTCTGTCTCTTCTTGTTCTCCTGGTTCTGGTTCTGTGTAGAATATCCTTTACTTTTAACGTGCTTAGAGGGACACTCCACCCTAGCACAGCCCAGGTGTGCTGAATCAAGCCCTGCCCTTGGAGATGAGTGATTGGGGATTACCTCATAGCTCTCCTGATTGAACACACGTTTCCCCACTTCAGCTCTCCTAGAGGATGTTTGTAACCTGGTGCATTCTGGGTTTGGTAGTCTTTTATGAAAACATTCTGTTTTAGTATTTCTACCAGCAAAGACAGGTTGCTTGTTCAGAGCCAATTCACCTCTTTTATAGCTCCCTCCTGAACTATGATAAGCTTCCTTATCACAGCGCGCACACGCGCACAGCTTAGAGGGAACAGTGCATGTAGGGGAAATTATCGAAACAAGGGTAGACTATGCTAGGTTCTTTAAAAGTCACAACACCTGTACTCACAGTTCCAACCAGAAGCAGTAAGGAGTTATTCAAAGCTGCAACAGCATCCCACAGCGTCTCCATTGTGATATTCGTGGTTTTTTCTAACCTTCTAATACCCAGAGCAGACCCTCCACCTCCTGCTGCAGCTCCTGGCACCACTTGCGATGTCCCTGCCAAAGCAACAGCAACAGATAAGTGGGAGACAGGCACTGGTGAGCCCTCTTCACCTCCCGAAACAGGCGTGCTTACAGCCAGCTCACCGGGAGGCACTTCACCGCATGCACCAACACTTCTGGGTTGAATTGGGGGAGTCTGCGATTCGGGGAAAAGCCAAACCCCTGAAATGCTCAGCTCTGCCAGGTCATTTCCTGGTGTTGCCTCCGAAGATGCTGCTCCAGGACTCAACGGTTCAAATCCACAAGTCTGCAACGCTTGTCGGCCCTCATCGGTTGTCCCAGCATTACACGAGGGTAGGAATGCCTGTTTGTGCTTCCTCCTCCCCATCTCCAACAACCAGGTCAGCGCAGTGACGCCCAAACAGAACAATGACTGAGGAGAACAACACCGTGAGTTCACTTAGCCGCCATCTTGCCTCTTCCCCCCTCCTTATATAAGCTTTTGATAGTGTGCCTCATAGAAGGCTTATGAATAAACTGAATAGCCTTAGGAACCAAGGTGGTGAACTGCGATAGAAACCCGTGACTGATGGTAAATGGAATTCACTTGAAAGCAAGCAAGGTGAGTAGTGGAGTGCCTCAAAGATCTGTACTAATACAGATGCCATTCACCATCTTTGTAAATGACATTTCCAAAAGTTAGAAGGTAATGTTTGCCATTTTATTGATGACGGGAAGATTTGCAACAGAGTGGACACCCCAGAGAGAGTTGACAACATGAGAAATATTCTACAAAATTTAAACGAATGCTCTAATGCTTGTCAGTTAAGATGTAATGCAAATAAGTGCAAAGCGATGCACTTGAGATGCAGAAATACAAAAGAACAGTATGTGATAGAGAGTGAGAAGGTAATGTGCATGGACCAGGAGAAAGTCCTCAGGGTGATAATGTCTTGACAACCTCAAGATTGCAAAACAGTGTGACAGGGTTGTGGCCAAAGCCAGAAGGATGCTAAGCTGCATAGAGAGGGATATAATTGGCTGAAAGGAGGAGATGACAGTACCCCTGTATAGGCCGTTGGTGAGGCCTCATTTGGAGTACTCTGTTCAGTTTTGGAAGCCACATCTTACTAAGGATATAAAAATACTTGAAGTAGTTCAGAGGAAAGTGCTAAAATGGCATGGAGTTTGTGCCAGATGCCGAATGAGAAGAGACTTGAAGATCTAATATGTGTACCTTAGAGGAAAGGAGGGAGAGAGGAGATATGATATAAATGTTTAAATACTTGAAAAGTATTAATGAGCAAACAAACCTTTTCCAAAGACAGGGAAGCTATAAAACCAGAGGACCTGCAATGAAGCTGAAAGGAGGAAAATTTAAAAGCAACATCAGGAAATATTTTTTCACAGAAAGAATGCATTCCCACTGGAGTTGGTGGGGGAATTCAAAAAGACATGGGGTAAGCACAAAGGATCCCTATATAGGAAGAGGAGCATTCCTGCTCAAAGCAAAATGTAAATGGCTTTCACTCTTCAAAACGTACAGCAGGGGTAGCTGTCACAGAGCATAGACTGGATTAATTTGCACAAAGCAGCAGTTACCACTCAAAGTGAAGTGCATAGAGCAGGAGTAGCCAGGGCCAGCATGACCCAGTAGGCAAACTAGGTGGGTGCCTAGAGCATTGACATTCCCAGGGCGCTGATTGCCACTGCTGTTGCCCCATGCAAACAGGAAATCTGCGTCAGAGAGGATGGAAGTGACAGGTCACAAAGAGCAGGAAGAGCAATGCAGCACCATAGAGTTTGGGTAAGCACTGTGTTACCATTTAAATTCCATTGCCTCCACCACAGCTTCTGGAGAGGGGTGGTGGCAATGGGAGCAGCAGTGAAGCAGGGGATTTTACGGCAGGATTGAGGGCTCACCTAGGGCACCTCATATCCTTGCACCGGTCCTGTGAGTAACCTTCATGGAGCAGCAGGTACAACCCTGAACACCAAGCCAGCCTAAGGGCTTCTGACGCTCCTTGCAGGAATTCCCACCACACCGCCCCTCTCCTTCCGCTCACATCCATCATCTCACCTTGAGGGAGGGCGGCAGCAGCGTGACCCTTCCAGAGATTTGAAAGTGGTAGCTTTGGCATCCCGGCAGGCCATGCGCTTTGTTTCCCATGCGCACACTCATGGCCTGCTGATTCTGCCCCCTCCAACAGGAAGTTGCATCAAAGGGGGGGGGGGGCAGAAGCAGCAGGCCATAGGTTTCGTGCCATGGGTGCCAAAGTGCATGACCTGCCACAGGCACCAAAGTGGAAGCACAAAAAGTGAGATTAGACCTTACTTGCTAATTGATGTTCCTTAAGTTACTCCAATCCAGTCCTGGTACAAACGGGTATTCACACCCAACCAGCAGCTTGGAGACTGAACTTGTCACAACTTACGACATCACCATGTATAAGCAGCTAGCACCACTTTCCAGCCCTCAGTATCGTATTGACAAAGCAGACTCGCAGGAATAACAAATAAGTCCTCAATCACGATACAAGAAAATGATTATATGTGTAAAATTAACACTTTGTTTTGTCTTTTTCTGTACAATTACAAACTCAATTTATGCCTAGGAAGAGATTCGCTCTCCTTCCCCAGGAAATAAACAACTGTTCTCTCCTGCCACCAAAATGCCGAGCCAATGGCCCCCTTGTCTCTCTTTTTCTTTTTTGTCGGAAAGGAAACCTCCCCCGCGACTACTCCGTTCGAACTTCCAAACTAACCACAATAGATGAAATTCTTCAGGTCCAGCACCGCATTCCATGATTTGGGGGTTCCTGGGACCGGACTAGAGTAACTCATGGAGCCATAGCAAGTAAAGTCTAATTTCACTTTCCTTATTGTACTCCAGTCCAGTCCCAGTACATATGAGATGTACCATAGCAGTTCTATACACAGGAGGGACCCACAAGCCCGGCCTGAAGTACTACCAAGCCAAACCTCGTGTCCCCTGCCACCTGCCCATCGAGGCAGTACTGTTTCACAAACGAATGCAATGACGATCACGTTGCCGCTTTAAAAATATCCACTGACAGAACCAAACTGGACTCCACCCATGACGTCGCCTGAGCTCTGATCGAGTGAGCTCGCAAATCCTGAGGCAGGAGCCTACACCGCAAAATGTAAGCTGAAGAAATGGCTTTCCTGATCCACCAAGAAATAGAGGCTTTGGAAGCAGCCTTTCCCTTCTTTGGACCACCAATCAAGACAAACAGGCAATCTGACTTCTGAAACAGCTGAGTCTTCAAATAGTGCCATAGGATACGACAGACATCCAGATGGTGCAAGAACAGACCTGCTACCATTATCCCAGCCCCGGAGAATACAGGCAGGGAAACCGACTGATTGAGATGAAATACTGACAACACCTTCAGGAGGAAAAAAGGCACCAGCCCCAAAACCACTCTGTCTTTGGTCATAATGAGAAAAAGAGCTCTGCACGACAAAGCTTGAAGCTCTGAAATCCTCCTGTCCGAACATATGATCATGAGGAAGACAGTCTTCAGTATCATATCCTTTCAGGAACAGCCACTCAGAGGCTTGAAGGGAGGCTCCATCAAAACTGATAGTACCAGATTCAAATCCCATGGGGGGGGGATTACGGCCCTCAATAGTGGCCTAACATGCCTCACTGTACACAGAAAACAAATGACGTCCAGGTGCGCCCCTACAGGAACTCCACGCAGATGACCTCGATAGCAGGAGATAGCCATCAACTACACCCACAACGAACAGCTTGCAAACCCCTTCTCTGACCTCACCTGAAGGAAGTCAAGAATATTAGGTATCTTCGTCTGCATGGGACGACAAGTGTGTTCCTCGCACCAGTATTTGAAGATCCTCCAAACACGCACATACACCATTGAAGTGAATCTTCTGTGGGACATCAACAAGGTGGCAACTGCAGAGACTGAATAGCCCCTCTGTGTCAGCCTAACCCTTTCAAGAGCCATGCTGTAAGCGAGAATTGATCCACCTGAGGCATTACTATTGATCCCTGCAGTGGTAGATTTGCCTGATGTGGCAGGTGCCATGGATGGGCCACTGCTAGCTGAATGAGATCCGCATACCATGGCCAGTTTGGGGTGATCATATCACTAGGCCCTGATATGCCTCTATCTTCTGCACCACCCGATTTATAAGTGCCCAAGGGGGAAAAACATAGAGGAGCCCTTCTGTATGCCACTGCTGCACCAGCGTGTCGATCCCCTACGATATTCGTTCTCTTCACCTGCTGTAAAATCACAATGCCTTCGCCGAACTGAAGGTTGACATGAGATCCATGACTGGAGATCCCCATCGCCAGACCAACTATGGAAATATGGACTTGTTGAGCGTCCTTTTGCCAGGATCAATCCACACTACTGAGATAATCAGCCACTACATTCTCCTTGCTGGCCACGTGCGCTGCCAAGAGGGCTACCAGGTGTTTCTCCGCCAAGACAAACAATGTGCCCACTTCGCCCTCTAATTGTATGCTGCTCGTTCTCCCTTGCCTATTGATGTAGGCTACTGCCGTGGTGTTGTCAGAGAACACTCTCACGGCCTTTCATTCTAGACAGTTTTGGAACTTCTGCAGTGCCAAGAAGACCGCCCTCGACTCCAGACGAATGATTGGCCACACGCTCTCCTGCGGAGACCACCGTCCTTGCACGAACCTGGTCTTGCAGTGTGCTCTCCAACCAGACAGACTGGCATCCATTGTGAGTGGAATCCACCGAGGTGTCTCCAATGGCATGCCTGCTAAAAGATTCGTGGGTTGCAACCACCACCTCAGAGCTCTTCGAACAGCTGTCAAACAGACCAGTTGCCTGTCGAGTGGGTGGTACTGAGATGACCACCTCTGCAACAATGACTTCTGCAGTGGCCACATGTGAGCCTGCACCCAAGGGACCAGCTTGATTGCGGCCACTCTGGAGCCCAGGATCTGCAGATAATGCCATGCTGTTGGCACATTTCTCTGGAGGAACATTTCGTAACTGCTGCTGTAACTTATGCACTCTGTCCTTTGGCAGGGATACAAGGCCTAGGCTGGTTTGGAACCGAGCCTCCAGATACACCAAATCTTGGAATGGCTGCAGCAGACTCTTGGCAAAGTTGACCACCCAGCCAAGCTCTTGAGACAGGCAATAACTCTTGCCGTTACCCTTACACTCTCCTCTCAAGATTTTGCCTGAATGAGCCAATCTTCCAAGTATGGATGCATCAAAATACCTTCTTGCCGAAGAGCTGCTGCCACCACCACCATAACGTTTGTAAAGGTCCAAAAGGCAGAGCCCGAAACTGAAAATGCTCCATCGGCACAGCGAACCTCAGAAACCTCTGATGTTTGTCTCAAATAGGAATGTGCAAATACATCTCTGGAAGGTCGAGTGAGGTTAAGAATTTCCCCACCTGAACTGCCACAATCACTGACCATAAGGTCTGTAAACGGGGGTGCTGGTCGTGAATGTCCATGGTCTTGGCAAAGGCAAAATATTATTATGACTTGCAAAGGAGTGTGGGGGTTGTAGTTCATTCATACCAGAATCAGCCGTTCACAAAATAATGAGTTGTGATGCTCGAGTGTAAGCAAAGAAAAACAGATTTTATTCATGGGGTTAATTCTCCCACACAGATTTACTTGGTAACACAAAAGGACACTTGCTTCAAGTATTGTACTCAGGAAAAACAAAACATGTTATAAGGTAACTGAACTTCTTAAGCAATAAATCAATGAAGACCTTGATGGGAAACAGAAAAGGTCTTTTTTGATGGCTCCTTTATCAAGGATAACTTTCTTCTATTCACCCACACAAGGAAGAAGTTTCCTTCTAGAGCTCACGTGCACTTGTGCCTGGCTGAATTACAAATAATTAGCCAGCTGCAAACCCCTTTGCTGGTTCACTCTCTCTACGTGGCTCAATCCTACCCTAAAGCTTTCTTGCAGAGACTTTTCTGGGTAGATCAAAGAACAAGTTACAGTTCCTTTTGGTGGTTGTTGTATTAGTGAGAAACTACTTTAAAACAGCAGCCTAGACAGGGAGCAATCCATGTATTCCAACTGATCATTTGATAAATCTCCTTCTTCCTCAAATATCAAGGAATCAATATCATGGTCTGGCTCAGAGGAATTCCTTAATTGATCACTCTCAGGATAATACTTGTTTCCCTGCTGTCTTCCAGATGAAGAGCTAGGGCATAGATCAAAGTTCATACCTGAGCTTTCCTTGCTGTTAGGTTTCCTCTCCTGGTATCCTGGCCAGTAAGTAGTTCAGCTTTTATGTCCAGCCTTCCAATCAAGATCCCTGGACACTGGGTCTCTCTTCACATACCTTCTTGAACCGGTCTTAGGGCCCCTTCCAAATGCAGCCGTCTCCCTCAAAGGTGCCGTTTGGGAGTTCCTGGCTCTATAACCCCAATCCTCTGGCTTCCTCCAGTTCAATGGAGTATGCTTGCCTCTGGAATCACTCCTAACACACGTACTGCTGTGGGCTCCTTCTTTAGACCTCCAAGATGTCTTTCTGGTCTGCGTTGCTTCTGCTGTTGTAGTCCTCTCTCTTCTTCCTGGTTCTGCAGCTTCTGTGAGATCCGGTTCTCTCTGCTCCCTCTGTTCTCACCGCTCTGCCTGTTCTGTCTCTGTGTAGAATATCTTTTACTTTTAAAGTGCTTAGAGGGACACTCCACCCTAGCACAGCCCAGGTGTGCTGAATCAAGCCCTGCCCTTGGAGATGAGTGATTGGGGATTACCTCATAGCTCTCCTGATTGTACACACGTTTCCCCACTTCAGCCCTTCTAGAGGCTGTTTGAAACCTGGTGCATTCTGGGACTGGTAGTCTTTTATGAAAACATTCTGTTTTAGTATTTCTACCAGCAAAGACAGGTTGCTTGTTCAGAGCCAATTCACCTCTTTTATAGCTCCCTCCTGAACTATGATAAGCTTCCTTATCACAGGTCTCCATATGGAATCGTGGGACCTTCAGACACCAATTTACCTTCTTGAGGTTCAAAATGGGTCGGAACGATCCCTCTGTTCTTTGGAACTACAAATTAAATGGAGTATCAACCACATCCGTACTAGTCTCTGGAACCATTGCCTGCAAGGCCAAAAGGTGCAAAAACATTTGTTTTACCAGCTGTCTCTTTTTGAGCAAGGTGAATTGACAAAGGCGTTCCTGACTGACTGTGAATTCGAGGATGTATCCTTCCTTGATGATCTCCAGCACCCACTGGCCTAGGCTGTATAAAATTCCCATAGCTGACCCTCCATGGGAACCATATCCGCCTGAGCTGTCCTTGCTTCATTGTGATTTCTTGGGGCCAAGGCAGCCGAGGGGAAGAAACCCCTCCCAGATCTTCGGAAACCCTAAAAGGGCTGGCCCCTTGAAGGAAAATTCCCCCTCTGGTTAGGGGCAAAATGGACCATTCGAAATTGCCTGAAATCCCTAGTTTGCCCTCGCATCGGAGCCATAGAATGAACTGGCCTCTGCTTATCCTCTGGAAACCTACTATCCTTAGTTTCTCCCAGATCTTTCATCAACTTCTCCAAATCCTCTCTGAAAAGGAGCTTACCCCGAAAGGGAAGTTTACTAAATCAGGACTTGGAGAAGACATCCGCAGCCCATTTCTTCAACCATAAATAACACCTGGCAGCTACCACCGAGGCCATGCCGTTGGATAAACAGCGAATGAGATCATAGAAGGCATCTGCCAAATAAGCGGACCCCATCTCCCACACCTCCTCTTCCACTCTCCTTTTACTGGGCCCTGCTTCTTCCTCAAGCAGAGGCTTTGAAAGAGTTGCTGGACAGACTCATTTTGCAGCTTTATCGACAGCTCCCCTCGACCCTCCCTCACCGTGCTGCCTTCTACAAAAGGCCTTACGCATGAGGAGGCTAAACTGTGGGGAGAACCCTTCTCTTGTGGCGGGCATTTTTCATGGCCACCTCGCTTTACTTTGCACTGAGACTGCTTTACAGGAGGCAGTCCTCCTTCATCCCCACCAGCACATGCCATCACCAAGTGTGCGGGCGCTGGCCTAGACAGAGCCGCCGGAAGTTGGGCAGTCCCTTCTTCTGCTCTCGAACTCCCTGAGGCCCCTTTGAGAAGCTAGTCGCTGAGCTCAGTGTCCCCTGCCATGGCCTCTGCCCCACATCCGCAGCAGAACCCAGTGCCCTAGACTGCTGCCTTTCGGGACCCACCCGCCAAGCATGTACTTTTAGCCGGCATCCCTGTACTGCAGAGGCACAGGCTTCTTAGTTCTTTTTCTTTTTGTTCTTTATACAGCTGCTCAGATTAACAAGTTTGTACCCCAAACAACAAAAAAATGCGGGCTTTGCCAACCCCCAGAGTTACCGAGAACAAAACAAAACTAAAACGAAAGTAAAAACCCTGTATCTGCAGCGTGCCCCTGCTCAGATGCTCAGTCAATATAACAGGGCTTCGGTGTCAACAGGCAAGAGAGGGGACAGCTGTTTCTTCTCCCTGATGACTCCTTACCACGCCAAAGGCTCCGGAATCGCTGGGTACCTAGCAGCTCAGTCCTTCTAAAGGCACAGCTCCCACCTCAACCCGAGCTCTCCTTCAATTCCGGCAATCACGGCTCAGTTTTGCTTATCTTTGCTTTGTTTTTTTGTAAGCTGTAATTTTACACAAGCTTAATTACTGCTGCCTGCATGTCTTGTTATTGCCTTTTAACCTAGCCAGAAAAATACATCTAAAGACATGGGAAGGGGTGCACCTACTCCTGCCATATTACTGGGCAGACTAGATGGACCATACTGGTCTTTATCTGCTATCATTTACTATGTTACTATATTATGTTAAGTGAGTCCCCAGGAATCACACCTCTCCAGCTACTTCGAGACTGAAATACTGAGGGATGGAAGGCGGTGCCAGCTACTTCTCCATGGTGATGTCACAAGTTGTGACATACTCTGTTTCCAAGCTGCTAGTGGGGTGTGAACACCCATATGTACTGGAACTGGACTGGAGGTACGATAAGGAACCACCACTTTAAAAAAATCATGCCTTGCCACCCACCAGGGTCTGCCACCCTAAGTGACCCTGCTAAACACCTTACGCGGCAGACTAAATGGGTTAGGCTAGTCTTTATGTGCCATCATTTACTATGTTACTATATGGAAACAGTGAAGCCTGTGCCGAGTTTCACTAGCAAGAAGCTGACTTATTTGCACCAGTCTTCAACATCACTGGAGTGTAATGACAGCAGTACAAACTTTTGTATGTGTTTGTTTGCAACCTGAACTGAGTGAATTACTCCTAGCTAGTCTGTTACAAATTGAAGCTCACTCTAAATCTGAGATCTGTTGACCCACTTAGTTTTCCCATGCAATTACCCATGTCTCAGAAATTGTATGAGATTTATCTTTAAGTGAAGGATAAAATCTGAAAAACGTACCTTTGTTAGCAGAATTGGAGAAAACCTCTTCAAATTATCTTAATTTTCTTCTATAGTTAGCCTTCTAGAGTTTCTTTTTGGGAAAACATCCTGTTAGCTGTAGAAACTTCAATACTGGTTCTGTTCCAAAATTGTATACCTCCTTAATCTCCTGAGTATTCATAAACTTACCCTTATGAAATACATGGTTTGTAATGCCAGTCCCTGTTTCATTCCAAAAGCAAAACATTGTTTCCTTAAAGAATTTAGGGAATTTTGAATTACAACAAAGAGAGGCGACAAAAGGGATGGAAAGAATGTTAGCCCAGTCCAACTCAAAATTTCTTGACAAACTTGACCTACTGCAGAATTCATTAATAGTTGCTAGCCAAAGAAACTCCAGAAAGATTTTTTAATTGGTAATGTTCCTTTCCTCCCTTCTCCTCCCTGCCTCACCTTCCACAGTGAGGTGCCGTTCTTTTCTATTCTCTCATGCTCCTACTCCTATGTTCTTCTCTTTTTACTGTCCCTTTCCTGTTTGGTTACTGGCGTTCTGTTTCTTTTCCTAAGCAGCATGTAACTTTTTAAAAATTGTACACTGCTCTGATACTTGCGTGTGGGCGGTATATTAAATGCCGAATAAAGATAAAGATTTACACAGTATGAGGCCATTTCCAATCGGGGTATATCTGACCTGTCCGGATGTCTAGAATCTGTACAGGCTGGATCTGCACCCAAATCTGATTCTGCGGGGCTGTATATTTCCCCGCAGGATCAGAATCGGGTGCAGCCAGCCTGGACAGGTAGGCCGTGTCCTGATTCCGGGCTGCTGTACACCCTGCTCCCACCCTGTTCAACCAAGCTGGCGCACCTGCATAGAGCCCTGGTGCCATGGCATCCTGTCACTATGGCACCGGGATGCCATGCAGATGCCCCGATCCCTCACTATACCACAATGTTGGATTCCCCATTGCCTGACCCCTGAATAAGACTGTTGGGGCTGGGATCGGGCTGCAGGGAACCGCTGGAGGTGTCCAACCTGGTCAGGGGAGTCTGCGGGTACCGCTATCCACCGCCGTGGGGACTTATTCCACCTCTGAGGTGGAATAAGTCCCCTGCCCATCTTTGCAGGCCAGGACGTACAGGGCCGCGACCAGAATCGTCCATGTACGTCCGGGTCAGGGTCCCACCTCCGCCCTGCCCTCACTCCTCTTTCGGCCCTACCCCTCCCGCCCCCATCCAGAGCTCCCCGCACATCTCCTGTGTGTGAGCGGGGAGCTCCTACACTGACATCGGGTCTAGGGGAATAGTGGGGGCTGGACGTCCATGTCGGATATCCAGCCCACACTATTTGGGAACAGGATGATCCCCTATATCTCTGAAGCTTCTCTACACTCATCACTAACATTTTTAAGATATTTTATTTTCAGTTTTATTAAAGAATAGAGTTTATACATAACTTCACTTGCAAAATTTGAATAAATCTTCAAAACTCAAAAAATTCCAATTTGACGTTCATATTCCCATCCTCCTCTTCTTTTTTTCCCGGCCCCCTCTCTTGCCCTTTCACTGGCAGTAGCAATTCCTAACATTTTTAAGTGACTGGCTTGATGAGAAATTTTCAGATTTGGAAATAAGGTGACATTTTGCTTATCAGTTAATATCCTTTTCTTGAGTCCTGCTAGACCAGTCCAGACAAGTGAGTTGTGTTCCCCTACCAGCAGATTGGTGGAGACAAAGAACCAATGAAAAGCCCAGGTTTCAATGTCATCAGTCCTATGCCTCTGTTCGCCTCACCCACCAGAGGTCCCTTCAGTATTCATCCCCAAGTATACGGGAGAAACATGGCAAGCCTCACACAACCTCAGTCGTGGGCAACAATGAGTAATCAACAATATGTACAGGAAAGCATCAACAGAAGGCTGTCAGTAGAAGATGAACCTGCAGAGCCAAGGATAAAAAAATTATAGCAGACCCAAGGATATCCCAGTAGAAGAATAGAGCAAATGCAGTTTCAGGGGAAGGCCCTGGACTGGTTTAGCAGGACTCAAGGAAAGGACATTAACTGGTCCTGCTAGAGCAGTCCAGACAAGTGGGATGTACCAAAGCTACAACACCACTGGGCAGGAAGAAGAGACAGCAGTTTGCAAAACTATTTAGCTGAATGCCATGTCCGCCTGTGTGTGGACATACAAGCAGTCATGCTTAACAAAAGTGAAAAGTGATGCCCATGTTGCTACAAATAGCTTCAGAGACTACCGAGCTCCGCTCCACTCACGCGGACGATTGAGCTCGAGTAAAATGGGCACGCAAACACTCCGGAACCGGTTGTTTCCACAACAGATACACCGAGGCAATGGCCTCCTTAATCCAGCACCCTAAAGTCGACTTGGCCGTCACTTCACCCTTGTGTGGGCCAGCAAACAGTACAAAAAGATGGTTGGACTTACGAAAGGGATTTGTTACAGGAGGAGCACCTTCCAGACATACACCAGACAAGCTTCTTATCCTTTCCCCTACATTGCTCCTTCAGGAAGGAAGGCAGGCAAACTACCTGGTTCACATGAAAGGGAGAAAGCACCTTAGGCAAGAAGGAAGGCACAGGCTGAATGGAAATGGCCTCTTCCAAAAAGAACAGATAAGGATCTCAGCAAGACAGAACCTGCAACTTGGAAATCCACCTTGCAGAACAAACCGCAACCAAGAAGACAGTCTTGAGCATCAAATCCTTTAAGGTAGCATGCTTCAATGACTCAAAGGGTGCCGCCATCAGGGCCCTGAGTACCAGTCACAGATCCCAGGAAGTGATCACAGACTGAATGGGAATACGCAGATGCCAAACCCGCAGGAGAAAATGTGAGACGTTTGGGTGCAAGGCCAAAGAATTGCCCGCCATCATACCCCGGAAAGAGGCCAGACCTGCCACCTGAACTTTCAGGGAGCTAAAGGAAAGGCCCTTCTCTAGGCCATCCTGCAGAAAGACCAATAGGAGAACACCTTGGCTAGCTTTGTAGACCTCCTCTGGGCACCAAGCAGAGTAGAGATCACTGCTGAAGAGTAGCCCTTACATCCTAGCAGTCTCTTTTCAAGAGCCATGCCTTCATCGAGAAAGGAACCGGGTCCTCTAGGATGATCGGTCCCCACTGCAATAGCCCCCGAGACGGAGGCAGCTGAATAGGGGGTGCCTGCAGGAGCCATATCAAGTCTCTGAACCACGCTCTCCATAGCCAATCCACCGCTACTGAAACAATCCTGCCCTGGTGGCGCATCGAATCACATGCCCCACCAGGGGCCACGGAGGAAACACATACAGCAGCCACTGACTTGGCCAAGGCTGGGTCAAGGCATCAACGCCCTCGGACCTCATCTCCATGAGGCAACTGAAGAAGTAGCAAACTTTGGTATTGAAGCAGGTCGCCATCAAATTCATTTTGGGGTGACCCCAGCGGTGCAGAATCAACGAAGTGCCTCCTGACCAACTCCCACCCTCCAGGATTCAGGGTGCCGGCTCAAGAAATCTGCTTCCATATTGTCAGCACTGGCAGTGTGCTGGGCCGACAAGGCTAAGAGGTTCAACTCCACCCAGGCAAAGAGGAGATCCATCTCCATTCTGGCGCTCCTTGTGCCACCTTGCTGATTGACATAAGCCACCGCCATGGCATTGTCTGAAAACACTCAAATCGCCCAGCTCTCGACCAGGGGCTGTAAATGCAGAAGAGTCAACCTGATGGCCCTTGCCTCGATGTTGTTGATGGACCACACTGCTTCCCTGTGGTTCCAGTGGCCCTGGGCCATACAGTCTTGGCAGTGGGCTCCTCAGCCCAAAAGACTGGCATCCATCATCAGGAGGATCTAGGAGAAATCATCCAGCAGAACCTACTTCCTCAGATGACAGGTCGGCAGCCACCACTGCAGGCTGACTTTCACCATCAACGGGAGCGGAAGCCTGCGCTGGAACTCCTGAGAACCTGGAAACCATCGAGTCAACAAGGACCACTGGAGTGGTTACATGCAACCGTGGCACCATCTTTATGGTCGCTACCATCGATCCAAGGAGCTGAAGATAATCCCAGACTCTGGGGGCCTGCTGCAAACAGAACAGTGCCAGGCAGTCCATCAGTCTAATGACTTTCTCCTCTGGCAGGAAAACTCTGCCCACTTGTCAGAACATGTTCCCAGAAACTCAAGGACTGGGAAGGCAAAAGCTGGCTCTTTCCCTGATTGATCACCCAGAAGAGTCATTCCAAAAAGGACACTACTTGGGATGCCACCCAAAATGTTTCTGACAGGGAGTGGGCTCAGATGAGCTAGTCGTCCAGATAGGGATGGACACAGATCCCTTGGCGCTGCAGCTGCTACCACCATGACCTTGGAGAACTCTCTTCAGCGCACTGCTTGAATCTTGGAGCGCAAGGTTTCAATCCAGAATCACAGAATGCGCAAGTGCTCGTTGACCCCCTTGAGGTCCAGAATGGGCTGGAAGGAACCATCCTCCTTTGGCACCACAAAATATGGAGTATCTGCCCCTGCCCCACTTGTTCGGGGGGACGGGCACCTCCACTTTTAAGCGTAGCAATTTGTCCAAGGTGGTCTGCACAGTGGCATCTTTGATTGCAGACCCACAAGGGGAAATGACAAAGGCATCGGGAATCATCTCTTTGCATTGTAGGACATAGCTGAACTGAATGGTGTCCACTACCCAGTGATCCTTGCTAACCCGGGCCCATTACTGAAAGGTGAAGTGTGCTGCCCATTGGAGGAACCAGGGAGTGATTCCCTAAACCTTCATTGCGCAGCCCGAGAGGATCCTCCTCTGGAAAGGATCGTCCCTAGGCCCATGTGCTTTACAAAAGGACTGAGAATGAGCTTGAGGCCATGAAGCAGAGGGGAAAAAAGGTTTTCCAGGTCAGTAATGACAATAATCCCATGACCTCCAGGAATCCGGCCAGCGCGCCCTTGAAAGTTGGGCGGAGGCTGACAAGAAAGGGGCACCAACCTGCTTCACAGGCTCCTTGAACCTGTCTTCCAAGTGGTGATAAGATTTTGTCTCACCTAGGTCCTTCACTAGCTTCTCCAAATCAGTTTGAAACAGAAGCTTCCCCTTAAAGGCCAGTTGAGTCAACCGGCTTTGGAGGATGTTTCTGCTGCCCAGTACTGGAGCTAAAACTAATGCCATGACACCATTATCAGGGCACCATCCTTGGCCGCCAAACATACCAGGTCATACAGGCATCAGAAAGGAAGGCTGTAGCTGACTCCAAGAGGGATAGTATCATCAGGTGGAAGAGACTGAATCCACTGGAGCAGGGCTCACAACGTCAGGTTGGTACATACAGCCAGCTATAGAATAGCCGCCGCTACAGCAAACCGGCTCCTCAACAAGGAATCCTTAAGGCCGATCCACCTTCCACAGGAATGGTGGTCCATCTGGTATCCACCGTGACCTATGCTTCCTCCTTGGGAATTTCTAACCACTCAACGTGCTCCTCCTCCGGGAGAGCATAGATGATCTTATACATTCTTAACCCTTTAGATAGGGAGTCAGGGGAGTCCCACTACGACCAGATCATATTCTTGATCACCTCCAGGAAAGTTAAGACAGCAGTGAATTTCCACATCCCTTGAAGGAATGGATGTACCTTCGACTCCTGCCCCATTCCAGAAGCATCCATCAAATTCAAGGTGGATGAGACCCTGATAATCATTGCTCCTCCTTCCGGAATAGACGGATCACGCCAGCCTCTGCATAATTTTCTGAAGGTGAGAGCACTTTCTCATCCACATCAGAGCCCAGTACCTAGCCATCTGAATCCGAGGCATAGTCACATCTCGGATAGTGTCCATCTGTTCCCCATCTCCAAGGAGCACCTCTCACCAGAGACACTTAGCCAAAAGTAATTGAACAGGGCTTCTACTTTCAGCCTGCCCGGCACGAGACTGTGTCCGGGGGTACCTAGAGGCTGCAGGGTCTGAATTACCATGCCATAAAGGCCTGTTGCAAAAAGGAAAAGAATTCCAGGGAGGACAATCCAGATGCTCTCCTCACGGATAAGGCTCCCCAACATCAGGGGGCATAAATGCCACAGACCTCTTAGAAGATGAAGAGCAGCTCACAGGACAGTCCCTCCAGCTGGCTGAATATCCTGACCCTTAGCACCATCTGTCACCTCCTGCCCTGAGGCAGATAGAGTCGGACTAACTATATCCCCTGGCTGAGACGGGGAAGGCATGCCCTCCAGGCATGACTCAGAAGCTGCCATACAGGAAAGTATCAATATCGGAACATGTAGCGGCGGCACCCACGGATATTCAGCAGCACCAAGTGTGTTAGTGCAGCTGAATATCTCGCTAACCAGATTTTACGTGATTTGCTGATCTCCAAACTCTGTCAATGCCTTTGAATATCCGTCCACCCGTCTCCGGTGTTATTAAGTTCTTAAAAGCTTTCAGGAATACAAATTGGTAATCACTCAAAGAGAAAGTTGCTCTGTGGAAGTATAAATGGCAGTAATTCCTGCCTAGCCACTATTAGTCTTGGGGCAGTAAAATTTTAAGATGCTGGTATTATTTTGATGTAGTAGTTTCCTTCTGGCCCTTTTACTTCCAGCTCAGATGGGATTAGCAGCAGTGAGCCTTCATTCTCAGTCTTGTGGCACATGGTGAAAGCACGTTGCCAGCTAGCTCAGGGCCATAACAACGCAAGATGATTCCCACACTAACTATGCAATCTGCATTCGGGTTGCAAGTGGGCGGGTTGGGGTGGAGAGTGGGTGTAGTGAACTCAGAGCAGTTAGCGCTATGTTCACACTGTGTGCTGACTGCAGTAGGTGGCGTTAGTGCACCCGCGCTATTGCAGCGCACACAAGGGGCAAAGGGCTCCTTGTTAACTGCTGGGGAAATGCTTTCCACATCCCCGACAATTAACATGGGTGTGTTGCATGTAACATGCTATGGTTTCGGCACAATTGGCAAGTTACATGCAACAACTTAGTGCCCATAGATAAAAGATCCCCTTAGTGTCACAAATTGATCCATCTAGTCTAGCTCTCTGGAACATGAAATCAGCACTAACTCACTTGTCATCAATAAGGTAAGAGAATGTTTACTATTTACTTACTTTTTATATACGTCAGTTATCAGGTTTTTTCACCATGAGTTTTTAATTCGCACCTTACATATCTAACCTAACAGCTCTCTTATTCAGCTTAATCCAAACTATACTTTTTGAATAGGCAATAAAGTTTCCCTCCTGCCAGTTTGGCTGATTATTTCTTCTAGTGCCTTGGTCAGTAACCATTCCTAGCCTACATAAAGCCCCAGGGCTGGCACTGGGAGGGGGAGGGGACAAACAGGGCAGGTGCTCTGGGCCCCACGGATTCAAGTGGCCCCGAGGAGTATAGGCAAGGATAGCTTTGTTGTGATATGGCTGTATATAGTCAAAACTGTGGCAGTTGGCAGATGTGGAAATAAAAGAAACTACAAGCCAAGGTCTGTCAACACAATCACCCTTCAAAGACCCTGCTGGTCCTGCCCCTCTGACACTTCCTTTTTGTGTCAGGGGGAGGGACCATTAGGATTCCATGCTTGTTTCTTTTATTTACGTTGCTTCCTTCAAGTTCAGTGAGATCTGCAATAGTGGTGGCCGCTGCAGCAGAAGGGGAAAGGATTTGAAAGGATTGCATGGCAGGGAGGGAAGCAAGATAGAAGATAATGGACATGGGGTAGGGGGGCCAAGGGTGACAGAGGGGAGATTCTGACATGGGGGAGGTGGACCTAGGGAGATGGAGGAGAGATGCTGGACATGGGAGGATAGGGAGAGAAAAAGGGACAAATGATGGACATGAGGGGATAGTGGGAGAGAGAGGGAGAAATACTGGACAAAGTGGATGCTTGATGGGGGAGAGGAGAGAGAGGGTATAGATGAGATGGGGGCAAGAGAGAGAGGGGGAGAGATGTTGAATGGGGATACGGAAGAGTTGGTGAGACTGGAGAAGGAGAGAGAGATGGGGAATGAGAGGGCTGGTGTGAGGATTGAAAAACTCTAGATGTAGTAAAAATGGAAGACCGAGGGCTGGATGATAAGAAGGAAGAATGAAATCTGAGTGGATATTGAGAAAAATAAATGGAAGAAAGTTGAAAGCAAAAGCTCAATATCAGTGATAGATATAGGGGAGGAAGTGAAGAAGACTAGAGGAGAGAGAGAATAAATGGCAAATGGACAGAAGACCCTGGAAAGAGTGTTAAGGGAAAGCAAAGGAAAGCAGAAACCAGAGACTGAGAGCAACACGATTAGAAAAATAAAATGGTCAGGAAACTAAGGTAGAAAAAAAATAATTTATTTTCAATTAATGTTGGGAATATGTGAAGTTTTTGGAATTTACATATGCTAGCTTTTTTTTGGTACTGTACAGGGGAAATGCACCTCTTTCTCTTTCTCTGGTGTTCCACTGCAGGCGGAATCTGGCTTTGTGGGGTTTCTGTTTTTAGTTTGCGGTCACTTACTTTGTGCTTGTTGAAGATCTTTTTGTATTCTGCATGTGGGACTGATGGCAGGTATTCTGTTAGTACTAAATGACTTGCTTAGTTTTTCCAGTAAGTATACGGATGTTCTTGCAAACACTGCAATATTTATAGCAAATGGACAGGAGATTCTGGAAAGAGAGTTAAGGCATCTTGCATAGTTGGGTTTAAAAGAAGTTTAAACGAGTTTCTAGAGGAAAAGCCTTATAAATAAATATTAGCAAGATAGACGGGGAAATCTGGAGAGGGGAGGACAAGGAGAGGAGAGGGGATTGGGGTCCCCTCCTTTATTTCTGCCTTGGGCCCTTGTATGTCTAACACTGGCCCTGTACGGCCCTGTGGCACAACCTTAAACCAGGATGTACTTCTGGCAGCACTATATTACTTTTTCTAGCATCCATCGGTTTCCCATACAGGCAACCAGCCCCAATATTCAGAACTACCAGATCAATGCTTTACTATAGTTTCTAAAAAGGAACTTGTACAGCTTCCATAAACTCTGACAATGCCTTAATAATACAACATAATTCTTTTCAGCAAGCTCTGGTTTGAGAACTAAGTCTCAACTGCATTCCACCTCTTGGACTTTCTCCTGACCCATGTTGCAGCTTTTTCCTCTTTCCTTCTCCTTTGCTTTTCCTCTCTGTCTCCTCTGCAGCAATCCAGCTTTTTCTTCTTTTTACTAGCAGCTGCTCAGTTACCTTCAGCTGTCCTCTGAGCCCTTGCTACTTGCTGACTACATCTCTCAGACCACCTGCTTCTGTGAGCTCACTTGCTGTCTGTTCAGAGCTCTTAGGAACTTCAACTCCCAACATTCCCATGAGCTCACTTTCTTTCAGAACTATTCTATGCTCCCTGGAACTCTCTCTAGCGCCAAGCTGCTGCATAAACAGTGACATACTGCCCAATGTGTCATAACAGTCATCATTGCCGTGGCAATACTACTATTAATCATTTATATAGCGCTACAAGGTGTATGCAGTATTGTACAGATACATATAAAAGATGGTCCATGCACGTTAGAGTTTACAATCTAATCTGGGACAGGCATCATGCAATAGGGTTCCTTTTGGAAAATTGTAGTCATGAACCCTGTATTTGGTCAGCAGCTGTCACCCTTCTCCTGCTGCCCTCCACCTTCACCCCTCTGGGTTGTGGATAGGGTTGCTAACTGGCTACAGATGTGTCCGACAGGGTTGATCCAGTATAGGATTTACCCTATTGCATGCAGGGACATGTAGTCTTGCTTTTCTTATGGAGTGCAATGGAGAAATCAGAATTACATGTCACTGCATGCAATGCGGTAACCCAGGATTGGACCAAGCCTGTCCGATGCATCTGGAGCTAGTTGGTAACCCTAGTTATGAATGATGCCTTCACAATATCCTCAGCCAACCAACTGAGCAGAAACCCAGTCTCCTGAGACTGAATCTGCAACTTTCCACATCCCAGTGTACATCTACTTGCCACATGAGCCAACGGATTGTTTAATCTTTGCTCAAAGAGGCAGAAAGTTTAGTAATTATCATTGCTCCAAGCTATTTGTAATGTATCTCTTCCTTCCCACCCAGATAGTTCACAGTCCCAGCGCCACGCCAAAGAAAAATTCCGATCTTACAGATTTTCTTTATTGCTTTCAAATTCAGTGCTAACATCTGTTGTATCCAAGTTTAATTTCATAACCAAATATTTCAGTTATTACAGAGCTTGAGGATAGGCATGGAAAGGGTATGTCAGAGTTTCCAAGTTACCCAGTTCGGATTTTTTTCCAGTTCTGGTTTTAAAGTTGCATTGCAATGCAGTATGGTATTTGTAGTCCCTGATTTTATCCATTGGAATTAGTGCTGCAGGCCCCATAATGCATCAGAATGAGATTGTCAGAAATCCAGGACTAGCTTAAAATCTCACTCCTAGAACTGAGTAACTTGTCAATTCTGGTATGTACTGGAGAAAATTAAGGGGGATCTTGTATATGCTTTTACCCTAGGATGGTGGCATACAAAGGAGAAAGACAGACTGGCCTGGATAATTCTTGCAGATGGTCACTGTCTGTGATTGGGGGGCGGAATAGTTATCCTTAGCTGTGTGGACAGAATAACTGGGAAGATGGAATAGTCTTTTTTTTTTGCCATTATTTGCCATTTAGTTGTTTCCAGGGCTGGTCCCAGATTTTGTTCAGGGCATTGGCGTCTAGGGAAATTGTAAGCCTTATGCCGCTCCCTGGCTGGCAGAATCTACTCTTTAGCTTTGAATGCATTGCTCTTTGGCATTGCTCCCCACCCTACCCTCCAAAAACGAAGCTTCTACTTTAAGCGGCCACCTAGATAACTGATTTCAGGGGAAAATAAAGAGGTACACGTACTAAATTTAGGACACTGTCAGCAAAAAAAGTGATTACAAAATCAAGACCCTACGGCACCTGAGACCCATGTTGGAACCTGAGATCTTCCGCACAATATTCCAAGCGCTAGTTACACCCCATTTCGACTACGCAAACATCATACTCCACGGCCTCCCCAAGAAAACCCTAAACCCACTACAATTAGCTATGAATGCAGCCGCCCGAGTCCTGTGTGGAACATCAAGGAGAGAACACATAACCCCCATCCTAAGAGAATTCCACTGGCTCCCGATAAGTTGTAGGATCTCATACAAAGCCTCCTCATTACATTCAAATCCTTTAATAAAATATCTCCCTCCTCAATTTCAGACCTACTCACTCACATCCCCAACAACAGATCTAGGAGACCATTAGCCGTCAATACGCTAATTATTCCGAGAGAAACCTTAAAATGTACACAATCAACTAATAATAGGGCATTTGCGCTCTATTCCCCTAGATGCTGGAACAACCTACCCCCCAACATCAGATCAATCAACGACCTCAATCAATTCAGAAAAGCCACCAAAAGAGTTGGGTTTTTGTTATAAAGCCTTCCGCTGAAGGCCCACCATTCTTGTTTTTTATTTATTTAACACTTATTTATATACCGTTTTTTCTACTGGGGTTACCTGTTACCTTGCAGGCTTCTGACCTCCACTATTTTTTCTACAGGTTTATTACCTCCACTTTGCAGTGAGGTCCTCTTCGAGGTTCCTCTACTGGGTCCCCAGTAGATCCCATGAACCTCCATACTCTGTGAAATCCTGTTAGGGGAGGTCCATATTGCAATATTTCATTTCAATATCATTGATGACAATTATCATCCACACAGGGACTTCTTGACTGCAGTCCTATGCTAGGTTAAGCTGTTTCCACAGCACCTTTCTCTTTCAACTCCTACCCTCCATCCTCAGGATGCCTGGTGTTATTAGGTATAGCATGTTCCAATCTAGGACATGCTGGGACTCCAGGCATCTCAGCTTGGGAGTCCCCATATGTGAAGACTCATTCCTGCTTGTTCCTGGAGATAGCACAGTTACTTACCTGTAACAGGTGATCTCTGGGAACAGCAGGAATAAGTCTTTACAACCCACCCTCCTCCCCTAGGAGTTATATCTCTATCTATCTTTCCTTTCCTCTCTCTCTCTCTCTTTGTCTCAGCTTTAAAACTTAACTGAGGAGAGGCAGTTGGGAAAGGCGGGAAGGCAGCACGCAGGCGTGGTGGGATGCTTCCAAAAGCTCTTTGATTGGACGCTGGGAAGCGTTCCCGCGCGGACTCCGTCGGTACCGACGTACCCATATGTGAAGACTTATTCCTGCTGTTCCCAGAGATCACCTGTTACAGGTAAGTAACTGTGCTAAACCCTCTTGCAATACCTTTGAATTCTCTACTAGAGTATCTTCTGCATCTATCCCATGCAGGTCTGAAAACGAATTCAGTAAGAGTCCATTTGAGTGCTATTGCAGCGTCCCTCAAGCCTCTCAATGGACACCCTATTTCCTCTCATCCTCTTATTGCAAGATTCATGAGAGGCCTAACTTTAACTAGACCTCCCATTAGGCCTCCTCCGGTGGCATGGGATTTAAATCTGGTTCTTGGTCAGCTTATGAAGCCTCCTTTTGAACCCTTAGTCACCACCTCCTTGAAATTTCTTTCCTGGAAGGTTATTTTCCTCATTGCAGTCACCTCAGCTCGCCGCATCAGTGAGCTGCAGGCCTTAGTGGCTAATCCACCTTATACAAGGTTCCATCATGATAAGGTAGTTCTTAGGACCAATCCACACTTTATGCCTAAAGTGGTCTCACCTTTTCATCTTAATCAAGAGGTATATTTACCTGTCTTTTTTCCAGCTCCTCATGCATCAAGTGCAGAGAAGAATCTTCATACTCTGGATTGTAAAAGAGCTCTTGCCTTTTACTTACAAAGGACACAGAAACATAGAAAGTCTTCCCAGCTCTTTGTTGCTTTTGATCCCTCTCATTTGGGACTTCCAGTCTCTAAGAGGACACTGTCCAATTGGATTGCTCAGTGTATTTCTTTCGCCTACCAGAGTAAGAACCTTTCTCTGGAGAGCCATGTCACAGCTCATAATGTGAGGGCCATGGCCGCCTCTATGGCTCATCTAAATTCTGTGTCCATCGACCAGATCTGTCGAGCAGCCACCTGGGCCTCGGTTCATACCTTCACAGCCCATTACTGCTTGGACAAGGACTCCCACCGGGATGCCTTGTTTGGTCAGGCTGTTCTCAAACACCTGTTCCATTCTTAATCAACTCCTACCCTCCATCCCTGGATAGATGCCTGAGATCCATAGGAGGAGGTAGAACCCTTCCCAGGGTCTCATATCCTTGGGGATCTCCCAGGCATCTTAGCTAGGGAGTTCCCATATGTGAAGACTCATTCCTGCTTGTTCCTGGAGATAGCACAGTTACTTACCTGTAACAGGTGATCTCTGGGAACATCAGGAATAAGTCTTTCACAACCCACCCACCTCCCCTAGGAGTTGTATCTCTCTATCTATCTTTCCTTTCCTCTCTCTCTTTGTCTCAGCTTTAAAACTCGAACTGGAGAGAGGCGGTTGGGAAAGGCGGGAAGGCAGCACGCAGGCACTGTGGGATGCTCCCAAAAGCTTTCTTACTGGACGCTGGGGAGCGTTCCCACGCAGGCTCCGTCGGTACCGACGATCCCCTTATGTGAAGACTTATTCCTGCTGTTCCCAGAGATCACCTGTTACAGGTAAGTGACTGTGCTTTCCACCGGCACACTGAGCAGTGCGCAGCCTTTATACCACAGTCGGGGAGGTATAGGCTGCACGTCCGTGGGGGTGTCAGGGGTACGTACACAGGCCATTCCTGCATACGCTTTGTACATCCGTTAACTGGCCACTCCCTCGCTCTGCCCCCTTCCACCCACATACAGCGCTCCCCGCACAAATGCTGTGTACATGCAGGACACTGGATGCAACATACAGTAGGGGGGGCTGATCGCAGGTTATCCATCCAACCCACATGTACACAGGCTCTATTCGCTGTTCAGAATGCACCCTTTAGTGAATTTATTTTCAACCAAGGGACCTGGTATACAGCAGTAGGTATATCTAATCAAAAGGATACCAAATGAAAATGGTAAGTCAGAGTGATACCATTTCAGTGAACTTATATACCATTGTGAACTTTAATATATAACAATGATGAATTAACAAGAGGGGTCTTTTTGCATTACTTGGATAAACAGTGAAATAGAATCTGGAAAAATACCTCTAAATTTACTTGAATTGCCCTTGTGCTGTTCAATCACAATCTGAAGAAAAAGGTCGTTCACCTTTATAGAAAGCACCCACTGCGCGCACACAGTAAAAAAGTAACTCCTTTGGAGTTCTGTGTCTCATTTCATCAGTCAGCATGCTACTTCAGTCACTCCATGATCTGTGGACTAAAATTTGGATGCAAGTGGCATTCTTCAAAGTATAGGTTGAGACCTTACACCAAAGCAAACATTTGTTTCCTCGGCACTTAGGGGGTAATTTTAATGCAAATCTTGTTCTATTAATAAAACGAACACAACATCACCATCAGAGCGCATAGAAACACACCCTACGCTGGTGATATAACAAAAGTGACAGTTGAGAAAACATTTTTTTTCATATTTTTAAATTCCTCTCGCTAACAACTCACTCCATCCCCCCTGTCACCCATCCCATCCCCACCAACCCTGCCCATTCCCGTAATGATCAAGTCTTCAACCAACCTAGAGTGTGGGAATCCTTACACACCCCAGGAGCACACAACCAACCTTCACTCCAACCCCACCCCAACCTCCCCCCGTACCCCCCTTAACAGCATAACTAACTTCTAGCTTCTACCTTCCACAACTATTCTTCAACTCAAGAGTGTAACTGGGGCTCCCTCCAATGGAGGATAGGCAGGGGATATCCCCAGTATCCAAATCCTACCCCTCCTTAACTTTATTGCTTCTCCAAACTCTTAGAACATTAGCAACTCATTACACATCCTGGAGGTCAAGGAATGAATGTAGGCCCCCCATAAAGCTACAAATTTATCCCACTTAACTTCCTTACCCTGGGAAGCCAGTCTTTCCATTATCATAAGGACATGAAAGAAGTTCCTCCATTTCCAAAAGGAGGGAGCCTCAACCACTCGCCAGTGCAACAGTATACACTGCTTCGCAGTTAGGCAGACTTTTGGACCAGAAGCCTGGGAGCCTTATTCCAGACCTTCAGGCTAGTTGGCCATTGCGAACCGCCACCGCCAAGGTTATCACCACCCTTGGAAAGCATCGTACCCAAATAGATTGCCACTTGCTCCCAAAATCCCCAAATTTTAAAGCATCTCCCCCAAAAAGTGTCCCATATGTTCCAGGGACTCCTGACAATGCAAACATTGGTCGGATGCAGAAATGTCCACCCAAAACACTCTCTTGGGGGGTGATATGCCCTTGTCTAATTACTTGCAGGTACAGCGCACCAGCTCCGGAATCCAGGCTATCACACGCACTATCTGCTGCCCCGCTGCAGAAATAGCCGTCCCTCAGTGAGCTGCCAGATCATCACATTGCCCAACCAGGATGAGCTCCCATACTTTTTTATAATGCATAAAAATTGACACAACGCTCAAAAAACACTCTTACCCTTCTGCCCGAGCACTCACAAGACTATCAGCTGACAAAGAGCCATCCTAATGTCACATCTGCAAATATGCATAAAAGCTCTTTAAGTCTTGCCATCAGACTTACTGTACACATGCTCATCAAGCCAGACAGCTCTCCATTAACTAAAACTGACGCCTTATGAGAAAAATTGGATCCTTCTTTCTTTCCCAATCATATCTCCCCCTTACTTGGTTTGCAGCTTGTCGTGCTGTGAGGGCTTGTGTGTATCAGTGATGCTGAGAGCTAAGCTATCAGTAGCTTAGCTACTAGCAGGGTCTCCCAAGATAGACAGGTCTCAGCTGAGGTGCCAGACTAAGACAACCCACCCATCTGGGCAGCAGCAGAAAGGGACGGTGTTGCAGTGGAAGATCACATTTTTGTGAAAAATGTAACAACACTGAAATTAACTGTGTGGAAGAAAGGCTTGGCAAATCTACTTCTGTATCTTGCACAAAAACCCAATGGATAGTCAAAAAACAAATTGCACTATAGTACTGGAAGATGAGACCCCCAGGTTGGAAGGCACTCAAAATGGCTACTGGGGATGAACTGAAGACTTTTCAGAGTAAAGCCAGCATTTTATGATGTGGTTGGATCTGCTGATGTAGCTGTACATGAAATGAGAGTCAGAAGTTGCAAAGATGTCTTACATATTGGGACATGAAACGTACAAAACATGAACCAAGGGAAGTTGGAGGTGATCAAGAATGACCAACTTAATCTGTTGGGTGTCGGTGAACTGAAATGGACTGGCTTTGGGCACTTGGCATCTTATGAACATATGATCTACTGTGCTGGAAATGAAAGACAAAGAAGAAATGGTGTTGCATTTATAATTAAGAAGAAACTTGCAAGAACTGTAATGAAATACAATGCAGTCAGTGAACGATTATTTTCTATTTGTCTACGAGGAAACCCCATCAACACAACTATAATTTGGGTATATGCTCCAACAACAGCTACAGATGAGAAAGACATTGATGAGTTCTATGAACAAGTACAAGCTGAAACTGACATAACTTACAAACAGGATATCCTAATAGTCATGGGTGACTGGAATGCAAAAGTTGACAACAAAGAAGAAGGCAACGTGGTTGAAAAATATGGACTTGGCAACAGAAACGAAGTTGGAGAAAAACTGATAGAATTCTGCAAGACCAATGATCAAACACCTTCCAGCAACACAAGCGGCAACTGTACAAAGGTTTGGACAAGTTCCTGGAGGAAAGGTCCATAAACCACTATTAAAAAGGGACCCAGGATATCAATGCTTGACCCAGTACAAGCATTGTGGAACCTGTGTCTTTTGGGGATATTGCTAGGTACGTATGACCTAGATTGGCCACTGTTGGAAACAGGATACTGGGCTTGATGGACCTCGGTCTGACCCAGTATGGCATGTCTTATGTTCTTATGTTCTTACATGTGGACTTCACCCAATGGATTGTACAGAAATCAGATTGACTACATCTGTGGAAGACAGTGATGAAAAGCTAGATAACATTAACAAAAACAAAATCAGATCACCGACCACTAGTATGCAAACTCAAGCTAAAATTTAAAAAGAGCAGGCCATTCATTAATGTAGCAAAATATGACCTTGAGAATATACCACTGGAATTTAAAGACTGCCTGAAAAATCAATTTGCTGCTTTAGATATAAATGACAGAGTTCCAATAGAGTTATGGGATGACATCAAGTAGGTTGTATTGGAAGAAAGCGAGAAGTTTCTACATAAGGCACTCAAATACCACCTCTTCCTTCAATACTACCCTACCAGCAATTGAACCAAAAGAAGTGACACACTCTTTAAACCACCCTTCCGTGCTTTATATTACTATGACTCTATTCTGTTCTATGTAAATATCTCATGTATATAGTTTAACCCGGTTCTCCAAGTTGGTACTCCTGTTCGATGTAAACCAAACAGCTTGTTGTTATGGTCTTTATGTTATAATGTAAACCGCGCTGATGCCGAATAGTGCGGTATATAAGAACTTGTAATAAATAAATAAATAAATAAATAAATAAATAAAGGTGAAAAAGCAAAAACGACCAAAATAGATGACGGAAGAAACTCTGAAAATTGTCCAGAAATGCAGAGAAGCTAAAGTCAGAGGAGAAAGAGAGGAAATCGCAGAACTCAACAGATTTCCAATGTGCAGCAAGACAAGACAAGGAAAAGTACTATAATAACACATGCAAAGAAATAGAATCAGTAACTATTAGAGGAAGAACAAGACCAGCTTTTCTAAAGCTCTGAGAGTTAAAAAAAAAATCTCAGCCTCAAATTGGAATGCTACAAGATGTTCAAGGATCCATGTTGAATAATGCTGAAAAGATCAAAAAAAGGTGGAAAGAATATACAGAATCATTATACCATAAAGATCAAGTGGACCAACAGCTGTTTCAACCTGTACCTTATGATCAGGAACCATTGGTGATGAAAGAAGAAGTCAAGCAGTATTGAAAGCCTTATCAAAGAACAAAGCACCGTGTATTAGTGGCATTCCATTGAAGTATTACAGTAATCGGATGAAGCTGTTACCATACTTACAAGGCTCTGCCAGGAAATTTGGAGGACAGCCCTCCCCCTCCTCTAGCCCCATCTTTCTCTGACTCTCCTATACCCCTGGTTTCCACCTTCCGCTATCTAGGTGTACTTTTTGATTCCGACCTCTCCTTTCAAGCCCACATCTCACATATCACTAAGACCTCCTTCTTCTTCCTTCGTCAAAAACGTGCAATTCGCCCCTTCCTCACTCCCTCCGCTCTTGCCACACTACTTCTGTCTCTCGTCCTATCTCGCGTTGACTTCTCCAATTCTGTTTTCACTGGCCTCCCGAAATCCCAACTCAACAGATTACAAAGGATCCAAAATACTGCTGCCCATATTGCCACTCACTCCTCCCAACGTGATTATGTCTTACCCCTGCTTCTTCAACTCCACTGGCTACCGCTACCCTTCCGTTCCCAGTTTAAACTACTTACTCTTGTCCACCGGGCTATCCACACCAGCACTCCACAGTACCTGGCAGACCGCAACACTTTTAACACTCCCAGACATACTCCTCGTTCATTCCATCTGAACTGCCTCACTCTCCCTTCCCCCTCTCTTGCTCACCTCCAGTCCACTCGCTCCTCAGCCTTTTTCTTTGCAGGCCCCGCCCTCTGGAATTCCCTCCCCACTTCCCTCCGTCTCGAGCCCCATCATCCCACCTTTAGGCATGATCTAAAGACCCACCTCTTCTCCCTGGCCTTTGACCTTCCCTCCCCTTTTGTGTGATCCTAATCTCTAAGTCTCGTGTTGTGTCCCATCCTCCTCTTGCTTTCCTTTCAAAGATTGTAACTTCTTTTTCCTCCCTTCTAGCCTAGTGCTTTCTTTAACTGCTTGTATATCGTGAACCGCTCTGCCTCCCCTGAAGGGCAGTATATCAAATTTAATAAACATAAACATAACATTAACATGGCCAACTGACTGGAAAAGATCTGTGTTTATACAAATACTGAAGAAAGGTGACCAGACTGTGGAAATTATTGCACAATTGCTCTGATCCCACCTGCCAGCAAGATTCTACTCAAGATCATTCAGCAGAGACTACAGCCCACTGTTCCCTCTAAGCTGTGCGCGTGTGCGCGCGCACACACCTCGTCGAGTGAGCGCACATACTTTACAACAGAGCGCACAAAAATTACGGTTCTGATTCTGATAGAAAACAACACAGACATCTTGAAATTTAAAAGTTGTTGTGTATTTACGTTTTTCACAAGTTCTACAATATTTTCTAGTGCAATCAATGTGGTGTACATACTGTATTCTGACGTGTAGTCAAATTTTAAAGTATATAACCCCAAGTGTCATTATGTGGCGCACAAAAATTTAACCTTCCTTCAAAAGCTGCACAGCTGATATTTTATGCGCACACAGCCTACAGAAAATTAGAGGGAACATTGCTACAGCCATACCTGGAACGAGAACTGCCTGAAGTGCAAGCAGGGTTAAAGAAAGAGCGAGGAACGAGAGACATCATTGCATATGTTAGATGGATTCTTGAAAAGACAAAAGAATACCAAAATGATATCCATATGTGTTTTATAGACTATAGCAAGGCTTTTGACTGTGTTAACCATAAGAAACTTTGAGCCACATTAAGAAGCATGTATTTACCAGAACACCTGATCATTCTCTTGCACAACCTTTACATTGATGAAGAAGCAACAATTCAAATGGAACAAGGAGAAACAGAATGGTTTAAAATCAGCAAAGGTGTATGACAAGGCTGCATACTTTCTCCCTATCTCTTTAATTTATATGCAGAACAAATCATCAGAGAAGCAGGATTGTATGAAGACAACAGAGATGCAAAGATCGGTGGGAGACTCATCAACAACCTTCGCTATGCTGATGATACCACATTACTGGCTGAAAGTGAAGATGATCTGAAACATTTGCTTCTCAAGATCAAGGAATATAGTCTTAAAATGGGTCTGCACCTTAACGTTAAGAAGACAAAGATCCTGACAACTGCCAAATCAATAAGTTCATCATTGATGGAGAAGAAATTGAAATAGTGACAACCTTAACTTACTTGGATCAACAATCAATAAAGAAAGAACTAGCAGTAAAAAAAATCTGAAGATGTACTGCTCTTGGTAGAATGGCTATGAAGGACTTAGACAAGGTTTTCAAGAGCAGAGATGTCTCTCTTATACAAAGATTTGACTTGTCCAGGCCATGTTCTTTTCAATAATGTCATATGGATGTGAAATTTTGACACTGAAAAAGATAGACAGGAAGAAAATTGATGCCATTGAATTATGGTGCTGGCGATGAATACTGTGTATATCATGGACTGCCCAAAGAACAAACCAGTCAGTACTAGAGGAGATCAAACCTAAGCTTTCCTTAGAAGTTCCGATGACAAGACTTTGACTTTCTTACTTTGGACACATCATGTAAAGAGAGAGATCATTGGAGAAAGATATAATGCTTGGCAAGGTAGAAGGTCACTGTAAAAGAGGAAGGCCGGCAATAAGATGGATCGATACAATAACAGCAGCTATGGATACCACTCAATCAACAATGAGCCGCTTGGCTGAAGACTGAATAAAGTTTAGATCAACTATCCAGAGGATCGCCAGGAGTTGACACCAACTCAACGGCACTTAACAGCAACATCATATCTCCCGTATTCCTCCTTTCCTCTAACGTATACATATTAAGAACTTTGGGTCCAGTATTTAAAAGGCATTTACATATGATACAGACCATGAAGCTGCAAGGGGGTAAACTGAAAGGCAACATCGGGAAATACTTTTTCACTAAAAGGGTGGTGGATTCTTGGAATGCCCTCTTGATGGAGTGGTGGGGCAAATACAGTGACAGGATTCAAAATGGCATGGGACAGACACTGTGGATCCCTTTATAGAAACAAGATAACATCAAAATAAACTTAACTGTCTTTGTTATCTTAACAAGTCAAGGTGACCTGCATGGAGCGGCGGGTACACCCCTAAACAAAGGCATGGGTAGGAGTGACCTGCACAGAGCAGCGGGTGCACCTACTCTTGCTACCTTGCTGGGCAGACTAGAATGAATCATGCTGGTCTTTATCTGCCGTCATATACTATGGTTTACAGACCTGTAAACCGTGTAAATGCTGCTGAACGGAATATTCAATGGCACTAACACGGTTAGTGCTACTGAATATTCCCGATTATCTCCACTACGCGCTCCGATGCTAACCGCTTAGCATCGGGGTGTGTCATGGACAGCAACAGTTGCTATCCGGGTAGTGGCTATACTGCACCGCTACCTAGTTAGCAACCTGTGTGTAAAACTAGGCACCACAAAAGCTGGCATAGTTTTACCCGCAGGAACTAACTGGGTAGCAGTGCAATGTCGCTGCTACCTGGTTATCTTCTGTGGCATCAGAGGCTGTGCAGTGACACCAGATATTCAGTGCCGGGGCCGCATATGACACCAGCATTGAACATGTGGGGGTTAGAGGTCAGCGGCAACAGTTATGCACCTTAGTAGTGCATAGCCGTCTCAGTACAATATCGGGCCAAGTCTGTCCCCATATGCTTTCTAACGAAGACCACTAACCATTTTAGTAGCCACCCTTTGCACCATCTTATTTATATCTTTTTGAAGGTGTGGTCTCCAGAAGTGCACACAATACTCCAAATGAGGTCGCACTTTAAGATCATCAGAAACAATCATGCCCAGGTCCCGCTCTTCTTTCGTTGACAGAAGTACTACACCCCCTACACTGTACTGCTCCCCTGCATTTTTATCATTACGTTTCAGCCTCCAAATTCTTGACCATTCTTCAAGCTTAGCTAGATCCTTTCTCATGTTATCTACTCCTACCTGGGTGTCTACTCTATTGCAGATTTTGGTATCATCCGCAAAGAGGCAAACCTTACCCAACAGTCCTTCCGCAGTATCACTAACAAAGATGTTAAAAAGAATCGGGGGGTCACGTGATGCGGAGCTAAGGGTGAGACGTGCGGTGGAGGCTCTCCCCAGTCCTGAAGCTCATAGTGCTTATAAAACTGCAGTACTTGCCCTGGATAAAGTGATTGGCGGCAGTGTGCAGGATGGCGGCGAAAGCGGAGGGGAAAAAGCCCAGCAAGAGTCAAATGAGTGCCCCCAGAGTGGCGAGAATGTCCCGGCAGCCTATGATGACTGAATGCCTGACGGGGCAAGATGGCGGCGACATGAGGCTGGCGGTAGGCCCAAGCACGCCGGGGAGAACGGAGATGAGCGAGATGGACTCGAGGGGGCCAGAGGCAGTGGCCCCTGAGATGGCTATAGTGCTGGCAGCAATCAAAGAAAGTAGCACAGACCTGGCTGAAAGATTGTCCACCATTCAGGGAGAACTGCAGGTGGTGCACGCGGAGCTGCAGGCAACAGTGGGTAGAATTGAGCAAGCGGAGCAGCAGATCTCCGATGTGGAGGATGAAGTGCAGATGCTCAAAAGGGACGATGCTAATCATGGGGAGCAGCTTGAGAGATTATGGGCCAAGGTGGATGACCTGGAAAATCGTTCGCGGAGGTCGAATCTGAGGGCGAGGAGGAGTCGGCCACACCGGAGCACATGGAGCACTTGCTGCAAAGCTGGTTTCAGGATCCTCCCATCCCCTCCCTTCGGGCCTGGTGGTGGAGCAGGCGCATAGAGTCCCAGGGGGCAGGGGCTCCGCTCAGGACCGACCGGTGCTGGTGAAGATTTTGAACTTTAGGCATCGGGACTGGATCTTGCGACAGGTGCGGAAACTGGGAGCGGTTCCCTACCGGAATGCTAAGGTGTGGATTTTCCCAGACTATAGTGCTGAGCTGGATAAAAAAAAGGCAATCCTTTAGAGAGGTGAAGAAGCGCTTGGCCAGTCACAACATTCCTCAGGCCTTGCTGTACCCAGCACGGTTACAGGTAGACTGGAAGGGGGAGCAGATCTTTTTTGACGAGCTGAGCAAGGCAAAAGAATTCATACAGCTGCACTTTCCGGATGATCCCCCGTTGGGAGGAGAGAGGCAGCGTTTGGCAGGAGGGAGGCTTTGGAACTTTAACGCTACGAGAGGAATCATCGGAGAGTGGTGGAGGCTTTTGCACAGAGCAATGAAGAGGAGACAGGGGCCGCAGTGTCTGTGCCGGACTGAGAGTGATATCTGAAATGTGTATTGTGCTGGGTAGTGTTGTAACGTGGTTATCATAGTTGTCAGAGGGAGATGGGGAAGGGATTGTGGGGGGCGGATGGGACTGGGGAGGGAGCCTATGCCGAGGCTATGTGACCTGTGCGGCGGTCCCCTGGACTGGGAGAGGGTGGCGGGGGTCCCGTTAGGGCTTCCTGGTCACCAGCGGGGGAAGAGGCCAGCATTATCACGGGGGGGGGTGCCAGGTGCGGTGGGTGTGCCGCAGGAGACCTCCCCACTTCGGTGGGGCAGGCTCGCTGGTACTCCCTGGAGAGTACCTCCGAAGATGGGTCCAGGTTTTTGTTGTATGGTTCTGTTAGGGTTGGGATGTTTTTTTTTGGGGGGGGGGCAGATCATCCTGGGCGTTTACACCAGACCGGGAGGGGGGGTCTGGGGAGAGGGGGAAGTGGTGAGAAAAGGGACGTATGACACGGGGAAATGAGTGTTAAGATCACTTCTTTAAATGTCCGAGGGATGGGAGGTGCTTGTTTCCTGATTTGTTTGAACGTGACTGCATTTACCTGCCTGCCCGGTGACCTGCTGCACCTCCTCTGATTAGGGACGCTGTTTTTGCTGGGGCTATATCATCCTGCCCCCTACGCGGGATACTGAGGTGCTTGTTTCCTGATTTGTTTGAACGTGACTGCATTTACCTGCCTGCCCGGTGACCTGCTGCAGCTCCTCTGATTGGGGACGCTGTTTTTTGCTGGGGCTATATCATCTTGCCCCCTACGCGGGATACTGAGGTGCTTGTTTCCTGATTTGTTTGAACGTGACTACATTTACCTGCCTGCCCGGTGACCTGCTGCAGCTCCTCTGATTGGGAACACTGTTTTTGCTGGGGCTATATCATCCTGCCCCCTACGCGGGACGTGGTAGCAGGCGCATGCCCGTGGGCGTGCCCGAAGGGGCGTGACCAAAGGGGCAGGACACACCCCTTTGGCGCCCCTTCAGCGTTCGAGGCGGTGAGAATAACCGCGGATGGGGAAATGGAAGAAGCGCTACCCTCCGGCCCAGACGAAGGCTGTAAAGGTTACAGGTCCGATGGATGCCCATATCCATACTGGAGGACTACCAGCTGCTGTTCCTGTAGTGGACAATACTCCGGGGGAAGCTTTCACTGTGAGTACTTCTTCTTCCATTTTATCCCCTCATGAGATTGTGCAGTCCTCGACGCATTTATCCAAAGGAAGCATATCTGAACTCCCTCTCTTGTCTGGGAATGATCAGCTTGTAGCTGGGAAGCCTGTTCTGTCGTCATCTTTTTTACGATTAGATCCCTCAACCTCTGTATTGCCTCCTCCACTTCCGTTGGCTGTAGTATTTTCTGGTGTTACTGAAGCCCCGGCTCCTCCGGAGGATGTTTCCCTGAAGGATGTTTGGACTATGCTTTCTCGGATGGAGGTAGTTTTTGGAACCTCCCTGCAAAAGCTCTCGACTTTTTCAAAAGAAACTGTGAATAAACTTTCTGATCAGGAGGCCAGATTGATTTCCTTAGAAAAAAAGGTTGACTCTTATGAAACGCAGGATTCTTCTAACCAAGGGCTTTTAGATACATTGGTGAAAGATGTTTCCTTATTGCGTCGTCAAGACGAAGTTTTGGAAAACTCCTTGCGGGCTAAGAATCTGCGTTTCTTAAATTTCCCTCGGACACATTATTTGGATCCTGTTATCCTCTTAAAAAAATATTTGAAAGAAGTGTTGCTTTTAGTCGATGTTGATTCTGTGGCTATATCGAGTATATATTACCTGATTCCGGGGGGTTCACGTAGAGATAATGTTAGAG
This sequence comes from Ichthyophis bannanicus, assembly GCA_033557465.1. Classification (NCBI taxonomy): domain Eukaryota; kingdom Metazoa; phylum Chordata; class Amphibia; order Gymnophiona; family Ichthyophiidae; genus Ichthyophis; species Ichthyophis bannanicus. The sequence continues at coordinate 534,102,597 of CM066034.1, read as the reverse complement.
GAGAGGATGTACAAGGGGAAATGGGATCTTCGCCTTCGTTAAATTTGTCTGCGTTTTTGGAATCCTCTCAGGATGAGATATCTACTCGTGCTACTTTATTGGTTTCGTTGGTTTCTGATTTGGATAGGCAAAACATTTTTAGGGTTTACTTTAAGAAAAAGTTTGAGAAATTTTGCGGACAATCTATTCAACTTTTTCCTGATGTCTCTAGAGCCACACAAGAAAGACGGAAAGCCTTTTTGGAGGTCCGTCCACGTGTGGTGGCTCTAGGGGCTAAATTTTTCCTGAAATTCCCATGTAATTGTCATGTACTTTATCAAGGGAAGCGATATATATTTGGGGAGGTAGAGCATTTGTTAGATTTTCTGAAAGGGAAGGGTTAGTATGATTTGGGATTTCCTTTATATTTACCCTTTACTTTATATTTACCTTTGGGTTCTCTGTGAGGATTTACTGGGCTGTTAGTAGGTGTATGTATGTATTATGTTAATTAGCACCTCCTGGATGTGATTTTGATATGTTGTTGAATGTAGAGATTTGTATAATTTTAAGGATTTCCTGTATTTCTGTTTTTCTTGTTTTGTTCTGTTTACTTCTTGTATTATGAATATGGTAAAATATAAATTTAAAAAAAAAATGTCCGAGGGATGCAAACACCCCGGAGGAGGAGATTGGTGATGCAGGAGCTGCCGAGCTACTCTGCGGACATTTATTTGCTGCAGGAGACCCATTTGACTAGAGGGGATATAGGAAGATTGCATGTCAGGTGGGCGGCAGCGCTACTTCACTCCCCTGGGAAGTCTAATAGGGCGGGGGTGGCGGTTGTAATAAGGCGGGGCCTTCAGTTCCAAGTACAACGTCAGTGGAGAGATACGCAGGGTAGGGGGGTTGCGGTGGAGCTGCAATTGCCAGGCTTGCAGATATGCTTGGTCAGCGTATATGCCCCCAATACAGGGCAGAAGCGATTTCTAGCACAGTTATTTAAAAAGCTCAGTAGCTGGACCACCTACCCCATCATTTACGGAGGAGATTTCAATGCGGTGGTAGACCGGAATGCGGATCGCCTATTGCAGGGTGATCAAGGAAGTGGGGGGATAGCCCTGAGAACACTTCTGGGAAAGACCAAATTGGTGGATGTCTGGAGATGGAGGAACCCCGGAGCGAAAGGCTATACGTGCTATTCCGCACCACATGGTTCTTATTTGCGGATTGATCATTTTCTAGGGGAGAGAGCTGCTTGCCCTCGGGTGAGCCGCTGTGAAATTGGTAGTATCACGTGGTCGGACCATGCGCCGATACACCTATGGTTGAGGGTGGCGGATGGAGTGAAGCCTCCAGGCGCGAGTTGGCGGTTAAATCTGTCGCTAGTGGTGAAAAGGGGAGGGGACAAGTAGGTGTTGAGGGCGACACTGAAGAAATGTCACCTCTGGTCCTATGGGATGCTCTAAAGGCAATATTACGGGGTTTCTTTATTGAACGGGGGCGCGGCGGATAAAAGAAAGGGGCAAGCACAAACAGGTGTTAGAGGCGGAAATTAAGTGTTTGGAGGAAGAGTTGGCGCGGACTTCCTCTGGGGAGACCGCCAGTCTACTGGTGGTGAAAAGAGGGGAGCTGCAGAGTTTTCTGAGAGAGGAGATCGAGGTGCTGGCCCAGCGGACCAATTGTACATTCTATGCCAGGGGAGGGAAGATTGACCGGCTATTGGCGTACCAACTGAAACGGAAGAGAGAACAGAATGTCATTTTGCAGATTAGGGATGATCAGGGCCAGATGAGGCAGGACCAAAGCGACATTGAAGAAGTGTTTGTGAAGTTTTATATGGACTTGTACAAGTCGGAATTTGGGGAGGTAGGTGAGACGGTGGTGGATTACTTGCAGGGGAAGGTTGCCCAGGTGCTGACGGAGGAGCAGAGGCGGGTGATGGACGACCCAGTTTCGGTAGAGGAGGTGGGACGGGCCATTCAAAGTTTGCCCCTGCATAAGGCGGCGGGTCCTGATGGGTTCCCACCTGAGTTTTATAAGGCCTACTGCGAGAGTTTGGGGCCGCTTTTGAGCAAGGTCTTCAATGTGGCTTGAGAGACTGGTAAGGTACCAGAGTCCTTCTTGGAAGCGCATGTAACGGTAATACACAAGAAAGGGAACGACCCCAGTCATCCAGGGTCCTATAGGCTGATCTCGCTGCTCAATACGGAAGCAAAATTGCTTGCTAAAGTGTTTGCACTCCAGTTGAACACGATAGTCCCGGAGCTTATCCATATAGACCAGACCGGCTTCATAGCGGGGAGAAACGGGGCAGACAATGTGCGCAGGGTGCTGGGCCTAGTGCACTTTTGTGAGCAAACGGAATGCCAACCAACTGCGTTCCTAGCATTGGACACCGAAAAGGCCTTTGATCGGGTCAAGTGGCCCTTCCTGTTGCAGGTTCTGGGGGCCCTAAATTTTGGCGGGGGCTTCCTCCGGGTGATTCAAGCGCTGTACAGTCAGCTGTCGGCGAGGCTGCGGATTAATGGGCAACTGACGCTGCGGTTTGTGTTGGGCAGGGGTACACGTCAGGGCTGCCCTTTATACCCTTTATTGTTCGCGCTCTCGCTAGAGCCGTTCGCGCAGGCGATTCGGTTGAACTCAGAGATTCACGGTGTAAGGATGGGTGGGGTGGAACACAAGGTGGCCCTATATGCAGACGATACACTGTTATTTTTATCCAATTTGGAGGGCTCGCTAGCAGCTTTTCAAGGGGAATATCAGAAGTTTGCAAGGGTCTCGGGTTATAAGTTGAATGTTTCTAAGTCAGTCCTTCTCCCGTTTCATGTGCCAGAGGGCATGCGGAGGGGCCTGGAGATGGGCTACCCCTATAAGTGGGAGAAGGACTCTCTGGGGTATTTGGGGGTGCGAATCCCAGTGCAGTTGGCACAATTGTATCAGCTACATTTTCCGCCGCTGTTGAGGAGGCTTCGGGAGGAAATATATGTGTGGGCACAGTTGACACCTTCCCTGCTGGTGAGGATCAACATGGTAAAGATGAGTGTGTTACCGAGACTTATGTATCTGTTTCTTATGCTGCCGTGTCGTATCCCGGATGTGTTCTTTAGGGATTTGAACAGAATGTAGCAGAGTTTATTTGGTGTGGGAAGCGAGGGCGGATAGCTCTAAAAACGCTGATGGCTCCAGGAACAGCAGGGGGCTTGTCGCTACCTAATTGTAAGTTATACTACTGGGCAGCGCAGGTGCGGATGGTATATTATTGGTGGAAAGAGTTCCCACATTAACATTGGATTGGGCTGGAAGCGGCTCAGATGTCGGTGGAGCATATTGGGGCTGTAGCCTTCTCCAGAGGACTGGGTAGACTGGAGGAGGTGAGGATGCACCCTGTGGTGGGCCTGACGGTGGAGATCTGACAGAAGGTTTGCAGGCGGGTGGCCTTCGAGGGGGCGGGGTCGCGCTTGGCGTTTTTGACGCAGGGGGAGTTGTTCTTGCCTTATGTAATGGACCCAGGTAGGTTTCGTTGGCTTAAGGAGAATGGTATGGAAAAGGTACTGGATTTCATTGTGGAGAATAGGTTTCTGACGCAGCAAGAAGTTCTGGACAGGTGTCATCGCTGGCCGCCGAAGGTGTTCTGCTTGCTTCAGATAGAACATTTTCTGGCGACTCATAGGGCTCGATTCCTGGGACCACCGCATTGGCTCAAGTCTTTTTTATGCGACCCCGCAGGGGGCAGGGGTTGGTGGCACAACTATATAGGTTGCTGCAAGGGGAGGCACGGGGCTGCTATCAATATCAGCAGGAGTGGGCTAAGGATCTATCTAGGGAGTGGACTGAGGAACATTGGGAAACAATCTGGAACAATACTCCTAAAATATCGATCTGCCTTGTGCATATGAACACTCAGTATAAATGGCTATTTCGTATGTACCTCACACCCAGTAGGCTTTATGCCATGCACCTTAAAGATACAGCTGAGTGCTGGCGGGGTTGCCCTGTGATGGGGACTCTGCTGCATGTGGTATGGGAGTGTGATAAAGTCCAGTCCTTTTGGGGGGGGGGTACGGGGGGTGTGCCGGGAGGCCTTGGGGGAGGATCCTGCGCTTATGTTATTGGGCTACACGGAAGGCCCCCCTGAGGTGTGTTTGAATAAGCAGTCGCTGACCAGTTTCCTGTATCTGGCGGCTCGGCTAGCCATTGCAGCGAAATGGAAGAGTGTAGAGGTTCCCAGTGTGCTGGAGTGGTATAAGAAGGTGGCATGTATTATGGAACTGGAGAGAGGAATAGCGCTCAGTAAGGGTAGATTGGAGGAGTACCAACAGATATGGTCCCCCTTGCAAGACTATGTCACACGGTGGGAGCGGGAGGGGGTGGGTTAGGTTAATGTTATTGCTCCTGGAGTGAAATGGGGGGGTGAGTCGGGAGAGAGTGAGGGGAGGTTGGGGGGTAGGTGGAGGAGGGCGCTAGGTAGCCAGAGGCCGAGGGGTCCTTCACCCTTCCTCCCCCCCTGCAAAGGTTGGGGGGGTGGAAGAGGCCTTAGGATGATCCGGGGGGGGGGGGGGTTGGTTTGGTTCAGGTTGGGTTGGTTTGGGTGTTGTTGGGTTTAGGGGTAGGGTGGGAGGAGATGGCTGAATGGGCAGATGAAGGCAGTCATTGGGGTGGAGAGGGCATAAGCCTGAATGTAGGATTTGTTGGGTATAGGAAAAGGTGCTGTAATTTGTACTGCTGGAATATGTGAACTGTAATTCAACCATTTCTGCAAAAAATAAAATAAAATAAAGTTGGGGAAAAAAAAAAAGAATCAGACCAAGGACAGATCCCTGCGGCATACCACTGGTAACATCCCTCTCTTCAGAGTAAGCTCCATTTACCTTATACCCTTTGACACCTCCCACTCAACTAATTTCTAACCCAGTCAGTCACTTTAGGGTCCATCCCTAGGGTGCTCAATTTGTTTATGTCGCCTATGTGGAACAGTTTCAAAGGCTCTACTGAAATCTAAGTACACCACATCTAGGGCTTTCCCTCGGTCCAACTCCCTAGTCACTTGATCAAAGAAATCCGGTACACCCATGCTGCCTCGGATCCTGAAATCCATTGGACTCCAGAATCCTGCCCCCCTTTAAGGCACTTCACAAACAATCCCCTGCTTTTATCACCATACTGAAACAAGTAGTGCTTATAATAAAGCAATGATCTCTTTGCTGGTGAAACAACATATTTAAAGCCTCTTGGGAGTCCAACAGTGCTGCTCTATTCCTTGTGGTACAATGCAGTACATAGACCCAACCCAGCATACTTGCCATTCTAACCACAAAATCCAGGCTTTTAAGTCTTGCCATCACCTTACCGACTAAGATATTATATCGCCCTGCAAAACAACTTTGATTTCTTCCCAAAAAAGCACTGGATCATCCTTATGCACCTGATTAAACTCCACAAAATCATGCCAACAGTTCTTCAAGTAGGGTATGAAGCAGTCATCACAATACAGTTCTAGCAGAAACCACCATGGTCCCGTCCGCGAAGCCCTGGTTTATATCATATCTCCCCTGTCCCTCCTCTCCTCATATGTCTTCTTGGAACCTGTGCCAGAAGACGTATTAGAAGAGACTTGAAGACCTAAATATGTATATGCTAGAGGAGAGGAGGGACAGGGAAGATATGATACAGACCTTTAAATACTTAAAGGGTATTAATGAACAAACAAACCTTTTTCAAAGACGGGGAAGCTGTAATACTAGAGGGCATAACCTGAAGTTACAAGGGGATAAACTGAAAGGCAATGTCAGGAAATACTTTTTACTGAAAAGGTGGTGGATTCTTGGAATGCCCTCCCGATGGAAGTGGTGGGGGCAAATATAGTGACAGAATTCAAAATGCATGGGACAGACACAGTGGATCCCATTATAGGAACAGGATAAAATCGAAATAAACATAACTATTTCTTATATAATATAACTAATATAACTATTTGCAAATAGGGGTGACCTGCTTGGAGCAGTGGGGTACACCCCTAAACAAAGGCATGGGAAGAAGTGAACTGTATGGAGCAGCAGGTGCACCTACTCTTGCCACCTTGCTGGGCAGATTAGATAGACCATACTGGTCTTTATTTGCTGTCATATACCATCCAACACAGACCACAGCAGGGCATTTTCAGATATCTCTTAAGGACCCAATAGAGGTGCTTTCCACCTTCACAAACAGCAGCGCTGAAAACATGCAGTAATGAATCCATGAATTAGAACCATGTCTCGATAAATATGTATAGTCCCTTTCCAGTGGGTGAAGAGTCCACCATGCATCCACCAAGAGAAGCCAGATCACCAATCACTGCAAAGCCCGAATGGCATGAGAGCATCCCACCACTGCATCTCCAGAGCAGTCTAGCTTCGGGTCCAGCACCCCATTCAAATCCCCCCTCCCAGAACAATTTGATGATCTGGAAGCTTCTCTTTCTCTGCTACCACCTATGCAAAGAATTGCGCATATATCTTGCATAGTATTGTAGGTCGTCCTTGGCGCTCACCAAGAAAATAATGACGCCCATTTGGGTCTATCACTAATTTATGACTCACAAAGTGAAGCCCCTTACCAGTTAATATAGCTACTCCACCTTTTTTATTCACTGCAGGCACCCCAAAAACCTGGACCACCCACCCTCTCCCCAATTTATCATGCTCAATGGCAGCTTGATGGGCCTCTTGCAGAAAGGCTATGGCTGCCTTTGACATCTAAGAACCTGGAGAACCTTGTGCCTGCACGGCCATAGCGGGTGCTGCAGTGCATCCTCTCATCGCACCTTCAGCCTTTCTGGCTTGGCTTTAGCAGCGTCTAAAGTTAACATTGTTGGTTCATGTTGAAAGGGACTTGAAGTGGGGTACTAGGACCCTCTGAAAGGTTAATATGGAAAATGACTTGGAATTTTGCTGACAGCCTAGTACAGGAGCCTTCAGGACTGGAGTTTGAAATCCCCTGTCCTAGTAGAATGTGTTCTACAAACCAAGGCCATATTCAGTAGATGTTTGTGAAAAAACAAGACAGAATGTTTTTGCCTGGCCTGATTAAGTTGCCTAGTTTGACCTGTAGGGCCCAAATATTCAATGCCGGGGTCATATGCGGTCCTGGCATTGAATGTCTGGGTTTGCCGCACAGCCTCCCAGCCACAGTAGCTAACCGGGCAGCGGTGATATTGCATGCTGCCCGGTTAGCCCCTGCAGCTAAAAGATAGGCGATCTTTTGCTGCACCTATCTTTTAGCCACAGGTCGCTAACTAGGCAGCATGAAATATCGCCACTGCCCAGTTAGCGACAGTCACCACCTCCGCTCCTCCTCAGAATGCCCATGACGTGGTTAGCATCAGGGTGTGTAGGGGAGAAGACCAAGGATACCACCGGTTAGTAGCATTTACACAGTTTAGAGGGCTGTAAACCATGTAAATGCCTTTTGAATATCGGGCCCATAGTGTTTAGCCTCATCTGTAAAGCAGAGGCATGACGTAGAGTGATAAAACAAATTTGTACCATGTAGCAAGAAGTACTAATAAAAAAAAAGTGCTGTGGTTTTTGACAGCCACCATGTGAAAATATTTTGTGCAATGGCTGCCAAAATCGGCTCCATCACAGGCTGCAGATAATGCCACCTCAAGAGCTGGCATTAGCTGCAACTGATGCTGCTTGGGCCACTTCTCAGTCGCTGCCAGTTGGCAGCAGCCATCTTCAATGGAGCCAATCATCCATCCACCTTGACCCTGTCGCTCCACAATAGTTGCAAAAGGTTACCACGGTTTAGTAAACATGCACAGAAGACAGTAAGGATTTCAGAAAACAGTTAAAAATGTTCCTTTACACAGAACACTTTGGAAACATCACATACTGACCTTTCCAAACATAAGGATGACTCCGGCCTCCAAGCATGGCAAGACTGAAAGACCATACGTAAGACATGCTTCCTAAAACACCTTCACAGACTAACCTGTGTATAAGTTCTCGTGGTGTAAATTACCCTTCATGCCAATTCCCCCCCCCTTTGTTTTACATTGAAACGTTAAAAGTTGTAATGTAAACCACTTTGACTTAAGGATAAAGTGGTATATAAAACCTGTTAAATAAAAATAGATAAATAAATGTTCCTTAGATGACATTTCCATACACATTTGTACTGGTCTATTGGCTCTCTCCTCTTTTCTCCTTGTCTGATCAGACACACACAGAACAAACACCCACACAGGCATTCACACACGTATGCAGAGATGCACATGACAAGCATGCATGCTATGGCGTGCACACATGAAAATTCATAAAATACACAAATACCAACCCGCAAAGATACATATACACCCACACAAACAAACATACAGAACAAAGATATCTATATATGCACACGTGCTTGCTTGCTCATTCGCTCACTCATTCATATAGACACACACAAGAGACACGTGCATACAGATTGGAAAGAATTCTATGAGCCATGTGAAGTTGCAGAATATCATCGATGGATAATTACACACATTCCTGTGCTTACAGTTGATACTGTAGATAAATAATTGCACAAGTTTGAGGACTCAATAAGCTGATTTTTATGCATTAATCTATACAGATATCAATGGCCTGAATGTGAAATTTGGATCTGCTGGTCTTTCAGTCCAACTCTAGTTCAATGTGGCGTGGAGTGGAGGAGTGGCCTAGTGGTTGGGGCAAGGTACTTCAGGCCAGAAGGTCAGGGGTTCAAATCCCACTAGAGAACAGCAACCTTGGGCCGGACGGACTGGGGTTTCTAGTCCCACAGGTGCTCCTTGTGGTCTTGGGCAAGCCACTTAACCCTCCATAGCCCATGTTCCCTGTAAAATAGTTATCTCCAAGTTATAATGCCATGTTCAATGTAATTTCAGTTGTTCAATGTAAACCGCATTGGTGCAGAATAGCACGGTATATAAGAGAATGTAAATAAATAAATAATAAATAAATAATTTCCAGCAGTTAATACTTGTGTACCTACAAAAATTGCTTCTTAGAATGATTGGATTAGTAGCAAATCTTTGCTTACTGTTAATAGTGTTTCATTGTCATTCAAAATCATAGACTTTTCAACGTGCAAAAGTTTCATTTCATTTTCAGACTTCTATACTGCTTTTTCCCCCCAAATACTGGTAGATTGTTCAAGTTGCAAGATGAAAATATTTAAAACCATAGAGCTAGTGGATGCTGCCTAGATAGCCTTTAAACGTCCTGTCTTTGCATTTTTACTGGTCAGGGCCCGATATTCAGCAGTGGTGACTAGCCGTTGCAGATATTCAATGCTGGCAATAAAGCTAATGGGGCAGCGGTGATATTCAGCTTCAGTGACAACAGGCCGGCGGTTAGTGCCGCTGAATATCCCAGTCACTATGATTAACGCAATTAGCAGACCCGCTAACCGTGTTAATCACTTTGAATACAGAAACTAGGGGGTATGTTTACAAAGCAGCGGTAGCAGCCTCCGTGCGATATCAGAGCCGCAGCTATATCGCATGGAGGCTGCTACCGCTTCTTCATAACCATACCCTTAGAAGTGGGCCTGGGTCACAGGCAGCGTTCAAGATCTAAACCATGAGGGAAGGGGCTGGAGAGAAGTGACGATGCCACCATGGTAGTAACTCACGGGTGAAGTGGATGGCAATAAGTGGATCTGAGAGATGTAATTGTGCATCTTAGAACATATGCTCAGTAGAGCATGTGGTAAGGGGAGAGGGGCAGAGGTTTGTGTATATACTGAAGTCACTAGAGAGGGTAATTTGTCTCCTTTTCTTGTTTTCATAAAGAAAATTGTTTAATTACTGCTTGTATTTGTGTTTCCCAGGAAACAGCAAGTTGTAATGTTACTAAATAGAAGAAGGTGTTGATCTCTGCTTGATTTCTGCTGCCTTTGAAAAGCTAGAATGTTGTTGCTTTCCTAAAAGAATGAGCTGCGGGAGGGGGGAAGGAGGTGGAGAAGGGAGGCTCACAAACCAATATTTACTCTCTTCAGCAGCACAAAGGCTGTCCAGTGGAGTAATGATGCTGGCTTTCAGTGGATGTAATGGATTGGCAGTGCTCCCTTCTTTGCTGGGGTATGCCCTGCAGGAATAATCATGTTCCTGGCATGTCTGCAAACTGGGCAAAGCTCCTAAGTCCCAAGGAGGGGAGCATGACATTACTTGGGACAATAAGATGGCAATTTTATGACTGGTCACCTAACTTATAAGGCAGTTGTGCACATAGGTTGCACCAATTTTTCAAAGGGAAAATATGCTCATCAAATTACTGCTGTAGCAAAGTGCAATCAATGAATAAGTCCAGGAGTCGATTGACAGGGTCCAAGTCAGTTTATTGTGCACAAGGCCCAGTCAGTCAAAGCTTCAAAAGGAACTGAGCAAAAGTTTATACAGAGATATAACTTTTTATACCTCTTTTTCAGTTTGATACATGAGAACTTTCTATTGGTTCTAGCTCGATACATGCAAACTTCTCATTGGTTATGCGTTCCCTGCACCTGTCCAATTAGAAATCCCTCCGGAGCCTAGCAACCGGCCACCTCCTTTAGGATTGCTTGAACAATGGTACAGTTCTAAATCTCGTTACTTTTCTACTGCAAGGTTAACTTCGGCTTCTGGAATGCATATACTGTTACATTTCTGTTCGTTCACACACAAGAGAATAATAGAAGACTTATGAATTCATGAAAACTTCTTATTAAGCATTTTAAAACAGTTTTCTCAATTTTCACAGATTTTTGGTTCTTTTCTAGCTATATTGGGAGTTAGGATCCAGGCCTAACTTACAGGCCTTTCATAGTAGCAGGCCATGCCAGGCCATAGCCTACCTCATTACCTCACAGAAAGTGATTGCACACATTTACACTTGATATTCAGTCGGCACAAAATCCTTGGTGACTTTTACAAACATACATTTTTCTAAAGTAAAAGAGCAATTTTATAAACCATTTTCACATGTAAACAGTGCTTAACGCGTGTAAATGGTTACATCTAAAACGACGCACAGTGCACGACAGTGGGAGATTTCGGGCAGAGCATGAGCAGATTTGTGATTTACATGTGTAGGGTATGTGCTGATATTTACACCTGCGCTTGGGCCTATGCGTCTCTATAAAATAGACGCCTGTCTGCCATATTAATTTGGCTCCCTATTCTGAAATTATTCTCTGATGTGCCCGATTTTCAAAAGGCATTCACAGTGCAGTAAACCGTGTAAATGACCTTGTAGCAGCAGAGCGCAGACAAACCAATGATACCAGGAGTCTGTTCAGAAGGTCCAAATCATTTATTTGTGCACAAGTCTCAAGCAGAATCAAATTCAAAATGGCTGAGCAATGGCTGTTAGTAAAACAACAACTTTTATACTTTTCTTGTCCATTCTAGGTATAGGCAAACTTCTCATTGGTCCCGGTAACCCCTCGTACACCTTCTATTGGTTCCGGTACCGATATGGCTATCCAATGATGTCCCTCGACTGGGCTCCGCACCTGCTTACCCCCCTTTCAGTCTCATTTACAATGGTCAGTTCACCAATTTTGATACTTCTCTCCTCCAAGGTCACTTAGCTAGCTAGAACATGTGGGAAAGCAGGGCACTGTAACCTTTCTTTCAGCAAAGTTAATTAATTTCATAGAAGCTGTGCTCTCTTATCAATACCAATTAGACTTGTTTTTCTATATTTTCTAAGTTTTGATTCTGCTTAGCTATACTAAACTGTGTTCAATTAGGTTTCAGTTCTATGGTAGCAGCATTTTTGGGGGATGTGCAATTCCTCTGGGGCCTCTCCACAGGCTTCATTTACAGGTCAAGCTATTTAGGCCTGTCCGCTTATTTCAGACACCATGGATCATAGGCCTTCGCCTACCACATTCCCCCCTTTGATTAACCTCACCCTATTACTAATAAGGTGTGAGAGTTAAATCACTCAATTATACTATGGTCGGGTTCCGACCAAGTGTAGTAGGATTAGGGTGCCATAAGGCTAAAATCTTAGTTGCGGTCTTCCGCTCCACGGTGTTCTCAATAACACTGTTAATAGATCGCATACAACATGGGATTATACATGGTAACATAAAGAACAAGGCTACAAAGATTAATATTATCATAGCAAAAGTAGTGAATCCTCCTAATCCAGAAAAGATAGATGCAAACCAATTGGGTATCTGAAGACTATGCCAGGTCTGTACTGGCACATAAGTTTGCTTCCGCATGTGTTCAGCAATTTCTTCAACATCCTGACCCTTATCATCTATCTTTAAGCAACAATTGGTGAGGTTCAGCTTACCACAGACTCCTCCTTCAGCAGCTAACAAATAATCTAGAGCTAAGCGATTTTGATAAATTGCAGTGCGCATTTGTGTGCTTTGTCTAGCTAAAAGTGTAAGTGCTTGGCTAGTTTCATTAGTGATAAGTTCAACTACCGCTTGCAAGAGTATGATTCTATTCAACATATAAATTGGGGTACGGTATCCCCACATGCCATCTTGCTCCCAAGTGGCAGGTCCATAATAGGCAATAATTCGCTCTGGTGGCCAGTCTTCACCATCCCATTTCTCCCACTTGCCTATCTGTAAGGCTGCTCTTCTCTGTCTTTTTGAATAAACTGGATAGCCTAGTTGTTCACCATGTTCTGTGGGCAACAGAAAGAAAGAGGGTCGAATAGTTCCTAAGACACACGCTCCTTCCCAGTAAATAGGGAGTCGAGCATATGCTCGGGTTCCGCAAATCCAATATAGGCCAGGTGGGGCTTGCCAGTTATGATGTCGGTCAAGGTTAGTCCATAGAGGGGCAAGCTCGGGAACCGTGCTAAGGGATTGGTGGGCTCTGATTCATTAACTCCTGACCACCAAGATGTCCGTTTTGTGGTATCATTATAGAACTTTTGGCTTAGACAGACAAGCTGCCCTACCTTAGAGGTAAATTGGGGTCCAGTTCGAGCATAACACAAGCGCCCAACTATTGGGTGTGCTAATACCCATTCGCTGGTAGTTTTTTGTAGCTCTGTCTGATTATAGACTACTGAGTAATTCAATTCTTGGGCCTCCCAAGGCCACTGATCACCCATCTTGGTTCCACCACAGAAATAACAGTCTGAAATGCGGAGGCTGGATACCACAGCTCCGGCCAATTCTAGGAATAAATTCTGAGAGGGATGAGGGATATCAAACTTGTTTACATGCATGGTTTCATAAAAAGTGTTATGTATGTGATACTTTGATGATCGATGGGCTTGGGTATTTAGTCTAATATGCACAATGGTTCCGGGATCTGATCCAGTACCTGCAATGCGCAACCCAAATTTATACCCTGGTTTCCATACACTGGGATTGGCTATGGATAATTCTAGTGGATTACAAGCACCTTTTTTGCAATTCTTAGGATCCTTCATAGCTGGCTTAGTTAGGGTAGCTATCCGATGGTCGTTAAGGGTTACCCCCGTGTCAAGTTTCCATGTAGAATAAAGCACACATTCCCATCTTGGGCAATAATTGTCTTTAACTGGTGCTGTGCTATACACGTTTTCTACACCTTTTTTACTTATACATGTCCCCCACCCAATTGCTCCTTCTGGACACATATACTTTCCATCATTAGCATAAGTTTTCTCCCAATCGGCACACTTTGAGCGACTATCTCTATTGATGGCATCACAGGCATCAAAATATAAAACAGCAGGCTATGTGGGATCAGTGAGTGGCTGAGAGGCATTTAGTAACGCTCCATCTGCATCATTCCATCTTATCTCCAAAGTATAATAGGATGGATTCTGATGCGGGTTAAAACATACCTTGGTATTACCTTGGGTACAAACATTCAGTTCAGTGGTGTTATAAACACACCGGGTTACTTTACCAGTGCAGATATAGTAAGAATGATAAAGCAAAGTCTGAGTTACTTTCATTCCAGTTCGAGTGGTAGTAATACAGACAGTACATGGGGGTAAAGCATGTACCAGTTCAAAGCTCCCCAGGCAAGCAGCCAAAGTAAGATAATAACAAAGATGCATGTTGATTGTAGTTCTTCTGGATCTCCGCTGGAAAATCTTGACCACGTCGTCCTCAACGCGATGCCCGTTTCCTAATGAAGCAATTCAACGGGTGTCAATGTTGATTGAAGATCCTCAAAAGTCAAAAGTCTGGTTATGATGCCAACTTATCAAATGTAGCTGGTCTAATACTAGTCTATAAAGGCACAGTTAGTCGATGAAGAAAACAAATGTCTTTGCTGTATTGGAAACAGCAATCCTCTTCGAAAGACTTGGCTGCTGTAGGGCACTATAGCACATGAGTGTCTCCACTGAGATCTAGGCTGCTGGCTGCCTCCGTAAGGTGAGACGCAATGGGACGTCAGGATGTGGCTCCGCTGTCCACTGGTCCTGGTCTGGAACTGCTGCCGGCTTGACTCTGCTGTGATGAATCCAGGAATCGATCTCTGCTACCTTTACTGCAGTTGGGGTAGACAGGATGACGGTGTACGGTCCCTTCCAATGAGGTTCCAACGGTGTCTTTTTCCAGTCTTTAATCCACACCGAGGTACCAGGCTTGTAGGGATGTAGGGGTTCCGTCAAGTTGATAAGCAACTGGTCCTGAATCCACGCATGAAGAGTCTGTAGAACAAAACTAAGAGCTAGAAGTTCTTGTCTGGTTATTTCTGAACCAATCTGGGCTAAACTACCCTTGATTCCCTGCACTATTGGTGGGGGTTTTCCATATACTACCTCAAAAGGGGAGAATCCTGTTGATTTCACAGGAGCTGAGCGTATTCTGAGAAAAGCTATTGGGAGCACTTGGGGCCACTTCAGGCGAGTCTCCTGGCAAAGCTTAGACATCTGGGCTTTCAAGATACGATTCATTCGCTCAACTTTCCCTGAACTCTGAGGTCTATATGCAGTGTGTAGCTTCCATTGTATCTGTAGGGCATTTGCTAACTGCTGAGTAATCTGAGACACAAATGAGGGCCCATTGTCTGACCCTATTACTGCTGGAATTCCAAATCTGGGGATAATCTCTCTCAGCAAAACTTTGGTAACTTCTCGGGCCTTTTCAGTCCTGGTGGGGTAAGCCTCCACCCACCCAGAGAAGGTACAAACTAACACTAACAAGTAGCGGTATCCATTGGCTTTTGGCATTTCAGTAAAGTCAATTTGCAGGTGGTGCATGGGGGTTACACCTCCTGACTGAACTCGGGGAGGTGGCGTGGGACCCTGTTTGGCATTGTTCTTGGCACAAATTAGACACTGGCGTGCTACTGAGGCTGATAGGGCTCCCAACAAGGCAATGCAAAAATGTGGCTTAAGTGCTTTTTCCATAGCACTTTTTCCATAATGTGTGGCTTGATGGAAAGCTTTGACAAAGGCTGGTCCCAATAGTTCAGGGATCACTATTCGTCCTGGGGGTTGGCTGCCCTCGGTTGGTGGCAGCTCAATCCACCCGTCTTTCAGCACTCCCTCTTCCTTATTACAGTAATAATCCAATTCTTTGGTGGTATATCGTGGTGTCCATGAATTAAGGGGTACTGGAAACAAGGCTGCCTGCATTGGCATAGCTTGCGATGAAATTTGGCCTGTCATGGCTGCCTTTCGCGCTGAGGCATCAGCGAATCTGTTTCCTTGGGCAACATCTCCTTTACCCGCTTGGTGTCCTCGGCAGTGCATGACAGCTACACGTGTTGGGGCCCATACTGCATCTAATAACATCAATATTTCTGGGCCATATTTGATCGATTTTCCTCCTGACGTAATGAGCCCTCGTTCTTTGTAGAGAGCTCCATGTGCATGCAAAGTGGTGAAGGCATATTTTGAGTCTGTATACACATTCAACAAAAGTTTTGCACCCAATAATAATGCTCGGGTGAATGCAATCAATTCTGCTTTCTGGGCTGATGTGCCTGATGCCAGGGCTGATGAGTCAATGACTTTCTCCCGGGTGACGACTGCATACCTGGCACAACGTCATCCATCGATAATGAGACTGCTTCCATCCACAAAATAGGTCTGATCAGGTTTTTCCAGGGGCACATCGGTCAGATCAGGTCGACTTGAGAATACAGTATCCATGACTTCTATACAATCATGCTCTGGGGGTTCTTCACTGACAGGTATCAATGTGGCTGGGTTCAAGGCATGGCTCACTTCCAATTGTATCTGTGGGTTTTCACATAGCATACTCTGGTATTTCAGCATTCGGGAATTGGTGAGCCAATGATTCGCCTTTTGTTCCATGAGGGCAAGTACTGCATGTGGCACAGTGACTCGTAGATTCTGTCCTAAGGTGAGTTTGTCTGCTTCACTCACTAACAATGCTGTAGCTGCCACTGCTCTCAAGCATGGTGGCCATCCTTTGGCCACAGTGTCCAATTGTTTCGATAGGTATGCTACAGGTCGCTCCCAATGTCCCAATTTCTGAGTCAACATGCCTAGGGCATTCCCTTGCACCTCATGCACGAATAGATGGAAAGGCTTGTAAACATCTGGTAATCCGAGTGCTGGTGACGACATCAATTCTTCCTTCAATGTCTTAAAGGCTGCATCCTGCTCAGGTCCCCACGCTAGTGGCGACTTTTCTTCTCCTTTGGTGGCATCATACAGTGGTTTAGCAATTTGAGCAAAGTTGGGAATCCAGATTCGGCAATATCCTGCTGCTCCCAGAAAAGCTCTAACTTGCTTTCTGGTAGTTGGGGTTGGGATTCTGCACACAGCTTCTTTTCTCTCTCGTCCTAATTGTCGGCTTCCTTTAGTCAAGCGAAAGCCTAAGTATTTCACTTCTTTTTGGCATAGCTGTGCTTTTGCTCTGGAAACTTTTATCCAGCTTCATCCAGTAGCTGCAAGAGGTCTTTGGTGGCTTGTATACATTCACTTTCCGATACAGCAGCTATCAGCAGATCGTCCACATATTGGAGAAGTACTCTCTTCCCCGGGGCCACTGAATAGCTTGAAAGGTCTTGGTTTAGTGCAGCACTGAAAATGGTAGGTGAATTCTTGAATCCTTGGGGTAATCGTGTCCAAGTGAGTTGGCCCCGTCTTCCAGAGACAGGGTCCTGCCATTCAAAAGCAAACAGCAATTGGCTAATTGGGGCTAATCTTATGCAGAAGAACGCATCTTTCAAATCCAAAACAGTAAAATGGGTAGCTTCCGCTGGAATCAATCCTAAGAGTGTATAGGGATTTGGCACAACTGGATGTATGGTCTCAACTGCTTCATTCACTCTCCTTAGGTCCTGCACTGGACGGTAGTCACCTGTTCCAGGCTTCTTTACTGGCAGGAGTGGTGTGTTCCATGGTGACTGACAAACTTTGAGTAGGCCATATTCCAGTAGCCTTAACAAGTGGCGATGGATGCCTTCAATTGCTGCTCTTGGGAGTGGATATTGCTTGACATGTACTGGCTGTGCATTAGGCTTGAGATTCACAATTATTGGAGCTATGTGTTTGGCTAGGCCTGGGGGATTGCCTTCTGCCCATACTCCAGGTGGGGCATCAATGCTTTTCAGAGTATGTTCAAAATAGGTGTCCTGGGCGGACTCATTACTATAATATCTCCATTCTTCTTCTCGAGGAACAGTAAGCAGCATTAATCCAGCGGGCTTTGAGTTTACTGTCATTTGCATTTCTCCTTTCTCAGTGAAGGATATCTGGGCCTGCAGCTTAGCTAGCATATCTCGTCCCAGCAATGGCACTGGGCACTCAGGCATGTAAAGGAATTGATGCGTTATTTGCTGTCCTCCCAGATTGCATACACGGTTCTGAAGAAAAGGCTTTGTGGCCTTGGCACCAGTTGCTCCCACAATGGTGACTGCTCTTGCGGAAAATGGGGCGATTTGTTTATCTACTACAGAATGTTCTGCTCCAGTATCAACCATAAAGTCCATAAATTGGTCTCCTATTTGTATGCTGACCATAGGCTCCTGGAGACCTAAAGCAAATTCGGAGCCCAGTCTGTCCTAATCGGCTTCATCTACATCGTAGGTCGCTGCGGCCACCGCCTGTATGGCCTCTCCTCTTTCTCGTTGAAATTGTTCCCGATTGGCCCCTCCGCGGTTCCGGGGTCGGCCTCTTCCTCCTCCTCTCCAATGGGCATTATTTTCGTCATCCTGGGAGGCGCCTTCGAGTTGCGGGCATGTATCTCTCCAATGTCCTTCTTCCAATAAGCGCATTGGTTCACGCTTAGTAGGGGCCGGCCATCTCCTCGGCTCCACCCTCTTCCTCTGCTCCTTCGACTAGGGAAACCTCCCCTTTTCTGTTCAACTATGGCCGCAGCCAAAAAATCAGCGTTCTTCT
Source organism: Ichthyophis bannanicus (assembly GCA_033557465.1). Taxonomy (NCBI): domain Eukaryota; kingdom Metazoa; phylum Chordata; class Amphibia; order Gymnophiona; family Ichthyophiidae; genus Ichthyophis; species Ichthyophis bannanicus. The sequence goes on along the minus strand of CM066034.1, from coordinate 534,084,328 downwards.
TCATCTTTCGATCACATTCTTTCTGTCTTTCATTATCACGATTCACATACACTTTATGAGCGACTTCCAGTAACTGAGTTGCATTCATGCCCGCAAACCCTTCTAGTTTTTGTAACTTGCGTCTAATGTCTGGTTGTAACTGATTTACAAAAGCAGCATTCACCATGCATAAACTTCCTGGTGCATCTGGATCATAGGGAGTATACATTCTGTATGCTTCAACTAATCTCTCGTAGAATACTGCTGGGCTTTCATCTATTCCCTGATTGACTTTGGTCACTTTAGAAAGATTCATAGCTTTCTGGCCCCCCCTTTTCAGACCTTGCATGAGGCCTTGGCGAAACCGGGATAGGGCTTTGGATCCTCTCTCTGTATTCGGATCCCACCGAGGGTCTTCATTTGGGAATTCTCCTTGGGCTACTTCTTGATTGTCTATCCCTACCTCATCCCCCGGTGCTAAAGGATTATCCGCCAGCCAGTCGACAGCTGCTCGCCTAATTCGTGTCCGCTCCTCAGTAGTAAATAAAGTGGACAAGAGCTGACGGCAATCTGCCCAAGTGGGTTGGTGGGTTTCCATAATGGTATGCATTAATTCTGTTAGTTCTTGGGGCTTTTTGGTATAGGAAGCATAATGCGTCTTCCAGTTTAACAAATCAGTAGTGGAGAAGGGCACATATACTAAACTTAGGGGTCCCGCCACCACCTGATTATCTTCATCTCTTACGGGCACTCCCGGGACTTGCCGTAAAGGCATCATCTTTGCCGTGGAAGTTTTTCTGGATCTGAGGGGGATTTTAGAGACTCTCCTGGCAGGGGCTTTCTTCTTGCTCGTGCACTTAGTCTGGGACGCTTTACTTTTGACTGATGAGCTCGTACTGACAGTTGTCTTTATACTATCAGTATCGCTCTGGGAAGACCCTTCCTCTTCCTCTTCTGCCTCAGACTCAACTTTTTCCTCAGTCTCGGTCGAGTCATCCTCCTCATCTAGAGTGAGCTTATCTGCCTGCTCTTCTGGTGGTGGGTCTGGGGTTGGGTCCCGCTCCCGCTGTCTCTGTGGTCCCGGGGCGGAACGCGGTGGCACTCTTACTGGACGCTGGGCTCGGGGTTGTCTAATTACCACTTCCGGGGACTCAGGATCTGCAAGGACGGGTTTCTGTCTGGATTTCTCATCTGTCCCTGTCTTTTGAGTCTGATCTGTTTTCTGCTCTGCGTTTGATCTGTTAATGCTAACATTATTCTGCACTGTTCTTCATAACAGCGCTTCGCCCAAGGGGGCGGGCTCTCACAAATACTTAACCAGGAATCTATATAGGGATACTGATCGGGGTGCGCTACTCGCACTTTCTGGTGAACTGACTGAATAATTCCTATAGTAAAAGTTCCCTCTCGGGGCCACATAGAGTCTAGTTCAGGCCACTCCCTAGTACACAAAACTTGCAATCGTGTCGCAGTCATTTTAATCCCATAATCTCCTGAATATCCTTTATTAAAATGCGTGATCATACATTCTAACGGAGTGTGCCTAGTAGACCCCGCCCCTCCCATATTGATGTGTGCGCGCAACAACAAACAGAAGGGAAAAGGAGGGCGGACCGTGGGTAAGGGGTCCTCATGGCCCTAGAAACATATAAGGGAAACAAATAACAAGACAAGACGATGGTCGCTTCCTACTTTTTACGACCTGGACGCGGTCGCCCGGCCAGGAAATGCGTTACTCAGGAGTCCGCCTTCGCTTGGTCCGTGCTGCCAGACCTCTCATTCATACTTCATTCACACAATCATGCTAGCAACGTATCCCAAAAAACACAGCCCAATCCTGTCTTTTCTGACTAGGCTATGTTCAAATTCCAAAATCAAGAAGACGATAGTTTCGCCCTGCGCATACTCATGCAGGGTTAATCGGACCGTCTTGAGAGGTGATCAAGCTCTCTTTTCCAAGTTCCAAAATTCAAACAGCAGTACTGCTCTTTCTCATCTGTCTAGACATATCAAATCAAAACTATACTCACCGGATCCGGTCCTCAAAGTTCCCAAGCAAGCGCATGAGTTGGACCTCGGACTCCCCTCACTCGGGTTCGAGGTGTTGGTTCCAACCGGGCCCGGCACCCACCGAGGTCCAGCCGACTCCCTCCGATACAAGGGACCGGTGGCGCCAGAGAGCAAGCCCACGTCGGAAGGGCGCGATCCCGGTAGGACCAAACCTGTTGAGGCGGAAAGTCGTGGTATATTGCCCTATATACCCTCTATTACCACACCTTCCCGGCCAACGCACCAAGAATATGTAGCAGCAGAGCGCAGACAAACCAATGATACCAGGAGTCTGTTCAGAAGGTCCAAATCATTTATTTGTGCACAAGTCTCAAGCAGAATCAAATTCAAAATGGCTGAGCAATGGCTGTTAGTAAAACAACAACTTTTATACTTTTCTTGTCCATTCTAGGTATAGGCAAACTTCTCATTGGTCCCGGTAACCCCTCGTACACCTTCTATTGGTTCCGGTACCGATATGGCTATCCAATGATGTCCCTCGACTGGGCTCCGCACCTGCTTACCCCCCTTTCAGTCTCATTTACAATGGTCAGTTCACCAATTTTGATACTTCTCTCCTCCAAGGTCACTTAGCTAGCTAGAACATGTGGGAAAGCAGGGCACTGTAACCTTTCTTTCAGCAAAGTTAATTTTATTTATTTATTTATTTTATTTATTTAACAGTATTTCTAAACCGCCTTATCTTAATAATCAAGGTGGTATCACAGCAAGCAATCAGGTAAAGTGTGTGTGTTGTACATGCAGTGAGGATAAAAGTTAGTTGTGTGAGGGATGTGTTGGGTGCTTGATTTGTTTTGAGCTATATACAGGGTGGGCTATTTACAGTGGTGCTAGAATCATATTTTATATATATTCAGTTGTTTGGGAGGATTGGAGTGCTGTTATCCATTCTCTTAGGTTATGTGATGTGACCATAGTGCTCTATGAACAGCATGGTTTTCAGTTGTTTTCTGAAGTCTGAAGTTCTGAAGTTAATTAATTTCATAGAAGCTGTGCTCTCTTATCAATACCAATTAGACTTGTTTTTCTATATTTTCTAAGTTTTGATTCTGCTTAGCTATACTAAACTGTGTTCAATTAGGTTTCAGTTCTATGGTAGCAGCATTTTTGGGGGATGTGCAATTCCTCTGGGCCTCTCCACAGGCTTCATTTACAGGTCAAGCTATTTAGGCCTGTCCGCTTATTTTAGACACCATGGATCATAGGCCTTCGCCTACCACAACCTAAATAGGGATATTCAATGGCACTTACATGGTTAGTGCCATCGAATATCCCTTTTTAACTCCCCTACGTGCCCTGATGCTGTCTGGTTAGCATTGGGACATGTTGGGGGCATTCTGGGGTGGAGCAGAGGCGGAGCTTGTTGCTAACCGGGCAGGGTCGATATTGCATGCTGCCCAGTTAGCGACCTGTGCCTAAAAGATAGGAAAGGAAAACCCTGCTCAGTTTGGATACATTGATATGCATACAAGGTGCTTATAATCCAGGCAATTTTAGAAGAAGCCATTTCTGCACATAAATCCATTTTATATGCAGAACGCGTAATGAATGTAGCGCAGGGTAACAGACTTTTCATTGTGCTAACTGTAGGGGACATGATGGCCACACCCCCAACAATTACTATATGCCTTTACACTTATTATACATTGGGTTTTCACTCCAAATGTACCGTAAACGGGGCCAGCCCGCCCATTGTGTGAGAATGTTGTTCATACAGGGACCTGCGTGAACTTCATTCTCGCACAAATGGACAGCTTCAGAGGGAGCCAGGAAAGCCCGTGCGAGGTCCCAGCTCCCTCTGCACAGCCGCCAGCATGAAGAGTGTTTTCCCTCATGCTGGCGGCTCTTACTGTGAAGTGCAGGAGTGCCGGGAAATGCTCTTTAACCTTTCCCTACATTCAGCATGCTTCACAGTAAGAGCCGCCAGCATGAGGGAAAATACTCTTCACCCTGGTGGCTATGCAGAAGGAGCTGGGGCCTCGCGTGGGCTTCACCTCTAAAGGCCCTTAGATGGCCGCGGGGCTCTTCAGCAGGCGGACGGGGGGTCTAGCATGGGGGTGGGATGGGACTGGAAATGAGCTGATGGGAGGGTAAGCTGGGACTGGCAATGGGCTGATGGGGGAGCTTGGACTGGAAATGGGCTGATAGGGGCTGGAATAGGACTGGAAATGGGCTGATGGGGGGGCTCAGATTGGAAATGGATGATGGGGGTCTAGGACTGGAAATGGGCTGATGGGGCTGGAATAGGACTGGAAATGGGCTGATGGAGGGGCTAGGACTGGAAATGGCTGATGGGGTGTCTAGGACTGGAACTGGGCTGATCTGGAGGACTTGGACTGGAAATGGGCTGATGGAAGCTGAAATAGCAGCCCAAACTGGGGAAATTCTGTGTCACTAGCCAGGTTAGTGCCGCTGAATATTTCGGTGAGTGGCATTTACGTGGTTTGCAAGTCTGCATAAACGCCTTTGAATATCCCATCCCTCCCCCACCACGATGATATTAACATTGTTTTGTGCAGTAGAGTTTTGCTGTTGCTTAAAAAGGGTGATACATGATTTTGCATGGGTAAACAATAGCTGTGCTTATTTGGATCTTAATAAAATCTATTTTGCAAAAAAAAAAAAAAAAGACATTGAATGCTTGATAATGAGCTCTTATTTTGCTGCATACCAGGTAAAGAGTGCCAAGGGTGATGTGGAAATGCGTCTGCTGAAACTGAGGAGTCTTCAGTACTTGGAGCGCTATGTGTATCTGATTCTTTTCAACGCCTATCTGCACCTAGAAAAGAAGAACTCCTGGCAGAGAGCTTTTAGTGTCTGGATGCAAGAGGTAAGGAATTGTACTGCTGGTTCTGAGCCAGGGAAACGAACCATAGAATGCCTCTGTTAAAATGAGGCTTAAGATGTGATGCAATCATGCTTTGCTATTTCTAGGCATACCTTACTTGGAGTTTGAAAATGGGTGAAAATATCCTTATCACTCTTCAGTGCATTGTATTACACAAGAAAAAATGTTTATTTGGGGGAGGAAGTGACATTACCCAAACTGATGGCAGCAAAGGGGCGAAGCTCCATCTCCTTGTTCTAACTGCTATTGTTTATTGTTGCATGTTCCAACCAGCACATCTTCCTTGATGCACTGGGCAGACTAAGTCGCATCACTATGGTGCAGTGACAAGCAAAAGTAAGCAGCTAATAAGCAAAGAGACCCTCACAAGCGCCCAGCGACTAAGGCTGTTACCAAGTCCCGAATAGGCCCTGTACATCCTGGTAGCTAGCCACTCCCCTGCTCCACGTCTGTTCCATTCCCTACCACCCCTGTCCAGCACTCCCTGCACAAATGCTGTGTATGTGCGGGGAGCACTTGGAATGGAATTGCATTCCGGGGCTGAGTGCGGGTTGGACGTCCACCCCGACGTCCAACCCCGCTTTTCTTGTTTCAGAATGTTAGCCATACTGAAAAAAGACCATATTCTTGTGAAATTTGTAACAAGTGTTTCTCCAGGTCTGCTGTTCTACGGCACTACTAGAAAATGCACAGTAAACCCATGAATACACTAGAAGAATTTTTACAAATGGTGGTAACATCTGACCTGGCAAAATCTCAAAATTCAGATTCATTTGCCCAAGACCTATCTGCTGCTTTATTACCACTTAAACGTCCAAGTTATGAGGTTGATAACTCAAGGACTGAATATGATAGGGAAGCTCAACAATTTCTTATTGCAAGGTCAAGGTAGAGTCCGCAAGCCTAATATTTTTTTATTTATTTATTTATTAACAATTCTTATATACCGCACTATTAGACATCAGCGCGGTTTACATTGAACAGAAAACATCCGACAGTTTACACATGTCTGGTCGTTACATTTAACAGGAAGTATAACTTGGCGAAATAGGGGAAACTAAATACAATGCAGGGTTATCTGATAAAGGATATCCTGGTTAACTATATACAACAGTGGTACAATAGTATATGGAACAACTTGTTATTTACATTGTGAAGTTGGTCTGTTGCGGGGTCTATCTGTTTGACCACTTCTGCTATTCACCTGGGGGTTATGTTCGGAGCTGTCATTGAGATATTTAAGGAAGAGGAAATGCTTTAAAGCCTTTCTGAACTGACTTAGATTAGGTATTGCTCTGATTTGTGCTGGTAAGGTGTTCCATAGAGATGGGGCGCAGAATTGGAAGGCTCTGTTGGCTGTTGATCTAGTGCATCTTGTGGTGTCATTTGGGATAACTAGTGTGTTTATGCAACAAACACCTGCTACTCTTCCTCCTTCAACCTATACGTACTCAGGGGAGGATACACCTATTACAGAAGAAGCATTACAGGCTGATATTTCCATGATTCGGTCATATGTACCTAGTTTGGACATCCACAGCAGTGATACATTAGGCAGTCATGCATCTTCCATAGCCAATAGGAACTCTGATGGGCCATTTTTCTCAAGCATGACCCTCTGGGGCTTGGCCATGTAGATTTTGCAGAATGAAAGTGATCTGGACCAGTAAGAGTTTATTTGGCACTTGTTATAAATTCATTCTCCCAATTTATACATATTTTCCAGATTGGCTCCAACAAAGGACAACATTTTTTGTTTATGATTTTAAGATTTGCTGATTTAAATTAGTAGTTTTAATTTGTATATAATTGTAGTTTTTCTTGTAATTTATGTTTTATTGAGATATTTGGTATCAACTTTGTAAATCACTTTGATATTTTGAGAAAGGCAGCATAGAAACTTTTTAATAAACATAAACATAAATATGCTTTGAGGGGAGTGATCATAGGATATGTGGCTTCTGAGAGGAAAAAGAAGGAAGCAGAGTTGATGCAACTTGCATAACAGCTGCAGGACTATCAAAGATTATCTATTTCAGTGCTGTTGCGGGACATTAGGACTCAAATGGATCTCCAGGAACAAGCAGGAAAGCATAGTTACTCACCTGTAACAGGTGATCTCCGGGAACAGCAGGAATTTAGTCCTCACATATGGGTATCGTCGGTACCGACGGAGCCTGCGTGGGAACGCTCCCCAGCGTCCAATTAGAACGCTTTTGGGAGCATCCTACAGCGCCTGCGTGCTGCCTTCCCGCTTTTCCCAACTGCCTCTCTCCAGTTGAGTTTTAGAGCTGAGACAAAGAGAGAGAGCGAGGGAAAGGAAAAGAGATAGATAGATAGAGAGATACAACTCCTAGGGGAGGTGGGTGGGTTGTGAGGACTAAATTCCTGCTGTTCCCGGAGATCACCTGTTACAGGTGAGTAACTATGCTATCTCCAGGAACAAGCAGGAATGTAGTCATCACATATGGGGACTCCCTAGCTTTAGATGCCAGGGAGAGACTCCAGAAGTTGTGTGTCCCTGAGAAGGGCTCCACTTCCCCCCATGGATCTCTGGCATCCTACCAGGGATGGTGGGTAGGAGTTGATTAGGCATGGAACAGGTGTTTGAGAACAGCCTGACCAAACAAGGCATCCCGGCGGGAGTCCTTGTCCAAGCAATAATGGGCTGTGAAGGTATGAACCGAGGCCCAAGTGGCTGCTCGACAGATGTCGTCAATAGACACAGAGTTTAGATGAGCCATTGAGGCTGCCATGGCTCTCACATTGTGAGCTGTGACATGGCCCTCCAGAGAAAGGTTCTTACTCTGATAGGCGAAAGAAATACACTGAGCAATCCAGTTAGATAGTGTTCTCTTGGAGACTGGAAGTCCCAAATGAGAAGGATCAAAAGCAACAAAGAGTTGAGAGGACTTTCTATGTTGCTGTGTTCTTTGTAAGTAAAAAGCTAGAGCTCTTTTACAGTCCAAGGTATGAAGATTCCTCTCTGCATTTGATGCATGAGGTCCTGGAAAAAAGACAGATAGGTAGATCTCTTGGTTGAGATGAAAAGGCGAGACCACCTTAGGCATAAAGTGTGGATGAGTCCTAAGGACTACCTTGTCATGATGGAACCTTGTATAAGGTGGATTAGCTACTAGCGCTTGCAATTCACTAATGCGGCATGCTGATGTGATTGCAGTGAGAAAGATAACCTTCCAAGAAAGAAATTTCAAGGAGGTGGTAGCTAAAGGTTCGAAAGGTGGCTTCATGGGCTGCCCAAGAACCAGGTTCAAGTCCCATGCCACTGGAGGTAGTCTAATGGGAGGCTTAGTTAGAAGGAGGCCTCTCATAAATCTTGCTATGAGAGGAAGTAGGTTGTCCATTTAGAGGTTTAAGAGAAGCTGCAATAGCACTCAAATGGACTCTTACTGAATTTGTCTTAAGGCCTGCATTAGATAAATGGAGGAGATACTCCAGCAAATATTGCAGAGGTATCGCAAGGGGGTTAAGACCCTTTTCCAAACACCAAATAGTAAACCTTTTCCACTTGAAAGCATAAGAGCGTCTAGTGGAAGGTTTCCTGGAAGCATAAAGAACATCTTTCACTTGTTGAGAAAGATTAAGATCTTGGAGATCTAGGCCTTGAGCAACCAAGCCCTGAGATGCAGAGACTGGGGATTGGGATGCCATAACATTCCGTTCTCCTGAGATAGGAAATCTGGAGCAGACTCTAGGGAGGGAGCTTGAGAGAGATGTAGAAGCAGAGGGTACCACACTTGCCATGGCCAATGTGGGGCTATGAGAATCATGTGGCCTCTGTCTCTCTGAAGCTTGAACAGGGTTTTGGGAATTAGGGGAATGGGTGGAAAGGCATACAGGAAGTCTTGACCCCAGTAAAGGAGGAAAGACCGGCGGTACCGCTAGAGCGTCGAAGAAGCGGTACCGACGGAGCCTGCGCGGGAACGCTCCCCAGCATCCAGTTAGAATGCTTTTGGGAGCATCCCACAGTGCCTGCGTGCTGCCTTCCCACCTTTCCCAACTGCCTCTCTCCAGTTCTTCTTTTTCCGTGGTACCTCCCATGGATCTCAGGTAACTAAACATAAATCCAGCTGGTATCGTGGTACCGACGGAGCCTGCGCGGGAACGCTCCCCAGCGTCCAATTAGAATGCTTTTGGGAGCATCCCACAGCGCCTGCGTGCTGCCTTCCCGCCTTTCCCAACTGCCTCTCTCCAGTTCTTCTCTTTACGCGGAGCCAGCAGGTCGTGTTCCTGTCACTGCAGAAGAATTTTCTTTTTCTTTGTTTCTTTTTGTGGTCGCGTCTGCGTTCTTCGACGCTCTACCGGTACCGCCGGTCTTTCTTTCCCTATTTCTAAAAAAAAAAAAAAAAATCTGTTTTTTTCTTTTTTCTTCAGGTGCACCCGCCTTTTTGGGCCTTAGGCCCAAAAACTTTCCTTAACATGGAAAAGCCTGCCTCAGGTTTTAAAAAGTGCACCAAGTGTGGCGGTACCATTTCCGTCACCGACAACCATGAATGGTGTTTAAAATGTTTAGGTCCTGACCACTCCATCACGGATTGTGTGTCCTGTGCCATGATGTCTAAAAGAGGTCTGTAGAACCGAGCTGCCAAGCTCAGTACCCTGTTTCCCTCTGATGCGGCTTCGGTGGCATCGACATCTTCCAGGGCTTCTTCTTCCTCCCATGGATCTCAGGTAACTAAACAGAAATCCAGCCGGTCCTCGAAGGGTAGAACTCCTTCTAAGCATCGAGATGCCTCTGGCATTGCCCTCGAGGATTCTGCACCGGCAAAATTACCCCGGCGGGAGGCTTCGGCTTCCAAAGCATTATCGGGGTTCCAGGATGTTCTATATGGCTCGGCCTCGACAGATCTCCTGGTGCTATGCTCTGGGGTACCGGTGGCTTCCACCGGTACCGACTTCCAGGCATTGGCGGCGTCCATGGACCATAGAATTCTGACCATGGAACGCAGTCTGGCGGCTTTCCTTGTGGCATCGACGCCCTTGGTACCGCGACAGACAACTCCACCGGTACCGGCACTGGCACCGGTATCGGTATCAGCACCGGTACCGATAGCATCGGCATCGGTGTCTGCTATGCTGGTACTCTGTCCTCCGATGCCCTCCGGTACCGATTCTCCGGTACCGGTTATTCCCGGTACTGACCTCAGTCGGTACGGGTATCAGGCTCTGCAGGAGCATCCAGACAGACGATACTTCGAGTCCTCAGAAGAATCTGAGGATTCTGACAGTTCTGTCGATGCACCAATGCTTCTTTCAGAGGAGTCCTCCTCCCCTAAACGCAGGATGTCTCCTCCAGAAGATATGTCTTTCCAAGACTTCATCAGAGAGGTGGCTCGGGGCCTGTCTATTACTGTGGCCCCTGAATCAGAGCCAAGGGCCAAGGAGTTGGAAATTTTACAATATCCCAAAACTCCTAAGGAGGCAGCCACCTTACCCATTCATGAGATTCTATATAATCTCATGTTGAGGATGTGGGAAACACCTCTTACCACCTCTCCTCATTCTCGTAGGTTAGATACTATGTATCGTGTCCCTCCTTGTCCTGGGTTCCATAAGACTCAGCTTCCTCACCACTCTATTGTGGTGGAGTCAGCTATGAGAAGGATTAGAAGTGCAAAACGACATGCCTCTAATCCTCCAGGATGTGAATGCAGAACCCTGGATGCTTTTGGACTTAGAGTCTTTCAAGCTTCCATGCTTGCTGCAAGAATCAGTTCCTATAGTCTCTACATGGGAATGTTCCTAAAGGAGGTCACAGATAATTTACAGACTTTAAGTCCTTTCATTTCTGAGGATAAAAGACAGGACTTTCTCACTTGGGTCAAACATGCCCAAGATGTCTCTAAATTCTCCAACCGTGCAGCCTTTGACTGCTTTGAGTGTATAAGCAGAACCTCGGCTATTGCCATAGGTGCATGTAGAATTGCTTGGCTCCAGGCATCTGATTTAGAGCTCTGGGTACAAGATAAATTGGGAAATATCTCTTGTACTGGTGAGAACCTGTTTGGTAAAGATTGTCAGGAAAAAGCCAATGAAATGGATGCTGAAAATTCCACCTTGGATAGATTATCCAAGTCCACTGCTGATCCTGTTAGAAATTAATTGTTCAAGAAAACATCTATTTCTAAAAAGAAAAGATTTTATCCTGCTTATGGTCAGCAAGCATCTTCTGCAGGTCAGTTTTCAAATAAACGTCAGCAACCACCCAAACAGAAGAAAGCAAAGGCTGCTAGGCCTCCACCAGCCCAGCAGCCTCAGCCTCCTCAGGGCCTTTGACTTTCAGCTAGAGAACTTAGCCTTTCTGGTTCTGGACGGACCAGAACCTTCCACCATTCCAGGAAGGTTATGTCATTTTGCCCCCAGATGGGGAAAAATAACAGCAGAGCATTGGACACTCTCCATCATAAAGGAGGGGTACAAACTTCATTTTTCAAGCATGCCCCCTCACACAATAGTGAAGCAGTTCAATTCTCTGACCTCTCTCATCAACCTGTTAGGTCAGGAGGTTGCCATCCTTCTTGACCAAGGGGCAATAGAAGAAGTGCCTCTTCATCAACAGGGAACAGGGTTCTATTCCCCTTACTTTCTTATCCCAAAGAAAACAGGGGGATACAGACCTATCTTAGATCTCAGAGAATTGAACAAATTCCTTGTCAAGGAGAAATTCAAGATGATTTCTCTCGGAGCTCTGCTTCCATACCTTCAGAATCAAGATTGGCTTTGTTCTCTAGATCTCAAGGATGCGTACAGTACACCCATGTCCTCATCCATCCAACTCACAGAAGGTTCCTTCGGTTCCTTTTTCAAGGAAAGCACTACCAATACAGGGTGCTTCCTTTTGGTCTGGCCTCAGTACCAAGGGTGTTCACAAAATGCATGGCTGTGGTAGCAGCATTTCTCCGCACTCTGGGAATATTCATCTTCCCCTACTTGGACGACTGGCTCATTCGAGCTCCAACACAGTCAGAGGCCAAGACTTCTCTATCCTGCACAATGCGTATCCTTCAGTATTTAGGGCTGGTAATAAACAGCCCAAAATCAAGTCTGACTCCCACTCAGTCTTTAGAGTTCATTGGAGCTCTTCTGGATACCACAAGGGCAAGGACCTATCTTCCCCAAGCCCGTTGCCTTCACTTGGTGCAGTTAGCTTCTCAGGCAGTGCTGAAGCCTCATCTAACTGCTCGAGAAATGTTGCATTGCTGGGCCACATGGTATCCACCGTGCATGTGGTTCCATATGCTCGCCTCCACATGAGGGCAGCTCAGTTAATTTTATCCACCCAATGGACCCAGGCATCAGGGTCTCTGTCAGACAAAATAGCAAACACAAGTCGCCTCATTTTGTCTCTCCAATGGTGGACGTCCACTCAAAACCTGTTGTTGGGGTCCCCCTTTCAACAGCCCTTACCCCAAGCGACTCTCACAACAGATGCTTCTCCAAAGGGTTCGGGAGCTCATCTGCAAGACTACTCCACCCAGGGAAACTGGTCTCCGCAAGAGAGTTGTCTGCATATCAATCTCTTGGAACTCAGAGCAATTTTCCTGGCTCTGCGAGTGTTCCACTCCCTGCTCAGCTACAAGACAGTCCTCATTCATACGGACAATCAAGTAGCCATGTTCTATGTGAACAAGCAGGGGGGAAAAGGCTCTCTGTCGCTTTGCAACGAAGCTTTGCGACTATGGGCCCTTGCCAGAGAGCATCAGATTCATCTGCTGGCAGTATATCTTCCAGGCATTCAAAACTCTTGGGCGGACAGACTCAGTCGAGTTCTGCTTCCACACGAGTGGTCTCTGCATGCAGATCAGGTGACCAGGATATTTCAACTTTGGGGAACCCCGGACATAGACCTCTTTGCAAGTCCGTGGAATGCCAAACTTCCCCGGTTCTGTTCCAGAATTCCGGCTCAGGCCAGGGATGCTTTCCTCCTTTACTGGGGTCAAGACTTCCTGTATGCCTTTCCACCCATTCCCCTAATTCCCAAAACCCTATTCAAGCTTCAGAGGCCACATGATTCTCATAGCCCCACATTGGCCATGGCAAGTGTGGTACCCTCTGCTTCTACATCTCTCTCAAGCTCCCTCCCTAGAGTTAGGGTCTGCTCCAGATCTCCTATCTCAGGAGAACGGAATGTTATGGCATCCCAATCCCCAGTCTCTGCATCTCAGGGCTTGGTTGCTCAAGGCCTAGATCTCAAAGATCTTATTCTTTCTCAGCAAGTGAAAGATGTTCTTTATGCTTCCAGGAAACCTTCCACTAGACACTCTTATGCTTTCAAGTGGAAAAGGTTTACTATTTGGTGTTTGGAAAAGGGTCTTAACCCCCTTGCGATACCTCTGCAATCTTTGCTGGAGTATCTCCTCCATTTATCTAATGCAGGCCTTAAGACAAATTCAGTAAGAGTCCATTTGAGTGCTATTGCAGCTTCTCTTAAACCTCTAAATGAACAACCTATTTCCTCTCATCCTCTCATAGCAAGATTTATGAGAGGCCTCCTTCTAACTAAGCCTCCCATTAGACTACCTCCAATGGCATGGGACTTGAACCTGGTTCTTGGGCAGCTCATGAAGCCACCTTTCGAGCCTTTAGCTACCACCTCCTTGAAATTTCTTTCTCGGAAGGTTATCTTTTTCATTGCAATCACATCAGCACGCCACATTAGTGAATTGCAAGCACTAGTAGCTAATCCACCTCATACAAGGATCCATCATGACAAGGTAGTCCTTAGGACTCATCCACACTTTATGCCTAAGGTGGTCTCGCCTTTTCATCTCAACCAAGAGATCTACCTACCTGTCTTTTTTCCAGGACCTCATGCATCAAATGCAGAGAGGAATCTTCATACCTTGGACTGTAAAAGAGCTCTAGCTTTTTACTTACAAAGAACACAGCAACATAGAAAGTCCTCTCAACTCTTTGTTGCTTTTGATCCTTCTCATTTGGGACTTCCAGTCTCCAAGAGAACACTATCTAACTGGATTGCTCAGTGTATTTCTTTCGCCTATCAGAGTAAGAACCTTTCTCTGGAGGGCCATGTCACAGCTCACAATGTGAGAGCCATGGCAGCCTCAATGGCTCATCTAAACTCTGTGTCTATTGACGACATCTGTCGAGCAGCCACTTGGGCTTCAGTTCATACCTTCACAGCCCATTACTGCTTGGACAAGGACTCCCGCCGGGATGCCTTGTTTGGTCAGGCTGTTCTCAAACACCTGTTCCATGCCTAATCAACTCCTACCCACCATCCCTGGTAGGATGCCAGAGATCCATGGGGGGAAGTGGAGCCCTTTTCAGGGACACACAACTTCTGGGGTCTCTCCCTGGCATCTAAAGCTAGGGAGTCCCCATATGTGATGACTACATTCTTGCTTGTTCCTGGAGATAGCATAGTTACTCACCTGTAACAGGTGATCTCCAGGAACAGCAGGAATTTAGTCCTCACAACCCACCCACCTCCCCTAGGAGTTGTATCTCTCTATCTATCTATCTATCTCTTTTCCTTTCCCTCACTCTCTCTCTTTGTCTCAGCTCTAAAACTCAACTGGAGAGTGGCAGTTGGGGAAGGCAGCACGCAGGCACTGTGGGATGCTCCCAAAAGCGTTCTAATTGGACGCTGGGGAGCGTTCCCGCGCAGGCTCCATCGGTACCGACGATACCCATATGTGTGGACTAAATTCCTGCTTTTCCCGGAGATCACCTGTTACAGGTGAGTAACTATGCTTTATCCTCAAAAACAGATAAATGACCTGATGACAGAGAGGGCCAAGCAAAACAACTATTGCAGATGTAAATTGTACCAGTGGGGACACAAATGGGGGAAATTATTGGTAAATTTAGTGTGGACTTCCCAAATGAGGCAAGTAATAGCTAAGGCAAAAGACCCCACAGATCATCTTGACGAGGGTTGGTGACATAGTAGCGCAGTGATTAGTAGACTACTATAAAGCCCTACAGAGTGAGAGAGAGAACAGTTTGGAGCAAAGGAAGCAGTTCCTTCAGGGATTAAAAAAAAGCAGTTACCACACCATTCTATGGTCGTGGAACCAGCGATGCGCCAGATCAAAAGTTCTAAGACACATTCTTTTAATCCTCCGGGCCATGAGGTATGGACTCTCGATGCCTTTAGTCGTCGATGTTTTCAGGACTCTATGCTGTCGGCCAGAATAAGTTCTTACATACTCTACATGGGTATGTTTCTTTGAGAGGTTACTAAGGATTTGAAACTCATGGCCCCTCTTCTCCCCGATAACAAGAGGGCCGATTTTCTTACTCTTGTTCAGCATGCCCAAAATGTCTCTAAGTTCATGAACAGGGCAACCTTTGATTGTTTTGAATGCATTAGCAGAACCTCTGCTATTTCTATCAGTGCACATTGGATTGCTTAGCTACAAGCATCCGACTGTTGTAGTTGTTGATATGGAAGGACAGACTAGATAGGCCATGTGGTCTTTTCTGTCATCATATTTCTATGTTCTATGTTTCTATGATTTAGAGCAGTGGGTGCAAGATAAGCTGGGAAATATTCCTTGCACAGGAGAAAACCTTTTTGGCAAGGACTGGCAAGATAAAGCTTCTCAGCTTGAGTCCGAGAACCCTACTTTAAATAGATTATCCAGGACCACTGCCAGCCCAGCTAAAAAAAAGACAGTTAAGAAACCCTTTTTCAACAAGAAAAAGAAATTCTATCTGTCTTACACCCAAGCTGGCCACTATTCAGTCCATGCTCCCCAGAAGGGACAGCAGCAGCTGAAACAACAAAGGAAGGCTCAAGTCCCAAGAGCTCAACCAGCCCAGCAGTCACAGCCTCCGCAAGGTCTTTGACTCCTTCCTAGAGAACCTAGCCATCCTTCCTCTAGAGATTCCAGAGCCTCTCAACATTCCAGGCAGACTGTTACTTTGCCAAAAGGTGGCAACAGATAACATCAGAACATTGGACTCTCTCCATAGTGACAGAGAGGTACAAACTCCACTTCCACAGTATGCCCCCTCTCTCTACTCCAAGAGAGTTCAGTTCTCGGCCCCACCTCACCACTCTTGTATCAAGAGGTCACCTCACTCCTTGCTCAGGGAGCGATCTTTTTCTCAACAAGGTCTGGGTTTCTACTCCCCTTACTTCCTTATTCCAAAGAAAACAGGAGGATACAGGCTCATACTAGACCTCAGGGAGTTAAACAAGTACCTCTTTCGAGAAAAATTCAAGATGATCTCTCTCAGAACACTCCTCCCTTAGATTCAGAGTCAGGATTGGCTATGTTTTCTAGACCTAAAAGACGCCTATACACATATCCTTATTCATGCAGAGCACAGGAGGTTTCCTTGATTCCTCTTTCAGGGAAGACAGTACCAGTACAGAGTTCTACCCTTTGGCCTGGCTTCAGCCACAAGAGTCTTCACGAAATGTACGGCAGTGGTAGCAGCATTTTTAAGGACTCTAGGGATATTCATCTTCCCCTCCTTAGATGATTGGCTAATCTGAGCACCAGCAGCTCCAGAAGCCAGTTCAGCTCTTTCCTGCACAATGCAAATCCTGCAATATCTGGGATTGGTCATAAATCTCCCAAAATCCCATCTCACTCCTTCTCAGTCCCTAGAGTTCATAGGGGCTCTTCTAGACACAAGGCAGTCAAAGGCTTTCCTGCCACAACTCCGCTGCGCTTGAATAGTTCAACTGGCATCTCAAGCAGCTATGAAAACTTTCCTGACTGCTCAAGAAATGCTTCAGTTGCTAGTGCATATGGCATCCACTGTACATGTGGTCCCCCTATGCTCGCCTACACATGCGAGCAGCTCAGTGGACCCTATCCTCTCAGTGGACACAGGTGTCAGGTCGTCTAAGGGACAAAATCAGAAACCCTGCACGCCTAATCTTGTCCCTTCAGTGGTGGTAAACACTGGAAAACCTTCTCTTAGGGTCACCTTTTCAGCAGCCACTGCACCAAGCTACCTTGTTGACGAATGCGTCCAAGTCAAATTGGGGGGGGGGCTCATATGGACAATCTCTCCACACAAGGTCTCTGGACCAAATAGGAGACTTGTCTTCACATAAGTCTACTGGAACTCAGAGCCATCTTCTACGCTCTTCGAGTTTTTCAAGACCATCTGCGCTACAAGACAGTCCTTGTCCAGACGGACAATCAGGTAGCCATGTTCTGTGTAAACAAATAGGGTAGAACAGGCTCTCAGGCGTTTTGCAATGAAGCTCTACATCTCTGGTCCTTCGCAAGAGGCCTTCAGATTCACCTACTGGCGGTGTATCTCCCAGGCACACAGAATCTCCTGGCAGACAAACTCAGTTGAGTGCTGTTGCCACATGAGTGGTCTCTTCATTCAGAACAGATTGCTCAAATCTTTCCATTCTGGGGAACCCCAGATATAGACCTATTTGCAAGTCCTCAGAATGCCAAACATCCTCGATTCTGTTCCAGAATTCTGGCTCAGAACAGTCAGACAAGGGATACTTCCCACCTCCATTGGGGTCAGGACGTCCTGTATGCCCACCCACCCATTCCCCTCATTCCCAAGACTCTGTTCAAACTCCAGAGAGACAGGGGCCATATGATCCTCATAGCCCCATGCTGTCCACGAAAGACATGGTATCCACTGCTTCTACGTCTCTCTCAAGCCAGGCCTCTGGACTTCGGATGTGCTCCAGATCTTTTATCCTAGGAGGACGGGACGCTTTTGCACCCAAATCCTCAGTCTTTACACCTGATGGCATGGTTGCTGAGAGCTTAGAATTCCAGGATGTCAACCTCTCTCAACAGGTTAAGGATATCCTTTTGGCCTCATGGAAACCTTCCACAAGGTGGGCTTATGCCTTTAAGTGGAAAAGGTTCTCTATCTGGTGTTCAAAGAAGGAACTTAATCCTTTTTCAGTTCCTGTAGAGGCGTTACTGGAGTATTTCCTCCATCTTTCATCCTCTGGTCTCAAGACCATTTCAGTAAGAGTCCACCTTAGTACCATTGTGGCTTTCCACAAGCCCTTTGATGGACAACCTGTCTCCTCTCAGCCGCTTGTAGCATGGTTTATGAGAGGTCTACTCTTAACTAAGCCTCCCATTAAGTCACCACCCGTGGCATGGGACTTAAATCTCGTCCTCGGACAGCTCATGAAGCCGCCATTCGAGCCCTTAGCCACTACATCTCTGAAGCTTCTTTCCTGGAAGGTAATCTTCCTAATTGCCCTGCTTCTCCAAGACGCATCAGTGAGCTACAAGCTTTAGTGGCTGATCCTCCTTACACAAGGTTCCACCATGATAAAGTAGTCATTAGGAATCATCCTCACTTTATGCCAAAGGTGGTTTCGCCTTTTCATTTAAACCAGTCGGTTTATCTTCCTGTCTTCTTCCCTAGGCCTCATGCCTCGAATGCAGAAGGTTTAGCTTTTTACCTTCAGAGAACTAGGCAGCATAGAGCAGTTTCTCAGCTTTTGGTTGCCCTTGATTACAACCACCTGGGGTTACCAGTCACCAAGAGAACACTCCAGGTGGATTGTGGATTGCAGTCTGCATATTCTTTACCTATGAGAGTAAGGGACTTTCTCTCGAAGGTCATGTCACAGCTCACAATATTAGAGCAATGGCTGCCTCTATGACCAACCTTTGCTCGGTGTCCATTGATGACATTTGCAAAGCAGTCACTTGGTCCTCGGTTCACACTTTTGCGGCCCATTACTGCTTAGACAAGGACTCCCATCGGGATGCCTCGTTGGGCCAGGCTGTTCTCCAGCATCTCTTTCAGACTTAGAACAACACCTACCCCCCTGTCCCGAGTTTCGATACAAGAGATCCTTGGGAGGAATCATGACCCACCTCAGCCTTGGTTTAGCTGCTCTATGGGGTCATCTCCCTGGCATCTCTAAGCTTGGGAGTCCCCATATGTGAAGACTACATTCCTGCTTGTTCTTGGAAATAGCGTAGTTACTCACCTGTAACAGGTGATCTCCGGGAACAGCAGGAATTGAGTCTTCACAACCCACCCACCTCCCCTAGGAGTTGTATCTCTATCTCTCTCTCTTCTTTCCTTCTCTCCTTTTGTCTCAGCTACAAACCCAACTGAAGAGGGAGAGTTGGAAAGACGGGAAGGCAGCAGCGCAGGCGCAGTGGGATACCCCCAAAAGCTTTCCTATAGGACGCTGGGGAGCGTTCCTGCGTGGGCTCCGTCGGTGCCGAAGATACCCATATGTGAAGACTCAATTCCTGCTGTTCCCAGAGATCACCTGTTACAGGTGAGTAACTATGCTTTCTTTGCCAACACTATAATTTTTTTTTTTAAATTTGAAATTTTTTTTTTTATAACTTAATCTTTATTAATTTTTCCAAGCCAACAAAGCAAAACACTAAATATGGCATATCACAGAGTGGGAATACAAAATGAACCCTCCACCCCGCTCCCGCCACAAAGATACCAATGATACCAGAATACAATATATACAATTTACGGCCCCCCTCCCGCCCCTTCCCTCCCCCCGCTATAATTTGAAATTTTTATTGGCACTCATCATAATTTACATCGCACAACACAACATTGAAACCCAACCGGGCATAACCATTCTGTCACTCCATTATACCATCTACATTCTTCTTCCAGTTGGAAATAGGGATACATGGATATGTAGAAAATTGCACATCTCAATACGTTACTAGATACCCAGATTGTTAGAATTCCACACTCTCCATGTATACCCCAGATTAAATGCATAGCATTCTATCTTATTAATCTGAATATTGATAGCAAAATCTACAATTCAAAAGTAACTTGTATTCTCTAATACACTGCATTTACTATTTATTTATTTGGTTTCATTTGTATACCGCTACTTCCAGTGATCAGAAGCGGTTTACTCTACACATCAAACATTGGTTATATATCGTAAGAATCAACAATTTACATTTTCATTGAGGTGTACTTGACTGTACATTTATACATATTTACATTTTATATTTATTTACATTCTCTTATATACCGCGCTATTCTGCATCAGTGCAGTTTACATTGAACAAACTTAAATTACATTGAACAGGGCATTATAACGTGGAGATAACCCTCCATAGCCCAAATTCCCTGTAAAATAGTTAAGTGGCTTGCCCAAAACCACAAGGAGCACCTGTGGGACTAGAAACCCCAGTCCTTCTGGCCCAAGGTTGCT
Source organism: Ichthyophis bannanicus (assembly GCA_033557465.1). Classification (NCBI taxonomy): domain Eukaryota; kingdom Metazoa; phylum Chordata; class Amphibia; order Gymnophiona; family Ichthyophiidae; genus Ichthyophis; species Ichthyophis bannanicus. The sequence continues at coordinate 534,064,265 of CM066034.1, read as the reverse complement.
ATCCTCTAGTGGGATTTGAACCCCCGACCTTCCGGCCTGAAGTACCTTGCCCCAACCACTAGGCCACTCCTCCACTTGTTTTGCTTGCTTTTTTACAGATATGAATATTGAAATTTTGTTTTCATTTATACAGTGTAAGACATCTATATAGTATTTAAACAGTATGGGCCATGTACAGTTTTGTTTCAGTGGTTGCAATATATACATTTTGGTTACAACAAATTGGTTCTTAATACTTTTGTTCATTTGGGTTGTGAGGTTATGTTCATTCTGGATTTTTTATGTTAAGTTGTAATGATCCTGGAAGAGGTGGGTCTTTAGATTTCTCCTAAAGTCCTGTAGGTCGCTGTTCGATCTTAGTTCGTTTGGTAGCTGATTCCATAATGTGGGTGCTGAGTAGGTAAATGCTCTGTTGCTTGTGCAAACATTTACAGTTCGGATGTTAGTTGAGACGTGAAGGGGTTTTAAGTTGTGAGTCCTTCTGCTTCTGTTACGGGGTTGTGTGGTGATGAGGTTGGAGAGGTAGGATGGTGCTATGTTATGTATCAGCTTGAATACAGTTACTAATAGTTTGTATTTTATGTGGGCTGTAATGGGAAGCCAGTGTAGCTCAATTAGTATAGGTGTAATATGTTCGGTGAGTTTTCTGTTGAGGATAATCCTGGCTGTGACGTTTTGCGCCATTTGCAATATGTTAAGGGTTTTTTTTGGCAACCCTTGGAGAATGCGTTACAGTAGTCTAGGTGGGGAGTTATGAGTGCTTGTGCTACTGTTCTGAAATCAGAGTGTTCGATAATGTTGCGTAAAGGTTGGAGGACCCTTAGTTTATGGAATATTGCCCGGTTAAGCATCCGAAGATGTTTCTCCATCCTTAAGTTTTTGTCGAGTATTACTCCTAGGTATTTTATTTCATTCTTTATGTTGTAGGTGTTGTTGTTCATGGTGATTGTTGATGGAGGGTTGAAAGCTTTTTCTTTGGAGATGTACATTACTTCTGTTTTCTTGTGGTTTATGGACATATTGTTTTGCTGTAGCCAGGTTTGCATTTCATTAAGGCATTCCTCTAGCTGGTTGTAATTTGGATTGGTCGAGTCCACTTGGGTGTAGATCATAATGTCATCTGCATAAATGTGGTAAGTGACCTTGTGCTTCTGAAATATTGTGCAGACCGGTTTAATGTATAGGTTGAACAGTAAGGAGGACAATGCTGAGCCTTGTAGTATTCCCTGGGTTTGGGGGAATGCCTTCGCTTTTTCCTTATTGAATTGGACTTGTTGCATTCTGTTCGTTATATAGGATATGAACCAGTTTAGGGGGGTTCCTGTTATTCCTATGGATTTCAGCCTGTTGATGAGGCTTCTGTGGTTTACTGTATCGAATACTGCAGATATATCTATGAATATTAGAATGTACATCTTCTTATTATCTTCCAAGCCTTTGATCAGTCTATCTAGTAGAACTAGTAGTAAGGTTTCGACACCATGGTGTTGGCGGAATCCGTATTGTTGCTCATCGAGTGCGTTCATGGTGTCAACGTGGTCCTGTAATTGCTGCTGTACTGCTTTTTCAATAATTTTGGCTAGGAATGATATACTTGAGAATGGTCGGTAAGAGGCTGGGTTATCCTTTTCTAGAGTTTTGTTTTTTAGTATGGGTCTTATGAGGGATTTTTTGAGTTCGGCTGGCATGACCCCTTGCTGGAGTGATTGGTTTACTGTGTGTGTGACTTCTTGCTTTGTTGCCTTGAGCCAGGCTGCTGGGCAGGGATCTAGTGGGGAGGTTGTAGTGTTTAGGTTTGTGATTATGTTTATTATTTGCTTGTCTTCCATCTCGTAGAATGCGTTCCATTCCTTGTTCCTGTCCGTGTTCGTGTCTTGTTGAGATGGGTGGTCAGCGGTCCAGTTTAGGGTGGGGTGTCCGGTTGATGGTGGGTTGAGTTTGCTGACGTAGTGGTCAGCTAATGTTTGCGCTTTAATGGCGTCGGTGGTGTTATCTTCATGGGAAGTTTTGGTGAGGGATTTGACGAGTTCAAATAGTTCTCTTGGTCTGTTCAGTGCCTTGTTGAGTATGTTGGTATGATGGGGGTTTTTTGCAAGGTTGATTTCGGTTTTGTATTTTGAGAGGAGCGTTAAGTGTTCAGTTTTGTGTTCGGGGGTCTTCTTCTGTCTCCATTTTTTTTCTAGTTTCCTTAGGTCGGTCTTCATTTTGTTTAGTGTTGTTGAGTACCATGGCTCGGTTTTGGTTTTCTTTTTAGTTTTCGCTTTGTTTAGTGTTTTTGTCTTTAGTTCTGAGATTGATTCAATCCCTTCGTTGCATTGGTTGATTAGGGTTTCTAGGTCAGTGTTGTCAGTATTTAAGTGAGTTGTGATGGAGTTTATTAGTGCTTCTTTGTTGAATTTTTGGAACTTCCTTCCGGGTTGCGTCCATGATCCCGTTGGGGGTTTGGTGGGTAAGTATATGGTGAATTTTATCAGGTGGTGGTTGGACCATGGAACTTGAGATATTTGTGGTGTTTGTTCGGTGTCTCCATCTTGCTGGTCTTTCTTGGGTATAAATACCATGTCTAGAATGTTTCCTTTGTTATGTGTGGCATCTTGTATTATTTGTTTGAATCCTAGTTGGTCCATAGCTTCCAGGAATGTACTTGCATGCATTGGTGGTGCTGATGTTAGGTTGAGGTCCCCTAGTATGATTTGGTATTTTTTGATTGTTGATGTAGAAATTGTCTCTAGTGCGGCAGCCAGGGTTTCGTGGTGTGAAGTAAGGGGTCTGTAGATGAGGCAAATTATTAGTGTTTTGCTTTCTAGCTTGAGTATCTCTATTCCATCGACTGTGTTTTGCGATGTGTTGGTTAGGTGTAGTGAGTCCTTAGCAACAATTAGAACTCCACCTCCCCTTCCACTGGCTCGTGGACAATTGAATATCTTATAGCCTGGTTTGCTTAATTGGTTGAGTAGGATGGGGTCTGTGTCTGTGAGCCATGTTTCTGTGATGCAAAGGATGTCTGGTTTTTCATCAGTGATGAGATTATGCATAACGTGAATTTTGTTTCTTACTGATCTGGCATTTATTAGTATACAAGTGTATGGGGTTTGGGGAATATTGTTGGGTAGTGGGTTTGTGTGTGTTTTTGATATGGTTAGTCGCTGGTGCGTTTCCTTTGGCTTTGGGTTAATGTGATTGCGTGGCTTGTTACGGTGTTTGATGGCTAATACTCGGTTTGGTTGCGGCACAGTGCTACTGAGGGTGGGGTAATGTATGTTGTATACCACGTATGCTGGCATCATGAATAGTGTGTAAGGATATATGGGTTGCCAAGTGTAGGTAAATTGGTTAGTCGGGTTTGTATTGCATGTGCAGGTAGATATTGTTAGGCACAGACAAAATAAGAGTATGGCATTAATAATTTCCATTGTTCTGGGTATTCAAAGCTAATTGGTTTCCTAATGATACAGCTTTATATGTTTATATTGTAATCCCCCTTTTCCCTTGTTCTCTTCCTACGGTTATGTTATGACACATCATATTAAAACATTACATTGCTCTCTGAGTTATTATCTCATATTCGGTACCCAGTTGAGCCCATTTATCCCTTACAACCATACCATTACTTCCCCTAATTCTTATTACCTCCCCAATACCCCCTATTATCCCCCTCCCCCCTAACTCCCCCCTCTCCCAGCATACCTATTCCTTCATCCATTCATTCCACCCACTCTCCCTCCATTCTTCATAGGCTTGCCATACCTCCCTGTGCTTTGCTCTTTTATTGCAGCAGTATGCTCCTATTGAACTCATATGCCAAAGAAATTCCAATCTCCCAATGACTTCCTTCATAGCTGGTGCCTCTGTGTCTTTCCATCTTTACAATATGGCCAATCGGCTCGCGACCACACAGTGGCTTAGGAGGGTAGTCAACATTAAATTGCCCCCCTCCTCCCCCTCAGCTAATGCAATTTGCGCTAGAGCAGGGGTGGGCAATTCTGATCCTGGAGGGCCGCAGACCAGTCAGGTTTTCATGAAGCCCCTAATGAATATTCATGAGATCTATTTGCATCCACTGCCTTCTATTGTATGGGAATAGGTCCAGGAATGTTTATTAGGGACATCATGAAAACCTGACTGGTCTGCGGCCCTCCAGGACCGGAATTGCCCACCCCTGCGCTAGAGTTTCCCTTATCTGTACCCAGGTTACCTCATGATAGAATCTTTCCAAACCCTCCCACAACCCCTGAAGTTTTTGGCATCCCCAAAGCATGTGCACCAGATCCCCTCTTTCCCCACAACTCCTCCAGCAATTTGCATTCCTATCCTTAAATATGGCCTGTAACTTTGCTGTCGAATGGCAGTCGAATTTTTAAGCAATTTTCCACCATAGCCGTTCCCCATGCCAATCTATGCTCCCCCTCATATATTCCCCGCCACCTCTCCTCTTCCCAATGGCCTCCTATGTCCTTCTCCCATTGTTCCTGTCATCTTACTCGCCCCCCCTGATTAGCATTAAGTATCTTGTACAACTTTGAAACCAACCCTTTTTCTGACTCACATTTTTCCATTAACTTCTCAAACTTAGTGGGCTTGCTTTTTAAATCCCTCTTTACTCCCTCTTGCTGTAAGAAATACCATAACTGCAGGTAGGCGTAAAACTCCTTATCCTTTACCTCATATCTGCTTTGGAGGTCCTTGTACGCTCTCATCTCCCCCTTTTTATCCATCAGTTGACCCACCCTTACCAATCCCTTGCACGCCCATTCCTTGAAAGCCCCCCCCCCCCCAGCCTCCCCGGTGTAAAATCCCCCATATTTAGCAAATAAGTCTCCCTTGATAGGCACTTCCCCTGCATCAAATATGACCTCCTCCTTCCCCAAATCTGCAGCGTTAACTCCCTATGAGGGTTCCTCCCCTTTCTCCCCACCCCTTCCCCAGCACTGTCCCACACCATAGCCTCCAAATTTTCCCCTCGCTCTTTTTCCATGTGTACCCATTGCAGCGTCTCTCCCCTCTCCCGCCACTTAAACAGAACCCTCAACTGCACTGCCTCATAGTAATTTACCAGGTTCAGTAGTCCCAAGCCCCCCTCCTCCCTTGCCTTAAACATCGTAGCTCTTCCTACTCTTGGAATCTTTCCCTCCCAAATGAAAAGCATTATCATGTTCTGTAGCTGCCTGAGACATGCCTTTGTGATTCTACACGGAAGCGCCATAAAGACAAACAGTATCCTTGGCAGGATATTCATTTTTATTGTAGCTGCCCTTCCCAGCCACGATAAGTGGAGTCCTTGCCATCTAGCTAAGTCTTGTCTTATCGCCCCCAACAATGGCCTATAATTCCATTCAGTTAGTTTGCCTAAGGGGCTCCTAAATATTGGAAACTGCTATTTACCCACTTAAAGGAGAACATTCTCGCAGTCTTTTTTCCAAATCCTTTGTCAAATTAAGACCTAGTATTTCCGTCTTTGTCGTATTAAGCTTATAGCCCGCCACTTCACTATACTTCCCTATGGCTTTCATTAGATTGGGTAAACTAATAAACGGCTGAATTAGAGTGAAGATCACATCGTCTGCAAATAAAGCTACCTTACTTAATTGTTATCCCACCTCCACTCCCCGGATATCCATCTGCCCCCTTATATAATCAGCTAAAGGTTCTATTACCAGGGCGAACAGTAAGGGCGACAATGGGCAGTCTTGGCGCGTACCCCTACCCAACTGGAAACTGTCAGAGTAGCCTCCATTCACCCGTATCCGGGCTCTAGGTCTCGCATACATCGCCCTCACCCAACTCAGAAACTTTTCTCCTAAACCCATTTTTGTCAGCACCTGCATCATAAACTGCCATTCGATTCTGTCGAATGCCTTTTCGGCATCTACTGTTAGGAAGATTGCCTCCTTCCCAGTTTCCTTCAGGGACCACATAACATTCAATAGCTTCCGAATATTATCCCCTCCTTGTCTCCCCTTTATGAACCCCGTCTGGTCTTTGTTTACCAACTTCTGCATTACTTTTTGCAGGCGGCCTGCCATAATTTTTGCCAGCACTTTGGCATCTAAGTTTATAAGCAAGATTGGTCGATATGTTCCACAAGTGGTTCGATCCTTCCCTTCCTTGGGTATGGCCGTTATACCCGCTTCCACCATTGATCCTGGCAATTCTTCCCCCTGAAGCACTCCATTAAACCTGGGATAGCAGTCCCACTATACTCTCTGCATCACTTTATAGAATTTTGCAGTATAGCTGTCTAATCCTGGGGCTTTGCCCTCCTTGAGGGATTTAATTGCTACCCTCACCTCCTCTTGGTTTACCGGTCTTCCCAACTCTTCTGCCTCCACTTCTGATAACTTCCCCAACTTACAAGCTGCCAAGAATTCCTCCCCTTTCTTTCCCGCCCCCTGTACTTCACTCCTATACAACTTTTCATAATATTCCACAAAAATCTTCCTAATTTCTGCTGACTTGTATACCAATACCCCTTGTTGGTTGCGCATTGCCCCTATATTCGCCTTTTGTTGCTTCGCTTTCAATCTACTAGCTAGTCTCCTTCCCACTTTATTACCTCCTTCATACCACCCCTGCTTCAGTCTTGCCAAGTTATATGCAATCTCTGCAGCCCTTAGCTGGTTGAGTTCCCCTCTTAATTTTTGCAATTCGATTAACTCCTGTGGCTCTCCTTGCCCTTGATGTTTCCTCCCCAACAGCTCAACCCTCCGCACTAACCCCTCCTCTACCTCCTTCTTTCTCCTCTTCTCTTGCGCTGCTATACTGATCAGGTGTCCTCGCACAGCTGCCTTCATTCCATCCCATATGGTCCCCATTGCCACCTCCCCTGTCATATTTAGTTCTAAATATTCTCTTATCACCTCCCGGACCCACTCCACATTTTCCTGCTTATCCAGGAGTCCCTCATTCAAACGCCAAAATCTAATACCTTGGTCTTTTTCCCCCACATCCAGCACAATATGCACTGGGGCATGTTCCGTCCATGTAATACTGCCTATTTCCACCTGCTTTGTCCTAGTCACCCAGTTCCCACTCACCCACAGCATATCTAGCCTGCTATAGGTCCCATGTACTGGGGAGTAGAAAGTGTATCTTTTTTCACCTTGGTGCCTACTTCTCCACATATCCACAAACCCCAGACATTCCTTTAACCTCTGTAGATTCTTCCTTTCCTTTTGTTCTCCTTCCCCTCCCCCTCCTTGATTATCCAGCTTCAGATTCACCGTAATATTAGTCACCGCCCAATATAATAGGAATGCTCCCCCACCCTTCCAGCTGTACCATCAACTTTTTATAAAATTCCTCTCTCTGCATGTTTGGGCCATATATACTTACAATCCATACCTCTTCGTCCTTTATCTTCATCCGCACCGCCACCCATCTCCCTTTTTTATCCCTCCGTTCCTCTACCACCGCCTCCTTGTACTCACATCCTATCATCACCCCTACCCCTCCTTTCCTTGGATGGGCTCTTTGTCCCGCCAGTAACACTCTAGGATATTTCTTTGAGCGTATCATTCCTTCTTGTCCTACTCTTAAGTGGGTCTCTTGTATACACACTGTATCTGCTTTTAACCGCGTGCCCTCCCTTTCCAACAGGCGCCGCTTGCGCCAGGTTTGCAGCCCTTTGACATTTACCGTAGCCACTATCAACTCATCTCACTCCCTGCCCCTCTCCGCTCCCATCCCCATCCCCCCCTTCCCGTCCTCCCCCTCCCCCTCCCCCCTGCCCCTCTCCCCCCGCCTTCCCTTCCCCCCTCCCTCCCCTGCCCCCTTGCCTCTTCTGTAACCGAGGCAATTCTGGAGTCATGCGCCACCCGCCACCCCGAACCTCCCCTTCTCCCCTTTTCCCCCGTACCCCATTCTGCTATCCGCCCCTCCCACCTTATCCCTGTTTAACCCTTACTCCTTCCCCCTCCCCTCCTGTTATCACTCCTTCTTCCCCTCCAAGCGCTTTAATCTTTTCCGCTTCCCCTCCCTACCCCCCTGCCTTCCTTCCACCCTTCCCCCTCTCAACATAGTATAGTACATTTACACCATCTCAGTACATTTAAGTTACTCAACTGCCCTCCCCCACCAACAACAACTTTTAAACCGCTCTTTTTATAGCCAATTCCATCTGCTCATAGTCTTTTTCCTTCCTTCATCTTTTGGTCCCTCTGCGCTGTGATCTCCTGTTGTCGCTCTCTGTCTCCACATGCCACTCTCGTGGTTCCTTCCCCTGCTGCTTCTTCCGCTGTCCCTGTTGTTCCATTTGAGTCCACTCGGCCCTTGCTTCTTTAGCCTGTACTTCCATACCCGCTGCTTTCAATGCCAGCCACTCTGCCTCAGGTGTTTGTATTTTCCAGGTCTTTTCTCCCTTTGAGAAGGCCAAGCAATTTGGTGACTGGTGCTAGGGCTCTCCGTCTCTGTAGGGTCCCTACCGACAAATCAGCATATATTTCTACCTGATAGCCCTGCCACTTAAATATGCTTAGACCCCTCATCTTCGCAGCTATTTTTTCCTTCACTCTGTAATCCTTCAAGCAAATTATTATGTCTCTGGGTCTGTTATTCCTTACTGTACCTAGGGCCCGATGCGCCCTGTCCATTTGTATTCCATCCGGAACTTCCTCTTCTCCTCCTTGCTTCAGGGCCTCCTTACAAATTGCCTCTGCTACCTTTGTACAGTCCCGAAACTCTGGTTCCTCTGGGACCCCTTTAATCCTCAAATTGTTCCTTTGGGAGCGATTCTCCAGGTCTTCCAACTTTAGAGTCATTTGTTCTCTCCACTCCTTATCCCCTCTGTACTTCGTCTCCCATTCCTCTTGCTGCAGTTCCAGGGTTTCTAGCCGATTCTCGTGGTCCCCCATCCTGCCTGTAACCTCCACTACTTCCTCTTTCAAACTGCTCATAAGCTCCTCTAGCATTTTCTTCGTTGATTGTACCTCCGTTTTCAGTTCTTCAAACCACCTTTTTAATTCTTCCCTCGAGACCATCTGGCCTTCTCCCACCGCTTCTCCAGCTATTGTCTCCGTCTCTTTCAGATGCGGCTCAGCTTGCTCCCGCCTTGTGTGCTTTCCGCTCACCATTTTACCTTCCCCCACCTGCACACTCGGGGCTCCAAAGGCTTAATCTCGGAGATCCACCGTTTTTTTTTTTCGGGTCGCCATGCTCCCCTGCTTCCGCACTGTCCGCTTTGCTATTTTTCGCTACTCGCCATTCCCGATTGGGGCTACCGGCTCTCTTTTCCTCCGGGGTGGGTTCAGAGCTCGCCGCTTATGCAGCCATCTTGGCGGATGACGTCACTTCCTCCATCCGCCAACACTATAATTTGAAGGCATCGATTTTCTTCCTGTCCAAGAGCAGTGTGAGGTCATATTTATTGACTGCTTGTCTTTTCATTATTTATTTCTGTTTATTCTCCATTAAGGATGGAATAATTGATTTGCCAAATGTCAGGATCTTTGTCTTTTTCACGTTAAGGTGCAGGCCCATTTTAAGTTTATGTTCCTTGATCTTGATAAGTAAATGTTTCAGATAATCTTCATTCTCCAGGAACAAGCTGGGAGTCGGTCCTCACACATGGCTGACATCGACGCCGATGGAGCCCTCGCGGAAGCATCTCCCCAGCTTTCAAAGAAAGCCTTTGGGAAATGCCATCATGCATGATGGTGCCCTTCCCGCCCAAGGGTGCCATCTTGCTCAGTCTCCCTTTTTCCGCAGAGCCCTACAGACGTTCGTCTTGTCCCCTTGGAAAAAAGTTGATTTTCTTGTACATTTTTTGTACCTCTCTGGCTTGCGCCAGTTTCTTTTCCGCCTTCGAGCCCCACTGCTCTGACACGGGGTCTCGAGACTTTGGGGGGGGTTTAAGGTTCTTTTCACTTGAGCGCTTTCACACTTTTTTCAACTGGTGACTGCATTGAGGGTCTTCGACATCGCTGGGGTCCTTTATGCCCCAATGGTCATCGGCTTTAAAAAATGTGATTGGTGCTCCAAAATCATGTCCCTCACCGACACTTACGACCGTTGCCTCCGGTGTCTGGATGCCAACCATGACCCAGGGCTGCCAGCTTAAACAAGACGACATCTTCCAAAGGGCAGACTCAACCCCGGTTTCCCCGGTAGCCTTGTGCTCAAGGGCTTCGTCCTGGAGGCGGACAAACCCCATGCACTGTCCCTCAGCCTCCGATAGGCATCCGAAGAGTTGGAGCGGGAGCATCCCCGTAAATTACCCAGAATGGATGTCGAGGCCTCCGACGACGGAGCTCTGTCTCCCAAGAGCCATCCTGTCGAGGACCTCCTCAACACCGAACCTGGTCACCCCGGCATCTGTGTCGAAGGCTGCTACTCCTGAGTGGGAAACTCAAATGCTGGCGTTATTGTTTCCGAACAGGCGTCAGTACCCGGCCCTGCAGGTGCTCATGCCGAGACCACAGGGACCTCAATGCCGAGGACTCCCCGAGCTGCCGAAGCAGTCCCTGAGAGCCAGACGCCTCGGGCAGATCCTTGCTAAGGGTCTCGTTCTCACTCCCGATCCTTGGGGACAAGGTCCTCATAGGCGAGTGCCTCTGGTTCCGGCCATGCCACGGCCTCGGGACACCGGAGGCCAGAATGGACAGCACCTCTGGAGCCATCGGGTCTCGAGTCCTCCTCGGATTACTCCTTAATGAGAGTCTGTCGAGACATCCTCAGAGACTTAGGCCCACCAAGACCTCTCCTCAGACCCGTCTCCACTGGCTGCGAGGCGCCAATCCCCATTGCAGGACACCATTCCTCGAGTTCATCATGGACGTGGCTTAGTCTCTCTCCCTCACTACTGAGTCAGAAGAGGACCCCTGTACAGAGGAGCTAAACATCCTCCAGTACGAGGCACCGCCCAAGGAGACCTTGACTGTTCCCGTTCCCTCCATCCTCAACTGGCTCTTTCTCAGGATGTGGGAAGCCCCGGCATCGGTGCTCATCATCAGCAGGTGCCTAGATATGATGTACCGATTTCAGCTTGGGCCAGGCTTCCAAAAGACCCAACTCCCTCACACCTCCATGGTGGTCAAGTCAGCCATGCGCCAACAGAAGAGCCCGAAGACACACTCATCAGTGCCCCTAGGCAGGGAGTCCTGCGCCCTCAACACCTTCAGGCGGAAATGCTACCAAGACTTGATGTTGGCATGCCGCATTCAAACTTGCCAACTTTACATCGGCATGTTCCTCCAAGACCTTGCCAAGGAACTCGGAGGCTTCGCAGCTGGCCTCGATGGAGACCACCTCCGGCACCTTCAGACTCTTACGAAGTCTGTCGGAGAGTGTTCCAAGTATCTATCCCGAGCCATCTATGATGGCTTTGAGTCCAGTGCAAGGGTTGCTGCAGCCGGCATTGGTGCTCGACGCCAGGCGTGGCTCCAAACATCGGACCTTGAACAAAGGGTGCAAGAAAATCTCCTCAATGTCCCTTGCTCGGGGAGCAGTTCTTCGGCAAGCCAGTGGTGAACAAAGCGGCTGAAATCGAGACCGAATACATGACACGGACTCGGCTCTTGAGGAAGACTTCCACTCTTCTGAGGAAAAAGCCACCCGGAAAGAAACCTCCTTTCCACAGAAAGGGCCAGCCTTATTGGGGCTACTGTCCATACCTGGCTATCCAGACCCCTCAGCAGAGTCACCTGGGCAAGGGAATGGGCTAGGGCCCACGCAAACCCAAAGGTCTGAAGCCCCAGGCACCAGCCCCAGCCCAACCTGGGTTGAGGTTTTGTCACCCCTAGCATAACCTCTCTTTCTCTGGAGGGTCAGCTGTCGAGAGGGGGCGTCTGGTCCATTCTGCCCACAGGTGGGCTTCCATCTCCACCAACTCCTGGGCACTTCAGGTGGTCAGGGAGGGGAACCTCCTCGGTCTCCCCTGCATCAGGCTCTGCTAATGCAAGAACTCGCAGGCCTTCTCAGGGACAGGGCTGTGGAGCCTGTACCACACCACCTGAAAGGAAAGGGATTTTACTCCAGGTACTTTCTAGTCCCAAAAGGAACAGGCGGACTAAGGCCCATCCTGGACTTGAGAAACTTGAACAAATTCCTGGTGCGGGAGAAATTCAAGATGCTCTCCCTTGGAATATTGCTGCCCTACCTCCAGCAGGGAGATTGGCTATGCTCCTGGGATCTAAAGAATGCTTATACCCGCATCTTTATCTATCTCAGCACAGGCAGTACCTAAGATTCATGGTTGGGTTCACCACTACCAGTACAGGTTGCTTCCCTTCAGCTTCGTCTCAATACCAAGGGTCTTCACCAAATGCCTAGCAGTAGTGGATGCCTGTCTTCGTCTCCAAGGGGCCTTCGTATTCCCTTACCTAGACAACTAGCTAATAAAAGGAGGCACATTCTCAGAGACGCTACAGGCCACAGGCTGCACCATCAAAGTCCTACAACATCTGGGATTCGCGATAAATCACCCAAAATCCCACCTCACCCCAACTCAAGATGTGGAGTTCATAGGGGCTCACCTGAACACCATCCAAGCAAAGGCTTTCATCTCCCTGGACAGGGCGGATCACTTCACGGCCCTAGTGACTGAGGCGTAACGCCGCCACACCATGTCGGCGCGGTCCATGCTTCGCCTCCTCGGCCACATGGTCTCCATGGTCCATATGTTCCCCAATGCCCTTCTCCACGTGTGGGGTGCTCAGTGGTGTCTCCGTTCACAGTGGACCCAGGCCACGGGCAGGTTTCGGGACAGAGTTTCATTGTCACATCAGCTAGTGGAGTCCCTCGGTTGGTGGAAGGATCCGCAGAACCTGCAGAAGGGCATGCCCTTCCAACACCCGAACCCCCAGAGGGTCCTCACAACAGATGCTTCCCTGCTGGACTGGGGTGCCCATTGCAAGGAATTGCGCACCCAGGTCATCTGGTCCTTTGAGGAGAACCAGCAGCAAATCAACCTGTTGGAACTCAGGGTTGTCTTCCTTGCACCCAAGGCTTTCCAGTACCGCCTGAAGCATCAGTCAGTGCTGGTCCAAACAGACAATCAGGTCACGATGTTTTATCTGAACAGGCAAGGAGGCACAGGCTCCTAGCACCTCTGCCAGGAGGCAGTTGCCGTCTACTCGAATGGGACAAGGCAGGGTATGCTCCTAAGGGTGGTATACAGGCTGAGCAGGGTCTTCCAACCACACGAGTGTCACCTGGACCCCAGGGCGTCACAATGGCTCTTCAGATTATGGGTCACCCCGAACCTCGACCTCTTTGCCAGCCTGGCCAACGCTCAGCTCCCGTGTTTCTGCTGCCCACAACCACATCCGGCCCGGGTAGCAGCGGATGCCTTCCTCATCTCATGGTCGGGGGGGGGGGGTCTGTTGTATGCCTTCCCTCCCACACCACTGATAGCACAGACCATCTTCAAGGTCCAGCGAGACAAAGCTTCCATGATTCTAGTAGCCCCGAGGTGGCCCAAGCAACCTTGGTTTCCTCTACAGCTTCGTCTCTCGACGGAGTCTCCAGTCCCTCTCGGGAGCTCCCCAGGACTTTTGACCCAAGAGGAGGGCTCAATCCTCCATCCCAACCTGGGATCCTTGTCTCTCACAGCATGGTTGCTGAACAGGTCGCTTTAGCACCCTTCAACCTTCCCAAGGAGATGGAAGAAGTCTCCCTGGCCTCTCACAAGGACTCCATGAGGTGGGCCTATGCCTTCAAGTGGCACAGGTTTTCTGTATGGTGCACGGAGCAACGGGTAGACCCATTATCTCCAGGAACAAGCAGGAATGAGTCTTCACATATGGGTACGTCGGTACCGACGGAGCCTGCGCGGGAATGCTCCCCAGCGTCCAATCAGAAAGCTTTTGGGAGCATCACTCAGCACCTGCGTGCTGCCTTCCAGCCTTTCCAACTGTCTCTCCTCAGTTTTCGTTTTTCCGCGGAGCCGGCAGGACGTCCTACTGTCACCGCAGAAATTTTTTTCTTTAATTCTTGTTTTCTTGTGGTCGCGGCTGTTTCCCCGCCTCCACCGGCGCCGCCGGTGGGTTTTTTCTTTTCTTTTTCTCAAACTCAGGGAGAGTTTTTCCCTCAGTTTCTGTCTTAAATTTTTGGGCCTGTAAGGCCTCTCCATCATGGAGCCTTCTTCTCCTAAGAAGTGCCTTAACTGTGGAAATACAGTTTTCTTTTTAGACTCCAACAACTGGTGTCTAACCTGTTTGGGTCCTGACCTTTTTCCTCCGGAGCCATTAGGCTACAATTTTATGAGAAGAGATTTTCCATTTCGAGTTTCCCTCGATACCGAGTTCCCTTCCAGTGTCAGGGCACCGACCATTTCTTCTCTACAGGATCAGGTAACCCACAAACAGTCTGTTAAGACTAGCCAATCCTTGAGTGGTAGGTCTCATGTCAAGCATGATGACGGCTCCGGCCTTGCCCTCAAGACCCTATTGGCTTCAAAACCCCGGTGGGAGTCTTCGGTCTCCAAAGCCTTTCAGGGGTTTCAGGTTGTTCCTGGGGCTCACCCCTCACAGAACATACCTGAGCCATGCTCGGTGGTGGCATTCGCTTCGAGCGGTACCGATACCCCAGCATCGGCACTGGTGTTGAGTGATCCACTCTTCACCAGGGATCGTCATCTGACGTTCTCGGTACCTTCGGGACCGATCGATACGTCCCAGATTGACTTTCCAGTATCGGCAGCATCGCTGATACGACCACCGACGCCGGTACCCTCCAGACATGCATCGATAGATCGCTTCCTTCGATGCCGAGTCTGGAATCGATATCTAGTCTGGAAGACTGGGTACCGACGCGTCTCGGAACCGACGCTTACCGATTCCGGATGCGCGGTATCGAGGATACTCACCAAGGGTTTTTAGTTGCCTCGGTACCGCTGGAGCAGCCTCCGATGACTGCTTCGATGTCGGTATCGCCTCCGATTCCGGCACAGCTACCGGTATCGGTACCGATGCCGGTTCCTGCAGTAACATCGGGACCAACTACTTCCATGCCCTTTTCACCAGGATTGCTCCTTTCTATGCCTGGGGAAACCTCGCCCTGGTCTGAAGAATCCAAACTCAAGCCAGGAAAATTAACCCTCAATGGGGTTCTAATTTATCTCTTATAACATACAGTTCACTTCTTCTCAGCAGAAGTTTTTCACTGTTTTTTCATTTCAAACTCTATGCTTGGATTCCTGTTTCCAGGACATCCACTTGCTCTCAAGTAGGCTGAGCTGTCAGGAGATTCATGTCTGTGGGTCACAGGGTTTCCTCCTCTTCCTACCATGAAGAGAGGTTTGCCAACTATCTCATCATAGTTTCCCTGTACCACCATGAATTTTTTCCTTCTACAGACTTACCATGTAGCAAGTCTCCCTTCAGCTCCTATTTTTCTTTACCCTCGTTTCCAGGGCTTCCCCTGTACGAGTGGTACTATACGACTGGAAGGTTTTGGGGTTTTTTTAGCCTTTCTAGTCTTCCTTTCCTTTCCAGTGTAGAGTTTTCTCTGGAGTTACCTCCCTGCTTTCGTTGGGCAACTCATCAGACATGATCAGGATTTTCTCCTCTTGTTTTGTCTGTTCTCTCTGTTACAAACAGAAGGATTCTCTCTGCTGTTCTATTCAGCAGCTGCCCATGCAGGAGTTCCAGTGATTGGACTACTGGTACTTTCTACGAGTTCCAGTCTTGTCTTCCACTACTTTCTCTGGTCTTAGTAGTGCTTCCAAGATAGTGCTCATCTATCTTGGAAAATCCTTATCACTTCTTTTCTGTCATCTCCAAATCTCTGGAGTTGGCAGCATAACTGAGGTGGCAGCTGGTTTCCTCCAACAGCCACTTTTATTTCCCAGTTCTCCTGCATAGTGCTCTCTGCAATCCTACTGAGAAGCTTTCCACTATGGGCCCTTGCTAGAGAGCATGGGGATTTTTTCTCTAATTACTATCCTATATGGTTGAAAAAGGCTTCCTCAGTCATTCCTCATGACTGTAGGGGTTCTTTACACCCTTCTGTTTCCTTTTAATAAAGGACATAAGCCTTCTCTATGTGACAGTCTAAAGAGTTACACAATTTCTACTGGAAATATGCTCTTTTTCCTTGCAGCTTGTCCTCATGGTATCCTAATCCTTCATGGACAGCACATATTTAATTAAACAACGCATGATACCCCCCCCCCCCTTGTTCCTCAAGTGGGTCAACCTGGTATCTCATCCTATGCGTTTTCTGTCCATTTACCATGCGAGAGTTATATAGGACTCAGGACTTGCTGTTTACAGACTGATATTATACACTGTTTTTTCACGCAACCATCCTGGTTATTCCACTGGATGGCATTCCTGCACCATCTTAGCCAGGGGGAATAGATTCTCTATATATCTTCTCAAGTAGGTTCCACCTTCTTGTTATTAGATGAATCTTTCTCCTTCACATCTCCCATGTGAATGTTCTTATAGGCATATCTCTATCTGCTTAGTTGCAGACATTTATCTTTAGCATCTATATACATGTATGTATATATTTCTATATACTTCTCTATAGATACATATGTCTGTAAGCTGCGTGTGCATATCTTATGCCCCTCCAGATCTCACTATAGACATATATATATATATATATATATATATACTCCTGTATATATATATATATATATCCCTATATATATATATATCTGTCGAGATGCTTCCTTATAGGTAGATATGTATCTACATACTTATCTCTCTGTCTATGCTTATAAAAGGTTTTACCTTCCTATAGGTTCCAGACAGTGGGCTTGCATATCTTCATACTGTTCCTCAGTATGTCTGGGGTATTATGCACACAACCACTACTGTGGTACTGACAGCTTCTACTTTAACCCTACGTCTAGCTATCCCTGAAGCTCCATGCTTCACTATCTTTCCTATCTCTCAACAGATAGGAAAGACAGGGTGGATCTTCAGTAGATCTGAAGTTTCAGCCCTTCAGACATCTGTCCTCCTTGGGAATATGGGCTTTTTTTCCATACCCCTTCTTCCCTCCAGGACTGGGCTAGTTGTCTAAATCAGTCAGTCTTCCTCTTTTGCTCCTAAATGTTACTAACTCTGTATCCAAAAGAGTTCCCAGCTTTTTCCATAAAGCTTCCACTAAAGACCTGACGTTTTTGTACTACCCCAGTTGACACCTGGGTCACCTGTCAATTCCAGATTTGGGACCTTCGCCTTCACTTCAGTGAAGTCACCTTGAAGATTCCTGTACTGGATCTCCAGTAGACTCCATCAGCCTTTCTACTTCCTGCAATCCAGTAGGTGAGGTCCATATTGTGTTTCTTCATGTCAATATTTTTCATGGTAATTATCATACATACAGGGACTCCTTACCTGTAGTCCTTAGGTTAACTGTTTTTCCTACAGCTCCTCTCTTTTCAACTCCTACCCTCCATCCTCAGGATGCCTGGCCATATGAGGTGTAGCATGTTCCAATCCTCACCATGCTAGGGCTCCAGGCATCTTAGCTTGGGAGTCCCCATATGTGAAGACTCATTCCTGCTTGTTCCTGGAGATAGCACAGTTACTTACCTGTAACACGTGATCTCTGGGAACAGCAGGAATAAGTCTTCACAACCCACCCACCTCCCCTAGGAGTTGTATCTCTCTATCTATCTTCCTTTCCTCTTTCTCTCTTTTTGTCTCAGCTATAAAACTCAACTGAGGAGAGACAGTTGGAAAGGCGGGAAGGCAGCACGCAGGCACTGAGGGATGCTCCCAAAAGCTTTCTGATTGGACGCTGGGGAGCGTTCTCGCGCAGGCTCCGTCTGTACCGACGTACCCATATGTGAAGACTTATTCCTGCTGTTCCCAGAGATCACCTGTTACAGGTAAGTAACTGTGCTTTCCTGCCTGGTGCATTCTATGTTGCAATACTTGCTCCACCTCTCGCAGTTCGGACTTAAGTCTAGCTCTGTCAAGGTACACCTGAGTGCACTCACTGCAGACCATCACTCTATAGAGGGCAAGCCTCTTTTCATGCAGCCCCTCATCACCAGATTCATGCGGGGCTTGCTGCTGTCTAAGCCTCCCATCCAACCGCCCCCGGCAGAATAGGATGTCAACGTAGTCCTGACGCAGTTTACCAAGCCGCCCTTCTACCTGCCACTTGCGTTTCCTGTCATGGAAGGTATCATTCCTGGTGGCACTCACCTCTGCCCACAGAGTCAGTGAACGTCAGGCCCTGGTGACCGAGCTGCCCTTCACCAGGTTCTACAAGAACAGGGTTGTGCTCCGCACTCACCCGAAATGCCTCCTGAAGATAGTATCTGATTTTCACTTCAACCAGGAGGTGGTATTTCCTGCCTTCTTTCCATGGCCCACACTGACAAGGTGTCGACCGTTCTCCACACTCTGGACTGCAAAAGGGCCCTGTCCTTCTATTTGAAGTGTACTTGGGGCCACCGCAAATTCCCGCAGCTTTTTGTTTCATACGACCCCAGTCATCTGGGGAAGGCTGTCACCAAGTGGACTTTGTCCATCTGGGTGGCGGACTGCATCATCTTCGCCCACAACCAGGCTGGGCTACCATTGGAGGTCACAGTGCACAATATCAGGGCTATGGCAACTTCTGTGGCAAGCCTAAGCTCTATTTCTATGGCAGACATCTGCCAGGCCGCCACCTGGTCCTCCGTTCACACTTTTGCAGCTCATTACTGTCTAGAGATGGAGTCCCAACGGGACAGTACCTTTGGCCAGGCCGTAATCTGTTCGGGGTTTAGGCAACTCCTGCCCTCCAACCCCTCTTGTTCAGGCTACTGGAGCCATGATTCTCCCTGGACACTGGGGTCCTCTGAGTCTGTCCTCAGATTCACTTGCAGTTGCTCACAGCTGGACCATGCTTGTGATAGACTGCCTTGACTGTGTTGCTTATATGGGTTTTCATGTCTAGCCGTTGGTCCAATGTGACCCCTAGGTAACAGATTGTGGGCTTGGTTAGCAGCTCGGCATTCTTCACCTTTAAAGAGGCTGGAGGGGTGAATTCTTGGCATGGGATAAAGTCTAAAGAAACTGGCACTAGGGAAGAACAAGGTCCGTTGCTCCCTTTCAGAAAAGAATGAAAGTGGTGGAGAGGACTAGAGTGGGTACCATTTAAGGTTTCCCCTTATACTGTTTTCACTCTGTGGGGAGTGAAAGGTTGTTGGATAGTGAGGTGGTTATTTAAGGGGAAGGAATGGCATTTCAAGTATTATGAGGAGTTTGCCAGGAAAAACGAGATACCCCCAAGCCAGATGTTCCAATATATGTAAGTGCAGCATTATTGCTTACAATTAAAAGAGAAAGAGAGGATGAGTCTAATTAGAGGACCTCTAAATGAGGAACAGAACTCTCCCACTGTGTTTTAACAAACTGGCTTGGTGGTACAGAGTGTATAGGAAATCAAAGGAAACCAAGCATTTGAGCAAATTGGCAGAGGAAAGGTCTAGGCATACTGCCCAGGAAATAGGAGAGAGAGACTTGAAGAGGCTGTTTGGTAATATATACCAGTACTTGACTAGTGTGGCCTACCAAGAAACACATTATAGGCTGATCCACTGAACATTTATAACTAAGGAGAGGAGCATGCATATATTTATGGGACAGAAATGTATATGGGAAGTGTCATGTTCAGACTCCTTCTTGGAATGTACTAAGTTGCAGACTTTGTGGAGCTCAGCATTAGAAGAAGAGCCAGTTTACGGTATTGGGGTAGAGTGGACTTATGGTCAAGGCCGCTTTTATCTATGGGCAAAAGAGGCAGTTGACCTGGGCTCTGCATGGCAGGAGTTCCTCTGAATGAAAGCACAGTGCTCTGTCCTGATAACTCTTACTGGCCTGTACTTTAATTTCAGCCACAGTTGATGTGGAACAGCCCTTTGCTTCTGCTCCAGAACCTCCCCTTTCAGGCAACTCTAGGGAAAAGGGCTGGAGAGGGGTGAGGCTAGAGTTAGCAGAGATCTGCTCCCTAACCCAATCCATTTTCCTGCTCTTGTCCCTTCCACCCTTATGTGCAGGGTTTTCCATCTCTTCACAAAGTATCTGACAGTATTACTAAGTGAGAACAGAATTCAAAATTTTTTTCTATGGTGAGTAGAAAGGAGAAACATCCTGGTTCACGGCAGCCAGGTTTTTCAAGGACTACTTTCAACCAATGCAATATGGATTTCTTTCAGTTTATACATTTATGTATTGAATTTATTTTATTTGCATTTTACCCTGAAAAATCACAATAAGTCATTCATTAGACACTGTGATGTGATTTCTGAATATTTGTATTATATATCTGCACAAGGTTTAACATTTAAAAGTATGGAGTTAGGTATCAAACTTCCTGATGAATACTTAAGTTATGTGCATAATTATGCATATAACTTTAATCGTATACTCAGCCACCCTACAAATTTAATATGGGTGGTTGAATATTCAAGCACAACTTTAAATAGATAACTTGTCCATTTAAAAATTAGGCCAGTTATTTCATCAGGCCAGCTACATGAATAAATTAACCTATTCAATGGCCGAACCCTCAACCAGGCCAAATGCCACACCTAACATTATATATAGAGAGAGTTTTGGCCATAGATGCAATTTATATGGCCAGAATTTGGTCATATATCTGCCAGGATATTATTTTTTACAAGCCCTTATGTGGTGAGCCCCACTACTGTAAATATAAGGACTTTTGAATATCAATCTCTTGATGTCAAATGACATATTTTTACAGGATTATTCAGGGAGCATTGATGTTGGGATCATGATGATTCCTTGTTAATTTAATATTATAATTTGGGGGGAGGGGGGCATGAGCCTGAAAATAAATTGGATGGGTGCAAGGCTTTAAGGTTCACCTCGAATTCCTGGTCTCTTTGCATCAGCCCTGTCCATAACACCTCGTACCACACTTGTATCAGTCCATGTGAGCAATAAGACGGTAGAGGGTGTTTGCATCAACCCCATGGGGCCAGAAGAAGGACAAAGTATGCAGATGTCCTCTCATCAGCTGGCAATGAGAAGGAAAGCTGCAGCAGTGGACCAGCAGCATCAGTTTAACAGGGGAGGTCAGGTAGGAAATGGAGGGTGGTGTTGAACAGAGATGAAAGGGAGCCCATCCACACAAGTTTGCCCAGGGCTCCTTAAGTGGTTAGAGTGGCCCACTGTTGCTGGTGGATATGGCTCTGTTAGAAGAAAACAAAGTTTTCAGGGCAAAGAAGAAGTTTATTCATATTGTCTTGTTGCTTGGTTTGGAAAGAGTATGAGTTCAGGAAGATGTTTTATGGCACAGGAAGCAACTTATGTAGGAGATAGCTCCTTATCAAATGTAGATGTACTAAACCAGAGAGCACCAATTACAGTAGCAATTTCTAGAAAGGACCCCCCCCCCTCGAAGAACACTCTTAAAGAAGGGAGAGGAAGGTTCATGGCTGGTGAGAGGAGATGGTAGAATTAGAAGAGTGAAAGATAAGGTATGACTGGCATGGGTTACGAATGAGAAAGGAATAGGGGATGTTTGCATGAGGCTAACCAACTCAAAATAGGACACAGAGATGAGTCAAAAAGGAGAGGAACAGAAATGTTCGAAAAATTTATGAGCTAACACACATTGTTGTTGATGGGTATTGTAGATAATGTATATGCTGTGATATGTGGTAAACACACAACATTTTTGTACTGGAGATTATTTCAGATGAGAAATATAACAAAAAAAGGTGGGTTTGGGTGAGCATTTTAGGCTGTGGATCGGTGCACTTTATTCACAGCCCAAGACCTGTGTCAGGATTAACGGGATAATCTCATCTATGTCTCCACTGGGCCACAGTTCACTGCAAGGCTGCCCACTCTCACCACTATTGTTTATTTTAGTCATGGAGCCATTGGTTCAGTCTGTTAGGCATAATCCAAATATAAAAGACATTTTGGTGGGGACCATTGCTTATAAAACTGGACTTTTCACTGCTGATGCTTTGCTCACATTGTTTACACCTCTCATAACCTTGCCTAATCTGCTTCTAGCTGTGTCTGAATATGTTGTCTTTTTGGGGTTTGCTTTTAGAATTTATTGAAAATTTTGGGCATTTACAATGTAGAATTGCAAATACAGAATAAAAAACAAGAGAAGGAAAACAAAAAATTGGGAAAGAGTGACAATACTAATAAAGGTAATATACAACAGAACGATAGGAAGATTACTTAAACTTCCAAAACATGACACCCAAATCTAATACTCCCATAGTCCACACCACCATTTACAAAGAGAATAAATTATTATAATATCATTCAGAGAATATTTGCTACTTAATGTTATGAAAGAATTCTTCAAGCTGTGAAGGATCAATGAAAATAGACTTGTTCCTAGCCAATGTTACTAGACTCTTACATGGAAATCTTAAGTAAAAAGTAGTCCCAATCAGTAACATCTGTAGTTTCAATTGAAGAACAGCTTTATGCTTCAATTGTGTTGATCAAGCAGCATCTGGGAATAATTGTACTGTTTGCCCACAAAACAAACTCTTTATTTTTAAAATATAACTTAAAGATTACATTTTTGTCTTATTCAGACATGAAAGAGTTGCCCTTTGAGTAACACTGTCCTGGGAAGATTCTAGGAAGGGAGAAAGATTTATTTTTATTTATTTAGCTGGGTTTATATACTGCTTTTCACAGAGGTCAAAACAGTTTACATGGAACTTAAACAAGTCAAACAACATTTACATTGAAAGATCAACTTTGTACAATATTTCTTTATTTTATTTCTTTATTTAGTTATTTATTTTAATGCTTTTATATACCGCGCTCTTCGAAATCAGTGCGGTTTAGAAATAACAGTTTTGTGCGGAACAGGAGATCTGTTAAGCACTTATATTGAACAGGTGATACAACTTGGATTTCAAACTGGGGAAAACTATCTACAGCTATCTACAATTATTTCCAATATAACGTGAGTTGTCTGTAACTTGTTATTGCCTGGCAGGGTGTATGGTGGGTGGAGTTGAGTTACTGGGTTGTGAGTAGTGTAGGAGAAAGAGGTGGTGTGTTAGTGCTGTTCAATAAAGATAAGGAACAGGGATAGTTAATATTATTAGTTCAGGTATGCATAGTTGAGATTAACTACCGGTATATACATAATGTTCAATAGAAAGATCAATACTATCTGCCTCTTGTAGCAAATCTCCTCCTCCTTCTACCTCATTAACCACAATCCAATTACCAGGAAAGTAGAATGATTCAGTTATGCAAATTCCCTCATTCTGGGAGTTTAAGCAGCTTAGAGAAATATTTCCTTAACAACATTTTAGGAGATAACAAATGAGAAATAGGGAAATTTAGAACCTCGAATTCTTAGATTTCATCATATTTTCCAGCAATTTCATTTTATGATGCAAAATAAAACTTGATACTTCTTGTCCCCTCATCCTTTAACGTCTCCATCCGAGTTTTTAATTCTATCAAGGTAGATATTCTCTTATTAAAATCAGCTTATCAACTCTTTCCTGAGAGACAGTTTCCATAAGTAAACTCACTGTACATAAAACAATCCTCAAAATATCAAGAAAGGAAACCTATAGAAGGACTAGCTTCAGGTGCATTAGACAAATTTGCTGAAGTAAAATTCACTGAAGATAAAGATCTCTAGACATCTTGCACGTTTACCAAGGAAACACCAAATTCCTCAGTTGGCTGACTATCTTCGAAACAGCTTGGGAAGGTTGTAGGTTCTGGTGGTAGAGATCTGCAACTGGGACCTAATATAGGACCCAGTTCAGAAGACACTACAAAGTCGCCTGAACTTGATTTATCCGACACCACCAGTTGCATGTGCTTGTCCATTGGTCCTGTGACCTTAGAGAAGAGGTAGTCAAGATTTTAATCTTGGCTTTTCTCGTCCCCATACTTGCACGCCACAGAAGAGTGTGTCAATCTAGTCAAAAACTAGATCTTACAAGTCAAATCGTATGCCACTCCAGAGAGACTTACAAATTCTTCTGGGCTTCCTTGCTGCTCCTAGGGGCTCCCAAGGCCATTCGGGAAGACACCATGGCTGCATGCGGCTCCAAGATTTTATAGGCATCTACTGGCACTCGATGATGATGCACTCCAACACACTCGTGCACCGTGGGCAGCCCCAAATCATAGGAGATAGTACAGATTTCACAACCAGATGGGGTCCAACATCCACTTCTACTCTCTCACATTTTCAGAGTTTAAAATTAATATGACTAAAATCCAGGCTTTGTGTATGGATTTGGATGGGGATCTGTTGCAGAGATTTGAAAACTGCTTTTTACATTTCATGGGCCTCTGGGAGCAGCAGCAGGGAGCAGAGGCAGCTCCTCCCACTCACCACCTCTACCACCAATCAGCTGTGTCTGCATTGTTTGAATGAGAGGCACCCGCAGCTAGCAGGCCCATTCCTGAAGGCCTTGTCAGAGGGCCCTTAGGCGTTGCCCTTAGGCAGGGACAGGAGACCTCCAACCCAACAGTGAGCAGTAACTTATCATACACCTTCATTTACAGTCCACTCCTAGGATGATACCCTACTGCTTTTACTTCTACCCGATAATAATAGGCGGTTCGCGTACTTTTTAATCAAAATGCAGAAACCATATAACTGCTAAGTGAATTTTCTGCAAGAAATACTTAGCTGTGTCCCAAATGCTGCCGCAGAAATCCTCAAAAGTGGTGGATAGTCTGACAGACCGTGGATAACCACCACTTTTGAAGATTTCTGCAGCAGCATTTGGGACACAGCTAAGTACTTCTTGCAGAAAATTCACTTAGCAATTATATGGTTTCTGCATTTTGATTAAAAAGAACGCGAACCGCCAGTTAAGTTTCTTGCCTGGGGTTCAATTGTCCAACAAAAATACTTTATTTGGAGAAGTCTGTTGATATAGGGAACCTGTTCTTTTTTGAATAGTACTGGTTACTTGGGCTGACAGGTTTTTCGTTGCCCAAAAGGTTTTTTCACTTATAATGTATCCAATAGCACCTCAGATGAACTCTCTATAATTCTAGAATCAGTGTTTGCTGCCATATCACACCATAAACCTCTGTTTGTCCTCAGGGATTTCAACCTTAACTCGTTATCCCACAAAAAATGTGGACACCTTTCTCAAAGCTATGAAAGCCCTACATTATACCCAGCTCCTCACTGAACCAACCCACCACCTAGGCTCCACCTAGGCAATAATGGAAGATGACAAAGTGACACTTCCCTCAATGACCCCAGTACCGTGGTCTGATCACTACTGCATAAGAATAAGCCTGCTCCACAATTGTCTGACTACACACGTACTACCACTACTTCAGGACGAAGATTTAAAAGCTTTGACAAGGACAAGTTCTTGCAGCAAATTGGATCAACTCTAAAGCTGGGCTATACAAACCTTGATGAAGCTATAGAATCTTGGAATAGCACAATCAGTGCAGCTGCCCAAGCACCTGAAAAAGAAGCATCAGACACATCATTAAGAGTAGGTCAGTACTATGGTACTTGGAAGAAATCAGAGTAGCAAAGAGGCATCTTCACAAAATAGAGAGGAACTGGAGAAGAAATAAAACCCAAACCACACAACAACTATACAAGGATTTGCAACAGGATTACAACAACCTAATTAACCCCTGCAAATGCAAATACCACACAAACTAATCCTCAGCCAACAGACCCAGAGAATTATTTGAAATAGTACGGGCCCTCACAAAAGAGCCCACTTCCCATGGAACTGAAACTATTAGCCCTCAAGCCTATGCAAACTTCCTGATCACTAGACACTACAAAATCACTCCATTCCTGCCTTTGCTCCATTCACTGAAAGCACACCTCCATTGCACACTTGGGGGGAATTTAGCATACCTACCATTGAACAACTCGCACGCACTATAGCTAATCTAAATACTTGCATCTCACCAACTGACTCATGCCCAGTCCCATGGATAAAATCCACAAGGGATGTACTCTCTGTTCACATCCACAAGTTAGTCTGTTCTTCTCTAATTCAGGGCTACGTGCCTCAGTCTCTTTAAATGTGCATCATCTGTCCGGTAACCAAAATCACCACTCCCATTAAAGATGACCCTCTAGCATACCGTTCAGTCTCAAATCTCCCATTCCTTACAAAGATACTTGAGAAAATAGTCTACCATCAGATTCAGGACCACATTGACTCTCATGCCCGTCTGGACCCCCACCAATATGGGTTCCTTTGCAACCACAGTGTGGAATCATTGCTAACAGTACTTCTTGACAACCTAATAAGAGGAATTGATGGCATGAAAATAGGATTTCTACTTATCTTTATTAATATATCTGCAGCCTTTGACACTGTTTCCCACAACATTCTACTGTGGAGGCTCAGAAACATCGGTCTGAAAAATATGACTCTCAAATGGTTCAACTTATACCTTACTAACAGGCAACAACAGGTCAGAGCTGGCCCAATCACCTCATCCACCTTCCCCTCCACACAAGGAGTACCACAATGTTCATCTCTATCTGCCCTGCTCTTCAACCTCTACATAAGTCCCATCTGCGATGTCATAAAAAAATATAACATCCTATATGCTATATATGCTGATGACATCATGATTTACAATCCAATCAACTTAGATATGCCAGACTACACAACAATAGTTATTTGCCTCCAAGATATGACTACCTGGCTGTCTCATAACAATCTAACCATCAACTATAATAAAACGGAAGTCCTCATTATTACACACAACACCTCCTTTACCCGCCCCCCCCCCCCTCAATAATCATTCTACCAAACTATGCTAAACCCATTAGGAAAGAAGTAAAATATCTTAGAATCACTTTAGACTGCAACCTTTACTTTCAAACCCACATCAGCAAGACCACCAGAAAAGTGTTCTATAAATTAGCCTTAATACAAAGACTCAAACCCCTCCTCAGCTATGATCACTTTCAGAATGTCTGCCAAGCTGTCATAACACTCTTATTGGACTACTGTAACTCCATATATCTCGGCCTTCCAAGCAAACTAGCCAACCTCTGCAGATGGTTCAAAACACTGCGACTCGCATCATTCTAGGCTTCACCAAGTATGACCACATCACCCCTCTTTTGATCCAATTCCACTGGCTTCCAATCATATCTTGTATCCACTTTAAAACCATACTAAATATATTTCAAATCAAACATATCTGCTAACAGTCTCAAGATCCTCATCATTCCTGATTCCAGTACCAGACCTAGGAGACACAGCACAGTCGATACTATAAAGACACCCTCATCATACTCCAAAACCATTCACTCTACTTCAGCAAGTGCTCATTCCCTTGCAGCACCTGTCCTATGGAACAGCTCCCGGAAGCCCTGAGAGCCGTTGCAGACATCAAGGACTAGGAAGCAACTAAAGACATTACTCTACAGAGATCACTTGGAGTCTGTCTCTTAGGGCATCCCACCCATTGCAAATTGCAATCTTTTCATCTGCTGTACATTCTGTATATAACTAATAATGTAGCTATAGTTAACAAATCCTGCATGTCTCCCTCCCTTTTTTGTTTGCTATGTAATTCCATTGTTGTTGCTATATAAACCACTTTGAAGGAGAAGATGGTATAGAAAACCCGTCAAATAATTAAATTAAGGATTGATTTTGACAGTATCAGTAGATGATTTATATGTAGCTAATTCCGTCCCTGTTTAAGAATATTATTAGGGATTTAGAGATTTGGGCTAAATTGACTCTGTCGTGGTTTGGGAAGACAGCCATACTAAAAATGTTCATGCTACCAAGATCTTTCTATGTTTTTCAGACTTTGTCTATCCTGATCCAAAGGAGAGTCTTACTTTCTATCCAAAATAAATCATTGTCTTTTATTTGAGAGCATAGGTCCTAACATACATTAAGTGTAAAGCCTATGCCGAGAGCCATTGGGACGTCACCAGAATGTTCCCAGCAGATACTGCACAGACACATGCACAGACACACTGCATGGTGTGATTAACATGGGTGCATCTAATGTCAACCAAAGAGTCATCATTATGCATACCCATGCTAATTGCCGTATTGACAGCGTGTGATGATATACTCCTATGCTAACTGCAGTGTGCTTTCCACGCCCATACTCCTCCCATTCCCTGCCCCTTTGTGGAATGGGCAATTAAAATGCATTTTAGCAGCCAGTAGCTATCATGCTCACACGTTAACTGTCATTATGGGTCATTAACGCTCACTAAGACATTGCCCGCATAGCAGGCTTTAGTAAAAGGGCCCCTTAGAGTCTCTAGAGGGTTCTTTATTTAGGTAAGAAGCTGGGGGGAGGGGGGGCTTTAAGACTTTGGGTCTAATTTATGAGATTGCTTGGCTGATTCAATTTGCTACTTTGCAAAGGGAAGTTCAACTTACCCCGGGGGATCACGTTGCATATATACAGATAGCAAGAGGCGAGAGAAATGCTGGCCCAGCCAGAATCTGAATAGATTAAATCTGTATGAAGCATCCCCTTTGATTAGGGGCAGATCTCACTGTTGCTGTATCACTTTCTTAGGAAGCGTTGCTTGGCCTTGGAGTTTTATAAAGAGCAGTGGCAAAGGGAGATGAACTGCTGTTTCATTCAGAAACAGTGGAAGCAAATGGAGAGAGAGGTGGCCTGATCTTCTTTTCTGGTGCATATACAAGCAAATTATAAAGTCTTTCATCATTGGTATGTGACCCCAGATTGATTAGTGCATTGTTTCCTGAGCTCTACAGAAAGATGTTGGAGACTCTGTAGACAAAAAGGATCAATGGCATACATTTGTTGATCCTGCTCCAGAGCTCCAGCCTATTGGAGTGCCATTCCATTCAGGATCAGAAGGATGATTGGGGTGGAGATCCCATGGGACCCTGGAACTTTTTTTTATTGCATTTGATAATCCTTGGTCTAACGCAGCAACTGTGGATTCTTGTCAGACATAGCTTAAATATGGCCACGCTTAATTTGGCATCCTTTTGGAAGGTGGTGACTCATTTACTTCTCCGGTTGTGGGAGATGTATAAAATGGAAAATTTGAGCGCTAGGCAGATAAATCAGGGGTGTCCATTTGAAAGGGTTTGGGATCCTTTCATCTGCACTTTGGATGTTAATTTATGATGGACCTACCTGCTGAGAAAGAGGACAATTTTTATTGGATACTGTTCAAGATGTGAGGGTGATTTGGATATGTTTAAGTTTGTTTTTCAAGGGTTAATATTCATTGTTATGGGGTCACTTTAAAGAGGTATAAAAGGAGAGAAAAAAGATGATAATGGCATTAAGATGTATTTGCTTGGAATTTGGAATGCAAGTGTCCTTTTTGTGTTTGCTGGTAGTTTCAATATATGTTACTCACATGGCTTTTTGCAGATCTGTGTGCTATATTTGATTTGGCTAATAAAACATATCATGAGAAAAAAAATCATGGGCATTTGGATTAATACGTATCTTCAGAGCCATGTGGAGGGTAAGTTTTTATAACAGGTCAGTACTGGGGCCAGATATGATCCTGGATTTGAATATCTGGGTTTAGATTTCAGCATTGGCAACTAGCCGCTGGTGCTGAATATCAGACCTCATTCTTCTTAACAAAAAAAAAATAGTCAAGAAAGTGGGCATCAATCTCCAATTTTCATACTAAGGAAAATATATAGGGCCATGTTTATTAGAAGACAGACATTGCATTGCATTGTTTACTAAATGTTAGCATGTGTTATCTGCCACCGTGCCCATAGGAATAACATGGCCCATAATGAACAGAAAATAAAATAGAAAAATATAAAAATCAAAGCCATTGATTATAAAATAATTATTAATTATAAAATAGGCATAATGAGGATATTTGTTAAAAAAAATACTATTTCAAGAATATTACAGAAATATACTTAAACCTAAGAAGCATGTTTACTAAGGTTGTTGTTTATTTAGAACTTAATATACCACCTTTCAGGTGCATGCCAGTAGCAGGTGATGATGCTGCCAAATTAGCGTGGAGGCCTCATTCGGGATGTAAAATTTCAGAAGAATTTTAAGGATAAATAGTGGAAATTTGCAGACTTCAATACAAATCACGTTAAGATGCCTGTTCTGTTTTGGGAAATCTCTAAAGGGCTGCTGAGAGACAATAGCATTTTATATGTGACTGGGAGTAGCGGGAACTGGACAGTTGGCTGTTGCAGTTGTAAAAGCAATTACAGCATGGCATAGTCCTTGACAAAACTGCCTTCAGAGTGGGCAAGAGCACAGTTCATTTCTACACAGATGGCGTTGAATACCCTTATACAAAAACGAGCAGTAGGGCCAATGATATACTGTAAACAGAAGTTGTTTTCAAATGGCAATAAGGCAGGGAGAATGTTAGCATCTTTAGCAAAACAATGATTGAATAACTATTTTATAGTGAACATGCGAGATAGTTTGGATAGGCATGGGAGCTTGCCAACATCTTTAAAGAGTTGTATCAAATGTTGTTGTATAGGAAGGAATCAAGAAATAGGGAGTTGATGAAGAAGCTTTTAGGGAAGGTGATACTTTCACAGATCACACAGCTGACTATTTTGAACGCCCCTTTTATTTTATAAGAAGTAGTGCGAGAGATTGAGTAGGCCAAGTGTTTTAAGACTCTGGGTCTGGATGGATTTAGGGCTGAATTCTATAAGCTGCTGAAAGTAGAGATAGTGTCAACATGTTTATGAGGAAGTTATAGGGTGGGGAAAATGTGGTTGTTATACAGTAAGTAGAGCTGTTATTACAGTGTTGCCTTGAAAGGGGAAGGACTTAAAGTACCAAGCTTGTATAGGCCAAACTCTCTTCTGAATTTTGATGTCAAACACCATGTCTGACGCCCTGGAGTCTTGTTAGACAGAATTGCATATACGTTGCTAGATCTGGTTCACAGTAACCAAACAGGGTTTTACTTGGTATATTATCTATAGAAGATTCTGGTTGCATTGGAATACTGCAAGCAGAAGAATATCCCATCTTTGTTGGTCAACTTCGACATGGGGAAAGCCTTTGATTGGATTGATTTGGAGTATCTTTAGAGGTCTTAGACTGGTTTGGTTTGGAGGCTAGATTTGTTCAGAGAGTCAGAACTCTTTATGCAGACCCTAAAATGGTGTAATACATGTCATAGGAACTCTAGACACTTATTAGAGTACTAGACAGGGATGACAGTGTCGCTTTTCTTTTCATGTTATTTTTGGAGTTCCTGTTTCGGATAACTCAGTGCTCCATGGAAATCCAAGGAGTAAAGATTGGAGAGGTGAGAATTCAAGATTGCTGCATATGTGTATGATATGCTTGTTTATTTAACTAATCCATCTTTGGAGAATCTCTAGAATGCTAGAGATTTTTAGAATTTTTGCTTGTTTCCCAGTCTGAAGTTGAACTTAGATAAGTCAGAAACAATGGCTGTGCTTAGGGCAACACAGGAAGGTTGAGGGGGGAAGACTTTCAGCTTAAATGGACCAGGGGAGCATTTTGGTTTCTGGGTATTACAGCAGTGGAGGACTTCAGGAGGCCATTTAAGAAGAATTTTCAAGATTTATTGGATTTATTTATTTAAAAACATTTATATCCCGCCATATGCTTAGAAACATCCAAGGCAGCATACAGTATAAAAATGTACAAGACCCTAACACAAAGAAATGTTACAACCCTGAGCCGAGTTTACAGCTGAAGCACTAGCTTCATCTTCCATTGTTTGACTGTGCCATCTTGACACCATAATGAGATAAGAATCGTTTTATTTTTCATGAGATAGAAGGAAGAAATAAAATGAAGTGAAAGTGCTTTACTTTTGTGCAATTATA
Source organism: Ichthyophis bannanicus (assembly GCA_033557465.1). NCBI lineage: Eukaryota > Metazoa > Chordata > Amphibia > Gymnophiona > Ichthyophiidae > Ichthyophis > Ichthyophis bannanicus. The sequence goes on along the minus strand of CM066034.1, from coordinate 534,032,536 downwards.
CAGTAAATGTTTATTACTATATATACAAAATCACGCACGAGATGAAGGGTCATTGATGCAAAAGAAGTGTGTGAGCCCGTCAGTTTGGCCACGGCACTATCAAGTCTGAGACCTGGCTTGGATAAAATTCTTTAAAAAATCGTTACATTAGTAAATTAACTTGCTCTATAGAACTCCGTCTTCATCTCCAGATGACTTAGCAACAATAATTGATCTTGCTTGCAACACCACGAATTCACATACTCTAAACTGTATATTAGGTGACCTCAACCTCCCAGTCATTCAGGACAGCCACACCAATGCCTTTATTGATGCTCTCAGTGATCTAGGCTATGTTCAACTTGTTGATACCCCTACCCATATAAAAGGCAACTCACTTGATCTTATCTTTGCACCACAAACAGCCCTCACACATTTGCACCAGTCTCACCTAAACGTAAGTGCGGTTCCCTGGTCGGATCACTTCCTGATAAGATTCCAGATTCCAATTTGCACCAACTCCTCCAAATCCATACCTGAAGATAAACCCATATCAGAACATTTAAAGCGCTTCCACCCTTTTAACAGAGAAGATATTCTAAAGAGGACACAGAATCTATTTGACCCTCCTCTTCAAAGCCTCGATGACATGGTCGCCGCTTGGAACTCAAGCCTAGATGCCGTGATCCACTCACCTACCACGAACAAAGCACCACATAAGAAAAAGAATGCCCCATGGTACTCCCAAGAACTACGTAATTCGCTCCTTCAACTCAGACGACTTGAGAGACGCTGGCGACGATCAAGAACAGCTGAGAGCCATGAGGCATTCACAGCACAATTAGGAAAACATCAGTTATCTGTAGCATCAAGTATGAAACAATATCATGCAAAAAGACTACAACGCTCCTTGAACAAACCCCACGAGCTTTTCCAAATTGTGAAATCTCTAGCAAAGGAGCCATCTCAAGAGAACTTACCCTACCCAGACTCACAAGAATATGCTTATTACTTGCGTAAGAAAAGTAATTAGCTTGCCCACACTGCTAAGCCCCCCATACCAGCCAGCCTACCTTTCTCCATCCCACAACCTCCTCTTGGTCATTTCTTGAGTGGGTCCCAACACACTATCACATCATTTTCTACTCCATCTGACAGAGTCATTCAAGACACTATCCTAAACATAAACACTGCAACAGCACCCTCCGATCCGTGTCCAGCTCCCTGGATAAAGGCCCTGCGTGCCGAGCTCAGCCCATTCCTATCCAAATTGATTGATGTATCGTTCTCTACTGGAACATTTCCTCGAAGCCTGAAACAGACGGCTATCAGACCACTCCTAAAAACAGTAAGTTGGACCCTTCGATGATGGAATCCTACAGGCCTATCTCCAGCATACCTCTCCTATTGAAAATCATTGAAAAGATTACCCAACGCCAATTACAAGATCACATAGATACTAATGCACCCCTGCATCCCTGCCAGCATGGATTTCGCGAAGCACATGGTGTTGAAACATTACTCACAACCTTATTCAACACCATAACCTTAGGGCTCGATAACATCAGACAAGGCTTTGCACTGATCTTCATGGACATTGCTGCCGCATTCGACACCGTAGACCACGAAGTTCTCCTGCTACGCCTCAGAAAGAAGGGAGTTCAAGCTTCAGCTTTGTCATGGTGCGCTTCATACCTCACTGATCGCTGGCAACATGTCCGTTCTGGCCCCTCCAACTCCGATTCCTTCCCCCAAACTAAAGGTGTTCCACAGGGCTCATCTCTGTCCGCCTTGCTATTCAATGTCTATATGCAACCCATTTGTGATCTCATCCAATCATTTAATATCAACTGCCTGGTCTATGCTGACGACGTCTTGATGTACATGCCAATTTCGACAGAACATCTTGAACTATCCCCACTTATCAGGTGCTTTGACGCTGTCACAGACTGGCTAAATGCACAAATGCTTAAGTTAAATTTCAAAAAGACAGAAGCCCTCTTCGTAACCAGGAATCCGGCTTTTACTCCACCCCTGTCTATCAAGGTTCGCGACGCAGAGATCATATGCAAGACTACAGTAAGATACCTAGGTGTAAGGCTTGATCAGCAACTTAATATGAAGGCTCATATCAAAAACATAACAAAGTCGGTGTACCATAAAATCCGGACCCTCCGCAGTCTGCGTCAACTGTTAGAACCTGATGACTTCCGAACTGTCTTTCAGGCCCTAATAATGCCTCACTTTGACTATGCCAATGCGATCTTGTATGGTCTACCTAAGTGCACGACTAACCCCTTACAACTTGCAATGAATTCAGCTGCAAGAATCCTTCATGGAGCCTCAAGAAGTTCTCATATTACCCCAATACTAAAACAATTGCACTGGCTACCCATACAAGCCAGGATCTCATTCAAGATCCTAATTATGACCCATAAAGCCATCAATAAATACCCTGCTACTGCCATTACTGATCTAATTTCAATCACACCTCCCAATCGAGCAAGGAGATCGAATGCCGCAAATACTCTCATATTACCTAAGGCAAGCACGAAGTGTTCTCAATTCACTAGATCCAGAGCCTTCTCCTTCTTTGCTCCATCCTGCTGGAACGCACTACCAGCAACTATCAGAACCATCAGTGAACTCTCCCAATTTAGGAAGGCACTGAAACGGCACCTCTTTCTTCATCACTACGATGATGCAGTCTTCTCCCCACACTCACCCACTCTCACATCTCAATGCAGCACCTCAAACTCATGCACGTCACATTCCCAGACTGATCACTCGCAATCACACCTTCCCCTCCAACCACCATGAGAAACTTATGCAGTGCCGCATAACTCATTATATTGTTGCATAAAGTAGACTGTATTTATTCATTATGTCTCCTTGTTAAGGGACTATTTATACCCTATTTTACCTGTTATACCTGCTTAATGCATACCCAAGTTTAATTTTCCTGTTTAATGTATACCCAAGTTATTATACCTGTTTCACTGTAAGCACAAATCACGAAATTGAGATGTGCAACTCTTATGTTCATTGTAAACCGCACTGATGTCGAATAGCGCGGTATAAAAGAGACTGCAAATAAATAAATAAATAAATAAATTAAGTAAAATTGAGACCACATAGGTCAGAAGGCATATTATCTACTATTTTTGATATTTGTTGAGTGTAATTTATATTGAAAGGAATATTGTCAAGGTATGCAGCTGCATACTCCTTGTCTCAGCAGGTGGTCAACTTGAAGTTGAAACATGGCAGGAGCCCTGTGTAAGCCAAAGGACAGCAGCATAAATTGGAAAAGACCTTGTGGGATCAATAAAGCAGTCTTCTCCTTGTCAGCCAGAGTCAAGGGCATCTGCCAGTATCCCTTGGTCAAGTCCAAGGTTGATAGAAAGCATGCTCCATTGAGTTGTTCGATTAGCTCATCTACTCTGGGCATGGGATATGCGTCTGGTTTATTTTTTTATTTTTATTTTTTTCACTTTTTTTTTTTTTAATAAATCTTTATCCGTTTCAAAACACAGAAAAAAAAAAAGAACATATAACAACCAAACAACACAGTAAACATCGATTGGCTATGGAATACAATATTCAGTAATACTTTTCGATATCTATACAAAGATAAGCACTCTGTCACCATCTTACATTCGTAACTGACATTATGAGACGGAAAACATAATGTGGCATACACATGTACACTTATACACTTAGCGACGGACACCGAAACCCAAATCCAGCCCCCTCTATTTTGGAAAAATCTTTGAGTCCAGGGCTATCCATTTTTGTAACCTGGATGAAAGATACGGGTTTTGTTTGACGTAACTTTGTTCATACATACGGTGGGCACATAAAGAATTCCACCATTGTTCGAAAGCCAGAGCACTAAAATTTTTCCAATGACTCATAAGGATTTTCAAAGCAAGACCGAGTAGTAAGTCCAAAATTGAGTAGTCATTCCTCCGTAACTCAGGTATTCCAGCATGTGATTGATATATAATTATGCGAAATGTCAGAGGCACTTGTATACATAGCAGTTGACAGATTCTATCCCAGACTTGTCGCCAGTAACTCCGTAACTTCGAGCAAGTATATATCATATGTTCCAACGTACCAGGTTCTTCTTGACAGGACCAACACAGATTACTAGCATGGGACTGCCATTTCGCTATCTTAACTGGAGTCAAATAGGCCCGATGTGCCAGGAAATATAACGTTTGCATTAGGAAGGCTGAGCATGTTACTCTTATCTGCGAGTGCCAAAAATGGGTCCAGTCTTCCGGATTCTCCATATGACCAGCCTCCTCTTCCCAGATGGACTGCAAACCTTTATACCATCTGGTCTGGCCATCCCTTATAATTGAGACTATCTTCGAGACAATCCGTGGTCCATCCCGTAGTTCCCTTACTTTCATCATCCATGAACTGGAAACAGATATTGCAATTGGCGAGACCTCGACTTTCCCTAGACAGTGTCGTAGCTGACACCATTGGAACATACAACTGTCGGGCAGGCCGAATTCTTGTTGCAACATCGGATAGGTCTTAAAAATGCCATCGGCAATCAGATGTCCAAGAGTATATATCCCGTGCTTGAGCCATAGAGGCCATACAAAGCATCCCCCTGCTATCTTGAATCTTGGGTTCATCCAAATGGGTGTCTCTATCGTATAGTCCAACCCACCATCAATTAACTTCTGCAGCAGTTGATATGCTTGTTGCGTCGCTTGGATTACTACATTAGATTTCCCACCTTTAGCACTTATGGTCTCAATACAAGCCCCCAAAGGGAGCGGTTTACTGATTGCGGCCTCTATCCGTAGCCACTGTGGGTCTTCCAATCTCAACTCTTCCTCACTCCAGAGGCACCCATGACGCAATAATGCCGCCACATGGTACCAGTAGAAATCGGGAAATTGTACTCCGCCCCGCTCCTTGGATAGCTTAAGTTTCCATAGCACTATTCTGGGAGTTTTATTACGCCACAAAAAGGATGATAGGATTTTACTTAATGTCGTGTAAAATCGCGGCTGAAATAGAACTGGTATCATACTTAAGATATAGTTGATTTTAGGCACTATCATCATCTTTATAGTCTCCAGTCTACCCCACTACGTCAGATGAAGTGGGTTCCACTTGTGGGTGTAATCGCGCACTATCCTCTCGCAATAGGCTTCATTATGTGTCACCGTCTCTGACAAGGTGGTACCATATTCCACCCCCAAATATTTGAAGAAATTCGACTCAATCTTGAACGGATATTGATCTAACGTATCCCTAGAGACCAGATGATTTAACGGGACAACTACTGTTTTAGTGAGATTCAGTTTATAACCGGAGATAGCGGAGTAGGTTGCTATAATTCCCAACAATGGGTCCAGCGACTGCGGCTCCACAAAGAGAAATAGATCATCTGCATAGGCAGATAACTTGCAATGACACCCATGGATCTCAATGCCTCTGATGCTATCCTGCTGCCGTATGCTTAGTGCCAACGGTTCAAGGGCCAAGTTGAACAGCAATGGCGATAATGGGCAGCCCTGCCTTGTGCCCCTATATAGCCGGAAAACCGATGATGTCGCTCCATTAGCAATGATCCGGGCCGTGGGTCGGGTGTACAGCATCTCAACACTTTTCAGGAATCGGCCTTCAAACCCAAACCACTGTAGGGATCGAAAAAGAAAAGCCCACTCGACCCGGTCAAAGGCCTTTTCGGCGTCCAGTGCCAGCCCCACGACTGGGTTGTTGACTTTTTGAGACTCCAACAATATGTGGGCCAACAACCGACCATTATCGACTGTCGATCTTCCTGTCATGAAGCCGGATTGATCCGGGTGTATAAGAGTACTCATTACCTTACTCAGTCGGTTAGCAAGGATTTTGGCATATATTTTATAGTCCGAATTGAGAAGGGAAATAGGTTGATAATTTTCTATCCTTTGGGGATCCCGACCGGGTTTAGGATGTATAACAATATTAGCCTCAGCTAGTGCTCCGACCTCAGGATGCTCATCCGACAGGCGACTATAATAAGTTTGTAGTTCAGGAACCAGCAGTGTAGAGAAGGTTACATAAAATTCCAGTGGAATGCCATCGGGGCCGCAAGCCTTCCCCTTAGCCAGTTGGCACATAGCTCTTTCTATTTCAGCACAGGTGATCTCTTCTTCCAACGTCGATGTCTGTTGCTGGGATAATTTAGGTCCCTGAACATTAGCTACCAGTCTCTGGAAAGCATCCTCATTCCAGGTTACTTCCGACTTATATAGGTCCAAGTAAAACTCCCTGCATTTCTCCAGGATATCGTCATCTTTCACAAGCAATTTACCCTGCGAATCCTGCATTCCTGCAATGCGTTTAACCGCGCCTTTAGCTTTCAGTGATCTAGCCAATAGCGGACTGGCTCGATTACTCTCATAGTAATAAACACTTTGCTGAGCTTGTATTTGTTGCTGCGCTTCATTGCACAATATAGCGTTGTATTGATAACGCAGTCGCTGTAGTCGAAGTAAGACCAGTGGGTCAGCTTTCCGAGCGAGAAGCCTCTCTCCTGCCCTAATTGAACCTTGCAATTCCTCCAACTTTTCCTTATGGAGTTTCTTCTGTTGAATGTCATAAGTGGATATATAGCCTCTGAGAGTCGCTTTAAGAGCTTCCCACCAGGCCCATGTCGCCGTGTCACCCACCTTGTTAAATTCCAGCTATGTGGTGATACCTTTCCGTATATAACTCACAAACTCCGTATCAGATAGCCAGGCTTTATCGATTCTAAATCTTGAACAGGAGTGCCCGGTGGCCTTGGTTCCCAGCTTAAGCACAATCGCTGCATGATCCGAAATTGTTTTTGCGTTCATCCCTACACTTGTGAGTCGAGGTAGTAGCGATTTAGATATCAAAAAGTAGTCAATTCTGGTTTGCGTATTGTGTGGCATGGAATAATATGTATATTCACGAGCTTTGGGATGCATAAGGCGCCATGGGTCAACTAATTCGAAGGTCTCCTTCATGCCCTGCAATACACCGGATGCCCTGGGCTTATTTTGGGGCCTATAGGGGGTGCGATCTAACAAGGGATCTTGTACCATGTTAAAGTCCCCTCCAAGTATGATGTGCGTTGAAGCCACATCTTTCACTTCCATTGCCACTTGCTGAAAAAAATTCAGATCTTCAGTATTAGGCCCATAAACTGTCATTAAGAGATAATCATCTGATCCTATCTGTACTTGTGCTCTCGCCCATCTACCGTTGGGATCTATCCTGGTCTCTTTAACAATTGGGTCCAAAGCTCTCCGGATGAGGATAATTACTCCTCCCTTCTTTTTAGCTGCTGGAGAAGCTAAAATATTCTGGTATACGCCATTGTTAACTTTGTAGGATTCTGATAGGGTCAAATGCGTTTCTTGTAAATACAAGATATCTGCTCCTTGTCTTTGACAATACGTTAAAATTTTCGTGCGCTTGATAGGGTTGTTAATGCCCTGAACATTTAAGTTAAAACTCGTATCCCACTACTAGCCATCTGGTGACTTACATAACTCTTTGGGGTCAGCATCCGTCGCCAAGTGTATTCTCATCTTACATTTGTAGTCTTAACACATTTTGTGAACATAGCCAATATACACACAAAACTATTAATAAACCTGTTTGTATGGTGGAGTACCCCCCCCCCCCCTGCAATCAGACCACCAGCTCCCGCCCCCCTGTAGTTAACCTAAAACAAAAACATATTCATATCCCCCTCTTCCCTCTTACGCCTTCCATCCCCGTCCTCCCCTCGTCTTTTCAATCAGCCATATCCATGCACAGAAATGGCCCATCATTCACCCTATACACATTCCCTCTGTTTCCCCCATCCCCACAGTTATAGACATTATTATGTTAAAGAGAAGTTATACAAGTCTGGCCTAGGTTTTAGCAAGCCTAACGATCCCCTCCAACCACCTGTCATTGTCCTCTTTGCAGCGCCATCACCTCAAGCCACATTGAGTACGAACATCTTGACTCCTTCACGTGGAAGTCCAAACTACCACTCAATGGCCCGTCTCCATCTGAGAATAGTCTTGCAGGAAGGATCGCAGCATCGCAGCGTTGTCGAAGTTCCGTGTGACGTTGTCCACAGTGACTCGCATCTTGGCCAGATAGAATAGACCATAGCGCGCCTGGATCCTTTGAAGCATCGGCCGACAGGCAAGTAGCTCCCGCCTCCGTTCTACAGTTTTTTTTTACAAATCCGGGTAGAAGGCGATCTTATTGCCATTCAGCTGTATTGAGCTTTTCTGCTTCGCCAATTGCATTATTTGTAGGACCTGGGGATATCACAGAATCTTAATCACCATTGGTCGTGGCCTTTTTACCTGAGCCGCCATTATTGTGGGGACCCGGTGTGCTCTCTCAAATTCAAAAGGGACTGCAAACTTGATTTGCAAGAGCTCCGGGTTCATTTTTTCCATATATCCAATCGGATCCTTTCCCTCTGCTCCCTTCGGGATACCAATGATCCGAACATTGCTCCTTCGAGATCTGTTGCTCTGTTCTTCAAGTTGTGTCTCCAGCAAGGCAACTCTTTTTGCCAGGGAGCCTATCTGCAAAAACATGTCCTCGTGCTTTTGAGCCAGGGCCTCGACTTTCATCAGACGTCCATCCATGTAACTCAATTTCTCACGAACCTCGTGTAACTCCTCCTGCATTTGGGTCAGGGTCTCTCCATTATTGGCGAGCAGCTCCTTCATCGATCTCAGCTCAGCCAGAATTTCACGAACGCCATCTTCGGTCTCCTTTTCCGGCTTCCCTTTTTGCGGGGAGGCCGCATCTTGCTTTAAGCGTTTTACCGCTTGACCCGTGGAAGGCTGGAAATCTAACTTAGCGGGTTTTAAAGACGCCATAATCCCCCTTGTCTGTGTCGCAATTATTCCGTCTCCCACACCTTTGAACGGGAAGAGAGGGTAGATTCTGTAATGGGATACAGGAGCAAGTTCTTTAGGCAGCCATCACACTTCGCAGCAAGCTCCGCCCCCCCATGCGTCTGGTTTAGAAGCTGCATTGACCCTTCAAAAGTCAGTGCAGAATCTGATGCATCCATTGGGTTTAGGAACCAAGATGATGGGCGATGACCAGTCACTCATAAACTCTTCTATAACTCCCAGGTTAAACATCTCTTCCAGCTCCTTGGTGACAGCCTGTCGCTGGGCCTCTGGAATCTGATAGGGTCGTTGCCAGATAACCACCCCAGGGTCAGTAATAATATCATGACAAATGAGGTGGGTTTATCCTGGGGAGGTGGAGAACACTTTTAGGTTCCAGTGGGTCAAACTTTCTAGATCTCTTTTCTGGGCAGTAGAGAGCTGGCCTCCAATAGGGACTTCTAGATCCGACAGGGCTGAAATTTCCGGACCAAAATCATCTCCCTGTAGCATCATAACCGTCACTGGAGTCCACTTTTTCAATAGGATAATAGGGTAAATTTTGGCTTTCTTCCTTTTATCTGGCTGGGCAGTCATGTAGTTAACAGGCCGCACTTTATCTTCCACCTCATAGGGCTCCTGCCATTTACAGATTAACTTCCTCTCGGATGAGGGTAACAAGACTAAAACTCTGTTTCTAGATTGAAAGATGCGGTGCACAGCTGCCTGATTGTAGCCCCTGGCCTGCTCAGTTTGGGCTTTTTCCAAAGTGAGTTTGACCACCTCTTTGGTTTTCCTCAGTGGATCTTGCATTTCTATAACGAACTCCACCAAATTACGCCCAGCACGGGGTGGTTCTTCTCAAATTTTCCTTACCACATCTAATATGCCTCTTAACCGTCTTCTGAAGAGCAACTCAGAAGGCGAAAATCCCTTGGAACTCTGAGGATGGCAGACATCAAATAGGGTAGGAGAATGTCCTAATTTCTCCTGTCTTCCTGCACAAACTTTTTAACATCTGTTTCAGAGATTTATTTACTTGCTTGACGAGGCTATCCATCTGTGGGTGATATACTGATGTTTGCAGCATCTTGATCTTCACCAAGGCACATGCTTGCTTCATCACCTTGGATATAAAGAGTGTAACTTGATCTGTGAGGATCTCATTGGGTATTCTCACACGTGAGAATACTTTCCAGAGAGCATTCGCGATCGTAGCAGTCATCATATTCCTTAGAGTAATGGCCTCCGGATATCAGATAGCGTAATCTAGTATGACTAAAATATACTTGTTGCCTTGGGTGGTTTGCTCCAAGGCACCTACTAGGTCCATGGCCACTCTTTCAAATAGGGTTTCAGTGATACGCATAGGCACTGGAGGGGCAAGTTGGACTCTGATGGAGTTATGAAGTTGGCAGGTGGGGCATGACTTGCAATATAGCTGCATCTGTTTATGGACCCTAGGCCAGAAAATCGGACTAAAACACGCTCTAGTGTTTTCTCCACCCCCAGATGTCCCCCTAATAAATGGTTATGGACCAATGATAACACCTGCTGATGATAGGGCTGGGGAACTAGCAGTTGTTCTACCTCTTCCTCCTCTCGGGTACCCTCGACCACTCTGTATAATAAATCTCCTTTTAGCACAAAATAGGGAAAGGTTCTTTCAGGAGACTCTCCGTTACTTACTGCAGCCCTATCCACCTCCAAAACCTGCTTTCGGGCATGTTTAATGGACTCATCCTCTTCCTGGGCCCTCCTGAAGCTCCTGGGTCTTCTCCCAGCCCCCACGCTGGGAAGGGGGCCATTGTATTTGGGTCATTACCGCTGAGCCTCGAGCTATCCCCAGGGGTTAATTCCCTAGGCTGTCCCTCCCCAGAACCCTCCCCCATAGCCACCCCGCGATTCTGTTGGTAGCGTAGCTTTTCCTGGTGACAACAACTCCGGGACTTAGCAGGCTTGGGATTCTTGACATATTGATTCAGTAGGAAAATCTCAGATAAATCTTCCTGATCTGACTTGGCGGAGCCATCAGTTAGCCGGCCCATATTGCCCCAAAGTTTGGGAAGTCTCCTTCGATCACCACTGTATATGGGAGCCAGGGCAGCACCACAACCTCGAACGTGGCTTGCCCTGCTGGTGTCTTAAATGCAACCTGTGCTGTGTGATACTACTTCAGGTCTCCATACACACAGGCCAGTGTTACTGTCTTTGCATAGTCGATTTGACATCAGGTTATTGTTTCCCGGTAAATGAGGGTCCATACACTCCCAAAGTTTATCAAGGCCTGGAGGCAGGTCCCCTCCAACTCCACTGAAATCACAAAGTTCTGGGCCCCTGAGTGGGGAGTGTCCACAAAAGCACAGGTGGGAGAGGTGATTAGGCTGACATCCTTGGATTCTTCCATACCCAGGGGACATTCCTGAGCAAAGTGTCCCCAGGCCATACACCTAAAACAGTTGAAGGGGTCATGGCTATTGATAATATGGAAAGGGTATTGCATCTCATTTATGAGGCAAAAATACAACAGGATCCTATGATGGTGCTTGCTGTCCATGCTAAGAATGCTTTTGACAGAGTGCATTGGCCATTTATGTTATGTGAAGAGGGTATAGGGCCCAAATTTATTCAGGGCATATGGAGCCTATTCAAAATCCTGTGGCTAGGATTAAGATTAATGGAGTATACTCTGAAAGTTTAGCCTTGGAAAGAAACAGAGGCAGGGATGTCCCCTGTTGCCTATTTTATTTGCCTTGGTTATGAAACCTATGGCACAAACCATCAGAGCCAATAGACGTATCTCGAGGGTGACAGTTGGAGGCCCTGAGCATAAGATATCAATCACTGTTTATAGGCTATATCCTGCTTACAATCACGAACTCAAGGGACTCCCTGCTTGGTTATATTAAAAGAAATAGAAGTTTATGGTAAACCAGTGGCGTAGCAAGGGCGGGGCAGTGGGTGCGGGGCTCCCCCCCCCCAAGTGCCAGCGAGGAGGAGGGTGCCAATATTCCAGACCCACACAGTGGAGGCACATGCAGCAAATATACCTTTACTAACTTGCTAGCTTGCCATGCTGTCTCCGCTCGAAGCCCGGTACCTGTTCCCTCCCAGTCAATAACCAGTCAAAGTCTCACAATAACCGGTTACTAAATGTCACCATTAATAAAGCTGTACAATTCAGTGACAAGGTTTCACAATAAAGGGATATACACATCTGATTCAGTAAAAGCCAAGCCAGCAGGAATTGGAGTATGGCCGCAGTGAGGGGGTGCATGATGGGGAAAGCATGTGGAGCATGAGCCATGGAATTATTCTGTCTTCTCTACAGGAGTGTTTTTCTGTTTCTTGTGTCTGGGCCTCAATGTTTTGTTTGTGTATGTTTGTGTCTCTCTGTTACGTTTATGTCTCTGTTTTGTGTGTGTATGTTTGGTTTTGCATTTGTTTGTATGTCAGTGGCACCCAAATTGTGGGTCAGGACCCCAAAAGGGGTCACATAATCATTGGATGGGGTCACAGAAACAGGGCTGCTCCCCCTCTGTCTAGTCCTTCACTGTGACCTATGCCCAACAGTGGCAGTCAGTATGGGGCCTATCAGTCAATGAATATTCACAGGCCTCTTCATCTTAGGTGAGTTTCCTTTTAGACTGGGGCTGTGAGCTGTACTACCACACAGGGCCTAATGCTGCTATTTAACATCGCTGCAGCTGCTGCCTTCAGATTTTGGATAAGTGAGGGAAGGAGATTGTGGATGAGAGAGGGAAGGGAAATGAAGGTCTGCTATTCAGTTTTCAACATCTGAGGTCATGTGAATTTTTAAGTGTTAATAAGATGGTTCATAGTGGATAAATGTTTGGAGGCACTGATGCATGTAGTTTTTATATGCTTGTATATAGGTTATTTTGTGTATGTATGTATGCATGTGTCTGTGAGTTTCTCTCTAGGAGTGTCTGTGTGCATGTGTGTACGTGCATGCATGTGTTTGTGATCGTGTATCTGTGTTAACCCTATGTGTGTCTATGATTGGGAGACAGAAAAGAGGGAGAAAATTTTTGAATGGAAACAGTTCCCTAACTCGTTACACAAAAAAGCCCCAGTACCATATTACATAAAAAAAGGTCCCAGAGAATGTAATGGTTTCCAGGATTTGAAGTCAGCCCTGATGAAGCAATCTCTTCACGAAATGAAGATCTTCATAAATAGTTGTAATGTGGACTAGGGCTTTTTTGTGTAACGAGTGTTGAGGGCCTCAGTGAATGTTTCTTTGGGGTTTGAAACAATTCCCTAACTGCCATATTTCAGTGATACAAAGTTTCTGTGTCTCAGAAGCAGGAATTTTTCCCATAGAGATTGATTGGGCTATTTTTAGGAGGTGGGGCTTTCTGCCCTTTCAGCTTTCTGCCCTGTTACCTTCCCCCCACCCAGCTCAATCTGGCCCATTTTCAGACAGTGTGTCTTTTCACCTGTTTTTTCCCCACATCAAATTTAATCCCACTCCATTAAATTTTCAGTTATTTTGCCCCCAGAAAAGAGATAGATAAACATAAAAAGACACACAGATATTCTTGACCCCTTATATACAGTATAATATCTTTCCAACATCTGTTTAGCTGGAAAGAATTAAAAAAGGTTATATAAACCCCCTGTGCTAACAATTTGACTAGTCTTATGTCCTACAGCCTATTCACAGCTTCATTCTTTATCTTTATCTTTATTGTCATTTGATGTACCGCCCTAAGCAGTAAGGCATCAGAGCGGTTTACAAAAGACCAAAGTAAAATAAGGAAAAAGGAAAGGAATGCCAAATCATAGATAGGACAGGACAGAAAAGAAAGAAAATGGAGAGGAGAGAGATGGGCAAGACGAGGAAGAGAGGGTGAAACTTAGACTGAGGGAGAGCAGGCTGGGGGGGGGGGGGCTGCTCGAGGGAAGGGGAGGGAAGATCATAAGCCAACTGAAACATGTGTTTTGAGCTGAGATTTGAACTGGAGAAAGGAGGTCTCTGCTTGTAGTGAGGCAGGTAGGGAATTCCATAGGGCAGGGACAAGGAAGAAGAAAGCGGAATGGCGTGTTTGTTCCAAATGCACATGGGAAACTGAGGGAAGGGCCAACCAGTGGGTGTGGAGGGATCTGAGGAGATGGTGGGGGAAAGTGAAATTGAAAAAGGTCAGCCAAGTATTGCGGTGTGCCTGTGTGGATTGCCTGGTGAGGGGATGGGAGAATTTTGTAGTCTATGCAAAATTTTATGGGAAGCCAGAGAAGACGGATCAGAGTAGAAGTGATATGTTCATGGTGTGAAGCATAGGAGAGAATCCGGGCTGCTGTATCTTGGAAAAGTTGAAGGCGGCGAAGCTGGTAGTGGGGAAGACTTGCAAGGACACTGTTGCAATAGTCTAGCCTAGAGATTACTAGTGACAGGAAGGTGGTGAGGGAGCGTGAATCCAATGAAGGAAGAAGGAGGACCACTGGACAAGGGAGGAAATGAGGTCATTAAAAGTTAGAGAGGAATCTAATATGACCCCAAAATACCAGAGGGAGTGAACAAGGGGGACTAAGGAGTAGGACAGAGAAGGGGCTATTATGGTCCGGTGGATGTTGAAGGTGAGCCATACTGCGAAACATTTGGAGGGTTTGAGAGAGAGACTGTTGGAGTGAAGCCAGGACAAGACAGAGGATAAGCAGGCATTTAGGGGGGCTATGTCTGGGGAACAGGAGTTTGAGTGAAAGAGAAGGAGGATATCTGCATAGAAGTAGGCAGAAATACCAAGTTACTGGGTTAGTAGTACAAGGAGGGGGGCAAGAAAATGTTAAAAAAGATGCATCTGGTTTCTTTAACTGGTAGACTTTTCTGCAGTCACTGGCCCAATTGCCGCTCTCACTGTTTCTTATGTAAATAATATATAATTTAACAGTTTATTTGTAACCTGCCTTCCCATCAGAATGTATTTTTGAAAAGCAACAACATTTTAGGGGTGTGGAGAGTACCTGGCTCTGTCCTTGTTTGGCTTTTTAAATATCTTTGACAGAAAAAGAAAGCCAGAGGCCAGAGGTAATGCTGCAGCATGGCTCAGCAGAGAAGGTTTGTAAACACGATATTCTTCTTAATTTAGTAAATTACAGGCTAACTTGTGGATATTTGAGTCCTCTCAACTTTGCTCTAGATCCTTCTTAGAAAAGCTGACTTTCTGCTATTTGTATACTTCATAGTAGGAGGATACCAAAAAACGTTGCTTTTTATTCTTTCTAACCTAGTGGAATTATGCATAAGGGGCTAAACATGTCTATCCATCTGTCTGGAGACAAAATAACTCGTAGCAGTCTGAAAACTCAAAGGAATAGGATCAAATTTGGCAGTGGCAGAAAAATGGAGAAATGTCACATTGAGTTTGAGAATGGACCAGATTTGATTGATTTATTTGGCAACTTTTTTATACTGCTATATCTACGAGTCACAGACGTGTACAGATAACATGGATTAAGAGAACTGCATGGAACTTAAATTGTGGTATCCAAAGGTATAACTTATAACAACAGATGAAGAGCAGCTAACAATAGTGTAACTTAAGTATGGGTCTCCAGAGCAATAATCTCCCAAATAATGGCCCAATGCATTTTTATCGGAGAAGCATTTCAGCACCTGCAACACAGGCACATTGAGACACAACTTTTAGAGAATTGCTCCTTTCAAACTGCTCTTCCCTTTTCCTACTCTCCCCCAGTCATAGACACATACAGAGGCAATACAAATATATAAAAAACATACACAAACACAGATATACACACACATACACAGAGACAAGCATACAGTTATACATACACACACATGGAGAGTTTGAAAATTATTCTATGAGATATGCTTCACTTGTTTTCCACACCATGCATCGCTCCCTCCTCCCCCTCCCTCCCGCTGCTACTCTGGAGTAGCTATTAGTGATTCCAGTGTGTACTTCTTTTTTGTTTTTGTTGTAAATTCTACTATGAAATCTAGCGACTGAACCCTACAGCTTTCTTATTGCTATGTATGGTAGCACCTAGTGGCTGAACTGTATAATTTGCTATTGGTGGCTAGATGTATGGCCTCCTAGTGATGGAAAAACATGGCAGTACCCATTGCCTTGGAACAGTGGCATCCCATGGTTAAACTGTAAAATCCATCCTTTGAAATCTGTTGACAGTAACATCTAATGGCAGATATTGCGACGCTCCTGCCTGCGCCCTGGAGCTAACAGGCAGGAGTAGCCTTATTGTCCCTTGGGGGTAGAGGCAAACTTGTTCCCTTATGGATGTTGGGAATTGTAGTTTACTCTCCTTCCTCTCAGGAATAAAGTGTAGTTGCGACAAAGATGGTAAGGCTTGCAAGAAATATTTATTTGTAATGGGGATGTTTCTCCAGCGCATCAAAATTCAAATACATAAACGTAAAGGGTGCACTTTTAACACAAACAGAAGTAATCATGAACTTAGGTCAACTGAAATAGAATTAGCTTTTAACTTCAGCTTTGCATCTATGGAGGAGCTTAACTCAGCTCTGCCTCGAGTGGTAGCTTATGAACATTGCAGCCTCATAATACCAGCTGTTCTTCTCACAGCGTGGGTTCAGAACACAGGTGCAAAATAATTAACTCTTCACGGCACAGGCAGCAGAAACAGCAACGTTTGTATTCCTTTCATACAACACTTGCCAAGCTTCTTTTATATTACTCTTCTTTACAACATATAGAGCAGTCCATGCTACACGGGTCAGTGCTTACGGTAGGTAAATCATTTTCTACCTGCATCAAATCCTCTGACTTAACAGAACTACTATCTTCATTAAGCTTCTGCTGTTTTCCTGTTTTCAGTTCTAGAAACTGCTTAAATTCTTGGAAGAGCAATTCAGCCTGCTTATTATCAGATTGGCAGTTGTCAGCAAATACTATGCCCTTCTCCCTGTCACTAACAGTTCCCACTGCAGCACTCGGCTTAAACAGTTCAGGGCAATGATCAGGTTCCTTCAAGAAAGCCCTAAAAATAGGAAGTTGTGCTTTACCTTCTCTATCTTGGCTTGTATCAGAACTGCCTTCTTTCTGCCAGGCTCTTCTCCTCTTTAGTAGCTCAAGAGCTTTCCAGGTGTGGGTTTTTCTGGGCTTTCCAGGTCCAGGCTCTATCCTGTAGAATGAGTTTTCTTCAGCGTGTGCCTGCCTTTGAGGCTTTCTATTCCAGGGTTCTGTCTTCTCCCAGGATTCTAAAACATAGCTCCGTCCATTCCTCACAGGACTCCTCTTAAAAGCACGTTTAGAACTCCTTGCAGAACCTTTCCAAACACTCTCAAATCTTCCAGACTCACTCGTACAGCCAAACTGCTTCCTGGTCTCGGATCCACTCTCCGACGACCTCATCTTGGAGCCACTCTCCCACCTGGTCCCACACGTAATCTGCTTCCTGGACTCAGACCCTCTCTCACACATCATCTGCCTAGCAGCCTTGTTCCAAGCTTTAAAAAGGGTTTCTTTTCCCGGCACACCTTGTCCAACCCCTGGGTGTGCCCAATCAGCATTGCCTAACTCCTCCCCTGGTCTGGTGTCTGTTCTCAGCTCAGCAGAGCAGTATGTTTTTTTCCTTCTAGGATTGAAAATCCTGTGTAAATCCTTTCGCTTTTCAGGATTTTCTTCAATCTCCATCTCTTCTGGAGGGCATTCTTCACCACAATATATTATGACACTTTGTTTCCTTTTATTATTCTTTCCAAAGCAATGGAATTTTTGGACATAACTCCATCCAAACCATACTTTCTCTCTCTCCTCTAGGTCAGACACACACACACACACTCACACACACACACACAAACAACAGATACACACATATGCAAACACACATAGAGGCAATGTGGCAGAAAGATATAGAAATATTTCCCATTGTATTGGGAGCTACAGGCTTGATAAAGAAGAACTTCCAAACACATCTTGACGAACTACCCATACCTGTTATATCTTACAAACTACCGAAGGAAGCTCTCTTTGGCATGATGCAAATACTACACCGAGCATTAACAGTAAATTTGAAGTCAGAGATCATACTCCACATACCCTGGCTTAGAAGTAAGGTTCATGACTGTCATGGTATGCACAAAACTAACCCATTTGGAGAAACTGCCCCGAGACAACACAAATATACAAGCAGAGACATTTGAAAGAATTCCATCTGCATGCTTTCTCCACTTGTCTAAATTAAGAATATTATTTGGGAACATACCTTCTGTGAGATTAAGGCATCCCAAACCTGGAAAACCAGGGGACCCCTCAACCAATTGAGTTTACATGAAGTATATTTGCATATATTGGATTCCAACATATCCAAGTTATCAATATCCCTGTTTAAAGTACATCTACCAAGTTTGATTGAAATAATAAAGCGGTATAAAAAACAACAACAAAAAAGAACCTGTTAAATAAATAAATAAAATATAGGAATAACATAATAATATAGGAACTGATGAGAGTCTTGATAGTGTAAGGAGTGTAACCATGGCTTACTAATTAAAATATACCTATAGCTCACCTTATTCAATGACGTTATTTGTCGTCTTCTGCATATGTGATATATGTTTGAAGGAATAATGGGCTAGAATTACTGAACTGTGCTGTTGTGTTAGTACAAGGTAATGGCATTAATGCGTGTTACTAGTAAACAGGTCACACTTCATAAAATGGGACTAGTGGTGAATATTGTAGCCTAAACTGTATTAACTGCAGCAGGAGCTATTAGTCCGTATCAGCAAAAGCACATAACACTGCTCAGCCTGAGGCACGTATCTATATCAGGTATCCAGAACTCTGAAAAGAACAACTCAAAACATAAAGAAAGTGAATATTGTCATTATATTAAAACATTCTTAACCAGAAGGAAACATTTTGGTCCAGTCAGGCCCACAAGAAGGTCTTCTAGAGTGAAGAGGTAGATTTTTGGGGGCTAAATATGTATTAACTTCATTAAAATATGTGTGTTTGGTCTTGTTCCTAGTAGTGAATTGAAGCAATGATGACATTTAGGGCTTTTATAAAAGTACATGTGGTGCAAGCCGGCATCTATTTGTAGAATCTCTATGGATTGAAATTCCATGTAAAAGATGTATTATGACCAAGGTGTTAGGGAGAGGGAATTCCAATCCCAGGATCTGGTACTAGTATTGGTACCAACCTCAGCCAATAAGTTGTTGGCCCAATGGAGGGGTCCGTTTCTGGTAAGGAGGTGGCTAGGGCCGATCACTTATGACGTGGACCAAGGCCACAGTAAAAACCAGGTCTACCATGTTAATCTGCTAAAGCCTTGGGTAGACCGGGATGGGCTAACCAATGAGGCAGTTTCCGACCAAGGAGAAGATTTAGGTTCTGATGTGGGGACGGTACAGGACACCCAACCCCTGAAAATAGGCAAGTCTCTGACTCCCCATAGAAAGTATAGTTAAACTATGTGATAACACATTTTCCTATGTCATTGGTACTGACATGTACCAAGTCAGCAGACTCCTCCCCAACACTATCTAAGACCTTGTCTAGGTGGCACGTGAGGTCCACTACCTTCGCACCAGGCAGGCATGTTACCAAGCGATCCTCACGTCCACCAGCCACCCAGCTATCTACATGCCTAATGATCAAATCACCAACTATAACGGCTGTTCTAACCCTTCCCTCATGGGCACTTGGCCCTAGAGAAACTTCTCTATGGATTAAAATTCCATGTAAAAAGGGGAAGACGATGGTAGTGGGGGTTACTATCGACCACCTGGCCAGAATGAACAAATGGATGATGAAATGCTCAAAGAAATCAGAGAAGCTAGCAAAAGTTACAGAATGATAATAATAATGGGTGATTTCAATTACCCCGGTATTGACTGGGTCAGTATCACGGCAGGACATGCTAGGGAGATAAAGGTTCTAAATGAAATAAATGACTGCTTCTTGGAGCAGCTGGTTCATGAACCGACCAGAAGGGAAGCCATTTTGGTCTTAGTCCTTAGTGGAACACCAGATCTGGTGCAAGAGATAAGGTGTTGGGGCCACTTGACTATAGTGATCATAGCATGACCACGTTTAATTTAATTAATGGACGAGGGATGGTAAGGAAATCCACAGTACTACCTTTTAACTTTCAAAAGGGAGACTATGATAAAAAATGAGGAAAATAGTTAAGAAAAAGCTAAAAGGAGCAGTTGCAAAGGTTAAAGACTTACATCAAGTTTGGGGGGTGTTGAAAAATACTATCTTGGAAGCCCAGACCGGCTGTATTCCACGCTTTAAGAAAGGTGGAAGGAAGTCCAAAAAACTGCCAGCATGGTTTAAAGGTGAGGTCAGAGAGGCTGCTGTTGCCAAAAAAGCATCTTTCAGGAAATGGAAAAAGAGCCAAATGACAAACTGCAAATAGCACAAGCACTGGCAAGTTAATTGCATGGAATTGGTAAGGCAGGTAAAGAGAGAATTTGAGAAGAAACTCGCTGTGGAAGCAAAAACGCGTAATAAAAGACTTTTTCAAGTACATTCGTAGCAAAAAAACCTGTGAGAGAGTCAGTTGGACCATTAGATGATAGAGGGGTAAAAGGGGCAGTAAGAGGGGACAAGGCTATGGCAGAGAGACTGAATGAATTCTTTGCTTCAGTCTTTACTGAGGAAGATGTAGGGATGTTACCCATGACTGAAGTGGTATTTAAAGGTGATACTGCAGAAGAATTGAAAGAAATATCGCTACACCGGGAAGATGTATTACAACTATTTGATAAACTGAAGAGTAGCAAATCATCTGGACCAGATGGTATAGATCCAAGAGTGTTGAAAGAATTGAAATATGAGATTGCAGACCTGCTATTAGTAATCTGTGAGCTATCATTAAAATCATCTGTAATATCTGAAGATTGGAGGATCGCCAATGTAACGCCAGTATTTAAAAAGGGTTCCGGGGCGATCTGGGAAACTACAGACCGGTGAGCCTGATGTCAGTAATGGGAAAAATGGTAGAAACCATCATAAAGAACAAAATTACTCAGCAAGTAGATAGTCATGGCTTAATGGGAGACAGCCAACATGGCTTTAGACAAGGAAGATCTTGTCTTACTAATCTGTTAACTTTTTTTGAAGGTGTGAATAAACAGATAGACAAAGGTGAGCTGGTTGATATAGTGTATCTGGACTTTCAGAAAGCCTTTGACAAGGTCCCTCATCAGAGACTTTTGGCAAAACTAAAAAGTCATGGGATAGGAGGTAATGTACTTTTGTGGATCAGGAACTGGTTAAAAGATAGAAAACAGAGGGTAGGGCTAAATGGACAATTTTCCCAATGGAAAAAAGGTGAATAATGGAGTACCCCAGGGATCTGTGCTGGGTCCACTGCTTTTTGACATATTCATAAATGACCTGGAAAAGGGAATAACGAGTGAGGTTATTAAATTTGCAGATGATACAAAACTATTTAAAGTTGTTAAAACCCAAGAGGATTGTGGAAAATTGCAAGAGGATCTTGATAAATTGGAAGACTGGGCATCCAAATGGCAGATGAAATTTAATGTGGACAAGTGCAAAGTTAAGAACATAAGAATATAAGATATGCCATACTGGGTCAGACCAAGCTCCATCAAGCCCAGTATTCTGTTTCCAATAGTGGCCAATCTAGGTCATATGTACCTAGCAGTTTCCCCAAGGGACACAGGTTCCACAATGCTTCTATTGGTTCAAGCATTGATATCCTGGGTCCCTTCTTAATAATGGTTTATGGACCTTTCCTCCAGGAACTTGTCCAAACCTTTTTTAAACCCAGCTACATTAACAGCCTTTACTACATCCTCCGGTAACAAATTCCAGAGTTTGATTACACGTTGAGTGAAAAAATATTTTCTCTTATTAGTCTTAAATAGTTTACCCTGTAGCTTCATTGCATGTCCCCTAGTCTTTCTATATTCTGATAAGGTAAACAATCGATCTACGTTTACCCGTTCCACTCCGTTCATTAATTTATAGACTTCTATCATATCTCCCCTCAGCCGTCTCTTTTCCAGGTTAAAGAGCCCTAACCTTTTTAGCCTTTCTTCATAGGAGTATCCTTCCATCCCCTTTACCATTTTGGTGGCTCTTCTCTGAACCTTTTCTAAAATCGCTATATCCTTTTTAAGATACGTTATGCACCTAGGAAAGAATAACCCAAACTATGGTTACACGATGCAAGGTTCCACATTAGGAACCACCACCCAGGAAAAAGATTTAGGCTTCATCATGAATAACATGTTAAAACCCTCCAACCAGTGTGCAGAAGCAAAGAGAGCAAATAGAATGCTAGGTATCATAAGGAAAGGAATGGAAAATAAAACAAAGGATATTATAATGCCTCTGTATTGTTCCATGGTGCGACCGCACCTTGAATATTGTGTGCAGTTCTGGTCGCCGTATCTTAAAAAGGATATAGCGTTATTAAAAAAGGTACAGAGAAGAGCCACCAAAATGGTAAAGGGGGTGGAAGTTTACTCCTATGAAGAGAGGCTAAAAAGGTTGGGGCTCTTCAACCTGGAAAAGAGACGGCTGAGGGGAGATATGATAGAGGTCTATAAATTAATGAATGGAGTGGAACGGGTAAACATAGATTGATTGTTTACATCATCAGAATATAAAAAGACTAGGGGACATGCAATGAAGCTACAGGGTAACCTATGTGAGACTAATAAGAAAAAATATTTTTTCACTCAACGTGTAATCAAACTCTGGAATTTGTTACTGGAGTAAGTAGTAAAAGCTCTTAGTGTAGCTGGGTTTAAAAAAGATTTGGACAAGTTCCTGGAGGAAAGATCCATAAACCATTATTAAAAGGGACCCAGGATATCACTGCTTTCCCCAATACAAGCATTATGGAACCTGTGTCTTTTTGGGGAAACTGCTAGGTACTTATGACCTAGATTGGCCATTGTTGGAAACAGGATACTGGGCTTGATGGACCTTGGTCTGACCCAGTATGGCATATCTTATGTTCTTATGTGTTTTCCCCTCTTCTTGGGCGATCCTTCAATCTTCAGGTATTACTCACCTGGGCGTCCATCGAATTGAAACCATCCACGGAAAAGTAGTTTGGCAGAGACCCTATCGACTTCCAGCGGCAAAACAGAAGGAGGTAGAGAGGGAAGTGGCAGAAATGCTGCAGTTGAAGATAATTGAGGAATCCTCTAGTGAGTTGGCTAGCCCCATAGTCTTTGTCCCAAAACCAGATGGATCCACAAGATTTTGTGTGGATTTTCGGGGAGTTAATGCCATTTTTCAGTTTAATGCCTTCCTATGCCGAAAATGGACAAAATAGTGGAATAGCTGGGAGAGGCCCAGTTCCTATCCACTCTTGACCTAACTAAGGGATACTGGCAAATCCCATTAGAAAAGTCCGCCTTTGTGACTCACCAGGGCCTATACCAGTTCAGGGTGCTCCCCTTTGGGCTTCATGGGGCACCCGCAGCATTCCAGAGAATTATCAGTCAAGTACTACGACTACCTCTGAGTTATGCCCGAGTGTATTTAGATGATGTAGTCATCTTTTCCAACTGGGAGGCTCACTTAAAACACCTCATGGCAGTCTGTCAGGCTCTCCATCAGACAAGACTGAAGGCAAACGTGACAAAGTGTGCCCTAGGACAAAAGGAGGTGCAGTATATCAGCCATTATGTAGTGGGAGGCTGGGTGAGACAAATGTCCTCAAAGATCACAGAGATCCAAGAGGGAAGACCTCCCCACAGATGAAAAAAACAGCTACATACTTTTCTAGGCCTGGTAGAGTACTACCTTAATTTTGTGCCACACTTTGTGGATTTATCCGCTGACCTCACTTTGCTATTGAAAAACTCTTGACCCAATTGGTTAGTTTAGGGTAAGCAGATCAGGCCTTTAGACAGCTTAAGGAGGCCCTGTGTAAAGAACCGGTCTTAAAGAATATAGACTTTCAATAAGAATTCATTTTGCAAACAGACGCTTCGGGTGTAGAACTCGGCGTGGTGCTAAGCCAGGGAACAATGGGAGAGGAACACTCCATAATGTATCTTAGCCAGAAGCTTACTGAAGCAGAAATAAGGTATTCCACCATAGAGAAACAATGTTTGGCAGTTAAATTGGCCATTGACTCTTTACAATACTATTTTCTGGGCAGGCCCTTTACCCTGGTAACTGACCATGCACCATTGAAATGGCTAGGGTTAATGAAAAATTCGAACCCTTGGCTGATGCGGTGATACCTCTGTCTCCAGATATACAGGTTCCAGGTGACCCATAGGAGGAGGAGGGATTACCTCAATGCCAACTTCCTGTCTAGGGAGAGAGGGAACAAGGAGAATTGGGGCAAGAGATCCCAGGTGAGATCTCTTGGAAGAGGGAAGGAATGTAATGGGCTTTACATCCTGTCATGAAAGACCTCTCAGGACCCTCAGTTTAAGGTAACCATTTATAAGGGGTGCCTGCCTCCCATTCTGATTGGAGAGAATCTGCTAGCAGGCAGTTGTAGTTGGCCAGGGACAGCTCCGTAGATAGTGGCAGGTAGAGTCAGACCTTAGCCTGGTCTGACCTGTCTGGGTAATTGTAATGATAAAATCCCTGAGTGTTGGAGAATCAGAGACCAGAAAGCCTGGGAGAGTTGGATTCTGGATCGAGACACATTTCCATGCGATTTGGATAGAGAGAAGTATCTTAGAACTTTCCTGGGGTTTTCTCCCAGACAGAGGGAGAAATTCCCTCCCCCCCCCCCAAGAACCTTATGGAGGGGGGTCAGGACCTTGTTAGACTAGAAAGGGGACTGTCCCTGGGAAATCCCAGAACTCACCCTAAATATACAAGAGATCTCAAATAAGGACTTCTATCTAGGGAGCCATAGTGTGGAGAGAGGATGCTGAACTGCCTTTTGGATACTGGACATGGATTACTGGATGCTGATCGTTGGATACTAGACAGGGATTGCTGATTGCTGATTATTGGGTACTGGACATGGATTGTTCAATACTGGATGCTATTTGCTGGATGTTGGATACTGGTTGCTAATTGTTGGATGCTGGTCAACCTGAGGACCGTTTAACAGAGTGAGGGATGGACTGGAATATTCCAGGAGCCGAATGTTTGACAGCCCCCTAATAAAGACAATGTCCTCTTCTCCTTAATGACCTTTAGGCCTGTTTCCTTCAATAAAAGCATCTGTATGGATAAATGTATTGGATACATGTATTTGTGCATATTCTCTGTGCCTAGTTGTGAGTGAAATTTGGTAAGAGAATTTTAAGATTTCAGCTCTTTTGCCAAATTTAATGCAGTTCTGTCCACCCCAATACATCCCTGTCAGGATTTAGACACAGGCAACATAGGCATCTACATAGGGTTCCACATTTTGAAGGTGCAATTACTCCAGCCCAAAATGAGCCTGCTTCCACTTACTTTGGGGTCATGTGCATGTGCTACTTAAGAACATAAAAACATAAGATATGCCATACTGGGTCAGACCAAGGTCCATCAAGCACAATATCCTGTTTCTAAAAGTAGCCAATCCAGGTCACAAGTACCTAGCAGGTTCTCAAAATGATGCACAGGTTCCACAATGCTTGTATTGGGGTAAGCAGTGGATTTCCTGGGTCCTCTTTAATAATGCTTTATGGACCTTTCCTCCAGGAACTTGTCCAATTTTTTTAACCCAGTTACACTAACAGCATTTACTACATCCTCCGATAACGAATTCCAGAGTTTGATTATGCATTAAGTGAAAAAAATATTTTCTCTTATTAGTCTTAAATAGGTTACATTACAGCTTCATTGGATGTCCCCTAATCTTTCTACTTTTTGATGGCATCAACAATCGATCTACGTTTCCCCGTTCTACTACATTCATTTATTTACAGACCTCTATCATATCTCCCCTCAGCCGTCTCTTTTCCAGGTTGAAGAGCCCTAACCTTTTAAACGTCTCCTCATAGGGGTATCCTTTCATCCCCTTTACCTTTTTGGTGGCTCTTCTCTGTATCTTTTCTAATTCCACTATATTCTTTATAAGATACAGCGACCAGAATTGCACACAATATTCAAGGTGCATTTGCACTATGGAACTATACAGAGGCATTATAGTATCCATGTTTTTTTCTCCATTCCTTTCCTTATGATTCCTAGCATTCTATTTGCCTTCTTGGCCACTGCTGCACAATGGGCAAAGGATTTCAAAAAGTTATCCACGATGACGCCTACATATTTTTTTCTGGGTGGTGGTTCCTAATGTAGAACCTTGCATCGTGT
The DNA here is from genome assembly GCA_033557465.1 of Ichthyophis bannanicus. Classification (NCBI taxonomy): domain Eukaryota; kingdom Metazoa; phylum Chordata; class Amphibia; order Gymnophiona; family Ichthyophiidae; genus Ichthyophis; species Ichthyophis bannanicus. Next base: position 534,006,399 of record CM066034.1, on the reverse strand, counting down.
AACCATAGTTTGAGATGTTCTTTCCTAGATGCATAACTTTGCACTTGTCCACATTCAATTTCATCTGCCATTTGAACATCCAGTCTTCCAATTTATCAAGATCCTCTTGCAATTTTTTACAATTCTCTTGGGTTTAACAACTCTGAATAATTTTGTGTCATCTGCAAATTTTATTCTCTGGGAACAAGCAGGAAGTCAGTCCTCACATATGGGTGATGTCAGTGCTGACAGAACCCGTGCGGAAGGATCGCCCCAGCTTTCAAAGAAAGCCTTTGGGAGATGCACCATGCATGTGTGGTCCCCTTTCCGCCCAAAGGTGCTGTCTTGGCTCAGTCTTCTTTTTTCTATGGAGCTCTCCGGACATCTATCCACTTTCCCCCCAGAAAATATGCTGCTGTTTTTTCTCTTTTATCCAATACGCGTACCGGTTCCATTCCCGCCCCCGAGCCAGCTCGCCTCAACATCGTTCCTCGGGTTCATTCCCTTCTTTGTTTTTCTCAAGGTATTCCTCAACCAGCGCTTCGTGCTCTTTTCTGCCACAGGACTCGGACCCGTGCTCAGCAGCAGGGCCCCCCCGATGGCCTCCAGTGGCTTCAAGAAATGTGATCAATGCGATAAGATGATGTCCCTCACTGACCCACATGACTGTTGCCTCTGCTGCCTTGGGCTGGACCATGTTGACTCGGACTGCGAACTCTGCAGAGCCATGAGCCCAAAGGCTATCAAGAGCCGTCAGCTGCAGCAGGAAAGGTCCTTTCACAAGTCCAACTCTGTCCCAGAGTCTCTGGCGATACCATGATCTGGGCCCCCTCCGGTACCTTGTTGCCCTATGATGCCTGGGTTGTCTCGGAGTCCCGCAGCAGCGGCTCCTTCAAGAAGAAATCTTCAGAGGCAGAACATAAGAAGTAGAAACCCTCGAAGACCACCTCAGAGGATGGGTCTGGGAAGGCGGGAAAATCACACTGCAGGCCCCGCAGTCCCCAGCGTGAGTCCAAGGAGTCAGAGCGGGAATGGCCTCACAAGCTACCCCAGAAGGCGTCATCAGCATCTGGTGACTGGCCTCGGACACCCGAGGCCATTCTCGTTGAGGACTCTACCTCGACGGAGCCGGCACTGTGCCCGAAATCCTCTGTGCCCGGAGCCAACTGGCATGGAGACCAGGATGGCGACCTTGGAGTGCAGTATCTCTTCCTTCATGGCCCAGCAGCAGGCATTCATGTCTGTTTCTCCGGTTCATCTGCCCCGACGACGGGACCCTTGATATCAAGGGCTTCCCTGGACGTCGAGCCAATCCTCAACTTTCACCGGCCTTGAGAGAGCCATCGGCATTGGACAAGGTCCTGGTCCCGTTCTTCGGGACTCCGGTCCTCTCCGGCACATACTCATGGCTCGGACCACAGGTTCTCTGGAGGTCATGGGCCTTCGGGCTCGGATTTCGATCGTGGAAACCGCAGGGCCACGGACTCTGAGTGGGAGACAGAGGACGATGAATCCCCGGACACTCGGAGGCACCGAGACGTTTGCTAGGACCCATCTCCTCTGGAGTCCCGGCACCATTCCCTGCCCGAGGATGTTGCCTTCCTCGACTTTGTGCGGGACATAGCTAAGGCGCTTGCCTTCAAGACTGAGGCAGAGAAGGATCCTCGCGGAAGAACTGGAGATCCCCCAGTATGAGGCCCCTCCAAAAGAGGCCCTCACGGTACCCATCCCTCTGATCCTCGAGTGCCTCATTTGTATATGGGAGACACTGGTGTCGATGCCCATTTTAAGCTGGCGGCTCGACTCTTTGTACCGAGTCCGCCGAAGATCTGGGTTCCAGAAGACTCACCTTCCCCACAACTCAATGGTTTGGTGAATCTGGCATGCGTAGTCTCAAGAGCCAAAAGAACCATTCTTTGGTGCCCCCCCCTCCCCCGGCAGGGAGGCTCACACCCTCGATGCCCTCAGGCGAAAGGCCTTCCAGGACTCTATGCTTACATGCCGACTCCAGTCCTATCAATTGTACATCAGCATCTACCTCAAAGACCTGGCGAGTGAGTTTGCCAGTTTCTAAGCAGGCCTCGACAGTCAAGGAGTGCTCAAAGTTTTTATCCTGAGCATCATATGATGGCTTTGAGTCCTCAGCCAGAGTAGCCGTCACGGGTATTGGGACCCGACGCCAGGCATGGCTGCATTGGTCTGACCTCCAGCAATGGGTTCAGGACAAACTCATCAGTGTCCCCTGTATTGGAGAGAATCTCTTCGGGAAACCCATGGCAGACAAAGCTTCAGAAATAGAGACCGAGTTCCTGACCAGGACCAGACTCTCTAAAAAGACCTCGGTACATTCCCGTAAAAAGGCCCTGGGGAAGAAGCCCTTCTTCCTGAGGAAGAAAGGGGGGTTTTGGCAATGCTTCACAATTCCAAAGCTTCTCAGTCACGCAGCAAGGCCAACAGCACAAGGGGCAAGGACATGGTCCCTGCAACAAGACTCCCAAGTCCCAGGCGCCAGCCTGCTCAGCCTGGGGGAGGAGCTTTGGACTCCTTGGGCACAACCTCCTCTTCCCCAGGAGGTCCCCAGCAGCCCGTAGGGGGGCATATGGCCCTGTTTGCCCACAGGTGGCCCACCATAACCACAGATTCCTGGGTACTACAACTGGTCAAGGAGGGCTACCTTCTCCATCTGCAGCGGACACCACCCTCATACTTTCCAGGAGAACCCATAAGGCCTCTCCTTCACTAGACTCTTCTCCTCACGGAGCTTGCAGGTCTCTCCGAGAACAAGGCGGTTGAGCCAATGCCCAAACATCTCTGGGATAAGGGCTTCTACTCCAGGTATTTTCTCATTCCTGAGGGACCTGAACAGATTTCTGGTGAGGGAGAAGTTCAAGATACTCTCCCTTGGAATACTGCTGCCCTCCTTCCAGCAGGGAGACTGGCTGTGCTCCTTAGACCTGAAGGATGCTTATACACACATCCTGATTCCTCCCTCCCACCAAAAATACTTCCACTTTATGGTGGGAGGAGGTCACTACCAATACAGGGTGCTACCATTTGGGCTGGCTTCATCGTCAAGGGTTTTCACCAAGTACCTAGCAGTGTCTCCAAGGGGCCTTCGTCTTTCCTCACTGACTCATAAGGGGAGGCACGCTGCAGAGGTGCACCATGCCACTGGCCACACTACCCACATCCTGCAGCACCCGGGATTTGTCATCAACTACCTCAAGTCGCACCTCGCCCTGACCCAGTGCCCACAGTTCATAGGGTTCGAGCTAGACACCCTCCAGGCCAAGGCCTTCCTCCCTCTGGAGAAGGCAGAATGCCTCAGAAAGCTGGCTGCAGAGGTACAGAACCATCGGTCGCTACCCACCTATCTTCTCCTCTGCCTGATGGGCCACATGGAAGTCACAGTCCACGTGACCCCATATGCCCTTCTGCACATGAGAGCGGCCCAATGGTGCCTCCGCTCTCGGTGGACACAAGCCATAGGCAGACTTTGGGGCAGGGTAAGAGTGACCTGCTAGCTAGCAGACTCCCTCAACTGGTGGCAGATTCCCTGCTACCTTAAGGCCGGGATTCCCTTCCAGGCACCCCCAGAGGGTCTTTACCACGAATGCCTCTCTGCTGGGCTGGAGAATTCATTGCGAGGACCTCCGTGCACAAGGCAGCTACTCTCAGACAGAATGTCAGCTGCAGATCAACCTTCTGGAGCTCCAGGCAATATTCCTGGCTCTCTGACCCTTGCCACCAGTTGCAGCACCAGTCAGTGCTAGTTCAGACCAACAACCAAGTTGCAGTGTTCTCTGTCAACAAGCAAGGGGGCACGGGGTCATACTCCCTCTGCTCATATGCAAAGTGCAACAGGATACTCCTACGGGCGGTCTACCTCCTGGGCCAGGACAATTCCCTTGCAGACAAGCTGAGCAGAGTCCTCCAGCCACACGAGTGGGGCCTGTATCCCAGAGTGGCCTCCTGGCTGTTTCAACTCTGGAGCCTCGCCCCTAGTAGACCTGTTCGCCAGCCCAGACAACATGCAGTTACCCCGCTTCTGCTCTCGCCAGCTGCACCCATCCTGGGTGGCTGTGGACACGTTCCTCATCCCTTGGACGGAAGACCTCCTTTATGCCTTCCCGCCGACACCACTGGTCACCAAGATCCTCTTCAAGGTTCAGTGTGACAAGGCATCACTGATACTTATAGCCCCCTGGTGACCCAGGCAACTTTGGTTCCCATTGCTTCTCCGCCTGTCGGTGGCATTGCTGATTCCCCTGGTCTATGCCCCAGGACTACTCTCACAGAAGGAGGGCTCTCTCCTGCACCCCAACCTAAGGTCCCTGTCATTCATGGCTTGGCTGCTGAAAGGGTAGCTCTAGCTCCCTTCAGCCTCCCATGGGAAATGGAGGAGGTCCTTCTGGCCTCCCGCAAGGTCTCCATGAGAAGGGCTCATGGCTTTAAAGTGGCGCCAGTTCTCGGTCTGGTGTGCTGAGAGGCAGGCTTAGTGGAGATGGTACTTCAGTACCTACTCCACCTGTTTCGGGGGGGGGGGCCCTAGTCCAACTTCGTCAGAGTGCACGAGTGCTATCGCAGTGCATCACCATTCCATTGATACAAACCCCTCTCGGCCCAGCCCCTTGTATCTTGATTCCTGCGTGGTCTCATGCTATCCAAACCCCCCGTCCGCCCACTAGCAACAGAGTGGGATCTCTATGTGGTGCTCTCGCAGCTCACTATGCCGCTGTTTGAGTGTCTGGCTACCTGCCACTTGTTGTACCTCCCCTGAAAGGTTGCCTTTCTTGTGGCACTCACATCAGCTCGCAGGGTCAGCGAGCTTCAGGCTTTGATAGCAGAACCTCCCTATACAAGGTTCTGCAAGAACAGGGTGGTGCGCCGTACACACCCCAAATTTCTTCCGAAGGTGGTGTCTTCCCTTTCACCTCAGTTAGGAGGTGGTGCTCCCCACTTTCTTTCCGAGGCCTCAAGCTGGCAAGGTAGAGATTGTCCTCCATACTTTGGATTGTAAAAGGGCCCCGTCCTTCTATCAGCAACAGACTCAGGGCCACTGCAGATCACCTCAGCTTTTCGTATCCTGTGACCCCCAGTCGACTGGGGCTCCCAGTGACTAAGCAAACTCTGTCCATTTGGGTGGCAGACTGCATTGCTCTCGCCTATGAGCAGGCTGGGATCTCGATAGACCAGCAAGTCACGGTGCACCGCATCAGAGCCATGGCCACTTCCTTGGCAAATCAGCGTTCAATAGCTGTGACTGAAATCTGCCGGGCCGCCACCTGGTCTTCGGTCCATACCTTCGCAATTCACTACTGCCTGGAGGGAGTTCCGACGGGACAGTGCCTTTGGCCAAGCTGTACTCCGTGATCTCTTCGGAATGTAGGCAACTCCTGCCTTCCAACCCTTCTGTGTTCAGGCTATCGGAGTACTGGTTCTCTGCCAGACACTTGGGTTTTGCATGAGTCTCCTAGTTGAAACTCGACTGCTGCAGATCACATTTCATCCTTTGCAGGTCACCGTAGTGTTTTTTACAGGTTCTTGATAGCCTGTAGCTGGGGAGTCCCATATGTGAGGACTGACTTCCTGCTTGTTCCCGGAGAAAGCATAGTTATTCACCTATAACAGGTGTTCTCCGGGGAGAGCAGGAATCAGTCCTCACAACCCTCCCTCCTCCCTTTGGAGTTGCTTATTTACCGTATTTTACTTTTGCCATCTTAGCTATCTCATTAGACTGAGGCAAGATGGCACCCTTGGGCGGAAAGTGGACCATGCATGCATGGTTCATCTCCCAAAGACTTTCTTTGAAAGCTGGGGAGATGCTTCTGCGTGGGCTCTGTCAATACCAATGTCATCCATATGTGAGGGCTGATTCTTGCTGTTCCCAGAGAACACCTGTTACAGGTGAGTAGCTACGATTTACCTCACTCATTATTCCCATTTCCAGGTCATTTATGAATATGTTAAAAAGCAGCAGACCCAGCACAGATCCCTAGGGTACTCCTCTATTTGCCTTTCTCCATTGGGAAAATTCACCATCTACCATCTGCTTTCCATCTTTTAACCAATTCCTGATCCACAATAGTACACTGCCTCTTATCCCATGACTTGTTAATTTTGACAAGATTCTCTCATGAGGGACCATGTTAGAGACTTCCTGAAAATCCAGATACACTATATTGACAGGCTCACCTTTGTCTATCTGTATCTCCAGGAACAAGCAGGAATGAGTCTTCACATATGGGTACGTCGGTACCGACGGAGCCTGCACGGGAATGCTCCCCAGCATCCAATCAGAAAGCTTTTGGGAGCATCCCTCGCGCCTGCGCGCTGACTTCCCGCCTTTCCCACTGCCTCTCCTCAGTTTTCGTTTTTCCGCGGAGCCGACAGGACGTCCTCCTGTCACCGCAGAAACTTTTTTCTTTAAAATTCTTATTTCCTTGTTTTCTTGTGGTCGCGGCTGTCTTTCCCGCCGATACTGGTACCGCCGGTGCTTTATTCTTTTCTTTTCTAAACTTAGAGAAAATTTTTCTCCTCAGTTTTTGTCTTAACATTTTGGGCCTACCAGGCCTCTCCAACATGGAGCCTTCTTCCCCTAAGAAGTGCCTTCACTGTGGAAACTTAGTTTTCTTTTTGGACTCCAATGCTTGGTGTCTAACCTGTTTGGGTCCTGACCCTTTTTTCCCTGATCCATCAGGCTGTATTATTGGGAGAAGACCTTCACTTTTTCGAGTTTCCCTCGATGCCGTTTTTCCTCCTGAAGTGAGGACACCGGTTTATTCTTCTCTCCAGGATCAGGTAACCCACAAACAGTCTGTTAAGACTAGCCAATTCTTGAAGGGTAAGTCTCATGCCCAGCATGATGACGGCTCCAGCCTTGCCCTCAAGACCCCATTGGCAATAAAACCCCGGCGGGAGTCTTCGGGCTCCAAAGCATTTACGGGGTTTCAGGTTGTTCCTGGAGCTCACCCCTCACAGAACATACCTGAGCCATGCTCGGGGGTGGTATCCACTTCGAGCGGTACCGATGCATCGGCACCGGTGTCGAGTGTTCCACTCTTCACCAGGGATCGTCATCTGGTGTCCTCGGTACCTTCGGGGCCGATCGATACGACCCAGATTGGCTTTCCTGTATTCCCGCCATGCTTGGGGTTGGTACCGGCTTCGAGCGGTACCGATACCCCGGCATCGGCATCGGTGTCGAGTGTTCCACTCTTCACCTGGGATCATCATCTGGTATCTTCGGTACCTTCGGGGCCGATCGATACGACCCAGATTGACTTTCCTGTATCTTTGCCATGCTCGGGGTTGGTATCGGCTTCGAGCGGTACCGATACCCCGACATCGGCGCCGGTGTCGAGTGTTCCTCTCTTCACCAGGCATCATCTTCGGACGTCCTCGGTACCTTCGGAACCGATCGATAGGACTCCGATTGACTTTCCTGTATCGGCATCGCCGATACCACCACCGTCGGTACCTTCTAGACTTCGATGCCGAGTCTAGAATCGATATCCAGTCTAGATGACTTGGTACCGACGCGTTTCGGAACCGATCCATATCGTTTCCGACTACGCAGTACCGAGGATATTCACCAAGGCTCTCTGGCTACCTCGGTACCGCTTCAGCAGCCCCCGATTACTGCTTCGATGACATTATCGTCTCCGGTATCGGTATCAATGTCGATTCCTGCAGTTCCATCGGTGCCATCGATCCTTTCTATGCCTAGCTTGGAATCGATACCGGGCACTGACGATGCAGTACTAACTGCCTCGAATCAGAACTGTCAGTATCACTGTCCATCTAGCAGGATTCGTTTTCTGCACCAGTCCAGTATGTCTTCTGGTGCTCAAGCTGCTCCTTCAACCTCAGCTTACCCAGGAATAGTTCCCATTGGAGATCCTTCTTTTCAGAAATTTCTCCTTGACATGGCAACCTTTCTTGCCATTCCTATTCCTGGCTCTACTCTTAACCAAGATCATGCAGAAAAGGAAAATATAATGCTTCCTTTACATCATTCTTTGCAGGATCATCTTCTGAGGATGTGGGAATAACCTTTAAAGGTTCCTTCGCCTTCTACAGCTACTAATGTTCTGTATCAGGTGCCTCCCTCTCCGGGGTTTCAAAAAAAACAACTTCCACATCATTCCATTGTAGTGGAATCAGCAGTGAGGAAGGTAAGAAGCAAGAAGAAGCATTCTTCTTATCCGCCAGGTCGTGCATCTAAAGCACTTGATGCCTTTGGACGTCAAACCTTCCAAACTTCTATGCTGGCTTCAAGAATTATTTCATATATTTTTTATATGAGTCTGACACTTCAGGAGGTCACAGAGAAATTATCTCTTTTGTCCCCTTTTTTGTCAGAGCCTAAGGCCACTGACTATTCCTTGCTTCTTAATCATAGCAGGAATATCTCTTGGTTTCTTTCTCGTGCTTCTCTAGACTCTTTTGAGTCTGTTAGCAGATCCTCTGCTATTGCCATTGGAGCACGTCGTAAAGCCTGGCTGCAAGCTTCAGACTTGAGCAGATGGGCACAACATACACTGGGTAATTCTCCTTGTACTGGAGAAAATCTCTTCAATAGAGAGGCTTTACGTCAGGTTGCTCATTGCTCCACTGACTTCCCTGGTTCTGGAAACCATCCTAAGCCTTCTTTTTCCCCAGGACGTAGGAAATGTCCTACCAAACCTTCTTTCCCTAAGAAAAGAAGGTTTCGCCCTTCTCCTGCCCATCCTCCAGATGTACCCAAGCAAGGGACATCTCATCCTAGTCTGAAGTCTCCAGACTCTAACCAGTCTAATCATAACCAGCAACCATAGGTTCCTGTATGTTGCAATCTACAGTTAACTTCTTAGCAGAAGTTTATTCTTCAAACTCTACACTGGTTTTTTCTTTTTCAGTATGCTAAGCTGTTAGGATGCTTTTGTCCATGGGTTACAGAATTCTCCCCTTCTTACTACTACGAAGGGAGGTTACAACTATCCCATGATAGTTTCTGTCCCCACATGGACATCTTTTCCTTCAGCTGACTTACCATATGGTAAGTCACCTTCCAACCCCCTCTCTTCCAGGGTTTTCCCCTGCTTGAGTTGGTACCATACTGAAACACTTCTCTTTCTTCCAGTGTAGACTTTTTGTTATCCTTCAATGCATGCTCTGAACAACTCATCAGACAGGGACGGGAATATCTCCGCTCCGTTTGTCTGTTTTCTCTCTGTTTTTACACAGGAGAATCCCCCCTGCTGTTTTGTTCAGTTGCTGTGCATGCAGGAGTTCCAGTGATTACTTTAGTGCTCATTGCAAGCTACTTTCAACTATCTTGCATAATACTACTCACTGCAGGTTATCTTCTTCTAGCGATATCCTTTCCTAGGATGTGGCAACACACCTGACTTCAGTCAGTTTTCTCTCATAATTCTCCTGCACAATGCTCTCTGCAATCTTCAGAGAAGCTTTCTACTATGGGCCCTTGCTACAGAGCATTGGAAGTTGTCTCTGAGGGTTTCTCCATATAGTAGAAAAAGCTTATATAATCATTCCATGACTATATGGGTTCTTTATACCCTCTTGTCTCCTGTTGTGATACAGAAGACAAGCTTTTTCTGCGTGAATGTCCAAGGAGTTCCCAATCTTGCAGGATTCTACCCCTTTTTTCCTTACAGCTTGGCATTATGCTTTTCTGCTCCACTTGGACAACGCATACTCTTTTAGTGTACATGATACCCCTGTGTCCCTTGGCTGGGTCGTCCTGGTGTCTTAGTCTATGCGGGGTTTTTTTTGTTTTTTTTGTCCTTTGGACATGTCAGAGTCCTAAAGTACTCCTGAAGTGCTCTTGCCAGACTGATATTATCCTCTGTTTTTTCACGCAACCATACTGGTTATTCCACTGAACTACATTCCTGCACCGCAGAAATAGATTCTCTCTATATCTTCAGGTGGTTTTCACCCCCTTATTATTAGATGAATCTTTTCCCATCACATTCCCCATGTGAATGTTTTTGTGGGGCTTAGTTGCAGGCATGTATCCTCAGACTTATATTCATGTATGTATATGTCCTATACATACATATTTCTGTAATCTGTGTGGGCATAAGTCATACCCATCTATATATATATATCACACATATCTAGACATATATGCACATATATATAGATATGTATGTATCTCCATATATATATATATATATATATATGTGTGTGTGTGCCCATTGGGAGATGTCCATAGGACGCTATGTACTACCTACTATCTCCCTAACTGTCTGTGCTATAAAGCTTTTACCTTCTTAAAGGGTCCAGACAGTCAACTTGCCTATTCTCATACGGCTCAGTAAGTGGGAGCGGTTATACACACAATTACTGCTGTGATGTCAACAGCTACTATTTTTGTTATAGATCTCCCTGTCTATGAAGTATCAAACTTCAATGTCTTCCTATCTCTTACCAGCTAGGAAAGACAGTGTACATCTTCAGTATTTCTGAGTACACTTCTGTTCTCCTTGGGAATAGGGGCTTTTTTCCATACCCCCTCTTCCCTTCAGGACTGGGCTAATTCTCCAGATCGGTCAGTCTTCTTCTTTTAGTCCTCAATGTTAATAACTCTGTACCTAAAAGAGTTTGCAGCTTTTTCCCATAAAGCTTTCCATTGAAGACCTGCCGTTCTTCTCCTATCCCAGTTGACACCTGGGTCACCTGCCCATTCCAGGTTCGGAACTTCATCCTCACTGCTGTGAAGTTACCTTGAGGATTCCGCTACTGCATCTACAGTACACTCCATCACAGTTCTACTTCCTACAATCCAGTAGGTAAGCTCTATATTGTACAAGTTCATTAAATATTTTAATGATACTTGACATACATTCTAAAGACTTATTTTTTCTGTAGTCTTTAGATTCGCTGTTCCTCTACAGCTCTTCTCTATTCAACTCCTACCCCCCATCCCTCAGGGGATGCCGGGGATCCAGGTTTGGGAAATGCCGTCCTGTTCCAGGGATATGCATTTTATGGGATCTCCCCTGGCACCCACAGCTAGGGAGTCCCCATATGTGAAGACTCATTCCTGCTTGTTCCTGGAGATAGCACAGTTACTTACCTGTAACAGGTGATCTCTGGGAACAGCAGGAATTAGTCTTCACAACCCGCCCACCTCCCCTAGGAGTTGTATCTATCTATCTATCTCCTTTCCTCTTTCTCTCCTTCTGTCTCAGCTATGAAACTCAACTGAGGAGAGGCAGTGGGAAAGGCGGGAAGGCAGCGCGCAGGCGCGAGGGATGCTCCAAAAGCTTTCTGATTGGATGCTGGGGAGCATTCCCGTGCAGGCTCCGTCGGTACCGACGTACCCATATGTGAAGACTAATTCCTGCTGTTCCCAGAGATCACCTGTTACAGGTAAGTAACTGTGCTTTATTCACACCTTCAAAATAATATAAGATTGGTAAGTCAAGACCTTCCTTTGCTAAAGCCGTGTTGGCTTTCTCCCATTAAATCATGACTATCTTACATGTTCAATAATTTTGTTCTTTCTAATAGTTTCTACCATTTTGCCCGGTACTGACGTCAGGCTCACCGATCTGTAGTTTCCCAGTCACCCCTTCTTAAAAATTGGTGTTACATTGGCCATTCGCCAATTTTCAGGTATCACAGATAATTTTAATATAGTTCATAGGTTACTAATAGTAGGTGTGCAATCTCATATTTCAGTTTTTTCAACACCCTCTGATGTATACCATCCGGTCCAGGTTATTTGCTACCCTTTATCAAATATTTGTAATACATCTTCCCAGTTTATTGATATTTCTTTCAATTCTTCCAGTTCATCACCTTTAAATACTATTGCAGTCATGGATAACTTTCCTACATCTTCTTCAGTAAAGACCAAAGCCAAGAATTCCTTCAGTCTCTCTGCTATGGCCTTGTCCCCTCTTAGTGCCCCTTTTACACCTCTGTCATCTAATGGTCCAACTGACTCTGTCACAGTTTTTTTTGCTATGAATGTACTTGAAAATGTTTTTATTATGTGTTTTTGCCTACACGGCAAGCTTTTTTTCAAATTCTCTCTTTGCCTTCCTTATCAATGCCTTGCATCTAACTTGCCAGTGCTTATGTTGTTTCCAGTTTTCGTCATTTGGCCCCTTTATCCATGTCCTGAAAGATGCTTTTTTGGCTACAACAGCCTCTCTGATCTCACCTTTAAACCAAGCTGGCAGGTTTTTTTACCTCACTTCTACTTTTCTTAAAGTGTAAAATATATCTGTTCTAGGCTTCCAAGATAGTATTTTTAAACAACGTCCATGCTTGATGTAGATCTTTAACCTTTGCAGCTGCTTCTTTTAGTTTTTTCTTCATTTTATCATAGTCTCCCTTTTGAAAGTTAAAAGGTAGTACTGTGGATTTCCTTGCTGTCCTTTCTCCATTTATTAAATCAAACATGATCATGCTATGATCACTATTGCCAAGTGGCCCCAACACCGTTATCTCTTGCACCAGATCTTGTGTTCTACTAAGGACTAGGTCCAAAATGGCTTCCCCTTTTGTCATTTCATGAACCAGCTGCTCCTAGAAACAGTCATTTATTTCATCTAGAAACGTTATCTCCCTAGCATATCCTGCTGTGACACTGATCCATTCGATACTGTGTTGTAGCTTTTGTTAGCTTCCCTGATTTCTTTGAGCATTTCATCATGCATTTGTTCATTCTGGCCATGCAGTCGATAGTACTCCCCCACTGCCATCTCCTTCCTCTTTTTACATGGAATTTCGTTCCATGGAGATTCTACAGTGTATTTTGTTTCCTGTGTGACTCAATGTCCTCTCTAATATAGAGCGCAACACCTCCACCAATTTGATCTGTTCTTATCATTGTGATATAATTTGTACCCAGGTATCACTGTGTCCCAGGCCTCTGACATACCAATCATATCTAACCTCTCATTTAGTACTATATAGTCTAACTCTCCCATCTTATATTTTAGACTTTTAGCATTTGCATACAAGCATTTTAGAGGTTGTATTTTATTGATATTAATCTAGTTATCAGTAAACGGGTAATTTGGCATCTTTAAGCTATGTCTATTCTGTACTTAAGAGCATTTGAGTTACTTTTGTCTCTCTGTCAGTATGCCCTAACTTCAGTCTTTTGCTTTTATCCTTTAAGGATACATCCTTCCAAACCATGTGCTCTTGGGTGACTAAAGGCTTTCCCCTATTATCTAGTTTAAAAGCTGCTCTATCTTCTTTTTAAAGATTATTGCCAGCAGCCTGGTTCCATCCCGGTTAAGGTGGAGCCCATCCCTTCGGAAAAGCCCCTCCTTTCCCCAGAATGTTGCCCAGTTCCTAACAAATCCAAAACCTCCTTCTTTGCACCGTTGTCTCATCCATGCATTGAGACTGGAGCTCTGCCTGACTTTTGGGTCCTGCGCATGGAACAGGAAGCATTTCAGAGAATTCTGAATTTCAACTTCCTACCTAAAAGCCTAAATTTGGCCTCCAGAACCTCCCTTCCACACTTTCCTATGTCATTGGTACCAACATGTACCAGCAAGAAAAACAGCAACAGCCACACTCGGCAGAACAGAACCAAAAACAAAATTTGAAGAATGGTCCTTCTCATCTTTCGGGTCTCTCTTTTCAATGTATTTTTAATGTACTTTTTAATTATTTTATTTTTTAATTATCTTATGCTTGATATTTTGATTTTATGTGCTTGTATTCTTAAGTGATTTTGAACATATATTTATTGTATGTACGTTTTTTTGGATTGCTTATGTTCATGGTATAGTGTGAAGTATCAATGTGTTATTTTTTAATCTATTAGTGTTTACAATATTTTATGTTTTAGCTTAATTATTTCATTTTATTTATAATGCTTATTTATATTATTGTGTTTTTAAATGTTTTTTTAGTGTGCCCTGACAACCCCTGATGAAGTACAACACGAAACACGGTCCTGTGTTGGGTTTAGGCCACCTGTAGTTTTTATAATAAAGGTGTAGTGTGTGAACCTGCCACTCTTTTGTTTTTGGTTCCATTGGTACCAACATGTACATGGACAGCAGACTTCTCCCCAGTGCTATCTAAATCTTACATGTGACACTCAATTCAAAAGACCAGAAAGCTCCCTCTCACTGCTAGACTGCTGTCTGCATCTTAGTTTTAAGATTTTATTTAGGTATTTAAGTTGTTTATTTACTTAAGTTTATTGGGGTTACTTATACTAATACAACTACACCTAATATGTTTAATGGACTTTATTCACCTCAAGATTAATTACTCTCCGAGCCTTAATTAATCTATTCCTGATTTGGATAACTAGCCACCCCTAAAAATAAATATGGGCACCTCCTTCCCTTTAATAGATTTAAGAGCCTATAAAGCTAAGATTATCTTTGGGGTGGTTGGAGAAAGAAAACTTAAAAGGTGGCTTGCTACACAGTTCCCTGACCTGTTGCTTCTTAGGTAATGTCTTACCAATTTTCTGGGTGATTCACACAGCCCTTGGTTTGATAGAGGGGGGCCTTTCATATTGTCCCTTTGATCTGTCACTTGTCTTTAACACCTATTTAAGAATACTTCACAGATCCTTTACCTCCTAACTGGAAGACCTCTTTGTAAAGGCCACTAGAAACAAATTTCTTTCTTTCTACTCAGAGACTATTTATTCTACTTGTATGCTAAGCTATAGTCTGATTTAATTTAAATAAAAAGCTCTCTAGTAACAAATTTATTGCAATTACTATTTACTCTGTTTTACTTTCTATGCTAAGCTAAATTCTGATTTGATTTAAATGAAAAACTCTCTAGTGGTACTAAGACCTGAATGACTCAGCAAAAACACTGAATTCTAAAATACACAAATTTAACCCAAAGAATTCCCTTTTCCCCCAAGATTTAGAGTATATTTCAGAAGATAAATACTTACAAGTGCAGATCTTTTTCCAGCTGTACTAGTCCCTTTTGGTAGTCCTTCAGAGGGGTGCCTTTGTGGCCCCATGAGCTTCCTTTGCTTCGCTTCTGGCTGTCCAGTCTTTGGGATCCCTGACATTGCCCATATCTAGAATCTGCTGTCTTTTGTGGCTATGGTGCCAAAATTTTAAATCCAGTCCTAGATACATTGGATGATAGAGTAATCCAGCTTTGCAGTCACCGCTCTCTGTCCCCAAACTGCTGATCCGTTCGATCCCTCTTAACATCTCAAAGCTCTAGCAGTATTAACAGCAAGGTAGTGAGTAGGAGAGGTAAGCCACTGTACAGTAATAGACTCCGATCCTGTGGAAAGTCAGGGGTGGAGCCACTGTGATGCCCATTAGCACACACTGGCTCAGTCCTCTGGCTTACTGCTTGCTCCTGATTCCAGCAGGGCTATGAGAGACAAGGGGGGAGAGAAAGATTTGGAGGCTCCCAGGAGAGGGGACTGGAGGCCCACTGCAAACAGAAGCTAAGGAATTGGAGGACATTTGTCATTTTGCTACACTCCAAGCATGCATTTCCCCAACTTGCCTTTTCTTGCCATTTCATAAAGCATAGCTTATTTAGCCAAATTAATCATTAATTAAAAAACATTATGTGCTTTATAACAACTAACTTTGAAAACAAAAAGAAGAGCAAAAAAGGCACATTAGAATAAAGTGCTGTCCCAGTTCTTCTCTGTCTATGGCAGATGGATTCCATCTCCTCACATTTTGCAGGGATCTGTGGTATCTGTGTCATCCAATGCCAACAACATCTGCCAAGCTATAGTTGGCAGCTGTCAAATGTGAACAGCTGGATTGTGTGCACTCTGGCTGATAAATTCTGCACAGCTTGCCCCAAGCAGCATTCTTCAGCTGCTGTGCACTGGGAACACTGAACAATGGTTTTGTTGGGACATTTTTGCTGGAATTGATAAGTCTATTAGAACGTCATCTGTCAACAGGCTGTCTCTGACATCAGACTGACTTCTTGATTTCTGTATTGGCAGGGCTGGACCAACCACTAGGCAGACATGTGGTCGCCTAGAGCAACAGTTCCTTGGAGGCAGCAAAGAGCAACTACAGGCAAACCAAAACAGTGGGTCCTATCAGCCATACAAACTCAGGCTCATCAGTGCCTACTTTTCTCCAGGAACAAGCAGGAAGTCAGTCCTCACATATGGGTGAAGTCGGCACCGATGAAGCCTGTGGAGTAACCACTCCCCAGCTTTCATAGAAAGCCTTTGGGAGTTCTACTGCGCATGTTTGGTCACCTTCCCGTGCAAAAGTGCCATCTTACCTCAGATTTAATTTTTCCATGGAGCACATCAGATATGTAGCCTGTGTCTCTGGAAAAAGTTGATTTTTTTTTTGTTGTGATCTGTTCATGATTTGCTGTTTTCGCCAGTCATGTACCATCACCTTCCCAGTTCCCGGATCCGTTGCCTCGGCATCAAGGTTTTTCAGGTTTCCTCTTTTTTTTTTTTCTTTTCCTTCTTTGGTGCGTAGGTTTTTCTTGCGCCCTCCTGATCAAGGCATTGGTTTGTTCATGTGGGTGCCATCTTCCCTGATATGTCTTTGGTCAGTGACTTTAAGCAGTGCGATCATTGCTGCTGTACTGTGTCCTGTACTGTGTCCTGCCTGTTGCTTGCGGTGCCTTGGCATTGACCAAGACAACTATTCCTGCCCTCTCTGTCTCCAGATGACGAGTAAAGGCAGGAAGAATTGTGAAAGGCAGCAGGAGTCGCTGTTTGGCCTTTAGAACTCTTGTTCAGCTCCAGCATCGTCCAGCGAATCGATGCACTTGGGGGCCGCAGATGAGACCTCAGCTTCACGTGCAGATCGTGCTCGCTCTGAACCTTGAGGTTGCAGGGCACTGGACCTGGAATCAACCGTGGATGACCATCCCTGGAAGGATCGGTCCCTGTCGAAATTGGCATCAAAGCCCAGTTCTGGAACCGTGGGTAAGTCTCATAGTCACCGGCATCAGAGCCCTCGAGCTGATGCCGGGAGCACCCTTTGAAACTGCGCCGGCAGGAGGAGGCTCATGAAACCTCAGGGGATCAGAACCGGGTCTCTGAGGCCATCCTCATCGAGGAATCTCCCCCCCTCCCCCCTTGTAGAACCAGCGTCGAGACCGATTTCCCTTGGTGCTCACGCCGGTGCCTACGGAGCTTTCTGGCCTGGAGGTCAGGATGGCCACCCTGGAGCACAGCCTCACTGGCCTCCTGGCACTGCAGCAGGTCCCAAAAACTGGTACCTCCAATTCCTTGGGGCCTGCGGTCAGACCCTCCACTGCGGGGGCATCACCCGCAGAAGTTCAGCCTGTGCTGGAGTGGTTCCAACCCAGCTCTGATTCCAGGCAGTGTTCCAGCTCCCCCTCGAGGCCCCGAACCTGACCACCGAGTGCCTCGGGGTTAGATCGCTGGGAGCCTTGGATTCCGGTGACTCCCCCCATCGGGCATTGGACTGATCCCTGCTGCATCCTGGAGGTATCTTCCACTTCCGATTCCGAGTGAGAGACCAATGACAAGTCCCCAGATACTCGTCGGCACTTAGACATTCCCTCGGACCCGTCCCCATCAGAGTTCCTCTCCTTCCAGGAGTTTGTGCAGGACATATGAGTCCGAGGACGAGCCTCGGGAAGAGGACATCAAGATCCCCCAAAGGAGGCATTCACAGTGCCCATTCCAACCATCCTGGAACAGCTCCTCTTCAGGATGTGGGAGACACCAGTTATGGAGCCCATAGTGAGCAAACTGCTCGATTCCATATATCGAGTCTGTAAGAGCCCAGGCTTCCAGCAGACACAGCTACCACACAATTCCATGGTGGTGGAGTCGGCTATGCATCAGATTCATTTTGCGTTTTGCCATGCTTGGCTCTCACTTTCAGTTCACCACCCTTCCTTTCAGGCTATCCATTGCACCAAGGATGTTCTCCAAGGTAATGATGGTGGTGGTGGCTGCGGCGCCAGGATCTGTGTCCCTCCATATCTGGATGACTGGCTCATCTGGGTCCATTCCTTTTCAGAAGCATCTCAGGTAGCATCCCGAATGGTGTCCTTTTTGGAAAGCCTTGGCTGGGTGATCAATCAGGGAAAGATCTAGCTGTGACTTCCCAACCATGGAGTTTGGGGGACACATTTCGATACTCAAGTGGGTAGAGATTTCCTGCCAGAGGAAAAAGTCAAAAGACTGTTGGATTGCCTGACACTGTTTTGTTCGTAGCTGGCTCCCAGAGTCTGCGATTATCTTCAGCTGCAGCAGCCCTTGCTGGCTCGGTGGTCCCAAAAAGTCTCAGGAATTTGAGTGCAGGCTCCCACTCCTGTTGATGAGGTCTAGTCTGCGGTGGTAGCAGTGGCCCTGTCATCTAAGGAGGGGTGTGCCACTGGGCAATTTCTCCTGAATCTTGCTGATGACAGACTCCAGTTTCTCGGGCTGGGGAGCCCATTGCCAAGACTGTACGGCCCAGGGCCATTGGAACCACAGGGAAGCGGTGTAGTCCATCAACCGCCTTGAGGCGAGGGCCATTCAGGTTAGCTGTTATGAATTTTCGGCCTCTGGTCGAGAGCTGGGCAGTTGGAGTGTTTTCAGACAATGTCACAGTGGTGGCTTATGTCAATCAGCAAGGTGGCACGAGGAGGGCTGGAGTAGCTCTGTAGATGGCTCTACTGTTTTCCTGGGCGGAGAGGAGCCTCCTAGCCTTGTCAGCTCAGCTCATTGCCATGGTGGACAATGTGGAAGTGGACTTGCTCAGCTGGCATTCTCTGGATGCTGGGGAGTGGGAGTTGACTCAGGAGGAGTTTCAGTTGATTTTGTGCCACTGAGGTCGACCTGAAATGGATCTGATGGTGACCCATTCCATTGCCAAAGTTTACTGCTTCATCAGTTACCTCACAGAGATAGGGTTAGAGGGTGTTGGCGCCCTGATCCAGTTTTGACAAAGTCAGCACCTGCTGTGTGTGTTTCCTCTGCGGCCCTTCGTGGGACATGTGCTTCAGCGTATAGAACGCCATCTGGGCAAGGTTGTTCTGGTGGCACCAGATTGGCTGAGGGGAGCATGGTTTGGAGATCTGATGTGGCTTCTGCAGGTTCCTTCTCTTCGGTTGCCTCTGTCTCGGGAGGGACCGATCATCTTGGAGGAGCTGGTTCCCTTCTCACCTATGGCTTGGCTCTTGAAAGAAGATGGCTATCGCATAAGGGCTACTCTCCTGCAGTGGTCTCTACTCTGCTTGGAGCCCAGAGGAATCTGGTGCTTCTTTGAGCGATGGTGCAACGCTCAGCAATTGGCTTCTGAAGTGGCCAAGGTGCCATCTCTGTTGGCCTTTCTACAGGTTGGTCTGGAGAAGGGCCTTTTCCTCAGCTCATTGAAAGTTCAGAGGGCAGCATTATCCTGTTTCCGAGGTACGGTGACTGGTAAGTCTCTAGCCTTGCACCCAGAAATCTCTCGCCTTCTCCAAGGAGTTTGGTATCTGCATCCTCCCCTTCGATCTGTGATCCCTTCCTAGGATCTCTGCCTGGTGCTCAGGGCCCTAATGGCAGTGCCCTTTGAGCCTTATCTGAATTTTTAAGGAGGCCATTTCCATTCAGCCTATGCCGTCCTTCTTGCCTAAGCTGCTGTCTCCCTTTAATTTGAACCAGGTGATCTGCCTGTCCTCCTTGAAGGAGCAGTGTCAAGGGAATGATAAGGATCTTCGCCTTGTGGATGTCTGGAGGGTGCTTCTTCGGTATTTGGAGGTTATGAATTCTTTTTCTAAATCTGGCCATCTTTTTGTGCTATTTGCTGGCCCGCACAAGGGTGTCATGGTGGCCAAATCGACATTGGGGTGCTGGATTAAGGAAGTCATTGCCCTGGTGTATCAGTTGCAGAACCAGCCGGTTCCAGAGGGTTTGTACGGCCATTCTACCCGAGCACGAGTGTTCTCGTGGGCGGAGCAGAGCTCGGTAGCCTCTGCAGACATTTATCAGGCAGCAATGTGGGCATCACTTTCCACTTTTGTCAAGTATTACAATTTGGATGTTCATGCACAAGAAGACACGGCCTTTGGCTGAAGGGTTTTGCGAGCTGCTGTGTCTTCTTCCTGCCCAGTGAAGTTGTAGCTTTGGTACATCCCACTTCTATGGACTGGTCTAGCAGGATGATATGGGAGATAACATTTTACTTACCAGTTAATGTCCTTTCCTTGAGTCCTGCTAGACCAGTCCAGTGCCGTGAAACTGTATTGCTCTGTTCTTCTGCTGCGGTACCTTTGATTACTTGGTACTGTTGATTATTTATTGTTGCCCACGATTGAGATTGTGTGAGGCTTGCCATATTTCTTCCATAAGCTTTAGGACAAATACTGAAGGGACCTCTGGTGGCTGAGGCGAATAAAGGCATGGGATTGATGTCATTGAAACCTGGGCTTTTCATTGGTTCTTTGTCTCCACCAATTTGCTGGTAGGGGAAGACAACACACTTGTCTGGCCTAGTCTAGCAGAACTCAAGGAAAGGACATTAACTGGTATCACCTTTAATTTCTGCATTTTCAGTCATCTTAACTCTCAAAGAAGTTCAATGCAGATTACAACATATTATTAATCCATGATAGTGCAAAATGTAAAACTGTATCGATAACATATTTTAAATGCAATGAATTAACAAATATAAACCCAAAAATCCAACAAACCAAAATGAAAAAAAAAATAGACAGAGCCCCTTTTATTAAAGCCTGCTATGGATTTGCCATTAAGGTGCCGATCTCATGTGTGTTAATGGCAAAGGTCACAGGTTAGCTGCTGGGGATGTGTTCAGTATGTCCCTGGCAGCTAACCCACTAGGTCGGGTTGACTCTTAATGACTTCTATAGAGGAGTCATTAGGTGAACCCATGCTAGGAACTGCATTGCTGCTTGGCACACTGCAATTCCTCTGGCACTATCAGCAATGCCCTCTCCAAGCCCATGCTCCGTATCACAGCATTAATGGTGAGAGTTGGATAGAAAAATCAAGTCAAGGATGCCTCTGCCCGAGCAGTCTGCTGCCAATATTGCAAAAAATTCCTTATCCAAATGAGAGGTTCTGTATTCATTCTCATCTCCCTGAGCTTGCTCATGGATTTATTTCGGTGGGAGAGCAGGAGACTTGCAGTATTCCCACTGAGATGATATCATGAGGGTTGCTTGTAATAGGAATTAAAAAGGGGCAGAAGCATTGGGGGACTGAAAGAGAAAGGAGATGCAAAGAGTCTTATGTTTTGTTTTGTTTTTTTAATCAATAGTCTGTATTATTAGTCAGCTCAGGCCTATTAATGAGCTTGCTGACAATTCCCGAATCTTCAGGAGATACACTGAGCACGGCTAACGATAAGGTACATTATGTGCTATGAGCTACTTTTTCTTTCTGGGCTAAAAGCGACTGTAGCGCAACTGTGTACCCCTTCGACCCTTGCTCACAGCTTCTTCTTTTCCCATCCTGAAAGTCCGTAGGGTGTAATGGTTGCTCTTCTCCTCTCTGCCCTTTCCCTGCCCTCTCTGTTCTTTACTGAAGGACTTATAAGGAGATGTTCTGGGCTGAACCACTTGTACGCAAGAGAAACTCTGGCCTAAGGATGAAAAGCAGTCTTTAACCTCGAGTCCTATCAGTCTCAACCAGTTTATACAGAACAGTTTTTTTTCTAGCAAAATAAGAAATCATAGTAACTTTTTCAACATGGTGTCAAAGTTAACAAACTGCTCATGGTAACACAAATGGTTAAAAAGTGGCCTCTAAATGCCTAAGAACCAGATGTGGGAGAGTGAGAGCTGGGTTATATTATTTTTAAGTAGTTGATAATTTGTTTTTTACTACATTGAAGAATTTATACCTTATAGAGTCCCCATATAGACTTAAATAGCCTCATTAAAACACACTTCTGCACTGTTTCATTTCATTTCATTTTATTTATTGTTTCTTAAATGCCGTAATATCCTTGCGTTCAGAAGAGTTCAGTGTGTACCATACATAATGGTTAAAAACAGATTAAAACAGACTAGAAACATAAAAACATAAATTCTCACTTTCCAACTTATCATTGACCACTTAGAGGGTGGGCCCAATTTTCAAAACCGCCGATATTCAAAGGCCATGGTAATCAACCATGGCACTTAAATAGTGGTGGGATGTTCAGCAGCAATATTTGGGCTGAGTGGTGCCAAGTACAATTTTCAGCTGGTGCTTATCTGAATTATAACTTAGGCCTGCTTTTCATGGGGCCTGAGTTGTCCAGACAAAGGCCGCTAAAAATCACGCTGACCAGGTAAGTGCTGACACATGCCCGATTTGTGCCAGTACCATCCCTGCAATAAATAGATAGTGTCGGAGCAGCCTGTGAAGATATTCAGTGGCACCGCCTGGATAGTGCCGCTGAATAGTGCGGTCTGGCCGCATAGCCAGCAATCTCCTGCCATTATTTAAGGTGCCTATATTAAGCCTATTTTATAAAAACCAGTAGGCAGTTAGTTGCCTTTATAAAATATTAGCGTAACGTGATAGAAATTGTGTCTTAACTTAAGGCACAGACACTTATAGCAGTTCTAGAGCTAGTGTAAATTCTCATGCCTAGGTTCTAAAATCTTTGTATGTATTTGTACGCTGTGCCCACACTCTGTTCAAGCTCTGCATGCCTGCCCACAAATTGTTCCATCATGAAGCATGCATACTTTTAAGCTGGTTGGTATTTTATAAGATGTCATTAACACACATATGTATGTGGTCACATATGCTTTTTATTGACTAAAATAACCCCCAGTTATGTGTGTACATTGTGCCTAAAAGTCTTAAGATAATAAACATCAGCTGTTAGGTAGATTTAGAAGCCTGTGTAAACAAAAAGCCTTTCAGTTTCTTGCTAAAATTTATGAAGTGCAATCAAAAAGTATCAAGACTTGTATAATAACACAAGAAGCATAACACCGATAGTTACTGCCCTCGTTCTCCTTCAAAGTAGTTCCCTTAGAAAACACTTCTCCAGCGTTCCTGCCACTGCTGGAATCAATTTTGAAATGCCTCTTTTGTTATGCTGTGAAGCTGCTGTGTCGAATTTTCCTTAAAGGTCTTCAAGTCGTTGAATCTCCTTCCTTTCAGTGGTAATTTCACTTTTGGAAACAAGAAAAAGTCACAGGGTATGGTCAGGTGAGTACGGAGGCCCGATTTGGTATTTGGCGAGGAACTGCTGGACAAGATGTGATGCGTGAGCTGGGGTGTTATCATGATGAAGCAACCATTCACCATTCCTGTGCAACTCTGGCCCCTTATGATGAACTGCATCTCTCAAACAAGTCAAAACTTGGACTTACTACTCCTTATTGAGGTTTGGCCTTTTGGAGCCTACTCATGATGAACAATACCCTGGTAATCTAAGAAAACTGCGAGCATGACCTTGACATTGTTCCTTACCTGACGAGCTTTCTTGAGTGGGAGAGTCTGGACAAGGCCATGATTCATCATTGTTAATAATCTTCTTGATGAAATCTGAGTCATTTTCAACGCATTCCAACAACTCCCTGGCTGCAAACAGTCTATGGTCTTTTTGGTCATGGGACAGGAGTTTCGGCATGAATTTTGCAGATACACATCTCATCCCCAAATGAAAGCAAGAATGCACTGTACCGACTGAAACTGATGTCCATATCCTCAGCAAGCTCCCTGATAGTCAATCGACGATTTAAGCATATTGCGGCATGCACTGCTTCAACTTTGTCGTCATTCCTGCTCATGGATGGATGGCCTTCCAGAACATTCGTCACTGTCAATGCTTTGGCGGCCCTCTTGAAAACGTTTGTACCAGTCATAAACTTGAGTATGACTCATGCATTCATCACTGTACACTTGCTGTAACTTGTCATAGTCTCTCTGCATGAATCTCCAAGTTTCTGGCAAAAGTTAATGCAAATTTGCTGTTAAATTTTTCCACTCATCATAAATCTGACGAACTGCTTTTACACGATACCAAACATCATGTGATTAATAAAGTACAGGTGTGCTGTAGCCACGCTACACTCTGCACATGCAGATCACATAACTAGGTCACTGCATGGTGCGACATATTGTTATATAGCTACAGAACACGTCTCGATACTTTTTGCTCACACCATGTATGTAGTTCACTTCTCTATGTAACATTACAAGTAGTGAGTTCCAGAAGATGAGTGCAGCCACACTGAAAGCAGAGGCACGAAGTTTGCTAAGCTTAACCTGAGATACAGAGGGCACAACCAACAACTGCGTGCCACTCAATCTCAAAATCGAGAGTAATTTCTTGATCTTTCAACAATCTTCACAGATATTCAGATTTCCCCTCTGTCAGCAGCTGAAATATTAGGCAGCCTAGTAAGCATGCAGAGCAACCAAAAGCGAATAGAGTACGGAAGGTGTGGAATGATATGGTTGCTCCATGAGCATCTGACCACCAGTCTAGCTGTAGCATTTTGAATCATCTTAAAAGTTTTCAAATACATATTTGGGAAGGCCCAAATAGATAATGTTCAGTAATTACTAAGGATGTGCAGGCCAACAAATTTCATTTTGTTTTGGTCTTTTGGGTTTTTCATGTCTTTGTATCGTTTTTTTTTCTAACAGTGCACCAATAGAGCACCAAACAATCATATCTAACCATAGCACCTCTGTTTATTTCATATTCAGTACCAGGTAGTTACAGCTCATCCAATCTAATACTAACTGCATCTATAACTGTAGACTCTCTTGATAGTCGACAGAAGGATCTAAATATCATCTGCATGAAACCAGCATTGATACCCTTGATGATTAGGTAGGGCAGCAGTAGACTGCAGATAAGTAGTGAACCGCACAGCTGAGAGCAAGGATCCCTGTGGAACCCCTGATACGAAAGTTCACCATTCTGAACCCTCCTGATTCCAAATCACTTTGTGTTGTCTCCCTGAGATAAAATCATTGAACTAAGTGATAACTTCCCCCTCTGTGCCTAAATGTGCCCTCTGTTTCCAGCCAAACCATAGGAGCCTACAGTAAGTTGGCAGCTGAAAATACACCTTCATTTAAGAGTTTGAAAGTTATGGACATGATATTTAAAAGGGTTTATGTGGTTTGCAGTATCTGCAATGCAAGTTGCATGAACACCTGCAAACCCAATATTCAGCAGCTATAACCAGCTGGGAGGAGTAGCCTAGTGGTTGGGACAAGGTACTTCAGGCCGGAAGGTCGGGGGTTCAAATCCCACTAGAGGACAGCAACCTTGGGCCGGAAGGACTGGGGTTTCTAGTCCTGCAGATGCTCCTTGTGGTCTTGGGCAAGCCACTTAACCCTCCATTGCCCATGTTCCCTGTAAGTATTAGTGTATGTGTCTCAAATCCCCACGTGTTAAATGTATCCCCCACTTGTGTTGTGACCGCTTTGATTGAAGGATAAGGCGGTATATAAATACCATTAAATAAAATTAAATAAATAAATATTCCCAAGAATTACCTTGGAAATGTCTGGTTAGTTTGGGGGAGGTATGTGGGTGGAGCCGGGGTGGTACTGGCAACTATCCAGTTAGCAGTGATATTCAGCCACTAACTGGATAGCTAAACCGTGTAAAGTTAGAATAGGTCAAAGGTTTGCTAACTTTATCCGTTCTTGCTATCTGGTTAGTGGCTGAATATTGCCACTGACTGGACAGCAACACCAGCCACCAGCAAAAACGGATATTCAGCACCAGACTCCAGATAAGCTCCAGCACTGAATATCTGGTTTTAGTTCCAGTAGCAACGGCACCCAGGAACTTTAAAAATCTTGACAGCTGCCACCACTGAATATCAAACCCTATTATAAATTTACACCTGTCGTTCATAGACTTTTTTAAAAGTGCCTTCAAGTCAATGCTGACTCTTGGCAACCCAGCAGTCCCTGGGTTTTCTTGGCAAGATATGACTGAAAGGCTTTTTCTTCTGAGGTAATGGAAGGTAAAGTGACTTGCCCAAGTCCACAAAGAGTGCCAGTGGGAATTGAACCCAGATCTCCTGGGTAGTAGGCTGTTGGTTCTAACCACTAGACTATGCCTCCACTGCCTAGATTTAGAAGCTTAATTTCAGTGTCTACTCCAGAAAATCAGTGCTAAACTCCTAACTTATTTTCCCTGCCCTAAATCCACCCCTGTTGTGGCCCACAGTTTAGGATGTTAAATTTAGGAGTTCAGTGAAATTTTGAGCACAAATTTAGAAACGCACCCCTGTCAAGAAACTGATTTAGGAGCTTAATTCTTAAACTTAGGAGATCAAACGTTTTGAAAATTGACCTCTAAATTTTGTCACCAGGGGTACAGATTACTACAAAATACTGCTGCAACTGTCTATGCAATTTAGCATAGACAGAGGAAAGAGTAAGGAGAGACAATTTCCTGATAAGAACAGGGTGAGAAGAAATAGTAATGTGATTGTGCATGATGGCTCCCTGATGTGAGCCAGCTGTAAAACAGGGGAAGAGATCTGCATGGGAGGGTTAAGAAGAAGCTGGCTTATTCTTCAAAATGCTAATCACTGGCTTTTGTTTCCTTCACCCTCTCTTTTCAGGTGGCCTCCAGGGCTGGAGTTTACGAGATCTTGAATCAGCTAGGGTTTGCCGAATTTGAGAATCTCGAGGATCAGCCTCTGTCCAGACTGCGCAACCGCTGGCAGCAGCAAAGCACCACTTCACTTCCTTTCCGCGGAGAGTTTATCTGATAACACTTGCCACTCCACCTGGAAAGCACCATGCACTCTTCATGCAGAATGTCTCTCTTGCTTTTACAAGAGGAGCAATTGCCTTAAAAGACTTTGGTTCACCAATGAAAATTAAACAGACTGCCTTTTTATATATAGTATAAAAAAAACTTGTAGAATTCTTTTGAACATAAAAAAACACAGGACTGTAAATTAAAAAATAATGTTAGAAAAGGTTTCTCATGACTGAGATTTTTCTGTTCACCTTAAAAAATAAACAAAAATGGAAATCTTTGGGAGTGTTCCATTGTGTATTTAACAGGACTGTTACATTTTCATATTACGTTTCATACCTTCCTCCTGGCTCTGAACCTGTACTATACTGGATATAAGGAGACTCCCCCTAAGGCTTGAGATGTATTACAGATTATTATACATTTTGGGGCTGATGTCTAGCCTCCGTGGTTGGTGTTTTTCTTAAATGCCAGCCAATATGCCTGAAATTAATACAGTTATTCAGCACCCATATCCGGAAAGCAGCCAGCAGTGAATATCCAGATTCAGTAGTGACTGGTGCCACTATCCAGGTAGCAGCAATATTGGGACTACTATCCAAATAGCAAACGGATAAGGTTAGGACAGCCTTTGTGTTATCTTATCTTTATGCAGATAGTTATCCTTGAAGGACTACCAAAAGGGACTGCTACTGTTGGAAAGAAATCTGCACTTGTAAGTATTTCTTTACTTCTAGGAAATTCTTTAAATCTTGGGGAAAAGGGAATTCTTTATGTTAAAGCTGATAAATCTGTGCATTAGAATCCAATGTATTTGCTAACTCACTCAGGGCTCAGTAACTCCGGAGAGCTTTTAACCTTCTCCACAACCACTCATCTTCATAACACCAAGGACGAAACTCAACGAAACAGACGATTCAAACCATTCAACAAAGACAAATTTCTACAAACCGGCCACTCTGACCCCAACGTATTGGCCCACAACTGGAACAACGCAATAGCTAAAGCATCATAACCAACTACAACCCACACAAGACAAAATGAGAGACCAGCAAAAACATGATGGTACACCCCAGACTTGTGGAGACTAAAAACACACCTTAGAAGGAAAGAGAGGAAACAGAGAAAAACTAAACTTGAATCGAACAGAAAAAGTTACATGGATGAACTCAACAAATATCGAACGGAAATTGACAATACAAGAAGAAACTACCACTCAAAGCTATTCAATTCAGCTCTTAACCGCCCACGTGAATTATTCGACCTAGTTAAACTGACCAAATCCCCCAACTATACCATTCAACTCCCAAGCATTCCCCCACAAAGGCTCGCTGCACAATACAAACAGCTCCTACCAAACCCCCATGTGCCATCCACCATGGCACAGTTCCAATACCATTCCGCTCCTATCGACGCATGGTGCACGTTTGCAACAATCAATAAAGAAAGAGTCAAAACCATCATCAGCCACCCTCAACACCACCATCTCTCCCCTTGATCCATTCTCCATCAGCTGGATCAAGATGGCAAAATAGGAACTAAACCCAGCACTCACCATCATCATACATGAATCACTCCAAGTCCAAATGCCAACCTGCCTCAAGATGTCCACCATCTGCCCCACCCTCAAAAAGCTAGACCTTGACCTGTTGGATCCTGTCTTGTACAGGCCCTTTGCAAGCCTCCCATTCACCACCAAAGTCATTGAGAAGGCAGTACAACAGCAACTTCAGGAACACCTTGACAAGAACAACATACTTGACCCACAACAGCATGGCTTACGGGCCAACTCATGGAGTCAAAACACTCATGGTATCCTTACTGAGCAATCTGATAAAGGGAATACAAGCCAAACAAACTGGATTCATACGCATCTTCTCAGCAGCGTTCGACATAGTCTCCCACAACATCCTCCTCCACAGTCTGCAGGCATACAGGATAAGGTTCTCTAGTGGTTCCAATCCTACTTGACAGATAGACATCAGATGATCCGGACAAGCTCCGGCACTTCAGCCCCCTACCACCAAACCCAAGGAATACCACAATGCTCTGCATTGTTGACGCTGCTATTCAACATCTATCACCAACCCCTCTGCTCAGTAATAAGGTCACACAGCATCAACTTCCACATATATGCTGACGATATTATGTTATATGGACCAATAACCACCACAAGCCTCTCAAACACACAGTTACTGCACTGCTTCACTGATGTCTCTAGATGGCTACAGGAAAACAACTTTACAATCAACCTAAAGAAGACAGAAGCACTGTTCATCACCAAGGATCAGACCTTCAATCCACTAATCCACCTCACCCTAAGCACAACACAAATATGAGTGCAACCGCAGATAAAGTACCTAGCCATGACACTCCCCCACCTTGATTACTGTAATGAGATCTACCAAGGACTTCCGTTCTCCAATCTTCACACTCTTCTCACAGCCCTTAATACAGCTCAGGCCATACAAGGATCAAGGAAATATGACTACATCAGCCCAATCCTGAAACACCTCCATATTCTTCCACTAGAATCATGGATTAAGTATAAAACTCTACTACTGACACACAAGGCAGTACACCAGCAACAGACATCACATCTGCACACCCAACTACAACAACCGAACTCTGGGAAATCAACAAGACAGGTGCGAACAACACCCTGACCGTACCATTCAGGCATGCACCCACGCATTCGACCTCTGTCCCATCAATGTGGAACACATTCCCAGCCAAACTCTGGAACATCACATTCCTTTTTTCATTTAGAAAACAACTAAAGACTGTTGTTTAAGGACCACTTTGGAGACACAGACTAACCCATGTGACGCGCCATGAACTTTGATGCTGACAGTATAATACCTCAACTCGGCACAGATGAAACTGAAATAGAATTTTAGAAATGTAAATATCCTAGGAATTCTGTAAGTTATGAAGAGGGAGGAGTGGCTCAGTGGTTGGGACAGGTTACCTCAGGCCAGAGGGCCAGAGGTTCAATTCCCGCATGGGGACAAGCAACCTCAGGCCGGAGGGACTGGGGTCTCTAGTCCCATGGCCATTCCTTGTGGCCTTGGGCAAGCCACTTAACCCTCCATTGCCTCAGGTACACTTAGATTGTGAGCCCTTTGGGGACAAGGGAATAAAAAGTACCTGTTAGTATACATGTAAACCACACTGATTCTAAAGAGCACGGTATAAATAAATAAATATAACCTCCCCATACCCATTACCTTGTTCAGAGAGTCAATATTTATTTAACAAGTTTTTTATACCACTTTATCTTGTATTCAAAGTGGTTTACATTGAACAATCAAAACAGAACTTTACATACATACATATATTAGGATATGTTTGATGTACCGATTAGCGTTAATGGAAACCGCTTTGACCTGGCGAAAAGCGGTATACAAGCATAGTCAAATAAATCTCAATTTAAACCTCAGTCAGTAGCCCCAGAAAGCTTTTCATTTACATTTAAATCTCAGTCAGTAGCCCCAGAGAGCTTTTAATTTAAATCAATTTAGAGTATAGCTTAGCATAGAAGGAAGAATACCGTAAATATTCTTTGAATAGAAAGAAATTAATTGTGTCTAGAGACCTTTACAAAGAAGCTTTCCAGTTAGGGGGCAAAAGACCTGTGAAACTATTTTAGACAGGTGTTAAAGCCAAGTGACAGTTCAAAGGGGCAATTTGAAAGGCTCCCTCCATCAAACCAAGAGCTAAGTAAATCACTCAGGAAATTAAGAGATTCTCTTAGAAGCACAGTCTATTGATGAAGCAGTAGCTTCCTATAACACTGCACTCTCCTCTGCTCTGGGTGCTCTTGCCATGTCCTATAAGGCATACTGTACCTCAACTCTGGCTTTCTTCCCTACCCGCTATCTATGTTGGCACAAATCCCACACCCTTGCGGACTTTCTACACTTCAAATTCATGCTTTTCTCTTTCCAGTCAGCCATAGCACTCGCCAAATAAGACTATAATGTCCATTTAACTAACTCGCTTGCCTTTGACCCTCAGTGTCTCTTTAAACTTTCTCCTCAAGGTACCCTTGTCTCCGACCCCTCCCTCCCTTTCTGCCCAAACCCTGGCTGACTACCATGACAAAAGCCACAAGATCACACTCCATTTCCCCATGAGGCTAGCAAATTCCTCCCTCCCCCTCTTCACTCCCAACTCCCTCGCCCCCTCCCATACACCTCTGCTACACTTTCTTCCTTTTCTATGATCTCTGAGGAGGAAACCACTCACCTTCTTTACTTTTCCAAACTCACTCCCTGCTCCTCTGATCCTATTCCCACACATCTCCTTAGCTCTATCTCCTCCACTGTAGTCCCTTCCATCTCTCATATTCTCAACCTATCACTCTCCACTGCAGCTTTCCCTGAAGTCTTCAAACATGTTGTGGTCACTCCTCATCTCAAGAAACCTTCACTAGACACTATCTGTCCTTCTAACTATTGACCCATCTTCCTCTTCCCCTTCGTTTCTAAACTACTTGAATGTATGTTTCACCACCATTCCCTCAACTTTCTCTCTTCTCAAGCCCTTCTGAATCCTCTACAATCTGGCTTTCGTCCTTTACATTCTACCAAAATGGCTCTTGCCAAAGTCTCCAGTGACTTGTTCCTGGCAAAATCCAAGGGTCTTTACTCAGTCCTCATCCTTCTTGACCTTTCTGCTGCTTTTGACACTGTTGACCACAACCTTATCCTTGATACATTGTCCTCGCTTGGTTTTAAGGGCTCTGTGCTATCCTGGTTCTCTTCTTATCTCTCCCATCACTCCTTCAGTGTTTGTTCTGGTGGATCCTCCTCTATTGCTATCCCACTCAGTTGGTGTACCCCAAGGGTCTGGCTTAGGCCCAGTCCCTTGGTGTACTCATCTCTTCCCATGGCTTTCAATACCATCTTTAAGCTGATGACTCCCAGATCTTCTTCTCTACACCTGAAATCTCTCCAGCAGTCCAGGCCCAATCTTTGCCTGCCTTTCTGATGTTGCTGCTTGAATGTCTTACAGTTGCTTGAAATTGAACATGGCCAAAACTGACCCCCTTATTTTTCCCCCTAAACCCTCCTCTCCCCTTCCTCCTTTCTCACTCTCTATAGATAACTCTTTGCTCCCCCTGTTTCCTCAGCTCGCAACCTTGGGGTCTTCTTCGATGACTCTGTCTCCTATTCCATACACATAGTAACATAGTAAATGACGGCAGATAAAGACCAGTATGGTCCATCTAGTCTGCCCAGCACTGTTCCCTCTAAGCTGTGCGCGTGTGCGCGCGCACACACCTCGCCGAGGGAGCGCACATAATTTACAATAGAGCGCACAAAAATTACGGTTCTGATTCTGATAGAAAACAACACAGACGTCTTAAAATTTAAATGTTGTTGTGCATTTACGGTTTTCACAAGTTCTACAATATTTTCTAGTGCAATCAATGTGGTGTACATACTGTATTCTGACGTGTAGTCAAATTTTAAAGTATATAACTCCGAGTGTCGTTATGTGGCGCACAAAAATTTAACCTTCCTTCAAAAGCTGCACAGCTGATATTTTATGCGCACACAGCCTACAGAAAATTAGAGGGAACATTGCTGCCCAGTAATATGACAGGAGTAGGTGCACCCCTTCCCATGTCTTTTAGGGAGTAGGTGCACCCCTACCCATGTCTTTGCTTAGTGGTGCATCCACCAGGAGAAGGTGTACCCCTCTCCATGACTTCACCCCTCCCCATATCTTTGTTTCTTTGTTTAGGGGTGAACCCACAGCTCCTCCCCCCATCACTCCATGTAGGACACCCCTATTTGTTGAGAAATTAGATGGTTCAGTTTATTTTGATTTAATCTTGTTGCTGTAAAGTGATCCACTGTGTCTGTCCCAGGCCACTTTGAATTCTGTCACTGTGTTTGCCCCCACCACCTCCATCCAAGCATCCACCACCCTTTCAGTAAAAAAGTATTTCATGACATTGCCTTTCAATTCTGAAATGCTTCCTGTTCCACGCGCAGGACCCAAAAGGCAGGCAGAGCTCCGGAGTCTCAATGCGTGGATGAGACAATGGTGCAGAGATGAGGGTTTGGGATTTGTTAGGAACTGGGGAACATTTTGGGGAAAGGAGGGGCTCTTCCGAAGGGATGGGCTTCACCTTAACCGGGATGGAACCAGGCTGCTGGCATTAACCTTTAAAAAGGAGATAGAGCAGTTTTTAAACTAGATATTAGGGGAAAGCCGACAGTCGCCCAAGAGCGGATGGTTTGGAAGAATGTATCTTTGAAGGATACTACCAAAAGCAGAGAGGTTCCACAAAAGAGTAAAGTAGCCCAAATGCCCTCAAGTATGGAGCAGACAGAGCTTAAAGATCCCAAATTACCCATGTCTAACAATAGCCAAATTAATATGAATAAAATACAATCTCCAGGAACAAGCAGGAATGAGTCTTCACATATGGGTACGTCGGTACCGACGGAGCCTGCACGGGAATGCTCCCCAGCATCCAATCAGAAAGCTTTTGGGAGCATCCCTCGCGCCTGCGCGGTGACTTCCCGCCTTTCCCACTGCCTCTCTTTAGTTTTCGTTTTTCCGCGGAGCCAACAGGACATCCTCCTGTCACCGCAGAAACCTTTTTCTTTAAAAATCCTTATTTTCTTGTGGTCGCGGCTGTTTTTCCCGCCGATACCGGTACCGCCGGTGCTTTATTATTTTCTTTTTCAAACTTAGAGAAATATTTCTCCTCAGTTTTTTGTTTAACATTTTTGGGCCTACCAGGCCTTTTCCAACATGGAGCCTTCTTCTCCTAAAAAGTGCCTTCACTGTGGAAAATTAGTTTTCTTTTTAGACTCCAATGCTTGGTGTCTAACCTGTTTGGGTCCTGACCCTTTTTCCCCTGATACCTCAGGCTATTTTATTGGGAGAAGACCTTCCCTTTTTCGAGTTTCCCTCGATGCCGTTTTTCCTCCTGAGGTGAGGACACCGGTTTCTTCTTCTCTCCAGGATCAGGTAACCCACAAACAGTCTGTTAAGACTAGCCAATTCTTGAAGGGTAAGTCTCATGCCCAGCATGATGACGGCTCCGGCCTTACCCTCAAGACTTCATTGGCAATAAAACCTCGGCGGGAGTCTTCGGGCTCCAAAGCATTCACGGGGTTTCAGGTTGTTCCTGGGGCTCACCCCTCACAGAACATATCTGAGCCGTGCCAGGGGGTGGCATCCGCTTCGAGCGGTACCGATAAGCCGGCATCGGCATTGGTGTCGAGTGCTGCATTCTTCACCAGGGATCGTCATCGAGCATCCTCGCTACCTTCGGGTCCGAGCGATACGACTCAAATTGACTTTCCTGCATGTGAGCCGTGCTTGGAGGTGGTATCCGCTTCGAGCAGTACCAATCCCCCGGCATCGGCACCGGTGTCAAGTGTTCCACTCTTTACCTGGGATCGTCATCTGGTATCCTCAGTACCTTCGGGGCCGATCGATACGAACCAGATTGGCTTTCCTATATCCCAGCCATGCTCGGGGTTGGTACCGGCTTCGAGCGGTACCGATACCCCGACATCGGCGCTGGGATCGAGAGTTTCTCCCTTCACCGGGCATCGTTTTCAGACGTCCTCGCTACCTTCAGTACCGATCGATGCGACTCCGATTAACCTTCCTGTATCGGCATCGCCGATACCACAAACAACGTCGGTACTTTCTAGACATGTATCGATGGACTCGCTCGCTTCGATGCCGAGTCTGGAATCGATATCCAGTCTAGATGATTTGATACCGACGCGCTTCGGAACCGATCCATATCGTTTCCGGCTTTGCAGTACCGAGGATATTCCTCAAGGCTCTTGGCTTGCCTCGGTACTGCTTCAGCAGCCCCCGAATACTGCTTCGATGACATTATTGTCCCCGATACCGATACCGGTGTCGGGGTCGATTCCTGCAGTTCCATTGGTGCCATCGATCCTTTCTATGCCTAGTTTGGAATCGATACCAGGTACTCACGATGCAGTACTACCTGCTTCAAATCAGAACTCTCAGGATCACTGTCCATCGAGCAGGATTCTTTTTCTGCACCAGTCCAGTATCTCTTCTGGTGCTCAAGCTGCTCCTTCAACCTCAGCTTGCCCAGGATTAGTTCCTATTGGAAATCCTTCTTTTCAGGAGTTTCTCCTTGACATGGCAACCTTTCTTGCCATTCCTATTCCTGGTTTTTCTCTTGACCAAGATCCTGTAGAAAAGGAAAATATAATGCTTCCTTTGCATCATGCTTTACAGGATCTTCTTCTGAGGATATGGGAATCACCTTAGAGGGTTCCCTTGCCTTCTACAGCCATGGACATTCTGTATCAGGTACCTCCCTCTCCAGGGTTTCAGAAAAACCAACTTCCACATCATTCCATGGTAGTGGAATCAGCATTGAGAAAGGTAGGAAGTAAGAAGAAGCATTCTTCTTATCCGCCAGGTCGTGCATCTAAAGCACTTGATGCCTTTGGACGTCAAACCTTCCAAACTTCTATGCTGGCTTCAAGAATTATTTCATATATTTTCTATATGAGTCTGACACTTCAGGAGGTCACAGAGAAATTATCTCTCTTGTCTCCTTTTCTGTCAGATCCTAAGGCCTCTGACTATTCCTTGCTTCTTAATCATAGCAGGAATATCTCTTGGTTCCTTTCTCGTGCTTCTCTAGACTCTTTTGAGTCTGTCAGCAGATCCTCTGCTATTGCCATTGGAGCACGTCGTACAGCCTGGCTCCAAGCTTCTGACTTGAGCAGATGGGCACAACATACACTGGGTAATTCTCCTTGTACTGGAGAAAATCTCTTCAATAAAGAGGCTTTACGTCAGGTTGCTCATTGCTCCACTGACTTTCCTAGTTCTGGAAACCGTCCTAAGCCTTCTTTTTCCCCAGGACGTAGGAAATGTCCTACCAAACCTTCTTTCCCTAAGAAAAGAAAGTTTCACCCTTCTTCTGCCCATCCTCTTGATGTACCCAAGCAAGGGACATCTCATCCTAGTCTGAAGTCTCCAGACTCTAACCAGGCTAATCATAGCCAGCAACCATAGGTTCCTGTATGTTGCAATTCTACAGTTAACTTCTTACCAGAAGTTATTCTTCAAACTCTACACTGGTTTTTCTTTTCAGTATGCTAAGCTGTTAGGATATTTTTGTCCATGGGTTACAGAATTCTCCCTTTCTTTTTATCATAAAGGGAGATTACAATTATCCTATGATAGTTCTGTCCCCACATGGACATTTTTTCCTTCAGCTGACTTACCATATGGTACGTCACCTACCAACCCCCACTCTTCCAGGGTTTCCCCTGCTCGAGTTGGTACCATACTGAAACACTTCTCTTCTTTCCAGTGTAGATTTTCTACTATCCTTCAATGCATGCTCTGAACAACTCAGACAGGGACGGAAATATCCCCGCTCCCTCTGTCTGTTTTTCTCCCTGTTTTTATACAGGGGGATCCCCCTTTTTTTCTTTGTTCAGTTGCTGCACATACAGAAGTTCCAGTGCTTACTTTAAAGTTTCTTGCAAGCTACTTTCATTCTCTTGCATAATACTACTCATTGCAGGTTATCTTCTAGCCATATCCTTGCCTAGGATGTGGCAGCACTTCTGACTGCTGTCAGTTATCTCATAATTTTCCTGCACAATGCTCTCTGCAATCTTCAGAGAAGCTTTCTACTATGGGCCCTTGCTATAGAGCATTGAACTTGTCTCTGAGGTTTTTCCATATAATAGAAAAAGCTTATATAGTCATTCCATGGCTATGTAGGTTCTTTCTACCCTCTTGTCTCCTATTGTGATACAGAAGACAAGCTTTTTCTGCGTGAATGTCCATGGAGTTCCCAATCTGGCAGAAATTTACCCATTTTTTCCTTGCAGCTTGGTATTTTTTCTACTCCACTTGGACAACGCATACTCTTTTACTATACATGATACCTCTGAGTCCCTTAACAGGGTCATCCAGGTATCTTAGTCCATGTGTTTCCTTGTCCTTTGGACATGTCAGAGTCCTCCTGTACTCCTGACATGCTCTTACCAGACTACTATTATCCTCTGTTTTTCACGCAACCATACTGATTTTATAATCTGTGTGGGCATAAGCCATGCCCATCTATATCTATATATATATATCTTGTTGCGGGGCTGCCCCGTCTACGCCTTAAGAATGTTGGGGTGACCCCGTGCAAAGATTATACTAGGCAGTCCAGGGAATGTAAGTTCACTCGGCGTAGTTGAGAGAAGTGACCTCACAGATTCCAACTACCTAGGAGCACTGATTAATGAGACCAGGTGGAGGGAAATAAGGCTTTTATTCCCCGTTATATGCAAAGGTTCAACATAAGAGATAATCATTGAAAACAGAAAATCCTTTGTGTCAAAAAGGTACCAGTATTTACAATAGTTGCTTAATTGTTGCTTCACAATTAAGGCAGGCTTCACTACCGGAATTCAGTACAAGCAAACAGCAATTAAATTTCATTAATTCTTCTTCACTATACAGTGCACACACAGACTCTGGAGCTGAGGCCGTGCACAAGTCACATTCCATAAGTTCTGGCAGAGATAAGGGAACAGTATTTGGGTATTCAATTTCCATAGAATCTCCTTCGCTATACTCAGTAGAGGAATATTCACTGTCCCTGTCTGACCCAGACTTGTAGGTTAGGACTCTGGGGTCTGGCTTCCCATAGCCAGGGGTTCTCAAAGCTGCAGGAATTTGATTAAACCAATCTGGTTTCTTTTCCCTCACACAAGGGGCACGGGTTTTAGCAGAGCCTTTAGGAGCACAGTATTCACAGTCATTGGTTAGTGATTCATACCTGGATTTGGACGAGTTGGAACCAACAGTGTTTTCTCCTTCAGCCACTTTCCTTTGGTAGCAGAGCCTCTGCCTGCCAGCATTGGATATAGCCGTGCTTCTGGGCAGTTGAGTAAAACTTGTCCTGGATTCCCCTCTCTCTCTGGGTAAGAACTCCAGCTGACCATAAACGTGCTTTCCTCTCTGACCTGGTAAAACTTGATAATAATCCTTCAGAGATTGTAAGCTCTTCTCAGAACCCTTCTCCCTGGTTCTTGGCTTCTGTCTCTCTGTTCTGGATTCAGGCAGACTGTAAGAACAGGGCGTGGCAGACACTCTCACCTTAGAGCTGGCTCTAGCAAACTTCCCTTGTGCAGCAGGGTCAGTTTGGGCCTCCTGGCTCCCAGCCTTGTGAAGTCTGTTCCTTCTCAGGTTCTTCTCAGTCTTCTCTTGGTGCCTCTCAGCCTTCTCTTGGTGCCTCTCAGCCTTCTCTGGGTGCCTCTCAGCCTTCTCTGCCCTACAAGCATTCTGTTCTGATTTATAAAGCGAACTCCTTGGGATGACTTCCGGGTTCATTTCCAGGTGCAAGTCATCAGGCTCATTAACTCCCAAATGTCTGTTCCTGCTCCCTCTAGCTGTGCCTGGGGGTAATTGCACATCTAGATTCTTAAAACCAGGATTTCTTTTCAAATCACCAACTTTATCAATACCCACATCATGACTATATATATATATATATATCTTTACTTCTATATGTATATATATATCACATATTGGACATATCCACACATATATATATAGATATGTCTGTATCTTCATGTTTATAGATATTTTTATATATATATATCTACGTACCTATTGGGAGATGTCCATAGGACGCTAAGTATTACCTTCTACCTCCCTAACTGTCTGTGCTATAAAGGTTTTACCTTCTTAAGGGTCCAGACAGTCAATTTGCCTTTTTTCATATGGCTCAGTAACTGGGAGCGGTTATACACACAATTGCTGCTGTGACGTTAACAGCTTCTATTTTTGTTATAGATCTCCCTATCTATGAAGTATCAAACTTCTATGTCTTCCTAGCTCTTACCAGCTAGGAAAGACAGTGTACATCTTCAGTATTTATGAGTACACTTCTGTTTTCCTTGGGAGTAGGGGTTTTTTCCATACCCTCTCTTCCTTTCCGGACTGGGCTAATTCTCCAGATCGGTCAGTCTTCTTCTTTTAGTCCTCAATGATAATAACTCTGTACCTAAAAGAGTTCTCAGCTTTTTCCCATAAAGCTTTCCATTGAAGACCTGCCGTTCTTCTCCTGCCCCAGTTGACACCTGGGTCACCTGCCCATTCCAGATTTGGAACTTCATCCTCACTGCTGTGAAGTTACCTTGAGGATTCCGCTACTGCATCTACAGTACACTCCATCACAGTTCAACTTCCTACAATCCAGTAGGTAAGTCCTATGTTGTACTGGTTCATTAAATATTTTAATGATACTTGACATACATTCTAAAGGCTCATCTCTCCTGTAGTCTTTAGATTTGCTGTTCCTTGCAGCTCTTCTCTATTCAACTCCTACCCCCCATCCCTCAGGGGATGCAGGGGATCCAAGTTTGGAAAATGCTGTCCTGTCCAGGGATACGCATTTTAGGGATTCTCCCCTGGCACCCACAGCTAGGGAGTCCCCATATGTGAAGACTCATTCCTGCTTGTTCCTGGAGATAGCACAGTTACTTACCTGTAACAGGTGATCTCTGGGAACAGCAGGAATTAGTCTTCACAACCCACCCACCTCCCCTAGGAGTTGTATCTATCTATTTCCTTTCCTCTGTCTCTCCTTTCTGTCTCAGCTATGAAACTCAACTGAAGAGAGGCAGTGGGAAAGGCGGGAAGTCACCGTGCAGGCGCGAGGGATGCTCCCAAAAGCTTTCTGATTGGATGCTGGGGAGCATTCCCGTGCAGGCTCCGTCGGTACCGACGTACCCATATGTGAAGACTAATTCCTGCTGTTCCCAGAGATCACCTGTTACAGGTAAGTAACTGTGCTTTCTCTAAAATGCTTGTATGCAAATGCTAGAAGTCTAAAAAATAAGATGGGAGAGTTAGAATATATAGCACTAAATGAAAGGTTAGATATGATTGGAATATCAGAGACATGGTGGAAGGAGGACAACCAGTGGGACACTGTGATACCTGGGTACAAACTATATCGAAATGATAGAGCTGATCAAATTGGTGGAGGGGTTGCGCCCTATGTTAGAGAGGGCATTGAGTCAGAAAGGATTAAATTTTGCAGGAAACAAAATCTGCTGTAGAATCTATATGGATTGAAATTCCATGTAAAAGGGGGAAGGCAATGGCAGTGGGGGTGTACTATCGAGCGCCTGGCCAGAATGACCAAATGGATGATGAAATGCTCAAAGAAATCAAGGAAGCTAACAAAAGTTACAGTTTTTTCTTAACTGTTTTCCTCATTTTATCATAGTCTCCCTTTCAAAAGTTAAAAGGTAGTACTGTGGATTTCCTTACTATCCCTCTTCCACTAATTAAATCAAAGGCAATCATGCTATGATCACTATTGCCAAGTGGCCCCAACAACCTTATCTCTTGCACTAGATCTGGTGTTCCACTAAGGACTAGGTCTAATATGGCTTCCCCTCTGGTCGGTTCATGAACCAGCTGCTCCAAGAAGCAGTCATTTATTTCATCTAGGAACTTTATCTCCCTAGCATGTCCTGACGTGACACTGACCCAGTCAATACCGGGGTAGTTGAAATCACCCATTATTATTACTGCGCTGTAACATTTGTTAGCTTCCTTGATTTCTTTGAACATTTCATCATCCATTTGGTCATTCTGGCCAGGCGGTCGATAGTACACCCCCACTGCCATCGCCTTCCCCCTTTTACATGGAATTTCAATCCATATAGATTCTACAGCAGATTTTGTTTTCTGCAAAACTTTAATCCTTTCTGACTCAATGCCCTCTCTAACATAGAGAGCAACCCCTCCACCAATTTGATCAGCTCTATCATTATGATATAGTTTGTACCCAGGTATCACAGTGTCCCACTGGTTGTCCTCCTTCCATCATGTCTCTGATATTCCAATCATATCTAACCTTTCATTTAGTGCTATATATTCTAACTCTCCCATCTTATTTTTTAGACTTCTAGCATTTGCATACAAGCATTTTAGAGAATGTATTTTATTCATATTAATTTGGCTATTGTTAGACATGGGTAATTTGGGATCTTTAAGCTCTGTCTGCTCCATACGTGAGGGCATTTGGGCACATTCAACATCCCTTCGAATGCACAACTCTCCAAGATCATCACTGCCCTCAACACCAGCACCGCGCCTACAGACCCCTGCCCAGTATCCTGGATCAAAGCAATGAAAGAAAACCTGACACAAGTCATATGGAAAATAGTAGACAACTCTCTCTCCAAAGGAACAATGCCAAACTCACTGAAGCTAGCCACAATATGTCCAATCCCCAAGAAAACTGCATTGGCTAAAACTGACCCCGCCGCCTACAGACCCATATCAACCTTACCATTCCTATCCAAGATCATCGAAAAAACAGTCCGACACCAATTACAACAACACATCGACATCTACAATCCCCTGGACCCCAACCAACACGGCTTCCGACCCAACCATGGGGTTGAAACCATACTGATTCAGCTATTCGACAGCCTGCTGAGGGCTGTCTGCCACACAATTCTACTAACCAGACTACAAGAGGCGGGCATACACAGCTCCACCTTGAACTGGTTTACATCTTACCTCACCAACAGACAGCTACAAGTCAAGTGCGGAACAAAGACCTCTCAACCATTCAGAGCTACTCAGGGAGTCCCACAAGGCTTAACTCTCTCAGCCCTGCTCTTTAACATCTGCTTACAACCCATCTGCGCCATCATCAAGGAACACAGGATTCAATATACCATATACGCAGATGACATAATGATATACACACCAATCAAACTGGACAACCCGAACTACTCCAACATAGCCAACTGCTTCCAACAAATAGCAGCCTGGCTACAGGAAAACAACCTAGCAATAAATTACAACAAAACGGAAGCGCTATTCATCACAAGAGACCAGAAATTCTCACCATCAGCCACCATCAACCTGAATGACATCATCATACCAGTAAGACAGGAAATAAAATACCTGGGTGTAACGCTCGACAAGGACCTTAACCTCCAGTCCCACATTGCAAAAACAACAAAGAGCGCTTACATCAAAATGAGGACAGTAAGTAGGCTCAAACCCATCCTCGCCCACGAACATTTCTGAACAGTCTGTCAAGCCATAATCACTCCCACTCTAGACTATTGTAATCACATCTACCAAGGACTACCAAAAAAAAACAATAAAACCACTTCAGCTAGCACAAAACACAGCCGCACGACTCATAACAAACTGCACAAATTACAACCACATCACTCCAATACTATACCACCTACACTGGCTCCCAATCAGCTCATGAGTCCAATTCAAAGTACTACTACACACATTTAAAATAATACACAACCTCTCAGCCGACAGCTTACAACCACTCATAAAAACAGATGACAACAAGAGACCAAGAAGAAAAGCAACCCTAGACACCATCAGAACTCCAAAGGAATTTGCTAGAACAAAGCAGGCCACTTCAAGGAGGGCACTCTCCCTGGCAGCACCCGCTATATGGAACTCCTTGACAGACCAACTAAGGTCAACCAAGAACCTCAAAGACTTCAGAAAATTCCTTAAGACTGCCCTATTCACAGAACATTTCAGGGACCTCATATTAATGGATCCTATTCATCACGTTCAAGACAATACAAGATCTTGATCCCAGCGCAACTTGCAAACAGCCACATTATTGTATATATGTATATGGATCATTATGTAAATAGTTCACCGAAAAAATCTAACACACTGCACCACACACTACTCTTCTCAGTTCTCCCACTACATGTTACAGACCACACATTATTATGATTGTTTGAAGTGCCAAAACCGCCTTGATTTAATGATAAGGCGGTATACTAAATCCTTCTAAATAAAATACATAAAATACCTGTTAGCCAGTTTCTCAGGCTACGTCGTTTGTCTACTGTTCCACAAGACTTTGAATGTCACGCTAAAGATATGGAAAATAGATTTCTTCACAATGGATATCCAGGGAAGTATGTCCAAGAGACCTATGTTAGAGCCAAAAACACTGATAGGGACACTCTACTTGCCACCAAAGAACATGCGCCTTCTAAGAAATTAGTATGTGCTCTCATGTTTTCTAATTTGTCACACAATATTGTCAACATCTTAAAACAGGAATGGCATTTACTGTCTTCATTACCAACTTTCATATCAAAACAATTAACCGTCGCTTTTAAACGCAATCGTAACCCTGCAGACATTTTGGTACCCTCTGCCCTGTCTAAACCAAGAACCATTCCAAGAGTGAAGCGACATTTCAGGTGTGGGAAATGTTCTTTGTGCCCTCATGCTCTAGTTACAAAGAGCTTCTTCCAACATGGTGACCCTAAAACTTATTTATACCAGTTTTCTAATTGCAATACATCTAATGTGATATTGTATATACATCATACGCTGCCCCTTTAATATGCTCTACATTGGTAAGACAAAGAGACCTGTCAAGACGTGCATTATTGAGCATAAAAGTTGCGTACAAAGACAAATACAGGAAAAACCCTTAGTCTCTCACTGGATTGAAAAAGGTCATTTAATTTCAGATATACAATTTTTGGTCATCAAGACGGTGGAGCCTCATTGGCGAGGTGGAGACTTATAGAAAATATTGTTGAGACTAGAACAACGCTATATCTATGAACTCAATACACTTAACGCTTTCTGGTCTGAACCAAGAAGTTGACCTTTCTGTCTTTTTATAGCTCCCAATTTAATTTTAACTGTTATTTATTATTATTTTTTATCACTTATTGCTGATGCTCCTGTGTTTCTGGTTTTATTGGTCCTTAGTTTTATGACAATAATTTTTAGCTGGTTCCTTCTTCCCCCTTTTCTGTTTAGTTTTCTCTTGTTTTTGTTGTTGTTTAGAAACACCAACTTACTTTTGATACGTTAAAACTGATAATATAGGTTCCTTCACTAAGGTTCTCAACAGGATATATTTACCCCTTTTGTAATAATCTTTTGATTTTGTTTTTTAGTTCAAGCTCTTCCTTCATTGGTTGTTTAATGTATTCCCTTGTTTTTATTATTTCGTTTTTTTTAAGGTATTTTGATACATTTGAGTGCTCTTTTTATGATGTAGACTACGTTCTTGTGTTACGTTTCATTTGTACCCTTTGTCTTTCAAAAACACGGTTTATCACATTTTTCAATAATTTGTTTATTCAAAATACATTTACGTTCACATATAGAGTGGAGGAGTGGCCTAGTGGTTGGGGCAAGGTACTTCAGGCCAGAAGGTCAGGGGTTCAAATCCCACTAGAGGACAGCAACCTTGGGCCAGAAGGACTGGGGTTTCTTGTCCCACAGGTCCTCTTTGTGGTCTTGGGCAAGCCACTTAACCCTCCATTGCCCATGTTTTCTGTAAGTATTATTGTATGTGTCTCATATCCCCTCATGT
This sequence comes from Ichthyophis bannanicus, assembly GCA_033557465.1. Lineage (NCBI taxonomy): Eukaryota > Metazoa > Chordata > Amphibia > Gymnophiona > Ichthyophiidae > Ichthyophis > Ichthyophis bannanicus. The sequence goes on along the minus strand of CM066034.1, from coordinate 533,962,374 downwards.
TAAATGTATCCCCCAATTGTGTTGTGACCACTTTGATTGAAGAACATAAGATATGCCATACTGGGTCAGACCAAGGTCCATCAAGCCCAGTATTCTGTTTCCAACAGTGTCCAATCTAGGTCATATGTACCTAGCAGTTTCCCCAAGAGACACAAGTTACACAAGTTTTCTAATTACAAGGATAAGGTGGTATACAAAACTGTCTAAATAAAATAAATAAATAGATATACTTTATTTTTCCCCTTTATACATTAAAAATGTTTTCCCCTTTATACATTAGAAATTTATTTTTTCAATTTGCATAACAATACTATGAAGAGTTTCACTACACTTAATGTAGAGTCTCACTGTTCAGTACAATACAACATATTCATTCTCTGTGGCTTTCTTCGAATATGCTTAGCTGCCTTGCACATTCACCTCGGTGCTCTGCTCCACTCGAGAGAAGATGTTTTCACTCAGACTGGTACATTATCTCTTCAGTTTATCATCGCTTTGCGTTTGCGCTCTACATTTCCTTCTGCCATGTGCGTCTACCTGCCAATCATTGTTTTTTGGCACGAAAATTGGGATACTTATTTCAAGACGCTCACACACAGTCTCATTCAGAATACCTGATACTGTTTGCTGTGAGCTGTATCTTCACGATTGATTGGATAATGTACTCGTTTACTAGCCTTCCCCTGGGAAAACTTAACTCAATATTTTTAACTCAATACTCTTATTAAATCGCATAAGTGTTATGTTTTAGAATGGTCCGTGCTCCTCTCTTTTATACAGACGTTCTTTGTCTTTTATTGCAAGCCTTTTATTCTGCTGTGTCATCCTTTTTAGCACTACGGCTCATTTATTTATTTATTATTTACAGTCTCTTATATACCGTACTATTCAGCATCAGCGCAGTTTACATGGAACAAAATGCTCAGTACAGTTAACATGTATGAGTTTACAGATAACAGGAAACGAAAACTTGGATAACCGGGGTAAACTATGTACAAAACTTACTACATGGAGTCATAATCAAAGTGGTTGCGTAGACAATGCAGTCCTCATCATGGGTTTGAGTATCCACTTGGTGTGTTGTTAATATACTATACATTTGTCTGGTAATGGTATCAGGAGTGTCTTAGAGCTCTAGGGGATGCAGTTGGGCTCTATAAGGTACTTGTTGAAGAGGTGGCCTTTGAGGGCTTTCCTAAACTGTGGTAGGTTCTTAATAGCCCGGATATCATGGGGTAATGCGTTCCAGTATCTTGGGGCACTGAGATTGTTTTATCATGTTTTATTCAATACATTGTTTTTTAGTTATGCAATTTTATTTATTTATTCAGTGTTTGCTCTACACCAGTGAAGCACTTTAGTATATCCTCTGTCTAGCATTTTTTGTTGCGTACAATACGCTCCCTGTTTTCTCAGCATTTTATTAGCATACTTTTTTGTTTTTAACATTTGTCTTACCACAGTTTTTAAACATTCTCAATTGGTTATGATGTGCAAAAATAGTTTTATCTTGTGCCTTATTTGGTCATGCTTTATTTAAACACATATGCACTACAATGTTTTCCTCGATTTTTCCCGTTTTTTGCCATCCATCAACTTTTTTATTTCACTTAAAGTAGGAGCGTTTCCTCTCCCAAGTATGGTTTAAAACCTTTTTCAGTTTTTTTCCCTTGAGAAGAGTTTTCTCGTGTTCTAGATCGAAGTGATGTTACCACGCTATTACTTCTCTTTGTGCTGTTGATTCACTTTTGCCGTGCAAACCCCATTTTTTGGCGTAGACACTGGGTTACACAATCTAAGACATGTACATACACTTTCAGTCTTCATGCTATAAGCCAGGTTTTCATGGGCAACGTACTTAGGATAAGTCTTCCTCTGGGACATTTAATTCAATACCTCTAACCTATTGCCATAATATTAAATTTATTAAATCTATTACATTTAGATCAGTGTTATTGTTTTTTGGCTCTCTCCTCCTGTCCTCCGTTTTTACTCCCCATATGGACTTAAGTATTTACTATTGATTAAAAATGTTTTAATTTTTTAATCTCCTTGCTCCTCTCCTCTCTGGCTCTGTGTTCCCTCCCTTTTTTACTAGAACTATTCGGCACTTATATGTATTTTATTATTATATTTTTTTAGCCGTGAGACACTAACTGAACAAAAGGTCTTTTTCAAGACCTCCATTCATTCGTATATGGTGCCCTAAGTAAGTACTCTCTCTGTAGCACTCCTTATTATATATAGTATTAGTTGTTTGTTGTTGTTTTTTAATATTTTAATGATGTATTTGGCTGAAATTTGAGATTGCAGACCTGCTATCAGTAATCTGTGAACTATCATTAAAATCATCTCTAATACCTGAGGATTGGAGGATCGCCAATGTAACACCAATTTTTAAAAAGGGTTCGAGGGGTGATCCGGGAAACTACAGACCGGTGAGCCTGACATCAGTACCGGGAAAAATGGTAGAAACCATCATAAAGAATAAAATTACTCAGCATATAGATAGTCATGACCTAATGGGAGACAGCCAACATGGCTTTAGACAAGGAAGATCTTGTCTTACTAATCTGTTATGTTTTTTTGAAGGAGTGAATAAACAGGTGGACAAAGGTGAGTCGGTTGATATTGTGTATCTGGACTTTCAGAAAGCCTTTGACAAGGTCCCTCATGAGAGACTTTTGGCAAAACTAAAGAGTCATGGGATAGGAGGCAGTGTACTACTGTGGATCAGGAACTGGTTAAAAGATAGAAAGCAGAGGGTAGGGCTAAATGGCCAATTTTCCCAATGGAGAAAGGTGAATAGTGGTGTACCCCAGGGATCTGTGCTGGGTCCGCTGCTTTTTGACATATTCATAAATGACCTGGAAAGTGGAATAACGAGTGAGGTTATCAAATTTGCTGATGACACAAAACTATTTAAAGTTGTTAAAACCCAGGAGGATTGTGGAAAATTGCAAGAGGATCTTGATAAATTGGAAGACTGGGCATCAAAATGGCAGATGAAATTTAATGTGGAGAAGTGCAAGGTTATGCACCTAGGGAAGAACAACCCAAACTATGGTTACACGATGCAAGGTTCCACATTAGGAACCACCACCCAAGAAAAAGATTTAGGCGTCCTTGTGGATACCATGTTAAAACCCTCGGCCCAGTGTGCAGCGGCGGCCAAGAGAGCAAATAGAATGCTAGGTATGATAAGGAAAGGAATGGAAAATAAAACAAAAGATATTATAATGCCTCTATATCGTTCCATGGTGAGACCGCACCTTGAATATTGTGTGCAATTCTGGTCGCCATATCTTAAAAAGGATATAGCAATTTTAGAAAAGGTTCAGAGAAGAGCCACCAAAATGGTAAAGGGGATGGAAGGCTACTCCTATGAAGAAAGGCTAAAAAGGTTGGGGCTCTTTAACCTGGAAAAGAGACGGCTGAGGGGAGATATGATAGAAGTCTATAAAATAATGAACGGAGTGGAACGGGTAAACGTAGATCGATTGTTTACCTTATCAGAATATAGAAAGACTAGGGGACATGCAATGAAGCTACAGGGTAAACTATTTAAGACTAATAAAAGAAAATATTTTTTCACTCAACGTGTAATCAAACTCTGGAATTTGTTACCGGAGGATGTAGTAAAGGCTGTTAGTGTAGCTGGGTTTAAAAAAGGTTTGGACAAGTTCCTGGAGGAAAGGTCCATAAACCATTATTAAGAAGGGACCCAGGATATCAATGCTTGAACCAATACAAGCATTGTGGAACCTGTGTCCCTTGGGGAAACTGCTAGGTACGTATGACCTAGATTGGCCACTGTTGGAAACAGAATACTGGGCTTGATGGACCTTGGTCTGACCCAGTATGGCATATCTTATGTTCTTATGTTCTGCTTTTGGTTTTTATATATTTGTTTTGCATATCATTCTTTTACTTCTCATACTCATGTTTTTATACTATTTTTTAGTATGTTTATGTTTGTTTATTTCATTTGCTTGACCGCCCTTCAATAATAGTCAGAGCGGTTTACAATACAAAAATATCACACAGTAAGGCACAAGGCCGGAAAGTTGAAAGGAAATTACAACATCTTGATAGGATAGAAAAAGATGAGCTAGAAGAGGATAGACAAGGGAGAAGGTTAGGGAGAGAGGGCAGGAAGGTTAAAGGCCAGGGAAAAGAAGTGGGTCTTTAATTCAGATTTGAAGGTGGAATGATTAGGTTCTAAACGGAGAGTAGTGGGAAGGGAATTCCACAGAGCAGGGCCTATGAAAAAGAAAGCTGAGGAACGGGTGGATTGAAGATGGGCAAGAGAAGGAGAGAGGAGAGTGAGGCGGTTGAGATGAAAGGATCGAGGGGTATGTTTGGGGGTATGGAAGTGAATGAGGTCCGCCAGGTATTGTGGGGTGGAGGTGTGGAACGCTTTATGAACCAGAGTGAGTAGTTTAAACTGAATGTGGAAAGACACGGGTAACCAGTAGTATTGTAAGATATTAGATGCATTATTTATGTACATATTGTTCTATATTTGTTTTTATATTTTTTTTTATGTTCTCAAATATGCAGTTTTACTAGTTTTACTCATTATCATTTGTTACAGTTGTTTTTAGATGCGTACCCCCTGATGAAGGCTTGATGCTGAAACGCATAGGGGATTTTAATTAATAAATTTAGCACCTGTGACCTCTACTGGCCTTCGCCCGTTGTGTTTTCCTTGCAGGATACTAGCATAAAAGGGAAGTTAAGGCATTTCAACAGAGAAGTTCCAATAAAGATAAAAGTAACCCAGATGCCCTTACGTACAGAGCTGAAAGATTCCGAATTACCCATCTCAACTGATAACCAGATTAATATAAATAAAATACAACCTCTAAAATGCCTGTATGCAAATGCTAGAAGTCTAAACAATAAGATACAACACTAAAGTAAGGTTAGATATGATTGTCCTCCTTCCACCAGGTCTCTAAGATGCCAATCAATGGGACACTGTGATACCTGGGTACAAACCGTATTGCAATGATAGGGTAAATCAAATTGGTGGAGGAGTTGTATTGTATGTTAGGGAGGGCATTGAGTCACATAGGATTAAAGTTTTGCATTAAACAAAATACACTATAGAATCTCTATGGATAGAAATCCCATTTAAAAGGGGGAAGGTGATGGCAGTGGGGGTGTACTACTGACCAACTGGCCAGAATGAACAGATGGATGATGAAATGCTAATAGAAATCAGGGAAGCTAAAAAAAATTTACAACACAGTAATAACAGGTGATTTCAGTTACCCCACTATTGACTGGGTCAGTGTCACTTCAAGACATGCTAGGGAGATAAACGTTTCTAGATGAAATAAATGACTGCTTCATGGAGCAGCTGGTTCATGAACCGACAAGAGGGGATGCTATTCTGAACCTAGTCCATAGTGGAACACAGGATTTGGGGCACCTTGGCAATAGTGATCATAGCATGTTCACGTTTGATTTAATAAATGGAAGAAGGACGTCAAGGAAATCCACAGTACTACCTTTTAACTTTCAAAAAGGAGAGTATAATATAATGAGGAAGATAGCTTTTTTTTTATTAAGAGGAGCAGCTGCAAAGGTTAAAGATCTACATCAAGCATGGGTGTTGTTTGAAAATACAATCTTGGAAGCCAGACCAGATGTATTCTGTGCTTTAAGAAAAGTGGAAGGAAGTCCAAAAACTGCCAGCATGTAGCCAAAAAAGCATCTTTCAGAAAATGAAAAAGGGAGCCAAATGATGAAAACAGGAAACAACATAAGCACTGGCAAGTTAGATGTAAGGCATTGGTAAGTCAGGCAAAGACAGAATTTGAAAAGAAGGTTGCCATGGAAGCAAAAACGCATAATAAAAACGTTTTCAAGTACATTCATAGCAAAATACATGTGAGAAAGTCAGTTGGACCAATGGATGATAGAGAGGTAGAAGAGACGCTAAGGGAGGACAAGGCCATAGCGGAGAGACTGAATGAATTCTTTGCTCTGCTCTTTACTGAAGAAGATGTAGGGAAGTTACCCGTGCCTGAAATGCTATTTAAAGATGATATAGTGGAAGAATTGAAAGAAATATCAATATACTGGGAAGATGTATTACAACTATTTGATAAACTGAAGAGTAGTAAATCACCTGGACTGGATGGAATACATCTGAGGGTGTTGAAAGAACTGAAAGATAAGATTGCAGACCTACTATTAGCAATCTGTGAACTATCATTAAAATCATCTGTAGTACCTGAAGACTGGAAAATGGCCAATGTAACGCCAATTTTTAAAAAAGGTTCCAGGGGTGATCCACGAAACTACATATCGATGATCCTTACGTCAGTACCAGCTAAAATGGTTGAAGCCATTATAAAGAATAAAATTACTGAACATGTAGATAGTCATAGTTTAATGGTAGAAAGCCACATGGATTTAGCCAAGGAAATTTTTGTCTTACTAATCTGTTATATTTTTTTGAAGGTGTGAATAAGCAAGTAGACAGAGGTGAGCTGGTTGATATAATGTATCTGAATTTTCAGAAAGCCTTTGACAAGGTCCCTCATGAGAGACTCTTGGCAAAATTTAAAAGTCATGGGATAGGAGGCAGAGTACTATTGTGGATTGGGAATTGGTTAAAAGATAGAAGGCAAAGGGTAGGGCTAAATGGCCAATTTTCCCAATGAGAAAGGTTAATAGTGGAGTACCCCAGGGATTGTGTTGGGCTTGCTGTTTTTTAACATATTCATAAATGACCTGGAAATGGGAATAATGAGTGAGGTGATCAAATTTGCAGATGACACAAAATTATTCAAATTTGTTAAGATGCAAGAGGATTATGAAAAAGACTGGAAGTTCAAATGGCGGATGAAATTTAATGTGGACAAGTGCAAAGCTATGCACTTAAAAAAGAACAACCCAAACTACATTTACAAGATGCGAGATTCCTCCTTAGGAACCACCAGCCAGGAAAAAGATTTAGGTGTTATTGTGGATAATATGTTATAACCCTCTGCCCAGTATGCAGCAGCAGCCAAGAAGGCAAATAGAATAGTAGGAATCATAAGGAAAGGAATGGAGTATAAAACCAAGGATATTATAATATCATTCCATGGTGTGACTGCACCTTGAATATTGTGTGCAATTCTGGTCACCATATCTTAGAAAGGATATTGCAAAATTGGAAAAGGTACAGAGAAGAGACATCAAAATGGTAAAGGGGATAGATACCCCTATTATACCCCTATGATACCCCTGCCCTGTTGAGGCTTTCCTAAACAGGGGCACTACAGATCAACCAACAGTAAGGGTTTGAGGGTTTACTTTATTATATTAAATTGCTAGCTCTCTGACTGGGAGCTCTTAAAAGGGTTTTTTGTATATTTTTAAAGCAAGGTTACTTACTTTTTGGTGCTTTAGTGGAACTTTCCTTGAGCACAGTAGGTTGCTGAACTCCAGTAACCTCCTCAGCTTTGGGAACTGCTAACACCTAATCAGGAGTTAGTGGGCCTGATTACCTTAGAGCAGCTGAGGCCTGCATAAAAGGCTCCAGTGCCCTTTTTGTTAAAATTGTAAAGGTAAAAGGAGAAGGAGACCACTATGGTTTTCGAAAGAAGTAGCTGAAAAAGTGAAGAAAAAGAGGGAGGCCTTCATGAAATACAAGAGATCACAGAGAGAGGAAGACAGGCATCTGTATTTGGAAAAACTTAGAGAAGCTAGCAAAGTAGTCAAGAAGGCAAAGATTCAAAAGGAGGAGGAAATAGCCAATGCAATAAAATGGGGGGATAACACATTTTTCAGATATATTAGTGAGAAGAGAAAGGGTGAAAGTGGTATTGTCAGACTCAAGGGTGCAGGGGAGGAATATGTAGAAGCTGATAAGGATAAAGGGGAATTGCTTAACAAATATTTTTGTTCTGTGTTCACAGATGAAGAACCTCAGAAAACACCCACAAATAGGAACAGAAGCGAGGGACATCTTGAACAATTTTCAGAAGACTGTGTTCGTGAGAAACTAGCTCAACTTAAAGTAGACAAAGCGTTGGGACCGGATGGGATACACCCTAGAATACTGAGGGAACTTGGGGACGTTCTAGCAGCTCCACTGACTGACCTTTTCAATGCCTCGTTGGAGTCGGGAGTGGTGCCAAAGGACTGGAGAGAGGCTCATGTGGTGCCTTTACACAAAAGCGGAAGTAAGGATGTGGTTGAAAACTACAGGCTGGTTAGTTTAACTTCAGTGGTGAGTAAATTATTGGAAACGCTGCTGAAAGAGAAAATAGTGAGGTTTCTGGAGTCCAGCGGATTACAGGATCCGAGGCAGCATGGATTCACCACAGGCAGGTCTTGTCAGACAAATCTGATTGATTTCTTTGACTGGGTGACCAGGGAGTTGGACCGAGGGAGAGCCCTAGATGTGGTGTATTTAGATTTCAGTAGAGCCTTTGACACTGTTCCTCACAGGCGACTTATAAACAAACTGAGCACCCTAGGGATGGACCCTAAAGTTACTGCTTGGGTTAGAAATTGGTTGGGTGGGAGGTGACAAAGAGTACAGTTAAATGGAGCTCACTCTGAGGAGATGGATGTTACCAGTGGTGTGCCCCAGGGATCTGTCCTTGGTCCGATTCTTTTTAACATCTTTGTTAGTGATATAGCGGAAGGGCTGTCGGGTAAGGTTTGCCTCTTTGCGGATGATATCAAAATCTGCAATAGAGTAGACACCCAGGAAGGTGTGGATAACATGAGGAGGGATCTAGCTAAGCTTGAAGAATGGTCTAGAATTTGGCAGCTGGGATTTAATGTTAAAAAATGTAAGGTCATGCATTTGGGCTGCAGCAATCCAAGGGAGCAATATAGTATAGGCGGTGAAGTACTTTTGTCCACTAAAGAAGAGCGGGATCTAGGCGTGGTTGTGTCTGATGATCTTAAAGTAGCTAAACAGGTAGAAAAGGCGACAGCAAGAGCTAAAAGGATGCTTGGGTGCATACGGAGAGGAATGGCTAGCAGAAAAAAGGAGGTGATAATGCCTCTGTATAAGTCTTTGGTGCGACCTCATTTGGAGTATAGTGTGCAATTCTGGAGACCGCACCTTCAAAAGGATGTGAACAGGATGGAGTCGGTGCAGAGAGTGGCTACTAAAATGATTAGTGGTCTTCATTATAAAGCATATGAGGACAGACTGAAGGATCTTAATATAAGAACATAAGAACATAAGATATGCCATACTGGGTCAGACCAAGGTCCATCAAGCCCAGTATTCTGTTTCCAACAGTGGCCAATCTAGGTCATATGTACCTAGCAGTTTCCCCAAGGGACACAGGTTCCACAATGCTTGTATTGGTTCAAGCATTGATATCTTGGGTCCCTTCTTAATAATGGTTTATGGACCTTTCCTCCAGGAACTTGTCCAAACCTTTTTTAAACCCAGCTACATTAACAGCCTTTACTACATCCTCTGGTAACAAATTCCAGAGTTTGATTACACGTTGAGTGAAAAAATATTTTCTTTTATTAGTCTTAAATAGTTTACCCTGTAGCTTCATTGCATGTCCCCTAGTCTTTCTATATTCTGATAAGGTAAACAATCGATCTACGTTTACCCGTTCCACTCTGTTCATTAATTTATAGACTTCTATCATATCTCCCCTAAGCCGTCTCTTTTCCAGGTTAAAGAGCCCTAACCTTTTTAGCCTTTCTTCAAAGGAGTATCCTTCCATCCCCTTTACCATTTTGGTGGCTCTTCTCTGAACCTTTTCTAAAATCGCTATATCCTTTTTAAGATACGGCGACCAGAATTGCACACAATATTCAAGGTGCGGTCTCACCATGGAACGATATAGAGGCATTATAATATCTTTTGTTTTATTTTCCATTCCTTTCCTTATCATACCTAGCATTCTATTTGCTCTCTTGGCCGCCGCTGCACACTGGGCCGAGGGTTTTAACATGGTATCTACAATGACGCCTAAATCTTTTTCCGGGGTGGTGGTTCCTAATGTGGAACCTTGCATCGTGTAACCATAGTTTGGGTTGTTCTTCCCTAGGTGCATAACCTTGCACTTGTCCACATTAAATTTTATCTGCCATTTTGATGCCCAGTCTTCCAATTTATCAAGATCCTCTTGCAATTTTCCACAATCCTCTTGGGTTTTAACAACTTTAAATAGTTTTGTGTCATCTGCAAATTTGATAACCTCACTCGTTATTCCACTTTCCAGGTCATTTATGAATATGTCAAAAAGCAGCGGACCCAGCACAGATCCCTGGGGTACACCACTATTCACCTTTCTCCATTGGAAAAATTGGCCATTTAGCCCTACCCTCTGCTTTCTATCTTTTAACCAGTTCCTGATCCACAATAGTACACTGCCTCCTATCCCATGACTCTTTAGTTTTGCCAAAAGTCTCTCATGAGGGACCTTGTCAAAGGCTTTCTGAAAGTCCAGATACACAATATCAACCAACTCACCTTTGTCCACCTGATTATTCACTCCTTCAAAAAAACATAACAGATTAGTAAGACAAGATCTTCCTTGTCTAAAGCCATGTTGGCTGTCTCCCATTAGGTCATGACTATCTACATGCTGAGTAATTTTATTCTTTATGATGGTTTCTACCATTTTTCCCGGTACTGATGTCAGGCTCACCGGTCTGTAGTTTCCCGGATCACCCCTGGAACCTTTTTTAAAAATTGGTGTTACATTGGCAATCCTCCAGTCTTCAGGTATTAGAGATGATTTTAATGATAGTTCACAGATTACTAATAGCAGGTCTGCAATCTCATATTTCAGTTCTTTCAATACCCTTGGATGTATACCTTCCGGCCCAGGTGATTTGCTACTCTTCAGCTTATCTAATAGTTGTAATACATCTTCTCGATGTATCGATATTTCCTTCAATTCTTCTGCACCTTTAAATACCACTTCAGTCATGGGTAACATCCCTACATCTTCCTCAGTAAAGACTGAAGCAAAGAATTCGTTCAGTCTCTCCGCTATCGCCTTGTCGCCTCTTAGTGCTCCTTTAACCCCTTTATCATCTAATTGACCAACTGACTCTCTCACAGGTTTTTTGCTACGAATGTACTTGAAAAGGTCTTTACTTTGCGTTTTTGCTTCTGCAGCAAGCTTCTTCTCAAATTCTCCCTTTGCCTGCCTTATCAATGCCTTGCATTTGACTTGCCAGTGCTTGTGCTGTTTCCAGGTTTCGTCGTTTGGCTCTTTTTTCCATTTCCTGAAAGATGCTTTTTTGGCAACAACAGCCTCTCTGACCTCAACTTTAAACCATGCTGGCAGTTTTTTGGACTTCTTTCCACTTTTCTTAAAGCATGGAATACAGCTGGTCTGGGCTTCCAAGATAGTATTTTTCAACAACAGCCAAGCCTGATGTACGTCTTTAACCTTTGCAACTGCTCCTTTTAGTTTTTTCTTGACTGTTTTCCTCATTTTATCATAGTCTCCCTTTCGAAAGTTAAAAGGTAGTACTGTGGATTTCCTTACTATCCCTCCTCCACTAATTAAATCAAAGGCGATCATGCTATGATCACTATTGCCAAGTGGCCCCAACAACCTTATCTCTTGCACTAGATCTGGTGTTCCACTAAGGATTAGGTCTAATATGGCTTCCCCTCTGGTCGGTTCATGAACCAGCTGCTCCAAGAAGCAGTCATTTATTTCATCTAGGAACTTTATCTCCCTAGCATGTCCTGACGTGACACTGACCCAGTCGATACCGGGGTAGTTGAAATCACCCATTATTATTACTGTGCTGTAACTTTTGTTAGCTTCCTTGATTTCTTTGAGCATTTCATCATCCATTTGGTCATTCTGGCCAGGCGCTCGATAGTACACCCCCACTGCCATTGCCTTCCCCCTTTTACATGGAATTTCAATCCATATAGATTCTACAGCAGATTTTGTTTCCTGCAAAACTTTAATCCTTTCTGACTCGATGCCCTCGCTAACATAGAGAGCAACCCCTCCACCAATTTGATCAGCTCTATCATTACGATATAGTTTGTACCCAGGTATCACAGTGTCCCACTGGTTGTCGTCCTTCCACCATGTCTCTGATATTCCAATCATATCTAACCTTTCAGTTAGTGCTATATATTCTAACTCTCCCATCTTATTTCTTAGACTTCTGGCATTTGCATACAAGCATTTTAGAGAATGTATTTTATCCATATTAATTTGTCTGTTAGACATGAGTAATTTGGGATCTTTAAGCTCTGTCTGCTCCGTACTTGAGGGCATTTGGGCTACTTTACTCTTTTGTGGACCCTCTCTGCTTTTGGTAGTATCCTTCAAAGATACATTCTTCCGAACCATCTGCTCTTGGGCGACTGTCGGCTTTCCCCTAATATCTAGTTTAAAAGCTGCTCTATCTCCTTTTTAAAGGTTAATGCCAGCAGCCTGGTTCCATCCCGGTTAAGGTGAAGCCCATCCCTTCGGAAGAGCCCCTCCTTTCCCCAGAATGTTCCCTAGTTCCTAACAAATCCAAACCCCTCATCTCTGCACCATTGTCTCATCCACTCATTGAGACTCCGGAGCTCTGTCTGCCTTTTGGGTCCTGCGCGTGGAACAGGAAGCATTTCGGAGAATGCTACCCTAGAAGTTCTGGATTTCAACTTCCTACCTAAAAGCCTAAATTTAGCCTCCAGAACCTCCCTACCACATTTTCCTATGTCATTGGTACCAACATGTACCAAGACAGCAGACTCCTCCCCAGCACTATCTAAGACTTTATCTAGGTGGCGCGTGTATCCTTCAAAGATACATTCTTCCGAACCATCCGCTCTTGGGCGACTGTCGGCTTTCCCCTAATATCTAGTTTAAAAGCTGCTCTATCTCCTTTTTAAAGGTTAATGCCAGCAGCCTGGTTCCATCCCGGTTAAGGTGAAGCCCATCCCTTCAGAAGAGCCCCTCCTTTCCCCAGAATGTTCCCCAGTTCCTAACAAATCCAAAACCCTCATCTCTGCACCATTGTCTCATCCACGCATTGAGACTCCGGAGTTCTCCCTGCCTTTTGGGTCCTGCGCGTGGAACAGGAAGCATTTAAGAGAATGCTACCCTGGAAGTTCTGGATTTCAACTTCCTACCTAAAAGCCTAAATTTTGCCTCCAGAACCTCCCTACCACATTTTCCTATGTCATTGGTACCGACATGTACCAAGACAGCAGACTCCTCCCCAGCACTATCTAAGACCTTATCTAGGTGGCGTGTGAGGTCCGCTACCTTCGCACCAGGCAGGCATGTTACCAGGCGATCCTCACGTCCACCAGCCACCCAGCTATCAACATGCCTAATGATCGAATCACCAATTATAACGGCTGTCCTAACCCTTCCCTCATGGGCACATGGCCCTGAAGAAACTTCCTCGGTGCGAGAGGGCTTTACATCACCTGGAGGACAGGTCCTAGTTACAGGATCACTTCCTGCCACACCAGGGTGATGCTCTCCTGTCACATGGCCTCTCTCCTCCATGGCAACAGGGATGCTGCCAGACTGGAGGTGGGACTTCAGGACTATATCTCTGTAGGTCTCGTCTATGTACCTCTCTGTCTGTCTTATGCTTTCCAAGTCTGCTACTTTAGCCTCTAGAGAACGGACTCGTTCCCTGAGAGCAAAGAGCTCCTTGCACCTAGTGCACACGTAAGACCTCTCACCAACTGTACACCTTAGAGGAAAGGCAGGATAGAGGTGATATGATTGAGATGTTTAAATACCTCCATGCATAAATGTTCAGGGAGAGAGCCTCTTTCAATTGAAAGCAAGTTCTGCTACGAGGGGACATGGGATGAGGGTGAAGGGAGATAGATTCAGGAGTGATATGCGGAAATATTTCTTTACGGAAAGAGTAGTGGATCCGTGGAATAGTCTCCCAGTGGAGGTGGTAGAGATGAGGACAGTAACTGAATTCAAAAAAGCATGGGACAAACACAGAGGATCTCTAAAGGTTAAAAGGGGACTGTTGTAGTTGTTGATATGGAAGGACAGACTAGATAGGCCATGTGGTCTTTTTCTGTCATCATATTTGTATGTTTCTATGAGGAAAGGCTTAAAAGGTTAGGGCTTTTCAACTTGGAAAAGAGATGGCTGAGGGAAGATATGATAAAGGTCTATAAATTAATGAATGGAATGGAACAGGTAAACGTAGATTGGTTGTTTATGCCATCAAAAAGTAGAAAGACTAGGGAACACGCAATAAAGCTACAATGTAACCCATTTTGACACTATTTATTTATTTATTTAAAAGGATTTCTATACCGCCTTCTCCTTCAATCAAGGCGGTCTACACAGCAAACAATCAACAAGAATGGGTTATGTGTGTTCATGCAGTGATACAGTGCATGTGTGTGTGGTGGAAAACAGTAGATTCATGTTGAGCTATTTACAGCGTGCGCTATTATACATTCCTATGAACATGGTGAGGGGGGTTGGTCTGCGGTCTTGACCGGCGAGTAGATCATGTGACATCCCCGTAGTATTCGATGAATAGTGTTGTCTTAAGCTGCTTCTGAAAGTCTTTGATGTCTGTTGTTAATCGTAGGTCATCTGGGAGGGCATTCCAAATTGCTGGTGCAGCCAGAGAAAGGGCTCGGTCCGCAGTGTCCTTGCGGACTTTGGTGAGGTCTTTTGGTGTGTTGACACGGTTGGAGGTGCCCCTCCTCCTCGGTCGTGTGCTTGTGTCAGATTGTATGATTGGTTGTAAGCTGAGAGCTGATGACTGTTGTTTGATTTTGAATATGTTTATGACTGTCTTATATTTGATGCGTGAGCTTATTGGAAGCCAGTGTAGATCTTTCAGGATGGGTGTGATGTGTTCTTGCCTTGCTGTACCAGATATTATGCGTGCCGCTGTGTTTTGTGCCAGTTGCAGCGGTCTGAGTGTTTCTTTTATGAGACTGAGATAGATTGGGTTGCAGAAGTCTAGAATCGGGGTTATTAGAGCCTGGCAAACTGCGGAAGTGCTCCAGGGAAAGGAGTGGTTTAAGGCGTCGGATTAGTCTCATCCTGTGGTATGCGTTTTTGGTGGTTCTGCTTATGTGTGATTGTAGGTTCAGTTCTTTGTCCAGAGTCACTCCAAGGTATTTTACTTCCGGTTTTATGGGTATGGTTGTGTTGTTTACCTTGATGTTGAGTGGAGGGACGAATTTGGTGTTTCGGGTGATGATTAGTGCTTCGGTCTTGCTGTAGTTTATGGTCAGGTTGTTGTCTTGAAACCAGATGGTCATGTGTATGAGACAGTTTGTTATTTTGGAGTAGTCCGGGTTGTCGATTGTGATTGGTGTGTATATCATGATATCATCAGCGTAAATTGTGTATTGTATCTCGTGTTCTTTCATGATGTCACATATTGGCTGAATGTAGAGGTTAAATAATAGTGCTGATAAGGCGGATCCTTGTGGTACTCCTTGCAGGACCTTTATGGGTCGGGATGTGTTGGGGCCGACCTTGACCTATATCTGTCTGTCCGTTAGGTATGAGTGGAACCATTTCAGAGTGGAACCCTGTAGTCCAATGTTCTGTAGTCTTTCCAGTAGAGTTCTGTGATCTGCTGTGTCAAATGCCGATGAAATGTCAATGAAGATCATTAGTATTCCATTCTTGCAGTTGTCTATGAGGCGGAGTATGTTATTGAATAGGTATAACAGGAGTGTTTCGACTCCGTGGTTGGGGCGGAAACCATGTTGGTTGATGTCTAGTGGTGCGTGGGTGTCAATGTGGTCCTGTAGCTGATGCTGTACTGCCTTCTCGATAATTTTTGCCAGTAGAGGTATGCTTGAGATTGGTCTGTATGCTGCTGGATTGTTCTTATCGAGTGTGGATTTCTTCGGGATTGGTCTTATAGTGGTGAGCTTTAGTTGGTTCGGCATGTTTCCTTGGGTCAGAGAGCTGTGCACCATGTTGTGTATAGTGTGGATGAAGTTTGACTTAGTGGCTTTGATCCATGTCACTGGGCATGGGTCCATTGGCACCGTGCTTTTATTGAGTGCGGTGATGATGTGTGAGAGATGCTGTTTGGATGGGGTGCTGAATGTCCCCCAGGTTTTCAGGGGTGTGGTTGGTTTGGTGGTTGTGTTTGATTTTGGTTGTAAAGATGAATGGAATTTTTCTTGGATGTGGTCTGCAAATTTTTGTGGGTCTATTTGGGCTTCGCTTTCGGCCTTCTGTTCTTTGGTGAGGGTTTTCACAATTTCGAAGAGCTCTCTAGGTTTGTTATTGGATTTGAGTATAATGTTTTTGTGGTATTCTCTCTTTGTTTGGTTGATGAGTTCGTTGTAGTTTTTTTGCTTTGTTAGATATAGTTCCTGGGTATTGGACGACTTGGTGTGTCTCCATCGCCGTTCTAACTTTCTTAGTTCCCTCTTTTCGTTCCGTATGACTTTTGAGTACCATGGTTTGTGATGTAATTTAGTGCAGCGAGTTTTCTTGGGTCTATGTTCTGTGGTTTTGGCAGCGTCATTGATGATGGTGTTCCAGTTTCTGATTTGAGCTTCTAGATCTGCTTCTGAGTTCAGGTGTGGTAAAGTGTCCTGTAGAAATTGGTCCCTGTCGAAGCTCTTGAATCTTCTTTGTGTGGGTGGGTTGTCCGGTTTTTCGTCTTGTTTTCCTCCTTGTGGCATAATATTTATTTTAATTATGTGGTGGTCTGACCATGGTACAGGTGTGACAGTGGGGGTTGAAATGAGTCCTCTGTCGAGTAGATAGTTGGGTGTGAATATGAGGTCTGGTGATGATCCGTATCTGTGTGTTGGGGTGTTAATTATTTGGGTGTATTGAAAGGAACTCATCGCTAGGAGGAAAGCTTCTGCATCTTTGGTGGTGGTAGATTTGAGGTTGAAGTCTCCTAGCAGTATCTTGGGTTAGTGGTTTGAGCTGATTGCGCAGACTGCTTCGAGTGTGGAGGCTAGTTCATCAGGTGGCACATGGGGGGCTCTGTAGGTGAGGCATAGGGCCATCCGTTTGTTCTCAACAGCGATGGTGTTGCATTGTTGGGTATCTGTGGCACTTCGTGATTTGAACTTTAGGCTGTTCTTTGCGATGATCAGGATCCCTCCTCCTCTCCGGTGAGCATGTGGGCAGTTGAATGCTGAGTATGTGTCGGGCACTAATTGATTGAGTAGTACATGGTCAGTGGGGGTGAGCCATGTTTCTGTGATGCAAAGTATGTCGGGTTGTTGATCATCTATGTGGTCTGCTATTGTGTTGATTTTGTTTCGTATGGATCTGGCGTTTATGAGCTCTATTGAGATTGTTGCTGGGGTGTTTGTTGTTCTGTGCGCTTCCTTTGGGTTTGTGTGGGTGTCGTTCTTGCGCCTGGTTTGCCTTTTGTGCATGGGAGTCCTGTGTGTGTTCCCGTGATTATACTGTGGGCATGCGTATATCTGTGCTGTTGGTATAAGCCATGGGGTGTTTGTGTGTAGGTGGTGGTTGGGTGCATGCAGTGGAAGGAGTTGCGTGAGGAGGAGGCTGATGGGGAGAATCAGAGTTGTATGCATGTTGTCTTCTGGGCTGTCTTTGGTGTAAAGTTTCACTTACTTTTCGCTGCTCTTGTTTTTGATTGTTTCTGGTGTTTTTATGTGTAGTTCCTATGGGCCTTGTAGTTGTGCCTGTTCCGTTTTCCTGTGCTCGCCTCTGTGCCCTGCCAAAGGGACCTCTGTCGAGGCCCTCAAGCGCGGGCCCGCTCGGCGCGGCCACGCCAATGTTATGGCTGCTTTTGTTGCTCTCCCACTGCCCCGATTGGGTAGGAGCTTCTGAGCATGATGGTTTCCCGCTCAGACGCTTCTACCCCGATCGGGGGAGCTGGCTCTGCTGGTGGTGTGAGGAGTGCGGCCGCGCCGATGGTATCGCTGCTTTTGTTGCTCTCCCACTGCCACAATTGGGCAGGAGCTTCTGAGCGGGACGATTTCCCGCTCAGGTGCTTCTACCCCGATCGGGGGAGCTGGCTCTGCTGGTGGTGTGGGGAGTGCAGCCGCGCCAATGTTATGGCTCCTTTTGTTGCTCTCCCACCGCCCCAATTAGGCAGGAGCTTCTGAGCGGGAAGATTTCCCACTTAGGCGCTTCTACCCCGATCGGGGGAGCTGGCTCTGCTGGCGGTGTGGGGAGTGCGGCCGTGCCGATGGTATGGCTGCTTTTGTTGCTCTCCCACTGCCCCGATTGGGCAGGAGCTTCTGAGCGGGACGATTTCCTGCTCAGGCGCTTCTACCCTGATCAGGGGAGCTGGCTCTGCTGGCGGTGTGGGGAGCACTAATAAGAGAAAATATTTTTTCACTCAACGTGTAATCAAACTCTGGAATTCGTTACCGGAGAATGTAGTAAAAGCTGTTAGTGTGGTGCATTTAAAAAAGGTTGGAGAAGTTCCTGGAGGAAAGGGTCATAAACCATTATTAAAGAGGACCTGGGAAATCCACTGTTTGTTCAGAGACAAGCACTGTGGAACCTGTGTGCTTTTTGAGAACCTGCCAAGTATTTGTGACCTGGATTGGCCACTGTTGGAAACAGGATACTGGGCTTGATGGACTTTGGTCTGACCCAGTATGGCATTTCTTATGTTCTTATTCAGGTAGCAAACTAAATATCACTGCTAAACTATTAATTGCAAACTCCACTTAAATTCTGTTCCTGGGCTGCTCCAACACAGTACAGGCTATGGTCAATGTGCTCCAAATTTTGGGGTTCATGAACAACATGCAAATGTCTGAACCAAATCCTCAGTAGCTTCTCTGCTTCATTGGCACCCGCATAGCCACCCTGGCTGCCAAAGCTTATCTTCCCACCAATAAGGCCCAGATGTTCCAGCACCTCAGCACCCCGCTTGTGCAGCTCTGATTCCCCCGCTCACTGCATACTTTGGCTACTGGAGCACGTGACAGCTTCAATCCACACTCTTCCCTTAGTATGGCTGTACATGCGTCCATTGTTATGGCACCTCAAGCTAAACTGGAATCAATATACACACTCAAGGCAAAAACCCCCATGTGCAGTTACAATCTCCGAAAACATCATCTGTGATGGTGAGCTACTCCATCCAATCTCGTAGAAGGATGCCCATTCCAGCCTCTGATACATAATCTCACCAGTACCATACCAGGGGGCTGTGCAAGCGGTGTAGCTACAAAGCAAACACAGGAGGGGGCACTGATATCATCACTGGGCTTCTAGGAAGCTCAAAAAGAGTGAGTTGTTGCATGTAGCTAGGTGGAGAGGGGGGCACCAGATTCATTAGTTGTACAGGATGCATTTCTAGCGTGGTACAGTCCTGCATGTCGCCCTCAGAAACAATACCATCACCTCCAGTTGGGGAGCACACGTCTTACAGTTTTCCACACAGAGTGCATGGACGCTTAAGGAGTGTACCCTGCACATCAATATTTTGGAGCTATGGGCAGTTCTCTATGCTCACACTGCATTCCAACGTTGGAATCGCCACAAGATAATCTTGGTATGGATGGACAACCAAGTCATCATATTTTACATCAACAGACAGGTAGGTCAAGATCCTTCCACCTGTGTCAGGAAGCCATATGTCTCTGGCTCCTTGCTTAGTCCATTGACACCACTTAAGGCAGTATAGCAAATTTTAATAAACGACTCTATAAGCAACATTCCTGCTGGTTCTTGCAATTATCAGGTGGATGCCCTCAGTTGGTGCTCAAATCCACACTAGTGGTCTCTAGATCCAGTGGTTCTTCGGTAAATATTTGACAAGTGATGTGGACCTCTTTGCCTCTGCAGAAAATGCCAAATGCCCTCTCTTCTACTCCATCATACTGTCAACAGTGGTAGGCACATGATGCTTTGCAGTCTCCTTGTGTCACAAGCTGTTTTATGCCTTCCCTCTGTTCCTATTCATGAGACCTCCTTATCAGATGGAGTTCACATGGTAATACTGGTCTCCAGGAAACCAACTAGGGAGGAGGGAGGGAGGAGTAGCCTAGTGGTTGGTACTTCAGGCCGGAAGGTCGGGGGTTCAAATCCCACTAGAGGACAGCAACCTTGGGCCGGAAGGACTGGGGTTTCTAGTCCCACAGATGCTCCTTGTGGTCTTGGGCAAGCCACTTAACCCTCCATAGCCCATGTTCCCTGTAAGTATTAGTGTATGTGTCTCATATCCCCACGTGTTAAATGTATCCCCCAATTGTGTTGTGACCGCTTTGATTGAAGGATAAGGCGGTATACAAAACTGTCTAAATAAATAAATAAATAAAACTATTCAACGCTCCAACCAACAGAAGTGAGCCCATTTCATGTGCTGGGCTACATCCCAAAATCAGGATCCAATCTCCAGTTCCCTTGGCAATGTTTTGGCCTACTGCTACATTTATCAGATTCAGGGCTCTAGACTACATCTTTTCAATACCATCTTTCCACAATCGCAGCCTCCCATGCCTCTCTAGACAGGACACTTATCTGTCAGCATCCTCTTGCAACTAATTCATGAAGGGTCTTATGAACATCAAACCTCCAGTCAAACCACCCCTGCCGGTGTGGGATCTTAATATTGGGCTGTCAGAGCTCATAAAAATGCCTTTCAAACTTTTAGGATCGGCTTCCCAGAAATAACTGACATACAAGATGATGTTCTTTGTGGTGATGACATTAGTGCAGCAAATTAGTGAGCTCCAAGCATTGGTCCATTACTCCCCCTACACCAAGTTCCACCACAATAAGGTGACTGCACACTCATCCGGTTCCTCTACAAGGTTGTCTTGAACTTTCACCTCAACCAATCCATCGTCTTGCTGGCCTTCTTCCTAGGGCCTCATACTGACACTTCACAGAAAGCTCTCCATTCTGTGGACTGCAGGATAGCTCTCTTATGCTATCTGGAAGTGACAAAGGACTTGCAGTTCTTCACAACTACAATCCCAAAAATCCAGCAAACCAGTTTCAAAGCACACTGACTCTTCCTGAATTGTTAACTTATTGCCACCTTCTACGACCAGGCCCACATGCAATCTCCAGGATGCATTAGATCTTATCGGCTCTGAGCCACAGCAGTGACTATAGCTAGTCTAGCCCCTGTTTTGGCACAAAACATCTGCAACGAAGCTATATGGACTTTGATTCATACATTCGTGAAGCACTATATTTGGACTATTCTTCAGTAGTATCTTCTGTGAATGGTGTGTTATCTACTTCATTCCCATTTTTATATTTGGGAGTCACAGATGGTCCTTCTCCATGATTTTCTTTAGTAAAAACAGAGCAGAAGTATTTGTTTAGCAATTTTGCTTTTTCAATGTCACTTTCCACAAATCCGTTCCCAGCACTTCTGAGTCCTGCAATTCCATCTCTGATTGTCCTCCTCTCCTGAATATACCTGAAGAAAGGTTTGTCGCCACTCTTCACATCTTTAGCCATCTTTTCCTCTGCCTTTGATTTTGCTTTCCTTATTTCACTTTTTGTCTCTTTTAGTTTGATCCTGTATTCCTTACTGTGTTCCTCTGTTTGCAAGCTTTTGAATTTTGTGAAAGCTGTGTTGTTTGCCTTTATTTGAGCAGCCACTTCTTTGGAGAACCAAATAGGTTTCCTTCTCCTCTTGTTTTTATTTACTTTCCTTACATATTTATCTGTTGCCCCTTTTATTGCCACCTTTAGTTTAGCCCATTGCAATTCCACTTCCCTTATCCCCTCCCACCCTCCCACCCTGCCAACTCCTCCTTCAGGTACTTGGCTATTTTACTGAAGTCAGTGTTTTTGAAGTTTAGGATTTTGAGCTTGCTATGACTGGACTGCATCTTGGCTTTTATCTCAAACCACACCGTGTGATGATCGCTGCTGCTCACAGGGGTACCCACCCAGACATTCAACACGCTATCACTGTTGGTGAGCACTAAATCCAGCATTGAGCTTTCCCTGGTTGGTTCCATCACCATTTGTTTAAGTGACATATCTTGGAAAGCATCCACAATTGTTTTGCTTCTTGCCAGATTCGCAGGAGTACTCCAATCCACATCGGGTAGATTAAAGACACCCAATATGATCACTTCCCCCTTTGTGGCTATCTTGCAATATCTATAATCAATTCATTATCTATTTCTTCGATTTGAGTCGGAGGTCTGTAGACTACAGCAGTATGGATGACAGTGCCATCTCCTCTTTCCAACACAATCCAGTGCACTTCTTCTTTTCCCCATGCCCCCTGCATTGCAGTAGCTTTAATATTGCTTTTTACATATAAGGCTACTCCTCCTCCTTTTCCTCTTTCTCTGTCTCTTCTGAATAGATTATAGCCAGCTATGGCTATATCCCATTCATGTGATTCATTAAACCATGTTTCTGTAATGGCCACAATGTCCAAGTCCATTGCCACCATTAGGGCTTACAGGTCAGGAACTTTGTTGACTAAGCTTCGAGTACTTGTGCTCATTGCTTTCCAGCATTTAAATGGCTTGCATGTATTTTGCATTGATTTTGTTCTGCCCACTTCTTCCCACTTGTCACTGATGTGTGGTTTAAAAGTATGGCTGTTTCTGATGTTGTTCTGCATTTGCTGGGAGTGACGTCCTGAACTAGTCCTTCTCCATCCATCACCCCCATTTTCTAGTTTAAATGCATATCCACATACTGCCTGAATTTTTCACTCAGGATTCTTTTCCCTGCGACCGAGAGATGTAGTCCATCAGCTCAGTATAGTCTCTTGTTGGTCCATCCGTTTCCCCAGTCGCCAATAAAACTGAATCCTTCTCGTTCGCACCAGGTCTGGAGCCATATATTAAAGCTGTTTATGCGATGCAGCCTTTCTGCCCCCTTACCATGAACAGGTAGAACTTCTGAGAATGCTACAGTGTTAACAATGGGCTTGAGTTTCTCTCCCAAAGTCTGGAAGTCCCTTTGAACTGCAGAGGCACTGTTTCTAGCCAGGTCGTTTGTACCCAGGTGGATGACCACATCAGTTTTGGAGTGCTCACTTTCTGCGCTAAGTACATCAACAATTTGGTTTGTATTCCTGCTGGCTGAAGAGCCTGGGAGGCATTTGACAAACTTCTCTCCTTTGAACTGTGTTCCCAAGTTGGTGCCTCTGATGATGGAATCTCCAAGTAGTAGTAGTTTTCTGTTTGGTGAGTTATTCTTCATATTTGGTGCTTTAGCAGGAGATTGGGCATTGACTGACTCATTTAAGGGCCCTTCTGTTTACATGGGTTGGTAATCCTCATTAACCAAAGCAGAGAAGGCATTATGCAGTGATATCTCTTGATGTATAGGATGTCTCTGCGTTACAGGTCGCAATCTACCCGAGCCCACTGTGATCCATTTGTTCCTGGGATGTTTTGATTCTTTATGGGAGCGGTGGTGGACTTTGTTCTGTTTGTATCCTAGAAGAGGTGCATATCCTAGAAGAGTCAGTGTGCTAATCGGCACGGTGATGAGTGGACATGGGGCCATGCTGTGCTTCTTTGTTTATCACGTGTTTCACGACTTTCTCGCCGCTGAAAATGAATGAGAAACGAGCAATGTATGTGCTATCAAATTCTGTGTTAAAATTGGTAAAAACATGTTGGAAATACAGCAATTGCTTCAGCAGGCATTTGGTGAACGTGCTTTAGACAAAACAAATCTATGAGTGGCATGAATGTTTCAAACACGGCCAAGAAACACTTGATGACAACGTTCAGGATGGCCTTCAACAAGCAGAACCTGCAAAAATGTCGAGAAAGTTTGTGAATTAATTCATGCAGATCGTCAGAGAACCATTCCAGACATTGCTGAAACACTTGAAATCAGTTATGACTCAGTTCAGGCAATTCTGACAGACTGTGTGAGGCATAAATGTCCTGAGCTGTGGGCCACCGGGAAGTGGATGATCCACCATGACAATGCCCCAGTGCAAATGTCTATCAAAATGCAGCAGTTTTTGGCCCAAAACATGGTTGCTGTCCCTCACCCTATTCTCCTGACTTGGCCATCTGTGATTCTTTCCTCTTTCCTGGAATGAAAATGAAGTTCAAAGGGTGCAGATTTGACACCATTGTGAAGATTCAGGAAGAGACGAGTACTGTGCTGAAGAGTCTGAAAAAAGAGGACTTTCAGAAGGCGTTCCAACAATGGCAAAACTGCTGGGACTGTTGCATCATCTCCCAAGGGGGACTACTTTGAGGAGTATGGTGGCCACTAAAATCTCAAGTTAGTGTATGATTTTTATGGGGTCCGTTCGGGAACTTTTTGACAGCACATCGTATGTATAGGGAAATACCTGTACACATAGGATTGGTTGAAAATTTGCCATCTTGGAAGATACAGAACAGCTTCATTCTCTCCTTCACACAGGCACAGAAGTAAGGTGGCTTGGAATATATTCTTTGTGGTGTATACGTTTGGATTATGATAAACATTCTTCACTTTGGAAATCTGTAGTGCCTATGAGGATGAAAACAAATACTTAGTACACACATCATGTTTGTAACTGTCATATTACTATCATCCAATTATATATATAGTCTGTACCCACCATCACTTTCTCCCAAATGAAAATCTTTAGGTTGGTGCTCACATCTATTGTTCAGGTGTTAGTATGGGAAAGACTTTCAGAACTTATGAGAAAGGCTGTAGAACACAGAGCACAGGGCATAGATGCATGCGTGTAGGAGCACATGGGTGCCAAGTGATTGGAGTAATGAGTTTCACCATTGATTAAGAGCAGTGGTTCCCAATCCAGTTCTCAGGTACCCGCAGGCCAGTCAGGTTTTCAGGGTATCCACAATGAATATGCATGAGATAGATCTGCAACATACTTGGTGTCCGCAATTTCCACTCTACCATTACAATATCTGACAGTCCTACTTCCAAGCTAAGTATTGCTTGCCTCCCTGATTCCCTACAGGTACTCTTCCACAACTTTGCCTTGTTAACATTTGTAAATAGCAACCTTAGTGCACCTGTGACCACAAGAGCCAAATCACCCTAGGCAAATCTCTATTGCCACTGACCTATCAATGAATGCCAGTAAAGCTTGCACACCTCTAGGAGCATGATGATTAGTTCATCACACCTGAGACATGTGCAGCTAAGTTGCATGATAATAAGACACCATTTATGGATACAATTAGCCCCCAACACAGCCCAGTCCATGAATATGGTTTTAAATAAGGAGATCCTTAGAGCAACTTTCAGACTATCTAGTTTTATAATATGCAGATATAACACTAAATATTACCAAATAATGTCATATATCCAGCTAAGTAATGGCAAAGCACTTAAACCCTGATTAATGTACAGCCCCAACTAGTACCCGATTCTGCAACTGCGGGAGCTAGACATTCCTGTGGCTGCAGAATTGGGCATCCAGATGGCCCGGTGTTGCCCAATTCCCCAGCGTGGGAC
Organism: Ichthyophis bannanicus; assembly: GCA_033557465.1. NCBI lineage: Eukaryota > Metazoa > Chordata > Amphibia > Gymnophiona > Ichthyophiidae > Ichthyophis > Ichthyophis bannanicus. The sequence goes on along the minus strand of CM066034.1, from coordinate 533,937,049 downwards.
GTCCTGCCGACACCCCGTCCAGCCCGCCCCATGCTCCTGCTGGTGTGCTGGTGCTGTGGCTTCCTGACAGCCCGCTAGGCCACAAACTCACCTTTCCCTACATCCTGACCCTCAGGGGGGTCTGCCAGGGCCGGGATCGGGCAGAAGGGACTCAACTGATGCAGTCTCTGTGATGCTGTGAGACTGTTGGGCCCAATCGCCGCCATCGCTGTGCCTTATTCCACCTCCAAGGTGGAATAGATAGGACGGCCATCCTCCGGACATAAAAGGCCGTGATCTGAATCGGCCTTGTATATCCGGGGGCCTCGGCCCACCCACCCTCCACCACTGTCCAGCGCTCACTGCACAGCAGCTCTGTGCATGCGGGGAGCACTTGAGCCAGTATACGATCTTGGCATTTAGTGGGGCTGGACGTCCTACCGGGACATACAGCCCTACTATTCACGTGTCAGAATTGGGCCCTTAGTGGGTTTTTTTTCTTATTTATGTAATTTCAATATATGCAATCTTCAAAACATCTTTAAGATACATACACCACAACTCAGTAGCAGACAGTAGTCTAATTTTTGGGAAGTTTAAAAGACAAATGTTCCTCAATCGATTTGCATTTTCAACTACCTCCATCTTATATTGTAGGGCCAGACTGTCTTTCACAAAACATCCCACTACTGTTTGAATGAAGACAAGTGAGATTCCACTGACCCAATACACCTATTCATAGTTGTAAGACCATTTTCATGTTCTCCTAATTCAGTCACCACTTGTAGAGAAAAGTCAGAGACTTGAGAAACATAAGTACTCACTGATGCCTCAGTCCTCTATAACACTCCCCAGATATCGTCCAATCCAATCTTCTTAGCTGACGATACCCCTATGCAAGCCGGGACCAAGCCCAGCAGGGGCTTGGGGACAGGGGCCGAGGCTAACACCCAAATTGCAGGGGTTTGCTTCCTCTTTCTCTCTAGCCGTATCCCTGACCTCCCAGTATAGAACTTCCTTTGTCTGTATTACAGGCACAGCAACCCTGCACAGCTATGGGGATGCTAAAATGCTGGGGCAATGATCCAGGCTATGACCAGGCTGTGGTGAAGGGGACGGTCTGCCCGAGTAATTCCAGGCTTGCAGCAAATGAATGTGATGTGGCTGGAAGCACATGATGATCGATAGGACCACAAGTGATGGCTGCTTCTGATGTTTTTGCTGCTTGCCGTTCTTCCCTTTCCTTTTAGGAACCATAAGGAAACTTAAAATGAAGAAATTGTGCGGAGGAAAGGAGAGTGTCTCAATACGCGTCTGATCAGGATGCCATCTTGAATCCACAAAGGGGGTCATTCCAATTTGCAAATAGTGGGAAAGGACATCGGACATCCAATCCCTGCTATTCATAGGGAGCGAATTCCAAAATCCAGGCTCCCTACACGTACAGCAGCATTGTGCTGGGAGCTCTGAACGGGGACGGGAGAGGGAGGGTCAGAGGAGGAGTGTGGGCAGAGTAGAGGCAGGCACACAATCCCAGATGTACAAGGCCTAATCAGGTCACAGCCCTGTACATCCAGAGAGGCAAGGTTGGATGGGGAACTTATTCCACCTCGGAGATGGAATAAGTCTCCCTGACGTTGGCAGCCAGCGCTGAAGGACCCCCCTACCAGGTGAGCAGAGGCAGGAGGATCCCCACCGCCTGGCCCTGGCAGGCCCCTGCAGGGGTAGGGCGGTGGGGAAAAGCAAATTTATGGGCTTGCAGAGCTTCAGGGCTCCTGTTGGGCATCCCGGTGCCATGGCGATGGGATGCCACGGCACTGGGGCTCCAATAAGAGCATTGGCTAGGCTAACCGAGGATCCCACTAGATGTACAGTGCGGCTGAATTGGGGCCCATCCGGCCTGTCCAAGTGCCCTGATTCTGCACATGTCTAGCTCCCACGGGTGCAGAGTTAGATGCAAATCCGGTCCATCCAGATTTTGGACGTCCAGAAGGACCGGACATCCCCCGATCGGAATTGGCCTCTTAGTGTTTTAAGTAATATTCAAGCTAGTGATGGTTAAATCTAGACTGCATAACAAGAACAGATTTATCCGGGTGGGTCCTCATTAGTAAAAGGATATCCAGTTATATTTGAAACACTATCAGACAAGCAACTTTACTGTTGCAGCACCCATACCGAACCTTGAAATTGATTGGTGGACCTTATTATAGAGGAAGAGGGATCTAAGAATCAGTAAGGAGTTTGGTTACTAAGGAAGGCTTTCTTGTAATAGCCGATATCAGTCTGCACCTGGTGTTCTATATCTGACGTCATAGAGGATTAATGACCTGATTTAGGGACAGTAAAGATTGGAGGATTAAATACAGGTGAACATTGTCTGAGAGAAACAGCCTGAGGAAGAGCCAAAAGGACACAGAGGCTTGAAACACAGTGTTGTGTAACGTATTTTTTCCAGAATGCATCAATAATATCATATATTGCATTATCTCAGAGTGAATTTTCAATATTGCCCTTTTCAAGAATCTCAACATATGGAACTTTATGAAGAGTAACGTGAAAGACCGCCAAACAACTCTTGTTAGGACCACACCTAGGACATTAGATGTTTTCAAGTCTCATACATGATTACTATAGCTCAGGAGTGTGGCTGCCTGCTCCATAAAAACTCTGTATGTAATTACCAAGAAGAGGACGTTTTGCAGTTCCGCATAGTTACAACAGTTCAACATTCAGCTAAGTATATCTTGGGGTCCACTTCTTATGTTGTCCCTTTGTGTACTTTTATAAGGCTAGCAAGCCTTTAAAAAAAAAATAGAAAAATGGAAGGTTTTGCCACGAGAAAGGTAATTCTTTCAGGGCAAATCATCCAACAAAAATTGTAGAATGTCTTAGTCATGAGTTCAAGAAGTTTAGTAGGGTCCCTTTTCATTCAGTAATAATCGTGTCCTGGCAATTTCCCAGTTTTATACTATTTCCTTTTTGAATTGGTCTTGTTTGATTTGTTTCTTTTATGGGTCAGATATGTGTGCATATATAGTCCAAAGCCATTTCTCTGGCTACTTCTCTTTTAGGAGATATTGGACATTAAGGGGTTAAACTGCAAGGGTGCCAATAATATTGATCATAACTGTACTTATATGTTAAGCATTTACCCAAGGTAAGCCATAGCAGTCCAGCTATTTTGTTTCCTTGAGAATAATTTTTTTTTTAAACTCTGAGTGACACTAATCTTCATTTTCTCAAAACCACATCAGGAAGGCCTTGGCAAAGGAGTATCCGTTCTGCACAGGTATTTTAGAAAACAGAAACAGTAGGAAAGAAAATCACAGCAAAGATCAATAGGAGGGAAAACAATATTTTATTATCTTTGTGAGTGTGGAAGTGGTGAAAGCTTATTAAAACACAAAGATTTCCTCCTGTCTCTTTCATCAACTGCCAACGTTACATTAAAGTGCCATATGTACTAAGCATTTTTCCCATGGATACAAAATGAGAAAACCTCTTTGTACATCTGGCCTTTAAGTAAGTTAACACCAGAAATTAAAGCTGTTTTAATTTAAAAAAATCTGGCAGATTCCATGCATTTTTGTTTCTTGTTGAACTCAATTATAGTTCAGCTTCCAAAAATGATTCCCACACATGACTGCTGGTTAAACATATACTAGTCTTTTCATTTGACTAGTCCTGTAAACAGGCAAATCGGTCTTTGAAGCATTTTTTGGCCTCACTGCATTTTTATTAATAGAATAATGAACATGTTTACTAAGCTGAGCTAACAGCATGTGCAACTTGTAACTACAGTAGGTCCCATGTTATTCAATGGAGCCTAGTTACAAATAGCGTGTGCTAATATAGAAACAGAGAAAAATGATGACAGAAAAAGACCACATGGCCTAACTAGTCTGTCCTTCCATATCAACACTACAACAGTCCCCTTTTTTCCTTTAGAGATCCGCTGTGTTTGCCCCATGCTTCTTTGAATTCAGATACTGTCCTCATCTCTACCACTTCCACTGGTACACTATTCCATGGATCCAGCACTCTTTCCATAATGCAATATTTCCGCATATCACTCCTGAATCTATCCCCTTTCACCCTCATCCCATGTCCTCTCATAGCAGAACTTGCTTTCAATCGAAAGAGGCTCTCCCCTGTGCATTTATGCCATGGAGGTATTTAAACGTCTCAATCATATCACCTCTATCCCGCCTTTCCTCTAACCATTAACCCAGCTTAGTAAACATGCCCCTAACTGTTTCTATAGACAACTTGGGATGATATTATTAGATTGGTTAGGTTTCCCATTACTCATCCCCATTTCTATTTATTTTTCCTTAGAAATCTGAATGAATATTGACATGCTAACAATATTTACGACCAAATAGGGGTGTCTTGTTAACATTGTGATTTCATACTGCAGTGCGGAAAATTAGTATGTCACAGCATGCAGTTTCTGGACACCGCAGACAAGATATGGAAATAATTTGAAAGCAGTATCAAACCAGGTAAATTTCAGCTTTATTCAAGCTTGACAGAATGTCTGAATTGTTCCCAAATCTTTTGGGTTAATTCATCATATTCTCAAATAATCTGGGTAAAATTCACTGCAGACATATTTCCCCACCACAACATTCTCATGCTTATGGATGCCACCAAAACTTTTTTTCTTCCCATTCCCAACCCCTAATGATGCAACCAAATCCATTCTCCCTCCTACTCTCTTCTGTCCATACTCCTATTGACACCAGAGACACCATTCCTCACACCTCAGTAAAGGCAGTAAGAAAGCATGAAGTCCCATTTTGCATCGAACATTAAGATAGAAATTGGACCATCAAAGTCAGGATACCCACAATTCTGCCATAGTTTACAAATGGTTCTGCTGAACATAGAGCTTTTTGTAAAATATCTATAAGAACACCAGCAAACGCACATGTATTTCCAAGCGCATACAGCAGGAGCAGTGATTTTACAGATGATGTTGTTGTTAAATGCCGTCAAGTCAGTGTCGACTCATAGCAACCCTCTGGATAGTTGTCCTAAATTGTGTTCGATCTTCAGTCAGGCTGCTCATTGTTGACAGACTGACACTCCTAGCTACTGTTATTGTATCAGTCCATCTCATTGCTGGCCTTCCTCTTTTGCGTTGACCTTCTACTTTGGCAAACATGATATCTTTCTTTAATGATCTCTCTCTTCGCATGATGTGTCCAAAGTATGAAAGTCGAAGTCTTGTCATTTGAGCTTCTAAAGAAAGCTTAGGTTTGATCTCGTCTAGTACTGACTGGTTTGTTCTTCGGGCAGTACATGGTATATACAGTATTCATCACCAGCACCATAATTCAAAGGTTTCAATTTTCTTCCTGTCTATCTTTTTCACTGTCCAACTTTCACATCCAAATGATGTTATTGAAAATGCCATGGCTTGAACAAGTCGAATCTTTGTATGGAGAGAGACATCTCTACTCTTGAGAATCTTGTCTAGGCCCTTCATAGCCTGCCAAGAGCAATGCGTCATCGGATTTCTTGACTGCTTGTTGCTTCTTTATTGATAGTTGATCCAAGTAGGTTAAAGTTGTCAACTATTTCAATTTCTTCTCCATCAATGATGAACTTATTCATTCCATTTGTCAGGATCTTTGTCTTCGTAACATTAAGTTGTAGACTCATTTTAAGACTATATTCCTTGATCTTGAGAAGCAAATGTTTCAAATCATCTTCACTTTCAGCCAGTAATGTGGTATCAGCATAGCGAAGGTTGTTGATGAGTCTTCCACCGATCTTCACACCTCTGTTGTCTTCATACAGTCCTCCTTCTCTGATGATTTGTTCTGCATATAAATTAAAGAGGTAGGGGAAAAGTATGCAGTCTTGTCATACACCTTTGCTGATTTTAAACTATTCTGTTTCTCCTAGTTCCGTTCAAACTGTTGCTACTTGATCGGTGTAAAGATTGTGCAAGAGAATGATTAGGTATTCTGGTAGACCCATGCTTCTTAATGTGGCCCAGATTTTCGCATGGTTTATACAGTCAAAAGCTTTGCAGTAGTCAATAAAACACATATATATATCCTATTGGTATTCTTTTGTCTTTTCAAGGGTCCATCTCACATCCGCGATAATGTCTCTCGTTCCTATCTCTTTCCTGAACCCTGTTTGCACTTCAGGCAGTTCTCGTTCCAGGTATGGTTGTAGTCTCTGCTGAATGATCTTAAGTAGAATCTTGCTGGATTAGAGCGATTGTGCGATAATTTCCATAGTCAGTCAGGTCACCTTTCTTCAGTATTGGTATAAACACAGATCTTTTCCAGTCAGTTGGCCATGAATTTGTCTTCCAAATTTCCTGGCAGAGCCTTGTAAGTAGGGTAACAGCTTCATTTGATTGCTGTAATAACTCAATAGGAATGCCATCAATGCCTGGTGCTTTGTTCTTTGATAAGGTTTTCAGTCCTTCTTTGACTTCTTCTTTCATCACCAATGGTTCCTGATCATAAGGTATAGGTTGAAACGGTTGTTAGTCCACTTGATCTTTATGATATAATGATTTTGTATATTCTTTCCACCTTTTCTTGATCTTCTCAGCATCATTCAACATAGATCCTTGAGTATCTTGTAGCATTCCCATTCAAGGCTGGAATTTTTTCTTTAACTCTCATAGCTTTAGAAAAGCTTATCTTGTTCTTCCTTTAATAGCTTCTGATTCTATTTCCTTGCATGTATCATTGTAGTACTTCTTCTTGTATTGTTTTGCTGCATGTTGCAAATCTCTTTTGAGTTCTGCAATTGCCTCTCTTTCTCCTCTGACTGTAGCTTCTCTACGTTTCTGGACAATTTTCAGAGTTTCCTCAGTCATCCATTTTGGCCATTTTTGCTTTTTCACCTTATGTAGAGACTTATCGCTTTCTTCCAATACAACCTTCTTGATGTCATCCCATAACTCTTCTGGAACCCTGTCATTTGTATCTAAAGCAGCAAATCAATTTCTCAGGCAGTCTTTAAATTCCAGTGGTGTATTCTCATGGTCATATTTTGCTACATTCATTAATGACTTGCTCTTTTTCAACTTTAGCTTGAGTGTGCATACTAGTAGTTGGTGATCTGTACCACAGTCAGCTCCAGGTTTTGTCTTTGTTGATATCGAGATTTTCCATCGTTGTCTTCCACAGATGTAGTCAATTTAATTTCTGTACAATCCATTGGGTGAAGTCCACTTGTACAGTCACCACTTGTGTTGCTGGAAGAAGGTGTTTGAGATGAATAGATCATTGGTCTTGCAGAATTCTATCAGTCTTTATTCAACTACGTTTCTGTTGCCAAATCCATATTTTCCAACCACTTTGCCTTCTTCTTTGTTGCCAACTTTTGCGTTCCGGAAACCCATGACTATCAGGATATCCTGTTTGCATGTTCTGTCAATTTCAGCTTGTTCATAGAACTCATCAACGTCTTCCTCTTCTGCAGTTGTTGTTTGGGCATATACCTGAATTATAGTTGTGTTGATGGGCTTTCCTCGTAGACAAATAGAAATTAATCATTCACTGTCTGCATTGTATTTCATTACAGTTCTTGCAAATTTCTACTTAACTATAAATGCAAAACCATTTCTTCTTTGTCTTTTATTTCCAACATAGTAAACCATATGATCATTGGATCCAAAGTGCCCAAAGCCGGTCCATTTCAGTTCACTGACATCCAACAGATCGAGTTGTACACATTCCATTTCATTCTTGACCACCTCCAACTTCCCTTGGCTCATGCTTCATATGTTCCATGTCCCAATATATAAAATATCTTTGCAACCTCTAACCCTCTTTTCATGCACAGCTACTTCAGCAGATCCAACCACATCATAAATGCTGGCTTTACTCTGGGAAGTCTTCAGTTCATCCTTAGTAGCCATTTGAGTGCTTCCAACCTGGGGGTCTCATCTTCCAGCACTATAGTGCAATTTGTTTTGTGACTATCCATTGCATTTTCGAGGCAAGATACAGAAGTAGATTTGTCAAGCCTTTCTTCCACGCAGTTAATTCCAGTGTTGCATTTGTTACAGAAATATGATCCTCTGCTTACAACACCGTCCCATTCTGCTGCTGCCAAGAGAGGTGGTTTGTCTTAGTCTGGCATCTCAGCTGAGACCTGACTATCTTGGAAGACCCTGATAGTAGCTAAACTACTGATAACTTAGCTCTCAGCATCACTGATGCACACAAGCCCTCACAGCATGACAAACTGCAAACCCAGTGAGGGGATTTTGCAGATACATGTGTTAAAACAGAGTGACATCCTTCAGCAGCTTTCATCTGAAAATGCCTTTTAGTTATACATAAGTAATGCCTTACTGGGTCAGATCAAAAGTCCATCGGGCCCATTTTCCAGTTTCCAACAGTAGCCAATCTAGATCACAAATACTTGTCAGGTTCCCAAAAGGTAGATAGCTTCCATGCTGCTTATTCCAGGGGTAAGCATGGGGTTTCCCTGGTCCTCTTTAATAATGGTTTATGGACTTTTCCTAAGTGAACTTGTCCAAAGCTCTTTTAAATCCAGCTATACTAACAGCTTTTACTACATCCTCTGCAGGGCCGGCCCTGGAGTTGATCCAAAGTGTTGGGGACCTAGGCAAACCTCAAGTTCTACACCCCCTCTGGCTGTCAAAATCTATTATTTAGCTTTGAATGGCCTGCTTTTGCTTCCCTCCAGAGGTTACTGCCCTAAGCGACTGCCTAATTTGCCTACTGGTTGGGCTGGCCCTGATCCTCTGGCAATGAATTCCTGAGTTTCATTACACCTTGAGTTAAAAAAAATATTTTCTCTTATTAGTCTTAAATGGGTTACATTGTAGCTTCATTGCGTGTCCCCTAGTTTTTCTACTTTTTGAAGGAGTAAACAACTGATATACGTTTACTATTTCCACTCAACTCATTATTTTATAGATAAGAATATAAGAACATAAGATATGCCATACTAGGTCAGACCAAGGTCGATCAAGCCCAGTATCCTGTTTCCAACAGTGGCCAATCTAGGTCATATGTACCTAGCAGTTTTCCCAAAAGATAAGAACATAAGATAACATAAGATCTCCCCTTGTCTGTCTTTTTTCCAAGCTGAAGGGCCTAGCCTTTTAAGCTTTTCCTCATAGGGGTTACCTTCCATCCCCTTTATCATTTTGGACACTCTTCTCTGTACTTTTTCTAATTCTGCTATGCACACAATATTCAAGATGTGGATGCACCATGGAGCAATATATAGGCATTAAAATATCCTTGGTTTTATTCTCAGTTTCTTTCCTTATGATTCCTAGCATATTATTTACTGTTTTGACCTCCACTGTACACTGAGCAGAAGGTTTCAAGGTATTATCCATGATGATGCCTAGATTCTTTTCCTGGGTGATGATTTCTAATGTGGAATCTTGTAACATGTAACTATAATTTGGGTGGTTCTTCACTAAGAGCACGATTCCATAATGTGCACATTCGGCTGCGGACGCGTCTAAATAAGAAACGGGCCACTTTTATACCGAATTCTGCATCCATGGGTCTAGACGTGCCCATGGGTCTGAAATCGGGGAGATAGATGTGTTCGGCACAGCACATGCCTTGGACATGGGTAAACGTTTTGAACATCCCCAAGCCCACAGTGTTCTGAAAAGTTACATGTTTTGGATCCTGCCTGTCCCCGCAATGTAGCCGTGGATGCCAAGCCCCTTGGGAAAAACATGCATCTCCTAAGCTGCTCATCACAGACAGTAGTTTGCTGATGAACACTAGACATAAATACTAATGAAAAATGACAGCTGCTGCAACCTAGACCATATACCAGTCCCTCTTATGCCCTGACAAGTGCTAGGTAAGCCCAAAGCATCCAATATGATATACAAGAATGTAAATTTGAACCTGTATGTCAGAACATACCTTGCATCAAATGATACGTGGCCTTAGGAACTAGCCCCAGTGATTCCTGCCCTGGTCATCTCTACAAAGGCAATCTGCTGCCTGAGGCGAGGGATGAGGTGGCGTTCCCCACCCCAGAGCAGGGGGGGGGGGGGAGGAGGCTTTCTCAAAATTCCAGTCAGTGGTTGAACCAAACCAAAAAGCTGATTAGATAATATGGAGGAAATGAAAGATGTTTGCAAACCAAGGAATTAAAAGAAAGATTGAGAACCACAGCATTGTTTATAACACCAAGTTATAACTCATGTTTATTTTGTTGTTATAAACTGTGTTATGATTCTTGCTTTTTCTTTTTGAACATATATTTTGAACATATATTTGCCATGTGCGGAGATTCATTGCAGCATTATTTGCATAAATTTAGTATACTTTACTTTAAAATGTATATGCCACCAATCTAAATCCAAACATATACATGCAATTTAGTAAAACAGATGTTACAATAAGCAAACATAATAAAACATTAAATTTGATTAATGAAAAGCCACTTACACAGCCCCCCCAACTCATATTATAAGAGTTCAACTAAGAACTTAACTAAGAATTTAACTAAGTTCTGTTCCATGTAAAACAGCAGTGCCATGCTGTTACGTGTTTTGTTACCTGTAAACCATCTTGAATTGATGAAAGACGGTATATAAAAACTGTTGAATAAATAAATAAAATAAATCCACAGAACCCCCTCCCTCAACAATGGGCGCAGAGCCAAACTTGGACATTCACCCACAGAACTCAATATCTTAAAAAAAAAAAATCTGATTCCGATCATCTCACTAACAACAACAAACATTCTCCAGTACCAGGCATATTGTGAACTAATACAAAACCCTACAACAAAGTCACTGAGGATCTGTAGAGCAAACCTACCATACCATACCAGCTCAACTCCCAAAACTCATCTACCCAAAAAAAGCATAACTGTAAATACTTCAGCGGGCCCTGGAACATCCAAACACCTATTTGAAAAGCTGAAACAATTCAGATTACTACAGTACAGATCCCTTTGTACAAACTCCAAGTTAACAGAACACCTGGCCTTGGCCACAAACGCAGAACACAGACACTCAACAAAGTACAGAATAAGTGACCATAACCTAATAATAAACGTATGTAGATAAAAATTAAACTGCAACAGCAAAAAGTCAGATTCTGTATATAATGCAATCCCAGAGAAATAGAAAGAGATGCATTTCCCTGTACTTTATAAAATATAAAGATAGCACCAAGACTTCATTAAACTGAAAATAAAATTCTCTTCTACCTTTGTTGTCTGACCATTTTATTTTCGATCATGCTGGTCCCAAACTGAGGTTTCTGCTTTCCCCCACCCCCATTGTCTACTTCCTCCCAGGAGCAGCATAAGGTTGATACAGGGCCATGTGCGGAGATTCATTGCAGCATTATTTGCATAAATTTAGTATACTTTACTTTAAAATGTATATGCCACCAATCTAAATCCAAACATATACATGCAATTTAGTAAAACAGATGTTACAATAAACAAACATAATAAAACATTAAATTTGATTAATGAAAAACCACTTACACAGCCCCCCCTCCCAATCAGACCATCATCAATCTGCACATCAGATTTATTTCACTATGACCAAATTATTGATGAGGAGGGAAGATATACAATGAGAAACTAATCTTGGTAGCCATTGATTCAAATGCTGGATTGGATTGTGCTAGAACTGAAAAAGTAGCAGTGAAGCTATCAGTCTACTAAACAAAAATAAACTGTGACATTGCCTTAAAATTTGAAATTTCCTTGAATCTGACCTGACAAAATATTTTAAATTTCTGTCTGGCAGCATAAAGAACACAAATCTCAAAGACCATACATATTCCAGTAACCCTCCTCGCCCCCAACCAACACCTTAAAGTTGAACTTACCAAGAACCCAGAGTACAGAACCCATAGAGCAAATCTACTATTCCATAACAGCACTAACTTCCAAAACCCACACAACATGGAGCATACCCAGAAAGGGCAGCACCACAAATATTGCAGTAGGCCCTAGAACATCCATATTCCTATTCAGAAAAATAAACAAGCTGGATTGCTACAACTGCCTACATAGAAATTCCATGCTAACAGAACATGTAGTCTCATTCATACATGCAGAACAGAGACAGATTTTCACCAAGTAGGGAATATATTAATACAAACTAAAAACAGACATATGTAGTCAAAAAATACTTTTACCCATTACTCTTTAGGTTTACAGGATTTCTTTCCAAAAATTATACTTTACTGCAGAGTGAGGCAAGAGAAAGAACTCTTACACACAGGCATCTGCATTGTCGGCAGAAACTAACATAATGTCTCAGTGCAAGTAGCGCGAGTGCAACTAATGCCACCTCAGTGTGTGGTCTTAGTTTCACCTGCAGCTATTTTGCCACACTGAAATGTGGAAACTGCAGGGGGATTTAACTGCCTCCCTGCAGTTAGTCTATGGCCTTGTATAATCAAACTTTTGAATTAGTTACCAGAGGATGTAGCAAAAGCTGTTAGAGTAGCTGGGTTTAAAAAAGATTTGGGCAAGTTCCTGGAGGAAAGGTCGATAAACTATTATTAAAGAGGACCTGGGAAATCAACTGCTTGCCCCAGGACAAGCATTGCGGAACCTGTGTGCCTTTTTGGGAATCTGTCAGGTATTTTTGATCTGGATTGGCCACTGTTGGAAACAGGATGGTGAAATTAGGTCTTACCTGCTAATTGTCTTTCCTTGAGCTTTCTCCGGGCCAGTCCAGGGAATGTTAGGGGTTGTCAATCCCCTTTAGCAGCTGAGGACTGAAGACTTCAAGTTTTCTTGAGAGCTCAAGCCACTCCCCCTGAGGTCAATGTGCCAGTCTTCTCCTGACAAAGCAGCCAACAATTAAACATCTGAAAACACAAGGTTAACTCGTTAGGAACTGATAAGTTTCCATATTCTCCCGGAACGACTAGTCTATTTTTTTTTTTTTAAACACCACGTCTCTTCAGAAAAGAATTGTAAAAGCCCCAAGTTACGCCAACTGCACGAAACAAGGTAACCGGATATCATTCTCGTGCTTCGGCAGACGTAACAAATATAGAAAGGGTGGGACCCTGGACTGGCCCGGAGAAAGCTCAAGGAAAGACAATTAGCAGGTAAGACCTAATTTCACCTTCCGTATCACTTCTCCGGGCCAGTCCAGGGAACGTTAGGGCAGTACCAAAGCAGTACCTAAACTCGGGAGGGACCCACAAGTCCTGCGATAAGAGCCGAAGCCCCCACCTTCGCATCCTCCCTGGCCTGAACATCCAACCGGTAATGCTTGGCAAACGTGTGCAGAGAAGACCACGTCGCCGCCCTACAGATATCCACCGGAGGAACAAAGGCAAACTCCGCCCAGGACGCCGCCTGAGCCCGAGTGGAATGTGCTTTTAGACCAATAAGAGGCATCTTTCCACATACTTCGTAAGCTGCCCCAATGGCGCACTTCACCCATCGAGCAATCTAGGACTTTGACGCCGCTTGACCCTTCTTTGTACCGGCAAACTGGACAAACAATCTTTCCGTCTTCCGAAAAGGTTTAGTGATCTTAAGGTAAGACTTCAAAACACGGCCAAGATCCAATTTGCGGAGAGCACGGTCCAGCAGCGAATCCGATAGATCGGAAAAAATCGGTAAGGCCACCGATTGATTAACATGAAAAGCGGACACTACTTTAGGCAGAAAGGAAGGCACCGTCCGCAGCAGTACCCTTTCAGGTAAGAATTGAAGATAAGGCTCCTGACAGGACAAGGCCTGCAAATTCGAAATCCTTCTCGCCGAACACAAGGCTACCAGAAAAGCTGTCTTCCAGGAACACTCTCTCAAATGCTCCGAGGAAGCTGACGCAAACGGCGGACGTGTTAATGCCTCCAGAACGACATTTAAGTCCCACAGAGGTACGACACGACGTAACGGAGGACGGATAATCCTAGCCGCCCGAAAAAACCGTTGCACATCGGCGTGTACGGAGAGACGGCGATTCTGCACCGTACCCCTAAAGCACACCAGAGCCGCTAAATGAACCTTAAGCGTATTGAGAGCCAAACCTTTATCTAACCCCTCCTGGAGAAACAAAAGCAATTGAGGCAAGGTAGAAGACAGAGGATGAAAGTCCCGCCATACACACCAATCCTCGAAGAGTCGCCAAACCCGAACATATTTATTTATTTATTTAAAGTTTCTTATATACCGCGCTCTTTAGCATCAGCGCGGTTTACATGGAACAAAACATTCTCAGTACATTTGAAAACACGTATGAGTTACATATAACAGGGCAATAAACTTGGGAAAACAAGGGTAACTATCTACAATAACGATTGAACTATTTACATAAATTCAACTAGCAGAGAGATTTTAGTGAGCAGCGGAACTACAACAAAATTTTAGTTCAAGAAGGTATGTCTTATGGAGTAGTTATGCATATGAGTTTGTCTTATGACATCTTATATTAGGATTACGGTGGCTGGAAGTACTCAGTGAATAGATAATGCTTGATAGCCTTCCTGAACTGCTTTATGTCTCGTATTGCTCTGATATCTGGAGGAAGTTTATTCCAGCATCTAGGCGCATAAGATTTAAATGCTCTGTTGATTGTTGATTGGGACCAATTTGTGGATTCACTGGGAATGACTAGTGTATTTTCAGCGAGTGGTCTCCTGGTTCTTGTCTCGGGAGGTAGACTGATGAGGTCTGAAGTCGTTGCTGGTGATAGATTATTTAAGGCCTTGAATGTGATGAGAAGAGCTTTGTACCTAATTCTACATTCTATAGGGAGCCAGTGAAGGTCCCTAAGGATTGGCGTGATATGGTCTCTCTTAGATGCTCCAACTAGGATACGGGCCGCAGCATTCATTGCTAGTTGCAGGGGGTTAATGGTGTTCTTCGGAAGACCATGTAGTACAATATTCGCATAGTCAAAGTGTGGAGTGACTATTGCTTGGAATATTGAGCGGAAGTCGCTGTATTCTAGCATGGGTCTTAGGTGGCGTAATGTTTTTATCTTGAAGTAAATAGTTTTTACCGTGCTTTTTATGTGATAGGTAAAATCAAGTCATTGATCAAGGATCACACCTAGGTAACGGACTGAATTCTTGATTGGGAGCTCGGCGTCCCGTACCTTGAGGAATGCAGGGGGGGAGAATAGCTTGTTTCTTGTGACAATTAAAACTTCAGTCTTTTTGAAGTTGATTCGCATGTTTTGATCTAAAAGCCAATCTGCTATTGCATTGAAACAGTTGGTTAAGTTGGTGTAATTTGGATTCGTTATATCAATCGGGGTGAAAATAAGCACGTCGTCAGCGTAAATGAGGCAGGAAACATTAAATGATTTGGTGATTTGGCAGATAGGCTGCATATATATATTGCTAGCTACCCCCATAACCATTAAAAACCCTACATATGACTCGCTATCCAAATGCATGGCTGAAACCACCTCCTGGATGGAAACTAACCACCTCAGCATAAACTTCAAAAAAACTGAGGCAATGTTTGTGACAAGATCATCTATGACTGAGAACACCTACCCGGAAATAATCACTATCAACAAAACCTCCATACCTGTCAGAAAACAGGTAAAATACTTAGGAGTAATAATAGACCACACTCTCACCATGTTACCACACATAAAACAAACAGTAAAAACCATTTTCTATAAACTCAAAACAATTCAACACCTAAGGCCACTCCTAGAAACACCAGACTTTAGATCCGTAGTAAGTACACTGATCACCCCTCACTTTGACTATTGCAATAGTCTCCTAATAGGCCTCCCGCAAAAAAGCACCTACCTTCTGCAAAGAGCACAAAACATCTGTGCAAAAGTGATGCTAAAGCTCCCCTAACAGATCACGTAACCCCTATACTGCAAGACCTCCACTGGCTCCCTATAAACAGTAGAATTAAATATAAAATCATCCTAACAACCTATAAACTCATAAACGACATAACCCCCTCACACTTATCCACATTACTGCAATCTCCAACTTCGACAAGGACCCTCAGACAAAACGCGGCCCACTCGCTCATCATACCTAAAACCATCCGCAAAACTAAGAACACCACTAGCTCCAGAGCATTCTCTTTCACTGCCCCTACACTCTGGAACGACCTCCCTATTGAACTTCGCACCATAAGAGACCTCTTCCAATTCAGAAAAGAATTAAGACCAACCTGTTCACTGCACACTTCGAAGTCCCCTACTTCCCCAAAGCTAGCTCCACAACAAACCTGGTCACACATGCACAAACTCCCTTAACCCAAACATATAAACAAAAGCCTACCCCCCCCCCCCCCACTCCCACGCCTCAAAGACGACAAAAAAAAAAAGGAACTAAATTCCAACACCTACACCAATATCTGCCCCACACAACACACACACCACACACTGTAAATATACATTTGTAAAAAGTTTGATGTGTTTGCTTTAATACCTACAAAGTTCTTGCTTTCTGCTTATTGTTTTTCTTTAATATATTACTGTTCAATGTAAATAGTTGATTTCTATTGTTCTATGTACAATGTTCAATGTAAAAAGTTGATTTCTATTGTTCTATGTAAAATGTATACAAACTGTGTACAAGACTGTTAACCTGTTATATGTAAACCGCCCTTGATCTCTGGAAGGGGCGGTATAAAAGAAATAGTTAAATAAATAAATAAATAAATATATATTGAAGAGGAGCGCCGATAGAGAGGAGCCTTGTGGAACCCCTTGTGTTTGGAGGAATGGTTCTGATGTTTTGGAGTCGATGCGAACATGTTGCCAGCGATCTTCGAGGTATGACTTACACCAGTTCCATGCTAGACCTTGTATGCCCTTTTCGTAGAGTCGCGATAGTAGAATCTTATGGTCTACCGAATCAAACGCAGCGGATATATCGAGGAAGATCATTGCGACACCAGATCTTATGTTATTGATCCCACAGATGAGCGAATTGATTAATGAGGTCATGAGAGTCTCGACTCCATGCATTTCCCTAAATCCATGTTGGCACGGATCTAGGGGGGAAGATGTGTCAATATATTGCTGAATTTGGCGTTGTGTCTCTTTCTCCAGAATTTTGGCAAGAAGCGGGATGCTGGAGATTGGACGGTATGATTCTTCCTTCTTAGGGTCGATCTGGTTGTTCTTTAATAGGGGACGTATTGAAGTCTGCTTGAGAGCAACAGGGAAAGTTCCAGTGGAGTAGGAGAGCTTTGCAATTTTGGCTATATATGGACTAAGCTCCGCGCGCATTGATTTGATCCAGTGTGCTGGGCATGGGTCGTTGGCTGCGGTAGTGGTATTCAAGTTGGCAATTAGTTCTTTAATGGTTTTGGGTGATGGAGGTGAGATACTGAGGAGTAGTGTTTGTGACTGCTTGAATTGAGGGGATGCTTGTGATGAATCCGAAATTGTTCTGGTTAGTTTGGATTGGATGTAATTCGCATACTGTTGGGGATGTATGCATTCTTGCTGCTGCGGTGAGGGCTCCTTGGATAGTGATTTAACTAAGTTGAATAGCTCGCGGGGTTTGTTAAGTGAACGACTAAGTAAAGTTGAATGATGTTCCTTCCTTTTGGACCACATTAGTTCACGGTGACTTTTGAGGTGTGCCATGTATTCATCGTGGATGATGGTTTCATGAGAGCGTCTCCACTTTCTTTCTAGTCTTCTCAGTTGAAGTAGCGATGTTCTAATATCTGGAGAGAACCAGGGGGCGTTATGCCTTATGCTAGGATCCTTGTTAGGAGCAATCGAATTGTGAGTTGTAGTTAGTTGTGCATGTTGTTGGAGTGTATCATTCCAGTTGTCAACCATTTTATTGACGTCAGTCGTTGAAATTGATAACTTAGAGCTTGTGCATTGAAAACTTATGCCAGCGAAGTCCCTGGTCTCTTAGACCGAAGTAAGGTGGCCACCACGGAACTCTCGTAACCTCTGCGTCTTAATCGAGCCCTTTCAAGAGCCAAGCCGTAAGCAAGAAGCGATCCACCTGCGGCATGAGAACTGGACCCTGACTCAATAGATTGACTCGGACCGGAAGCCGCCAAGGCGAATCTATCAACAGCCAAACTAGATCGGCATACCAAGGACGACGAGGCCAATCCGGCGCAATCAGAATCACTGTACTGCGGTGTCCCGCTATACGCTGAATAATCCGACTCAACATCGGCTATGGAGGAAAAACGTACAAGAGGGAGTCCACAGGCCAAGGCTGAACTAGAGCATCCAGTCCTTCCGACATGCGCTCCCTCCGTCTGCTGAAAAATCAAGTCGCCTTTGTATTGCCGAAAGTAGCCATTAGATCCATAATCAGCTGACCCCAACGCACCGTCAGCTCGTGAAAAACCGCCACGTTCAGCTCCCACTCCCCGGGATCGAGAACATTGCGACTAAGATAATCGGCTTGCACGTTGTCCTTGCCCGCCACGTGCGCCACCGATAATGCCAGGAGATGGCTCTCTGCCCAAGTCATCAACTCCTGGCATTCGTCGAGCAGAGGCATACTCATGGTACCCCCCTGCCGATTGATATAGGCAACTGTCACCGCATTGTCGGAAAAAATCCGCACTGCTGTCCCCTTGAGGAAGCTTTCAAAACGCTGAAGGGCGAGCCGAGCTGCGCAGAGTTCTAGAAGATTAATCGACCACGGGCTCTCCTCCGTGGACCAACACCCTTGAGCCACCTGCGACCGACAATGAGCTCCCCAGCCTGCGAGACTGGCGTCCGTGGTTACTAACACCCATGTTGGCTCCTGCAAGGGTACCCCTGCTCTCAGATGCGTGGGGTCTAACCACCATTCCAGACTTTGACATACCAGCTCCGGACAGACGAGTCTCTGCGAAAGAGGGTGAAGCTGCGGAGACCATCTGGAAAGCAACGCCTGCTGCAGGGGCCGCATATGAGCCTTGGACCACGGCACCAGATCCAAGGCTGCCGCCATGGACCCCAAGAGCTGCAAATAGGTCCACGCCGACGGAGCGGACACCTGCAAAAACACTCGCACCTGCTCCAAAATCTTGTGCACCCTGATCTCGGGCAAAAAGACCGCACCCCAAGCCGTGTCGTAGAAGGCTCCGAGATAGGTCAGTTGTGTCACTGGCTGCAAGTGACTTTTGGTTTGGTTGATGACCCAACCTAGTTGTTCTAGAAGCTGAACCACTCGAGCAGTCGCCGTCACTGAGGCTTATCGAGAATCTGCCCTGATTAGCCAATCGTCAAGATATGGATGAACCCGGATTCCGTTCTTCCGCAGAGCCGCTGCCACTACCACCATCAGTTTCGTGAAGGTCCGTGGGGCCGTGGCTAGACCGAACGGCAAAGCTCGAAACTGGAAATGACCCATAGGAAGGGCAAATCGTAAAAACTGCTGATGAGCCGGTCTGATGGGAATGTGCAGATACGCTTCCGTGAGATCTATGGACGATAGAAACTCTCCCGGCCGAACCGCCCGAATAACTGTACGTAACATTTCCATGCGAAAATGTGGAACTCGCAAGGCGCGGTTTACGTATTTGAGATCCAGCACGGGCCGAAAAGAACCTTCCTTCTTGGGAACCACGAAATAAATCGAGTATCGACCGCAGCCGTATTGGTCGCGAGGCACTGGAACCACCGCCTGCAGACATAAGAGTCGGGAAAGCGTGTCCGAGATTGCTTGTGACTTCTGACCCGGAGCACAAGGAGACATCACAAAAGCGTCGGTCAAAGTGCAAGCGAAGTCCAGCGCATAACCCTTCTGAATGACCTCCAGCACCCATCTGTCTGAGGTTATCGCGGTCCAGGCCTGAACAAATCCCTGCAGTCGCCCTCCCACAGGAATCTGCGCCTGGACCAGCAAACCTTCATTGCGGCTTCTTGACCGAGGACTGAGGAGCATTGAAGTAGGATCTACCGTACCCTCTGGCTCCTCAAAAGGACTGCCCGCGAAATCCAGCACGGCCTCTGGAATAGGGAGCAAACCGCGCCCACCTGAATCTGCGAGCATCCCGACCTGATCCGCGTAGCCCCCCAGTTCCTCTAACCGGTCTAGGCTTATCCTCCGGTAAATGGCCCCCTTTGGAGTCCACGAGATCCTTAACAATCTTTTCCAACGCTTCTCCAAAAAGTAACTTACCCTTATAGGGAAGTTTACTAAGGCGCAACTTAGAGGAAACATCCGCTGCCCAGTTACGCAACCACAGAAAAACGCCTGGCTGCCACTAGAGACGCCATGGACTTTGCGGCAATCCGCACCAAATCATAGAAAGCGTCCGCCATGTAAGCTGCTGCGGACTCTAACTTTGCACCTTCTACCACAGAAGCAGACGCCGCATCCGCAGAAGTGTCCCCTTGAATCCACCGGATGGACGCTCTAGAGACATATGCCCCACAAATGGCAGCCTGTAGCGCCAGAGCACTAGAATCAAACGCTTGTTTAAGGAGAATTTCCAATTTCCTATCCTGGAGATCTTTAAGCGCTGCGGCCCCTTCTACGGGAATGGTAGTCTTTTTAGTCACAGCCGACACGATCGCATCCACTTTAGGCATTCGCAATAAATCTTTCTCATCCTGAGGCACGGGGTAAAGGCGAGCTAAGGCACGACTGCCTCTGAGAGTAGCTTCCAGACACTCCCACTCAGACTCAATCATCTGTTTTATCACACGGTGTACCGGAAAACAGCGCTGTTCCGCCTTAAACCCCTGCAACAACGGATCCTCCAACGGCTCCGGAGAAACCGAGGGAAGAAGGAGGTTCAATGCTGATAAGGACTGTGAAATAAGCGCCCGAGCTCTTCTTTGCGAAACACCCGAAAAATATTCGGATCCTCGCCGGGCGCAATTTCACCCTCCTCAAGCTCCTCTGGACCTAGGTCCAAGCCAGCGTCTGAAATAACCTCTCCATCCTCCTGACCCTGGGTTTCAGAGACCAGGAGCCCAAAGGGATCCAAAGGGCCCTGTGTTGCTACTTTTCTTTGAGAAGAACCCTCTCCAGGATCCTCTGCAACTGGAGAACCGGAAGGGACGTCCAACGAGGCAGAAAGTGGCACCGCAGAGCTTTTCTGAGAGGATTTTAGTAAAAAAGCCCTGTGCATTGCCAGAATAAATTCTGGGGAAAAGAAGGCAGAAATCCCTCCCTGAGCCTCAGGCAGGTTCTGCGGTGGCTTCACCACCTCTGAAACATCCTTATTTGACTTAGACTTTCTCTTTCCCGGCCTGTGATGGTCCGCGGGCGAAATGGCCGGCGCACTCAAAATGGCCGCCTTTCCCACCTTTTCCGCGGGCAAAGAGGGCCTCTCTGACTCTGAAGTAAGCTTACCGTCCATCTGCTACCGGTCGCACCGCCGCAGATCACCCCGGGAAAAACTCCTTCTAGCCGCGCCACAGAGCGCTGAAGTAAAGAAAGTGCCTGAGCTCTCAGCCCGATAGCAACGACGCCGCACCGCCAAACACTCCCGAATGCACAAAAGCAAGGCTCACCTGAATCGAGCTGAAGAACGTGGCACCGCTGAGACGCTGACCCGCTGCTAGCGGGAAGCGCGAGGGTGCGGCGGCTTACCGAGGCAGAGGGTAACTGGGGCTCCCAGGACCAATCTACCTAAAAAGAGACGGAGGCGGACAGGAAGGTAGGCTCTACCTTACCCCGCTAATAATTAAAGGTGAACTCGACGTCTCTTATTTAATCCTTTAAACTCTGGCGACTACATTCAGTTCCAGGAAATATAGATCAAGATCAGCCCTGCTAGAGCCAACTTGTTATCTATTTGTGTGGAAATAAAAATAAGAAAGTGATTTGTTCGTGAGGGAGATAGCCAGAATCGATCCTCTTCAGCTGCTGAGGACTGAAAGACTGGCACATTGACCTCAGGGGGAGTGGCTTGAGCTCTCAAGAAAACTTGAAGTCTTCAGTCCTCAGCTGCTAAAGGGGATTGACAACCCCTAACGTTCCCTGGACTGGCCCGGAGAAGCGATATGGAAACTGGGTTTGAGGGATCTTGGTCTGACCAGAGCTTAGAAAACATGCTGCTAAATATGTCAAACAAAAGGGGCTCAACAGCACTCATGCAGCACCTCCCACTTCCACAAAAACAGGAACAATTTGGTGCCCTAACACAGTACTTCCCACCCTCTGAAAAATAAGAGACTTTCTGACCAAGAAGGGCTTGGCAACCTCAACATAACTCCTGAAACTGCGCATTGGACCAGCATGGCATTAATGTAAATATATATTACTCAAAAAAAACCCCAAAGGAAATGCAAGATGCTCACACACCAAGGAACAAAGAAAAAGTGAGAACCGCGGCACAGTTTATAGTATCAAATTATACAATTACAACTCATTTTATTTTGTTATAAACTGTGTTATGGTTCTCACTTTTTCTTTTTTGAATATATATTCTATATGCACAGAAACCTCTCCCTCAACAATGGGTGCAGGGCAGAAGTTTGACATTCACCCACAGACCTCAATATATTAAAAAATATCTGTTTCTGGTCATCTAACAAACATTCTCCAGTAACAGGCATATTGGTAACTTATATAAGACTCTACAAAAGTCACCGAAGATCTACAAGGCCAAATCTACCATACAATACCAGGATAAATGTCTAAAACTCACATATGGGGCCTACCCAGAAAAACGAGCACTATAAATACTGCTGTAATCCCTAGAACATCCATATACCTATTTGAAAAGCTGAACAAGTCAAATTACTACAGTACAGTATAGATCCCTATGCACAAACTCCATGTTAACAGAACACATGGCCTCAGTCACATACTCAGAACACAGACCCTCGCCAAGTACAGAATAAGTGACTACAACCTAAAGTAAAAGTAAAAATAAAAATATGTAGACAAAAATTAAGCTGAATGCCCAAGAAGCCAGACTCCACATGAAGTACAACATCAGATAAGTAAGAGATGCAGTTCCCTAGAAAGATCGCGCAATCACTAAATTGAAAATAAAATTATTTTTTCTACCTTTGATCATTTTATTCTCTGATTGTGCAGTCCTGATTTGAGGCTTCTGCTTTCCTGTCTTTTCTTAGCTCTTTTTCTATAGTCTATAGTCCATCTGCCATTTCTTGTCTCTTGTTTTCTTCACTTCCTTCCATCAACCTATTTCCAGTCCCAGTAACCCTCCCCAGTATCAGCCCCCTTTTCTATTCCTCCCCTTCCAATTTCAACCCTCTTGCATTCCCAGGACTTCCACTGTTGTCCATTCCCTTCCAGTCCTCCTCTTTCCCCACTGTCCAGCCCCTTCTAGTCCAAATACCATCCCAGTGCCAGTGCCCCCTCCCTTCCAGCCTCTACCCTCATTACCCAGCCATCTACCAGTCCCATCCTCAAGGATCAGCTCCCTTCCAGTCCCCCTCCAGTCCCATCCCCAGGTGTCAGCTCCCTTCTATTCCTCTCATCCCTTCCCTAGTATCATCACCCTTCCAATCCTCCTCCAGTACCATCTGCAGGTATCAGCCTCTTTCCAGCTCTCTCCTCCTCTCCTATGTCAGCCCCCTTCCAGCTCCCACCTTCCCCTGTGTCAGCTCCCTTCCAGCCCCCTTTCTCCCCATGTCAGCCCCCTTCCAGCCCCCATCTTCCTCTTTGTCAGCTCCCTTCCAGCTCCCACCATCCCCCATGTCAGCTCCCTTGCAGACCCCACCTTCCCTTGTCATTTCCCTTCCAGCCCCCTCCTCCCCCACTGTCAGCCCCCTCCTCCCCAGTGTCAGCCCAGTTGCAGACACCATCTTCCCTCATGTCAATTCCCTGCCAGCCTCCTCCTCCCCCTCCATATCAGCCCACTACCAGTCCCCACCTTCCCCTGTGTTAGTTCCCCTGCAGACTCACCTTCTCCTTTCTATGGCAGCCATGGCTCCTGCCTCTTAGAGAACCACGGCTGTGCTAGTGATAGTCAGTTTAAATAAAAGTGAAAATGGTGTGGAGCCTTCCCACCTCTGTGAAGGAACTGTGCAGCTGCGTCCCGCCCCCAAATGATGCAGCTGCACGGTTGCTTCGCATAGGCGGGAAGGCTCCGCACCAGTTTGGCTTTTTGTTTAAACTGATATCGCTAGCACAGCCACAGTTCTCTAAGAGGCATGAGCCGCAGCTGCCATAGAAAGGAGAGGACGAGTCTGCCACTGCCAAGAAGCTGACTCAGCAGTGGCAGCAACTTCTGCGCTTGTTTTTTTTTTGTTGTTGTTGTTGTTTTAACTTTTGAAGGCAAAGTGAGACGGCTGTTTTGGGGGCATTTTTTGCTGCCCTCAAACCTTTGCCGCTTGAGGCAGCCGCCTCACTTCACCTCATTATAGAATCGCCCCTGAATATACCCTAAGCTGCTAGGGATGGACCATCACCAAGTGTACAAAACCCCAAACTAACCTTGCAGATCCCCAAAGGATGCATAATATTCCTGAGCAACAAATGTATACCTTTTTTGTACCTATGGCCTATAAGTCCACGCATTGTGCCGCTCTACACTACCATTCCCCTCTTATCTCTCCCTGCACCCCTCTCTGGGAACTCTGCTCTTGTGTCGGATTGCTTCAATCTCTGCCCTTCTCTTCTACTGCCAAATCCGGATTTCACTCCTTTCTTGCTGCTCCTTATGCCTGGGACAAACTACCTGAGTGTGTACATCAGGCTTCGTCTCTGGCTCCTCTCAAATCCAGGCTGAATGCTCACCTCATCATTGTTGCTGTTGGATCTGATCCACCTAAGTTTCCTTGTGTTTCCTGACCATTCCCCCTGGATGTATCTTGTCCACAACTGCTGTGTTGTCTGTCTTGACTAGATTGTAAGCTCTGCTGAGCAAGGCCATCTTCTACTTGTGTCTGTGCAGCGCTGCGTATGCCTTGTAGCGCTATAGAAATGGTCAGTATTAGTGGTAGTAGTAGGGCCGTCTGGCTATGGCATCTGAGGCCCACCTATCTGGGTATTAGCATTTCTCACAGCAGCTACACCTGTCCAATAGTGGCATATGTCGGTCTGTATACATCCCTATCTGTGGGGAAACCCTGTCTGCCTTCTCACAGTCAGCTTTGTAGCACTGCTCGCCTGGTCAGGGCTATGTGGGCCTGGGAGAGGAGATCCATGTGCCATCACACCAAGTAGCCAGACTCCAGATATATTACCTCTCTCACAGCTCTCATTGATCCAGGAATGGGTAGGAATGTAGGCCGCATGGGACAATCTGCGGAATGTTGACACTACATCAGTCAAGTCTCCCACTGCCTGGCACAGCAGATGTAAACTGCCCTATCACACTGCCAACAATATCTGATCTTATTAGAGTACCCTAATCCAGAAGGAATCAGTATAGGTTTCCTATGGCTAAATGTCTAAAGGGACTCTCAGAATAAGGGCATTCAGCAATGCAAACAGCACTAATACATGCTCAATGTCATCATCATTGGTCCCACAAAATATTCATTATGAGCATGCATTAGTGCTGTTTTCACTGTTGAGTGCCTTTATGCTGAGGGTCCCTTATTATTGACAGCTATATGTTTTGACATTTAGCTATAGTGAACTTTCTCTGAGTTTGACTTCCCAATCACACTGGCAGCTGGTGATGAGATCATCCATATGGTCCAGGCACTAGTCAGGCTTTCATGCCCCCCCTGAATTGTAGATGAGCACATCAGATTCTCCTCATGCATCCCTCACACACACACACACACTCACTTTCTGTTACTAAAACATGATTCTGCCAAAAGGATGCCCTGAACCTACATAACAGCTATGATATCACATAATAGCATTTAGTACCAGGACTACAAATATGATCTCCGTTTCTCACCCAAAAAATAATCCTTTCCCTGCTCATGCCGATACTATCCCTGTATCAGCAGTCCCATTTTTCAGAATAAACACTATTGCTCTTCTTAATATTTCTGAAAGGGTGTTTATTAATGTGTCTATACCTTACAAGATTCCCTCATCTCTGCTCCCTATACCTTAAGACTGCATCTTGTGTTTTTTCCAAACTGCAGTCACACCAGTTCATGACATACTGGTCACAACCATTCTTCAATATGGGCCGCATTTGCAGAGAAGAGCAGAATTTTTTCTAAGTCCTGGCTTTATTTCACGTTTCAGCAGGAATAACGTAGATGTTTCCGGGAAACACTGAATACATGCACGGCCTTTCTTGAATATACTTTCTAAGTTCCCGTGGCTGATCACACCCCCGTTCCACCTCACTGGGCATGTTCTGAGACCCCTGTGCTAGTGTCATAGACGTGCATATCAGCAATGTTTCAGAATACGGTTGGGGAAGTTTTTGGTACATAAACATCCCCGCCGCATGTGCAAACCCCTTATTCGTGTTCTGGAATGACACCCTACATGCATAACTGCACTTGTCCACATTAAACTTCATCTGCTATTTGGATAGCCCGTCTCCCAATTTTTCAAGGTTCTCTTGCACTTTTTCACAATCCTCTTGTGTTTTAACAACTTTGAATAATGCAAATTTGATCACTTCACTCGTTCCCATTTCCAGATCATTTGTGAATATGTTAAAAAACAGCGGGCCCAACACAGACCCCTGGGGTACTCCACTATTGATCTTTCTCCACTAAGAAAATTAGCCATTTAGCCCTACTCTTGGTTTTCCGTCTTTTAATCAGTTACTAATCCACAGCAGTACACTGCCTTCTATCTCGTGACATTTTAATTTCCTTAAGAGTCTCTCATGAGGGACCTTGACAAAGGCTTTCTGAAAATCCAGATACACTATATCAACCGGCTCATCTTTATCTACCTGTTTAATCACAACTTCAAAAAAATATAAGTTTATCTAATAGTTGTAAGACATCTTCCCGATGTATCGATATTTCCTTCAATTCTTCCGCACCTTAAAATACCACTTCAGTCATGGGTAACATCCCTACATCTTCCTCAGTAAAGACCGAAGCAAAGAATTACTGCTTGCTGTAAACTGTCTCATCCATAATTCTTGTTTAACAATACTTATGTTCTTTATTCCTCTGCACCTTTCTGTCCTCTTCTCCTTGGTTGCTGCAGAATCTTCGTTAGCAACAGCCAAAGTACCTCCTTTTCCCGTAACAAACTGCCTCTGGTCAGCAGAAGGCTTTGATCCCGTGGGGCCTGTCTAGCCCCCACGGGATCAGAATCGCAACTAGACTTGAATGTGTAGGCCGGGACCCGATTTACATTGGCCCGCATGTACAGGCCTCTGCCGGCTGTCTCCTTTTCTCGCAGCTTGACCCCTGATCTGTCTTCCCATGGACAGGTTCCGGCTGCGGGGAATCCCCTGCACCCACGCCACCTTTCTCCCGTGGCCGGAGCTCCCATCCCCCAACGTCTAGGGAGACTTATTCCACCTTCACAGTGGAAAAAGTCCCCTGTCCAGTCTGCCGGCCCCGGATGTAAAGGATCAACATCAGAATCGGTCCTGTACATCCGGGGCTGTGGACTGTCCCGCCCTAGCTCCGCCTCTTCACTGCCCCTTCCCCTCCTCATTTAGCCTTCCCTTACACCTTGTTTGTATGGGGAGGATAGCCTGGGACAAAGAGGGGGCCAAATAGCAGAGATGGACATCCCAATGGGACGTCCATCCCTGCTATTCGTGACTCAGAATGATCCCTACGTTATGCCCCCCACTTCCAAAATTTTGATAATTAAACTAAACAATCATAATCATCCCCAATACCACTGCTCCCATCCTCTTTTTACATTTTAAACTTTACAATGTATGTCTGTGTATGCACACTCTCTGCAGATAAAAGAATGTGCTGATGACTTTTTTGTGACTGTCAGGATCAATGGCTTTGTTTATCTGCAGCTGCAGTAACTGCCACCCTAGACAAACTCCTAGTCTCGCCTAACCTCATTTTTGCAGTGGCTTTTCCCTGTCTACCAGAGAATGCACTTTGCACTTTACATTCTGTAAGCAGCTAGTTGCTGGATTCACAGTAAGCTCTGCCCTCACCAATGTCGTCATTGTCGGCCCTATGAAGCTCTACAAATTGCCTTCCAGTGCGGAGTGCTGGTGCCCCAGAGTCCCTCCACGCAACTGAAGTGTGAAAGGGTGGGAAACTGCTGCTTGTTTAGTATGATATCTGGGTTTTTCATTGTTATTTGGTTTCTCTTTGGGGTTTTGGTGGGGAGAGGGCATTGTAGGTAAAGCTATTGCTGTGAAAGATAGAGGTATAATGCATGATTTTAATTCTTCTAGTTGTGTTTCCGCCCAGACCTCCTTGGTGGAAGCTGAAGAATTTATTCCCACAATTATTGGGAGGTGAGAGGAAGGTCAAGGTGGGAAGGTGGGTGGAATGAGGATGGATTTGGGGTTACATGTACTGTGGGAAGTTCCACGGTAAATATGGGAACGGAATGGATTGTTTTATTAATAGGAGAAAGAGAAAGGGAGGGGTATTTCAAATGGATATAGGGGGGTGCTAGGAAACAGGTGGCTCTGTTAAATGCTCGCACTTTTCAAAATTAAACAAAGCTTTTAAGTTAGTATATCTTAGATGGAGGGTATATTTTATGGAAACAGTTAAAAGTGGGTGATTCGGTGGTAGAGAAGAAATTGTTATTTGGAATATTATTGGATTGAGATTTGTAGAGAGGGTAAGGGTGGATTGGAGTGGGGAAGCTGTAGCACATCTTGACTTGGTTCGTGTTCCAGTGAGATCTTTAAAGGGGGCAGAGTGTTTGTTGGTATGATGAGGGGGGAGTAGGGCTTTTTAATTTATAAGACCCCTGATGCATCTTTATTATTAGTGGAGAAATTGTTACTTTTGGTGGGTGAGATTCTCTTGAAGTTTGCTTTTTTGGTAGTATTGGGTGATTTTAATGTGCATTATGGGAACCCAGTAATTGCATTTGATCAATGTTTTGTGTTTGGGATGCAGTATTTGGGTTTTTCAATGTGTTGCTGTGCCTATTCATGAGGGTGGCCTTTGCTTGGATTTGATATTTGGTAAGGTTGGGATGGCTTGATTTTCCCCATCGTGGTACCTCCTTTAATGAACATGTGACCTGTACAATAAGAAAATGAGTGGAAGTGACAGTGGAAATGGTAAGAGCTGCCTTGGATAGTTGCGCCAATTGGGACTTGGCCCTAGAGGGTTAGTGAGTGAACAGAATCAGAGTTGGAGTAAGGCATATGATCAGTTGGCACCTCCTGAAGAGGTTTATGTGCCTCTGGACCAGAAGAGGGCCCCCTGGTATATAACGGAGCTGCACGAAATTAAGCAGGAATGAACATATCTTGAAAAAATATGGAGTACTTCTCAATTGATTGGTGATTGGATGTCTTTGAAGGCCAAAGCCACCATTTATAGAACAAAAGTGAGGCTGGATATTATGAAACACAAAATGTGGGATGATTTAAATGAACCATACACACTACTTCAAGTGGTTCATATGTTTTCTTCTACTCAGTCAAAGTTGGTTGCTCTAACTTTGACTTATGATGGCTTTGCCTTCTATTTTCAGGAGAAACTGAGAGACTAGAATTGGGGAGAAAGAAGATGCTGTTTGGAGGAACGCTTAAAGAGATTTAGTTGGTTTAATATCAGAGCAAGTTATAGAGTGCAATCGGTGAGAGTTTTTGGTGCTGACTTTGAAGAGGATGGAAGAAATTGTTTGTCAACTACGTCATAGCAGATGTTTGTTGGGTCCCTACCTGCTCCATCTGAGCTACTAAACATCCCCATGCTAGTTGGCTAATGTTGGGGTATTCTGAGGCACAACAGGGGTGGCACCTGAGGATAACCACTTGCCAGCTGATTATCCTAAACCAGCTAAAATTAGGCACTTTAAAGGCTGTCCTAACTTTAGCCGGTTTAGCTAACCAACCAGCAGCTGCATATTGCCACTGATTGATTAGCTAAATCGCTATCCGGCCAAACCAGATAGTCAATGGTAGTCACTGGATATGACCCCGACACTGAATATCTGGTTTTAATTTAAAGTGGCGACAGCCAAACACTTTAACACTGCTGGCTGCCACTGCTGAATATTGCCCCCATGTTCTTAATCCAGCTACACTGTTGTTTGGTAGACTTTCGAATCCTTCACATAGAGCCAGGCCCCTGATAAAATAAGGATGTCTTGGCTTTCTTTTCACATCACAATTTCTGAGTCTCTTCAGTAGTGCATTGGAAAGGTTATTAAGAAAACCTTCTTCCCATTACACATATGCTTGTGCCAAAATATGACTCCCTAGTTATTGAATACAGCGGTCATTTTGTGGCTTGGAGAGACAAATTATGGCTTTCTTTGAGGCCATATATTGCACAAAATTTATTCCTGTAGCAACTGGCAGGTGTTACTGTAGATTGATTCATGAGAGGCTGTAGTCTCAAAAGTTGTGAACACTCCACTTTTCAATATTCTCAACCCCAACAGACAAATAGTAGGAGCCTCTCATTTTAGAGAAAGCAAAAAATAATTATTGGATAATAGTGGGGTAGGTATGTTGGAAAAACTAGGAATTTGGTTCTCCTTTTCTCATTGTTTATGGTCTTGCCCTCATATTTTCATTTTGGCAGGCTAAGAGTTTAGACTTAACTCCAGCATTCTTGTCCAGCTGTGGTCACAGCTGCAGGGATTCCATCATTCTTGGCTATCCCTAGAGATCATAAAGCTGCTATTAAAGTGAATAAACAACATGGTAGCTTGTAAATATATGTTTACAGTCAAAGCTTTTATCCAATCCTTTTTGCCCATTAAATCTCTAGAGCAAATTCCTATGGAGATACTTATCTAAGGGAGGAAGTGCTTCTATCTCATGGAAGCTCTCTCACTCTTAAGAAATTTTAGCAATTTTTCCTGGTTTATATTAAGATAAATCCTTTTGTCGGTTTGCATGAGTTTAAGCTCCTTCCTGTTTAGTCTTACATCAAAGCCTTTTGAAGAAGCCAATACCATGTAAGCTTGGGATAGTTAGTTCTGTGACATGATGCGTAAAACTAAGTTTTTTTATTGAACTGTCTGTTGTTGTTAAGTGCCGTCGAGTCGGAGTCGACTCATGGCGACCCTCTGGATAGCTATCCTAAATTGTGTTCGGTCTTCAGTCAGGCGGCTCATTGTTGACAGACTGGTACCCGTAGCTGCTGTTATTGTATCGATCCATCTCATTGCTGGCCTTCCTCTTTTGCGTTGACCTTCTATCTTGCCAAGCATAATGTCTTTCTCTAATGATTTCTCTCTTCGCATGATGTGTCCAAAGTATGAAAGTCGAAGTCTTGTCATCTGAGCTTCTAAAGAAAGCTTACGTTTGATCTCCTCTAGTACAGACTGGTTTGTTCTTCGGGCAGTCCATGGTATACACAGTATTCGCCGCCAACACCATAATTCAAAGGCATCAATTTTCTTCCTATCTGTCTTTTTCACTGTCCAGCTTTCACATCCATATGATGTTATTGACAATACCATGGCTTGAACAAGTCGAATCTTTGTATGGAGAGAGACATCTCTGCTCTTGAGAATCTTATCTAGGTCTTTCATAGCCATTCTGCCAAGAGCAATGCGTCGTCTGATTTCTTGACTGCTTGTTGCTTCTTTATTGATAGTTGATCAAAGTAGGTTAAAGTTGTTCACAATTTCAATTTCTTCTCCTCAACGATGAACCTGTTGATTATGCCAGTTGTCATGATCTTTGTCTTCTTTACATTAAGGTGCAGGCCCATTTTGAGACTATGTTCTTTGATTGTGACAAGCAAATGTTTCAGATCATCTTCACTTTCAGCCAGTAATGTGGTATCATCAGCATAGCGAACATAAGAACATAAGAACATAAGATATGCCATACTGGGTCAGACCAAGGTCCATCAAGCCCAGTATTCTGTTTCCAACAGTGGCCAATCTAGGTCATATGTACCTAGCAGTTTCCCCAAGAGACACAAGTTCCACAATGCTTGTACTGGGTCAAGCATTGATATCTTCGGTCACTTCTTAATAATGGTTTATGGACCTTTCCTCCAGGAACTTGTCCAAACCTTTTTTAAACCCAGCTACACTAACAGCTTTTACTACATCCTCCGGTAACAAATTCCAGAGTTTGATTACACGTTGAGTGAAAAAATATTTTCTTTTATTAGTCTTAAATAGTTTACCCTGTAGCTTCATTGCATGTCTCCTAGTCTTTCTATATTCTGATAAGGTAAACAATCGATCTACATTTACCCGTTCCACTCCGTTCATTAATTTATAGACTTCTATCATATCTCCCCTCAGCCGTCTCTTTTCCAGGTTAAAGAGCCCTAACCTTTTTAGCCTTTCTTCATAGGAGTATCCTTCCATCCCCTTTACCATTTTGGTGGCTTTTCTCTGTACCTTTTCTAAAATCGCTATATCCTTTTTAAGATACGGCGACCAGAACTGCACCCAATATTCAAGGTGCAGTCTCACCATGGAACGATATAGAGGCATTATAATATCTTTTGTTTTATTTTCCATTCCTTTCCTTATCATACCTAGCATTCTATTTGCTCTCTTGGCCGCCGCTGCACACTGGGCCGAGGGTTTTAACATGGTATCCACAATGACGCCTAAATCTTTTTCCTGGGTGGTGGTTCCTAATGTGGAACCTTGCATCGTGTAACCATAGTTTGGGTTGTTCTTCCCTAGGTGCATAACCTTGCACTTGTCCACATTAAATTTCATCTGCCATTTTGATGCCCAGTCTTCCAATTTATCAAGATCCTCTTGCAATTTTTCACAATCCTCTTGGGTTTTAACAACTTTAAATAGTTTTGTGTCATCTGCAAATTTGATAACCTCACTCGTTATTCCACTTTCCAGGTCATTTATGAATATGTCAAAAAGCAGCGGACCCAGCACAGATCCCTGGGATACACCACTATTCACCTTTCTCCATTGGGAAAATTGGCCATTTAGCCCTACCCTCTGCTTTCTATCTTTTAACCAGTTCCTGATCCACTACATTGCCTCCTATCCCATGACTCTTTAGTTTTGCCAAAAGTCTCTGATGAGGGACCTTGTCAAAGGCTTTCTGAAAGTCCAGATACACAATATCAACCGACTCACCTTTGTCCACCTGTTTATTCACTCCTTCAAAAAACATAACAGATTAGTAAGACAAGATCTTCCTTGTCTAAAGCCATGTTGGCTGTCTCCCATTAGGTTGTGACTATCTACATGCTGAGTAATTTTATTCTTTATGATGGTTTCTACTATTTTTCCCGGTACTGACGTCAGGCTCACTGGTCTGTAGTTTCCCGGATCACCCCTGGAACCCTTTTTAAAAATTGGTGTTACATTGGCGATCCTCCAATCTTCAGGTATTAGAGATGATTTTAATGATAGTTCACAGATTACTGAAGGTTGTTGATGAGTCTTCCACCAATCTTCACACCTCTGTTGTCTTCATACAATCCTGCTTCTCTGATGATTTGTTCTGCATATAAATTAAACAGGTAGGGGGAAAGTATGCAGCCTTGTCTTACACCTTTGCTTATTTTAAACCATTCTGTTTCTCCTTGTTCCGTTCCAACTGTTGCTTCTTGATCAATGTACAGATTGCGCAAGAGAATGATCAGGTGTTCTGGTATACCCATGCTTCTTAATGTGGTCCAGAGTTTCTCATGGTTTACACAGTCAAAAGCCTTGCTATAGTCGATAAAGCACAAATAGATATCCTTTTGGTATTCTTTAGTCTTTTCAAGGATCCATCTCACATCTGCAATGATGTCTCTCGTTCCTCGCCCTTTCCTGAACCCTGCTTGCACTTCAGGTAGTTCTTGTTCCAGGTATGGTTGTAGCGTCTTTTGAATAATCTTTAGTAGAATCTTGCTGGCATGTGGGATCAGAGCGATTGTGCGATAATTTCCACAGTCAGTTGGATCACCTTTCTTTAGTATTGGTATAAACACAGATCTTTTCCAGTCAGTTGGCCATGATGTTGTCTTCCATATTTCTTGGCAGAGCCTGGTGTTTTGTTCTTTGATAAGGCTTTCAATGCTGCTTCAACTTCTTCTTTCATCACCAATGGTTCCTGATCATAAGGTACAGGTTGAAACGGCTGTTGGTCCACTTGATCTTTATCATATAAAAACTCTGTATATTCCTTCCACCTTTTCTTGATTTTCTCAGCATCATTCAACATAGAACCTTGAGCATCTTGTAACATTCCAATTCATGGCTGGAACTTTTTCTTTAACTCTCGTAGCTTTAGGAAAGCCGATCTTGTTCTTCCTCTAATAGTTTCTGCTTCTATTTCCTTGCAAGTGTCATTGTAGTACTTTTCCTTGTCCTGTCTTGCTGCACGTTGGAAATCTCTGTTGAGTTCTGCGATTCTTTCTTTCTCCTCTGACTTTAGCTTCTCTGCGTTTCTGGGCAATTTTCAGAGTTTCTTCCGTCATCCATTTTGGCCGTTTTTGCTTTTTCACCTTTTGTAGAGACTTCTGGAGCTCTGTCATTTGTATCTAAAGCAGCAAATCGATTTTGCAGGCAGTCTTTAAATTCCAGTGGTATATTCTCAAGGTCATATTTTGCTGCATTCATGAGTGGTTTGCTCTTTTTCAACTTTAGCTTGAGTTTGCATACTAGTAGTTGATGATCTGTACCACAGTCAGCTCCAGGTTTTGTTTTTGTTGACGTTACAGAGCTTTTCCATCGTTGACTTCCACAGATGTAGTCAATTTGATTTTTATACAATCCATTGGGTGAAGTCCATGTGTACAGTCGCCGCTTCTGTTGCTGGAAGAAGGTGTTTGAGATGAATAGATCATTGGTCTTGCAGAATTCTATCAGTCTTTCTCCAGCTTCATTTCTGTTGCCAAGTCCATATTTTCCAACTACTTTGCCTTCTTCTTTGTTGCCAACTTTTGCGTTCCAGTCACCCATGACTATCAGGATATCCTGTTTGCATGTTCTGTCAATTTCAGCTTGTACTTGTTCATAGAACTCTTCAATTTCATTCTCTTCTACAGTTGTTGTTGGGGCATATACTTGAATTATAGTTGTGTTGATAGGCAATCCTCGTAGACGAATAGAGATTAAGCGTTCGCTGACTGCATTGTATTTCATTGCAGTTCTTGCAAGTTTCTTCTTTATTATAAATGCAACACCATTTCTTCTTTGTCTTTCATTTCCAGCATTGTAGACCATGTGATCATCTGATGCAAAGTGCCTGATGCCAGTCCATTTCAGTTCGCTGACACCCAATAGATCAAGTTGTACACGTTCCATTTCATTCTTGACCACCTCCAACATCCCTTGGTTCATGCTTCGTACGTTCCATGTTCCAATGTGTAAGACATCTTTACAGCTTCTGACTCTCATTTCATGCGCAGCTACATCAGCAGTCAGACTTCCCGAGGGCTTTGATCCAACCACATTATAAATGCTGGCTTTACTCTGAAAAGTCTTCAGCTCTTCCACAGTAGCTAGTTGAGTGCCTTCCGACCTGGGGTTCTCATCTTCCAGCACCATAGCACAATTTGTTTTGTTGTAACTATCCATTGGGTTTTCATGGCAAGATACAGAAGTAGATTGCCAGGCCTTTCTTCCGCGCAGTTTAAGTTTGGTGTTGTTGCCGTTGTCACAAAAATGTGATCCTCCGCCGTCAACCCTCTCCCATTCTGCTGCTGCCCAGATGGGTGGTTTGTCTTGGTCTGGCACCTCAGCTGAGACCTGTCCATCTTGGGAGACCCTGCCAGTAGTTAAACTACCGATAGTTTAGCTCTCAGCATCACTGATGCACACAAGCCCTCACAGCACGACAAGCTGCAAACCAAGTGAGAGTTGAACTGTCTACTGGTAGTATATAAAGCTCTGTCAAGCCACCAAAGAATGTACATATGCAAAGCAAAATGAGATTAAGTGGACGCGATAGGGCAGAGACCCTGGAAGAGGCAAGGGTTTATGCAGCTTATTGGACTTGGTAGTTAACTACAGTTAAACAGTATTACAATAAATCCCATTACTTAGCAACTGAGATCTTAGGGCATGGTAGTGGGGAAGCTTAGATAAGCTTTCATTCTGGACGCATACACTGAAGGGAAACTATCTTGACCTCTGTTTGTGTATGTGTTTGCCTTTAAGTCATGCAGCCCTCAACCAGTGAAATAAAGCTGCAGTTGACTGTGACTGGCCAAAAGAGACCTGCATCTGCTTCCAACAAGATTAATGTGGGTATCTGGGATTTCCTGCAGTGAATCTGAAGATCCATGAAAGTTTTACTAGATAATAAAGCACAGTTACTTACCTGTAACAGGTGATCTCTGGGAACAGCAAGAATAAGTCTTCACATATGGGTATCGTCGGTACCGATGGAGCCTGCGCAGGAACGCTCTCCAGCGTCCAAAAGGAAAGCTTTTGGGAGCATCCCACAGCACCTGCGCGCTGCCTTCCCGCTTTTCCTAACCGCCTCTCTCCAGTTCGAGTTTTAAAGCTGAGACAAAAGAGAGAGAGGAAAGGAAAGATAGATAGAGAGATACAACTCCTAGGAGAGGTGGGTTGGTTGTGAAGACTTATTTCTGCTGTTCCCAGAGATCACCTGTTACAGGTAAGTAACTGTGCTATCTCCAGGAACAAGCAGGAATGAGTCTTCACATATGGGGACTCCCCAGCTAGAGATGCCTGGGAGATCACCCAGATTGTGAGTCCCTGGGAAGGGCTCCACCTGCATCCATGGATCTCAGGCATCCAGTCAGGGATGGAGGGTAGGAGTTGATTAGGTATGGAACAGGTGTTTGAGAACAGCCTGACCAAACAAGGCATCCCGGCGGGAGTCCTTGTCCAAGCAGTAATGGGCTGTGAAGGTATGAACCGATGCCCAGGTGGCTGCTCGACAGATTTGGTCGATGGACACAGAGTTAAGATGAGCCATAGAGGCTGCCATGGCCCTCACATTGTGAGCTGTGACATGGCCCTCCAGAGAAAGATTCTTGCTCTGGTAGGCGAAGGAAATACACTGAGCAATCCAATTAGACAGAGTTCTCTTGGAGACTGGAAGTCCTAAATGAGAAGGATCAAAAGCAACAAAAAGTTGAGAGGACTTTCTATGTTGCTGTGTCCTTTGTAAGTAGAAAGCAAGTGCTCTTTTACAATCCAGGGTATGAAGATTCCTCTCTGCACTTGATGCATGAGGTCCTGGAAAAAAGACAGGTAAATACACCTCCTGGTTCAGATGAAAAGGCGAGACCACTTTAGGCATAAAGTGTGGATTAGTTCTGAGGACTACCTTGTCATGAGGGAACCTTGTATAAGGAGGATTAGCCACTAAAGATTGCAACTCACTGATAAGGCGAGCTGAGGTGACTGCAATGAGAAAAATAACCTTCCAGGAAAGGAATTTCAAGGAGGTAGTGGCTAAGGGTTCAAAGGGTGGCTTCATAAGCTGGCCAAGAACCAGATTCAAGTCCCATGCCACTGGAGGTGGTCTAATGGGAGGTTTAGTCAAAAGAAGGCCTCTCATGAATCTTGCTATAAGAGGATGAGAGGAAATAGGTTGTCCATTGAGAGGCTTAAGGGATGCTGCAATAGCACTCAAATTTATTTTATTTATTTATTTAACAAGTTTTGTATCCCGCCTTATCCTTCAATCAAAGCGGTCAGAACAACACAGGTTACACAAAGGTAGGGGAAACATGCATCACATTATCAATACATAACAGTATACATAGGGAAATACAGTACCTGTCCAACATTACATTTAACTACATAAAGCATATCAACAAATAGAACCAACATAGATTGGCTGTTCCTCGGTCCCCCACGGTCCTACGCCTAAGGGCCACGCCAAAGGGCCCTTTGGCGTGGTCCTTAGGCGCGGGCCCGCAAGGCGCGGGTGCGCCGTTGGAAAGGCAGTTGTATAGTCTGTTGCTGCCTTGGTCTGATTGGCAGGTGCAGGGGATGAGGCGGAGCTCCCGCTCGCAGCCCTGATGCCGGCTCTTGCTTCCTCCGTGGCCCTGATCACCGTTGGAATGGCGATTCCACAGACCGTTGCTGCCTTGGTCTGATTGGCAGGTGCAGGGGATGAGGCGGAGCTCCCGCTCGCAGCCCCGATGCCGGCTCTTGCTTCCTCCGTGGCCCTGATCACCGTTGGAATGGCGATTCCACAGACCGTTGCTGCCTTGGTCTGATTGGCAGGTGCAGGGGATGAGGCGGACTCTGATTGAATTTGTTTTAAGGCCTGCATGGGATAAATGCAGCAAATAGTCTAGTAAAGAATTCAAAGGTATTGCAAGAGGGTTGAGACCCTTCTCTGCACACCAAATGGAAAACCTTATCCATTTAAAAGTATATGAACGTCTGGTGGAAGGCTTTCTGGAAGCATGAAGGATATCCTTCACCTGCTGAGAAAGGTGTAAATCTTGAAGGTCTAGGCCTTCAGCAACCAGGCCCTGAGATGAAGAGACTGAGGATTTGGATGCCACAAGGTTCCCTCCTCCTGAGAGAGGAGATCTGGAGCAGACCCCAGGTCTAGGGAGGGAGCTTGAGAGAGATGCAGAAGTAGAGGGTACCACACTTGGCGTGGCCAAAGTGGTGCTATGAGGATCATAGATCCCTTGTCTCTCTGAAGCTTGAACAGAGTTTTGGGGATGAGGGGAATAGGTGGAAAGGCATAGAGGAAGTCTTGCCCCCAATGAAGGAGGAAGGCATCCCTGGCCTGAACTCCCTGGCATGGAATCCTGGAACAGAACCGGGGAGGTTTGGCATTCCACGGATTTGCAAACAGGTCTATGTCTGGGGTACCCCAAATCCGAAAAATCTTGGCTATCTGGTCCCCATGGAGGGACCATTCGTGCGGAAGCAGAACTCGACTGAGTCTGTCTGCCCAAGAATTTTGAACCCCTGGAAGATACACTGCCATGAGATGGATTTGATGCTCTCTGGTGAAGGCCCACAATCTGAGAGCTTCGTTGCAAAGCGACAGAGAGCCAGTCCCTCCCTGCTTGTTCACGTAGAACATGGCTACCTGGTTGTCCGTGTGGATGAGGACTGTCTTGTAGCTGAGCAGGGTGTGGAAGACTCTAAGAGCCAGAAAGATTGCTCTGAGCTCTAAGAGGTTGATATGAAGAGATGTCTCCTGTGGAGACCAGATGCCCTGGGTCGAGAGATCTTGTAGATGAGCCCCCCAACCCTTTGGAGAGGCATCTGTTGTAAGAGTTGCTTGGGGTAACACCTGTTGAAAGGGGGACCCCAGCAACAGATTCTGAGTGGACTTCCACCAGTGGAGGGACCAAAATAGGCGACTGGAGGTTGCTATTTTGTCTGACAGGCAACCTGATGCCTGGGTCCATTGGGTGGATAGGGTCCACTGAGCTGCTCTCATGTGAAGGCGAGCATAGGGAACCACATGCACCGTGGATGCCATGTGGCCTAAAAGTTGCAACATCTCTCGAGCAGTTAAATGGGATTTTAACTGAATCTGGGAGGCTAACTGCACCAAGCGTAGGCAACGGGCCTGGGGAAGATAGGCCCTTGCAGTTGTGGTATCCAGTAAGGCCCCTATGAACTCTAGACTGAGTAGGGGTAAGATGGGATTTTGGAACGGTGATTACCAGTCCCAGATACTGAAGAACACGCCTTGTGCAGGCTAGGGAAGTCTGGGCCTCTGACTGGGATGGAGCTCGGATGAGCCAGTCGTCCAGATATGGGAATACGAATATTCCTAGAGTGCGTAGGAATGCAGCTACTACTGCCATGCATTTTGTGAACACTCTTGGAGCAGAGGCCAGACCGAAAGGAAGCACTTTGTATTGGTAGTGCTTTCCTTGGTAAAGGAACCGAAGGAAACTTCTGTGTGTTGGATGGATGAGAACATGGGTGTACGCATCGTTGAGATCTAGAGAACAAAGCCAGTCTTCTCTGGAGGTACGGAAGGAGAGTTCCGAGAGAAGTCATCTTGAATTTCTCCTTGCAAAGAAACGTGTTCAATTCTCTGAGATCTAATATGGGTCTGTAGCCCCCTGTTTTCTTTGGAATGAGAAAATAGGGGGAGGAGAACCCTGAGCCCTGTTGAAGAAGGGGTACTTCTTCTATTGCCCCTTGGGCAAGAAGGGTAGCAATCTCTTGACCTAGAAGGTTGAGGAGAGATGTTGGAGAATTGAACTGTTTCACCATGGTGTGAGGAGGAAGGTTTAAGAAATGAAGTTTGTACCCTTCCCTTATGATGGAGAGGGTCCACTGCCCTGCTGTGATTTGTTCCCATCTGGGAGCAAAGTGAGCTAACCTTCCTGGGATGGTGAGAGGCTCTGGATTTTCTAGAGCCAGAAAGGCTAAGTTCTCTAGTGGAAAGTCAAAGGCCCTGAGGAGGCTGAGGCTGTTGGGCCGTAGCAGTCCTCGCAGCCTGGGTTTTGGCCTGTTTTGGTTGTTGCTGTCTCTTTGTAGCAAAACGACCTTGAGAAGAGGCCTGACCATAAGAAGAAAATTTCCCTTTCTTTGGGAAAGATCCCTTTTTGAACAACCTCTTTTTAAAAGGAGCAGTAGTAGACTTTGAAAGTCTATCTAAAGCAGAATTTTCAGCATCCATCTGATTGGCCTTTGCTTGCCAATCTTTGCCAAACAGGTTTTCGCCTGTACAGGGAAGGTTACCTAGACCATCCTGTACCCAGGATTCCAAATCAGAGGCTTGCAACCAAGCAACTCTGTGTGCACCTATGGCAATAGCCGAGGCTCTACTGGCCCCCTCAAAAGAGTCAAAGGCTGCACGGTTGGAAAACTTGGATACATCCTGTGCATGTTTAAGCCAGGTGATATATTCTTCTCTCTTATCTTCTGACATAAAAGGAGATAAGGTTTGCAGATGATCTGTAACTTCTTTCAGAAACATCCCCATATAGAGACTGTAGGAGTTGATTCTGGCTACAAGCATACTGGCCTGGAAGATTTTCCTGCCAAAGGCATCTAGGGTTCTGCATTCTCTTCCTGGAGGAGCAGAGGAGTGCATTTTTGTACTCTTGATCTTTTTCATAGCAGACTCTACCACAATGGAGTGGTGAGGAAGCTGAGTCTTATGAAAACCAGGACAAGGAGGAACACGATACATGGTGTCCAACCTTCTGGAATGAGGGGAGGTGGAAAGAGGAGTCTCCCATATGCCCAACATGTGATCATAAAGAATCTCATGTATTGGTAAGGTGGCTGCCTCTTTAGGAGCCTTAGGATATTGAAGGATATCTAATTTTTTGGCTCTAGGTTCAGTTTCAGTTTCAGAGGTCACTGAGATGGACAGGCCTTTGGCCACTTCCCTAATGAAGTCCTGAAAAGACAAATCTTCAGGAGGAGACATTCTCCTTTTTGGAGAAGAGGGTTCCTGAGGAAGGATCCCTGATGCTTCAATCGAGGCCTCTGAAGAATCAGAGTCTTCAGAGGAATCGAAGTATCGACTGTCTGGATGCTCTCGCAGAGCCCAATACGGGTACCGGGAGGTATCGACATCGGGAGTAGTCGGTACTGTGTCGGTACTGATGGGCATCACTGGATAGCGTACCGCTGCCGTTGATGCTGATGTCGATGCAAGCGGTACTGGTATCGGAACCGGAATCGGATCCTGTACCGGAATCGGTACGGGTACCGACAATGGGGTTTGTTGCGGTACCATAGGCGTCGCAGCTTGTATGAATGCCGTGATGGCACGCTGCATGGTCAGGATATTCTGATCCATTGACGCCACCAATGTCTGGATGTCGGTACCGGTGGAGAGCACCGGTACCCCAGAACATTGTAACAGGTGATCGGTCGAGGCTGAGCCATCGATGTCAACCTGTGACCCCATAGGTAGTGCTTTGGAAGCCGGAGCCTCCCGCCGGGGTAATTTTGCTGGTGTGGGTTCCTCAAGAGTAAGCCCGGGGGCATCTCGATACTTGGAGGGAGATGAACTCTTTGAGGACCGGCCAGAATTAAGTTTGGTTACCTGAGATCCATGGGATGAAGAAGAAGCCCTGGAAGACGTCGATGCCACAGAAGCTGCATCGGAGGGAAACAGGACACTGAGCTTGGCTGCCCGATTCTGTAACCCTCTTTTAGACATCATGGAACAGGACTCACAATCCGCAATGGAGTGGTCAGGACCTAAACATTTTAGACACCAGTCATGGGTGTCGGTGACAGAAATAGTGCTACTGCACTTCGTGCACTTTTTAAACCCGGAGGCGGGTTTTTCCATGAGGAAAAATATATCTGTAGGCCTAAGGCCCCAGAAGAAAAAATGCACTGAAGAGAGTAAAAGTTTTTTTTTTAAGAAAGAAAAAAGACCGGTAGTACCGGTCCGGAATCGAGAAGGCAGACACGCGACTAAAGAAAAATAAAAGAAAATAAGAAATTCTTCAGCGGTGACAGGAAACACGACCTGCTGGCTCCGCGGAAAAGAAGAACTGGAGAGAGGCGGTTAGGAAAGGCGGGAAGGCAGCGCGC
This sequence comes from Ichthyophis bannanicus, assembly GCA_033557465.1. Lineage (NCBI taxonomy): Eukaryota > Metazoa > Chordata > Amphibia > Gymnophiona > Ichthyophiidae > Ichthyophis > Ichthyophis bannanicus. The sequence goes on along the minus strand of CM066034.1, from coordinate 533,894,771 downwards.
AGGCGCTGTGGGATGCTTCCAAAAGCTTTCCTTTTGGACGCTGGGGAGCGTTCCCGCGCAGGCTCCGTCGGTACCAACGATACCCATATGTGAAGACTCATTCCTGCTTGTTCCTGGAGATAAGGCAGGTTTGGGTCCTTGTCTGTACTGCTTGCTACCAGACCTCACCATAAGAGGCAATTCAAGTCGGCAGCACTGAAGCCACATCGATAGGGTGATCATACAACGCCATGTGAAAAAGGAGAGACTGTGCCCATCCTGGCTTTACTATAGTGAATGCACGGAGATGTATGCCTGTATATTTACTGTATTTGCCCACCCAGAAGTGTGTTTAGATTGGGGGAGGGTAATAATGTGTATAAGGTATGTTTTCAAATCTACATATGCTATTTTCCCAAGTATTTATTTATTTATTTACATTTCTTTTATACAGCGCTATTCGACATCAGTGCGGTTTACATAAAACATAAAACATACACGTTGCATATAATGAACTGTGCTTACAGGAAACAGGAAATAAAACTTGGTTAACTTGGGGTAACTATTTACATTGGATTTTCATATTTTTCAAGTATGGGTTAAGGAGGGATGGCTATGGTTTTTGGAATGTGTTTGCAGGGTTAAAAATGTTAAATGGCTCTTTCTGGCTATTGATGTGTTTTTCTCTGTTTCTTCCATTTGTATAGTGATGACGATCACATAAAATATAAATTTTAAAAAAAGCCGTGCAAAGAGCAGGTACAAATGCAAGTTTAGAGTAAAACTACTTATGGACTTTGGCTAAGTGTGAACAGTTTGAAAATCATCCCGCCACTCCACCTCCTCTCTCCCCCCCAGAAACCCTATCATTATAATTTGCATATTTTATAAAAAATCTCAGCCATATACAGCTTCAAGATCAGGGCCGATGCTACCCGGTAATTGGGGTAAGTACTGCAGGGGGATGCTGTTCGCTGGACTTGCTGCTCCTGCAGGCATGATCTTCCTGTGTGGGCCAAGATCTGCATCGTGATCGCGGTCCAGACAGGAAGATCGTGCCTGTGGGAGCAGCAAGTCCCGCGGGCAGCAGCACTCTGCAAGGCTGTATTTGCAGCCCAGAAGGGAAGATTGTGCCTACAGGAGCAACAAGTCCCATGAGCAGTAGAGCTCTGCATGCAAGGCCGCAATAACAAGATGATCGTGCCCACGGGAGCAACAAGTCCCACAGGCAGAAGAGCTGCTGACCAGATCGTGCTAGTAGCAGGTCCCGAGGAGGGAAAGCAAGGGCAGTTATTGAGGGTTAGAGAGAGAGGGGCAGAGAAGTTGGATTAAATTTAAAGGGGCAGTGTTGACAGAGAGTTTGGGGAGGGGATGAGACTGCAAAGGGGAAGTGAAAAGGGGAGAGAGTCTGGGAAGGGAAACAGCAGGGGAGGGACAGGAAGGCGGAGGGAAGGTACTGGAGGTACTGAGGATAGAGGTAGTGGTGGGATTCAAATCCTCGTAGGAACTGATTCGATCCATGGTAAGAAGCAGTGGGGTTGCACCGGTGCATGCAAATGGGTTCTTAGCATTTCCCGTGTTTGCCAAACCAGTTCCTACAGGCTGTTTTACCACCAGATCTGCACTGAAGGCTTTCAAAACACCCAACGTTTTTTGGTTGGCATCGGGAGCTTCTCTGATGCCGTGATAGCCCCGATGCCATCCAAATAATGATGGATTTTTGGAAACCTGACAGTGCTGATCTGGTGGTGAAACAGCCTGTAGGAACCGGTTTGGCGAACACGGGAAATGCTAGGAATCGGTTCGCACAAACTGTCTGGATCCTACCACTGGATGGAGGGCTACGAAGACAGATGGAAATACTGGACACAGAGGGGCATAGGGAGATGGAGGGGGAAATGAACATGGAGAGAAAATGTTGGAGGCAGGAGGGGTATCACAGGAAAACAGATGGCAGATGCTGGACATGGGAGGCATTGGGAGATGGAGGGGAATGCTAGATGCAGGGGTGGAATAGGGAAGCAGAAGGGACATGCTAAACACTGGGGCTAGGGAGATGAAGGGGAGATACTTGATATGGGAAGTGGACATAGAGAGAATAGACGGGGACAAGCAAGGAGTGAAGATTTTTGAGATGGAGTGGGGATACTGGACATGGAGGGTTATAGGACGACTATGGGACGATGCTGGACATGGGGTGGAACAGAGGGAAACGGGAGATACAGGACATGGGGTAATAGGGAGAAAAAGGGGAGAAGATTGAAATGGGATAAGAAGGGTGAGAGATAGAGAGATACTGGATATGGGGTTATGAAGGGAGAGGGGGCACACAGAAGGATAGAGAGAGAGAGAGTGGAGATGCTGGATGCAGATAAAGAGAGAGAGAGAGAGAGAGATGAGAGACACTGGATGGGGAGGATGAGAGATATTAGACATGGAGAGGAAAGTGTAAGCGAAAGACCGGGGAATAATGGACCAGGGAAGAAGAGGAAGGGAATGGGAGGACCGGGTTGAGGGTTGAAAAGTGGTAGGCAGATGGAGTAAAAAAGAGGGGATTGAGGACTGGATAGTAAGAAGGAATAGTGAAATCTGAGTGGACAAAGAGAAAAATAAAACAGAAAACAATCTGAAAGGAAAAGATTAATATCGAAGATGGAAAGAATTGAAGAAAACAAAAGGAGAGACAAGAAATGTCAGGTGGACTAGAGACCATAGAAAGAGAGCAAATAGACAGAAGGAAAAGAAATCTCAGATTGGGACCAGCATGATCAGAGAATACAATGATCAGACAACAAAGGTAGAACAAAATAATTTTATTTTTAATTTAGTAATCGGATTTTGCGCTATCTTTGGGGCATGTTTACTAAGGTGCGGTAGGCTTTTGCAGCTAACGCCGTGTGTTAGTGCTGCCAGCACTGCATTAACTGTAAAAGCTGTGTTTTATCTGCTGGTGGTGCATTTCCCCAACAGATAATGCTGCCAAACTGTGGGGATCGCGGAACAGCAGTACTGAAGATGCAGCTAACACTACCCATTGAGGTGGCGTTTGCTGCACCTATGATGTCGGCCCAACTTGCAGTTACCATGCGCTGTCGATGCCCCCCGATAATCACATACTATAGGTACTCTCACTCTCTGTCCAGGTGCTCCATTCATACATGAAAGCCTGTGCTATCTGCATTTATTCACGTTAGCTGATACTGCCCGGCGATAATCTCACATGATCGCTGCGTTAGCAGCTAAAGCACCTAGTAAACATGCCCTTTATATTTTACATTGTACAGGGAAATGCATCTCTTTCTATTTCTCTGGTGTTGCACTGCATGCAGAGTCTAGCTTCTTGGGGATTCCGTTTAATTTTTGTCTACATACTTCTCGTATTTTTAGGTTGTAGTCACTTATTTTGTTTTTGATGAGGTCTGTGTTCTGAATATGTGACTGAGGCCAGGTATTCTGTTAACATGGAGTTTGCACATAGGGATCTGTACTGTAGTAATGTGACTTGTCCAGCTTTTCAAATAGGTGTATGGATGTTCTAAGACCTGCTACAATATTTGTAGTGCTGCTTTGTTCTGGGAAGGTTCCTTGTGTGAGTTTTGAAAGTTGATGCTTTGACAAGATCCCTCATGAGCAGGGCCAGCCCATCCATTGTGCAAGAATGTTGTTCGCACAAGGCCTCGCGCTTCAGGGGGCCCTGCGCCAACAGCATCCTGCACATGCTGTTCAGCTCCCAGCACGCCCTGGCTCACCTCCCTACAGCAGCTCCCGGCAAACTCAGAAACACCTCCCTACAGTCACTGAAGTGAAGAGCGCTGTTTTTCTTCACTTTGGCAGCTGTGTTGTAATGTAGGTCACTGGCACACCGGAGGTCAAAGGACATTTCCTGTGTCCCGACAGTGTGCCATTACATTACAGCACAGCTGCCGAAGTGAAGAAAAATGGTGCTCTTCACTTCAGCAGCTGTAGGGAGGTGTTTCTGAGCCTGCCGGGAGCTGCTGTAGGGAGGTGAGCCGGGGCCTCTAAAGCTAGCTGCAGGGCTCTTTAGGGGGGGGCTAGGGCTGGAAATGTGCTGGGGGGGCAAAGATTGGAAATGGGCTGAGTGTGGAGGGCCTAAGATTGGAAATGGGCTGTGGGGGGAGGGGGCTAGGGCTGGAAATGGGCTGATAGGGGGCTAGGATTGAAAATGGGCTGATGGGGGAAACATAGACTGGAAACGGGCTGATGTGGGGCTGGAATAGAATTGGAAATGGCTGATGGGGGAGCTAGGATTGCAAATGGGCTGATGGGGAGAGCTTGGACTGGAAAAGGGCTGATGGGGGCTGGAATAGGACTGGAAATGAGCTGATTGGGGGATTAGGACTCGAAATGAGATGATGGGAGGCATGGGAGAATGGAACTAGAAGGGAGGGAATTCTGGGTAGAGGCTGGAACTAGAAGGGAGCTCATGTTGGGGGAGGACTAGAAGGGGATGGGGCTAGGGGAATGAGGCTGGATATTTTGTGTAGAAGGGAAGAAAAATCTACGATTGGCTGGGTATTGGGAGAGCAAGTGGGGATTGAGGATGGAAGAGTGACATTTAAATGGATGATAAAGGAATAAAGAAAGAAATGGAGGAAAGAGCAAAAGGAGTAAGATCAGTATGTTAAAGCAAATGTAGAGAGAGAATAGAAAAAATCTAAAAAAGAGAAGAAAGACAAATGGACAGCTCACAGAAGATACGAAGAAAACAGAAGAAAGTGACTAGAGCATTGCAACTGAAAAATAAAATGCCCAAACAAAAGGTAGAAAAATACATTTTATTTTGAATTTATTAACTGGAATATGTCAGCTCTGGGAAATGTTTATCGCTAACGTCTTTGCGTTTTTGTTTAGTACAAGAGGAAATTAATTCATAGTTTTATTTCTACAGTGTTGTTATACATTCCAAGTTTGGCTTTTGGGGTCCCAATTTAATTATTGTATTCCTATTTCTAAATTGCGATCCCTTCTTCTTTGTTTGCTGATGGTCTATGTTCTACATGTTTAACCGAGCCGACGTATTCTGTTCATGTAGTTTCTATTTGAAAGTGCCACTTGTTCTCTTTCCCCAGTAGGAGATGTATTGGTATTCTCTGAGATATATTGGTTTAATATCTGTAATGTTGCCTTTTGAGAGGTAGGGTTTGGGGCTTGGTGATTCCTGGTAGTACTGTTATGATACGGTGGGTTTGCTATGGGTTCTAAATGCATAAATCCTCAGATGAGCCAATCCATTCAATATTTTAAACTCTGCAACTTGGAATCTTACAATGTTATCACTATTAATGATGCCGGGAGCTGCTGTAGGGAGGTGAGCCAGGGCCTCTAAAGCTAGCTGCAGGGCTCTTTAGGAGGGGGCTAGGGCTGGAAATGTGCTGATAGGGGGCTAGGATTGAAAATGGGCTGATGGGGGAAGCTTAGACTGGAAACGGGCTGATGTGGGGCTGGAATAGAATTGGAAATGGCTGATGGGGGAGCTAGGATTGCAAATGGGCTGATGGGGAGAGCTTGGACTGAAAAAGGGCTGATGGGGGCTGGAATAGGACTGGAAATGAGCTGATTTGGGGATTGGGACTCGAAATGAGATGATGGGGGGCATGGGAGAATGGAACTAGAAGGGAGGGGATGCTGGGTGGAGGCTGGAACTAGAAGGGAGCTCATGTTGGGGGAGGACTAGAAGAGGATGGGGCTGGGGGAATGAGGCTGGAGAGGGCACAAGATATTTTGTGTAGAAGGGAAGAAAAATCTACGATTGGCTGGGTATTGGGAGAGCAAGTGGGGATTGAGGATGGAAGGGTGACATTTAAATGGATGATAAAGGAATAAAGAAAGAAATGGAGGAAAGAGCAAAAGGAAAAAGATCAGTATGTTAAAGCAAATGTAGAGAGAGAAAGGAAAAAATCTAAAAAAGAGAAGAAAGACAAATGGACAGCTCGCAGAAGATATGAAGAAAACAGAAGAAAGTGACTAGAGCATTGCAACTGAAAAATAAAATGCCCAAACAAAAGGTAGAAAAATACATTTTATTTTGAATTTATTAACTGGAATATGTCAGCTCTGGGAAATGTTTATCGCTAACGTCCTTGCGTTTTTGGGAAACGTCAGTATACTTGGGAAACGTCAGTTTACAGGAAGGAGACAGACTGGAACACATTTCTGCACTACAAGAGTGCGCACCCGAGAAATTTGAAGGAGAGTTTGCCAGTATCACAGTTCCTGCGGTACAGAAGGAATTGCTCCAATAGGGATGATTTTAAGATGAAGTCCCGGTCTCTAATGAGGAATTTTGAAAATCGGGGGTATCCTCATAAGGTGGTGGTGCAAGCATATAAAAGGGCATTGTATAATGATCGGAGCCAGTTATTGGTACGACAGCAACACAGTAATGGCTTTAATAAATGTGATGATGAGACTTATATAAACTTTGTCACTAGGTTTTTGCCCTTCAGTAAAGACATCCGTAGGATCATTAGAAGACACAGTAATGTGTTGCAAGCGATCCCGGGGTTACAGAATCAGAAGATCCGCTGTGTGTGGTGTAGAAACACTAATTTAAAGGAACAACTATGTCCCGCAATTTTACCTTCAGAGACCTTAAGAGTTCCAATAACACATGCAACGTCCATGGGCCATAGGAAGTGTGGAAACTGCAGCATTTCCGATGTCACAATGGAGATTCAGGAATTTACGTATAAGGGGTCGGTCTATAAATTTAAACATCGCACGACGTGTGCATCATTGAATGTAGTATACGTAATCATTTGCCCGTGTGGCTTATTATACATTGGAAAGACCATAAGATCGTTTAGGATACGAATGAGAGAACATTATAGTCGCTTGAAATGTAAAGTGTTAGAAGCACCTCTAGTACAACACTGCTTAAATAAACACCACATTTTTGAGCAATTACGGTGCTTCTGCATTGACTAAGTACAGTTTGGTATGCGAGGTAGGACGATTGAGAGAACATTATTATGGAAGGAACAAAAATGGATCTTTACCTTTAATTCAGTAAACCCAGAAGGGTTGAATGTTCAGTTAGATTTGGCAGCGTGTCTATGAGCTTTTTGGGCATTTGCATTAAAGAGCCAGGCTGGATGATCTTTACCTCTGTGATAGCTTGCACTACAATATTGGGGATCAAACAGCGGGGTTTCAACGGTGGTAAAATCTAAAGAAATGCAGCCTTCGTGATGAAGGATAATTTTAACAACTAAATGATGTGATGTTTCTACTAATTAGGCAGCTTGGGGGCTTTAATAAGGCGTTGATAATCTTTAAATATGCTAAGTCAGTTCGTACTCCGCATGCACGGCGTTTTTTGTCAGAGATTCATTGATTCACCAGTTGAGACAGACACATGAAGAGGTGGATACGTGGGTAGCATCTTATTATTTGGTAACGTTTGGTTTTATGCTGTTTAGTAGAAGTATTTTGTGTAGCAACATGGAATACTAGAATAAAACCACTTTTGTTTTATCCAGTCAATTGGGCAATTCCCTGAAGAAACTACCAGAGTGAAACGCTTGGGGTGCCTGAGGGAAGGTGTCGGGATTGACCAAACTTGTTGCGATTGACAAAACTATTCAAAGCTAAGTACAAAATTTCTCAGCTATGAACAACTCTATAGTAAGATGGACATAATTAATAATTTTGAGCTGAGTACATCTAAGTGGAGGAGTGGCCTAGTGGTTGGGGCACAGTACTTCAGGCCGGAAGGTCGGGGGTTCAAATCCCACTAGAGGACAGCAACCTTGGGCCGGAAGGACTGGGGTTTCTAGTCCCACAGGTGCTCCTTGTGGTCTTGGGCAAGCCACTTAACCCTCCATAGCCCATATTCCCTGTAAAATAGTTATCTCCAAGTTATAATGCCCTGTTCAATGTAATTTCAGTTTGTTCAATGTAAACCGCACTGAAGCAGAATAGCGCGGTATATAAGAGAATGTAAATAAATAAAAAAATAAAATATAATTGTGAAAATTGTGAAAGCTTATAGAACCGGGTCCTTGATGTGAGAACTAGCACTCTCAAAGGGCTGTATGTCCATGGTTTTGTGCTTTGAGTTTTATCCGAGACCCGTGTTCTTAATAGTGATAACATTGTAAGATTCCAAGTTGCAGAGTTTAAAATATTGAACGGATTGGCTCATCTGAGGATTTATGCGATAATCGTTCAAGAAGTTTATGACTAATTTCACTAGTGTTTGATACAGAAAATGGATAGTCAAACGATCTGGAAAGACACGTTGAGTTTTTCTCAAGAGTATATCAAGGATTTAACAAAAGAAAAAAACCATTTTCTACCAATGTGACCGACTCAGCTACTGGAGATGATGCTCATACATGGGAAATGCTGTTGAAATTACAGCAAAAGAGAGTGCAGATAGAGTTACATCGTTTGTCGTTAGTTGAATATATTAACCGGCAACAAATCCCACGGGGACTTCGAATTTATAAAGAATCTCGAATGCCTAACCTTGATGTTGAGTTTATATCCCAATGGAACAGAGTGTTAAATAAATGCTCCCTCGATTTGATGGTACTCATAGTACAACACACAAAATTAGAAGTTGATAAGTTATCAGCGGAAATTGAAGATAGTTTACAAAAGTTGAAGGCTCGGGAAACGGAGGATCAATTCTCTAAACAATCTGATGATCTGTCTAAGCAAGTTGAATCGGTTTGACGAAAAGTTATGACCAAAAAATCTAATAAATTGAAGAGGGATCATTTAGACTACACTACGGGTTATGTATACCCTTGGCAAAATGCCAAACGGAAACAGCAGATTAAAAAGCGTGTAATGTTTGAGGAAACGTCAGAAGGAAGTGCTGATTCTAGTAAGTCTTCTAGTGAGGATTTTTTGTCTGGAGAGACAGAAGAAAAAAAGAAGAAAAAGAAGGGGGAGGAAAAAGAACATCATTACGAATGGCGAAACCAATGGAGAAAATAACTGTCCCTGATCAGTCTCGATCGGAATCTGATTTAGTAATTAATATATCCGATGTTCAGTTGTCTCATGAAGCGATCACATTATTAAGTAAGGGGCTATCTTTTGTCCCCACGTTGCAACATGATCCATTTCAGTTTTGTGTTGATTTTGAGGGGCTAATGAGGAAATTGGCCCTGAAGAATTTTTTTGCTTCTTCGGAGCACCCTGTGGTTTCGACAATAGCAGTACAAGAAGAAGTATTTTCCATACAACTGAACTCTGTAGTGTCATCAACACAGACGATCGATAGAATAAAGTTACCGTTGCGGTCTACATGGAATCCTCCTGGTCCTCCTCATATGGCATTGTTGTTGTTTAAAAAATTGGTGATGCAAGATGTACGTGTTCTGGAGGACACCAATATTCCACGACATACCAGATTGACATTTAAAGAACGTCTGGCTCTGAAGGCTTTACAGAATCGCACAGACATAGTAATCCGATGGGCCGACAAAGGAGGTGCGGTGGTGATAATGAACAGAAGAGATTACATGACTGAGGCGAAGCGCCAATTACAAGATCAATTAACGTATAAATTATTAGAGACAGACCCCACTAAAAGTATACAGTTGGAGATTAGAAGTATTACTTCTGCGGCTTTGAATGATCGCTTTCTGGACTCCAAAGAATATCATTATTTGAATTCAATAGCGCCTACTACAGCGAGATTTTATTTAGTACCAAAAATACACAAAAATTTACTTAATCCACCTGGGAGGCCCATTGTGTCGACAAGAGGATCGGTGCTTGAACCAGTTTTGACTTTTTTAGATTCGTATTTACTTCCTCTGGTCAGGTTGATTCCATCCTTCGTGCAAGATTCCACACATTTTTTGAATATCTTACAAGGACTATCTCACTGGGCAAGTAAGCCTGATGTGTTATTGGTAACCCTCGATGTTGTTTCATTATATACTAGCATACCTCAAACAGCAGCACTCTCCCTAGTGGAGCAGTCGCTTAAAATGCGGGGCGATAGACTTCTGGTGATGCGGTGAGCCGGAGCAGACGCATGCTGCTCGGGCTCTGGGCCCCTTCACCCCTCCGCCAAAGATTTATGAGGTGATCGGGGCTGCATTCGGGGTTCTTCGCCCCCCCCCCCGGGCTCCCCCGCAAGAACCGCTATTGGGGCCGGTGCCCCGGAGCCCTCCGTTCACCCCCGACGAGATGCCTCTTGAAGGCGGCCGGGGCTTCGGCGGCAGACGCCGCGCGGGGAGTGCGGCTGCACTGTGAGGTGAGGCGGTGAGTGGCTGACTCCAGCGGCGGTCGGAGCGGGGCTCTGCAGCGGCGGCGGCCCTCGGACTGCGGCATCCTGCCCCCCCGCCCGCATGTATCTATTAATCTATTAAGCAGGCCCTGCGACAGGGGCCAACACGGCAGCTGCTGAGGGGGCTGTTGCAGGGCCTAGATCGAGGTCACTGCTTGCCTTTCCCGCCCCCCCGAGAGCTCCTCGAGGGCCGAGCAGCCCACCAGAAGATCGGTGCGCCCACCAGGGGGCCCGTGGACCCGGTACATTCATCTACCCTGCGGCTCTAAGCTATCAAGCCCTACCTCAGCAGATGCTACACGGGAGACCGTGTCTTTTCTTCACCATGCAGACGTCTGGGTCCTGAGCCTGGCCCTCAGCACGTGGAGTTCGAGCTGTGCCCCCCCCCCCCCCGCCTCTGGCCTTTGACTGGTGCCTTGCTGCTACTGCACCATCAGCTCGCAACGGCCTATGTCCCGCACTCTGGGCCCTCCCCCCGGTGCACCGGTCTCTGGGACCTGAGCCTCCTGTCCGACAAGTCGGAGCCTGTGACCTGCGTCCTTCTCTCAGCACTCCGGAGCCTGTGACCTGCGCCCTGCCCTTGGCTCTTGGAGGCCTACGACCGATCACTACATCTGGCACCCGAGAGTTGGGGACTCCTCCCTTGCCCCCGGCACCTCGACGCCTGTGACACGGGCTCCCCCCTTTTTCTAGCGCATAGCGGCCCGAGACCCACACCCTTTCTCCAGCGCACGGGGAGACTTGGGCACAACAGAGGCCTCGGAGATGGCGGCGAAGGGAGGCCGTCGGGTGGAGAAGGAGAAGACCCCCCTACCGCCAAGGGGGGGGGGGACAGTCCTCGCCGCTGGGGGGAGAGGCCAAGGCCGCAGCGGGGATGGTGGACGAAATCTCCCTGGCCGTGGCGGGGGCGCTGTCCGCGCAATTCGACGACCTGCGGGGCCGCATGGACCTCATCCAAACTTCAGTGGAGGCCTTGGGCGGACCGATTGCAGGAGGCGGAACACCGGATAGAGCGGTCAGAAGAGCATGTGCTGGAGCTGCAACAGGAGATGGCCCGGATGAAAAAGTTACTCCAGGGCAGGAGGCCAAGCTAGACGACCTTGAAAATAGGTCCGCCGGAATAATCTGAGATTTCTTGGAGTTCCGGAAGTTATAGAGGACCGGGACCTACAATCCTACGTAGAGGACCTGGTGAAACAAATTCTGGCGAACGACCCCGAGGGCACCTTAGTACAAATTGAGAGGGCACACCGGGTCGGGCCTAGGAGAAACAGTGATGGCCGACCTAGAGTGGTTCTAGCATGGTTCCTGCAATTCCAACAGAAAGAAGCAGTCCTGCGGGCCGCGCGAAAGAAAGGGACTATTCAAAAAGACAATGCCCGGCTACGTGTCGTTCAGGATTACTCAGCGGCTCTGGGCCAGCGGCGACGAGAGTATGGACCTTTGTGCCAGGTTCTGATAGACAATAATATCAAATTTATTGTGCAATACCCTGCCCGGCTGATCTTCACTCATGGGGGGACTCGTCGGTCCTTTGACTCCGCGACAGCAGCAACGCCCTACGTGGAGGAGATACGGCGGAGGGCTGCAGTGGCAGTCGAGACTTGAGGTCCGGAGGGGAGGACTACCGATGTGCGGAACAAGCCCGGAGTTTCCATTATGGACTTTAAAGTGATGGTGATGGTAACTGGGGTGGGGAGGGTGGAGGATGGGGCCTGCTCAAACTATTGCTAAGTGGGGGGTTGGCTGTGTTCCAGAGGTGTGGGGGGCGGGTGGGGGATGGCCCGAGTAGTTGGGGGTGGTTTGCCGGGGGGCGAGTGGGGAAGGGGGAGTGGATATGGGGGGGGGAGCTCCTAGGGGGCCCCCCGCCCCGGACGATTCGTAGCAGGGCTGGTACAATGGCGGGGTGGGGGGGTCCCTTACGCATCTAGGAATACTTAGAGGAGGGGAGGAGGATGGTAGATGGGATGAGGGTTTGGAGTGGGGAGGAGTGGGGGGGGAGGGGGTGGGCGGGTGGGAGGGGGGGAAGGGATGGGAGGGGGGGGGAAGGGTGGGCAGGAGAGGGAGGGAGGGGGAGGGGGTGTAGGAGGTGAGCAGTGTTTTCAGGGACTAATGGAGGGGTGGACGACAGGAGGGATTTTCCTGGTGAAGAAGAGGGGAGGACCTCAGGCTGGGGGGTCCCTTCCTTAGAAAAGGTATGGTTTATGCTGTATTATAACAAGCCTACTTTTGTATTACATGCCGCTTAAGATAATTTCTTGGAATGTATGTGGTCTGGGTAGCCCCATTAAACGGGCCAAGGTCCTGCAGGCTCTAGCACGGCAGAAGGCACCTGGAGATTAGCCAGTGGGCCACCCACTTAGCTGAGAGTATGTTGCTGCTCCCGGTCTGTAAGACCTGGCGGCAGTTGAACACCTATTGGGGCCGTAATTGGAAGGCGTCAAGTTGGCTACCCCTTCGGGGAAATGCCAACTTTACCCCGGGGACGGAGACCGTGGCCTTTCGTTTTTGGGGGGAGAAAAGGGTCCATAGTGTGGGGAACGTGGTGGACTTGACGGGGAGGACCAAACCCTTTCCTGTGCTTTCCCGCGAGTTTGACTTGTGGCACCATCATTTCTTTGCATATATGCAGGTGGCCCACTATGTGGCCTCCCTCCCAGGAGAGGAGTTACATGGCGACCGCTCGGTCCAGATTATGGGGTTTTTTGGCCTGGACGATACGACATGACCGTCGATCCGGGGTTTTTCACCTCCGGTTGGAGCAGCTTCGCCAGCGCCCAGACTATTGCAGAGTAGAACAGGCTTGGGGGGCCGAAATGGGGCGGGAAATCCCCCGGGGCACTATTTTGGCGGCCCTACGGCGCGTGGTGAGCCTGGTGGAGGGGGCTCGTTGGCGGGAAATACAATTTAAATGTCTCACCAGGATCCACTTCTCGCCGCGGAGGGCCCTTCGTTGCCACCTGACTGCGGATGGCAGTTGTCCGCGGTGTGCGGCGCCCAGGGCGACCTTGTTACATATGTGGTGGGGATGCCGCCGGCTTCGCCCTTATTGGCGGAGGATTGCCCTATACATGGCCAATCTGCTGGGACAACCTATTCAGTGGGATGCAGCCTTGGTGGTCTTGGATGTTTTGGCCCTTGCCTCTCCGAGGGGGAAGTGGGGTCGCTGGCTGGTGCGTAAGGCCTGTCTGGTGGGTAAGGGACCTCTGTTGAGGCGATGGAGGGAGACCCGCCCGCCCTCTTTTTGGGAGTGGCGGAACTCTTTCCATCAGCTTATGCTCCTGGAGTGTAGGGCTGCCCGGGGCCATGTCCAGCGATGGTCCGCCTTCTTGCTAATTTGGGATCCATACATTCAAAATCTGAGTGCCCGGACCCGTAACACGGTCTTGCAGTTGGGTTTGTTAATACCCTTATCTACTGTTTTGTTATTTGGGGGAAATGTGGAACCTTCAGATGGTCCTGCGTGGCTCTGACATATGTGGGGGGAGGTGGGGGTGGGGGGGAGGGGGAGGGGGGGCGAGGGTTATTACTCTTTGAAAAATCCATGTAACCGTCAATGGGTATTGCTCCTGGGGATAAGAGCTAACCCCAGAGAGTGGTGATTTTCTGTGTGTCTTGTACCTGTTGTTTATTGTTGATGGTTCTAAATAAAACTTTGAAAAAAAACAAAAAATGCGGGGCGATGTGAGTGAATCCCATATATCTTTTTTATTGCAACTGGCTAGATTGGCCATCTGTAATAATTTTTTTGTTTTTGATGAGACACTGTTCCAACAAATCTCGGGTGTTGCTATGGGGGCCACCTGCGCCCCGTCTATAGCCAACATATACATGGGTAATTTTGAAAGTGTTTGGATAAAGGAGTCTCCGTTCCAACACCACATTAAGACATGGAACTGATATATTGACAATATTTTTCTACTCTGGCAGGGCCCTGAATGTGAATTACAACGTTTTTTTCAGTGGGTCAATACTTGCGATCCATGTATAAAGTTCACGTATTCGAGTCATCAGAGCACTATTATTTATTTAGATATATTAATTACCAGAGGCCCCTATACTTGGGAAACGTCAGTTTACAGGAAGGAGACAGACTGGAACACATTTCTACACTACAAGAGTGCGCACCCGAGAAATTTGAAGGAGAGTTTGCCAGTATCACAGTTCCTGCGGTACAGAAGGAATTGCTCCAATAGGGATGATTTTAAGATGAAGTCCCGGTCTCTAATGAGGAATTTTGAAAATTGGGGGTATCCTCATAAGGTGGTGGTGCAAGTGTATAAAAGGGCATTGTATAATGATCGGAGCCAGTTATTGGTACGACAGCAACATAGTAATGGCTTTAATAAATGTGATGATGAGACTTATATAAACTTTGTCACTAGGTTTTCGCCCTTCAGTAAAGACATCCGTAGGATCATTAGAAGACACAGTAATGTGTTGCAAGCGATCCCGGGGTTACAGAATCGGAAGATCCACTGTGTGTGGTGTAGAAACACTAATTTAAAGGAACAACTATGTCCCTCAATTTTACCTTCAGAGACCTTAAGAGTTCCAATAACACATGCAACGTCCATGGGCCATAGGAAGTGTGGAAACTACAACATTTGCAATGTCACAATGGAGATTCAGGAATTTACGTATAAGGGGTCTGTCTATAAATTTAAACATTGCACGACGTGTGCATCATTGAATGTAGTATACGTAATCATTTGCCCGTGTGGCTTATTATACGTTGGAAAGACCATAAGATCGTTTAGGATACGAATGAGAGAACATTATAGTCGCTTGAAATGTAAAGTGTTAGAAGCACCTCTAGTACAACACTGCTTAAATAAACACCACATTTTTGAGCAATTAGGGTGCTTCTGCATTGACCAAGTACAGTTTGGTATGCGAGGTAGGATGATCGAGAGAACATTATTATGGAAGGAACAAAAATGGATCTTTATCTTTAATTCAGTAAACCCAGAAGGGTTGAATGTTCGGTTAGATTTGGCAGCGTGTCTATGAGTTTTTTGGGCATTTGCGTTAAAGAGCCAGACTGGATGATCTTTACCTCTGTGATAGCTTGCACTACAATATCGGGGATCAAACAGCGGGGTTTCAACGGTGGTAAAATCTAAAGAAATGCAGTCTTCGTGATGAAGGATAATTTTAACAATTAAATGATGTGATGTTTCTACTAATTAGGCAGCTTGGGGGCTTTAATAAGGCGTTGATAATCTTTAAATAAGCTAAGTCAGTTCGTACTCCGCATGCGCGTCGTTTTTTGTCAGAGATTCATGGATTCACCAGTTGAGTGAGACACATGAAGAGGTGGATATGTGGGCAGCATCTTATCATTTGGTAACATGTACCGGCTTAGCCGCCGGGCCCCGGTCCCGCGGCTGCCTGGTAACCGGGTTCCCGGGGCCCGGCCACGAGGCAGGCCGCTTCTTGTGGGGGGGGGGGGGGTGAGGCGCAGCCAGGCATGCGCCCTGGGGGCTCCACGCGCTTCTGCGGGAGCCCAATGATTGGCCGTTCTGACGGTCGCTGGGCGGAGTCAGCGCGAGCAAGGAGGGAACGCCAGCTGGCGTTCTCCCCTTTTCTTCCTTGCTCGCGACTGAAAAGGTTTGTTCCTGCTTTTTGCCTGCTGGTGGGGTTAGGCCTCGTGGTGCCTCGTTGTGTACCGGGCCTTCGTGGGTCCCCCAAACGGGATGCCGACGCCAGTCCGCGCGGCGGTGGCAGCCCCGACTTCACGTGCCGATTGCTCCGGAGCACGTGGGGGGCTCGTTTCCCTGCCTCTGTGCGGCTCGGCGGGCTGCCCTGCTCCTTCGACGGGGAATTTGGTTTTAGCGGGCCTGCGGTCGGGTGGTTTCTAGGCGGGCCCTCTTCCTCCCCTCTCTTACTTTTCCTCGCGTCCTTAGCCCAGCACAATAAAAATAAACAAAAACAAACAAAAAAAAAAATAATAATACTACAACAAACAAAAAAAAAAAAACCCCAAAAGAACAGGCACAGAGTCAGCTGAGCCTAGCCTAAGGCCGCAGACCTGCACAGCAGGCCCCTAGGCCGCTGGCAGCTCCTTGGCCACTGAGCAGCATTCATGGCCAGACAGGTTCTAGCGCGAGGCGCGGCCAAGGGGCCGCGGGGCGGCGCTCGTGGGCGTGGGGCTGTGCAGCATGGGTGCACTCCCGCGGGCCGCAGTAGGGTGGTGCCCCCTGCTGCCTCGGCTACTGGTTCCCGAGCTGGGGCCCGGCAGGGGCGAGGGCGCAGTAAAATAGGCGGGGCCCGAGGGGGAGGGGCTTCCGGGGGGCGCATCGTGCCCGTGCCTGCGGCTGTGGGCGCCTCTGTGGGTGATCCGGCTCCTCCTGCGGGAATTTCGGGTGGGGACGGCGATTTGGTGTTGCTCGGGGGGACGCAAGAGCAGGGCTGCCCGCTCGTCACCGGGCCGGGGTCCCCGTGGGCTATGGTGGCCAACCCGGGACGGGGGGCGGGTGGCTTTCGGCTCCATCCCCTTCCCTTTTAGGGGTGGGGCCTTCCCCCTCCCCCCTCGTCTCCCCTCCTCCTCCTGGGTTTCTCGGTCCCTCGGCCCCTTGGGCGTATGGAGCGGTGCCGTGGGGGGGTTTAGGGCCCTGGGGGGGTGGCTGGGGGGGGTGGTTCGGGGAGGCGCAGGGAGGGGCTGGGGGTGCCGCGGCGTGGGATGCTGGAGGCTTGGGGCCTTCGGCGCGCGCCTGGGGGGTTGGGCCCTCGGCAGTTCTCAGTACCCCTGGGGCCCCGTCTGCTGGTCTTTCTTCTTTATCTCCGCAGGTTCCAAGGAGCTCGACGCCTGCCACTGCCATGGCTGCTTCCGACAGGCTGGTGGGAGCGGGCCCTTTGGGTTTCACGGCGTCAGCGGTTGTTCCGGCCCCTGCCGCGCCCACTGGGGGCGCTCCGGTCACCTCCTCCGGGGGGAGTGGTGAGTACACTGTCGGGGCTGCGGGCGGGGTTCTCGACCCTGTTACGGGTTCCGTGGGGGTGGGCAAGAAAATAGGGAAGCGCAAGCGGGCTCGTCGCTGCCGGCGGGCATCCTCGTCCTCTTCCTCCTCGTTGTCATCCTCGGCCTCATCGCACAGCTCTGTTACGGGGGTGGCGGATGGTGGAGTTCCCGGCGGGACCTCCGTCATACGCTGCGCCGAGCTTTGGGAGTCGGTTCCACGGAAGTTGCGCCGGCGGATCAAGCGTCGTAGATATATTGACATCTTCCGTCTCCTCGATGGCCGGAAGCGCTCCAGTGAGAGCAGGAAAAAGCGCAAGGACGATGAGAAGGCGGGCCGGGTGCGCAAGGTCTCTCGCAACACACTCAATTGGACCCGCGCTTTTCTGCGTTTGGCGAGTGTCTGGGGGCGTTACTTCCCGGACCAATACGGGGCGTTGTTGGCCTACGCCGACAACATACTGGCGGCGTCCCAGGCCCACGAGGGGTGGACCTGGTTGAATTACGATGAGGAGTTCCGGGACCAGATGGAGGAAAATAGTCTCTTGCATTGGGGGACCAAGGACATCAACCTGTGGTTGACCCAGATGTCCGCGAGGGGCCGGGGCGTTGGAACCGGTGCGGCGGGGGTCAAGGCGGGCTTGTCTCCGCTGTCGCCGGGGGGCCGGTCCTTTCGTGCCTCCGGCTCTACTTTGCCACAGCAAAAGGCGGCGGTCGTCGGGGGGGACGTCTGTTGGCGCTTCAACAAGGCGTCTTGCCCCTTCCCGGATTGCAAGTTTAAGCATGCTTGCTCCTTGTGCGGCGGCGCGCACGCGGCTGCGAAGTGCAGCAGGAAGGGGGTCGCAGGGTCCCCTGCGGGGGGGAAGTGAGGTGTCGCGTGTCCTGGCTGTTACTCCGGTGCGAGTTGCGGCGATGTGACCGTGGCTGCTCGAGTACGGGCGTTCCCGCCGGGGTACGGCGGCCGGATTGATTCTGGGGGTGTTCACACGGGGTTTTCGCATCCCTGTCCGGGGGTCCTCCGCTTCGGGTGGATCTCGCAACGCCGCCTCTGCGCGGCTCCATGGGGATTTTGTGCGGCGCAAGATCTCCGAGGAGTGTGCTCTTGGCCGCGTGGCGGGCCCCTTCTTGGATCCCCCCTTTTCACCGTTCATGGTTTCGCCGTTGGGTGTGGTTCCCAAGAAGGAGCTGGGCAAGTTCCGGTTGATACACAACCTCTCCTGCCCTCAGGGCGACTCGGTCAACGACCATATACCTCGCGAGCTCTGTACGGTGCACTACTCTTCTTTTGATGCCGCCGTCTCCCTGGTCCGTCAGTGCGGCCCGGGGGCCCTTCTGGCCAAAGTGGATATTGAATCGGCGTTCCGCTTGTTGCCGGTTCATCCCTCAGCTTTTCCGTTGCTTGGCTTTCGCTTTGAGGCGAGGTACTACTTCGATATGTGTATGCCCATGGGCTGTGCAATCTCCTGTGCTTATTTTGAGGCCTTCAGTACCTTTTTGCATTGGGTGGTGGAACGGCAGTTGGGAGTCTCCAGCATTGTACACTATCTGGATGATTTTCTGTTTGTCGGGCCCGAGCGGGCCCCGACCTGTCCCGCTCTTTTGAGCACCTTCCTGCGCATGGCTGCCGCATTCGGCATTCCCGTGGCAGCTGACAAAACAGTGGGACCGGTTACTTGCCTCACCTTTCTCGGCATCGAGATTGACACGGTGGCTATGGTAGTCCGCTTGCCGGCGTTGAAGGTTCATCGCCTCCGCGAGCTGGTGGCCTCTGTCTGCGCCGCTGCAAAGACTTCCCTTCGCGTCTTGCAGTTGTTGGTTGGGCATCTCAACTTTGCTTGCCGCGTTCTTCCCATGGGGCGCCCCTTTACGAGGCGCCTCTCCTTGGCAATGGCGGGGGTGCGGCTGCCGCATCACCGGATTCGGGTGTCCTTGGGGATGCGGGAGGATCTGCGGGTTTGGGACGCGTTCCTGGCTGGCTTCGACGGCAGCTCCGTCCTTCAGTTGCCTGAGTTATCGAATCTTGACCTTCAGTTGTTTACCGACGCGGCGGGCAGTTTCGGTTTCGGGGCCTTTTGTCACGGTGCCTGGTGTGCGAAGCCTTGGCCTGCGGCCTGGGTGCGCTCCGGCTTGACGCGGAATATCACCTTCTTGGAGCTATTCCCGATCGTGGTTTCCTTTTGGGTATGGCCTGACCGGTTGCGCGATCGGCGGGTCGTCTTCTGGTGCGACAATGCGGCGGTTGTTGAGGTTCTTAATCGTCATGCTCCCCGATGCCCCAGGGTGGCTGCCTTGATGAGGGTGTTTGTGTTGGCCTGCTTGCGTCTAAATGTCACGCTCGGGCACGGCATGTGCCGGGTTCTCAGAATTCCATCGCTGACGCTTTATCACGTTTTCAGTGGGAGCAGTTTCGGCGGCTGGCTCCTGGGGCGGACGAGCTGCCCTCACGGGTCCCGGAGCATCTCTGGACGATTGGGACCCCGACCTGATGGTTCTGTTGGCGGCGTCGGTGGCTCGTAGTACCTGGACGACGTATCGCAGGGGCTACTCTCAGGTGAGTGCTTTTTTGCGTGCGCATGGGTGGTCTGGGGGGGCGGTGCCCGATGACATGGTTGGCCGTTTTGTGCTGTGGGCGAAGAAGGCGGGATGGGCACGGTCGGCTGTCACCGGGGCGCTTGCAGGCTTCTCCTTCTTTTGTAAGGCTGCTGGTTGGGGGAATCCACGTGTCTCATTTTTAGTTGGGCGGTTGCTCGCCGGCTGGGCCCGCGTGCAGCCGGGGCCTCCGGACTGGCGGCGCCCGGTATCTCATGAGCTCCTGTTGCAGCTTTGTGAGGTTTTGCCGCGGGTGGCCGTCTCGGGCTTTGAGGCGGTGTTGTTTCACGCATTATTTACCATGGCTTTTTTTGGCGCCTTCCATGTGTCCGAGCTGGTTCCTCGGTCGGCGCAGCGTGGGGCTTTTGGGGGGCTGGCTGTGGGGCACGTCCAGGTGGATCTTGCGCGTGTTCGCATTTTCCTCTCACGTTCTAAGACCGACCAGTCCGGAAAAGGGGGCTGAGTCCTGCTGAGCGCCATCCCTCCCTTGTTGTCCTGTCCCGTTCAGGCTCTTAGTGCGTACGCGCGGCTGCGCCCTGTGGCGCGTGGCCAGTTTTTCATTCATGCGGATGGCAAGCCGGTGACGCAGTTTCAGTTCACAGCCGTGCTGCGCTTGGCCCTGCGGGCCTTGGGTTGTGACGAGCGGGGTTACGCTTCGTACTCGTTCCGGATCGGAGCGGCTACCAGCGCGGCGGCTGCGGGGTTAGACCCGCTGGTGATTCGGCGTATTGGCCGTTGGCGATCGGGTGCTTACACCAGGTACGTTCGCCCGTCGGCTGGAGGCGGTGCGGAGTAGCGTGGGGTGCTGCCGAGGTGGAGGCCTGCCTATGGCGGGGGGGGGGGGAAACACTAATCCTTTGTTTCCTATTGCAGAGTTGCTTGCTGGTGGTAGTCCGCTCTTTCTGCTTTCAGATGGTGCGGCTTCCGGCGACTGGTGGATCATCGGGCACTCATTTGTCTACTGGGCGGAGCGGCGCGCGGCGGTTCGGCCGCTGGGTGCTCACCTGGGTCTCGCCGGAGCCGGAGCGCGGCTGTGCTGGATGGGCCGCCGTGGCATGCACTGGGACCAGCTCCTAGACTGTGTTCGAGCGGAACTTGGACGGCGCCAGCGGCCGGTCGGTCTGCTGTTACACCTGGGAGGCAATGACATTGCCGGTTGGGCTTGCCGGCAGCTCATTGGGACTGTTCAGAGAGACATTGCCCTGTTGCGAGGGGTCCTCCCTGGGGTGGCCATTGTTTGGTCGGACGTTATACCCCGCCCTGCTTGCTGGACCCAGCGGCGTTGGTCGAGGGGTTTGTGCAAGATTAACCGGCAGATTGGGCGCTGGGTCCAGCAGACGGGTGGGATCCAGGTCCGGCACCCTTGGGCGGACGTTACTTGTGCTGGTTTGTACCGGCTTGATGGGGTTCATCTTGCCCCGGTGGGGCAGGACCTTCTCTTGAACGACTGGCAGGAGGCGCTAGAGTCGTGGTGCTGGTCGCAGCTTTCATTGGTGGGGGCGGCGCTAGGATAGCGTGCTACCTAGCGCCGGTGGCGGGGTGGCGAGCTGGTGCTCGTTGACCCGGCGGCTCATTTCAGCTGGAGGCCGCTTTCATGTGAGCGGCACGGCTATGCGGGTTCGGGGAGACGTCCCGGTTGGGGTCTCTACCCGGAATTAGGCAACCCCTTCAGCCGGCCTTTGCTAACATGGCGAGGCGGGCGGGAAGGGGTAACTGGGGGGGGGGTGTGGGTTGGATGGTGCTCCACTTTGCTATACGGCTGGTGGGGGGCATCATCCGGATGACGGGTGGAGGGGGGGGGGCTCTTCTCTGTTATGGTTTGAATTGCTGAGTTGGCCCATGTTGGGCCGGTGTTCTTACTGTTAATAAAAGCTGCGACCATGCATTAGCACCAATACTCGACGTCCGTGTGCTTTGTCAATGGTTGGGGGTGGGTGATGGAGGGAGGGGGGGGGCGGGGTGGACCCATGCCGAGTAGGGCTTCCGGATACCTCAGTTATTGGTTTTATGCTGTTTAGTAGAAGTATTTTGTGTAGCAACATGGAATACTAGAATAAAATCACTTTTGTTTTATCCAGACAATTGGGCAATTCCCTGAAGAAACTACCAGAGTGAAACGCTTGGGGTGCCTGAGGGAAGGCGTCGGGATTGACCAAACTTGTTGCGATTGACAAAACTATTCAAAGCTAAGTACAAAATTTCTCAGCTATGAACAACTCTATAATAAGATGGACATAATTAATAATTTTAAGCTGAGTACAATCATCTATAATTGTGAAAATTGAGAAAGCTTATAGAACCGGGTCCTTGATGTGAGAACTAGCACTCTCAAAGGGCTGTATGTCCATGGTTTTGTGCTGTGAGTTTCATCTGAGATCCTTGTTCTTAATAGTGATAACATTGTAATATTCCAAGTTGCAGAGTTTAAAATATTGAACGGATTGGCTCATCTGAGGATTTATGCGATAATCGTTCAAGAAGTTTATGACTAATTTCACTAGTGTTTGATACAGAAAATGGGTTCTAAATGGGCAGTACTTATAGTACTTCCTAATATGTATGGCGGTTGGCACTGGAGTATAGTAATGTAGAAATCTGGTAGTCTTTCTTTATCCAGACACTCATTAAGAGGCATGTTTACTAAAAGTTAGCACATGTTAACATTATCCAAATATTTATGCAAATGAGGCTCCTTATGCAAATTAGGCCCTACAATGAGTCTCTGCACATGGCCCCGCACCCCTTTGGGCCGCCTCTGCTCATGAGAGACTCTTGGCAAAATTACAAAGTCTTGGGATAGAAGGCATGTACTATTGTGAATCAGGAACTGGTTAAAAGATAAAAAAGAGAGAGAAGGGCTAAATGGCCAATTTTCCCAATGGAAAAAGGTGAATAGTGAAGTATCCCAAGGATCTGTGCTGGGTCCGCTGTTTTTAACATATTCATAAATGACCTGGAAATGGGAATAACGAGTGAGGTAATCAAATTTACAGATGACACAAAATTATTCAAAGTTGTTAAAACTCATGAGGATTGTGAAAAATTGCAAGAGGACCTTGATAAACTGGAAGACTGAGCATCCAAACAGCAGCTGAAATTTAATGTGGACAAATGCAAAGTTATGCACCTAGGAAAGTACAACCCAAACTATGGTTACAAGATGCAAAGTTTCACATTAGGAACCACCATCCGGAAAAAGATTTAGGCATCATCGTGGATAACGTTGAAACCTCCACCCAGTGTGCAGCGGCAACAAAGAGAGCAAATAGAATGCTAGGTATCATAAGGAAAGGAATGGAGCATAAAACAAGGACATAATAATGCCTCTGTATCATTCCATAGTGCGACCGCACCTTCAATATTGTGTGCAATTCTGGTCGCTGTATTTTAAAAAGGATATAGCGTTATTAGAAAAGGTACAGAGAAGAGCCACCAAAATAATAAAACGGATGGAAGGATACCCCTATGAAGAGAGGCTAAAAAGGTTAGGGCTCTTCAACCTAGAAAAGAAATGGCTAAGAGGAGATATGATAGAGTTCTATAAATTAATGAATGGAGTGGAACAGGTAAACGTAGATCGATTGTTTACGCTATCAAAATCTGAAAAGACTAGGTGGCATGGAATGAAACTACAGGGTAACCTATTTAAGACTAATAAGAAAAAATATATTTTCACTCAACCTGTAATCAAACTCTGGAATTCATTACTGGAGGATGTAGTAAAAGCTGTTATGTAGCCAGGTTTAAAAAACGTTTGGACAAGTTCCTGGAGGAAAGGTACATAAACTATTATTAAAGGGTTCCTGGGATATTTATTTATTTATTTATTTAATTTTCTTATATACCGCGCTTTTTATCATCAGTGCGGTTTACATACAACATAACTGTGCAGTGCAGGGTGTCTGCACTGTACTTACAATATAACAGTGTAGTAACAAATTAACAAAATAACAATGTTGAGCAGGGTACTATATACAAATAGGTTAAGAACATTTTGGTAGAGAATAGATCAGTTAATTACGTGTTGGGTTAAGTGGGTACATGTTGGGGTGATTAAGTATCTACTTGTCGGGGGGATTGGGGTCTGGTCGACATGGATTCAGGTTTAAGTAGTTGTTGCTAGGGTGTTGTATGTTAGGGTTACAGGTCGTGGCTGGCTGTAGAAGGCATTCTTGGGAATTATAGTGCTGTAGAAAAAGGTGATGTTTCAGCGCCTTCCTGAATTGGGAGATGTCCTTGATGGCTCTGATAGCAGGGGGTAGGGCATTCCAGCAACTAGGCGCATAAAGCGCGAATGCTCTGCTCCTGGCTGCTTGTGTGCATTTCGTGATCTGTCTTGGAAGGGTCAAGGTGTTGATAGCTGCAGATCTTCTTGCCCTGTTGGTGGGTGTGGTCTGAATAAGATCTGTGAGTGATGTGGAAGAGCACTTATTAATGGCTTTATACGTCAGCGTCAGCACCTTGAAAGTGATCCTACTATGTACTGGGAGCCAGTGTAGATTTTTTAGAATTGGTGTTATATGGTCCCTCCTTGTGTTAGACACAGGGTCTAACACACGTCGCAGCACCCTTGCAATGCTCTCTTTAATCTGCACCGGGTCCTCTGCCGGCATTCCTGCCAGTGGGGGGAGGGGCAGAGCGTCGATTGCTCTGCACCTCCCCCCGCCAGCAGGAATGTTGGCGGCGGACCCAATGCAGGTTAGCAAGAATATTGCTTGTGGCCTAGATTGGCCACTGTTGGAAACAGAATACTGGGCTTAATGGACCTTGGTCTGACCCAATATGGCATATCTTATGTTCTTATGGTCTTATTCTGATATGATATGGTAGATTTGCTTCATAGATCCACAGTGACTTTTGTAGGGTTTTGTATTAGTTCACATTATGCCTGGTACTGAAGAAAGCCAGAATCAGATTGTTTTAAAATATATATTGAGTTTATGGATGAACGTCCTAGTACTGCTCTGCACCCTTGTTAAGGTAGGAGTTTCTATGGATGCAGAATATATGTTAAAAAAAAAAAAAGGACAATACCGCAGTTAATAACAACAAATTAAAATGTGTTATAATTTTATAATTTGATGATATAAACTGTGTTCTTGTTCTTGCTTTTTCTAGTTCCTTGGAGTGCAAGCATCTTGCATTTCCTGTTTTTTTTTTTTTTTGCAGAATATGTATTTACATTAACACCATGCTGATCCAATGTGCCGTTTCAGAGGAGTTATGTTGGGGTTGCCAAGCCCTTCTTGTTGTTTGGCATCATGCAAAAAGAGTTCAGAAAGGAGTTTTTGGAAAAAGGGGGGGGGGGGGGGAAGTGTAGCCAACATTAATAGTAACGAGGGAGGGGGCACCGATTTTTTAAGTTGCAGGGGAGCGCCAGAAACCCTAGCACCAGCCCTTTTCAAGATCACATATGATAAGCAGATTGTTTTTCAAATTTATGGTCAAAATGCAAGAGTGATTAGCTCTTTATAGACAGTTTGGCATGATCATATTTCAGCCTTCTTGCCTGATGTACAGCAGATTCTAAAATGAATATCAGAAGTTCATTTCCAAGTTTCTGTTCAATTCCGCCTTCCGTATGTTTGGGACGTGGAGCTTTTTAACACTCTGTTCAATCCAGTTTTGGTTATTGTTTAAAAGAAAACCCTACTGCATTACATTTGAAACTTGAGTGAGCACCAAATTTCCAGTCTTATGTCGAAGACTTAAATCAATGATTCCTCTGGAAAAACTATTTAGTGCTTTGAAAACATTTGGTCCTCATTTATGGAATTCTTCAGTCTACAATTTATGTTGCCTATAGAGTTTCTCTCATTTTTGTGTGATTCTGTACTAGATGTATAAAATAATGTCAATAGGCCTGATATTCAAAAAGGACTTAGCTGGTTTGTGCCTCCAAAAATTAACTCTGATGGCCTCAACCCTGTCTGGATAGTGCTGGGGCAGTCTGTGGGCTGAGCTAGAATGGTCCCCAGAATTATCCACTGAACAGTGATATTCCGCCGGCTAACCGAATAGCAAACTGCATAAAGTTAGACCAGAAAATATTATTATCTGGCCTAACTCTATGCAATTTCCAGCTTTAAGCAATATCTGCCGAGCGCTGCCTTGTAAGTGCTGAAACAGGATATCGGTGCTGAATATCTGGTTTCAATTTAAATGTCACAGCCGTCATTTATAAAAAATGTTGACCAGTAGTTTAAATATCACCCCAAATATTTTTAACAATTGGAAAGTGTGACATTCTCAAAGAAGGGGTATAGTAAAGACAGTGAATAGGTGGCCTTGGTTCCACTCCCTCTTTTATTTTCAGTGGATTCCAGTTAATTTGAACACCTTGAGCCTGATTCAGAAAGGGGCATGTCCGGGCTGTCCGAACAGCCCCGAGCAGGACCCGATAATGCTGGAGCAAAATGTTCTGTGGCATACAGAATCGGGCACTGAGACGGCCCGGCGTGCCTTTGTATGCCTGCGAGGACATCCTCCCTCAGGCTCCCCTGTCACCTGCGGCGCTGATCCAAAGCTGGGCAGCCAGGGCCAGGATCGGGTGGCGTAAACCTACCTGCACCGGACTCCGGCCTCTGGGGGGAGTTTCGGCCCCGATCGCCCAGTTTATGCTGCTTATTCCTCCTTTGAGATGGAATAAGCAGCACGTTCTCCCTGACCCCGCAGGATGTACAGGGCCGTGACCAGAATCGACCCTGTATGTCCTGCTGCCTCTGTCCGCCCCTGCTCTGCCTTCACTCTGCTTCCTCCTGCCCCCTGCTGGCTCTCCCCTCTGCTTCTGCCCTCTGCTGGCTCTCCCCATACTGCTGCTCTGGCCATGCAGGGAGAGTCAGAGGGGGAATACGGGCAGAGCGGCTTGGGGGCGGCACATTCCACTGGGATGTGCAGCACCACAAGTCATCTCTTTAAATCGGACCCATTAAGACTAGAATACTTTGTCCCATATAAGTGACTCCCCCAACTATACAAAGCTGCATATAAAGAGTTAAAAAGGAGTATAGTATGGACCCAATTTTCAAAGGCATTTACACGGGTAAGTGCCCTAGTTACCTGTGTAAATGCTTTATCCGGGATTTTCAAAGGGCGCCTACACGGGTAGTGCCCTTTGAAAATCCCGTATATGTCCCTAATGTGCCCAGATACTATGTGGTTAGCATCAAGGTGTGTTAGGGGCGTTCTGGGGCAGAGGAAAGAGCTAACCGGGTAGCACTGATTTTCGATGCTACCTGTTTAGCCCTCTCTGCCTTAATGATACCTTGCCTATCTTTCAAGTGCAGGGACTAAGTGGGTAGCAAGAGGGCTAAACGGGTAGCATCGAAAATCAGTGCTACCCAGCTAGCTCCTGCAGCTTCCAGGGTGTGCAGCGAGACCCAGATTTTCAATGCCAGAGCCGCATATGACCCTGGGATTGAAAATCCGGGTTAGGCGGAAGGGGGACAGGCTATGCGCCAACGTGGCACATAGCACCGCTCAAATGAAAATTGGGCCCTATATAGAGAAGAAAAAAGATAAGCTTTCTGTTTATTGCGTAACAAAGATACTGACTTTAGATGAGCTAAAACAATTGGTGAAAATCACAGAAAAGTATCTACCCTAAAAAGAAATTGGTTTCAATTATGTATTAAACATGAATTTGGAGGGGAATGTTAGACAGGACGTCCAAATGCAATTTAGGACATCTAGTAAGAACGTCTGAAAAAAATGCAGGTACGTCCAGGTGCAGACACGATTTTATAAATGTAGACATGCCCGATATGGACGTCTGCAGGTGCATCTACATAGACATCCCTAGAGTAGTATTTTGAGAACCTGGATGTTTAGGATAGCTTAATGGTTAGAGCAGTGAGCTAGGAACAGGGCAGCCAGGTTTCAAATCCCACTCCTGCTATCATTGGCATTATGCTGAGTATTGAGGATGACTGAGTGCCTTCTCCTCTTCAACATTTGGATGTTTTTCAGCCAAAATTAGCACTTTTCAGATGTCTGTTTGTTCCTGGAGCAGTTCTAAACTTAAAAACTAAGCAAGAGGTCCATGACCTATCTGAAATCAGGCAGGGATGTTCAGATTCCTGGGAACGCCCTAGTCACGCCCCCATTTAGACTAGGATGTCCCCAGAGCCAGATTCCAAAATGGCTGTAGGGACCTCTCTGTGCCCATTTTTGGATATCCAAAGCACGAATAGAGCTTCTAAAACAATGAATGATATTGGAGGAATTGCATCAGTACTGTACTCGCCAGTTGCCTTCTTGAATTTTAATCAAATCTGCATTTCCATCAAGACACCCGGCCATCTGTTGCTTTGAAATTGGTGTGACCCAGCTTTTTTAGCTAACTCCTCTGACTTACTTTTCAACATTGGATCACTGCTGTTCACACTTCATCCAGTTACTAGCCCAATTAAACGGCATGATGCCCCAAATAAGCAAAGCAAATTCCCGTTATGTTCTCAATTTGTTTATGTTCTCCGGGACTTTCTTCAAATAAACGGCTGCCCCAATTAACAGGTGGGCCTATTAAACAGAATTCCCTGTATTTATTTGCTTTACAAAATTTAGATCTCACCTATTGTATGAAAATCATAAACAGGTTACAGCAAAACATCAGACAATACTAAAATCAAAAATCATGTTAAACCACTCACTATGTATCTACATATTAATAGATGCCTTCTCAAAAGGGAACGTCTTCTCCCCTTTTCTGAATTTCAGATAAGTTCAATTCAGACCCTATGTATTTCTTCTCAAAAGTGCAATCCTATGCTTTCCTAGGTCATTCGCTACAGCTACCACTACTTATCAATTATATAGCGCTATTAGGCATACACAGTGCTATACATATACACTTTAAACAGTGGGAAAGTCTAATCCCCTCTTACCCTCCACTCATGGGATTACCTCTATGCACTGTCTGGTATAGCTTTAGTATCTCCATCCATTTCTAAGTTAGAAAGATGGAGGGGACACACACATAGATGTTCCAGACTGGGGAGAGTATTATTTATTTATCAGGTCTTCTATACCACTTACCATTGCTTGCCCAAGGCCACAAGGAGTGCTAGTGGGAATCAAACCCTGGTCTTTTGGCTCCCAAGCCAGTGCTCAAACCATTAGGCTACTCCTAATTTTTGATTATGTGTCTGTTAATCCGTGAGGAGGCAATCGAGAACAGCGTCTACAACTGCTTGAACAATCTTGGATATTTCGTTTAGCTACTGTAGAACCACAGGGTCTTAATAAAGAACTTGATTGGACCAGCCTTCTTTGAAATAACAGGATTTTTTTTTTTATAAATCTGTTTATTGATGGTAAAGAATACAATAACAAGCAAACAACCAAACAATATCCAAGCAGGTACAATCAGCCTGTTCCATAGCACCTCCCGGGTAGGGCTGTGTCTTGTCCACCATCCTGGGAGTATATCAGCAGCAAACAAATACAGCAAAGTATCACATCAAGTGCACCCAATCATCCCCCCCTTACCCCCCCCTTATCCCCCCCAACCCAAAGTCACCGGTGCATTCCTAACTAAGGAGCCCCCCCCTTATTCCTCCCCCGGCGCTATGCTACCCTGAGTATCTCGCTGCGGATTTTGGGCTCTAGTGATTGTATATAAGGCATCCAGATTAACAAAAAGGTGGCCCATCTCCGGGGGTGCCGCTGCGCACTCCGCCGTTCCAAAAGCATAAACTGATGCAGGGTGTTACGCCATTCCCAAAACGTAGGGCCCGTAGGTTCCCTCCACCGGTGAAGAATGGGACCCTTACCCACCAGACAGGCCTTTCGCACCAATAAACCTTCCCATCTGCCCTTAGGGTGGAGTGGTCCCGTCTGATCCAAATTACCGACAGCCCGGACCAGCTAATCCGCTGTTGTAGCAAACCGCCCAGGTACTCGCCGATCCGAAACCAATACCGGCGAATGACTGGGCACCCCCACCACTATGGCCCAAGTCCGCCAGGCCACAGGAGCATTTGGGACACCCCCCATATGTTGTAAGACAGCTTCTCAGTGCTCTTCGCGGCGAAAAATAGGCTCGAAGAATGCTTTTAAACTGGATTTCGCGCCACCGGGCCCCCTCCACAAGGCACGCAATCCTACCCAACGCGCCCTGGATCGAGCCCGCGGGTATCTCCCTGCCTAAGTCTCTCGCCCATGCTTGTTCTACCGCCGCCGCATAATCCGGGGTGGGTCAAATGAATCGAGTTTTCTCTTAAACAGAGCAATCGTCGGGGGCGTTTCCGACCCCAGGGCAAAAAAATCCAGAATCTTCGCAGAACGCTCCGCTTGCAGTTCTCGCCCAGGCAGTGTTCCAATATAATGAGACAATTGCATGTATGCAAAAACGGAGTTCCCAGGGTTCAGACCATATTCCCCACAAATAACGTCCAGGGCCTTACATCGCCCCTCGGTGTCTACCACATGGCCTAACCGCTTAATCCCCGATTGCTCCCAACGCTGAAAAAACACCGAGTCGGACCCCGGAGTAAAGCAGGGATTTCCCCGCAGGGGTAGCCAGCTGGAGACCTCCGGGCTACTCCCCCAATATCTATTCAACTGCTGCCATGTACGTCTAGTTGCCTGCAACAGAACACTTCCAACCAGGCGTGCCGGCAAAACCCCCCGCCCAAGATGCAACACCGCATCAAGAGTTTGCGGCGCCACAAAAGCCTCCTCTAAGGCCCGGGGAGTGTAAACCTCAGTATCCCCCATCCAATCGGCAAGGTGTCGGGCCTGACACGCCAAGGCATATTTCCAAATGTCCGGAACTCCCACCCCTCCTGACTTCCATCCCCCCTTCATCCGGACCAACGGAATACGTGCTCGGGCACCTTTCCAAAGAAACCCTCTAATAGCTCTTTCAACCCGCCGCAAATCCCGTTTCAATAGCCAGACCAGAAGGGTCTGCAGCCAATAAAGCATCCTGGGAAGAACCACCATCCCTAAGGCCGCTACTCGCCCCAGAAGGGACAATGGAAGGGGTGCCCACGCCTGCATCTGCGCTCTGATTTTAGAAAAGATACGTTCAAAATTCGCTTTATAAATCTGAGATGGTACTCGAGTCAGCAAAATGCCGAGATAAACGAAGGAATCCGTAGCCCATCGAAGCGGAAAAGTCCCATGCCAGCTATCTTTCAAGTTCCCGCCCACATCTAGTGCCTCCGATTTAGCCAGGTTAAGTCTTAAGCCTGCAAATCTACCGTAGAGGGAAAACTCCTCCAACAACCGGGGTAATGTTTGTTGAGACTTCGTAAGATGCATCAGTAGGTCATCGGCAAAGGCCGCCACCTTAAACCCATATGAGCCAATGCGCACCCCCGGGATATCAGGAGACTCCTCTATGCGCCGTATCAGTGGGTCCAGGGACAGCACAAAGAGCAGGGGGGAAAGAGGGCAGCCCTGACGCGTGCCCCTCTCCAGATCAAATTTCTCCGATACCTCCCCGTTGCATAATATTCCCGCTGTTGGATCCGCATACAATAACTCCACCATCCTACAGAAGGAATCGCCAAACCCGTAATACGGCAGGAGGCCGTGCAGATAGTCCCACTGCACTTGGTCGAACGCCTTCTCCGCGTCAAAGCTGACTAACAACGACGGCCTCCCGCGCTCGTGCACCCATTCCATCGAAAGCAAGATTTTACGCAGGTTGCGCACGACATATCTCCCCCGGACAAAGCCAACTTGGGAATCATGTACCAAATCCCCTAATACCGATGCCAACCTGTCCGCCAGAACTTTAGCCATCACTTTGAGGTCAAAGTTCAACAAAGAAATCAGCCTATAGGATGACGCCTGAGTGGGGTCTTTGCCTGGTTTGGGTATTAAAGTAATATAGGCATGGTTGGGGCCCCATTTAAATCTACCCTGTGCCACGCGCTGTTGATACATTGCCACTAAGGTGGGGGGCACGCAATCCCCCAAAATTTTGTAAAACTCTGCCCCGAATCCATCAGGGCCAGGCGCCTTACAGCAGGCAGCTGTCTGTATAACCCTACAAACTTCCTCCACTGTGATCGGGGCATCCAGATAGGCCCGTTGGTCCGCCCCCACCTGGGGCAGATCAAGTTTACTTAAGTAATTCTGCATGGCAGCCGGAGACCCGTCCCGCCGCGCATATAGCTGTTGAAAAAAGGCACGGAACGTATGGGCTATTTCCTTCTTTCCCCTCTGCAGTCCCCCCCGCTCATCCCGAAGTGCCGCAATCAGCCTAGACGCCCGACTACCGCGGAGGCAGCATGCTAATAGTTTCCCCGGCTTGTCTCCAAACCGGTATAGCTGATAGCGGTAGTACTCGTGGGACTTCTTCGCCCTCTGATGCACCAATTCGTTGAGTGAGGTTTGCAATTCCCAAAGCCTGCGCTTATGTGTTCTACTGGGATCCCCCGCACAGCGCCGTCGGGCACGGACTACTTGTTTTTCTAGCTGAACGATTTGCGCCGCAAGCAATTTACGCTTCCGCGCGGCATATTCGATAATATTACCACGCAATACAACTTTGGCTGTCTCCCAGAACAGTTCTGATTCCGATTCATGTTGCTTATTGTACGTCATGAAATCCTGCCAACACTGTCCGAGGTGGGCGCGGAAATTAGTATCATAGTACAGGTCCATGGGAAACCGCCAGACACGCGTAGAGGTGGACAGATCTCCCCATCGGAATTCCACCCAGACTGGGGCATGATCAGATATTACCGACGGGGCTATTTGCGCATCCGTTACCCTTTCAAAGAGCCTCTCCGAAACCAAAACATAGTCAATGCGCGCATTAGAGCCATGCGCCCGCGACTGGTGAGTAAAATCCTTTTCGAGGAGATGAAGTAAGCGCCAGGGGTCTACTGTCCCCAGACGACGACACAACCCTCGCAGCGTTTTAGTAGTCGAAACCCGCGTTCTCACACTCCCCCCTCCACACGTATCCAGGTCTATGTCCAACACCCCATTCAGGACCCCAGCCAGAATTAATGGCACATCTGGCAACTGTTCCACCCAGGAGGCCAGTCGGGCGTAGAACGGCCGATCCACTACGTTGGGTCCGTATACATTACCCAGCACAATAGGCCTACCCTCCAAGTAGCCATAAAGCAGGATAAATCTACCTTCTGGGTCCGAGCACTGCTGTTCCATCTCAAAGCGGACCCGGGCACTGACCAGAATGACCACTCCACCCTTTTTCCCCGTAGCCGGGGCGCCCCAACTCTGCCCCACCCACATTTTCTGTAGTTTAGCATGCTCGTCGGCCGTCTGGTGGGTTTCTTGTAGCATGGCAACATCGCATTTTAGTCTGGCTAAATTCTGCAACACTTTATATCGCTTTATGGGATTCCCTATACCACACACATTACAGGAGACTACTTTCAGGGTGGATCATATTCAAACAGGGTATATGTTTCCAGTATGTGGTAGTAATGGGGTAGGACCTCCCCAGCCTGAGGTCTCCCCCTTAGGAAGACAATGCTCCATCCATCTATTGCTATGAACAATCTAGGTGCACTCGGTGACCTTGGACCCCCGCCCCCCCGATCGCCCACCCCCCTCCCTCTCCCCGCCCAGCCCCCCCAGTCACCTCATCAGCTCTATCAGGCCAAGCACCACACCACTCACCCTCCGAACCTCCCTGCCTGGCCTCATCCCGCCTCCCCCCCCATCCCACTTGTCCCTGCCCCCCCCCCCTGAACTACAGCAACCCCCCCCTAGGTCCTTCTCCCCCTCCTCCCTAGGGAGCCTATAAAGGTCCCACTAGGTGCCCTCCACCGCCACCCCCCACCCCCCCCCGTTACTAACCCTCACGTCTGCCTCATACCCCCTCCGCCTAGAGGCTAACCCAGCCGCAAGCCTGCTGTAACCCACTGCTCCCGCTAACCAGCAGCACTCCAACTCCCCAATCTCAGCAACAGCACTAACATAATGGTGGAAGGAAAAAGTAAGAAAGGTATGAAGGGAGAGAGAAGATGGGATGGGGGGAGGCGAAAAAACAAAAGAAGCAGGGGGAGCCACCCACATCGGATTGCCCCCTCCGCCTGCAGGCAGATGAGTATCTTACCCGTAGGCCCAACCGAGGCCAGAGCCACGGGGGAAGTCTCAACCTCGCCATGAAAAAATCCTACTTGACCTCCCACCCGGCGAGCGGCTAGCCAAGCGCCCCAGAGACAGAGTAAGATACAGTATCATTGCAAGGCAACATCTTAGCGAAATAACCGTTACAGTAACAAGTAACAAATGAGAAGGGAGCAGAGTTTCATCACCCCACACAGCAGGCCCGCTCAATCCCTCTCCGGTCACTGAGTCTCTGTAGGGCTCCGCACTTCAAGGCCGCAGGACAGTTCACCTCAAAAATCGAAGTAGGTAACGAATCCGCACACAATGGGAATACCCGGATAAGGCCTCCAATTCCTCAGGTCGCTGCGGGAAGTGTAGGATCTACCCGCTCTCGTGCAGCAAGTTGGTCCACATACGGCTGAGCGGCAGCAGCAGAGTCAAAGGCACGGTGGACACCCTCATGCGTCACGTGTAGTCGGGCTGGGTATTGCACCATGAAGCGGATCTTGGCCTTTATCAATTTCTCACAGAGCGGTGCATAATCCCGGCGTCGCCGACTCAGGGCGATGGAATAATCCTGAGCGATGCTGAGCCTCGAGTTATTGTAGACCACCTCTCCCATCTGTCGGGCCGCTCGCAGTATCCGCTCCTTCTGAGGAAACCGCAAGAATTTCACCAGGACGATCCGGGGCCGGCTATCGCGGGCTTGGACAGGGCCTACCCGGTGGGCCCACTCGATATGCATCGGGTCATCCATCTCTACATTCTTCAGCAGCGTGGCTATCAGGGAGTCCAGGTAAGGAAGAAGATCTTTATCTGTCACTGCCTCGTGAATCCCCATTATCCGAAGGTTCTTCCTTCGGGATCGGTTCTCCAGGTCGTCAAGTTTTGTGGCCTGTGACTTGACCTGGGATTTCAGGTCTGCTACCTCCCGGGTCAGCGTCTCCACTTTGTCTTCTGCCTGGCCAAGCCGGTCCTCCGCTTCCCGCAGTCGGCTCCCCAATGCATCAACGGAGCTCTGTAGCCCATCCATTTTCTCATGGAGGGCTGTGAATTGAGAAGACAGGGCCGCTGCTACGGCTGCTGACACCTCGTCAAGGTAGGCAGGGGATTTCGGGGAACTTGGCGCCATGGCCGTCTCCGCCATCTTTCCGGTTCCCACCATGCGCTCCCTGTCTCTCCGGGTGGATTTTACCGCCGTCGCCATGCCCCTCTTCTCCACACCGAAGCCGGCTATAGAAGCGGTAAATGTTCCGGTATTAAGATCGCTAAGGCAGAACCCGGTCTCGGGGCTTTTAACGGTGCAAAAATGCCGGTTTGGGCTAGGGGGTTGCGGAGCGCACCTAGGATGCGACCACTACTCTGCCCGCATCACGTGACCTCCCTCTGAAATAACAGGATTTAATAGGTAAATTAAGTGCATCTGATCTATCTTGTGCAGACAGGGGTGTCTTTTTATGACGTAAATAACTGTGATTGGCTTCAACTGGAATTTAATCATCAATTCCTTTCCTGTGGCATTAGATCGTATAAGAGCATGCGCTGGCGTCCTGAAGAATTAGGGAGCTAAGCTTGTGTTTGCAGTAAAGGAGAGCGTTGATACAGGGCATTAATATTGGTTTGCCCAAAACGCAGTGCTGTGTTCTTTTTCAAAGCTGCGGATATTTAAGAGACTGAAACCCAACCGAGTCTGGTGAAACGCTGTGGCTTGGGTTTTCCATGGACAACAGATAAGTGACTTTCATTATTTGTGACTCTTGATTGTCCTATTTGATCGGTTTCAACAGTTCATGTTTGTTGGAAGGAAAAATGTTTTGCATACGTTTTGGTGTAGGGTACACTACTACATGGTGGTTTTACCTACTTTTAAGCTCTTGTTTGAGCTCTTTAAATTGAGTAAAACGGAAGTGCTACCATGAGAGGTTGGTTTTCCTCACGGCTATCTTCCAACATTTACACATACATACATATATTAGCTCACAATGTTTTTGATTTTGCTCTATTTTGGTTTTGTCAGATTTATATAGAGTAATAGTTATTTTTGGAATATTTATTAAATGAGATCACATTTTCAACTTCTATAGCATTTTAACAATCACAACATTTATTATTATATTTTTTTTGTTGTTTCTCAGTTTTTTTATTCACCTCATTTCCTGACATCCTTGCCTCCTTGGAAACATGGCCCAATTCTGTCCCGGATGTAGATCCCCTCTGTACATCTGGTCTGAACCGGACGTACAGAGGGGATTGTGATTCTGATCCCACTGGGCACATCTAGCCCCGCAGGATCAGAATTGCGAACATTCCTGCATGTGTAGGTCAGGACCGCGATTCAGTCCGGCTTGCATGTGCAGGACTGTCCCTGGCTAATTCATTCAAGGCTCTTCAATGGAGCTGCAGCACCATGGCGTCATTTTGACATGGCACCATGGCTCCATTGAAGAGCCACGATGCTGGCCGCCTGAAAAAAGTGGTTATTCCCCGCAGCCCAACCCCCCATCTGGCCTCCTAAGGCCAGGCTTGGGCTGCGGGGAATGTCCCCTGGCCCCCGTTGCCCCATCCGTGCCCCGGCATGTTATAGAAAAAACACATCCCCAAACATTTTGCCGACCCTGGACATACAGAGCTGACATTAGAATTGGTCCTCTACATCCAGGGCCAGCGACCGTCCACTGACTGCCCAGACTTCGCCCCCAGGCCAACCATTCCCCGCCCCTGTCTAACTTCCCTGCACAACCGTCAGGGAAGTTATTCGAGGGCAGGAGAAGCCATGAATAGCATCCATCCCTGCTATTCGTGCTCAGAATAACCCCCACAGGATGGACAATTTTACACAGATAAATAATTTTTCAAAATTGTCCTCTCCAAGCACATTGAATCTGGATGTTATAAACAATGGGCCCAATACTGAACTGGTGATTAACTTGTATGTTTATTCAGTGGTGTGTCAGGATAATTTTTCGGCCTGACCCTGTCCCACCCTTAGCTCAGCCCACAATATACATAGAAATATCTGGCCAGTCAGGTATTTAGCCTAATATTTTATGCATATTTTTTCCAAATATACTGCTAATACTGAAAGACTACCGCTAAGGGTCATGGGTACCATTTTGAACCCAGTGCCAATGATGGCAGGAGCAAAAAGGGGATCATTCCTGCAGGCCAATTCCTCACCAACCAGGGATTTGGAAAGGTAAGCCCGGGTGGCGTTAGAAGATGAAGGGGGGTCTTCAGGGGCAGAGGGTGTGATGTTTCAGCATCCAGGGAGGGTGGAGGCCTTTTGTGGGAGGTCTATTCTGGGGCTTTGGAGGGCACCGGGGTCACTGTGGGGGGAGGTTTTTGGAAGGGGGGGGGGGGTCGTCCTTACTTCTTGTGCTGCTGTGGCAAAGGGACTCCGGTTGTATTTTGAGGATGGGGCTGCTTTGAGATTGCAGC
This sequence comes from Ichthyophis bannanicus, assembly GCA_033557465.1. Taxonomy (NCBI): domain Eukaryota; kingdom Metazoa; phylum Chordata; class Amphibia; order Gymnophiona; family Ichthyophiidae; genus Ichthyophis; species Ichthyophis bannanicus. The sequence goes on along the minus strand of CM066034.1, from coordinate 533,857,485 downwards.
CTTGAGCATAGGGCCATGTGCTAGCAGCCCAGTGCTCCATATGGAAAGCTTTGAGCTGGCCATTATTTTTCTCTGAATAATGTGGCTTATGGTTATTACCACAAGCTGTGTTATTCACTTTGAATACTAATACAGTATTTTGCATGCATTTGCCTGCTCTACGCCTCATTAGTGTTCAACACGCAGTGCAGTAACACATTGTGCTTTGTGGTAAAGGTCAAATAAAATGCATTATTGATTTATTTATTATTATTTAGCTCATGCCTTTCCAGGAGAAGATCAAGGTGATTTACATTCAGGTACATTAACGCATTTTAGTAACTACCCCCCCTATGTTTCTTACCTTGGATGAGTTTGATGAACTATCCTGAAATAACCTGTTGACATTAAAATGGTTATAAATAATTTGATTTAAAAATACATTTTATAACATAATATTAAAGAGAGAAAAATATAGACGTTATTGATTAAGATATATTTTTAATTTATAGCACATTGTACCCCTGAGGAAGATACTAACCAAAACATGGCTTTATAGGGTTATCTATTGCTAGCTATTTATTTGGAGTTTTTATGATCCTTTATGTTATTTATTGTGTGAGTTCACATTTTTTATTTTTATAACTTTTTAACAGTCATGACCTTAATTATTTATTTATTTTCTGGTTTCTGGGCTTTTTATTCACCTCGATTCCTGACCCCTCTGACTCTATGGGATGGTGCCTTTCCTGTTTGTTTCCCAGGAGGCAGTCTTAAGGATGGGGTTAGGTTGGGTGACAAAAATTATCTCACGTACTTGGCGAAGGAGGTGGCTGTCTAGGGCGGCCAGCCAGGGTGGGTGGCAGCAGCTGCATACATGGGCGTCTGTACCACCCCCCCCCCCCCAGCTGCCACCGATTCTGTTTGGGGGGAGGCAGGCTGTGGCAGTATTTCCAAAAGCAGCAGCAAAAAGCCACCGCTTTAGGAAATACTGCCACTGCCCATCTACCCCTCCCGAGATGGAATCAGCAGCAGCTGGGGGGGGGGGGGCAGCGGCGATGGCGGCAGCCGGGGGGGGGGGGGGGCCGTGGCAGATGGGAGGGAGTGGTGAGGCTGGGATTTCTGCCTAGGGTATCAGAAACCCTTGGGTTGGTCTTGATCAAAAGGATATCTATATGTTTCATTGACTAGAGCAGGCCTTTGATTAAAAATAAATCATGAAAAACTCTGGGCTACATCAAGAAGCATAGATATACCAGAACACTGATAACTCTCATGCACAACCTTTACAGTGACCAAGAAGCAACAAGGCCGGTTGAGGGATTTTATTTATTTATTTATTTAACACGTTTTTTTATACCGCCTTATCACAAAAAATCAAAGCAGTTTACAGAAGAATTCAACAAGTTTACAAAGAACTCATGGAATAGGTAGGGGTGGCATGCCGGACATGCTCAGAATCATAACTTATATACATTTTAACATTTCTGCATTGATTGATCAGAGCGTTGGAGGGGCGATGTTTAGGCTTGTCAGGTGTTTTTGGGGAGTGGATTGCAGTGTTAAGTCATTGAAGTGTTCTATGAAGAGGAATGTTTTCAGCTTTTTTCGGAAGTCTTTTAAGTCCGTGGTGGATCTCAGTGCTTCAGAAAGGGAGTTCCAGATGGCAGGTGCTGCTAACGATAAGCTCTTTTGGTTGTGAAGTTGTTTGCTTTGGTGAATACGCTAGGTGTTTGGATGCTGCCACTGTTCCGTTGTCTTCGTGGTCTGTTGTTGGGTTGGGTGCTAATTAATTCTTGGAGCGTGAGCGCTGAGAGTTTTTGTTTGATTTTGAAGCACTGTTTTGAATCTAATCCACGAGGTGATTGGGAGTCAGTGGAGCTGGTGTAAGATAGATGTTATATGGTCAGATTTAGTAGAGCCGGTAATGATTTGGGCAGCTGTATTTTGTGCCAACTGTAATGGCTTCATAGTTTGTTTTGGGAGACCATTGAGGATAGAGTTGCAGTAGTCAAGTAATGGAAAAATGATAGCTTGAAATACTGTGCGGAAGTGGTTCTGGCTGAGGAGAGGTTTGAGTCTGCAGATAGTAGCCGTTTTGTAATAAGCATTTCTAGTGATTTTGTTGATGTGCGCTTTTAGGTTTAGGTTGGTGTCTAGGGCAATCCCTAGGTACCTCACTTCTTCTTTTACAGGAATGGAAACATTTGCCAAGGTGATTGATTCTGGGGGTATAAAGGAAGTGTTCCTTGTGATGATTAAGGCTTCAATCTTCTTAAAGTTGATGTTAAGGTTGTTATTTGATAGCCAGTTGTTCATTTCATGTATGCATGTTGTCATGTTAGTATAGTTTGGTTGGTCAAGGTGGATTGGGGTGTATACAATTATGTCATCTGCATAAATGATATATTGGATGTTATGCTTGTTGAAGATTCTGCAAATGGGTTGAATATATAGGTTGAAGAATAGGGCGGAAAGTGAGGACCCTTGTGGGACTCCTTGCTCTGTTATGAATAGGGTTGAGGTATTTGTACCTACTTTGACTTGTTGGCGGGGTCACTGAGGTATGAATGGAACCTCTTGAGAGTTGTGCCATGGAGCCCGGTGGCTTTTAGTCTGTCTAGAAGGATGCTGTGAGCTACTTTTATCAAAAGCAGCGGAGATGTCAATGAAGATGAGGCGTACACCTTCCTTTATATAGTCAATCACTCTGATTAAGTTGTCAAATATTAGGCATCCTAGGCAAACCTTTAGCCTTGCACCCCCTCGCAATTAACATTTAGATCCCTAGTGTGTGTGCTTTCTGTCCAGACTTCTCAATCTCCCATTCCCAGAACTATCACCTTTCCTTGTAAACACTCACATTCCTTAGTGGGATTTAAATTACATTGTATAGTTGTTAAAACCACAGAGCTATCATTCTTGATTCTGTCTTACAAACCCAAGTCTCTGACCTCAGCATGAGATGAGTGAATAGTTTTTTTTTTAAACCTGATTGAATTATGAATGTTTGTGAAAACAGGACAAATGGTCAATAGCTCAAGCTGAAACTGCCAATTAGTGCAATGCCTCAGAAGTTTCAGACTTGTACTAATTCAGTCTATGGTGATGATTTCTCCAAATGGGTTAGTTTTGTGCATACCATGACAGTCATGAACCTCATTCCTAAGCCAAAGTATGTGGAATATTATATCAATCTTTCAGATTTACTGCTAACGCTTGCATTATGCCAAAGGAGAGTTTCCTTCTGGAGTTCATAAAATATAACATGTATAGGCAATTTATCAAGATGTGCTTGGAAATTTCCCTTAATCAGGCCTGTGCACCCAACACAATGGGAAATTTATATATCTCTGTATCTTTCTGCCACATTTTCTTGGTCTCTGACTAAATTTTTTGGTACTCGAGGATCTTCTTCCTCGCCACATGATACACTGAATAATTGCTTGGTACTGTCATCTCTATTATCAATGCCATTCTGAAATTTTCTCATTTACCACTATGTCAGGTTTCCTCACATCTAGCTTTCTATCGGTCAGAATCAGAATATGCCCCAGTGGTGTTGTAATGTTTACCACATTTCCAATGGATAACATTGTGCCTTTCTGTATAGAAATTTTCAGCCATCAGAACTTCCCAGCTACCAGATGAGTGACTATTTCCATTTCTTTCTTACAGAATCAACATATATCTGTTTTTGCCAGTTTTTTCTATGCATGCTGTAAACAATCTCATCCATAATCCACTATCCTAGATTGTAGCTAGCAATCTCTCATCCTTTGGTTTCAATTCACCTCTAATTAACCATTCATGCACCCAATTTTAATGGATAAATGGCTCTTGGAGTAACACTTTGTATTTCCCACTGTATTTTTGTATTTGCTACTTTTTTCCCTCCATTTTCTAATCTAATTCCTTGAAGAGTTTTTGCTGTTATTTTGCTAAGTCCATTGCTTCTTTTGCTATGTGTATTGGTGGAGTATCATTCATTCCTTTTATTCATCATAACCCAAGTGACAATTGACTTATTAGTATTCAACTTTGTACCGTTGCAAGGCATTGGTTCATCATGGTAGGATCAGGATGACATATATCTACAAACTGGATTAGAAGGATGTTGTTAACATAATAAAATCCGCTGATACCAAACTCTGGACCAGGGCTGCAAGAGGATTAAGGAAGATACTGAATAAACGGGGGATAAGACCAGAATGCTTTTCTATAGGAAAGAGGAAAGAACTTACAGGAGGAAGAGTTAATAACAACATAAGAATGAGGTAAATCAAAAAAGAATGGTTCTAGCTAATCCTATGTTGCTAAATTGAGACAGACGTTTGTGGCCTACCAGACAGAATGTAGAAGTGAAATCAAGGGATGTAGCTAGGAAAGACTTTCCAGTATCCAAGAAACTATAAACCTGATTCAGTCCCGGACATAGAAGCCCTCTGTGCATCCGGCCGGATCCGGATGCACAGAGGGAGTCGCGATTCCGATCCTGTGGGGCACCGCTAGATGCCCCTTATTCTCATCCTTAAATAAGGGGCATCTCTTCAACTTCAGAGCAAATTCTAGGGAATGTTTGCGCATAGGCGTGCATAGAGTGCTGGTCATTACAAACATTTTCGGTGATTGTTCCACAGTTACAGACCAAACTTCCACTGGCTTTGACGAGTGAGATCAATCTTTTGGCCTTTTCATAAAAGTTTTTAAATTTTTTTGTCCTCATCCCATTAGGAATGTGATAGGTTATGTAATTGAAGACAAACTTACACTCATAGAGTCTGTTTGTTCTGTGATTGTTATATTGAGGTTTTATTTGATGTGGAGGTACATTTTAGAAAGACATGAAGATCAGAATTGAGATGTTGAGGTCATAATGTTTATAATTCCAATGGTATTTTAGAAAAGGCTCTGCTAAATGTGGAGCCTTTTCTAAAATACTGAATATAGAGGTGCAGGAGGACATGTCTATGTGCCGATACATGGAGCTGGAAGGTCCATTTTACAAATGCACATGTGGGAAAAATCAATAGGGGAAACTCAGCAGCTTCCATGTGTAGGTGCCAATACTTAACACATAGAAAATGGTATTTCATAACTTCTACATGTAACTGCCAGCGCTTACACGTTTCTTTCAACTATTTTTCAAACCTGCACATATAAACGCCACCAATTAACAATAGATTCTGCCATCTTTACCTAATTTTAGTTTGAAGGTGGAAATACACTTATTTATTTATTTAAAAGCTTTTATATATTGTACTAATTACCTAGGTGACTTACAAAAAACCATACTTAATAACAAAAATACAAACTAATATACATAATAAAAACAAACGTTCACCATAAAATAAGAATACAGTATAACACTTAAAACCATCATTCAACTGGCTATGCCTACCTGAAAAAGTAAGTTTTTAGCCTCTTCTTAAGTCACCAAATCTGTCACCATTCGCTACTCAAAAAGGAGAGAATTCCAGAACCTCGGAGAGCTTAGAGAAAACACATAGGCACCGAGGATTATAAGGTACGTCCCGCGGTGAGCTGGAACCTCCAGTAAGCATGCAGGCTGAGAATGTAATGTATGAGACAGCTTATCAGACTTCAACATACAAAGCTTTATGCACTAACGGAAGTATTTATAAATGGCACGCTATTTAACTGGAAGCCAGTGAAATTTACACAAAACAATGGGGAATTAAGGAGGATAACCCCCTTTATCATTCCTGTAAACAGCTGGCCAAAATGAGCACTTTTTAAAAACATAAACATACCAGGGACCAGGTGTAAATCCCAATATGAGCAATTTTGGCCCTTATATGTACAGTATATTATTTATCTGAAATAGGAATACACATGTAGATCCTTGACCCGCCCAGACCACTCCCTAACCACACCCCCGACATGACCCCTTGCAATTTTTACATAGTAGGAGTATCGCTGGTCAATTCAGCCTTTTCTAAACTGGGCATTTCCATATTAGAGTCCATTTGCATGTGCCGATGCCACATTCTACATATGGAAATGACAAAATAAGGCTTCTAAATTTTTTTATTTCTAAACCATGGCAAAGGTATGTGTAGATTTTAAAAATTCCAGCAGAGGCATGAGAAAGCACGATGCCAGCCATTTAGAAAGGATGCCGGGTAGTTAATGGAAAAGAGCGAACACGGGAAGAAATTCATTTCAGAAGGATGCAACTTCCTGAGAGATGGCTGCGAGAGCTTGTAGTAGTAAAATGAGCATAGAAGTGGTTATTCCTTTATGGACTAACAAATTTATTAAGCTATAAGCTTTCAATATCAAGAGCCCACTTCAATACATGCAGCAAATCTCCACCTTGCATCAATCTTTCAGCCTTTTCAATTCCAAACAAGAGAAGCATTCCAAAACTGTTTAGTCACAGGAGACCTTACATCACTGTGTCTAATGGTATTATGACATTCACAAACACAAACTTTTCATTGTCTCATGGTACAACCAACATGCTTCTTGCCATAAGTGCTCGCAATACAAGATCCAACATAGAATTAATAAACTCTCTAACAAAAACTGTTTCCATTATTCCAAGAAACATACCTGGGGTCTAGGATGGTGGTATGCATGTCAGCTGCCACATTAAACAAACAGTTTCACTCAACAAAAGTGAAATTTCAGTACATTAAAAAAATAATCCTTAGTGTGCTCTCAGTCCATGTTCAGGTTTAGAGGTTCTTTGCTGTCAGAGGGAAGAACAATCTTCAAGGCACTCTGGTGGGGAACAACAGAATTGTACTTGTTTTCCCACAAATGTTTATTTTTTCCCATGAATGTTTTTTATTCCTGCTAATTGAATAAGTGCTTTTGAACATGGACCCAATTGTTTGCCACATGAGGCTTACTCCCATTTCCCTTGAGAGATGGTTTCAGGATTTTGCTGACAGACCAGCACTGAAACCTCTGGGTGGCACAATCATGTCGATCAGAAAGAAACCAAATACTACTTTCTCCCTTATATTTATTATTAGTATTTAATATCTAGGTCACATCTTTCTAGTTCAAGGCGAGGTACATTCAGGCACAGTATGTATTCATGTGGAGAACTTTCTTATCACTCTGTACTGAAATAAAGTTTACCAAGAAAGGAAAAATATACGGTGATACCTTATCATTGGACTAATTTAATACATCTCTTGACTAGTTATGGAGTGCTGACACTTGCTTCATTGGGTCTGAACATAATGAGAAAACAATGACATTATCGGAAAACATAAGTGAGTCATTAAATGCATTCCAATGAAAAATGTGAAGAAAGGCGGGGGCAGGATGGATGTGTTGTAATCAGAAGGTAACAAGCAGTGCAAATTTATTTTTCTTTGGAGGTAATTTTACAAGTTCAAAAGTGCATGCTCTAAGTATTGCATAAAGCCTGTTTTGAACACAGGCAGTGGCATCAAAATATTAAAGGTCCACTGGTCTGAATTTGAGGCCCTCAGACCCCCTTTTGCCAGGAAGAGCTCCAATCCCTAGTAATCCAGTAGATTACCCTTCCCTCCCTCGCCAGCCCCAATGTGGTGCTAAAATGTAGACAAGTAGTTCCCCTCCTCCCAAAGCACCACCGAAGCCCTGTCTCTTTCATAGGTTCAGGTTGAGTCTTTCTTTTCCTCCTCCTCCAGGGGATCTCAACTCATCCCTAGGAGTCTGGGGGAAATGGGGGAAAGAGAGTTTCTCACACTCTCTTGATCCTTAGGAGTAGTCTTGAGATACTACCACTAGAGGGTCACATTTCCAAATAAGGACACGCAAAATAAATTTTCTACTCTTCATCAACAAGAAAGAGTTCAGTCTAAGCAGGTTACACCCGCTCTGTTGAAGCAGCAACCTTTTTTTTTTTTTTTTTTTACTTCAGTTCTCTGCCACAGCCTTTAACCCTTGCAGAATATACATCCTGGCCTTCCTGTTGGTGGTCAGGTTCTTTTTTTTCTTTTCATCTTGGGAAAAGATCACTATGGATTTCTGTCTTGAGCATAGTCAGAACAGTCTTTTCCTTCTGTCCAATGCCACAGAGCCGGTTCCACCACAGGAAAGTACTCAAAGTTTCTATTCCACATATTTCCTTGTCCCAAAGAAGACTGGAGGCCTACACACCATCCTGGATCTCAGAGATCTGAACCGGTTTCTTCACAAGGAATAATTTAAAATGAATATTCTTCCCTCTACTTTACTGGGAGGAGGGAGGAGTAGCCTAGTGGTTGGGGCAAGGTACTTCAGGCCGGAAGGTCGGGGGTTCAAATCCCACTAGAGGACAGCAACCTTGGGCCGGAAGGACTGGGGTTTCTAGTCCCACAGATGCTCCTTGTGGTCTTGGGCAAGCCACTTAACCCTCCATTGCCCATGTTCCCTGTAAGTATTAGTGTATGTGTCTCATATCCCCATGTGTTAAATGTATCCCCCAATTGTGTTGTGACCGCTTTGATTGAAGGATAAGGCGGTATACAAAACTGTCTAAATAAATAAAATAAAATACTGTTCTTAAAGTATGAGAGTTGGCTGTGTACCCTAGTGAAAGTATGTTTGTTTGTACAGGGTGATGTACACAACCGGACTGTCTAAGAAAACCTGAGAGAGTTAATTTTGTTCAGAACTTTGCTTTGAAATAAACTTCATATATTTGCTTACTAAGTAGGTGAAGGTTTACATGTCCTGTAAATAAAGAAAAGGGCAGCTTGTACTCTAGCCTTTCTGTCTCAGGGTTATTAGATATCAAGCAGTCAGCAGTAAACAGTTATGTCTTGGAATACATGTATGTCTCCTCATACTGACCTACACTGATTAGAAGTTGACCTATGATGTGATAAATACGTAATATCTGACGTGTCATAATAAAGTGAAATTATGCTGTATCATCCAAAAGAGCCTTATAAATAAAGTGAACCATGGCTAACAGTTAGAGTAAACAAAGAGAACTTTGGTTCTATTTGTTTCTCTCCGCAAAGCTTTGGTGTATTTATATATATATCTATATCTATATATATATATATATCTATATATATATCTATATATATCTATAGATATATATATATATATATAAGTGTGTGATATTTTATTGCTGTCTTTAGATTACCTTCTCATTGCTTTGAATGTAGTTTTCTATGTCTCCAAGAGCCCTGCAGGTTGCTGGTGAGGAGGGGCAAAGAAAGCCCACACCTAGATTTCAAGGATATATTAATCCATGCTTGCTACAGAAAGCATCTGAAATTCATTCTTCAGACTGACCATTTTCTGCACAAGGCCCTTCCATTCCAGCTGTCATCAACTTCCAGAGTCTTCATAAAATTCCTTGTAATGGCAGCTACCTACCTTAACACGCAAGGTCACCTAATCCTCCCATGCCTAAACTACTGGCTTCTAGCGGCTTCTTCAGAAATCCAAGCCCTAAGCAGGGCATCTTCTCTAGAGTCTGGGCTTCATTATCGATTTTCAGAAATTATTTGAGCCCTATGAGCACTGTTTCTTTTATAGACTCAGTTCTAGGCACCATTCAGGCAAAGGCCATTCTGTCAGAGGACAGAATGCAGGCCCTCATTTCACATGTCTGAATCACACAAAGTGATGAACAAGGCCTATTTGCAGATGTTACAGGTAGGCCATAAGGCAGCAGCCATCAATGTAGTCATTCTATTCCATCTGAAAATGAGGCAATCTCAATGGGACCTCAAGTTCCAATGAAATCAGCATCCCATCCTCTTTTGGGAATTCTTGGTCCTTACACCCAGCTTCAAACTATGCTGTAGGGGTGAACATCCAGCATCAATCTTGAAAAAGGCATTCCCTTTGCCCTATCCACAGATGCAAAAAACATAGGCTTGAAAGTTCATATTGATGTTCAACACATGCAGGGAATGTTGTCAAAGACCAAGAATCTTCTCCATATCAACCACTTGGAGCTCCAGTCAAATTACTATGCCTGTACTGCTCTAGGGTACATCTGTTCTAATTCAAACAGACAACCAAGTGGCAATGCTTTATTAACAAACAGGGAGGAATGGATCCCTACGTCTCTGTTGAGAAACACCAAAATTTGGGACTTTGTTGTTGCCAATGACATCGAAATACAAGCTGCTGATATCCCTGGGGTTCAGAACCTTATAGTCAACAAACTCTGCAGAGTTTTCCAACATCATGAGTGTTTCTAAATACAGCAATCCTACAGACCATCTTTCAGGAATGAGAGCCCCAGCAGGTCAGTCTCATTGCCTGCAGCAAGAACGCAAAGCTTATTCTGTACTGCTCCATCCTCCCATCGCTTGAATATGTAGCTCCAGATGCATTAGCAATTCCATGGTCTCTTCTATATGCATGCATACCCCCCATTCAGGGCTGGCATTAGGGGTTGGCAAATGGGATCTCATGCCACAAGAGGCCCCAAACCTGCCTCAATTTGAATGAAGAGGAGCTTGAAAGAGAGCTTTGAGGCCCCCTTCACAGTTTCTGCCCTGAGCCCCCCTATATGTCTACCACCTGCCCTTTCCCAATTCCTCATATTGCAAAAACCCTGCACAAATTTCAAAGTGGCCATACTGGCCTCAGTAGAACTTTTTTTCTTCTTCTAAAAAGGCTAGCAGTTCTACCATCATGCGGGCTCCAGGAAATTTCAGCAGTAATCACTCAACCTGAGGGTCATCTTCTTCATCCAAATTTGAAGTCTCTTGCAGTCTGGAAATTGAGCAGTGTTTACTTTCTGCTCTAGGGTTACCGCAGCCTATTTTTGACATTCTCATAGTTGCAAGAAAAGCATTCACCAGGCATACATACATTTTGAAATGGAAAATATTTTCCATCTGATGCTTCACCAATGGTCACAACCCTACAATATGTCTGCCTACCACCATATTCCAGTACTTGTACCATTTATATTATCTTGGACTACAAACGTCCTCTATGAAAGTGCATCTCAGAGCTCTGTCCACTTACAATGCTTTATTTCATGACCTTCAGCTTCTCAATGTCTTATCATTTAACGTTTCATAAAAGGATTTCTCTATGTCAAACTACCATGGAACCTTAATCTTGTGCTTACCATTCTTATGAAATCACCATATAAACCACTGGAGTCTGCTTCCCTTAAGCATCTTACATGGAAAATGTTCTTCCTAGAAGCTGCTACCTCTGCTGGAAGAACTGCAAGCATTGGTAATCTATGAACCATATACTTAATTTCATCATAACAAAGTAGTTCTGTGAACTCACCCTAAATTTTTATCTGGTAGTAACACTTTCCACATCAATGAGGGACATCATGCTTCCTACATTCTATCTGAAAGTTCATATGAATCCACATAAAAAAGCCAAACACTATCTAGATTTTAAGTGGGCCCTCACATACTTCCTCAAAAGAACTGTGTTAATAGGGTAGTCTATGCATCTTCTTCGTCTCATTTGACCTCAACACAATTGACACAGCAGTCACCAAAATAGCTTTAATAAATTGACTGACATCCTTCATCCAGTTCTGTTATGAACAAACTGCTACTCCTCTGAATAAAGTCTCAACAAATTAGAGCCATTGCAGCTACTGTGGCTCTCTAACGTCTACATTGCTGGATCCAATCTGTAAAGCAGCAACATGATTCTCATTTCATACCTCAACTTCGCACTATTGCCTGGACCAACCCTCAGCAAAGAATGATGCCTTGGTCAAGCTGTGCTGGCCAATCTGTCCATCTGAAGTAGCAACTTTAGCATTTTGTCAGTGGGGGCTGCTCCTAAATATGGAACAGTGCAAAAAGACACAAGCAGCCCTAAGCTTGAGAATCACCCACTTGTGTGCCTGACTCAATCCTAAGTATTGATCCTTACCTGTAACAAACGTTGTCCATAGAAAGCAGGACTGATAAGGCAAAAAGTCCCTCCCACCTCCCCAAGAGTTGCCTGAGTTTTTGAAGTCTGTAAATAATTAAGGAGCTGAGGGAGACCGCTGCACACGGGAAGGGCCACACATACTGAGAACTTTACACCGCATTCTGAGTTCTGGGAGAGCAATTTTGTTCCAATGCCTTTGGATGGCATTACAAACTTGTGTGCCTTATCAATCCTGCTATCTGCTGAAAAAAAAACTGTTACAGGGGAGCAACATTTCTTTATGCATGACTCAAAGCAGGTGTAAATGCGGAGGTGCAGATGTTCTCAGGTATATGTATATTGCCATTATAAAATATGAAATATATGTATATATTCAACAATGCCATAGATCATATCCAGAACATTTTATGTATTCCATCTGCAAAGACATATAAGAAGTGGCTTGTCTAAAATTGCTACTTGTACGTGTATGATGTGTAAATCAGTGTTGTGATGCTTCTAGTTGCATGCTATGATATACTGAGAGTAAAGTTGCTCAGATTTGTGCTTCTAAATCAGCAATTGGACAAATAATGAGACCAATCTCTCTTATCTCAACACTGGAATTCTTGCCAGAATAAACATTAATAGTGGCAGTAGCACTAAAACTATTTTAAAAATTAACAGAGAGCAAAGACTCAAAACCCAGCACAATACAACAGACCTTTTATCCTGTCTCTATATTAAAATAAAACTGTTTGCAGACAGGTAATGGGAGAGAAGAAGATGAGGAAAGAGAAAGGATGTTAGAAGGTAAAAGGGAAAGATAAGAAGGGAAGGGAAGGGAAAAAACTGCCGTGGAGACAGAAAGAGACAGTGTGTGGTGAGGAGCAAACATGGAATGTTAAGAAGCCGCAGACACAGTTACTCTGGCTGCCAATGGTTTGTCTAGACCTTTACTCAACATTTGGCTATTTGCGATAAAGCTTCCGATTTATAGTGAAAAAAAAAGACTGACAAAGAAGTCTTTCACCCCTTAATGTTCTTACAGCGTCTTCAATTAAAGGATAAGATCATATGCCAGCATCATGATGGTGCCAATTCCTTTATCAGAACACAATGGAAAGGCCTTTTAAACAAATATGGAGGTCTGATTAACCTAGTGTGACACAGCAAAGGAGGCTGTGGTGGATAACTCCTAGAGAAGGCTAGTGAACAAATAAAATGCTAATCGAAGCTTATTATACTACCAAAACTCACTGTACTATGCACAAATCTGCTTATCCCTTTTTGGGCACACAGAGTTGCTTAAAGGATATCAATCCTCTATGGAAAAGGTGAGAAACTGCAGGAGCATATATTAACTTAAACTAAGGGAAAAATAGCCAGATACCCACCAGCATGTGTCCACGCATAACAAATTTTTTTTCTCTGTCCAAATTCTATATTCTGCATCCTTCACTCACATCAGTCCTGTTCAGGAAGGGACTGTATGTGTAGGATGTCAGGTACACACATTCCCCTTATATACACCGTGCTGCCCTCAATCCTGCTTTACTGAGGGAGAACAAAGCCATAGCTGAGAGACTAAGGGACATGCTTACTAAGCCGTGTTAGCTGTTAACGTGCAGTAACCATTGGTTTTGCAGACATTGTGAGTGCAACTAACGCTACCTCAATGGGTGGTGTTATCTGTATCCACTCTGCTGCCACACTGTGGTCTTTGCATTTTTGCATGTTATCTGCTGGGGAAATGCTATGCACACCCCCAACAGATAATGCATGACTTTTGCAACTAATGTGGCTCTATTGACTAAACCTCCATGTTAGCTGCTAAAGTCTATTGTGCTTTAATAAACATGCCCTTAAATGAATTCTTTGCTTCAATCTTTACTGAAGAAGAGGTGAGGCATGGCAGAAAGGGTATTTAACAGTGATGAGTCAGAGGAGCTGAATTAAATCTCAATGAACCTGGAAGACATAGAATAATTTGCTGTTTGCTGCTGTTATTTGCTGTTTGCTACTGCTTACTGTGCTGTGTGTTTTGCTGCTCGTTGATTGTCTTCCCTCTCCCCAGATCCGTTCTGTGCTGCCTTCTCTCCGTTGGTCTACAATCACCAGACCCACCTCCTGGAAGTGACGCAGACGCGTGCAATGCGTCCGCACCATACCCCAGGTACCCTGCACTACTTAAGAAGCATTGGGGTGCCGTTCCGTGCCACAGCGAGCTCCTTGGGGCGACGATTGGGGCACCTCTCCCTTCCCGCTAGGTCGGTCTCTTCTTCGCGGGTGGGCTTGCGGGTGCCTCCTTCTGTCCCTTTCTCTCTCCCTGTTCCTCCCTTTAGCTCCTTGTCTAACACGCACTCCCAGAGCTGCTCCTGCTCTTTTCCTTCCCTTATCGCCTTCTGTTTGGACTCATTCTATGGCCTCCATTCCCGTTCTCTGGGGCACCGTCCCCTGAGTGTCTTCTCTCTCCCACCAGGGGCTTGCACCCGGAATCTGAATAATCTTGTTGTCTGCCACACTGACCAGCCTTCCTCCTCGCATTCCCTTAGGTCCGTGTCCTCCATTTTGACTTTCTCTTTCGCCCTTTTAAATTGCAGGTCCCTCCGTGCGAAAACCCCTCTGGTTCATGATCTTCTGCTACAGCACTCCCTTGACGCCCTGTTTCTTACCGAAACCTAGCTCCGTGAGGGTGAGGACGGTATTCTCCATCGCTGCCTCCCCCCTGGTTACTCTGCCTTACATGTCCCTCGTCTTCACCGGGCGGGCGGTGGTGTAGCCGTTATCCACCGATCCTCTGTCCCTCTCTTGCTTGTCTCACCCCAGCCCCGTTATCCTGAAGCCTTGTTGCTGCGCTCGGGGACTTCTACTCCTATACTTTTCCTTCTTCTCTATGCCCCACCCTCAATGCACTCTGACCTCTGGGAAACTCTCCTGCTCACCCTCTCCGAGACGTCCCTTCTCTCTTCATATCTGGTTATCCTTGGCGATTTCAATGCCCACTTGTCCTCCCTAACCCATCCTCGCGACAGGGCCCTCAGTTCACTCCTCACTGACCTCAACCTAACCCAGCATGTAGACTGCCCGACCCACTCTTCTAGCTATACTCTCGACCTCATCCTTACCTCATCCTCGTCTCCTTATGTTCCTTCTGCTATATCATCCATCCCTCTTCCCTGGTCTGATCATCACTGTCTATTATTCTCCTTCTCTTTTCCCCCCATGCGTACGCCCACCCCATCTGCTACTGTCACCTCTTCTGAGATTCTCAAACGACGTCTTACGCCCCTCACCTTGCAAGCCTTTCCACTGGCTGATTCTCTTTTTCCCCCCGACGTTTTCTCTCTTCCTGTAGACCAGCAGGTTGATTCCTAGTCTTCTACTCTAACTGGTACCCTTGACACCTTGGCTCCTCTCTGTCCCACTCCCCACCATCCTATGTCCCATCACCCTTGGTACCACTCGGGTCTCTATCTCCAACATACCTATCTTCAATGGGCCGAGCGTCATTGGTGCAAACATCCCTTCGCTGTCTCTCTTACCTCCTTCCGCTGCGAACACCACCATTATCGCTCTATGATCACTGAGGCCAAAAGGACCTACTATTCGGATCTCATTGCCTACTCTTCTAACTCTTCTCATTGCCTGTATCAGGTACTTCACTCTTTTATCTTCTTTCTCACGCCACCCCCTCTCATCAGCACTCCACCCCACTGCTCCTAGTCCGACGAGTCTCGCCTCTTTTTTCGTCGACAAGATCCAGTCTCTTCGTTCTTCCTTTCCTCTTTGTCCCCCTCCTCTCTCTCCTCCTCCACCCCTCTCTGCCTCCCCCATTACTCCTTCCCCTCCTCCATCCAGTGCCTTTCCTCATACATGGCATTCCTTCCACCCCGTCACCTCCCCCGAACTCTTTAAGGTACTTTCCTCTTCCCACAAAACGACTTGCCCGCTCGACCCCCTCCCCTCCTCCTGGCTCCTTGATCCCTCTCTTCGACTTCAGCCATATATCCTAGCAATAGTCAACACCAG
The DNA here is from genome assembly GCA_033557465.1 of Ichthyophis bannanicus. NCBI lineage: Eukaryota > Metazoa > Chordata > Amphibia > Gymnophiona > Ichthyophiidae > Ichthyophis > Ichthyophis bannanicus. The sequence continues at coordinate 533,841,654 of CM066034.1, read as the reverse complement.
TCTTTCCTCCGGCAGTTTTCCCACCCGCTGGAAACATGCCATGGTCCGCCCTCTTTTAAAGAAACCCACCCTCGATCCTTGCCTTCCTGCCAATTGGCGGCCCGTCTCAAACCTCCCCTTTCTTTCTAAGGTTCTTGAGAAATTGGTTTTCACCCAGCTTTCAGCACACCTCGCCACCACCCTCTCTCTTCACCCCCGTCAATCCGGCTTTAGGTCTGGACACAGCACTGAAACTATCCTCCTCGCCCTTCTCAGTGAACTTCACCGCTCTCACGACCGGGGTGACCTATCCATTGCCGTTTCTCTAGACCTCTCCGCTGCTTTTGACACTATCGATCACCGCACTTTCCTTACCCGTCTGTCTGATTCTGGTATCAGGGGCACTGTGTTGCGCTGGTTTCAGTCCTTTATTTCACTTTGTCCCTTCACTGTTCACTCAGGTCTCACTGCTTCTGCTCCTTTCCCTCTACTTTGTGGTGTTCCACAAGGCTCTATCCTCGCCCCTTTACTTTTTAATGTCTTCCTCGCCCCCCTGGCCCTCCTCCTCCAACAGTCCAGCATTTCTTCCTATTTCTATGCTGACGATATTCTTCTCATTCATCACACTAGCTCTGTTTCCCCGGACCTCTCTGCTCTTAATGCCTGCCTTGACCTTATCGCCTCCTGGTTTTCTGATAATTTCCTCTGCGTCAACCCTTCTAAATCTTCAGCCATTTGATTCTCTTTCTCCACTCCTCTTCCCACCTTAGCCCCCACCATGTCCTCCCTCCCCATTCCTGTCGTTCCTTCCCTCCGCTACCTTGGTGTCTCCCTTGATTCCTCCCTGTCCTTCCACCCTCACATCTCTTCCCTTGTCCACAGTTGTTTCTTTCATCTCCGTTGCATCCGATCCCTCCGACCCTACCTCTCTACTAATTCCCTCACCACTCTAGTTCTCTCCCTGGTTACCTCCCGTTTGGACTACTGCAATTCTATCTTTGCTGGCCTTCCCTCTTATCAACTCCGTCGTCTTCAACTCCTCCAGAACACTGCCGCTTGTTTAATTACCTTCTCCTCCCCTTTTGACCACATCACTCCCTGCCTTCTCTCCCTCCACTGGCTTCCCATTAAATTCCGGTTTGTTTATAAGTATCTCATGACTTGATACTCTGTAATAAAACTAGAAAGTCCAATGTATCTTTTTTCTGACTAAAGTCAATATAACAAATTCAAAAATGCCGTAGGTCTCAGAAACTCGGGCCACCACTGACTTGTGAAATATCGTCAAGTGGACTAATGCCGCTACCACATCAACGACCTTTGCCACGGCATTTGAAACATTCTTAAAGCAACTTCTATTATCTATTGCTTCTATACATATCCTATTCAGTAAAAAATGCAGTGTTGCATTGATCAGATTACTGCATCACAATTTGGTAAGACTAAAGATCAGACTTTGCTTCATTGTGAACAATGATGGATTTATACATTGAGAACAGTGGCCCCTGAAGAGTTGAATGCCAGGATCGAGTGGGAAGTCTGTCTGTGACTAAATTCCCCTCTTGAGTTGTGAGCAAGACAGCCTCTATATAACTGTTCCGCATGCGTGGCGTTTTCAAACAGTTAGTGAAAGCAGAGCGAGTGAGCCATGCGAGGAAGTGTCTGGGAAAGATCATAAGTATGCTCTAGATTCATTATTTTAGTATCTGTAAGACAACATTTTTGAAAGTCAGTACTTAATGAACTTGTTTCAATTTTACAGTGCTTTATTATTCTCCCCTGAAGAAACCTGTGAGGGTGAAACGCTACGAATAGCGCCCCTGACAGCGTCAGGAAACAGATTAGAAGCTGAAAGCTCGCTACTTAAAGCTAAGCACTGCATTCTACTTAAAGCTAAACACTGCATTTTTTACTGAATAGGATATGTATAGAAGCTATAGATAATAGAAGTTGCTTTAAGAATGTTTCAAAAGCCGTGGCAAAGGTCGTTGATGTGGTAGCGGCATTAGTCCAATTGACGATATTTCATAAGTCAGTGGCGGCCCGGGTTTCTGAGACCTACGGCATTTTTGAATTTGTTATATTGACTTTAGTCAGAAAAAAGATACATTGGACTTTCTAGTTTTATTACAGAGAATCAAGTCATAATAGTCATATTAACTCTGGTAAAGAGAAGACCAGGACTGGAGTTATAAGTATCTCATCATTACCCACAGAGTTCTTTACACTGGTGTTACTCAATATCTATCCGATCTTATCTATCATCAGCCCGCTCCCCATCTCCTCTGCTTCTCCCATACCAATCGTCTTTTTCTTCCCTCTCCGTCCCAGGCTCATCTTGAACTCACCCGTCATTCCGCATTCTTTTTCCTAGCTCCCGCCCTCTGGAATTCCCTCCCTCACTCACTCCGCACCGAGCCCTCATTCCCGCACTTCAAAGCTCTCCTTAAAACCCATCTTTTCTCCCAGGCTTTTGATCTCCCAACATCCTTATGACAGGTACGAAGGTTCCGATACTACATTCCACCCCCCCTCACCTCAGTGCTTAGCTTTCTAGTCGTGTGATGCTGTCCTTTCTATCTTTCTATCTATGTCTCTCTAGTTCTTTCCTGTCACTGAATGGCGTTCCTTTCCTCCTTTAATTTGCTAGCAGCCTGCTTTTTTTCTGTACACCGCCTTGATGCTCCGGTCTTGGGTGGTATATCAAGCCTGTGTATAGAAAAAAAAATATATAGTATAGAATAAACTAAAAAGCAGCAAATCGCCTGAACTGGATGGTATATCCCAAGAGTGCTGAGAGAGCTCATATGTTAAATTGCAGCCTACTATTCATGATTTTTAACCTATCATTAAAATCATCCATGGCTCTAGAAGATTAGAGGGTGGCCAGCATAATACCTGTTTTTAAAAAGGGTTCCATGGTTGTTGCTGCCAGACACAATGGTGGAAACCTTTATTAAGAACAAAATTTCTGGACAAGCAGACAGACATGGTTTAATGCGACAAAATCAACATGGATTTAGCCAAGGGAGGCCTTGCCTCAAACTGCCCCATTTCTTTGAAGACATGAATAAACATGTGGATAAAAGAGAGCCAGTTGATGTGAAAGCAGATTTTAGAAAAGCCATCTAGATTCAACCAGGGACATCCAGGCAAAATATCCCGAATACCATGGGAGTGGCAGCAGTGAAAGTGGGCACAAGTAAATGCCTTCTAAAATTGCTCTGTTTTTGCCCCAAAAGATACACATCTCTGATCATTTAAAATGATTGGCCCATGCATGTGGAGAGGCTGGGCTCTTTTGGGCCAATTTTAGAAACTTGCATGTGCCTGAAATGGATGGCGGTAGACACGGGTACATAGATGTGCCCATGAAGGTATTTCCAAGGCATGGGCATCTATCTGCTGCTAAATACAAATCCTAGCCTGCCATACTGCAAGCGGAGATGTGCAGCGATTCTGAAGTCACAAAACAGTACCTTCACTTCCCTGCATTTTTCTTTATGGTTGTAAGAGGTATTGGGGATGTCAGAGTACCTTGTTCTCTACTTCCTTCAGGTGTTTTAATGCCGGAATGAGCACTTTTCTTATGACTATTTGTAGGACTGTACCAAGCTCGAAATACGCTCTGTGCAATTTGTAAACTTGCAACCTCCTGCCTACCCAGCCATAAGCAGGAACTCGCTTTTATTGGGCTTCCTGAAAGTCCAGTGATGATATCAGCACCCCTTCTATGCTTGCGCTCTGTGCAGCCGCACTACTCGCACAGCCCTTGGTACGGTCCTGCCCGTTCGTGCCCTGGAGCAAGAACAGATATGGACGTCACCACTAGCTGGTTGAGACATGCAGACTGTTCTAAAATCATATGAATATAAGAAAAGAGAGCCAAAATGATCCAAGTATAATTAAATAATATCAATTAAAAAGGTAAGGGATCCCAAAACATCTCCTCAGGCTATATATATATATATAGTCACGCCACCACCACTTGCCTCTAGGTTAGAGGGGCATGGATTATTGAAGGAACCTTCTTCTGTATGCTTTTTCAGCTTCTTTTTAAACTATTTCCCTGCAATGCCCTCTGGGAAATGTAGTCCTTATTCAGCTGTATGAGTGCACCATGCAGAAAGCTGTAGTCAGGCTCAAGTAGGTAAGTAAGGCAAATGACAGAAATTTATTATTCTTATATACACAATGGTTCGATCATACCACACATAGGATTGTTGGTTCAGGACTCTTGGAAGCAAAAATTGTCCAAAACATATCCAACCACAAAATGCAGTTTTAAAGGTTCTCTCTATTTCAGGATACACAGTCTTTACCAGCAAGCCTAATTGTATTCCCTTCTTAGCTTTGCTGGCTAAAGCACCAAACAAAAAGCACATTTAAAGTCTGTGGTAAACTTCCCCTTTATAAACACCAGGGAAACACAGCCCCCTTGCTTGTGGAATAAGGGTACCTTTTACCTGGATAACGTCCTTTCAGGACTGGCTTGCCTTCTCTACGTTTCCCAGGTTTATAGCTTGGCACAAAGAACAGTCCATGGGAGTATCCTCCTCAATCAGCTTCACCTCAGGCTCTCCCAGCTGCATAGGCTCTGACTCCCCGTCCTGCTCAGCTAACAGCCTCCCGGGGGATTTTGGAGTCTCTCTTGTTCCTGGCTCCAAACTCTCCTGCAGCTGTGCTACATGCCAAATAGCACTCTCTCCAGCTGGAAGCTCCGTTCCTCTGCTCTGCTCAGCCTGGCTTCCTGCTTCTCCTCTCCTCCTTTCTACTAAATCATACTCTGCTCTGGGTTTATACTTCCAGGGCTCTAGCTCCAACCCCACCCTACTCAGGTGACGGCAATCAGCCTGACTCCGGGCACCTGAGTGCTTGAAGCATTCACTGCCTAAAGGGTTCTGAGCCTTGTATCCTCTCCCCTTCATTCCACTAGGGGGAGCATGAAATGTGGTCCACGTGGAAGTTTTCTGCTCCCTGGAGGTGTTTATGGCTTTCCTACCCTGACTTGAGTAAAGGGGACCCTTTACTAGGGTGAATTCCCTGTCTCTTTGTCCTCCCCTGGATTCTGGATAGGCCTCCTTGCCACAATATATATATATATATATCTAGGGCGGGCCTCAGTGGAGAGGGGTCAGAAATGCACTTGCGACACTTTCGCTGCACAACCAAAAATTTAACACCATGACTTCAATCATTGGCCACCAACCAGTTTTATAATTTTTAAATGCATTTAAAATACAAGAACATAGCTGGTATAACAAAGTCCTATAGGAAGGACTCGAAAGCCCTGCATGTTTCAGATGCCGAAACACTTTAACAGCGCCAGATTTCAGGATGAAAACCCTACTTGTCTTGCCACTGAAAAATTAAACCTCGTCGACGCGAATTTTGCCTGTGTTTTAAGACTGCTTCAGGACACAAAATGTTTAGACAAACGGATCCCCTTTCAAAAGACACTGAAAGACCTACAGTAGAGTGCTTTTAAACGCAAGAAAGACAGGAAGCCAAACGCGTACAAACAAACTCACCAATCACCAACTTGCTGATGGTGTGCGACAACTACATGGATGGTGATGTAATCAAACAAATGAATAAATGAAGGAAGAGCAAATCAAAGCGCTGACATCCACTCCAACAAGTCATTTAAACCTGTGAGATGAACGGCCTTCAATTTAAATATCCATTTCTGCTCAAGGCGGGTTAAACGACGGTCTGCCCGTGATACTTCGCATATATCCATGATACTTTGCATGTTTTGCAAAGATTATCCCAACAATGCATGTGGCCTGAAACCATTATCTTAGCCACTTTTGACATAGTGGCTTTATATACTAACATTCTGCAAGGCTGTGATTTGTCTTTGGTGCATCAGGTATTGGTACAGCGTTCTTCTACTGAACACATTTCTACTGCTTTTTTAGTCGCCCTCGTGGAATTGATATTGACTAAGAATTATTTTCGTTTTTTGACTAATTTGTATCCAGGTACATGGTGTTGCTATGGGGGCAAGTGTTGCTCCCAGCATAGCTAATCTATATGTAACTTCTTTTGAAGAAACACACCTGTATCCATCTGAATGGTACAAGCATATTGGCCTTTGGGTACACCTTATTGATGATGTTTTTGTATTTGGTTGGGTTCTAGCTCCCTTTTAGAGTCTTGCCTCTTGGCTTGAACACACATGATCCGTGTTTACAGTTTACTATGTCTAAATCTACTGTACAACTTCCTTTTTTGGATGTGTTAGTGATGAATGATACTTTATACCATAAACCAGTGGACCGTAACAAGTTGCTTCATTTTACCAGTCATCATCTGTTTAAATTGAAGAAAGCTCTCCCCGTTGGTCAATTTCTCAGAGTGCGACACATTTGTTCCACCAATCATGAATTTTTTGGTCAAGCTAAATTGCTTAGCCAAAGGCTTCTTCAGTGAGCTTATCCTAAAGGAGTTGTCCATAAAGCCTTTCTTCGATCAAAATACGCTCAGTGTTCTTGGCTTTTGCAGCCTCAGTTGAAGAATAATATGGACAAACAAGTTTGTGTGCTTCGCTATTCTGATCAGGCACAAAAAAATAGTGTCCAGTATATTTAAACACTGGCATATTCTAGCTTTACATCCTGTTTTTCAAACTGGTCCATGCATCGCATTTTCCCATTCATGCAATTTGGGAGATCTATTGGTTTCCTCTAATTTTTTGAAACAAGGTTCTTCCTTTAAATCTTTAGGCCATCATAGCCCTTGTGGTCATTGTGGGATGTGTGCTTCGTCATTAAATACTGATGTCTGGCTGGATCCTATCAGCAGTGTACAGTATCCTTTACAGCATGTTACAGATTGTTTATCATCGTGGGTTATTTATGTTATTGTTTGCCCATGCCCACTAGTGTATGTGGGAGGACTTGCCGTCCGGTGAAAATCCGAACACAAATCTAGATTGAATAATGCTGTACTGACAGCGCCTATTGTCCAGCACTGTATAGATCATCAACATCTTTGGCAAGATTTGAAATGGCTGGTTATTGATGCAGTTTCAGATTTACAAGCTGGCCGGGCGGACCGTTGTTTAGCCCGCCTTGAGCAGAAATGGATATTTAAATTGAAGGCCATTCATCCCACAGGTTGGAGTGCATATCAGCACTTTGATTTGCTCTCCCTTCATTCATTCATTTGTTTGATTACATCACCATCCATGTAGTTGTCGCACAACATCAGCAAGTTGGTGATTGGTGAGTTTGTAAATGTTTGGCTTCCTGTCTTTCTTGCATTTAAAAGCACTCTATTGTAGGTCTTTCAGCGTCTTTTGAAAGGGGATCTGTTTGTCTAAACATTTTGTGTCCTGAAGGAGCCTTAAAACACAGGTGAAACTCGAGTTGATGAGATTAAATTTTTCAGCAGGCAAGACAAGCAGGGTTTTCATCCTGAGATCTAGCACTCTTAAAGAGTTTCGTCGTTGGAAACATGCAGGGCTTTCGAGTCCTTCCTATAGGGCTTCATTTTACCAGCTAAGTTCTTGTGTTTTAAATGCATTTACAAATTATAAAACTGGTTGGTGGCCGATGATTGAAGTCGCGGGGTTAATTACAATTGTTGGTTGTGCAGCGCTGGTGTCGCAAGTGCATTTCCAATCCATCTCCACTGAGGCCAGCCCTATATACAGGGTGACTCAAAAAAAGTGAGAACATCTCGTAGCATGTAAGTTATTTAAAAATTCAAAAAGACAGATGTAAACGATTGACAAATTTTAAAAAAAAGATGGCGAACGGAAATTGTCGAAATAAAAGACATTTATATAGCTAAAAAAGGTAAATAAGTATTTTAAGCTTTTAATTTACGAGATGTTCTCACTTTTTTTGGACCACCCTGTATATATAAATACTAATATATACCAGGTGTGACAAAAAAGAAATGAGACTGTCCCATAAAAGTTTTATTACAAAATCTACAGAGAAATTGCGCATTGTCCCCTTCAAAGTAATCTCCCCCAGAGTTAATGCACTTCTGCATTTGCTTCTGCCATGTACAGAAGGACTCAGTAAAGTCCTCCTCCTTGAGGTCCCTCAGCTCCCTTGTCACAGTGGCCTTGATCTCTTCTATAGAGGTGAAATGAGTTCCTTTGAGCACAGTCTTCAGCCTGGGGAAGAGCCAGAAGTCGCAGGGTGTGAGATCTGGGGAATAAGGAGGGTGGTCGAGAGCTGTGATCTGTTTGTTGGCGAAGAACTGCCTCACACTGAGCGCAATGTGTGCGGGCGCGTTGTCGTGGTGGAGCAGCCATGACTTGTCTCTCTACAGAGCCCACCTGTTGCGCCAAACCCTGTCATGGAGGGGTTTGAGGACCTGCTCGTAGAAGTGCTGATTGACTGACCCTCAGGCACAAACTCATGATGGACCACTCCCTTCTGTCGAAGAATGCGATCAGCATGACCTTGATCCTTGATTTGGACATGTGTGCCTTCTTGGGTCTGAGTGACAGTTGAGTCTTCCACTGCAGGCTCTGTTTCTTGCTTTCAGGGTCATACTGGAAGACCCAAGTCTCGTCTCCTGTGATGACTCGGCTAACAAACTCTGGTTCTTTTCCGATCTTCTCTAGCAAGTCTAGACAAACATTGACCCAGTGCTCCTTCTGGTCGTCCGATAAAAGCTTGGGCACCATCTTGGTGCACACCTTCCACATCCCCAGCTCCTGCACCAAGATGGTCGGCACTGACTCCCTGTTCAGGCTGATCTCCTCAGCTATCATCCGCACCGTCAATCTGCGATCACTCCGCACCAGCTGGTTCACTCTGTCAATGTTCTTAGCCGTCTTTGTCGTGGAAGGCTGCCCTGACTTGGGGTCATCCTCCACCTCCTCACGGCCAGTCTTGAAGCGTTTGTGCCACTTGAGGACTCGTGATCTTGACATTGCAATTTCTTCATAAGCCTTTTGGAGAAGTTGGAGACACTCAGTTGGGCCCTTCTCCAACTTAACCAGAAATTTCAAGTTGATTCTTTGCTCCATATTTCTGCCACCTCCAGTTGCGTGACAAAGCGATGGAGCAGTGTGCTACAAAAAAAACCCTGAAAAAGAAAAACAGAGTGAGAGAGATGAAAAATATTATAGCAGAATAGTGGTGAGATGTTGCACAACACAGTGACATAAGCGGTTAGTCAATTGACATTGAGTCATGGGCGTGGCTGGCATAGTCTCGTTTCTTTTTTGTCACACCTCATATATATATATCCTCAGGAGATGTTTTGGGATACTTTATCTTTTTAATTGATATTATTTAATTATACTTGGATCATTTTGGCTCTCTTTTCTTATATATCTTTGGTTGTGTGGGAGCTTTAAAGGCTTTTTCTTAGGTAGTAGTTTCTGAAATCAGGGATACACGTGTATCTTTTCAGAACTGCCCTGGACATGCCTCTACCATGCCCCCGTGCAACATGGATGTAATCATCCAGACGTGTAAAATCAAAGCTTTCTAAGCTAGATCTTGGGAGATCACACATCTAAATGGGCATTTTCAGATGTCCAAATCACAAATAGAGCTTCTAAAATTATCCCCATAGTGTATTTAGACTTTCAGAAAGCTTTTAACAAATCTCAAATCAGAAACTCCTGAAGAAATTAAAAATTCATGGCATAGGGGGCAATGTCCTGTTGTTGATTGGAAACTGGTTGATAGAAAGAACTCTGGAAGGAAGCTCTCTTTGGCGCGAGTACTACAGCAAGCATTAGCAGTAAATCTGAGAAACTGATATCATACTCCACATACTCTGGCTTGGGAGTGATGTTCATTGCTGTCATGATATGTGAAAAACTATTCCTTTTTGAGAAATTGCCAACGAGAGAAAACCTCTAGAGTGGCCTTGTACTGTAGCTCCCAAATGTGCCCACTTGTCTGGTCAAACTGTGAACAAGAGGTTGCACATTGTTAAATTATTTGATTGATAAAGAAACCAGCTTATGTTCTATGCTGAAAATAAAGGCTAGCTGCTAGTAAACGACCATCTCATCATGACTTTGCAGTGAACTTATTGAATGAGTGCGGGTACACCAAGCAACAAGTTACATCTTCCTTTCTCAAAGAAACCACATTATTCATCTAATTCATCCTTGCCAGCATCAAACAAAAGCCAATCCACCAGCAAAGCATTTGTCAGGGAACAGAGGGATACCAAGAATATTATGTTTGGCTCATTTGCTTCAAAGAAGCTAGGTTTGTCATTGAAAATAAAAGAGTAAATTCGAAAGAATGGGATAGAGCAATTGAACTCTGGCAGTCAAGGGTTACGATGCTGGGGATCAAGACAAATATTAAAGACTCTATTTTATCACAGTTGTAGTCATTCTGATATTTCCTGTTAGGTTATGCTTGGGAAAACATTTTTCATTCAGTTTTCTTTTTGGAATAGTTGCCTTTATATTCATTTTCAGATACCAAAACCCTTTGTTTCCTTCATTTAATTAGGTTCATTAAAGTAAATGTGGGAAGCTATTTTGTACCCTAACAGAGGACTTTCCATCTATTTTTAATGAAATTGGCTTAAAACTTGCTGTAAGACAAAATCCAACAATCAAGCTAGCAAAAAATCAATTCAGTCAAAAACAAAAAATGATGCTGCTCTTATCGTCTTATTTTAAATTAATTTCAAAATGTATTCATGAATCATTTTTTCATAACACTTCCAAAATCTTGAAAAAAATATTTTTCTTATGTACGCTTCAATAATTTACAAAAACAGTATGATCCCAAAACTGTGGTACTTGCTGGCCAGGGATGATGCAACACAGTAAGCAAGCTTAGCATGGCAGGAGGTTGCTGACATTTGGAGGATGCCAAACCTCGAAAATGGGAGAATAATGTTGAAGGCTCCCCTAGGATGCTCAGTTTACTTGCACTTGATCTGTTGTGTCCCATCCCATCCTATGATCTTTAAATTTCTGAAAAGTCTCTTATGAGGGACTTCATCAAATGCTTTCTGAAAATCCACATGCCATTTGAGAGGCATTTTAGAAAGGATACGGGAATGGGAATTGAGACATCCAGGTTAGGATATGCACATTTCCACCAGTATTTTACAAAAGGCTCTGTCAAATGTGGAGTCTCTTGTAAATACGTACAAGGATGTGCAATGATGTATAGCCAAAGAAGCCATTTTGGACAGCTATACATATTGTGGCTTTGCTACTCTGAATGAGCCTGATCTTGCCTAAACTCAGAAGCTAATCAGGGTTGGGCCTGGCTGGTACTTGAATAGGAGTCCACCTTGAAATATGAGGTGCTGTAGACTTACTTCCGGTCACATTGTGCCAAGAAAACTCAGGGGCTGGGTTGCCAGGAATCAGCATTGACTTGATGGTATACAACAATGGGTCAGATCAAAGGTACATCAGGCCCTGCATTCCTTTTTCCGACAATGGCCATTCTGAATCAATAGCCAATGTAAAAGCCCATTTCCTATTGTTCCCTGCCATAAGTAAGGGATGGCAAACATACAATGTCCATCAAGCTATGACTATGAGACAAGAGGCTGGCAGGTTGGACTTAGTGCAGTTCTGTTCATAGGGGATACCACTTAAAGTAGTTTATCTTAGTAAGGTTACATCCTAGCATGGTTTACTTTACGGCAGCTTTACAGTGCAAGGGATGAGATCTAGCAGAATGACCCCAGCTTTCTCTCTAGCTGATGGGCATATATTTAGGGAAACTTTGCCTGTTTTTCCTGCAGATGGCTCCTAATTGAGGACAGCTGCTTACCCTGTAGTAAGCACAGGTTTTCTGCTAGTAGAACTTTCTATATCATAACAATGCTAATACCCAGAACTCAGGCAGGAGAGTGGATACTGGAATAGAGGAGGAAGAAGGCAAGAGAGTGGATGCTGGGGAAGGGGAGAAGATGGATACTGGTTATGTGGGAATAGGGAAAGCAGGGAATTGAACTTTGGGGATTGGGGACTTTGGAATTGAGTAGGAGACCAGAATAACACAGACTCAGACATTGGCTGTGGATTGGAAGGAGCATGGAGATTAAAAGTTTGAATGGGGAATGAGGGATAAGGAGGTCAATGGGGACTAGGCAACTGGGTGTGGGGTAATACTAGGGGAGTGTCACATGGGCTGTTGGATGTGAGAAAAATTTCTTGCATTTGAGGTTGTTTGTAAATAAATAGCTAAAGAAAAGTGGGAAGCGTTGGGAGACAGTCAAAAGGGACAGGGGTCTGTGAAGGTGATGAGACAGAGGAAGGGGGCAATGGAAAAGGTGAAAGAAAGGATAGGAGGCTGAGAAAGGGATAAGATACAGAAGAAAGAGACTGGAATCATAGGAGGAGATGGGTGGCGGGGAGGGAGCCAAGGCTAGAGAGGGGATGAGAGGCAAATAAAGGTAAATGAGGGCTAATGAGATGAACACACACATAGAAATGCAGGACTTAGAGACTACTACTACTGAGCATTTGTATAGCGCTACAAGTCGTACGCAGCGCTGCACAGACATGTAAGAGACAGTCCCTGCTCATCAGAGCTTACAATCTAGTCAAGACAGACAACACAGAAGGTGTAGGCAGGGATAAAACAAGGGGGAAAGGAAAAGAAAAAAGAGATCAGGTGAGTCAAGATCCAAAAGCAGGTGGATCTTGTGAAAGGTGGAGCTGGTGAAAGGGAGGAATGGGAGGGCATGGGATATGTAGGATGGGAAAACAGCAAACTGGTAGGTAGTTGAAAAATAAAGAGAGGGAGATGGAGACTGGAAAATGAGAAAAGAAAAGAATGAAGAGTACATCTAGGAAAGAGAAATGGAGAAAAATGATGAAAGGAATAATTCATTGTCAGAGACAGATGTAGATGAGGAAGAAAAGAAAGAACAGAAAATGAAAAAAAAAAGACCCCAGGAAAGAACTTAGGAGAAAGGTAGTGGAAAAAGAGACCAAGAGCAACACGATTAAAAAATAAAAAATAAATGAACAGATGCAATTAAGATACAAAAAATGCATTGTCTGCGTTTTTATTCATTATAATATGCCAGCTTTGGAATGTGCATGTTTTAACATTTTTGTTTTTGTTTTTGCTCAGCAGTGGAGGAAATGCATTTTCTTCATGTTCCACTGTGTTCTGGTTTCTTCGGGTTTCCATTTCTAATTTGTAGTCTTTTATTCTGTATTAGGTGAGGGTCAGTCTGTTTTCTATGGCAGTCATTCTGATCATCGAACAGTGGGGTTGGCTGTATGGCCTGGATGACCAACCCACGCTTAGCCCCTGAACGTGATTCTGCCCTCAGTGCTCCCTGCACGTACAGATTGTTTTGTGGGGAGCGCTGAACGGGGCAGAGTGGGGGTGGTGCTAGCTGCCGGGACATATAGAGGCAATTCCGGTCCTGCTTTTGTACGTTCCCCGGCTCCTAGTTACACATCCGGCCTATTCCACCCCGAGGGTGGAATAAATGCCAGGGGCTGTATTGATCATGGCCTGCAGTCCCCCTACCTCATCACGGCACCAATGGAGAGCCCCGCCACCTGATCCCGGCCTTGGGGACCCCCACCGAGGGTCAGACGGTGGGGTGACAGGGCCAGTATGCATTTTGCCATTCAGTTGCTCTGGCTGACATGCCATGCCAGGACAACAGGACTCCATTGCACTGGCTTACCAGCCAGGGCATTATGCGGCTGAGTGAGCAGGTCAGTAGATGTCCCATGCACTGGAATAGGGTGCCGGCCGGATGTCTATGTCCCCAATTCTGCATCACGGGTATATCTGGGCTCTGTGGCAGCAGAATAGGGGACATCTCTGGCATGTCCAGGTTTGGCCGGACATGCCAGGATCAGAATGGGCCTCCCCATGTGTGACAGAGATACAGCGTTTATGCTAGCATGTAGTTTCTGTGTAGGATTGTAGCAGTTCAGTTTTTCTGTTTTCCCAGTAGAAGGTTGATAGGAGCTCTAGGGTCTAGAGCAGGGGTGGGCAAACCTTTTGACTCGAGGGCCGCAATGGGTTCATATATTGGACCCGGGGGCCGGACCAAGAGTAGATGGACGGTGTGTATGTGTGAATTAATATAAATTTTGGGATTCTGCAATAAAGATCTATAAATAAAAATAGGAGTTAAAACAGAAATTACTAAACACAACAGAAGAATAATAAAAATTAAAATAAGCAAGTGCAAATAATAGCGTGCAATTGAAGAAGAAGCAGATACCATCACGGACACTAGTCAGAAGGCCTCAGGAGATTACCATATTTTTCACCCTATAAGACGCATCTGCCCATAGGCTGCTTGTTATGTTGGCTAGCGCTTTCTTCTCTTCTAGCTACATCACAAAATGACTGCCGGGCGCCGCATGGATCGCTCCTCACTAGCAGGCGCGCGGAAAGGCAGTTGACGTCATCTGACGTGACGTCAACTCCCTGCCTGCACCTGCACGTACGGCTCAATCCATACTCCGCCCACGGCCCTGCCCCCCTGCCCCAGCCACTACCATGCCGTCCATACAGGCTTATGAATGTTGGGAGGGGCCGGATTAAAAGGTCCGCGGGCCGTAGTTTGCCCACTCCTGGTCTAGAGTAATATAGGCATTATGGCTTGTTGCAGGGGGCATGACCTCTAGGGAGATGGAGTATTTAACTTAACAGACAGCACAGCATTTTAATCATTCACAAACAATGAATACATTTCTTCATATTGACATACAGTGACTCCTTCCCTTCCTGCACTTAATTGTCCTACTGTTCATTGTTACTAATTTGCTACACTCTTTTCCTGTCTTGCTCAGTATTAGCGCAGATGCTATTATATATAGCGGTTTCCTCAATCAGCTGTATGTTGTCTTGATCAAAGCTATTTTAAATAATTTCTCCCTCCAGCTAACGTTGTTGAGATTCCTTTCATATACCTGCTATAAAGCCCCATTTAGCATAGGGACTTCTCTTGGGGCAGTTTCTCCAAATGGGTTAGTTTTGCACATATATCCAAAAGGCTATTACAGGTGCAAACTAACATCAGCCAACAACACATCACCTGTGAAATTAACTCTCCATATAGTCTCCTTCTTCTTCAATAATAAATATTGAGACAAATTTGCAGCTTTATATCATTTATCTTAAAACTTATAAATGACTCCCTAACCATGAAGGGAAAAAGACCTCAATTAGTCTTTTGCAGCAACGATTGATTCAATCTTACATAAGGCACCAATCCTCATTGGTCAGAAAAACCCCCTTTCACGAGGCAAAGCTCTGGTCTTACATCAATAAGGGTGAGCAACACATATGCAAATATTTGGCTATACCCCTGAAGTAGCCGTTTGGCGAAATGGGGCCACATTGGGTGAAAGATCACATGCTGTTTTCAACATTAACTGGTCTTTGGTTCCATATGCTCCCCTCTTATTGACCTTTTGCTCTGTTTCCATGATGTTATTGGATTTGATATGATCATATATTCTGTCTGAATCTATTCTGTCTGCATTGCAGTGAACAGCTTATAGATTTTAGGTCGACAAGTTATTGGTCTGTAATTTTTTGGAATACTTGGGTTCCCCTTTGGAAGGAGAAATGTTTTTCCTGTTATAAGCTATTGTGGTGTTAAGTTTGGTTGCTTGATCAATTGCTTCGTGCAGTTTGTCAGGTCTTGGTGGAGTGATATTAACTGTTTGAGCCAAAACACTATTGGGGCTCATTTTAACCTACTTTCCAACTCTTTTGTTGTTACTGCAGGCCATTCCATAGGTTTGCTGTTTGATTTTTCTAAATATTCCTGCAGGCAGGGTAACCATTCTGTTTCTTGATTGTGCTGTATGGGGTCCTCGTATAGGCTTCTCTAGAAGGTTTCTATTTCAGCTTTGGTTGGTGGTGTTTTTACCATATTAATGTTCTTTTCCAATTCCCTATAGAACTGTTTTGGGTTCTCTCTAAACAGTTTATTTTGATATCTTTCTTTTCTGTTTTCTTCATATCTGCTCATTTTTTGTGCTACTGCTGCTACTTTCAATTTTATTGTTGGAACATATACATTTCCGGTTTTCTTCTGTTAATGCCGCATGTTTCTGCTTGATGTCTTGGCTATTCCTCAATATCTTTGATGATCTTAATCCTTTTAGATACCCATCAATCAGGGATACCTCTGCACGCAATGATTTTATTTTTCCTTCAATGTGCTTTTTCCAAGGAGGAACTGTTATTCTCTTTTTATTCTGGCCCTGCACGTTTGTTGGTAGTATTCTTGCAGTAATAATTTTAGCTGCACAATATTGTATTTGATTTATTCCGGTGATGTCAATAAATGGTCCCTTTATACAGGACATGGCCTTCTTCACCTTAATTATCATACTTTTAACCTTAGAGGTTACATTTAACTTGGATAACCCAGCATATTCATCTTTTTCCATGTTGACTAGAAGTTTCATCCTGAATTCCACCACCTCTGGGTCATCACCTTTCTTTCTTCTTCCTCTTCAGTTGATTTGTTGACCTGGGGATCTGTGTGGGAAATGGGATGTCCAGGTTGGGATGTTCACATTTTCCCCAGTATTTTACAAAAGGATATGCCAAATCCTGAGCCTTTTGTAAAATATATAAGGATTGAGCAAATACACATGGAGGCACTTTCTAATATGTGTGTCCTGGCCTCTGCGTGTCCTTCGAAACCGGATGCACAGAGGTAGATGCAATTCTATTCCCACAGGCACAGAATCGCGTCTAGGCCTGTACATGCAGGATGGGACTCGATTCCCATCAGCCTGATCCACGGCCGCCGACTATATTTTCGTTTCCCTGCAGCCCTACCTCCAATTTGGCTTCTCATGGCCAGGGTCGGGTTGCAGGGCTTCTCCTGCACCCACCTCACCTTTTGTCTCTGGCCAGGCCTCTCATCCCCCGATGTCTAGGGGGAGTTATTCCACATCCAAGGTGGAATAAGTCCCCCATCCAATCTGCCAGCCCTGGATGTACAGGGCTGACCTCAGAATCGGCCCTGTATGTCCAGGGCCGCAGACTGCCCACTGCCTGCCCTAATTCTGCCTTTGCACTGCCCCTTCCCGCTCCTGTCTAAGCCTCCCCATACAAACTTCTTGTTCATATGGGGAGGCTTAGTCAGGGATGGCAAGGGGGACGCATAGCAGGTCAGAATAGACCCCATAGAGCAGCCATTTCATAAACCTCTATGTTCACAAAGAGTGTGGCATCATCACTTGGCATCTTCCATGTATAGATGCTGGCAGTTGTACATGGAAGTGTAGATTTTCAACTCCTCTTTGTACGAATGCTAGCCTCTATACATACAAGGGCCCATTTTGGACAATTATATGTAGCCCTCAAAGATGGATTTTTTACATTTTATCCATCAAAAAATATTCAGGGGGCTAAGCATGATTTATTCCCTCTGTCATTCATTTCAAGCCCTGGCCAAAATAAGTACTTTGAAGGAACTTATGCATGGCTCAGAGGGGTTGCAAAAGCCAAATTTGTAAAATATGTGTGTGTGTTCTTATTGTAAAGTAGGAAGAGAATTGTAGTTGGCATGTTAGTCCACTTGGATATGTGGCAATAAGGTCAACAAACAAGCTGAAGGTGATACATTTTTACTGGACTCAATGTATGCAACAATCTTTTGAGAGTTGCCCTCGCTTCATCAGGTTGAGGATAAACTTGGAAGCTTGTCAAAAATACATTTAGTCCAATAAAAAAGAATCACATAGTAGTTGTTTATTGACCCTTATTACCACATAGTGTAAATGAGAAATATACTTATAATTTGTTGACCCACTCAAATGATGCCTACAATATGCTCCCTTGGAATCTCTGTGTTCCGGTCACATTCACATGTAAATAGTGGCATTCTGAAATCACCATTTACATAGGTCCAGTATATACATGCAAATGTTATTATTTACATGTGGATGTGCTGTGCAAATCTTCTTCATAGATCTCCATAGTGTCCCTGGCAAGATGAATATAATGAGTAGCACATGCTTATTCTAGTGCCCATATCAACATCCTGCCAATAGCTCAGCACGCACAGGGTTGAGTTTAAGGACATGCTATATTTGAAAATATCTTGGATCTCTGCTTCAATTTCTATCCCAGAATCGTGAGAGCTTAGAACATGTCCACAATACGTATAGGTGGTCTTCTGGGAAACCATAGCCCCGCCAACACGGAGATGAGGTTGCCCTTGATAATCTTACATATGATATAGCAATCATCAGTTCTAACTTTCCATTGTTCCAGTCAGACTCATCTAGCGTTAAGAGCGTGTTTTTCTCAGCCAATGCACATTTAATCTGTGGAATTCTTTCTCAGAGAATGTGGTCAAGGCTAGAAGTATAGCTGGATTTAAAAAAGGTTTAGACAAGTCTCTGGAGGACATTAGTCAGATAGTGGGTCTCCACCACTTAATTCTATGATTGAGTACTATAGAAAGGATTTTTTAACTATGGACTGTCTGAGGCAGAATGTAGGGTCTGATCCAGCATGGCAAGTTTTATGTTTCTATGTGGCTACACACCTCAAAATCAATCATTTAACTCTGCATCAATTCATTTTTTGTTATGTATCTTTCTTCACTGCTTCACCAACAGTACTCCAAAATGAACCAGTGATACATAACTTAATTATTTTAATGTAAGGCCTCAAAGGCATAAAATATTCTTGCTTCATAGCACCAAGGATCTCTGTTGGGGCTATATGTTCCAAGTTATTCCCATGCAGGCTCATTCTATCTCGGATGTACAGAGGTCGCAATTTTGATCCCATGGGGCATGTTTAGCCCCGCGGGATCAAAATCGCGATCAGTCCTGTATGTGCAGGTTGGGACTGCAATTCATCCTGGCCTGCATGTACAGGAAATGTCCGATTAACTCAGTCAGGGCTTTTAATGGAGCCGTGGCGCCATGGCACCTTAGCTCCATTTAAAAGCCGTGATGCCAGTCGCCAGAACAAACAGCTTATTCCCTGAAGTCTGACCCCTGATTTGGCCTCCCAGGGCCAGAGTTGGGCTGTGGGGAATGCTCTCTGCCCCCTGCCGCCCTTTCCCGGCCCCAGGCCCACCGTACAGGGAAGTTATTCCACCTCAGAGGTTGAATAGCTTCCCCATTCAAGTCATTGGCCCCGGACATTAGAATCGGCCCTGAACATCCAGAGCTGGTGACCACCCGCTGTCTGCCTTAACACCAACCTCGATCCTCCCCTTTCCCTCCCCCCCTCCCCCCCCCCCCGTCTAGCTTCCCTGTACAACTGGCAGGGAAGCTAGATGCCGGCGAGAGGGGGCACAAATAGTGGAGATGTCCATCCCGGCTATTTGTGGCACAGAATTGGGCCCATGATGCCTAGAATGCACATAAATTGATGGGGAGGACTCTATCAGTCTTCTCCACAATCCCACATCTCTACAGGGCCATTTAAAAAGTTAAATGAATTACTGTACCTGTTTCAAGAATCAGACCCAATTGAGGATGAATTCAGATTTAAATCATACTGCAAGATAACAGTTGAAATATTTTCAGGAAATGCTACTTAACCAGCAAAGAACTTCTTTATCGTCACATAAACAGGACCTTGCAAAATTGGGATACTGGGCATCCAAATGGCAGATGACACTTAATGTGGACAAGTGTAAAGTTATGCACTTAGGGAAGAAGAACTCAAACTATAGTTATATGAAGCAAGATTCTACATTAGGAATCAAGACTAGGAAAAGGATGTGGGCGTCATCATGGATAATACATTGAAACCCTCCGCTTAGTGTGCAGTGGCAGCCAAGAAAGCAAATAGAATACTAGGAATCATAAGGAAAGGAATGGAGAATGAAACCAAAGATGATATAATGCTTCTGTATCGCTCCATGGTACGACTACACCTTGAATTTTGTGTGCAATTCTGGTGGCCATAGCCTAAAAACGAATATAGCGGAATTGGAAAAGGTACAGAGAAGAGCAACCAAAATGGTAAAGGGGATGGAATGATATCCCTATGAGGAAAGGCTTAAAAGGTTAGGGCTCCAACTTTTAAAAGAGACAATTGAGGGAAGATATGATACAGCTGTATAAAATAATGATTGGAATGGAACGGGTAAATGCAGAGCAGTTGTTTACTCCATCAAAAAGCAGAAAGACTAAGGGGCTTGTTTACAAAGCCGCGGTAGCGGTTTGCGATCGTAATCGGAGCCGCGGCCCCATTGATTTCAATGGGGCCGCGGCTGCGATCGCGATCGCGAACCACTACCGCGGCTTTGTAAACAAGCCCCTAAGACATGCAATGAAACTACAGTGTAGCACATTTAAGACAAATCGGCAAAAATATTCTTTCGCTCAATGCTTAATCAAACTTTGGAATTCGTTACAAGAGGATGTAGTAAAAGCTGTTAGTGTAGCTGGGTTTAAAAGAGGTTTGGACGAGTCCATAAACCATTATTAAAGCTGTGAAAATCCACTGCATACCCCTGAGGCAAGCAGCATGGAATCTGTATACCTTTGGGAACCTGACAGGTACTTGTGACCTGGATTGGCCACTGTTGGAAACAGGATACTGGGCTTGATGGACTCTTGGTGTGACCCAGTATGGCATATCTTATATCCTTATATTTTATGTACTTGTTGAATACATGCAAAACAAGATACATGTAAGAATGCATTCTTTTACTGTTATTCTTGTGAATATAATTTTTTCTTCTTTTAATGGGTTTCAGCAACAAAATTCAATATTAACCAAGTATCTCTTTTTACTCCTAACACTCAAAGCTACTTAAAGGTCTCAAAGAATCAAGATCCTTTTTGAAAAATCTTTCACCTATGTGTGTTTTTCAGACTGCCAGAAAAGAAAGTAGTCTACCAGTTAATTAAATATACAGCTCTTGCTTAAGTTACTGGGATCTCAACTGGTGAAGTTACTCACAATTACTCAGAATTACCCAGAGTTCTATAAAGCATCAGTGCCTAATATGTGTGATGCAAGTAGGTCATGCTTTCCTCTGGCTGTAGAAAGTCCTTCCTGCTGTAGGTAGGGTTGGTCCAGTTATGTGGCACTGCTCCCACATTGCAACCATCCGTGGGTCTCTTGACTCATGCTGGATACGAACAAACCTAGTTTAATCAAAGAAAAAAGGGTAAAAACCTTTCTACTCTACCACAATCAGGATTCAGTTCTACTCGGGAGTAGTGCTTAGCTCTTGCTGACTCTCTATGCAGCGTTGGTGTTGCTGGAAATATAATAATGAGACGTAAAGGATGGTTCAGGATCTCGCTCTAAACAGAAGGGAAAAGTGCAACTTGCACATTTGTCTCACACACTCATATATGCAAGGGTTTTCAACTTAGGATCCGTATCAATCTAGGGATTTTCGTTTCATGCATTCATTTAAAATGACATGAGAAATGTAACAGATATTTCCCATGTTGTTTCATATCATTTCTAACCAGAAACAACTGGATAAAAGAAAAGAAAAGTTTGTTTTTCCCCCAGTGTCATCAAGTGTGCACGCTTGTGGAATAGTGTGCATTATTGCTCTATAGATGCCTGTTGAAGTGCTCAGCAGGTGATTATTGCTACAAAGAGCACCTACAGGAACCTAATGAAGTGCTCAATAGCAATATTCCCGCTAAGTATCTTTCAAACCACTCTCCCTTTCATCTCCTTTCATGATCCCAGACATACAGAGAAGCAACTCAGATATAAATGCGCACACACATACACACATGCTAACGCACCCATTTATGGACAGGCAAATGTATAAGCAGGGCCGGATTTACAATTACAGCACCCATAGGCAGAAGACCAATGGGTCGTGGAAAGAGAGAGATCGTAAACACTAGTTTTTGGGCTTCTTCAGAAATTGGCACCCTAGGCATGTGCCTATACCTAATCCAGTCCTCATTTTTTTTTGCCCTTCTCTCTACCTTTTCTCATTCTGCTATATCTTTTCTGAAATAGGGAGAACAGAATTGCACACAGTACTCAAGGTGCAGTCACACTAAGAACTGATACAAGGGCATTATAATAGTCTCTCATTTTATTCTCCATCTCTTTCTGAATAAGTCCTAATAATCAACGGCATGCAGTGACATGTACTGCTGGTATTCGGATACAGAGTCATCCTTAAGGAGGGGCATGGCTACTGAAGGACCCAAACCCACAATAGCCATGCCCCCTGCAACCAACCATAGAGTCTATGAAAATATAGCATTGCAAATATTAAACTAGTCCTTAAAACACACCTCTTTCTGGGAAAAGAGGACAAGCCAAACTGCTATAAATCCCTACACAGAAACTACGTGCTCACAAAACACCTCACCTTGATCACATATGCAAAATATGGATAGAACCTTTCCAAATGCAGAATAAAGGATCACATATTAGAAACAGAAATGTGCAGGGGAGTAACTAAGATGGCGGATGTGAGCGGGGTCGAGTGAGCTGCCCTCCTGAGTTTTGCTGTGCAGTCGGGCCGCTGCCGTCGGAATGGGATGGAGGAAGCGTAAACAAGCCGCCTTACCTCCGGGCGAGAGAATCTCAAGCTGCTGGTCAGCGAACGCTTGGGGAGTGCGGGTTTGACCCACGTGTTGGAGCAGCGTCTTTGGCTGGGGCGGTGGAAGGAGTTTCGCCTCAGAGCGTTTCTGGTGTCTCACTGTCTTCGGTCAAGCGGACACCTCCCCCGCGGCCAGGAAGTTCAATCTCGGCTGTTGCTCTGCCCTCAGTTTTGGTGGCGAGTACCCCGATTTCAGAGGGAGACGGAGGTGCTTTGGCCGAGCTGGATATCCCCTTTGAGGAAACGGGCCAGAGTCGGTTGGGAGAAGCGGCGATTACAGCGGAACGATCTGTGCCTGGACCCTCAGTGGTGAGGGAAGAACCTCCTGACTTTCCTGCAATGGTGAGACCCACGGCATTTACTTTGCAAACGCTATGGGAAGGACTGGCGACCTTGAATGACTCCATGAATAGAGTTTGTGGGACTTTTAAAAAGGACATTAATGGGGGAGGAAGTGATGTCACCCGGGAGATGGCAGCATAATCTTTGTGCTCCCGTTGGGACGCTGAATTAAGAAGTGAAAAGTGCTTGATTTATCCCATCCTACCTGGCAGAACTGGTGCGGGTGTTGACCGTGTCCAGGGGCGATGTCGGTGAGGAAAAAATTGGCAAAATTTAAATCCTCATACGTGGAGGGAGCGGAGAAGAAGGCCCGCGAGCTGCCAGACCTCATGGCGTCAGGCGAGGATTCGGATGAGGAGCCGGACAGGGCCGAGGAGAGTTGCACCCGCGGAGATATGTGGGGCGGGATGAGATCTCTGAGGAAAGAAATTATTGCCACTCGTGGAGAGCTTAAGGAGTCGCTGTCTGGCATAAAGGCTGATATTCGAGAGTTGGGCCATAGAGTGGAGGCGTTGGAAGAGCAGACAGACCATCTGGTTGAGCGGGACACGGACATAGAGGCGTCAATGAAGGGCCTGCAGGAGGAGCAGCTCAACCTTAAAGATAAGTTAGAAGATCTTGAGAACCGTTCCCGCCGAAATAATGTGCGCCTGAGAGGAGTTCCGGAGACGGAGGCCTTTGCGGATGCGGTGGCGGTGGTCCAAAAAGTCTGTCAACATCTGCTGCGGGGAGATGATGGTGAGGCCGCAGTGCCGGAGATTTCGGTGGAGAGAGCGCATCGGGCGCTGGGCCCGGTACGCAATGGGAAGCCACGTGATATTGTGGCCTGTTTGACATCATTCGCTATGAAGGAGAGGATTATGCGGATGGCTGCCGCCCGCAGGAGTTTTAATTGGGAAGGCCAGTCCGTGGAACTGTACCATGACTTATCGGCGGGAACCCTACAGCGACGCCGCGACATGAGACCGGTTACCCAATACCTTCGAGCGGAGAACATGAAATACAGATGGCTCTTCCCCTTTGCGATGTTGCTGGACATTAATGAACAGAGTTTTCGGGTCCGGGGGGAGGAGGAGGCCTGGAAAGTCTTGAGGCAGGAGGGGGCCCCTCGTTTACCCGACCAGGCCAAGAAACCAGCGATGGAAGGCTCTAAAGGAGGGACCTCAAGATGGGAGAGGATGCCTTTGAAGGGGCAGCGTCTGCGGAGGAAGGCGGGAGAGGCCAGCCAAGGAGATATGGAGAGAGCCGCATCAGCCAGAGTTACCTGATTGTCTCCCAGGACTGTGTGGGGGGGACAATGTTAGTTTTAACAGTAGGCCTGTTGTTTGATCCAGGCGGCTGCTGTTAGTAATTCAGGACTGAAAGAGTTTGGGTGGGGGTATCTATGAAGGGATTGTGTCCTTCGGTGAGAATGCAGGGGGGGTGGGGGGTGGGTTTGTTGTGGGATATTGTTGTGGGATATATATAAGTGTTTGGTGTATTTTGTGTGAGTTAGGGAGGCAAGGGGGGGCGGGGGGGAATTGATTGATGATGCTGTTAGAATGCTGGAGGGAGGGGGGGAAGGGGTTCTGTGCAAGGGGTTGATGCCGGGGAGGGTGGGGTATAGCGTCCACGGGTGGGTTTCTTCCTCGATGATAGGCAGAGTGGAGCTCTGCGTGAGGGGAGGGGGGAGGCTTTGCAGAGGCGTGCGGGGGGTAGTCTAGTATGGTTGGGGTTATGGCTGCTGGTGTGAAAGTGGGGTGTTTGAATGTCAGGGGATTGAATTCCCCTCAGAAAAGAAAACTGCTTTGGAAAGAGGCGCGAGTGTGTCAGTGGCAGGTGGTGTTTGTGCAGGAGACCCACTTACGTAAGCGTGATGAGCGATTGATGGGGGGGAACCTTCCAGGGTTTTTTTGCAGCGGAGGAGGGGGATCGGAGGAGGGCTGAAGTTGGTATACTGATTAGGCATGATGTGCCCTTCACTGTTGGGAGGGTGTTTCGGAAAGGGGATGGGAGAGCGGTGGGTGTAATGGGGGAGTTGGGGGGGAGTTGGGGGGGGGGACAAGTGACTTTTCTCTCAGTTTATGGGCCAAATGTGGCGCAGGGACCGTTTTGGGGAGAATTGGGGGCGTGGTTGGTTGGGAAGGTCCAGGGCAGACTTCTGGTTGGGGGGGGGGGACTGTAATCTCACCCTGGATGGGAGGAAGGGGAAGGGGGATGGAGGGAACCTAGGGTTGAAACGGTTTCAGGAGTGGATGCAGGAATATGGGGTGGAGGACTTATGGAGGTTGGCTCACCCTTCTACCAAGGATTTTACTTACTATTCGGCGGTACATGCGTCATATAGTAGAATTGATTATCTCCTGGGGGATGGCTATTGGAAGGAAGCATTAGACGAGATCTCTATCAGGGTGGCAACCTGGTCGGACCATGCTCCGGTGGGGGCCACGTTTGGCCCTCCCAGGGAGCCAGAGCGAAGACGGTTTTGGAGGTTAAACGATTATCTCTTACAGGGGGAAGGGGTGAAGCAGCGGATTGGGGCAGTGATTAAGGACTACATGGAAGTTAACGATACGGGGGAGGTGTCAACAGGGGTACTTTGGGATGGGTTGAAAGCGGTGGTGCGGGGTCATCTTGTCCAATTGGGAGCAAAGCGGAAGAGAGATCGGGAAGTTGAGGAGGGCCGTCTTAAGGAGAGGTTGGAGAGTTTGGAGAGGGTTCACAAACTGAGGGGGGGTGTACGACTGCGGGGGCAGGTGGAAGAGCTCCGAAGGCAATTAAATAGCCTCCAGTTGGAGCAGATCTCTCGCCAACTTGACTGGGCTCGGCAGCGCTATTATGAGTTTGATAATAAAGCGGGGCGTCTCCTGAGTACTCGACTCGCTTCTCAGCGGCAGCGGAGGGCTATTGTTAAAATTAAAGGGCAGCATGATATATTGTTGTTTAAAAATAGCGCTATTCGGGAGCGGTTTCGGTCCTACTATGAGACACTATATATCGTGGATCCCCCAGGGGATGGGGAGGGAATGCGGCAATACTTGTGGAATGAGGGGAAGGGCAGTGCGCGGTTGGAGAGTTCTATGGGGGAAGGGCTGGATGGGGACATAACTCTTGATGAAGTGAAGGGGGCCATCAAGGTTCTGGTGGCGGGCAAGGCACCCGGTATAGATGGGTTTTCTGGGCTCTTTTACAAAACATTTACGGATGAGTTGGGCCCCATGATGGTGAGGGTGTTTAATGCAGTTTTGCAGGGGGAGGACCTTCCGGCATCAATGCGCCAGGCGGCTATAGTTGTAATCCCTAAGCCCGGGAAGGATCCGGCTGTTTGCGGTTCGTACCGACCCATTTCACTTTTGAATATTGATGTTAAAATTCTGGCCAAGGTGTTGGCACTACGGCTGGGGCCGTGCATGCCGGGGCTCATCCACCTGGATCAGTCCGGGTTTATTATGGGGCGGCAGCCGGCGGACGGGGTGAGGCGAGTTCTCCAATTAGGATGGCTGGCTAGGCAGGAACATCAGAAGGCTATGTTTCTTTCAATTGATGCCGAGAAGGCCTTTGATAGGGTGAACTTTGATTTTCTTATGTCAGTTTTGGAGTATATTGGATTAGGCCCTAACTTTCGGGCGTGGATTAGGGCATTGTACAAAGCTCCGGAGGCGACCGTCTGTATCAATGGGGGTTGCTCCGAATTCTTTTCCTTGGGTCGCGGGACCCGGCAGGGTTGCCCCTTGTCCCCGCTTCTTTTCGCATTGGTCATGGAGCCTCTGGCTGCTCGGATCCGATCGGTGGAAGACATTCACGGGATAGCGGTGGGAGATTCACAGCATAAGTTGGCCCTGTTTGCTGATGACTTGTTATTCTCGTTGACCCAGCCACTAGTCTCCGGGAGCTTGGGGATTATGGGACACTTTCGGGCTTTAAGGTTAATTGGGAAAAGACTGAGGCCATGTCATTGACGCTGTCCTCTCAGGTTGTGGCGAGCCTGAGGGCTTCGTTCCCGTTTTGCTGGGCGAGTACCTCACTTAAATATCTGGGGGTACAGATTACGGCACACCCGCTCAGGTTGTATGGAGCAAACTACCCGCCCTTATTTGGGCAGTTGCGAAAGGATATGGGGCGCTGGAAAGGGGTGGAGTTGTCCTGGTTGGGCAGGATTGCGGTGCTGAAAATGAACTTGCTGCCTCGCCTCTTGTATGCTTTCCAGACGCTCCCAGTAGGGGTGGGGAGTAGGGACCTTAGGCTGTTGCAAAGTCAGATCTTTGCTTTTGTTTGGGGGAATGGCCGCCCGCGAGTGAGCAGACGGGTGTTGTATGCAACTTGGGAGAGGGGAGGGTTGGGAGTCCCTGATATG
This sequence comes from Ichthyophis bannanicus, assembly GCA_033557465.1. NCBI lineage: Eukaryota > Metazoa > Chordata > Amphibia > Gymnophiona > Ichthyophiidae > Ichthyophis > Ichthyophis bannanicus. The sequence goes on along the minus strand of CM066034.1, from coordinate 533,814,503 downwards.
GGCAGATATTATGCGGCAGCCCAGCTGCGGCAGGTTTTTGAGTGGAGAGATACGGGGGCGCCTTATAAACGATTTAGGGAAGTAGAGCAATATTGGGCAGAGGCGATCCCTTTAAAATATTTGCCATGGATTTGGGATAAATTGCCTGAGGGGAGATGGCGGGATAACCCCTATATGTGGCATCTGCTCATGCAATGGCGGAAGGCCCGGAGGAAGTTTTGCCCTGGGGCCAGTTTTTCGTTGTTGGGATCGGTGAGAGGGACTGAGGGATTTATTCCGGGTAGAGAGGGGGTTTTTCAAAGGTGGGAGTGGTTGGGATTGGAAACATTTGATAAGTTTATAGACGAGGGAGAACTTATCCCTTTTCCAGACCTTAGAGTGAAATATCAGCTGAAGGGGGGAGACTTCTATGCACACATGCAGGTTAAACATTTTCTGTCCACTAAGTTAACGCCGGAACTCCGGGAGGGGGTACAAGATGTTCGGGAAGGGTTATGGCGATGTTGGGAAAGCTCAAGAGGTTTAATAACCCAATTGTACCGGGGCTTGGGGGGGGGGGCCTGGTGAAGTTTAAGCATCATCTTGATTGGGAAAGAGACCTGGGAAGGGATCTAGATGAACAGGAGTGGCAGCGTGTGCATTTGAATATTGGCCGACAGGCGATGTCGGTAGCGATCCGGGAAACATCCTATAAATTGCTTTACAGGTGGTACTATACTCCTTCGAGGCTACATAGGATGTTTCCGGGAGTGTCTGATAGGTGCTGGCGGGAATGTGATGAGGAGGGGTCCTTTATTCATGTGTGGTGGGAGTGTCCCCGGGTCAGAGTATATTGGGAGAGAGTGCATGAGCAAATCATTTGTATCTTTGGGGGGAAGGTGGAGGTGGATATGGGCTTTGGGTTACTGGGGATATGGCCCGCACAGAGTGCTAGGGCTCCGGAACGCCCCATACGAGCATGTATTCAGGCTGCACGGAGCGAGATTGCTCGGGCCTGGAAACTGGTAGACCTCCCGAGTCTGGCACAATGGCAGAGCCGACTACGTCGGATAGTCTTGATGGAGCAGTTAACAGCGCTTAGACGCCAGCAGTATGGGAAATTTAAAGGGCTCTGGTTACCTCTATTGAAATTTTTTGAAGATGGTTAGGCCTCAGGGGTGGGAGGGGGTGGGGGGCTGCTAAATTATTGGTTAAGTTTGATGTTCTTGGGGGTTGTATTGTTTTGTTGATTCCAACTGTGTATGCCACATACTCCTCAGGGAAGCTACAGGGTGGGGGGGGGGGACAAAAGGGTACACTTTGAGCGCACGATGTCACTCATTGGGAATGGAAGTTTGTGTTGTATACGAATTTATGATTGAGTGATTTGGACATTGTGTTGTGTATTTGGATTTGTGCCAATAAAAATTTAAACTTAAAAAAAAAAAAAGGACATTAATCTTGTTAGAGATTCTTGTGGTCTCCTTACTAAGGCTAATGAGATACAATGCAGTCGCTTAGCCAGCTTGGAAAGAGAGATGGGGGAGGTTCGGGATTTGGTAAATGCCCAAATTAAGGATAGTAATGTCTCTGGTAGAAAATTGGAATACTTGGAGAACCAGGTTCGGAGAAATAATCTCCGTTTTCTGAGTTTTCCTCGATCACCAGTGCTGTCAGCGACTGAAATGGTTCGAAAGTATTTTGTGGAGGTATTGAAAATCCCGCCGGAACAGTTCCCTCCTATAACCAGGGCTGTGTATCTATCCCTGGGGAGTAGGGGTGGAACAGCTGCCCCCTCTCTTCCACAGCCGGGGCTAGAGGACCTTACGGGTCTTCTTGAGAGTTCTTTGGAGATTGTAATGGAGAGAACCACCCTGCTTGTTACATTTGCTTTAGAAACGGATAAAGTGTTTATTCTTAGAATGTTTTTTCGAAATGCTAATGAAGCTTTTTTGGGGTCTAAGGTGAGGGTATTTCCTGATCTTTCACGAATTACACAGTTGCGGAGGAGGGAGTTTTTGGCTCTTCGCTCCAGGGTTTTGACCTTGGGTGCCTCCTTCCAACTCTAATTTCCTGTTAAATGTTTTGTTAATTATAAATAAAAGATGTATCTGGTTTTTGATCCCAAGCAGCTCTTGGCTTTTCTGGAGACTAGGGAAGGGAGTAATATTGAGGTTGTTATTTCTCCTCATACAGCTGACGTGTAAGTCTCTCTTCCGCCTTTATTGTTTATTGTGTTAATGCTGAGATTTCTTGGCAGTATTTAATTACCTAGTACTCCTCCATTTCCTGTTTTTTGGGGTCTATATAAGATGGTGATATAATTTCTTTGTGGGGTTTTTTCCTGATAATTGTATTGGGAGTGTTCCATTGTATTTCCTATGTCGTTCATGGTATGATATCTGAATGTTTAATTTGATAATTGAAAAATAAATAATTTTAAAAAAAAGAAACAGAAATGTGCAGAAAAAACCTGAACTGGAAACTCCCATGAAGCTGGACTCTGCAATTTAACACTAAAGAAGTAGAAAAAGAAATGAATTCTGTACGTAATCGGGGTCATTCTGAGCCATGAATGGTAAGGACCCGCTATTCGGCCCCCTCTGCATCCCTGGCTAACCTCCCCATATGAACAAGGTGTTTGTATGGGGAGGCTAGATGTGGGTGGGAAGGGAACGGAGTTAGGGTGGGTAGTGAACGGTCTGTGGCCCCGGACGTACAGGGCCAATTCTGATGTTGGCCCTATATGTCTGGGGCCAGCAGACTGAACAGGGAACTTATTCTACATCTGAGGTGGAATAAGTTCCCCTAGTCAACAGGGGACGGCAGGCCCGGGTGGTGAAAGGGATCAGAGGGGGTGCAGGTGATTTCCTGCAGCCTGATCCTGACCTTGGGAGACCAGATCGGGGGTCAGGCTGCGGGGAACTTAAGAACAGGTCGGCGGCCGGGAATCACAGTTCCTGAATGGAGTTGCGGTGTGTGATGATGCAGAGGGCTTAAACATCAGAAAAAGGGGTTTAAAACAACAGCTTTCCTCAAATGCACACAATAATGCAGGCAGGGAAGGGGTTAAAGCACAAGCCCAGAGAAACTCTCTGCACAGAAAGGCAGTGAGAGAGCCACACCCCAGCTCCATGACAACCCGGGGAGCTGACGTAAGAGGCAAAGGGGCGGAGTCAAACCGGATAGGGCAGCCCCATGCTCTTAACCAGGAAGTAACAGAGAGAGTTAGTAGTAGGAGTAGTGGTGGGAGAAGGAGAGCAGGAGGAGTTCCTGAGAGAACAGGAAGTGTTCATGTGGGAGAGTCAGGACGTGACTCTGACCTGGATTCAGAGAGAAGCAAAGGAAGGAGCAACCACTGCCAGGATAGCATACGGTGCTGGGGTAGTTGCCAGCCAGACTGCTTATATGGAGGTCTCTGGGAAAGCAGTTGAAAAAGCTTCCTCTGAGGGAGAGAGGTCACCATGAACCAGACAGCAAGGAGAAGCAGGTTAGAAGCTACTTTCATTCTCGTGGGGAGAGGCTGGAACCCTTACCCAGAAGAGATAGCAGTTCTTCCCTAGAGTCTTCCCTAGAAGCTGTGAGTAAAGGTGGGAGATTGAGCAAGAGTAAAGTTCTGTATGATAAGCTGCATAAATGTTCCAAGTGCAGGCAGCTTGTTACTAGCAGAAGCTCTGAGAGTAGCCCAGCTGTTCTTAACCCATCAGCTGATTATGTGCTACGCAGACGAAAGCTAGAGCTAGACCCTGCTGAGCCAGAGATAGTGAAGCAGTACAAAGACAGAGACTTGCCTTTTTTCCAACCTGTAAAAGCCAGACACACTAGAAGAAGGTTAAGCCAGTTGGATTCCCTTAACACTGTCTTAAAGGAGGCTGGTGATTCTAGTTGCTCTCAGATATCACGAAGGGAAAGGAATTATAAGTGGAAACAGCTTAGACACCAATTGGAACAATGGAAGCCTGTTGATCTGCAGTACCCTGATGTGAATCAGAATATATCTGACTCTGAAGTTGAATCAATGCAATTGGGATCAACTATATCAGATAGCAGCTATTCTGAGATGGAGGCAGACTGTGCTTACTGTTGTCAAGAGTGAAGCTGTTATATTAATGCTTGTGATAAGTGCTGAGAAGTTATTTCATGCTATTGAGTTTGCACGGAGAGAAGCAGCGTTCTGCTTGAGTGAAACTCAACGTCATTAAGCAGCTGGGAATTGTGAATGCTATGCAAATGATTAGCTGCAACTAAAGCTGTTCAGAACCGAAGAGAAGTTTGGACTAACCTTGTATATAAACTGACAAACCCTGAGAAGGATCAGGTTGGTCTTTGTCACATTCTGGACTTTATTTGGCATAAGAAAGTATCCACTTTTTGTTTCTGGTTAGGGGATGGTAGATAACAAATTCCTGTGCAACAATAAAGTTTTTTGTTATCACTTTAAAACCTTGGCTGTCTTCGTTTGGCCCACAACTACATGGAAACCCCAAACATCAGCACTTACAAGGATAATCCATCATGTTTCCCCCTCTTCCAGGCAACCGCCTATACCAAAAGGAAGGGGGCGTGACAGGTGCCATGGCAACCAGATGCCATGGTGCCGTGGCTCCATTCAGGAGCCTTGATTGAGTTAGCAGATAGAGTCCTGTATCTTCAGGCCAACCGGAATCAGGTCCCGGCCTGCACGTACAGGCCTAGTAGCGATTCTGATTCCGTAGGATTAGACGTGCCCCACGGGATCAGAATTGCGTCTGCCCTGTGCATTCGATTCCGATCGGGCACACAGGGGCATGGACGTCCTGATTGGAATGAGGCCCAATACATACATATCAGAGATGCTGCACATTCAGATTCCCAAAACTGGTATTTTCAGATCATTAAATCAGAACTGTTTATTTTCTGGACAGCTCGGCCTCCAAAGCCTCTCTCCCCTATATTTACAGGGGCTGGGCTATTATGCACTGGTTGCAGCATGTGCCTGTGGGAATTGGCTGATGTTATTGGTTCTTCTGTTTGGGGTTGCTCTCTATGGCCATGCTTGGGGTGTGCAGAGCTTAGGCTCTTTCACTACTACTTGGCAACCAAGGGTCAGTTTTAGCAGGGAATGGACAAGGTGCTAATACTTGGTACCACCTTGGGAAAAAAGCCCTGAATAGATGTATTTATTTACCAGATTTTTTTTATACCGCTTTATCATTTCAGTCAAAGCGGTTTACATTGTAACTTAAACTTGGTAATATACATTAAACAGGGACGTTGATAACTTTGTTCTTTCTGAGGCAATGGAGGGTTAAGTGACTTGCCCAAGGCCACAAGGAGTGCTAGTGGGAATTGAACCCTGGTCTCTTGGTTCCCAAGCCAGTGCTCAAACCACTAATGGCACCATGTTAGTGCCGTTGAATATCCCAGTCAGGTATACTAACCATGTTAATCATGTTGAGTATCCTGGCCCCGGATATTCAGCGCCAGGATCCAGATAAAGACAAATGCTGGATATCTGGATTCAGTGCTGGCCACCTGGCAATATCTGAATACTAGTATGACTACAGCTTATTATTTATAGAGTGCTAATAGGCATACACAATGCTGTGCACATATATATAAAGACAGTCCCTTTTTAACAGAACTTACAATCTGCTGAGACAGACAAAGAAAACAACAGGGGACTAGGGAATTCTTAAAGGAAATGATTAAAATAGATATGGGTGTAGACAGGAGAATAAGGGGAGGTCAAGATTCAAAAGCAGCCTCAAAGAGATGAGTTTTTAGCCTGGATTGAATAGGATCAGAAATGGAGTACCATTCAGATAGTTTATTCCAGACATATGGTGCTGCAAGGTAGGAAAAACCAGAGTCTGGAGTTGGCCGTAGAAGAGAAGAACATAGTTAAAAGTGATTTGCTTGATGAGTGAAGCTGTCTGGGAAGGGTGTAGGGAGAGATGAGAGGTAGTGAGGAGCCGCAGAATGAACACATTGTAGGTCAGTAGTAGAAGTTTACATAGAAACATGATGGCAGATAAAGATCATATGGCCTATCCAGTCTGCCTTCATACCAGTTACTAAGGTCTACAGTCCTTTTTTTTTTTTTTTTTAGAGATCTTCTGTGCTTGTCACATGCTTTCTTGAATTCAGATATAGTTTTTGTATCTGCTACCTCCACTGAGAAACTATTCCATGCATCTACCACTTTTCTGTAAAGAAATATTTCCACAAATTACTTCTGAGTCTGTCTCCTTTCACCTTCATCATACGCCTTCTTGTTGCAGAGCTTTCTTTCAACTGAGGTATTTAAAAAAGGATACACATTGAGATCTTTACATCTATCCCCATATGGCCCGCTGATCATTTTGGTAGTCACCCTCTGCACCAACTCTATCATGTTTGTATCCTTTTGAAGGTATGGACTCCAGAATAGCACACAATACTCGAAATTAGGTCTCATCAGGGCCACCTATCCACTAGGCAAACTAGGCGGTCACTTAGGGCAGCAGACCCTGGTGGGTGGCATGGTGATCACGTCCTCTCCTAAGCGGAAGCTCAGCACTAGGCAGACCCGATGTGCCACCCCCACCGTACTGCATACCATCGCCACGCCACCCCTGACATCTAGCCTGTCACCTGGGGGTTGATGGGTGACAGGGCTATCCTCTCTTTAGCTCCACAGTAGGCTGTAAAGTGCATGTGCACACTTACGGCCTGCTGCTCCTGTCCCCTCTGAGTGGCAGGCCATGAATGCGTGCACATATTTTAAGGCCTGCCATGGCGCTATCAAGGTGACTGTCATGCCGCTGATCAACTCCAGGTGAGAGGCTGGATGTTGGGGGCGGTGCAGTGATAGCATGTGTTGGGATCGACACATTGGGCCTGCCTAATGTAGCAAGAACTCATGGGCCACCCCAGGTTTCACCAAAGACTTAGACAGAGTCATTACAACCTCCTTCCTGCTGGCCATTCCTCTCCCTATGCACTCCTGTATCCTTCTGGTTTTGTCATTGCCTTTTCTACCTGTTTAGTCACCTTAAGATCATCAGAAACAATCACACCTAGTTCCTGCTTTTCTTTCATAGACAAAAGCATTTCACTCCCTATACTGTACCACTCCCTTGGATTTTTGTAGCCCAAATTCATGATCCTGCATGTTTTTTTAAATTTAATCTTTATCATTTTACAATAATTCCAAGCACAAACACACTTGTATGGAAATTAGGGTAAAGAAAGAAAGAAACAACATTGATACATCAATATCATTCCAAAAAGGGAAAAAACAAACAACATTCCTGCCCCTATTATAGTCCACCACATCAGAGGGAGAACCATCAATAATAAATCAATTAAACTTAAATTTGAGAAGATAAACCTGATGAGAACTAACAACCGGGCCAAAACCTATTACAGTGAAGCTGAGTCCATCTCAGCACGGCGACGAGCACTCAAAAAGGCCAGCAACTGAGATGGCTCATAAAAAATATATGAAACAGAATTCAACCTAATCATACATTTGCATGGAAATTTCAGAAAGAACTGGCCCCCCAACACCAAAACACCTGGATGAAGCAATAAAAATTCTTTCCTTCTTTTCTGAGTTTCCTTAGACAAATCTGGAAAAACCCGTACAGTTAATCCATGAAATATTACATTACGTTTCCTAAAAAACATACGCAAAAGCCAATCTCTATCAGAAGAAAGAGCAAACGTTACAATCAGTGTAGAAGAAGAAACAGATTCAGTTAAAGAAGTTTCCAAAAGAGCAGAAACATCCAGTGCATCACTTTGTTCTATAGCCGTAATTATCCCACCACCAACCACCTTTTTACTCAAAGGAAGATAATACATTTAAGCATAGGAGGATGGGATTCATTTGGAACTCCCAAACCTTCTGCTAGATATTCCTTAAGCATCTCCTTTGCACTAATACATGAAGCCTTCGGGAAATTTATAAGGCGAAGATTGGAATATCTTGAAGCATTTTCTAACATTTCAATCCGTGCTTTTAAAGCCAATGTGTCCTTCTGATAGGAAGAACTACCATCTTCTCACCGGGCAACGTTCTGCTGAAGATCAGTCATAGAGGATTGTAGAGCAGAAACTTCCAAGGTATGCTGCTGAAGCAAATTAGTATGAACTTCAGCCTGAGCCGTCTGAGCAGAAACCTGAGGAGCAAACAGTTCCCCTAGCTTCACTATGGCAGACCATATAGACTCTAAGGTAAATTCAACAGTCTTTCAAAGGAAAAAGAAACCAAAGCTTGTGCCATTCCTGAGCTGTCCTCCAAGGGCCGCCGCTCCATTGCCGAAGCCTCAGCTGCAGAGAAGGCATCTGCCGACCTGCTAGAAACCCTCCTCAACACAGGAACTTCTGAGCTGCCGGGGAGAGATATTCCAACTACTTCACCACTCCTCAGCGCAGCCGACCCTCCGCTCTCAGCACCTCCACTCGAACCGGAAGGAAATGCCTCCTCCAACGGCACTGGGCTCCTCACCAGCAAAGGGTCCTTAGGAGGGCGCCACTGCTCTGGCGGTGAGATCCTGCATGTTTTAGCATTAAATCTCAGCTGCCAAATTTTCAACCATTCTTCAGAATTTGCTAGATCCCTCCTCATTCATTTATTTAACAAGTTTTTTATACTGCTTTATCATTTCAGTCAAAGCAGTTTACATTATTATTTTTCTCATGTTATCCACACCTTCCTGGCATCTCCTCTATTGCAGATTTTGGTATCATCCACAAAGAGACAAACCTTACCCAATAGTCCTTCCACAATATTGCTTACAAAAATGTTTAAAAAAGTCAAACCAAGCCAAGAGCAGATCCCTGGGGCATGCCACGGTAACATCCTTCTCCTCAGAGTGAGCTCAGTTTACCTGTACTCTTTGTCTCCTCTCACTCAACCAATTTCTAACACAGTCACTTTAGGGTCCAACCCTAAGGCACTCAGTTTATTTATATGTCACCTGTGCGTAACAGTGCCATAGGCTTAGCTGAAATCTAAGTACACGGCATCTAGTCTTTCCCTCAGTCCAACTTTCTGGCACCCAGTCAAAGAAATTAATGAAATTTGCCTGGAAAGACCTGCCTCTCGTAAAACCATGCTGCCTTGGATCCTGCAATTCATTGGATTCCAGAAACCTTACTGTTCTCTGTTTTAGCAGTGTGTCCAGTAGTTTACTCACCACAGAGGTCAGACTAACTGGCCTATAGTTCTCAACCTCATCCTTACTTCAACTTTTGTATAAAGGGACCACATGCTCCCTTCTCTATCCTCTAGGACCACTCCCAACTTTAAAGAAGCATTGAAGAGGTCACACAGTGGAGCTGTTAGAACTTCCATAAGTTCCTTCAGTACTCTCAGATGTATCCCATCTGGCCCAATCATTTTGCCTACTTTTAGTTCAGCTAGATCCTTGAGAACACAGTCTTTTGAAAATCATTCAAAATCCATCTCACTCCTGTTCCTATTTGTCGGTGTTTTCTGAGGTCCTGCTACTGGCCATTCATCTGTGAATACAGAATAGAAATATTTGTGAAGTAATTTTGCGTTATCCTCATCAGCTACTACATATTCCTCCCTCTCATCCTCAGTCTGACATTACCACTTTTGCACTTCATCCTCTCAATAACGTATCTGAAAATGTTTTGCCCCCCATTTTACTATGTTGACTATGTTTTCTTCCATTTGTATCTTTTCTTTCCTGACTACTTTTCTAGCTTCTCTGAGCTTTTCCAAATATTGATGCTTGCCTTCCTCTTTCTGTGAGCTCTTGTATTTTATGAAGGCTATTCCTTTTAAGAACCACAGTGGCCTTTTTCCTTTTACATTTATTTGCTTTCCTAATAACAAAGTTTGTTGCTCTTAAAATATCCTCTTTCAGTTTCGCCCACTGCTTTTCTACATCTTCCAGCTTTTCCCATCCCTCTAATGACTCCTTGAGGTATTGTCCCATTTTGGCAAAGCTAGCTTTCTGAAGGTCTAGGACTCTCACTTTTGAATGGATATATTAGCCCTAGTCCTAATACTGAACCACACCATCCAGTGATCACTGGATATAACATGATCACCCGCCATAACATCAGAAATACCCTCCCCATTCATAAGCACCAGGTCTAGTATGGCCCCTTCACATGTGGGTACTTTTGCCAGTTGCCAGGATAGTTCTCCTTGTAAAGAATCCAGAATCTCCTTTCTTCTAAATGACACCGCAGCAGGGATGCACCAACATCTGGCATATTGAAATCACTTCTCAGCAGCACTTCTCCTTTCATAGCAATACTGCAAATGTCTTCAATCAAATCTCTGTCCACTTCTTCTGCCTGTGAAGGAGGTCTGTATACAACATCAATGCAAATGGATGCCCCATTATCTTTCCATCTAAACCCACAGTGCCTCCCCCTTCTCTCATAAACCTTGCAATTATGTAGCTTTAATATTATTTTTTACGTATAGTACCACTCCTCCTCCCTTTCTTCCTTCCTGAATAAATTATAGCCCAGTATAATTACATCCCAGCCATGGATCTCCGTGAACCTTGTCTCCATAACTGCCACTATATCTAAGTCAGCCTCTTCTATTAAAGCCTCAACATCTGGAATCTTATTTCCCATACTACAGGCATTAATATGCACTGCTTTCCAGATATTGTACTTTTTACCAATGTCTGCAGAGATATTTAATGTTTTACTTACCTGAGAGTTTTCTTCTCCCATCCCCAAGAAATCTAGTTTAAAGCCCTCTTTAGTTGGTTAGCCAGTCTGCTGAAGTAGACACTTCAATCCTTCTGGGATTGGTGGATGCCATCTCTGCTCTGCAGCCCTTGGAAAATCATCCTATGGTCCAGAAAACCAAAACTCTTGCGATGACACCATCCATGCAGCCATGCATTCATCTCTAGGAAGCAAACTTCTCTGCCTCAGCCTTTATCTTCAACAGGGAGGACTGAGAAAAACACTACCTGTGAACCTATCTGCTTCATGCTCTCTCCCAGAGCCATGAAGTCACTCTTGATATGCTCGGAGAGATACCTAGCAGTATCATTTGTGCCAACATGGATGAGTGGCATTGGATTACAGTCAGTAGGCTTGATGAGTCTCAGCAAACTCTCCATAACATCTTGGATTTTGGCACCTGGCAGACAGCATACCTCCCAGGACATCAATTGTGGTTGGCAGATGGATGCCTCAGTACCCCTCAGAAGAGAGTCACCAACCACCTCTACCCTTCCCTTCATTTTGGTCACTGATTCTGCAATTTCAGGTTCTTTGGGCTTCAATTTTTCCTGTTCCTGGAATGTTTTTACCTCTTCCACTTCCAGAGCTGCATACTAGCTCTTCAATTGAAGGGATGGTGGAGTTGGGAGATGGAGTGTTGACTCTGCAGCCTTTGGTGACCCATGTCCAGCACTCTTCTTTCTGTAGTATGCCATTTTCATCTCTGCTGGAGAACTTGGATGCCTCAAGCATGTCATCAATGTACTTCTCATTGTCATGGATGCTTCTCAGCCTCGCCACCTGTTCTCTCAGTTCCTCCATGAGGGATTCAGCTCACAGGCATCTTGTACATGGAGCTAGTCCCTCACCCGGGATCAGGCTGTCTATTTGGACAGGGGCAGAAGCTGTAGCAGGGGCAACAGTTTTGGCAACATGATTTTTCCAAGCCATAGCTCAGTTGTTGGAACTCTGATACTCATTGATGGAAATGAAAAAGACCTCTCAAAGTTGGAACTGTATGTGGGAACTGGAGCCTATAAAGTGAGTTGAGAAGAGGATTTTTCTGGCGGAGAATTAGCCGTGCAGCTAAGTTTTGAACAGGGGAGATAGATGATTCAGTGAGGAGCAAGTTGCAATAATCTGGATGGGAAGTGATGAGAGAGTGGATAAGGGTCTTGATAGAGTGTTCTGAGAGAAAGGGACCAATGTTGCTGATGTTATAGAGATAGAAATAACAGATTTTAGATGTCTATTGGATATGTTCAGAGAAAGACAGAGAAGAGTTAAAGATGATCCTAAAGGTCAGCAGTGCTCCACAGTGATCTCCCAAGGGTAAAAGCTGTGGTAACAGTGTTTCCAAATATCCACGCAGTTCTCCATCTTTAATAGTGCTGGATATTCCGAAGAAGTGGAGGTTATTCCTCCTAATTCTATTTTCAAGATTGTCCAACTTACTTTCACACTGGGCCACCTGTTCTTTAAGTTGTTGGACTTCACGGGTCAGAGTTGTTGTCATGTCCTCTGTGAGGGAAAGACGGCACCCTGCGTCTTGTAGCTGGCCTCCAACTGTTTCCAATGCCTGTGTTATCATGTCTAATTGGTGTCTATCCCCTCAAAATGGGAGTTCAGAGCACCCACTACTGCCACAGCAATATCCTCGACTAGTGCAATCTGCAACGGTGATCTCAGCAGGGTTGGAATTTCTGCCATCTTTACTTAGACTGCTCCGGTTTTCACTTTCACCCTCTGGGACGCTTTTGCGGCCATCAATCGCATTGTGGTGCTTAAAGACCCTGCTCTGTCCTTCATACAAAACTCTTATTCCCTCTGGAGTGTTTAGATCATCCAGAGAGTGTTTTCGTGATGAGCGGGAGGCAGGGACCTTGGAGCAAGAGCAGATTGCAACTGCTCCCTCTCAGCACATCATGTGGTCTCCCCGAGAGCAATTTTATAAAAGCCCTAGGAAGAGTTGAAGATTTGAGGTGAGGGGATGGACCGGAGTCGGGGGGGGGGGGTTACTCAGCAAGAGGGGTAGGAGCAGATGCAGGACCATGGGGAGGAGAGGGAAGAGGAGGAGAAAGATGGCAGACGATTTTGGGGGAAGTGAGGAGAAGGATTCCAAACCATTTTTTTGGGCAGGAGAGGAAAGATGCTGGACAATGAGAAAAGAGCAAATAGGGAGATGGGGGAAATGCAGGATTGTGTGGGGAGAGAAATAGAAAGACAAAGATTCAAATCCCACTGGCACTCCCTTGTAGCCTTGGGCAAGCAATTTAATCCTCCATTGCCTCAGGCACAAATTTAGATTGTGAGCCTTCTGGGAACAGGGAAATACATAAGAACATAAGATATGCCATACTGGGTCAGACCAAGTTTCCAACAGTGGCCAATCTAGGTCAGGTACATATACTGTACCTGAATGTAACTTGCCTTGATCATCTCCTGGAAAGTCGTGAGCTAAATACCAATAAATTAATAAGGAGGCTGAAACTGGCAGATGCTGGAGATGGAAGAAAGGGCTTATTTTGGGAGGAAGTCACTGGGGCTGGGGTTTGGAGAAGAGAACAGATGCTGGTGCTGGAGATCAAGTTGAGAAGAGTCTGATGCTGGGGCTAGGAGAAGGGAGCTAGAAGATGACACGCTGGCTGGGGATTGGAGAAGGGGCTGATGCTGGCAGATGCTGAGTCTAGGAGTTCAGTTGAAAAGAGGGGCTGATTTTGAGAGAAGGGTCTGATGCTAACACTGAGAGAAAGGAGTTGGGGTAGAAGAAGGGGCAGATGCTGAAAGGTGTTTATGGAGAGAAGAGAAGATGTGCTGGGGGGCATTGGAGGGTTAAGAGAGAGACAGGAAGGATGTAGGGGAGAGAGTGTGCTGGGGAGGAGGAAAGTGAAAGATGGGAGATCAGATGGGGCCTATTAGGAGGGAAAGAGATGGAGAGGGGGAGAGACGATGCAGGGAAGAGATGGAATAAAGCAAGAGGAGAGGGAGAGTAGAGATGAGAGGAGAGCAAGAAGAAATGAGAGATGGGTGAGGCAGAGAGATAAGTGGAAAGGGGCAAAAGTGGAAAGAAGGAAGGAGGAAGAGGGTGGTGTGGAGTAGAGAAACAAGGAAGAAAGGTGGAGGAAAAGAGGGGAAGCCATTTTGGAAGACTGGGCGTTCAAATGACAGATGAAATTTAATGTGGACAATTGCAAAGTTATGCACCTAGGAAAGAACACCACAAACTATGGTTACACAATACAGGGAACCACCACCCAGGAAAAGATTTAGACGTTATCGTGGATAATACGTTGAAACCCTCCGCCCAGTGTGCAGTGGCTGCCAAGAAGGTAAATAGAATGCTAGGAAACATAAGGAAAGGAATGGAGAATAAATCCAAGGATATTATAATGCCTCAGTATCATTCCATCGTGAGACCACACCTTGAATATTGTGTGTATTTCTGGTCGTTGTATCTTAAAAAGCAGAATTAGATACAGTGAAGAGCTACTGAAATGGTAAAGGGGATGGAAGGATACCCCTATGAGGAGATGCTTAAAAGATTAGGGCTCTTCAACCTGGAAAAAAGACAGCTGAGGGGAGATATGATAGAGATCTATAAATTTAATGAATGGATTGGAATAGGTAAATGTAAATCGATTGTTTATGCCATCAAAAAATAGAAAGACTAGGGGGACATGCAATGAAGCTACAATGTAAGCAATTTAAGACTAATAAGAGAAAATATTTTTTCACTCAACGCGTAATCAAGCTCTGGAATTCATTACCGGAGGATGTAGTAAAAGCTCTTAGTGCATCTGGGTTTAAAAAAGGTTTGGAAAAGTTCCTGGAGGAAACGTTTATAAACCATTATTAAAGAGGACCCTGGAAATCCACTGCTTGCCCCAATACAAGCATTGTGGAACCTGTGTGCCCTTTTGGGAAATTGCTAGGTATTTGTGACCTGGATTGGCCACTGTTGGAAATAGGATACTGGGCTTGATGGACGTTGGTCTGATCCAGTGTGGCATATCTCATGTTCTTAGGTTAAGATAAGAGAAAGAGGTGAAGGATGAGGGAAATATGGAGAAGTGGGAAAGAATGAGTGAGTTGGGAGCAAAAATGTAGGTGAGGAGGTGAGGGGAAGAAAGGCTGTGAAAGCAGGAGGGCAGAAAAGAATGGAAGAGTATAGTTGGGATATAGGGAAATAAGAAAAAAGTGAAAAGAAATGGAACCTATAAAATAAAAACAAGATGAGACCAGAATGGAAAAATGCTGAGAGAACAGAATGGGTAACAGAAGAGAAAAAGAAATCAGATGGAAGAGAAAAAAATAGAAAAAGGAAAAATAATAAGGAAAGGCTAGAGAAGTTAAAATAAATCTAAATAAAAGAATAAATAAAAAGGAGCCAATACCTTTCTGCAGCTCCAACTGAAGAGCTGAGGAATAATGGAAACTATTGAAAAACATTGCATGCTACTGAAAAATAATGCAGAGTCATAGTGACATAACAACTCGAAACGGAGACTTTTTACAACAAAAGAAAACAAACTAGAAAAAATAGAAAAGACATGACTAAAGCAATGAAATAAAACATTTTCCAGTGCACACTCCTAGGAGCTTCTGCTCTCAGCATTTCCTCAGTGGATCATGCAACAAGATATTGTACATGCAGAAAATCCCATATCTGTATTCTATTCCATGCAATGCATATCCGACATGATTATATTTCTGATAAAAATGAATGAGGGAACTTCTTTCATGACATTAGAAATATATTTATAATGAGAAGTAAAGAGTTTAGTACTGAGTGAGTACAGGGTACTTGGTTCTGTGGCCATGGCAAAGTAACTCAGTCCCTATTGTGTGTTCCTGCTACATTAAGCATACACTGCAGTAAGGAGAGACATCAGTTTATTCTCCTTATCATGCACCTTTTGGTGGCTTCATTCACTTTCTCAGCAGTACATAATCTTCCAAGGTTTCCTCTTCCCATATTTTCCAGCCAGTTAGATCTTTTTGAACTGATGATATGTACATTTTCCTGTTATTTATACCAGATTTGTAATGAACCAGCTGTAGCTTTGGAAGAAAATCTGAGGTTATGCTGAGGTCAGGAGCATTTCCTGGACTCTCCCCTCTCTGACCTGCAGTTGCATCCGCTCTTGCGAGTTGGTTTTAATTAAAACAGCATGTCATTGATGTGAACTGGTTGGTTTTGTGGTCTATTTTTATACTTGCACGTGTATTACACACAAAACAGTTTTCTCTTCAAATCTTTGTTTAATTTATGGCTTTCTTTCTTTTCCAGAACAATTTCCACACATCAATATCCATTTATCCCAGTTGGCTCACTTACAGTGACTTCAGACCTACACGCCCTTTACATTACGGTGAATAGATAGCGGTAGGCCATTAGACAGTCTTAGCTTACTTTCACAGCATGCGTGAGAGACTTCCAGTTAAGGTTTAGGCACAGCAAGGCCATAAATCCTCACATGCAGTGGAATAAGAGGTTAAGACTAGGACGGCTCAGTTTGAGTCATCTGGCAACCTCACCATCTGTGGTCGTTTCCTCTGTGCCTTTTCTCTTAAAGAGATGCCAAGGGTGAACCATCCCAGGGAGTGAAAATTATTTCCCCAAACAGCGAGACTGAAGACCAAAGAGTGAGATTTTTCAAATGGTGAGTCCAGGGTATAAATCTAGAAAAGGTTTAAATGGAGTATTGTTTTGCAAATGGAAAAAGCAGCATAGAATATTTGCTTTTCTTTGGAGCTTCTGAAAGGATTCAGAGTGGAGGCAATATGGATAAATTCTCTCTGCTGAAAATTGCTCTCCACGCAGAAGCTAAAAGTATGTGCAATCTGCTGTCTGAGGCGAGGGATGAGATGGTGCCCCCCTCTGTAGTGTGTGTGTGTGTGTGTGTGTGTGTGTGTGTGTGGGAGGGGTGGGGGTGGTGCTTTCTCAAAACTCCAGTCAGGAACTGAACCAAACCAAAAAGCCGATTAGATAATATGAAGGAAATGCAAGAAGTTTGCACACCAAGGAACTAAAAGAATGAGCAAGAACCACTGCACACTTTATAAAATTAAATTATACTCATTTTTATTTTGTTATAAACTGTTATGGTTCTTGCTTTTTCTTTTTGAACATATATTTTGCATCCACAGAACCCCCTTCCTCAGCAGTGGGTGCAGAGTAGAACTAGGACATTCACCCATAAAACTCAATATCTTAAAAAAAAAAGAATAAAAAATCGGATTCTGGTCATCTCACTAACAAACATTCTCCAGTACCAGGCATCAATGTTCCCTCTAATTTTCTGTTGACTGTGTGCACATAAAATATCGGCTGTGCAGCTTTTGAAGGAAGGTTAAATTTTTGTGCGCCACATAACGACACTCGGAGTTACATACTTTAAAATTTGACTACACGTCAGAAAACAGTATGTACACCACATTGATTTTAATCAAATTAAATGGAAACAGACGATTACTAAATGAAGTGGAAAATTTCTAGTAATTACAATCACAACTTTTAAATATTAAGACATCTGTGTTGTTTTCTATCAGAATCAGAACTGTAATTTTTGTGTGCTCTGTTGTAAAGTATGTGCGCTCGCTCGGCGAGGTGTGCGCGCGCACACGCGCACAGCTTAGAGGGAACACTGCCAGGCATATTGGGAACTAATATAAAACCCTACAAAACTCACCAAAGATCTACAAGGCGAAATCTACCATACCATTTCCAGCATAAACTTCCAAAATTCATACAAGGTGCCTACCCAGAAAAAAACAGCACTATAAATACTGCAGCGGGCCGTAGAACATCTAACACCTATTTGAAAAGGTGAACAAGGCAAATTATTACAGTACAGATCCCTGCGTACAAATTTCATATTAACAGAACATTCGGCCTTGGTCACACACTCAGAACACAGATTTTCACCAAGTACAGAATAAATGATCACAATCTAAAGTAAAAATAAAATATTTAGGCAAAAATTAAACCGAAACCTCAAGAAGCCAGACTCTACATGCAGTGCAACACCACATAAGAGATGCAGTTCCCCATACTGTGTAAAATATAAAGAAAGTGCAAAGTCCAATCACTAAATTGAAAATAAAATTACACAGGTACACTACCAAAAAACTGCCTCCAGTTTTGCAACTGATTCCTATAGATTTTGGGGTGCTGAATCCAGGAAAAATAGCCAAAATGTTCCATCACGTCACGTTTTCTTGCAAAATTAGATTTCTTACCCATATAAGGAATGTTCACATCATTTCTTTTTAGCCAACTGCAGTTTATTTTCTTGGCCCAAAATAGAGGTTGTAATGGTTAACTAACTAGAAACACTCCCTCATGATATTTTAGAGTGTTTTGTATTCATTTTATACATTAACAGGACAATTGGGAGGCGGGGGGCTAAATCCAGTACTCGCGCTGGCGCATGTTCTTTCCTGTTCGCCTCGCCTCGTTCGCTCGCTCAAACACGGTGGTTGCGACATGAACGTTCCTGTCAAATTTCAGTTTCTTGCAAGTTCATTATTACCTTTTGTTTGCTCAGTCGTAATCCAGCTTTATTCTGAAGTGGTTCACTACAGTTGTAGTTTGCAGTGCTGTGTATTTGTGATGGCTCACAGAGCCAGAGATTGCGTCAACTCTCTGGACAGTTTTTGTTTTATTTGTGGGGAATATACCGTGAAAAAGCGGCAGAGGAACATTTCTGCATTTATTAAAAAAGTATATTTCGCCTATTTCGGTTTGAAGTTAGGCGATCAAGACAAACTGTGGGCTCCTCACAAAGTGTGCAAGACATGTGAGGAAGATCTACGCTTATGGATGAAAGGTAAAAAACAAGCATTTCGTTTCGGAATACAACAGCGTGAACAAAGAGACCACAGCAGTGACTGCTATTTTTGTTCTTGCATTGTGAAGGGATACAACTTAAAAAATAAGAACGTAATAAGTTACCCCAACCTTCCCTCAGCAATTAGGCCTATGCCTCATAGCAACGAAGTACCTGTGCCTGAACCACCAAAATCTTTGGATCATATTTGTGTGGACGGTTCTGATCATGATGAGACTCATCAGATGGCTTTTCCCGATGAGTCCAGTACTTCCGAGTTTGAAACTGAACCAGATCCGAAACCTGAACTTTTCTCTCAAGCTGAATTGAATGATTTAGTCCGGGATTTAGGACTCCCAAAAGATGCTGCCCAACTGCTAGGTTCTCGGCTTAAACAGAAAAATCTATTGTCACCAGGAACAACTTTTTATTGGTACCACAACTGCGAGACACAATTTTTGAAGTATTTCAGCAAAGAGGAAGATTTGGTATTTTGCAACGATATATACGGAGTGATGGAAAAGTTTAAACTCAAGTATGATCCTGCTGAATGGCGGCTGTTCATTGATTCGTCAAAAGACAGCATAAAAGGTGTTCTTCTTCATAATGGCAACACATTCGCTTCAGTTCCTATTGCTCACTCTGTTATTCTCCAAGAAAAATATGAGAATTTGGCCCTGATTCTTCAGAAGATTCGTTATGATGAGCATAAGTGGATGATTTGTGGAGACTTTAAAATTCTATCCATGCTATTAGGGCAGCAATCCGGTTTCACCAAATATCCCTGCTTCCTTTGCTTGTGGGATAGCCGGGCCCGCGACCTACACTGGGGGAAAAAAGACTGGCCAATTCGGGAGTATTTGAGACCCGGTGAGAAAAATGTTCTTCATGAGAGCTTGGTACCTTGTGATAAAATTCTATTACCACCTCTCCACATTAAGTTGGGTCTCATTAAGCAATTCATCAAGTCCCTTCCAAAAGATGGTGAGTGCTTTCGGTACCTTTGCTCAAAGTTCCCCCGACTTTCTGAAGCAAAGCTAAAGGAAGGAGTGTTTGTTGGCCCTGATATAAGGAAACTCATTTCAGATGGAGCATTCGCTGAAACGATGTCTGAGAAGGAAAAAGAAGCCTGGGATTCCTTCAAGGATGTTGTTCTCAAATTCTTGGGGAACAGGCGGGATGAGAACTATAAGGATATTGTTGCCAGGATGCTCAATGCCTTCAAAGAACAAGGCTGTAACATGAGCCTGAAAGTCCATTTCTTGCACTCCCATGTGAACTACTTTCCCGAAAACTTGGGGGCGTACAGTGAAGAACAAGGTGAAAGGTTTCACCAGGACATCAAGGACGCAGAGAGAAGGTACCAAGGAAGATGGAACACCACTATGATGGCTGATTTCTGCTGGTTGCTGCTGCGGGAAACCCCAGATGAAAAATACGCCAAGCAGCGCACCAAGAGAAGCATTCGGGGGAAGAAGAAACGGGCCCACCAGGAGATTGATTGACCCAAGAATGACTTTAAAATCTAAACTGTGTTGACAAATATCGTGTTTTTACTAAACTTTGAAATAAAAATTTGCTAGTTATTACCACAGTGTCGGATCTCATTTATTAGAATTTTATTTTCACACCATCGGGTGTTTGTCTTCATGTATTGCAATGGTGCGGTTTGCGTTTTCTATTCTTACATACATACCTGTACAACATTTTTTGCACATTTCTTTGCTTTGCTTTGTGTCTAACCTCGCTCTTATATGCTCAATGTTTGTGCACATGTATGTGGCTGTTTTAAGTGCAGACAATTTTGCTACCATCACAGTGTGTTTTGTTGACATTACTCTATTCTTATGTGCTGCCTTGTTACAATTTTCTTTATTCTTATTTGAATAACTACTAAACAATTAGTATAAAGAATTCATCCAAGAAACTTTTATCTCGATCGCACTCAATCTGAAACGTTCACCTCAAACTGCTAACCCAATGTAGCAAAAAATCTGTACGTGATGGAGCAAATTGGTTACCAGATTTGGATTCAGCGCACCAAAAAACGTAAAAATCAATCGAAACATTAGAGGCAGTTTAAAAAAAAATTTTTTTAGTGTACCTGTGTTATTTTTTATACATTTGTTGTCTGACCATTTTATTCTCTGGTCATGCTGGTCCTGATCTGAGGCTTCTGCTTTCCTGTCTTCTCTTAGCACTCTATCTGCCATTTCTTGACTCTTCTTTTGTTTTCTTCACTTCCTTCCAGCAGTCTATTTCCAGTCCCAGTGACACTCCCTGCCAGCCTGTTCCCCATTACCCAGTCACCTACCAGTCCCATCCCCAAGCGTAAGCTCCTTCCAGTCCCACTCCCAGGTGTCAGCTCTCTTCCTGCCACCTCCAGTACCATCCCCTGATGTCAGCTCCCTTCCATCCCCCTCCTCCCTTCCCTAGTGTCATCACCCTTCCAGTCCCCCTCAGTACCATCCTCAGGTATCAGCTCCCCTCTTTTCCTCCATGTCAGCTCTCTTTCCCCCTCTGTCAGTTCCCTTCCAGTCATCTCTTTCTCCCTCTGTCAGCAACCTTCCATCCCTTTCTTTCCCTCTCTGTCATCTCCCTTCCAGCCATCTCTTTCCTCTCTGTCAGCTCCCCCCCATAGCCATGGGTGCATTCTCCTTTGCTCCTGCCGCTGTACTGCCTTAAAAGCCGCCGGATCAAGGTGTTTCTAAACAGGGCTGGCCCTTCCATTGTGCGATAATGTTATTTGCACAGGGCCCTGCGCTTCAGGGGGCCCCGCATGAACACCATTAATGCACTCTGTGGACGGCAGCAGAGGGAGCTGGGGAAGCCTGCCCGAGGCCCCGGCTCCCTCTGCAGAGCCGCTAGTGTGAGGAGTCTTTTCCCTCACGCTAGCGGCTGTATCTGTGAAGCTGCGAATGCCGGGAGAGGTTAAAGGCAATGCCCTTTAACCTTTCCCAGCATGTGTGGCTTCACAGATACAGCCGCCAGCATGAGGGAAAAGACTCCTCATGCTAGCGGCTCTGTAGAGGGAGCCGGGGCCTCACGCGGGCTTCCCAGGCTCCCTCTGCAGTCCTGTAGACAGCTGCGGGACTGCAAATGGGCCGTGATTGGGGGCCTAGGACTGGATGGGCTGTGATGCAGGGAGGGACTTGGATTGGAAATGGGCCGTGATGGGGGGGGGGGGGTGGGGGCTAGGACTGAATGGGCCGTGATTGGGGGCAAGGAAAGCAAATGGGCTGTGATGGGGAGCCCAGGACTAGATGGGCTGTGATGGGGGGGACTTGGATTGCAAATTGACTGTGATGGGGGGCTAGGACTGCAAATGGGCTGTGATGGGGGGCTAGGACTGGATGGGCTGTGATGTGGGGGACTTGGATTGGAAATGGACTGTGATGGGGGGCTAGGACTGCAAATGGACTGTAATGGTGGGGGGGGGGGCTAGAACTGGAAATGGGCTGTGATGGGGGGCTAGGACTGGAAATGGGCTGACGAGGGGGCTGTAAATTGGCTGATGGGGGAACTTGGAGTGGAAGTGGGCTGATGGGGGGCTGGAATGGAACTGTAAAAGAGCATATGGGGGGCTAGGACTGGAAATGGGCTGATGGGTGGAGCTTGGACAGCAAATGGGTGATGGGCTGGAATAGGACCGGAAATGGCTAATGGGGGAATAGGACTGGAAATGGGCTGATGGGGGCTGGAATAGAACTGGAAATGGGCTGATGGGGGCTGCAAATGGGCTGACGAGGGGGCTAGGATTGGAAATAGGGCTGATGGGGGAGCTTGGCTTGGAATGGAACTGGAAAAGAACATATGGGGGGCTAGGACTGGAAATGGGCTGATGAGGGCTGGAAAAGGACTGGAAATGGGCTGACGAGGGGGCTAGGATTAGAACTGGAAAAGAGCATATGGCGGGCTAGGACTGGAAATGGGCTGATGGGGGAGCTTGGACTGCAAATGGGTGATGGGCTGGAATAGGACCGGAAATGGCTAATGGGGGAATAGGACTGGAAATGGGCTGATGGGGGCTGGAATAGGACTGGAAGCGGGCTGAAGGGAGTTGGAATAGGGCTGGAAATGGGCTGACAAGGGGGCTAGGATTGGAAATTGGCTGATGGGGGAGCTTGGTATGGAAATGAGCTGATGGGGGGCTGGAATGGAACTGGAAAAAAAGCATATGGGGGCTAGGACTGGAAATGGGCTGATGTGGGGGCTTGGGAGATTGGGACTAGAAGGAAGCAGATGTTGGGTGGGTCTAGAACTATAAGGGAGCTGATTTTGGGGGAGGACTAGAAAGGGTTGGGGATGGGGAATGAGAATGAGAATGGAGAGGGGAAAAGATATTTTGTGTGGGAGGGAAGAAAAGTCTACGATGGGCTGGGTATTGGGAGAGTAAGTGGGGATTGAGAATGGAAGGGTGAAATTTGAGTGGATGATAAAGGAATAAGGAAAGAAAAGGGGGAAAGATCAGTTTGTTAAAGCAGATATAGAGAATGGAAAAAATCTAAAAGAGAAGAAAGGACAAATGGATAGCTTGCAGAAGACACAAAGAAACCAGAAGAAAGTGACTGGAGCAATTGCAGCTGAAAAATAAAATC
This sequence comes from Ichthyophis bannanicus, assembly GCA_033557465.1. Classification (NCBI taxonomy): domain Eukaryota; kingdom Metazoa; phylum Chordata; class Amphibia; order Gymnophiona; family Ichthyophiidae; genus Ichthyophis; species Ichthyophis bannanicus. Next base: position 533,791,396 of record CM066034.1, on the reverse strand, counting down.
CCAAACAGAAGGTAGGAAACTACTTTTTATTTTGAATTTATTAACTGGAATATGTCAGGTCTGGGAAGTGTGTATTGCTAACATCTTCGCGTTTTTGCTTAGTGCAAGTGGAAATTAATTTATAGTTTTATTTCTCCAGTGCTGTACATTTCATGTTTGGCTTTTGGGGCTCCCAGTTTAATTATCATCTTCCTATTTCTAAATTGTGATCCCTTGTTCTTTCCGTGGTGACAGTCTATGTTCTGCATGTGTAACCAAGTTGAGGTATTCTGTTTATATTGTTTCTATTTGACAGTCCCACTTGTTCTCTTTCCCCCAGTGAGATGTATTGGTATTTTCTGAGATGTACTGGTTTTAATATCTGCAGTGTTGCCTTTTGATAGGTAGGGTTTGGTGCTTTGTGAGTCCTGATAGTGCTGTTATGATACGGTGGATTTGCTATGGGTTCTAAATGACCATTGTTTGTAGTACTTCCTAATGGGCCTGGTGGTTGTCACTGTAATGTAGAAATCTGTTAGTCTTTCTTTATTCAGACACTCATTAAGAGGCATGTTTACTAAAAGCGCATGTTAACATTATGCAAATATTAATGCAAATGAGATCCCTTATGCAAATGAGGCCCCGCAATTACTCTCCGCACATGGCCCCACACCCCCTTGGGCCACCCCTGTTTCTAAAAGCAATAGAAAGTATTTCCTGTTCCTCACAATAAACAGGAAATGCTTGTAATAACTTTAGAAATGCCGTGGTCCAGTGGTTTTTAAGGCAGCACAGCCACAGGAGCAAAGAAGAATGCTTGCATGGCTGTAAAAGTAGGTGGTGGCCAACTCTGAGGAGAGAGGAGGCAGGCTGGGACTGCAATGGATGCAGCAGAGGGGAGAGGACTGTGAACGGTTCTGGTACTGGAACAGGGCTAGATAGTGGGGGAGTGGAACTGGGACTATAAGGGAGCTGACACTGGGGATGGTACTGGGATTGGAAGGAAGCTAGACAATGGGGGGAGGGGAGGGAGGCTGGGACTGGAAGGGAGCTGACAGACACTGGGTGGCTGGGAATTCAAGGGGCTAACACTGGGGATGGTATTGGAACTGGAATGGGTCAGAGGGAGAAAATCAGATATTTGAGGTGGGAAGGGGCTGCAGAGGCTGGGTGATAGCAGAGAAAGGATGGGATCATGAGGGACAGCACTGCAGGACTCAGGCAGTAAGCAATATCAGGAAAGGCAAGGGAAGAATGAAGATTAGGGACTTGGGGAGGTGGAATGCAACGGAGTGGGAGTTTGTGCCAGGAACCAGTGATGGAAGATGGTGGGGACTCAAGAGACTGTGATGGAATTTGGAGAGAAGAGCACCTAGTAATTGCTAGATATGAGGGAGAGTGTGGGATGGAAGTAATACAATTGGGAAGAAAGGTTTGAGGAAGGTTGAGACCTGATGTTAATGATCTAGAGTACTAGAGAGAGGGTTAGAGATGTGAAAAGGAATGGACCACTAAAGAAGGCAAGAGAGGGTAGAAACGTGGTTGGGGAGATAGTGAAAGGGAATAACAGAAGATTGAGTAGGGGGTGAGAGACTAACGAATGAGCTGGGGGTCAGGGAGGGATGAATGACAAGAGAGCAGCTAGGGCTGTTGATGTGATGAAAGGCAGAGGATGGCAGATGAAGGTTGAAGGAGTGAAAATAGAGTATAGAAACAGAAAGCTAGGGAGTGAGTAAATGGTAGAGGGTATAGAAAGCAGGGGAAGGAGACAGACAGCAAGGGCAATGGGAGCGCTAGAGAGTGGCTAAGAATGGGAGATAGAAAACTGGTAGATAGGTGAAAGGTAAAAAGTGTTAGACTAAGGAGTGGAGGGTGAGAGAAAAAGAGAGCGAGGAGTAAAATCTGGATATGAGTGGTTAGGGAGGCAGAGGAGAGAGAAATGGGGAAAAAAAGATAAAAAGGAAAGATGAACATCAAAGACATGTATAGAAGGACAAAAAGAAGACATGAGAAGAGAATGGAACCATTTCAGTCAGAAAAATAAAATGGTCAGACATCAAAGGTAGAAACAATAATTTTATTTTTAATTTAGTGTTTGGAATATGTCAGGTTTTTTAAATTAACATGCTCTCTTTATATGCATCTCTTTCTGTTTCTCTGCTGTTGCCCTGCATGCAAAGCTTGGCTTCTTGGAGTTTCAGTTGAATTTTTGTCTACATATTTCTATTTTTGATGAGAGACTATTTGTGTTCTAAATGTGTGACTGAGGCCAGGTGTTTTATTAGCAATAACTTTCTATATAAGGCTCTGCAGTAAACCTGACTTGCTCAGTTGTTCTGGTAGATGTAGGATTTTCTAGGGCTCACAGCAATATTTAGAGTGCTGCCCTTTTCTAGGGAGACTACTTGTTGTGGAGATTTGGAAGTTAGTGCTGTTATAGAATGGTGGATTTGCTCTATAGGCCCTGTGGTGTGCTTCTCACTTTTTCTTTTTTTCCTGTATGGAGTAAACAGTAGGGTATTGGTGGAGGTTACTAGAATATACAGGACTGGTGCTACCATTAGGTGAACTAGGAGGTCACCTAGAGCACTGTCTCTTTGGGGGTGCCCATTGCCGCCAATGAAGGGCTGGTTTTCTGCCGACCGTGATCGCTCCCAACTGCACTGTCACCAGGGCCAGCGCTACCCAGGAAGTCCCATGGGCAGGTTCTTCTGCCGACGGTGACTCTGATTACCAATCGTGCTGTAGCTCCTCCCTCTCAGCTTTGGGGCCCAACGGCATGGTATGTGAGTGCCGTTTCTGAGTCAGCTACACCTGCTCCACATTGTCCAAGGGCATGACCACCTAGTGCTTCTGCTGCTGCCTTTCTGCCACCATCACCCCCAGCAAGGGATCCAGTGGCAACAGTGACAAAGGTGGTTTTGGCAGCAGCAAGAGCGGATACAGCAGTGGTGGCAAGAGCGCCGGCGGCTTCGGCAATGGTGACTGCAGCAATGAGCATAAGAATGGTTTACTTTTGCTTAAGGAAACTGTAAAGGTTAAAATAGGTGTGAGAAGTATCCAAAAAGTATTGGCATGCTTTCTTTCTAATCAAAAACATTGACTTAGCACACGGCAAACCCATTTCTTAATATATCTAGTAACTAGTTTCTCTGGAGTTTTTACAGGCAGACTTTACCTTCCTTTTTTTCTATCCGAATTTCAGTAGCCACAGAATAGGAGAAACCAGTAAATGTTGAATGTGAATCTATCTCGTTTTGCACTTCTTTGCGAGTGTGTGTACTTTTTTTCTACCTTTTTGGGAACCTGTCAGGTACTTGTGACCTGGATTGGACACTGTTGGAAACAGGATACTGGGCTTGACGGACCATGGTCTGACCTACTATGGCATTTCTTATGTTCTTATGAACTTGAATATTAAAAAATGTTCACCATAAAGTTACTGGGTGGTTGAAAGAAATGGTTAGTAGGAATATATACATTTTGTGGAAGCTTCAATTCTGGAATAACCTTAGATTTGGTCTGGAGTTTTACCTTCACCCAGTGATGTACTGAATGTGACTCTTGGTAGCCCCTTATTATATTTTTTTAAGCGTATTTCATGGAGGGGACACATGAGCAGAAATGGCAAGAAATTGAGAGCACATCACTGCATTGGGATGTGGAGGAGGATGCTGGACATGGATGATCTCAGAGACACAGAGGGACTCTATGGAGGGGTGGAATAGGGAAGTAGAGGAGACATGGTAGATGGGCTGGGGCTAGGGAGATGAAGGGAACATGTAACGTATGAAGCATGAACCAAGGGAAGTTGGAGGTGGTCAAGAATGAAATGGAACATGTACAACTTGATCTGTTGGGTGTCAGCGAACTGAAATGGACTGGCATCGGGCACTTTGCATCAGATGGTCACATGGTCTACTATGCTGGAAATGAAAGACAAAGAAGAAATGGTGTTGCATTTATAATAAAGAAGAAAGTTGCAAGAACTGTAATGAAATACAATGCAGTCAGCGAACGCTTAATCTCTATTCGTCTACGAGGAATGCCTATCAACACAACTATAATTCAAGTTTATGCCCCAACAACAGCTGCAGAAGAGAATGAAATTGAAGAGTTCTATGAACAAGTACAAGCTGAAATTGACAGAACATGCAAACAGGATATCCTGATAGTCATGGATGACTGGAACGCAAAAGTTGGCAACAAAGAAGAAGACAAAGTAGTTGGAAAATATGGACTTGGCAACAGAAATGAAGCTGGAGAAAGACTGATAGAATTCTGCAAGACCAACGATCTATTCATCTCAAATACCTTCTTCCAGCAACACAAGCGGCGACTGTACACATGGACTTCACCCAATGGATTGTATAAAAATCAAATTGACTACATCTGTGGAAGTCAACGATGGAAAAGCTCTATAACATCAACAAAGACAAAACCTGGAGCTGACTGTGGTACAGATCATCAACTACTAGTATGCAAACTCAAGCTAAAGTTGAAAAAGAGCAAACCACTCATGAATGCAGCAAAATATGACCTTGAGAATATACCATTGGAATTTAAAGATTGCCTGCAAAATTGATTTGCTGCTTTAGATACAAATGACAGAGCTCCAGAAGAGTTATGGAATGACATCAAGAAGGTTGTGTTGGAAGAAAGCGAGAAGTCTCTACAAAAGGTGAAAAAGAAAAAAAACGGCCAAAATGGATGACTGAAGAAACTCTGAAAATTGCCCAGAAACGCAGAGAAGCTAAAACCAGAGGAGAAAGAAAGACAATCACAGAACTCAGAGATTTCCAACGTGTAGCAAGACAGGACAAGGAAAAGTACTACAATGACGCATGCAAGGAAATAGAAGCAGAAACTATTAGAGGAAGAACAAGATCGGATTTCCTAAAGCTACGAGAGTTAAAGAAAAAGTTCCAGCCTCGAATTGGACTGTTACAAGATGCTCAAGGTTCTATGTTGAATGATGCTGAGAAGATCAAAAAAAGATGGAAGGGATATACAGTTTTTATATGATAAAGATCAAGTGGACCAACAGCAGTTTCAACCTGTACCTTATGATCGGGAACCATTGGTGATAAAAGAAGAGGTTGAAGCAGCATTGAAAGCCTTATCAAAGAACAAAGCACCAGGCATTGATAGCATTCCCATAGAAGTATTACAGCAATCTGATGCAGCTGTTACCGTACTTACAAGGCTCTGCCAAGAAATATGGAAGACAACATCATGGCCAACTGACTGGAAAAGATCTGTGTTTATACCAATACTAAAGAAAGGTGATCCAACTGACTGTGGAAATTATCACACAATCGCTCTGATCCCACAGGCCAGCAAGATTCTACTGAAGATTATTCAAAAGAGACTACAACCATACCTGGAACAAGAACTACCTGAAGTACAAGCAGGGTTCAGGAAAGGGCGAGGAACAAGAGACATCATTGCGGATGTGAGATGGATCCTTGAAAAGACTAAAGAATACCAAAAGGATATCTATTTGTGCTTTATCGACTATAGCAAAACCTTTGACTGTGTAAACCATGAGAAACTCTGGGCCACATTAAGAAGCATGGGTATACCAGAACACCTGATCGTACTCTTGCACAATCTGTACATTGGTCAAGAAGCAACAGTTTGAATAGAACAAGGAGAAACAGAATGGTTTAAAATAAGCAAAGGTGTAAGACAAGGCTGCATACTTTCCCCCTACCTGTTTAATTTATATGCAGAACAAATCATCAGAGAAGCAGGATTGTATGAAGACAACAGAGGTGTGAAGATTGGTGGAAGACTCATCAACAACCTTCACTATGCTGATGATACCACATTACTGGCAGAAAGTGAAGATGATCTGAAACATTTTCTTCTCACAATCAAAGAACATAGTCTCAAAATGGGCCTGCACCTTAATGTAAAGAAGACAAAGATCATGACAACTGGCATAATCAACAGGTTCATCGTTGAAGGAGAAGAAATTGAAATCGTGAACAACTTTAACCTACTTGGATCAACTATCAATAAAGAAGCAACAAGCAGTCAAGAAATCAGACGACGCATTGCTCTTGGCAGAATGGCTATGAAAGACCTAGATAAGATTCTCAAGAGCAGAGATGTCTCTCTCCATACAAAGATTCGACTTGTTCAAGCCATGGCATTTTCAATAACATCATATGGATGTGAAAGCTGGACAGTGAAAAAGATAGACAGGAAGAAAATTGATGCCTTTGAATTATGGTGCTGGCGGCGAATACTGTGTATACCATGGACTGCCTGAAGAACAAACCAGTCGGTACTAGAGGAGATCAAACCTAAACTTTCTTTAGAAGCTCAGATGACAAGACTTCGACTTTCATACTTTGGACACATCATGCGAAGAGAGAGATCATTAGAGAAAGACATCATGCTTGGCAAGATAGAAGGTCAACGCAAAAGAGGAAGGCCAGCAATGAGATGGATTGATACAATAACAGCAGCTATGGGTACCAGTCTGTCAACAATGAGCCGCCTGACTGAAGACCGAACACAATTTAGGATAGCTATCCAGAAGGTAGCCATAAGTCGACTTAAGACTCGACGCCACTTAACAACAACAACAAAAGGAGGCTTAGGAGGAATCAATGAGTGGAGATTTTTGATATGGAGTGATGATGCTGGACACAGGGATTATAGGGAGACTATGGGAAGATGCTGGACAAGGGGGTGGAACAGAGGGAGACAGAGGGGAGATGCTGGACAGGGTGTAGAGAAGGAAGGGAGATGTTGGACATGGGGGCTAGAGACAGAGGGGATATGCCGGATATGGGGGAGGGGTAGAGATATACATGAGGAGATGTTGTTTATTAGGGGATAGGGACAGAGGAGGGCTGCTGGACATGGGGGGAGGAAGAAGGGACAAAGGGGGAGATGTTGGACGTGGGGCATAGAGATACAGAGAGAAGATGGTGGACATGGAGGATGAGATAGGAAAACACTGGATGGAGGAAGGGAAGCAGGGTAAGGAAAGAGGTTCATACTGAACATGGGGGATAGAGGAGGGAAAGCTAGTGAAAGACAAGGAAATAAGAGGCTGGGGAAAGAGAGAGAACTGGGAAATGAGGGGCTGGAGTGAGGGAAAGAGATGGAAAGCTATAGCTAGATACAGTAAAAAAGGTGAAATTGAGGAATGATTGGTAAGAAGAAAGAGTGAAATATAAGTAGAGAAGCAGAAAAATAAATGGAAGAAAATCGAAAGGAACATAGCAATGATATAAGGGAGGACGTGAAGATAGGAGGAGAGAGAAGAAATGGCAAATGGAGAGGAGACCATGAAAAGAGAGCTAAGAGAAGACATAGGAAAACAAAAACCAGAGACTGGGACCAACATAGTTAGAAAAATAAAATGACTGATAACAAAGGTAGAAAAATAATTTTGTTTTCTATTTTGTGACTGAAAAATGTTGGTGTTTGGAAAGTACATCTGCCAGGAGTCAGGACTGGTGTTGACATGGCTGGGGCCTATCCCAGGGCAATAATTTGAGAGGGGACCCTAAAGCCCATTAGCAAGCTGTGCCTTTTTCAGTCTCAGACAGATCTGAGGCCCTCTCTGGCTTGGAGGCCCAGGACAGTTGCCAGGTTGCATCCCTCCTAATGCCAATCCTTCTGTCTTTTATTTTGTACAATACAGGGGGAAATGCATTTCTATTCCTCGTGTTGCAGTACATGCAGTGTCTGGCTTTCTGAGTTTTTGTTTAATTTTTGTCTACATATTTCATTTTTTATTTTGTAATCCCTTATTGGTGAAGGCCTATCTGTATTGTGTGCATGAGTGACCAAACACTACAATGGAATTTTTTAAGAACGTGTGGCAGTCTGGCTTGTTCAGCTTACACATTGCCCTCTCTGCAGTTATTTTTTGGGGGGCGGGGTAGGGATGGGCAAGGTGGAGCATAGCTAATTACATGTTTTTCTCTTTCAAAATATTGCCAACCCTAAGTGCCAAAGAGCTTCGCTAGGAGAAAAACAAAACAGATATTTGCCCGCCTTCAGACAAAGGCTTCTCTGAGTCCACAGTTAAGCCACACCATGCCTGAGACCTAGGATGGAGGGAGGGGCATCTATAGAAAAGGACTATTACTGACCAGAGGTAACTGCTACAGATTCTACTCATTTACTAGGAAAAGAACAGCCCCAAGAGGCTCTGAAGCATAGTCTTTCTCAGCCAGAAGTACGGTGGCTGACGAGTTTCTGGCCCTAATTACAGCCTTAGGCACCATCAGAGGGACTGCCTAAGAGACCTAAGTTAACAAGAAACTCCATAGAGGCCACTCACTGGACTGTGTGCACACCATTAGGGTTGCCAACTGGCCGGTTTTCAGCCGGCCTGGCCGGTTTTTCCATGGCCAGGCTGGCTGCCGGCGCAGATGTTAAACCGGCCCTTGAAAAGCCGGTTTTTTGCTCTGGCCGCAAGATCGGGAGCGGCCAGAGCAAAAGACCGGCTTTTCTTCCGACCCGCAGTTAAAAAAAAAAACCCACCCAGGGCCGGCCCACACACCGGAGGGCTTCAGAGGGAGCCGGGGAAGCCCGCGCGAGGCCCCGGCTCCCTCTGTACAGCCGCCAGCGTGAAGAGCCTTTTCCTTCACGCTGGTGGCTGTTTCTGTGAAGCCGCGATTGGTGGGAAAGGTTAAAGGCAATACCCTTTAACCTTTCCCAGCATTCGCGGCTTCGCAGAAACAGCCACCAGCGTGAAGGAAAAAGATCTTCACGCTGGCGGCTGTACAGAGGGAGCCGGGGCCTCGCGCGGCCGGCTCCCTCTAAAGTTCCTCAGACAGCCACGGTGCTGGTCGGGGGGGGGGGGGGGGAAGGGAGGCCAAGTACTGCATGGGCGTGTATGGGGGGGGGGGGCCCGGGACTGGAAAAGGGCTATGGGGGGGGGGACTTGCACTGGAAATAGGTTGTGATGGGGGGGGGGGGACCTGGACAGGAAAAGGGCTATGGGGGGGACCTTGGACTGGAAATGGGGTGTGATGGGGGGGGGGGGGACCAGGAAAGTAAACGGGTGATGGGGGGGGGACTGGGACTGGAAATAGGCTGTGATGGGGGGGACCTGGACTGTAAAAGGGCTATGGTGTGGGGACTTGGACTGGAAATGGGTTGTGATGGGGGGGACCTGGACCAGAAAAGGGCTATGGGGGGGAACGTGGACTGGAAATAGGCTGTGATTAGGGGGGCTAGGACTGCAAATGGGCTGTGATGGTGGGGGGGGGGGGCAAAGACTGAAAATGGGCTGTGATGGTGGGGGGGCCGAGGAATGGAAATAGGTTGTGATGGGGGACTTGGACTGGAAATGGGCTGTGATGGGGGGGGGGGGACCTGGACTGGAAAAGGGCTATGGGGGGAGACTTGGACTGGAAATGGGTTGTGATGGGGGGGACCTGGACCAGAAAAGGGCTATGGGGGGGGATGTGGACTGGAAATAGGCTGTGATTAGGGGGGCTAGGACTGCAAATGGGCTGTGATGGTGGGGGGGGGGGCTAGGAGAGGACTGCAAATGGGCTGTGATGGTGGGGGGGCCTAGGACTGGAAATAGGTTGTGATGGGGGACTTGCACTGGAAATGGGCTGTGATGGGGGGGGGACCTGGACTGTAAAAGGGCTATGGGGGGGGGGACATGGACTGGAAATGGGTTGTGATGGGGGTGGAGGGGACCTGGACTGGAAAAGGGCTATGGGGGGGGGACCTGGACTGGAAATGGGCTATGGTGGAGGGAGGGGGAACTTGGACTGGAAATAGGCTGTGATTAGGGGGGCTAGGACTGCAAATGGGCTGTGATGGTGGGGGGGGGGGCTAGGACTGCAAATGGGATGTGATGGTGGGGAGGCCTAGGACTGGAAATAGGCTGTGATGGGGGACTTGGACTGGAAATGGGCTGTGATTGGTGGGGGCTAGGACTGGAAATGGCCTGTGATGCTAGCACTGGAAATGGGCTGATGAAGAGTTGGAATAGGACTGGAAATGGTCTGATGTGGGGGCATGGGAGAATGGGACTAGAAGGGAGTGGATGCTGGGTGGGTCTAGAACTATAAGGGAACTGATTTTGGGGGAGGACTAGAATGGATGGGGAATGAGAATAGAGAGGGGAAAAAATATTTTGTGTGGAAGAAATGTCTATGATGGGCCGGGTATTGGGAGAGTAAGAGGGGCTTGAGAATGGAAGGGTGAAATTTAAACGGATGATAAAGGAATAAGGAAAGAATTGGGGGAAAGAGCAAAAGGGAAACAATCAGTATGTTAAAGTAGAAATAGATAGAGAATGGAAAACATCTAAAAGAGAAGAAAGGACAAATGGATAACTTGCAGAAGACACGAAGAAACCAGAAGAAAGTGACTGGAGCAATTGCAACTGAAAAATAAAATGCCCAAACAGAAGGTAGAAAAATACTTTTTATTTTGAATTTATTAACTGGAATATGTCTGGTCTGGGAAGTGTGTATTGCTAACATCTTTGCGTTTTTGTTTAGTGCAAGAGGAAATTACTTTATAGTTTTATTTCTCCAGTGTTGTACATTTCATGTTTGGATTTTGGGGTTCCTAGTTTAATTATTATCTGACCAAGGAAGTTATCCTACACGTATCCTCGGTAATGTTTGTGGGTGGGGCTGGGGGCGGGGCAGGGGTGGGACTAGGGGCGGAGAATGGGTGGAGCATGGCGAGCCACAGGTGTTGGGTTTTTCTCGGTGAAAAAGTTGGCAACCCTACACACCATACAGAAATTTTTCTGTTTTTTTCAACTGTGACATTGTTTTCCCTTTTTCTTTGTGCTGCTAGCTCTTGTTTGTTTTAAGTAACCAAAGTCTGAGACTGCCCAGTACTCTGTTCCTAGCACTGCCAGGCCAGTGCTTTGGTGGTGTAAGTGTTATTTGCTTTATCTTCAAGAATCTTCTAAGCTTAACCAGGCAGTTTCTGTTATTGTAAATAACATTCTGTGCTTTTCTGTACAGAGCTGTTTACAAGTTTATGCTAGTAAATCTGATTGATGTTGAACGCTGTTTATTCTCTGGTGACTTCTGTGGATGAGAAAACGTAGATCACAGGGCTTGAGGCAACTGTCTCTATTGTGCCAGGAAACCCACATGTTAGGCACAAGCCTTAGGACTCTAAGTCTAGTGCCTGGGGGACTTAGTCTAAGAAAGCTCCAGAAGCCTGAAGATTTAAGAGGCCTGTACAATGCAGTACACCAGCATCTGCAGGGCAAACAGACCAGTGGCATAAATTCTGCCCAAGCAGCCCTGCAATGCGTCTGTGGGGGGAGAGGGAGGGGGACCCAAGGAAGAAGAAGCCCATTTGAGCCTTTCCCAGATCTTTTAAAATGGACTCCTGCTAAGGGGGCCCTATCAGAATTTGTGACTTGGGGGGCCCTTTCTTTGAACTCCTGCCACTGACTGAGGCAGCTGTGGGATGCGGCAGAGTGACAGCTGTGATATTTCCCCTAGCTGCTGCTGCTGTGGAGCAACCTCGGACTGCGTGCACTGAACAGAGCTGCCTCAGGAGCTGATCCTCGGGGCAGAGTGGAAACAGAAGCAATTGTGGCAGAAAACTACGACCAACCAAGAACAATTGTGGAAGGCGGAAGCAGCCAGAGATGGACAGCCACAGTGGCAAGGAGAGACAACAGCAGTGCAGAGAAACAGCCACTGCAGTGGAGGACACAACAGCAGAGGTGGGGAAGAGCTGAGTGTAGGAGGAAGAGTGCTGCAGCCACAGTGAAGAACCAGGCCTAGAGTTCCATTTACAAAGGAGCCTCCTCAGGCATTAATTGGAGGCAAAGAAAGTTCCCCCTTGGAACCTAAAGAGAGAAGTTACAGAAAAGTTCCCCAGCAAGGGACGAAGAAAAACCTGATAATGCACCACAGGAAGAAGACGACGGAGGAAGACATAAAGCCCAGGGATCTCTCATGCTGGCAGGAAGGGAAGCCACATGCAAAGGAATAACGTGGAGAAGAGGAGAGCTGGACCAGAGAAGATAAAGGGAAGCCTTGAAGCACCAGCAGTCGGTAACCAGGGAGCTGCGGACTGAAGAGGCCGCAGAGGCAGTGCTGAGCTGCAGTGAGTCACGGGGAGCAGCTAGGGAAGAGAGGCTGCAACAGGCTGTGTGAGCTGGAGACCCTCGAAGAGAACCCATCCTGCAGAAAGGAGCCTTTCAATCATCCAGAAGCTGAGATGGAAAGGGAACAGGGAGCTGCGAGAGCTGAGCAGGCAGGGAGAGCACACCTGCAGAAGCGACTAGGGCGCCTGCTGTGAGAGACTGTCTGGTGAGCAACCCAAGAGCAGATCTGACGAGTGTGAGATCTCATCCAATGTGAGTGTCCATAGCCATAAGGAGTATCCATTTGTGAGTTACACCAGCGTCAGCAGGGAGGGGAATTTTATAAACTGTTTCCACATGTACAATGGCTTCTATAAAGTTACATTACAGGTTACACGCAGTACCAAGAAGGTGTACACAGTATGTTTACATAACCTGCAGGCATGCCTTGACCTATTTTTTGTTAAAATAGGGTAAAAATAGATGTCTTCTTGATCTCCAAGTCTAGGTGACGTGTTATAAAATTACCCTTAGAGTGAGAAGATGTGCTGAAAGTGAGAGGGTCCAGCTGCAGAGGAGCCCAGATCCAGTGAGAGAGGTGCCCTGAGCCAGCCTGAATGACCAGAGACATGGCATGAGAGGAAGATAGAGAGAACTCATTATACAATAGAAAAATCAGACCCAAGTCAATGTGAGTGTTCAGGGAGAGTTTGGGGCAAGCATCCTGAGAGACCAGATCCAGTGATCTAAAGGCCAGATCCTGTGCCAATCCAGTCCGCAGAACCAGCTCAAGTGAGTGAAAGACCAGATTTGAGACCTGAGCCAGCAGAAGTGACCACTGTAATGCTGAGACAGACTTGAGTCTGAGAGAGAGACAGACCATACAGACTTAAGAGCTGAGAGAAGCCTGCACAGCAAAGCAAGTCTCCTGTGCTGCCTCTGTGTAAGGAAGAAGAGTGACTCTGAGCTATAAGTTCTTACCAACGTGTAATGCGGGAGTGAACACTATGAAGGTGATTTTCTCGTAAAAGTCTTATGTGGCATTATACATGAAGATGGCATACATATGTCAATTTTACGATGATGTTATTTACGTGTGTAACTGTTGGGGGACACACAGATTTAAAGGGCGGTGTTGCTGGCATTGGGTGGTCCAAGAAAATTATACATGTATTCTTGATTTTGCACAGGAATATACATATATTTTTTTTAAATTTCCCCATCAGCTTTTCTACTCCCTTGGAGGCATGCATAAGTGCCAACTAATTGCTCGTTTCAAACAACACTTCAGAGGAATGATGGAGGGGGCAATTGTGTTTAACCCTCTGGTATCTAAAATAATTTGAAAATGGTCAAAAACTGGAAATTAGGAGGTTGGCTCCTTAATTATCGGCTGCTACTTCCATGGTTTTTATAAGTGTAAGTACCACTGCTTACAAATACAAGCCACCGAGTGAAGCTGCTCTTTTTGTACATGTAGCTTTATAAAATGGTTGTTCGCACTGTGTATTTGGGGAAATACACAGGTATTTCCCATGGCCCAATGTGCATTTTGCAAAAGGCTCTGTGTTCAGTGGGCCTTTCGCAAAATAGGCTGGAAACTGTGAACACGCCAACTTAGAGGTTTCATTTCTGACATAGACGCCCCATGCAAAATGGAGCTTGAAGGAGGCAATTTTATGAAGTCATTTTGCTACATTTTTGGCAATATATATGTGTAAAATGGGTTTTATAAAATTACTTGAAAAACTAAGGCTCTTTCAGTTTATGGCCTCATTTTAGGGAATGCTTTGCCATATGATCTTAGAGAGAAATCTGATACTTTGTGATTCTGGAAGGTGGTAAAGACTTTATAATTTGCTGCTTGTGGGGGATGTAGTTGTGTTTATATGTATGGGGTTATCTCATGTGTTCTGTGTATTCTACATGTTTTTGATGCTCTTTGTTGCTTTGTAAGCCGCCATGAGTAGGATGTTTCCTTAGATCAGTGATTGCAAAGAATGTGCAAATAAATATACTGTATAATTCCATTCCCAAAGACAAAGAAATTATTCTATTATTATGCAGGATACAAAACAAACTTAATAATTGCAGCTCAGCAAAAGGTTCCAGTTGCTAAATTTGCTTTAAGTTTTCTGAGAAAACCAAGTACTTATCTATTTATTCCCGTTATGCGTATTAGCAGCACTGCCACTCCTTGCACCCGCTTCTGCACCAAATTTAAGTAAATCTTCTTCAGGGGCTGGTGTGACTGCCGTTAGTAGTTCAAGTAAGAAGTACTTCAGTTTTGGTATTAAAGTCCAGAGCTTTGGTAGTAAGGTCATCAATTCACTCTTACACCAATTAAGGGTGACACTGATATTTCTGGAAGAGATTGTGTAAATGGAATTTCTAAGCAGACGTCTGAATTTTGGCAAGTATTTTTCAAGTTAACAATTGTGGCTGAAAGTGAGATCCCTGCTTATTGATTTGGTTTTTTTTTGGTTCAAAGATACCTAGTTTGGTTCAAAGGTACCCATTTACACTTTGTTGGAGAAATATTTTCATTGCTATTCTGATCCAATCAAAGTTAGTGAAAATGTTGACACTGTAAATTATACTTGGATTGCTGATTCCTTGTTCTTTAAATGTAGTCAATTATGCGGTCATATTTAATTTGAAAAATTTTCAAATAAAACTGTGCTTTTGTACCTGGTTTGTTATTATCGGTCAAGTATCTCATCCTTATGGTAGAAATTTTGCTTTGTTTCCATCTCAGCCACTTATCCTATTGTGCTGTGGTCAGGGGGGATCGTTATTGCCCCAGAGCAGTGAGATTGTAGGAAAGGGGATAGGTCTTCACCCCCCCCCACCCCCTCCATATCTTCTTGTTCATCAGATGAGAGGAGCCACAATACTGTTTTTCTGAAAGCCACCTGGACATCATGACAAGAGCAGAATGCTGTGGCTCACTGAGAAAGACAAGACACACTAAATGACTTGCATCTGATGACTGCTTTCATAGTAACACACAGTAGTGAATGACGGCAGATAAAAGACCAGCATAGCTCATCTAGTCTGCCCACCAAGGTGTTTAGGGTTGTGGGTGCCACTCCCGTGCAGTTTACCCCTGCATCATACCTTTTACTTTGGGTTGTAAGCACGCGTGCTGTTCCTCAATTTGGTTAAAAATATATTCCTAATAAATAAAGTACAGACAGACTTTTCTTGTCTTCATACTATTGTTTAATTCTGATATCACGGCCTGAGCATGCGCAATTTGATCTTGACTTACAGAGGGCAATGCTTCTCCAGCTGGCCCTGGAGCACAGGTACTCAAGGACAGCTTAATAAACACAGATATATGAGACTTACAACATCACAGGGACTTTTCATGTCTAATAAGGGATAATGAGCCTCATGCATAGGGGAATGAGGCAGCTAATGAATCTACAACTCAGAGTAAGGCAGGCCTAACCTTCCTCCTTAAATGCCTATTTTTCCTATTTTTGCCCTTATTTGACCTCCCCCACTAGCCTGTGCTCTAGCTTTGCCCAGCAAATATTTTTTCACTTGCCTGCTTGCAAATAGCTATTTGCAAAAGTTTCTTTTTTAGGCACAAAACAGGCAAATGGATCACCAATATGTCTGCCCTCCCCTCCTAGATTTTCTAATTAGAGTTAAATCTATAGGATTATCTAAAGATGGCTTCTTTGAAAACATACTGAAAAAGAGTTAGAAATGAACAGATTTCCAACTGGTCTTCAGCAAACGTACGAGGTCCATTCTGTATGGAGTAAACACCAGTCAGAAGCATTTTATAGCCTGTCTCTCACTCTGGGGTGATTTTTTTTGCATTTGTGAAACAGACTGTGAAACAGACTAAGGCATACAGTAATTGCCATTTAGACTACAACATGCTGCAATTCTTCACTATTTATTTATTTATTTATTTATTTAACAGGTTTTCTATACCGCCTTTTCCTTAAATCAAAGCGGTTACCAGACACAAGAAGGGAGAACAGAGACAGGGGGGCATACACTGACTAAACTAAAGAGTGAAGGTAAAATTGGGATACGCAACATCAAGGAACCGTTACAGTAAAACAAGTTATATGCAGGCTATAATAATAGAGACTGTTAGATGTCTGTGCCATAGTACTCAGTGAAGAGTACAAATTTCAGTTGTTTTCTGAACTCCTTTAAATCATCCATGGATCGCACATCGGGAGGGAGAGAGTTCCATATAAGTGGGGCCGATAAGGAAATTGCCCTTTGTGTAGTACATTTACACGCTTTTCTGAAACTACTTGGGGTGCTGAGGGTGTTTGATGTAGTTATTCGTCTTGGCCTGTTGTTATTCTGGAGTAAGAGGTTATGAAGGCTAAAAGCAGAGCATTTATGTCTGATCTTGAATATATTAATTACTATCTTGTATTTGACGCGCTGGCTTATTGGAAGCCAGTGGAGCTCTTTGAGAGTAGGGGTAATGTGATCTTGAGATGCTGAGCCAGCAATAATTCTGGCTGCCGTGTTCTGAGCCATCTGAAGAGGTTTAAGTGAGTGTTTTGAAAGACCGTAGTAGATAGGATTACAAAAGTCCAGAATAGGAGTTATTAAGGCTTGGCAGACAGACCGGAAGTGGTCATATGAGAGTAAGGGCTTGAGGCGTCTAATCACTTTCATTCTGTAGTATGCAGACCTCACAGTTTTTCTGATGTGTGACTGGAGGGTTAGACCTTTATCGAGGGTAATTCCAAGATATCTAACTTCATCCTTAACTGGTATTGTAATGTTGTTGTATTTAATGAAAGGTGGGGGGTTGAAGTCGGTGTTTCGAGTGACAATAAGCGCCTCTGTTTTATTGTAGTTTAAGGCAAGGTTATTGCATGTGAGCCAGGAAGACATGTTGTCAAGGCAATTTGTGATCTTGCTGTAGTCGGGGTTAATGAGATCAATCGGTGTATAAATCATGATGTCATCTGCATAAATCGTATAACTTATTTGATGGGCTGCCATAATTTGACAAATTGGCTGAATAAAAATGTTGAATAGAAGGGAAGAAAGCGCAGATCCCTGAGGTACTCCTTGCTTGATATTTGTAGGCTGTGAAGTGTTGTTTCCAATTTTAACCTGAAACTGCCTGTTTGTTAAATAAGAGTTAAACCAACTAAGGACAGTACCAGAGATACCGATACTTTCCAATCTTGATAGGAGGATAGTGTGGTCAACTGTGTCGAAAGCCGCTGAAATATCTAAGAAGATCAATAAAGATCCTTGCCTGTAATTTTCTATGGTCTGGGTGATATCATTGAACAGATATAGCAGCAGTGTTTCAACTCCATGGTTGGGGCGAAAGCCATGTTGATGTAGATCGAGTGGGGCATGGTCGTCAACATGGTCTTGGAGTTGTAGCTGTACTGCTTTTTCTATTACTTTGGCTAGGAATGGTATGCTAGAGATTGGCCTATAAGCCGCTGGATTGTTCTTATCCAGGTTTGTTTTTTTGAGGATAGGCCTTATTGAGGCTAGTTTAAGTTGTTCGGGTATTATTCCTTGAGATAGGGATATGGATACGATATTGTGTATATAACTGAGGAAGTTATGCTTGGTTGCTTTGAGCCATTGAACTGGGCAAGGATCAGTAGGGGCAGTGCTAGTATTGAGAGCAGAGATGATATCCGAAATCTGTTTGGTTGAAGGAGTGTGGAAACTGTCCCAACTTGTTGTTATTGTTGTTGTTGTTGTGATGGAGCTGTAGGTTTCGGTATGTATTTGAGTCGGTATGTGACCTATTTTCTCATGGAGAAAGTTTGCAAAGGTTTGAGGGTTGATTTGTATGTCTTTGTCAGGACTTGGTTCTTTAGTTAGGTCTTTTACTATCTCAAAGAGTTCTCTGGGTTTATTGTAGGCTTTCAGAATGGTGTTTGTGTGATGCTCTCGTTTTGTATCGTTAATAAGATCATTATATCTTTTTTGCTTTGTTAAGTAAGTGTTTTGTGCAGTTGGAGATTTGGAGCGTCTCCAGTGGCGTTCTAGCTTTCTTAATTCTCTTTTAGCGTTGCGAATTGTATTGGAGTACCATGGAGCGTGTTGTCTTACGTTCTTTGATTTTATGTACGGTTTGGATTTTGCTGCTGTACTGATGGTAATGTTCCAATTCTTAACCAGTTTGTCCAAGTTAGGTTCATCCGAGTTGAGGTAGGGTAGTGTGTCTTTTAAGAATTGATCTTTTTTGAAAGCTTTAAATCTTCTGATTCCAAATGAAGCAGAATGTGTTATGTTGAACTTGGCCGTATTGTTTGTCAATTCAATTTTGATTCTGTGATGATCAGACCAAGGAATCGGGGTGATTATGGGTGAGGAAATAAATCCCTTGTCTAAGAGATAATTTGGGGCAAAAACTAGGTCTGGTGTGGAACCATGTCTATGGGTGGGAGTGGTTATTAGCTGAGAGAATAGTAAAGAGTCCATTGCCTGAAGGAAGGTTTGCCTATCATTGTTAGTTGCAGAGCTGAGATTAAAGTCACCTAGTAAGATTAAAGGTTTGTGAATTGTGGTGATTGCACAGACAGTTTCAAGAGTGGTAGTTAGCTCTTCAGCTGGTGCGTGGGGGGCCCTATAAACAAGGCAAATAGTTAGATACTTGTTTCCCACTGCAATAGAACTGCAATGCTCAGAGTTGCTAGAAGTGAGTGTTTGAAGTTGCAATGAGTCTTTAGCAATGATTAGAACTCCGCCACCTCTCTTTAGAGTGCGAGGATTATTAAAGGCGGAGTATGTAGAGGGGACCAGTTGGTTGAGGAGGACACTATCAGAGGGGGAGAGCCAAGATTCTGTAATGCATAAAATGTCTGGGTGCTGGTCCACAATGTGATCTCTGATTAAATGAATTTTGTTTCTTACTGATCTAGTATTCATAAGTTCTATAGAGGTGATGTTTAGTGTGTGGGGTTTTTTAGGGCATGCTTTAGGATTCAAATGATTGAGGTGGCTGCCAACATCATGTTTGTTACAGGATTTACTGTGAGATCTCGTGGAAGAGCAATTCCAAATGTGGTATATTGATATGATTGTTAGAAGCCATATATATAAATGTTGGAGCTGTAAGTGGGGTGTGCCTAATCGTTGAAGGATGATAAGGGTGTCCAAGAGAAATTTGGGGTGGAAGGTGGGCTTGACCATGACTATGATACTTCTTTTTTTAACTAACGAAGGCTGTTGCTGCCAATTCGCATAAAACTAATGACATACCTTCTTTAGCTCCAACGACTTTCACAGTGTTTCTTGCAGGGAAAAAGAGGTAGATGGAAGCTCACGAAAAGGATACGTAGACAACACTTCTTCTTGAGCTTGCTTAGAGAACCGGCAACTGCTGGATGTAAATATTAAATTGCCGATATTCAAATCTTTCACCTGCGTGTTAAAACGCTGATCCTGATCTCTAAGCGCCTTCGTTCCACGCCTAAGGGCCACGCCAAAGGGCCCTCTTGCGAGGCCCTCAGGCACGGGCCCGCAAGGCGCGGGCGCGCCTTTGCTGAAGGGATTCTAAATGATTTGAAAAGTGCTCAGATTGGCTGCAGTTCTCTCTCACACACAGTTCCCAACTAAGTAGGCACAGCTGATTCTCACTCACTGCTCACAGGATCGTTGAAGCCTTTGCTGAAGGGATTCTAAATGATTTGAAAAGTGCTCAGATTGGCTGCAGTTCTCTCTCACACACAGTTCCCAACTAAGTAGGCACAGCTGATTCTCACTCACTGCTCACAGGATCGTTGCTGAAGGGATTCTAAATGATTTGAAAAGTGCTCAGATTGGCTGCAGTTCTCTCTCACACACAGTTCCCAACTGAGTAGACTAGTTCAGTGTAGCAGGAGTTTCATTCACTTCACTATGATGGGACCTTTTGCACCCATGAAAACTGCTGCAAGGAAGTAGAATATCAGGAAGAGAGGGCCATCCCCAGGAAACGCACAAGAGGAGGGCTCACCTGAAATAACTTTTAAAAAGTTTGAAAGCAAAGGTTGATCTGGAAGATTTCTGGAAGACAGTGAATAATGTATGTTATCCTCTCAAAACCCTTTCCCCCAATACTAGATACATATTTTGCGCAAGGATAATCACACACACATTTCTGGCATTTAAATGCATTTCTGCTAATGCTGGGCTCATTTCAACCCCAAGAGGTTTTCAGTCTTGACTTGGCAAATAGTGACAGTAAAGCAAGATTTCTAAATATTCCTTGCCATAAAAAATATATTACGCTACTGACTGGTCTACTTTGAAACTTGCATGAAGATATTCAGAGCAGCATCACAGAAGACACGCTTAGCACAGAAGGCAGCCCCATCCTGTTATCACCCACCAATGGTAATTCACCTCACTAGATACGTACCATTTGCTCAGCTCTCTGAGCGCTCTTTCTTCCCCCCAAATAAATTTAGTCCTGCTGACCCCATGCCCAAATACAGGTGGCTTCCCTTTTTCCAGAGGTAGGCAAACTTCGGTGTTCGTGGCCAACAATCTGCTCAGGTTTTCAGGATATCCCTCATGAATATGCATGAGATAGATTGGCATGCACACTGTTCCAATCTCTTGTGCATATTCACGAGGGATATCCTGAAAACCTGAACAGATTGTTGGCCATAGGGACTGGAGATTGGCCGCTCTTGCCTTTTTCAGTGAGTATTTCCCATCGTTTCCTATGGGAGCAAACATACAGATTTTTTTTTCTTTTCTTTTCTTCTTATGGAAAACAGTGTCAGATGGACATCCACACACTTTTATTTTCTTTTACTCAGTGCCATAACACTGGAATCAAGGCCCTAACATGGCTTTAAAAAAACATTGGGTACAAAGTCCTGCCTGAGTTAATCTCTCTCTCTCTCTGCTTTCACAGAGTGAATCTCACAAATGCAGCATCACTTATTTCTTTCAAAATAGCAAGCAATGCCCCTATACAATATCACAACATCTACACAACTGCCCTGCTCCCAGTCCTACTTTTGCTTGTAAGTTCATATATGCTCACCCCCCGCCTTTGCCCACATGCAAACAGGAATCATCGGGCAACAGAGGGGGCAGAAGCCAAACAGCCTCGCAGTGCCGGAGCTTTAGGTAAGCAGGAACTCCGCTTTTATGGCAGAATCCTTCCATTTGTGGCCCTTCTTTTCCGGACTTCAGTCTTTCTACCTTGCTGCTTCTCATGCCTGGAACAACCTACCTGAGTCCATCTCTGGACCTATTTATATCCAGGCTAAAAACTCATCTTTTGAGGCTGCTTTTGGATCCTGATCCGTTTAGTTTCCTGTTCACCTAGGTGCAGGGCTGGCTCAAGGGGTTATAGCAACCTGAGACAACTTTTGCTTTGGTGCCCCCTCAGACAATCCACACACCCACACCCCCACACCCACAAACACACCCACAAACACACCCACAAACACACACACACACACACACACACACAAACTTGGCTCCGATCTTGCAGTGCAAGCTGCACAAACAGAGGTAAATTTTCAGCCCATTGGCTTGTTAAATGCCATCTTCCCATTTAATTTAATCTGTGTCGCTATCCATATAGATCGCAGGCTGAATATACAGAGAGTGAAGGTGTGGTCATTATATTATATTTTAGGCTAGGCCTGATATTCCGCAGACCTAAACTAAACATGTAACTTACCTGAATAGTGGTTGAATATTGCCACTGTCTGGATAATTTTCTGGCCTGCGCTTGCTCCTCCCCTAACATGCTCCACAAGTATACAGATAATATCTGACCACTCGGCAATTTAAAATTCTGGTATTATTTGCATATTTTTTGAAAATACACAGTTAGGCTAATTATGCATTTGCCAGTGATTACCTAATTGCCTTTGAATATCAGTCTGATAGGGGCATAAGTATTCATTCATATGGAACTCTCCCAGACTCACCAATAAAACTCTCCCAATAACAGATGCAGAGCAGAAATAGGGAGTTTCACTCTACATCTCAACATACAAACAAATTCTATTCACATTCTAGTCTCACATCAGTGACAACACCACTAACTCCCTCCACAGCTGGACACTGTGCGTCATAACACAAAACCCTGCAAATGCTTGCACAACACCAGTGTCAACAACTCAGATTGCACCAACCCTACCTATGGAAAATCAGCACTGCAAATATTCTAGAACACCAGTAACCCCCAGCTGGAAAAGAGAACAAGCTGAACTACTACAGACTCCTAGAGAGAATCTACATGTTAACAAAATTCCTTATCTCGGCTGCACATGGAAAACACAGACCATCACCAATTAAAGATTAAGAAACTACAAAAGACAAAAATTAAAATGGAAAACATAGTTGCTTGCCTGTAATGTGGGTTCTCCATATTCAGTAGGGGTATGAAGAGTCTCTCACTCGAAGGCTCTGGTCGTGGTTCTGTCTGGGCGACAGCGTCACTTCTGGCTCTCCCTTAGCTCAGAGAAGTCTTTAGGCTAAAGACGTCTTTGAGCATGCACATGCCTTTCCACCCTCCGCCATGCTCTGCGGGCTCCTTTCAGTCTATTCCATAGCAGGCAGAATAGTGCTGAAGGTTAGTAGAACACATGAGATGTGGACACAATGGCAGGAGGAACAGACGACAGTCTGGAATTAGCATAGATGGTTATGCCTTTGTAAGGCTGTCCTTCAGTTGTCGTGAAGGTTAAATTCTGATGTCACTGCAAATTTGATGGAATGAAAGGTGTGTTTCAGTCTTTTTAGGTGCTTTCCTTTTTCTTCCTTGAGGGGACGGTGGGCTGGTGACTGTGTCTGCATACCCCTGCTGAGTACAGAGAACTCACATTACAGGTAAGCAACTATGCTTTGCTGTGTTTTCACGCAGGGGAATGCAGGCATACTCGAAGGTGAGTCCAGAGCTGAGTGCCCCCTGAAAGTCAGATCATGGTTGCGGCCCAGTGAAAACTAGGAGGTGGATGAATCTAAACAAAAAAGGTTTCATAGAACAGCCTGGCCAAAGGCATAGTCGGTTGCTGAAGAGCGATTCAGGCTGTAGTGCTTCGCGAAGGTGTGTACAGGTGATCATGTAGCAGCTTTGCAGATATCTTGGGGAGGAATAGCTGCTAACTTGGCAACAGTAGCTGCTGTAGCTCGGAGATGGTCGGGGCCCATCTATCTGAGACAGGTGCAACCCATGTGAACATAACAAAATGATATACAATCTGAAATTCAGGAGGAAAGGGTCTGCTTGGATGCAAGCTTCTCTGTGTTGTTGGGGTTAAAAGTGACAAAAAGCTGAGAAGATTGCTGTATCTGTGTAGTAGCTTGCAGGTAATAGAATAAAGCTCGGCGGCAATCCAGAGAGTGTAGAGCTTCCTCCGGAGAATCTCGACATGTCCATAAAGATAAACCTATTACCAGCATACGTCACTATACATTTACAGAGCAATTTTAAATGAAATGTTCCACCAATTGCCAGAACCTTAGCCCTGAGTTGCGGACAATACTTCCTCCAAAGTTGAGTAACCTTACTAAATCCGGTAAAACATTTTAGAAAAATAAAGTTTCATTATAGCACTTTTTTCTAATTTGTTTCTAAAAGTTACCAATAAAGTTGTTGTTTTAGAGACATTATCTAAAGAAGACTCGAAGAATTGAGTTAAATCAAGACTGTTTGTATTTGCTATTTTACCTAATTCCCCCTCTGGAGCCTCTATTGTAACACACTGAGGCAAATAATAAATACGTGAAACCAAAGAATCATCAAAATTATCATACTGCAAAATCTCTTACAAATATTTCTTTAACAGCTCTAGGGGAGAAAGTAGACGAACCACTGGAAAATTCAAAAATCTAAGGTTCTTGGTTCTTGACAGATTTTCCAGCACTTCTAATTTATTGTGCAGTAACAGACTATTTTTAATAAAGGAATTCTTGAACATTCCCTAAGGTAGCCTCAAGCCTAGACATTCTCCATCCAGGTCTGTCAGCAGGGCCGGCTGAAGGGTTTCTGCCTCCTGAGGCAGAAAACCCCGGCCGCGCCATCCCTCTACGCCAAGTTACACCCACCGAGACAAGCCACTCAGTCTGTCTTGGGTGGGGAAGCGGGTGGCAATGACAGTTTTTTAAAAGTGGTGACATTGTGCCGCTGCTTTTTTGCCTGCGGCAGGCCATGTGCTTCAGCACACATGACCTGCCGCTTCTGATCCCCTCCGACACAACTTACTGTCGGAGGGGGATCAGAAGCGGCATGTCATGTGTGCTGAAGCACATGGCCTGACATAGGCAACAAACTGGCGGCACAAAGCCAATCATCTGGGTCGGCTGCCCTAGGTGGTGGCCTAACTTGCCTAGTGGACAGGCCGGCCCTGTCTGTCAGCACCTCCCTATGTTTAAATTTTTTCACAGTGTCCTGGGAAAAAACACAAAGCTGTCCTTAAGCATCCTGTTAATGGCCAACCAAATGTCTTTCAAAGAAATGTCAAATGAATTTGATCCCAGTGTAACAAAATCAGTGGAAACACTAGGAAAATTGAAAGGAGCAGGATACCAAGATTCAGATTAAGAAGAAAACTTACTTTCAGCCACATTCTGGAGCAGAGGGGTCAAGGTGGAAGGTGACAATCCACCCAATAGGGACACACCCGACACACTAGCACCACAAGAAAGAATAGGCTGGGGGAGGGGTACAAAATCCTGAGCTTAAAGAGGCTTCAGAGGGAGAGGAGACCCCCCAAATTCATTTAGCAACCTTATCAGAAGAATCAACACTCATCACATCGTAGTCTATAGGGCCCTGCACAGACTTAGCCATACTGGGTACCATCCTCTTGGCTTTCTGCTTCCCCATCTACAACAAAAAAATGGGCCTTCCAAGCCTCAGTTGTCCTCAGGTGCTCCAAAGGGGCAGGCGTGCCCACAGTCATGCGGCAGCATCCTGTGGCACAAGCCTGCTTTTAAGCCTCCATGCAGGAAGAAGGAGAGAGGATGTCTCTAGCATGTGCAGATGATTCCGGACCCTGCTCTGACATCCCGTGATGCTCCCGGAAGCAGCAGTCCAGCAATAGGTTTCTCCAAGGTCCTGTGGCACAAGCTAGCTTTTAAGCTTCCAAAGCAGGGAAGGAGGAGCGATGACATCTTCGGCATGTGCAGATGACTCCGGACCCTGCTTTGATGTCCCATGATGCTCCCGGAAGCAGCAGTCCAGCAACAGGTGCCTCCTGGCAGCAATATTTAAAGGGCTTAAAGGCCACAGTGACATGATCTAAGCAGCAGATGATGATGGCTGCCAGCCAGAAAGTAGGATGTTTTAAAACTTCCCTCTGTCATCACAGATTGACTACTGTAGCTGCTCCTCTGCCAGCACCACCCCTTCCCTCTTTGGATAGTTTTCTGTAAGAAGGGCTGATTGAGGCTGGTATTACAGAGATGTGCTGCCTTTCCTTTATTTTGTAAGTTTCCTGCTCATGGTCAGCTCGTTTGGGGGGGGGGGCAATGCCCTCCCTTGCATCCCCTAAACCAGGGGTGGCCAACTCAATTCCTGGTGCACCACAATCCAGCCTGGTTTTCAGGGCGTCCCTAATGAATATTCATGAGATATATTTGCTTACAATGGGAGGCCATGATTGCAAATATACCTCGTGAATATTCATTAGGGACATCCTGAAAACCAGGCTGGATTTTGGTGCACCAGGACTGGAGTCGGCCACCCCTGCCCTAAACTATGTCCATGACTGGCACTGAGGGCTGTTTCCCAGCATAGCAATGTGAAGTACAGGCTGAGGGAAGAATTCATGAACTTCTTGACATCAAATCAGGAAGGATTTAGAAAGAGAGCAGAGAACAAACTATGATGATGGACTGAAAAGCAGTGGGATTGGGTTGAAAGGTTGGCAGCTTGAACTATAAGAACCCAGAAGACTGATGGACCCAAAGACCCATCAACAAAATAGACAGGAAGGTCCTAAGATCTAAGGTAGGAGACCAATAGGCAATTAGCACTGTACTGCAGTATAAAGTTGGAAAGAACTTTTAAGAGAGATTTGAAGCTTATTGAAAGTGTTAGACCAGTAGCAGACTACAGCTGTGCTGGGTTCAGTTTTTCTTGGGCTGTTGGCATTGCATCCCAAAGTGGGTGGTTGACTACCCAAAGAGAATCAACACAGCAGCACCTAGATAAGCTTAAAAGCCCTAAAACACTTCAAGAAAGCCAACACACCATCTAGACAGGCTGGAAGACCCCACCACCTGAACAAGAACACTTAAAGTCACTGAGGATTTCTTTCATGGGCAAAACTCCCCATGTATCTCTTTGTAAGGCACTTTTATAAAGCAAGGAAAACAAATGTTCTTGGAGTGGGAGAAAGCTGCACCAACGGTGGGAAGAACAACTCAGTCAGGAAAAAAAGGGTTAAAGTAGCAATATCAACTGTGCAATTAAGATCTCAAGGTACCAAGAAAGGTGCAAAATGGTAAAGAAGAAAGACTCCATTAGTAACAGAGCAAACCAGCGGAAGAAAAATGGCATGAATCTCCCAAGGCACAAAAAGTGAGGAGAAAGACTAGCATAATCCCTCCCTCAAAGGACACAGCTTGAGAGGAACACAGAAAGAAGGGTGGCATGAACCATGCAAGGCAGCAGAAGAGGGGCAAAGAGCATAACAGTGGCAGGAAGAGAGGGGAAAAGTAACACCAATACTGATGCAGTTTTTATTGGTCTTTTTTAAGTTTTTTATTTTATTAATAACAAAAGACAGCCAACATGTTGAGTGCAAATGGAACTAGTAGTTGTTTCCAAATCCTACTGGTACCTTAATGAACTAAAAAACCCACATACATGACTTACATATGTGGATGTGCCTTTATACACCTACTTTAGGCAGGCGCTATTTTATAAGTACGCACATCAGGCTAGTGGTGTGTACTAAAGTTATGGGTGTGGCCAGGGGAGGAGCATGGGCAGAACTTAGGCAGAGCACAAATCTACAAGCCTGCATTATAAAATACTATAACTTATGCGTGTTCTTTAAAAATCTAGGCATAGGCATTGTCACCAATCCTAGTGCTGGTGTAAGTGCTTGTGCCTAGGTTTTCTGTGCATTTATTGTGACTTCTTTCCTCCTCTAAACTCCTCTAAACCTGCTCCTCTGATCCTATCCCCACTTGTCTCCTTAACGCCATCTACTCCACTGTCATCCCTTCCATCTCTCGTATTCTCAACCTATCACTCTCCACTGCAACTGTCCCAGCAGCCTTTAAGCATTCTGTAGTCACTCATCTCCTTAAGAAACCTTCACTTGACCCTTACTTATCCTTCTAATTATATCGACCCATCTCCCTTCTCCCTTTCATTTCCACACTTCTTGAATGTGCGGTTCTCCACCTTTGCCTTGACTTTCTCTCCTCTCAAGCCCTTCTGGATCTACTGCAAGCTGGCTTTCGTCCTTTTCATTCTACTGAAATGGCTTTTGCCAAAGTATCCAGTGACCTGTTCCTGGCTAAATCCAAGGGCCTTTAGTCAATCCTCATTCTTGACCTTTCTACTGCTTTAGGTACTGTTGACCACTACCTTCTCCTTGATTCCTTGTCCTCACTTGGTTTTAAGGGCTCTGTCCTATCCTGGTTCTCTTCTTAACTCTCCCATCACTCTTTCAGTGTTTGTTCTGGTGGATCCTCCTCTACTTCTATTCCACTCTTAGTTGGTATACCCCAAGAGTTTGTTCTGGGCCCCCTCCTTTTCTCTCTCTATACCCAGTCCCTTGGTGCACTAATCTCCTCCCATGGTTTTCAGTACTATTTGTACGCTGATGAGACTCAGATCTCTCTCTACACCTGATATCTAATCTCCAATGCTCTAGGCCCGAATCTCTATCTGCCTATCTGACATCACTGCCTGGATGTCTCACCACCATTTGAAACGGAACATGGCCAAAACCGAGCTTCTTATTTTTCCTCCTAAACCCACCTCCCCCATTCCTCCTGTCTCAGTTTCTGTGGATAACACTCTCCTACTCCCTGTCTCCTCAGCCCACAATCTTGCAGTCGTCTTTGACTCCTCCCTCTCCTTCTCCACACACATCCAACTGATAGTTAAAACCTGTCTTTTCTCTATAAGATCAGCAAAATTTGCCCCTTCCTTTCTGAACACACTGCTAAGACTCTTAACCACTCTTTATTTCCTTTTTATACCGTGCTCTTTAGAATCAGTGTGGTTTACATGTATACTAACAGGTACTTTTTATTCCCTTGTCCCCAAAGGGCTCACAATCTAAGTATACCTGAGGCAATGAAGGGTTAAGTGGCTTGCCCAAGGCCACAAGGAGTGGCCATGGGACTAGAGACCCCAGTCCCTCCAGCCTGAGGTTGCTTGTCCCCATGTGGGAATTGAACCCCTGGCCCTCTGGCCTGAGGTAACCTGTCCCAACCACTGAGCCACTCCTCCCTCTTTAATTGCTTTCCACCTAGATTATTGGAACCTCCACCTTGCTGATCTCCCTCTGAATCATCTCTCTCCCCTTCAATCCGTTCAAAACTCAGCTGCCCGGTTAATCTTTCACCAGCCCTGATATGCTCATATTACCCCTCTTCTCAAGTCACTTCATTGGTTCCCCTTCCATTTCTGTATCCAGTTCAAACTTCTCCTTCTAACCAATAA
Organism: Ichthyophis bannanicus; assembly: GCA_033557465.1. Taxonomy (NCBI): domain Eukaryota; kingdom Metazoa; phylum Chordata; class Amphibia; order Gymnophiona; family Ichthyophiidae; genus Ichthyophis; species Ichthyophis bannanicus. The sequence continues at coordinate 533,762,732 of CM066034.1, read as the reverse complement.
ATGCATTAATTCTGCTGCTCCTCACTACCTATCTTCTCTCATTTCTCCCTACACCCCTCCTCGTGAACTCTGCTCTTCTGGTGGATTGCTTCTCTCCACGCCCTTTTCTTCCACTGCCAACTCCAGACTTTACTCCTTTCACCATGCTGCTCCTTATGCCTAGAACAAGCTACCTGAGTCTGTGCATCAGACTTCATCTCTGCCCCTTTTCAAATCCATGTTAAAAACTCACCTCTTTGAAGTTGCATTTGGATCCAGATCCACTTAACCTCCTAAGTGTCTCTTTACCCTTCCCCAGTTGTATTCTCGTTTTCATCTGTTGTATTGTCTTTCTTGACTAGATTGTAAGCTCTGACGAGAAGGGACCATCTTTTTACATGTTTCTGTACAGTGCTGTGTATGCCCTGTAGCGCTATATAAATGATCAATAGTATTAGTATTAGTACTTCTGCCCATATTTTATAAAGTACACACAGATCTTACTTTTTCAAATAGGTGTAAATAGATGTAATAGAACGTGTGTTAACCTAGGCGTGCCTTATAAAATTGCTCTCTATGCTGTGATATGCAAGGTTTCACACCATGATATTTTTGTTCTCCAGGAGCTAGGGGGAACTCTGGAGAACATCTGAAAACTTTGGTGCAGGAAAGGCTATCCTAACTTTTGCCACCAAAGCTAACTGGGCAGTGGCTGAATATCACTGCTACCAGTTAGCTTTGCCGCTATCCTGCCGACCCGGATATTCAATGCTGATGACCAGATATGGCCCCGGCATTGAACAGCCAGGTCTTAGTTTCAACAGTGATAGCCAGCCGCTTTAGATCAGCTAGTCGCTGCAGTTGCTAAATATCGGGTCGTATACAAACAGGGGCTGAACATACGTGCTTATATGTAGGGGGTAATATTTAAAGTGATTAATGCTGTTAGAAGACCTGCTAACCCCATTAATCACAGTTATTGGGATATTCAACGGCACTAATGCTGTTAGTGCCAATGAATATCTGTGAGTGCTGCCACTGCATGCCCCCGTGCTAACCAGCTAGCACTGGGCGTTCCAGGGGCAGCACCCAGGGATAATCGGGCAATAGCAATATTCAGCTGCTGCCCGGTTTTCTCTCAGTGGTGAAAGTTAGGCACACTAAAGGCTCGCTTAACTTTCACCACCAAAGCTAACTGAGCACTGGCTAAATATCGTTACTGTCCAGTTAGCATCAACGCTCTCTGGCTGACTCGCATAGTCAATGCTGGTGGCTGGATATAGCCCAGCATTGAATATCGGGCCCATGATCTATAGGTATCTTCTATACTGTTCTTGAATGCCCTCATCCCATCCTTTGTTTCTCAAGAGGAGTAGCTTAATGGTTATAACACTGACTTGGGAACCAAGAGACCAGGGTTTGATTCCCACTGGCACTTATATAAAATCCAAATAAACTTAACTATCTAATTTCTCAATAAACAGGGGTGCCTACAAGGAGCGATGGGTTCACCCCTAAACAAAGACATGGGGAGGGGTGACCTGCATGGAGTGGCAGGTGCAGCTACTCTTGCCACCTTGCTGGGCAGACTACATGGACCATACTGGTCTTTATCTGCCATCATTTACTATGTTACTATGAGCACTAGGGGGGTCAGTCAGTACAGTGAATAGCGGGAATGGACGTCCGGATTGGATGCCCATCCCCGCTATACACTCCCCTGCTGCCCTGGTCAATGCTTCTCTGTATGAACAGCATTTTGTATGGGGAGGCTTAGATGGGGGTAGGAGGGGGCGGTACTGAGGCAGAGCGAGGGCGGGCCATGTCTCCAGATGTATAGGGCTGATTCTGAGGTCGGCCCTGTACGTCCGTGGCCGTGAACATGGACGGGGGACTTATTCCACTGCAGAGGTGGAATACGTCCCCCTGGCATCGAGGGATCCTGAAGCCAGGCAGGGCCAGAAAGGTAGGGGGATGCTGGAGGATCCCTGCAGCTGGACCGTGACCATGGGAGTCCAGATAGGGTCCGGCTGTGGGGAAAGAAATATATCTGAGGCAGCCAGCATTTGCGGCTCCTGAATGGAGCCGTGGTGCCATGGCAAGACATGGCATTGTGGCTCCTTTCAGGAGCTTGACTGAGGTAGCCGGGGATCTGCTGTGCGTGCAGGCCGACCAGAACCAGGGCCCGTCCTGCATGTTCGGGCCATAGACCTGATTCTGATCCCACGGGCATGTCTAGCCTTTGGGCATCCCATTTCTGGTCGGCCACACAAGAGGCTGGACGGTCAGATCAGAATGTGCCTCTATATTTATAAGGCCCCTGCATATTTTTTTAAAAAGAAGTTATATATTCAGCAGAGCACTGAATGCATAGCTACTTTTTGAATATTCACTGGGGTGTGTTTTTCCACATAGTGCTTTAAAACAAGTGTCTTGCCTGCTTAGACGGAATGCATATCTGAACTAAAAATTCTAGTATACTATACACATCTGCTATTTAGGAACAAAAAAAGGAACATGGGAAATGACCGTAATAAAACAGTCAGCAGACACCTTCATGACTTTGCTGTCTTCTGGAACATCAATCATGTTGTTCCAGGTAAAATGCATACTGTCCACAAATTCTTAAAGTGTATGACTAAAATTCTGTATCCCTGTTTCCACACTTATGCAGTGCAGCCTTCATGTAATTGCCAAGTTAATATTTGAATAATCTGGACAAGGCTGCAAGGGTATCAGGAATCCTAGGTGAACTTTTACTCAGCAGAATTTGATAATTTAAATGAACAACCATGACCAACCCAACACTACTCCTTTCAGAGCAAACTTGTAAAAAATACATAACTGAACAGCAAAGTTTGAGTATTAAACTGTGTTTCATATAAACAGCACTTTATGATAATGAGGGTAATGTTTACAAACTCCTGCCTAGTAAACGTGCATTTTTGGGCACTTATTTCATGCCTATTATATCAAATTTATTTATTTATTTAAGTTTTTTTCTATACCGCGCTCTTCAAAATCAGCTCGGTTTACAGATAACAGCAGCTTTGTTCAGACACAGGTAACGCCCATACTGGACTTACAGAAAACAGGGTTATTCAACTTGGATTAACTGGGGAAACTATATACAAGTTCTGGGCTAGGTATTTTACAGTATTATGTGACTATATACATGCCCTAGCTGGGGTCTGGTAGTGCTACCATTAACTACATGCATACTTGACTTTATGAAATACTAGCATAAATGGCTAAAACGAGCGTTAATTGAAGGTACAATCACTTGTACCAGCTCTAGGGCTGGTGTAAATGCCCGCACCTAAATTTATATGCAATGCACTCTAAGTATTGTCGCACCGCCGCCCTAGTGGCCAAGGGTGGTTAAGGCAGGTCGGGTGGACATGAGTTATTTTTCTATTTTTGAGTTTGGTCCTTGTATGCAGGGTCTGGGTATTTGTTCCCAGGACCTACCGTGTGCCAAAACTTCAAGTGAACACAAAGTCCGAGTGTAGGGAAAGAAAGGTTTTTTATTTCCCCTAATGTACAATGGTTCAAATAGTGGAGTCTACATCAACATAAAGAAAACCTTGCTTCAGGTAGAAAAGAAAACATATTCAGATATTGCTTTGTCTACTGTTACTTCACAGGACCTTATGCAAATAAAACACACAGGCTTTGCTACTGAGCCCTGCTTTACACATCAGGCAGAGACTCTAGGCTTCCTGCCTGACAGTAGCTGCAATCCATGGCTATCTCAGGAGGGTCCTCATTGAATTCCACCTGCATAGGCTGTGGGTCTGATAACTGGGACTCTGTATCAGTATATTCTTGTGGAATACATTGAGGCTTCTCATATACCGCTTGCACTAGCCTCCAGTGTTCTGGGCCTAGGTCTGGGCTTTGGTCATGTGAATGCTTGCTATTAAAGTATCTTCCTTTGTCTTGGTGCCTTGTATTAAACAGTCTTTCTTTTGATAAAAGCTTGTGTCTTGTCTTACAGACAGCTTGGTAAGGAGTGCACACCTCTGTTCCTTGTGCTCCCTGTGTCAGCAAGTTATAACGCTTATTAGAATAAAAATGGGGTTTACCTTGTTCTCTGGGCCTATCCCAGTTAGCTGAGGCTTGAGGCCTAGTCCTGCTGCAATTCAGCCTTACTCACGTAGTAGGCTTCCCACTGTTCAGCTGGCCTTCGGGTGGAGTTACCACTCTTTCACACCCACACCTTTTACTCCTTGAATGAAGAGTGTTACCTCTTATGGCAATGACTTCATCATCTCTCTGGTAACTTCCACAGTGTCCTGCATCTGCTGGTACCGGTTCCTCATATAAAACTCTGACCTTTGTCTCTCTCCTGGTACCTTTCTTTCCAGTGTCTCTTTGCCAAGAACTCCTGGTATTCTGCTGCACCGGACTCACTGTGTCTTCTTGCCAGGAACTCCTTCCTCTCCGGTCTCTTTACCAAGACTCCTTTTCTTCTTCGGCTTCGGCCTCTGCCTCTGCTTCTTTTGCTTGTCCTATTTCCTCCTTTTCAACTTCCCAGCCTTTCCTAAGAGGAACTCCCCCTTTCCTGGATTGGCTGTTGGGCGGCATTACATCACCCGCTCTGGGGTGCGGTTCTCTAGGCCTTGGAAGGTCTCTCTTGCTCCCCCTATCTGGCTCCTCGTAATGTCGCATCTGGTGTTGGAATCTTTTTTCTGGATTTAAAACCTTTTTTTCTGTTTGCATAGGCTCTGTAGTACCACAGTATAGGATTTTATAATTTCCACGTGTAACCTTGTGCTCCGCCTACATTCTATCCAAACTGCCCCCATGCATGGCGATAATGAAAATACACAATTGGATGTGCGTGCATACTTACAAAATAGCAAACATGCCATTTGCACGCATAAGTGCCCGCTTACACACCTATATTGCTAAAATACCTAGACTGACAGAAGTTGTTTGTGTATTACCCTAGGCAGCTTTTTATAAAGTTACCCCCAGTGAAGGCAATTTCCAAAAGTCACTTAAATGGCTAAATGCTGGTATTTGCAAACTGCCCACCTTCCCTGCAGGTAAAAGTATGCACTGACCATTCTTTCAGTTTGCGTGCTTGACTGCTTGTCAGAACCTATTGCCCTGTTCTGATTGCAAGCCCTTTGCCACCTTTGCCACCCTCCTAAAGCCGCAGCCTTAGGTGACTGCCTGGCTTGCCTAACGGTTAAGCTGGGCCTGGATCTCGAGAGACATGCTACATCATTCACATGAATTGTGTCAACCCAGCGCACAGGAATACCCAGTGTTATGTCCTTTAGTTTACAGGAAGGAAACAAAAATCAATATGGAACAAAAAAGCTTTGCAATGAAAAGCAATTGGACCAATACTGAGCCCGTTGTGGGTAAAAAAAAATCCAGATATTGAGCAGCAGGAGCCATATAGCGGCTGCCACTGAATATGCAGATAGAGCCGGCTACTCATTGTGCTGTCTAGACTGTGGCAATATTCAGCTGCTATCTGGATAGTTCATGCAGGTAGCACTTAGGAAACAGCTTTCTGCTGTTCTAAGCTAGATAGCAGCACGGAAAATCACCACTAGCCAGATAACTCAAGGCTTCACTCCTGCTCTGCCCCAGGACTGTTGTGGCACTATCTGGATGATGCTGACGGGGTCTGTGGAGACATTTAGGTTCATTATCTGGACAGTGCTGACAAATAACTTTCTTAGCCCGAGTTAAACCGGTTAGCAGATACTGCTAATCAGACTAGTCCTTTTAAATATTGGCCCCAATGTATATTCAAAAAAACTTCTAAACAAGTCATCAATTGCCCATTCCAACTGTTAAATACTACCACATATGTAACAGCTACTGGTACCAGTCTGTCAACAATGAGCCGCCTGACTGAAGACCGTACATAATTTAGGACAACTATCCATAGGGTCACCATGAGTCGACACTGACTTGACGGCACTTAACAACAACATGTAATTGGAAATAAACAAAATCTAATTTTCTAGTTTATTCAAAGCAGCTTTAACAATATCTAAAACTCCTTGTACCATCATCTCGTTCACAAAGACCTTCTCTGGGTTCCAGAACGTGAAATGAGGAGCATTTCTGAGACTGGTACCCTGGAGGTTATGAACTTCAATTCCCTCCCTAAAATCTTAAATTTGACTTCCAAATCCTTACTACGTACTGCATCGTTTTATGTCACTGGTATCCACATGTCTCATGACAGCCATCTCCTCCCCGGTACTGTTTAAAATCTTATCTAGGTGAACTGTGAGGCCTGCTATCTTCATATCAGGCAGGCAAGTCACCAGGTGATCTCATGCCTAGCTACCATCTATCTACTGTATTTACTGTTACATAATAACATAGTATATGATGGCAGATAAAGACCAGTGTGGTCCATTTAGTCTGCCCAGCAAGGCGGCAAGACTAGGTGCACCTGCCGCTCCGTGCAGGTCATCCCTCCCCATGCTTTTGTTTAGTGGTGTACCCACTGCTCCATGTAGGTCACCCCTATTTGTTCAGATATGAGATAATTATGTTTATTTTGATTTTATCCTGTTGCTATAAAGGGATCCACTGTGTCTGTCCCATGCCATTTTGAATTCTGTCACTGTATTTGCCCCCTCCACTTCCATCGGGAGGCCATTCCAAGCATCCACCACCCTTTCAGTGAAAAAGTATTTCCTGACATTGCTTGTTTATGTGTTACATTAATATATAAAGTCGCTCCTCCCTACCTTCACTCACACACTCCGTGGCTGGATTTTCTATATATTCCCGAGACATTTAGGGACCCTTTTACTAGTGCACTAAGAGGTTAACGTGCATTTTAGTGTGCGGTAACTATCATATTGGCATCACAGTTACTGTGCACTAATTCTCACAGTGAGTGTACATTGTGTGATGGGGCAGAGAATGGATGTGCAGAGCACATTGTGGTTAGTGTGGGGTATATACTAGATGCTGTCAATGTTGCATTTAACATGGGAACACCTTGTTGGATGGCATTAAGTACACCTGCATTAATTGTGAATGCTTCTGTTGTATGTTAACATAAGAAATGCCTTACTGGGTTAGACCAAGGTCTGTCAAGCCCAGTATCCTGTTTCCAACAGTGGCCAGTCTAGGTCATACGTACCTAGCAGTTTCCCCAAAAGACACACAGGTTCCACAATACTTGTATTGGGGCAAGCAGTGGATTTCCCGGGTCCCCTTTAATAATGGTTTATGGACCTTTCCTCCAAGAACTTGTCCAAACCTTTTTTAAACTCAGCTACACTAACAACTTTTACTACATCCTCTGGTAAGGAATTCCAGAGTTTGATTACGCATTGAGTGAAAAAATATTTTCTCTTATTAGTCTTAACTAGTTTACCCTGTAGCTTCATTGCATGCCCCCTAGTCTTTCTACATTTTGATGGCATAAATAATCAATCTACATTTATCCGTTCCACTCAATTCATTAATTTATAGACCACTATCATATCTCCCCTCAGTCCCATAGTCTGTTGCTCTCAATTAAGTGAAAGTATACCCGTGTTTCGTTTTTTAAACAACCACTCTATATCAGACTCAATAATCAAAATTACTATTAATCAATGCAATAGCTGTGGTGCCTTAATCCTAAGGAAAACAATTTGCCTTATCTATCTCAAGCTATCTATTATGAGAAAGGAATTGACTCAACTAAGGGAAGAATTAGTACTACTATTACTACTACTTATCATTCGTATTGCACTACAAGGCATATGTAATGCTGTACATAGACATGTACAAAGCATAAAGAGCAACCACTCCACCTGCAGTGATTACACAGCACAAAAGAGGCAGGACAATTGCGCCGTAGGAAGCAATGGAACCCACGGAGTTAGTTGTTACCCCTGGGTCCTGCTGGTGGAATGGTCACATAACTATCTTTGAGTGACATCATATACATATTGTCACGAGGTCAGCTCTCCGCCTAGGGCTAAGAGGGCTGGCCTGCCATAATGTCCTTTAATCAGAAAGTGAGACCACACCTTTCTGCTTTCGCAATGCCTCTTGGGAGTTGTAGTCCCTTTTTAGACCTCTGATAAAGGAATAGTTATGAGTCGAGTGTTTAAGGCAAAATGACAAGAAATTTATTCCCCTCACATTAGGACTTAGTGCAGAACAAAAATAGGAGAGTGTCCAGGTGTTTTTGCTTGAGGATTATTTACAACAAAATAAGGTAGCTGCTTTTCACACTCTGGCTCCAAAACGTGCTGTGCCTTTTCTAAGTAACAAAGATGGAAAACCCAAACAACTTCTTCTGTCAAAGTAAAATAACTTCTTTTCCTTTTCTGTTTCACAGCTCTCTAACTCAAAGACTTAACACAGTGACTCGATATCATCATCTAAGCAAAGCGTGCAATCCATTGGAACTTCAGCTATATCATTAACATTACAGTCCGTTTGCATATCTTCCAGCTCAGGATTTACTGAGCTTGGCTGCCAGCTGTTGCTATTGTGTTTAGGGTAACCTCCCTCTGCAAACTTGGGTGTTTCCCCTGTATACAATTCTAGACAGCAAGGGTTTAAAATACCTGTGGCTTTGGAGCTTCTTCTCTGGCTCTCATCTAGTTCCTTCCAGTTATAAGGAAATGCTCTGTAACTCTCCATTTGTTTTGTTTTTTTAATTTTTATTTATTGAATTTCTTGAACAACAACACAACATTAAAGCAATTCAATCCTGCACATTTTAACAATACTCAAGAAGAAAATTATACATCACATAACCATAACACATCAAGGGAGAGCAAATACCCATTGTACAAACCAAAAAAAATAAGGAAATCAGAACTAAACTAACTCCATTATGAAGGACCAGAAATCTCACCAACCGAATCCTTTACCACCTTTTTCTGATTCAAGAAAGACTTAAGCTGGGCCACGTCCGTGAACACAAAGGACTGACCCTCAAAGGTAATCACACATCTACAAGGAAATTTTAAATAAAAGCATGCTCCAATAGCCAACACAGATGATTTTAACCCCAGGAACTGCTTGCGCCGAGCCTGGGTCGCCCTGCTGACATCCGGGAAGACCTGCAGCTTCTGGCCACAAAAAAGGGATTCCCAATTTTTAAAGTAAGCACGAAGAACATTTAATTTAACAAATTCTGAACCAAAAGTAGCTATCAGGGTGCTACGTTTGGAAATAGTATCAGCTGAGTCTTCTAAAAAGGCAGTTAAGTCTTGGCCAGCAGTAACATCTGCTAGAGGAAAAACATCATCCCCACCCTGTAAGGGGGGGGGGGGGTGAACGTATAGGCAAGTAGTACAGATACAAAACTTCATTGCTTCCTTCTAACTTCAAAACATCAGTAAAATATTTCTTAAGTAAAATAGCAGGAGACAGCAAATGGGTAACTGGAAAATTTAGAAAACGCAAATTTTTGGCCCTCGACTGATTCTCAAGCATCTCTAAACGGTAATTAAGGGACGTAAAATCCCGAATTAAAGTACAATGATTATCTAAACTAACTTGAAGTTGAGAGTCTGTGCTAGCCAATGAACTAGTTAAAGTACCCAGTTGCTTGTCTGTACTTTGCATCTTACTGACCACATCAGAGGTAAACATACATAGGGAAGACACTGTGGCAGTTAAACGTTTATCTATGCCATTAATAGCTGTCCAAATATCTGCTAGAGTTACCTCACCGGAACCTGGACTCTTAGATATTCCTTCTGGCTTCCCTGGAAAAACAGGCTGTGGCATAGGTGGGGTACGCTCCGATGATATCTCCAACACCGTCGATGAAAGAGGAGGAAGGGGAAGAGGGGGTGGTGTCCTGAAATGGGGGCTCAACGAAGCTCCCTCAGGTGACGATAGAGCAGACAGCTGGGAAACTAAATGTTTATCCATAGGCCCCACTACTTTCTCTCCAGGAGCCTTATCTCCGGATTTTAAAACTTTCATTTTACGTTTGCCCATGTTAAACAGTTGTCTCGGCTTCTCAGTTGCGCCGAAGGGGCGCCAAAGGGGCGTGTCCTGCCCCTTGTATCACGCCCCTTAGGTTGCGCCACGCAGGCCGTGACACGCGGCCGCGTGTAAAGCCGCCTGATGAAATAGAGGAGTGAAGAGGGGGTCCTCCTCAGCCAGGGACGACCCTCGCACTGCCTGGCCGAATCCGGGCAGGGCCTCCAGGCACCTGCAAGCTGCTCCCGCGGCACGCAAAAGCCGTGTCTGAATCCTAGGCAGGTAAGCTCTCCACTGAACCTCCAGCAGCCGCCCGATGAAATAGAGGAGTGAAGAGGGGGTCCTCCTCAGCCAGGGACAACCCTCGCACTGCCTGGCAGAATCCGGGCAGGGCCTCCAGGCACCTGCAAGCTGCTCCCGTGGCACACAAAAGCCGCGTCTGAATCCTAGGCAGGTAAGCTCTCCACTGAACCTCCAGCAGCCGCCCGATGAAATAGAGGAGTGAAGAGGGGGTCCTCCTCAGCCAGGGATGACCCTCGCACTGCCTGGCCGAATCCGGGCAGGGCCTCCAGGCACCTGCAAGCTGCTCCCGTGGCACGCAAAAGCTGCGTCTGAATCCTAGGCAGGTAAGCTCTCCACTGAACCTCCAGCAGTTGCCCGATGAAATAGAGGAGTGAAGAGGGGGTCCTCCTCAGCTAGGGACGACCCTCGCACTGCCTGGCCGAATCCGGGCAGGGCCTCCAGGCACCTGCAAGCTGCTCCCGCGGCACGCAAAAGCCGCGTCTGAATCCTAGGCAGGTAAGCTCTCCCTGTAACTCTCCATTTGTAATTCCTGACTAGAGCCACCCCCTGGCTCTCTGTTCCAGGTAGAGCTTCTTAACCTCCTTGCTTTGGTGCTGGGTCTCCACTTGTGAAAACTCTGAAGCCTTTCCTTAGGCAGTAAGGACTGAAGGGCTCCCTGTTCTCTCTGCCCAGGCTGGTTCCTGGCAACAGGCTGTGCCTTCTCAACTTCTAGTCTGCCGGCTTCTCTCCCAGAACTGCAGGTAGGTTCTTTGCCAAATCTCCAATTCTCTCGGGTTCCTGAGCCTCTCCAACCACATCTCTCAGGAGCTCTTTCCTCTTGCTCCCTCTCTGGCTTCCTTCCTCGCTTCTCTAGCTGTCCGCGCTGCCCCTCCTTTGCTCCCAACCAGCATTTATATTTCTGTTGCCTGAGGCTTTGCTCTGCCTTTCTGAACAGATGTGAGTGATCAAGCTCCAGGCTTGCTGCTACGTCAGAGCGTGGGCGTGTCAGCTCAGCTCCTATCTCCCACTGTTTGTCTTTCTCTTGTAAACAGTGAGCTATGTGTGCTGGCTGACTGTCAGTTTTAAAGGTAACCTTATCTTTTCTTTCTATTTCCATGGGCTCTATAGGGGCTTCTACATCACAATATATAACTTTTGAATTCGGTTTTGTACTTCCTTATTGAAAGTTTTAATTTGATTTTTAACGAGGCCGTCTATATCAATTTGTTGGAGATTGTTCCGCATTCTAGGGTGTAAGTGAGACACCGGGACAATTTGTTTTTATTGACATAATTCATACCTGGATGTCTCTCTTCCCTCCTTTTTATTTCTTTTTACTCCTTTTATTTTTCTTTCATTTTGCCACACTTTACAAACGTGTTTCTCCACTTTTTTAGAGCGGTTTAGACTTGGAGTGTAGTCAGAGATAAGTATAGTTGCAGTTAATTTTGGTGCTATTGACAAATATATTATTCACAGGTTCCTACAGATTATTTCATAATTGGGAGAGTGTACAATTTGTATCCATGTCTGTGGGTGAGTAACCTTTCATTGTGTCCCTCGGTTTTTTTATGTTTATGCTATGATGTTATTTATAGTTTTATCGTTATATGAAGCTCTTACTTTCAATCAAACTGTACATGTTTTTAATTTAAATTATAACATTTTCTACACCAACTTTGATGATATTTTCCATAATATGTTTTTATTCTTTTAAGGCTATGTCCTTCACAACTTTGGCCTTGTGATTAGGAAACATATATTTTTTAAAATCCTGTTGTGCCCATTGATATTGTCACGGGGTGGACATAGGGCAGCCTGAGAAGGTGCAGAGCAGTGTGAATGATCACAGTGAAAGTGACAGAATAAACAGGAGAATGTTTATTGGTTGCCAGCGACAACCTAAGCACACGTGCACAGAGCCCAGAAAGACACACCCAGAGAGCAAAGCAAGGGAGTCTGCTTTACCTAATAGAATGCACCTGAGGGAAGGTGGAGTCAGGAAATATGCAGATAAAACAGACTACCAAACATTTGGAGAGAGGGAACCTTTGAGAGAGAGGGAATCCTGGAGAGAGGAGCCAAGGAGGGAATCCTGGAGAGAGGAATTAAAGCAGCAGAGGTCACAAGCTGAAAGGCAACAGGGGAGCCGGTGTGAATGTTGGAAAGAGTCCAGAGACCTGTGTGGTTCTGGGAGAAGGCAACACCCTGACAGCGTGAATGTGTTTGGAAAGCAAGAAGAATACAGGAAGACTGCAACAGCAGGTACAGGGGAAAAGAGTAGATACAAGGGCTATTTGCCATTTGAAAGAGGAGGAAAGGCACTGGTAGATACCGGCATCCGAATAAAAGTACCAGAGGGATGCTATGGACGAATAGCGCTGAGGTCAGGGCTAGCAGTGCAACATTCCATAGATGTCGGCGCAGGGGTTATTGACCCCGATTACAGAGGTCCCGTAAGAATTTTATTATTCAATTTTGTGGATAAAGATTTTGAGGTAAGAAAAGGAGACAGAGTTGCACAGTTAATCTGTGAGCGGGTAGGGTTCCCGGCGGTGGAGGAAGTAGCGTCACTACCATCCACTGAAAGGGGAGAGAGCGGGTTTGGTGCTACAGGAATGAGAGAGGTGAGGAGCTTAACAGCCCTTGGGGAGGAAAAGACCGAGGAGGATCTAGGGCCCCAAGTAGCTGACTGGGAGAAACAAATTTCCCCTAAGGTAGGCTCCGAATTGAACCCTCAGCAACAAAGGGAGTTAGCACAATTATTAAGCAAATTCTCTGACGTCCTGACTACTTTACCCGGAGAAACTCATCTTGTGACTCACGAGATAGTTACTCCCCCTGGACGTGTCATAAGGCAACGTCCGTATAGGATGGCAGAGACACGAAAACAAGAGGTAATTAACCAAGTTAAGGAAATGCTGGCCATGGGCATCATAGAGGAGTCTCGGAGCCCATGGTCCAGCCCCATAGTGTTGGTTCCGAAACCAAACGGAACCTTAAGATTCTGTATAGATTTCCGCCAAATTAACGACATATCCCAGTTTGACGCGTATCCTATGCCACGCATAGACGACCTGCTGGATTGTCTAGGACAGGCGAAGTATCTAACCACATTAGATCTTAGCAAAGGATACTGGCAGGTTCCGCTAACTAAAAGCTCAAAACCCAAGACGGCTTTTTCCACGCCGATTGGGCTGTATCAATTTAGACGGATGCCGTTTGGATTGCACGGGGCTGCGGCTACATGCCAACGTCTCGTAGACCAGGTATTGAGACCCCACCACGAATACGCTCTCGCGTATATGGATGATATAGTCGTATACAGTACGACCTGGTCTCAACACCTCACAAGGGTGGAAGCAGTCCTCAAAGCTTTGAGAAGGGCGGGACTTACATTAAACCCAGAGAAGTGTTTATTTGCTACAAGAGAAGCGAAGTATCTGGGTCACATAGTAGGCAGGGGTCTGGTAAAACCACTAGCCAGTAAAGTAGAAAGCGTTCGAGAGTTCCCCAGGCCCGTTACAAAAAAACAAATGCGGAGTTTCCTAGGCTTAATAGGGTACTATCGCCGCTTTGTGCCCCATTTTGCAGAGGAAAGCCTTCTCCTCACCGAAATGCTGAGGAAGAACGCGCCCAACCAAATTCGTTGGACTCCTGAAGCTGAGAAAGCTTTTGAGGCCCTTAAGGAAAAGTTATGCGATGCCCCCGTGTTAAGAGGCATAGATTTTAACTTGCCATTCATTATACAAACAGATGCATCAGACACGGGGTTGGGGGCGGTCATGTCCCAAGTTTTTGAAGGGAGTGAGCATCCCGTGGCGTACCTCAGTCGAAAACTCTCGCCAGCAGAGAGGAATTACGCCACCATAGAACGGGAATGCTTGGCGATAAAGTGGGCCATAGAGGCTCTACGTTTTTACCTCACGGGCAGAAAATTTTTATTAGTGACCGACCACGCTCCCTTAAAATGGTTGCATCTAATGCGGAATAATAATGCTCGATTGACCCGCTGGCATTTAGCGCTCCAAGCGTTTAATTTTGAAGTTCAGCACAGAGCGGGAAAGATGCACGGGAATGCGGATGCGCTTTCCCGGATTACTTGCTGTCCACCTGAAACTGCGGCAGCAAGTAATGTTTTAAGGGGGGGAATGTGTCACGGGGTGGACATAGGGCAGCCTGAGAAGGTGCAGAGCAGTGTGAATGATCACGGTGAAAGTGACAGAATAAACAGGAGAATGTTTATTGGTTGCCAGCGACAACCTAAGCACACGTGCACAGAGCCCAGAAAGACACACCCAGAGAGCAAAGCAAGGGAGTCTGCTTTACCTAATAGAATGCACCTGAGGGAAGGTGGAGTCAGGAAATATGCAGATAAAACAGACTACCAAACATTTGGAGAGAGGGAACCTTTGAGAGAGAGGGAATCCTGGAGAGAGGAGCCAAGGAGGGAATCCTGGAGAGAGGAATTAAAGCAGCAGAGGTCACAAGCTGAAAGGCAACAGGGGAGCCGGTGTGAATGTTGGAAAGAGTCCAGAGACCTGTGTGGTTCTGGGAGAAGGCAACACCCTGACAGCGTGAATGTGTTTGGAAAGCAAGAAGAATACAGGAAGACTGCAACAGCAGGTACAGGGGAAAAGAGTAGATACAAGGGCTATTTGCCATTTGAAAGAGAAGGGCCCTGGAGGCTTAGAGATAGCCATATAAAGCCCAGATATTCAGAGGCTAATAATAGCTTTTCTCCTGATTATAGAAGTGTTAAAAGAAGAGGGCTTCACTTACTTAGAGAAGCTGAAGAAATCCCTTCTCACGGTGAGTTCCCAGCTTCTAGGGAAACACCGTTACACCGGTTGCAATCAGGCACAGTTGGGCCTGGAAAGCTAGGGCAGACCCGGCAGGGACCCTATCAAAATTACCCAGCTAGCAGGTCAAACCAGGACCTGAGCTATGCATTGAGGCACCAGCGCGGGCAGGGCTCTGAAAGACATCACTCAGAGTTTGGTGATACTCCCCAGAGAGGCAGTGCTGTTCACAGAAAGAGAATCTTCTTGACTGACGAGGCAAGCCTTCCATATTTTTATTCCACGTTGGAAGTGGATAGTGGAGATACCAATGAGCAAGAAATAATGGAATATGAGAATTCTGAAGTATTAACAGATACAGAATTGATGGACTGTTCTTTCTCTGTGATAGAGCCAGAGATATCATTAAGGTAAATGTGATTTGTGTAACCTTAAATTCCAGTATACAAGTGGCAGAGCTGCAACTCTCTCCCTCTTTCCAAGCCAAGCAATCAGTTAGGCTGTTTATTATTTACTTTTGGTTTAAAGTTATCAGCTGAAGGAAGCTACTTGTGTTACATAGTTATCTTTTGTTTGAAGCCAAGTGAGCTGTTAATTTCTGTTGTTTAAAAAGAAGAAACCTCAAAGGGACGGGGAATAAAACCCTAAAAGAAAAGAAAGTTCTTCTGTGTGATTTATATATAGAAGCAAGGCACAACTACCACCCTCATAATAGCCCAGCAATACCAGCAGTCACGGCTGGGGCGGATGAGGTGTGACAATATATTTTAACATTTTTATGCTTTTTATCTCAATGCTATGTTTAATTATTTATATGTATTTATTATTGCTATTACATATTGATTTTTATGTGTGTTTGTTGTAGTGAGGTTGTTATTCCCTGAAAAAGGCTTTGACCAAAACATGTGTAGGGTGACCTCATGGATACCAATAAAACTTTCCGTTGCTTCCTACGCTGCCGTTGTCCTGCCTCATTTGTGTTCAGAGACATGTACGAGATAGCCCCTGCTCATAAGAGCTTATAGTCTAGTCAAGACAGGCAACCCAACAACTGGGGACTAGGAGCTGCAATAAAACAAACCTTCCCCAGGATACAACTTGAAAATAATCCATCACCACTCCTACAAAGAAACAAACAACCCAGGTAAAAATGGATCATGAAGGGCGCTGGCAGGTTATGACCTGTAACACAGAGACAACTACTCCACTACTACTACTACTATTCAATACGCATATGCAGTGCTGTACAAAAAAGTAAGTTCAACAGGGAGAGGAGACACAAGGGAAACAAGAGATTAAGATCCAAAAGCGTTTTCAAAGCAGTAGGCCTTTAGCATAGATTTGAAGAGAGAGAGAGATGAGACCCGATGTAAGGATAGAGGAAGTTTGTTTCAGGCATAAGGAACAACAAGATGAAAGGAACAAAGTCTTGAGTTGGCTGTAGAAGAAAAAGTCATAGAGAGAAGGAAGCTAGAAGATGAGCGAAGTTCACGAGGAGGGCTGTAGGGAGAGAGAAGAGGTAATGAGGAGCAGTAGAGTGAATGCATTTATAGATTAGAAGAAGTTTGAAATGGATACGGAAACAGAAGGGGAGCCAGTGAAGTGATTTCAGAAGAGAGGTTATATGAGTGTATCGGGGCTGGTGGAAGATTAGCCGGGCAGCTGAATTCTGAATAGATTGAAAAGGAGAGAGATGACTCTGACGGAGACCAGCAAGGAGGAGGTTGCAGAAGTCAAGGCAGGAAGTTGTGTGTTCAGAGAGGAAGGGGCAAATTGTGTTAATGTTATAGAGAAAGAAATGACAGGTTTTAGCAATCTGCTGAATATGTAAGGATAAGGAAGAGAGGAATCAAAGATGACCCCAAGGTTATGGGCTGAGGAAACAGGAAGAAGAAGAGTATTGTCAATAGTGATGGAAACATAGAAACATAGAAACATGATGACAGAAAAAGACCACATGGCCTATCTAGTCTGTCCTTCCATAACAACAACTACAACAGTCCACTTTTTACCTTTAGAGATCCTCTGTGTTGTTCCCATGCTTTTTTGAATTAAGTTACTGTCCTCATCTCTACCACCTCCACTGGGAGACTATTCCATGGATCCACTACTCTTTCTGTAAAGAAATATTTCCGCATATCACTCCTGAATCTATCTCCCTTCACCCTCATCCCATGTCCCCTCATAGCAGAACTTGCTTTCAATTGAAAGAGGCTCTCTCCCTGAACATTTATGCCACGGAGGTATTTAAACATCTCAATCATATCACCTCTATCCCGCCTTTCCTCTAAGGTGTACATATTAAGATCCTTAAGTCTATCCTCATATGCTTTATAATGAAGCCCACTAATCATTTTAGTAGCCACCCTCTGCACTGACTCCATCCTGTTCACATCCTTTCGAAGGTGCGGTCTCCAGAATTGCACACTATACTCCAAATGAGGTTGCACCAAAGACTTATACAGAGGCATTATCACCTCCTTTTTTCTGCTAGCCATTCCTCTCCGTATGCACCCAAGCATCCTTCTAGCTTTTGCCGTCGCCTTTTCTACCTGTTTAGCTACTTTAAGATCATCAGACACAACCACGCCTAGGTCCCGCTCTTCATTAGTGGACAAAAGTACTTCACCTCCTATACTGTATTGCTCCCTTGGATTGCTGCAGCCCAAATGCATGACCTTACATTTTTTAACATTAAATCCCAGCTGCCAAATTCTAGACCATTCTTCAAGCTTAGCTAGATCCCTCCTCATGTTATCTACACCTTCCTGGGTGTCTACTCTATTGCAGATTTTGGTATCATCTGCAAAGAGGCAAACTTACCCGACAGCCCTTCCGCTATATCACTAACAAAGATGTTAAAAAGAATCGGACCAAGGACAGATCCCTGGGGCACACCACTGGTAACATCCTTCTCCTCAGAGTGAGCTCCATTTACTTGTATTCTTTGTCGCCTCCCACCCAACCAATTTCTAATCCAAGCAGTAACTTTAGGGTCCATCCCTAGGGTGCTCAGTTTGTTTATAAGTCGCCTGTGAGGAACAGTGTCAAAGGCTTTACTGAAATCTAAATACACCACATCTAGAGCTCTCCCTCGGTCCAACTCCCTGGCCACCCAGTCAAAGAAATCAATCAGATTTGTCTGACAAGACCTGTCTCTGGTGAATCCATGCTGCCTCGGATCCTGTAATCTGCTGGACTCCAGAAACCTCACTATTTTCTCTTTCAGCAGCGTTTCCAATAATTTACTCACCACCGAAGTTAAACTAACCGGCCTGTAGTTTTCAAGCACATCCTTACTTCTGCTTTTGTGTAAAGGTACCACATGAACCTCTCTCCAGTCCTTTGGCACCACTCCCGACTCCAATGAGGCATTGAAAAGGTCAGTTAGTGGAGTTGCTAGAACGTCCCATCCGGTCCCATCGCTTTGTCTACTTTAAGTTGAGATAGTTTCTCACGAACACAGTCTTCTGAAAATTGTTCAAGATGTCCATCGCTTCCGTTCTTATTTGCGGGTGTTTTCTGAGGTCCTGCTCCTGGTTCTTCATCTGTGAACACAGAACAAAAATATTTGTTAAGCAATTCCGCTTTATCCTTATCAGCTTCTACATATTCCCCCCCTGCATCCTTGAGTCTGACAATACCACTTTTGCCCTTCCTCTTCTCACTAATATATCTGAAAAATGTCTTAACCCCCATTTTATTGCATTGGCTATTTCCTCCTCCTTTTGAATCTTTGCCTTCTTGACTACTTTGCTAGCTTCTCTAAGTTTTTCCAAATACAGATGCCTGTCTTCCTCTCTCTGTGATCTCTTGTATTTCATGAAGGCCTCCCTCTTTTTCTTCACTTTTTCAGCTACTTCCTTCGAAAACCATAGCGGTCTCCTGTTCCTTTTGCCTTTATTTACCATTTTAACAAAAAGGTTGGTTGCCCTTAAAATACCCCCTTTCAGTTTTTGCCCACTGTTTTTCTACATCCCCCAGCTGTTCCCATCCCACTAACGACTCCCTGAGGTATTGGCCCATCTTCGCAAAGTTAGTCTTCCTAAAGTCTAAGATCCTCACCTTGGAATGGATTCTAACAGCCCTAGTCCTAATACTGAACCACACCATCTGGTGATCACTGGATGCAAAATGATCTTCCACTACAACATCAGAAACACTTTCACCATTGGTAAGCACCAAGTCCAGTATGGCCCCTTCACGTGTGGGGTCTGTTACCAATTGCCTGAATAGTTCTCCCTGTAGAGAATCCAGGATCTCCTTACTTCTAGATGATACTGCAGCAGGAATGTGCTAATCAACATCTGGCATATTGAAATCTCCTATCAGTAGCACTTCCCCTTTCCTAGCAATGCTGCGTATGTCTTCAATTAACTCTCTGTCCACCTCTTCCTCTTGTGAGGGAGGTCTGTATATCACACCAATGCAAATAGATTTCTCTTTCCCTCCTTCTAGTTTAACCCACAATGCCTCCTCTCTCCCTTTTAAGCTCTGTAATTCCAAAGCTTTAATATTAGTTTTTACATATAGTGCCACTCCTCCTCCCGTTCTTCCTACCCTGTCCTTTCTGAATAAAGTATAGCCAGGTATAGTTACATCCCAGTCATGGTTTTCTGTGAACCATGTTTCTGTAACTGCCACTAAATCCAAGTCAGCCACTCCCACCAAAGCTTCAACTTCAGGGATCTTATTTCCTATGCTACGGGCATTAATACACACTGCTTTCCATATGTTACCCCTGTTACCCATTTCCATAAAGGTATTTAATGTATCACCTACCTGGGGGCTTTCACTTACCTGGGGGCTTTCTTCACCCATCCCCAATGAATCTAGTTTAAAGCCCTCTTCAGTAGATTAGCCAGTCTACTACCGAAGATGCGTTGACCTTTCTTGGACAGATGGATGCCATCTCTGCTCTGCAACCCTTGGAACAGCATCCCATGGTCTAGGAAACCAAAACACTCTTGATGACACCATCCATGCAGCCATGCATTCAACTCCAGGATGCGAGCCTCTCTGCCTTGGCCTTTACCCTCAACAGGGAGGATTGAAGAGAACACCACCTGTGCACCTAACTGCTTCACCCTCTGTCCCAGAGCCATGAAGTCACTTTTGATATGTTCCGAGGTATACCTGGCAGTATCATTTGTTCCAACATGGATTAGCAACATTGGGTAATAGTCAGTGGGCTTGATGAGTCTCGGCAAACTCTCCGTAACATCTTGGATTTTGGCACCAGGCAGACAGCATACCTCTCTGGACATCAAGTCTGGTCGGCAGATGGAGGAAGATGGGAGGAGGGTTTAGGGGGAAAGATAACATGTTCAGGTTTAGCCATGTTCAATTTCAGATGGCGGTGAGATATCCAGGTAGTGATGCCAGATAAATAAACAGAGACATTCCTGCTTGAAGTGCAGGCAAAGATAGATAGATTTGAGAGTCATCAGCATAAAAATGATACTGGAAGCCATGGGAAGAAATGAGGGCACCAAGGAACGGGGTATTGAGAGAGAAAAGGAAAGGGCCTAGAACAGACTCTTTGGGTACATCAACTGAAAGAGGGGTGGCAGTAGAGGAGGAACAAACATTAAACAAACACAGTGCAAACTCAGAAAAAACACTGAAGGTGTGACTGGAGAGATAAGAAGAGAACCAAGACAGCACAAAGTCTCAAAAACCAAGAGAGGATAATGTGTCAAGGAGAAGGAGGTGGTCAACAGTATCAAAAGCAGCAGAAAGGTAAAGAATAAGAACTGAATAAAGGCCTTTGGACAGGAAGGAACAAGTCACTGGAGACCTTGGCAAGAGCAATTTCAGTAGAATGAAAAAGACGAAAACCAGACTGGTGAGGATCAAGGAGGGCATGAGCGGAAAGAAAATTGAGGAAGCGGCGGAGAACTGCACATTCAAGAAGCTTGGACATGAAAGGGAGAAGGGAGATGGGTCAATAATTAGAATGACCAGTAGGGTCAAGAGGAGGATTTTTGTGGAGAGGAATGATCACAGCATGCTTGAAGGCTGCAGGGAAGGTTGAAGTGGTGAGTGAAAGGCTGAGAATATGTGAGATGGAAGGGATGACAGATGAGGAGATGGAGTTGAGAAGATGGGTGGGGATAGGATCAGAAGAACAGGTAGTGAATTTAAAGGAGGAAAGAAGAAGGGAGGTTTCCGCTTCAGAAATTTTAGAAAAGGATGAAAGGGTGGAGGAAGTTGAGGGTAAAAGTTGATACTGGAGAGTGAGAAGGGGTAAAGAAGAATTAATAGGGAATTGACGTTGTCATGGAAATAGTCGGCTAGGGTTAGGCAGAAAGAGAAGGAGGGATTGGAGGCAGTGGTGCCTTAAGAAGCAAATTGAGAGTAGAAAAGAGACGATGGGGGTTAGAGGCAAGACAGTTGGATAAAATAGTTTTGCTTAGCTAGTGCAATTGCAGACTGGAAAGAAGTAAGCATGAATTTAAAGTGAAGGAAGCGATAACACCTGTAAAATGTCTTCTCTGCTTTGGTAAATGAGGCTGCTCCATTAATGGAAACTGAAGTGACTTTAGACAAGAAGGGTGACAACTAATGTACCAGAAATGTCCCAGACAAAAAAATCTCAAAACTGAAAATGTTACTACTTGGAAACTCCATAACCAGAAGCATTAACTCGGGAACAAAGTTCAAAGGACAGAAGGTGGTTAAATGCCTCTCAGGATCTTCAGCCAGCAAGAATACAAACCAAATTATTAGTGAAGTCAGAGAGGAAAGTACCTCTGCAGTGTAAAGAGAATTAAGCCCATTGTCAACACTCTAGCTTTCTCAGAAGTTCTACCTGTTGTTCATGGTAAGGGCAGGGCCGGCCCGTCCATTGAGCAAGAATGTTTTTTGCACAGGGCCCCGCGTTTCAGGGGGCCCCGCGCAAAAAACATTCTTAAGCATCCCAAGTTAAAAAAAAAAAAAAAAAAAAAACCGGCTGCTTCTGCCGCGGCAGCTTCAAGAGCTCTGCCGCGGCAGCTTCAAGAGCTCTGCCGCGGGGCCCCCCCCTGCCCGGCAGAGCCTCCGTGCATCTTCAGCTCTTCACGTCCAAAACGCGGGCTTTTTTCAGAGCCGCGAGAGTTTCTTTTCTCGCGGCTCTCTTAATCCCGCGGGGCTGATGGGATTTCCCATCACCCTCGGCGGGATTAACAGAGCCGCGAGAAAAGAAACTCTCGCGGCTCTGAAAAAAGCCCGCGACTGGGCCGTGAAGAGCTGACGATGCACGGAGGCTCTGCCGGGCAGGGGGGGCCCCGCGGCAGAGCTCTTGATGCTGCCGCGGCAGAGCTCTTGAAGCTGCCGCGGCAGAAGCAGCCGGTTTGGGTTTTTTTTAATTTTAATTTGGAATGATAGGGGGGGGGGTGGTTAGGACTGGTAATGGGCTATGGGAGGGGGGGAGGCTAAACTGGAAGTAGGCTGATGGGAGGGGGAGGCTAAACTGGAAGTGGGCTGATGGGGGGGGGGTGGTGAGGACTGGTAATGGGCCAGGGGGTGGGGTGGTTAGGACTGGTAATGGGACGGGGGGGGGGTGGTTAGGACCGGTAATGGGCCATGGGGGGGGGGGGAGGCTAAGACTGGAAGTGGGCTGATGGGGGGGGGTTAGGACTGGTAATGGGCTATGGGGGGGGCGAAGTGGGCTGATGGGGGGGGGTTAGGACTGGTAATGGGCTATGGGGGGGGTTAGGACTGGTAATGGGCTATGGGGGGGGCTAAGTGGGCTGATGGGGGGGTTAGGACTGGTAATGGGCTATGGGGGGGGCTAAGTGGGCTGATGGGGGGGGGTTAGGACTGGTAATGGGCTATGGGTGGGCTAAGTGGGCTGATGGGGGGGTTAGGACTGGTAATGGGCTATGGGGGGCTAAGTGGGCTGATGGGGGGGTTTGGACTGGTAATGGGCTATGGGGAGGGGGCTAAGGCTGGAAGTGGGGGGGTAGGACTGGAAATGGGCTGATGGGGGGGGTTAGAACTGGTAATTGACTATGGGGAGGGGCTAAGGCTGGAAGTGGGGGGTAGGACTGGAAATGGGCTGATGGGGGGGTTAGGACTGGTAATGGGCTATGGGGGGGCTAAGACTGGAAGTGGGCTGATGGGGGGGGTGTTAGGACTGGTAATGGGCCGGGGGGGGGGGTTAGGACTGGTAATGGGCCAGGGGGGGGGGTGTTAGGCCAGGTACTGGGCCAGGGGGGGGGGTTAGGACTGGTAATGGGCCAGGGGGGGGGAGGCTAGGACAGGTAATGGGCTGATGGGGGGGCAGGGTTAGGACTGGTAATGGTCCATGGGGGGGGAGGCAAAGACTGGAATAGGGCTGAAGGGGGGGGGGTAGCACTGGTAATTGGCTATGGGGGGGGCTAAGACTGGAAATAGGCTGATGGGGGGGCTAGGACTGGAAATAGGGTGATTGGGGGGTTAGGACTGGTAATGGGCTATGGGGGGCTAAGACTGGAAATGGGCTGATGGGGGGGCTAGGACTGGAAATAGGGTGATGGGGGGGTTCGGACAGGTAAATGGCTATGGGGGGCTAAGACTGGAAATGGGCTTATGGGGGGGGAGGACTGGTAATTGGCTATGGGAGGGGGCTAAGACGGGAAATAGGCTGATGGGGGGCTAGGACTGGAAATAGGGTGATGGGGGGTTAGGACGTAATGGGCTGATGGGGGGTTAGGACTAGTAATGGGCTATGAGGAGGCTAGGACTGGAAATGGGCTGAGTGGAAGGAGGGCTTGAACTGCAAATAGCTGATGGGGACGAGGGCTTGGAATGGAAAGGGGATTTGAGTGGGAGGGAGCTATGACTGGAAATCGGTGAGGGGGGGGCTAGGACAGGAAATCGGGTGATGGGCTAGAATAGGACTGGAAATTGGCTGTTGGGGGGTGCTAAGATTGGAAATGGGCTGTGGTGGGGGTTTGGATTGAAATGGACTCATGAAGGGGCTAGAACTGGAAGTAGGCTCATGGGCTTGGATTGGAAATGGGCTGAGTGGAGGGGAGCTAGGATTTGACATGGGCTGATGGTGGGGCTAGGAAAGGACTAGAAATGGGCTCATGGGGGGCTGGGATTGGAAATGAGCTGATGGAGGGACTTGGATGGGACTGCAAATAGATGGGGGAGCTAGGACTGGAAATGGGCTTATGGGGGGCTAGGACTGGAAATGGGCTGATGCGGGGACTAGAAGGGAGCGGATGCTGGGTGGGAC
This sequence comes from Ichthyophis bannanicus, assembly GCA_033557465.1. NCBI lineage: Eukaryota > Metazoa > Chordata > Amphibia > Gymnophiona > Ichthyophiidae > Ichthyophis > Ichthyophis bannanicus. The sequence continues at coordinate 533,738,525 of CM066034.1, read as the reverse complement.
TGGAACTAGAATGGAGCTGATGTTGGGGGAGGATTAGAATGGGATGGAGCTGGGAGAGTGAAATGGAGAGGGAAAAAATATTTTGTGTGGGAGGGAAGACAAATCTACAATTGTCCGGATATTGGGAGAGTAGGTGGGGATTGAGGATGGAGGGGTAAAATTTGAGTGGATGAAATAGGAATGAGGAAAGAGCAAAAAGGAGAAAGATTAGTATGTTAAAGCAGATGTAGAGAGAGAATGGAAAAAAACTAGAAGAGAGAAGAAAAGACAAATGGACAGCAGACGATGAAGAATTAGCGGAAGACACGAAGAAACCAGAAGAAAGTGGCTGGAGCAATTGCAGCTGAAAAAAAATGCACAAAAGGTAGAAAAATATCTCTTTATTTTGAATTTATTAATTGGAATATGTCAGCTCTGGGAAATGTGCATCATTAACGTCTGCGCTTTGTTTAGTACAAGAGCAAATTAATGTATAGTTTTATTTCTACAGTGTTGTACATTCCAAGTTTGGCTTTTGGGATTCCCAGTTTAATTATTGTCTTCCTGTTTCTAAATTGTGATTCCTTGTTTGGTGATGGTCTATGTTCTGCATGTGTAACTGAGCTGAGGTATTCTGTTTATGTAATTCCTATTTGACATTGCCACTTGTTCTCTTTCCCCAGTAGGTCATGTATTGTTGTTCTCTGAAATGTATTGGTTTAATATTTGCAGCGTTTCCTTTTGATAGTTAGGGTATGGTGCTTTATGAGTCCTGGTAGTGCTGTTAGGATACGGCGGGTTTGCTATGGGTTCTAAATGGGCAGTGTTTGTAGTAGTTTCCTAATGTGCCTGGCGGTTGGTATTGGATTATAGTAATGTAGAAGTCTTTTAGTCTTTCTTTATTCATACACTCATTAAGAGGCATGTTTACTAAAAGTTCGTGTATGGTAACATTATGCAAATATTTATGCAAATGAGGCCCCTTATGCAAATGAGGCCCCGCACCGAGTCTCCGCACATGGCCCCGCACCCCCCTTGGGCCGCCCCTGGGTAAGGGGGAAGAGAGGCTGCATCACACAATCAGCTTTATTGCATGGCTCCAAACCTGGTGTAAACAAGAACGATTTAGATACATCCTGTAGGTGGCTAGGACAATAGTAGGAACAATTTAAGAGGCAATGCTATATGCATGGACTACACCATTCTGTGGCAGGAGAAAGGATCCTAAGAAAAAAATTCAGACAATAGGTGGACAAGCATTTAAACAAAGAAAGGGGGTGACAAGTGGAAGAAAACAAGTTCAGAATTTCACCCCCAGCAAAAGCATCTCAGTAATGTTGAAAATGGAAAGAGACATCATCTTAAGTCACACATTAATAACAAAGGGGGAAGAGGAGTTAGGAATTAAATCCAGGCAAAATACAAGCAAGCCAACCAAGAATTGCTGGAAGGCAATGAGCACAAATGCTCACAGTCTTGACAAAATGTTCCTGACCTAGAAGCCCCAATGATGGAAATGGACTTGAACATTGTGACCATTATGGAAACATGGTTTAGTGAGTCTCATGAATGGGATATCATCATGTTGTTGTTCAGAAGTGCCATGAATAGTTGCCCATGCTGTGACTATCCTCTGGGTTCTCTTGGCCTATAATTGTTATCCGTCTGTTCTATGTAAGCACATTGTGATATTAATGCATTGTTGCACTGTTCAGTTCTAATGTAAACCGCGCTGATTTTAATAGCGCGGTATATAAGAAATAAAAATAAATAAATAAATAAATAAGGTACGACCAGACGTAGACTGCCAGCTGGCTATAATCTATTTCGGAGAGATATGAAGGGCAGAAGAGGAGCAAGAGGAGCCCTCTATGTCAAAAACAATATTAAAGCAGCTGAAATACAGAGGACACGGGGAAAAAGTGCCATGGGTTGTTTTAGAAAGAAGAGAGAGCATTACTACTCACACTGGTGCAGTCTACAAACTTCCAACTCAAATAGAAGAAATGGGCAGAGGCTGATCAGTGATATGGCAAAGGAGATGTGATGATACTGGGTGAATTTAATCTTCCAGATGTGGTTTGCAGTATCCTGTCTGCAAATCTGGAATGTAGAAAGATTGTGGATGCCGTACAAGAGGCTTTGCTTAGACAGTTGGTGATGAAACCCAATAGAGTCCAATGTTTTGGTGGGTGCCCACTTGAGCAGCAATGATCACCATAAGGTGTGGATTAGGGTAAAAACAAAGGCAGAGTCCAATCACAGCAAACTCAAAGTCCTAGGTGCCTATGTTGCTTTTATAAAATAGCTTATGGACTTTTCCTCCAGGATCTTGTCCAAACCTCTTTTAAATTCACCTACACTAACAGCTTTTACTACATCCTCTGGTAGCAAATTCCAGAGTTTGATTATGCATTGGGTGAAAAAATATTTTCTCCAATTAGTCTTAAATGTGATACATTGTAGCTTCATTGCGTGTCCCCTAGTCTTTCTACTTTTTGAAGGAGTAAACAACTGATCTACAAGGGGTGGTCCGACATTAAAGGCACAGGCCAAAATTACACTAACATTTGTATTTAAAGAAATTATTCAATACATTCCACCAAAAACTGCATACTTTTGTTTACTTCTCCACATAATCGCCATAAACATTGAGACATTTATCCCAGCATGACACTAGTTTGAACATCCCTTCATGGTACAGTTGCGTGTCAAGTTGCTTGAAGTAGTCCATAACGGTGTCTTGCAATTCCTCCTGATCTGCAAAACGTTTCCCTGTCAAGAATTTCTTCAAAGGTCCGAATAAATGAAAATCTGAAGGGGCTAAGTCTGGACTATATGTATTGCGTATGCGGAATCGGTATGATTGCCACCTATACCTTTAATATTGGACACTCCTTGTACATTTCATTATTTTATAGACCTCTATCATATCTCCCTTCAGCTGTCTCTTTTCCAAGTTGAAAAGCCCTAACCTTTTAAGCCTTTTGTTGTAGGTATGCAGTGTATCCTTCCATCCTCTTTTCCATTTTGGTTGCTCTTCACTGTACCTTTTCTAATTCTGCTATATCCTTTTTTAGATATGGCGAGCAGACTTGCACACAATGAGTAAATTAGACTTACCTGCTAATTGTTGTTCCTTGCGGAACTCTAGTCCAGTCCCGGAACCATAGAGTTGTGAACCTCCACCAGCAGCTTTGGAGACTGAACATCTTCATCTCTTTGATCATCCAGCTATATGCAGCCCCAAGGACCGCCCACACATCAGTACCTATTGACAAAGCATACTAAGCAGAGCAACAAATAAGTAGATATAACAACACAGTGGAAAAAAGGATCCTGACCCTAAAGTTCCCACTACTAGCAAAAATTCTTTCTTTTTTTTTTTTTTTTTTCCAATTGCGTAAGAACAACCTCCCGCCTACGGGAAGGCGGACCAGAACGGCCGTGGCGACCCTTGTGCAAAACGCATGCAACAAGAGGCGCCACCGCTCACACCCCAAGATTTGACCCCGAAAGGAAACTAAGGCATGCTGCAAGCAGAGGAGCTCTGACCGAAAGTATAGAGAACAAAAACCCTGGCAGACTCCTATAATGAATGTACCTTCTTGGCTGGCAGCGAGAACAGATAGACAGGGAGGGATCCGGGACTGGATTAGAGTTCCGCAAGGAACAACAATTAGCAGGTAAGTCTAATTTACTCTTCCTTAGCGTCCCTCTAGTCCAGTCCCGGAACCATAGAGGATGTAACAGAGCAGTAAATCTCAACGGGAGGGCCTCGCTAGTCCAGCCTGAAGCACCCGAGACCCAAACCGCGTATCCGACGCCGCCTGCACATCCAGACGATAGTGCTTAGCAAAGGTGTGCAATGACGACCACGTCGCCGCCCGACAAATATCCACCGCCGGTACCAAGCTAACTTCTGCCCAAGACGCCGCCTGCGCCCTAGTCGAGTGAGCCCGAAGCCCGGCAGGAACCATCCTGCCGTGTAAAAGGTATGCCGACGAAATCGCCTCTTTCAACCAGCGGGAAATGGAAGACTTAGACGCCGCTTCCCCCTTGCGCGGACCGCCAAATGCGACAAATAGGCGATCGGACTTACGGAAGGCCGCCGTTTCCCTCAAATACCGACGAAGAGCTCGACGGACATCCAACGCGTGCAAGGAGTTATCCGCCTGCTTGCCCCGTACCTTGGCAAACACCGGGAGAGACACCACCTGATTCATGTGAAACGCCGAAACTACCTTAGGCAAAAACGCGGGAACCGGTCGCAATACCACCTTGTCGGCAGAGAAAGACAGATAGGGTTCCCTACACGAAAGAGCCTGCAACTCCGAGATCCTGCGAGCTGACGAGATCGCTACCAGAAACACACCGTTTCAAACGTCAAGTCCTTCAACGAAGCTTGCGCCAAGGGTTCAAACGGCGAAGCCACCAGAGACCTCAACACCAAATTCAAGTCCCACGAGGGCACTAAAGCCCTGCATGGAGGACGCATAAGCAACACCGCTCGCAAGAAGCGCTTCACGTCCGCATGGGACCCCAATAACTGGCCCTGAACCTTGCCTCGAAAACACGCAAGAGCTGCAAGTTGTACCCTCAATGAACTGGCCCCAGGCCCTTGTCCACCCCTGCTTGCAAGAAGGAGAGGATCTGAGGAACGGAGGTCCGCAAAGGCCGCAACTCGCGATCCGCACACCAGCTCTCAAAAATACGCCAGACCCGGACATACGCTAGCGACGTAGATCGACGCCGCGCCCACAACAAGGTAGCAATGACCTCCGGAGAATAACCTTTGGCTCTCATTCGCGCCCTCTCAATAGCCATGCCGTAAGCGAGAATCGAGCCACCTGAGGCATCTGCAGCGGCCCCTGCCGAAGGAGATCCGGCCGAGGAGGAAGGAGCCACGGATTGGCCACACTCAACCGCACCAGATCCGCATACCAAGGCCGACGAGGCCAGTCCGGGGCAATCAGAACCACGGGACCCGGATGCCGTTCGATCCGCTGTACCAGGCGACCCAGCAGAGCCCACGGAGGAAAGACATAGAGCAGCCCGTACCTTGGCCACCTTTGTGCCAATGCATTGAGGCCTTCTGACATGCGTTCCCGACGCCTGCTGAAGAACCTTTCGACCTGCGCAGACTCGAAGGTCGCCATGAGGTCCATTATCGGCAGATCCCAACGACGGACCAGCAACGCAAATACCTCGGGATGTAGAGACCACTCTCCGGGGTCTACCCTGCGACGACTCAGAAAGTCCGCCTCCACATTGTGAACCCCCGCGATATGCTGGGCCGACAGACACTGAAGATGCCGCTCTGCCCAATCCAGAAGCAGATCCGCCTCCGCTTCCAACGCCGCGCTGCCTGTGCCTCCCTGGTGATTTATGTAGGCTACCATGAGGCATTGTCGGATAGCACCCTGACCGCCGCTCCCTGCAGCCAAGGCTGAAACTCTGTCAGAGCCAACCACACGGCTCTCATTTCCAGTCGGTTGATGGACCACCGGCTCTCCCGCGAGGACCACTGGCCCTGAGCAATCTGGCCCTCGCAATGAGCCCCCCAGCCGCTCAAACTGGCATCGGTCATCAGCAGACGCCAGATGGGAGACTCCAAGGGCATACCGTTCGCCAGAGAGCGCCGACGCAACCACCAGCGAAGGCTGCGCCGAACCTCCAAGGGGCAAACTAACTGACGAGCTAGCGAGTCAGACTGATGACACCATCGATGCAGCAGCGCTCGCTGCAGAGGCCGCATGTGAGCCCTTGCCCACGGAACTACCTCGATGGTCGACGCCATCGTGCCGAGAAGCTGAAGGTATTGCCAAGCCGAGGACACCCGTCTCGCTAGAAACTGCTCCACCAGCCACCTCAGGGCCCGCGCTCTGTGCACTGGGAGAAAAACCTTCCCGTTGCCGGTCTCGAAACGCACCCCCAAATACTCCAAGGTCTGCGAGGGAAGAAGGCTGCTCTTTGCCCGATTGACCACCCAGCCTAACGACTGCAAAACCTGTACGACCCGCGCCATCGCCCGGAGACTCTCCTCCCTCGACTTCGCCCGGATCAACCAGTCGTCGAGATAGGGATGCACGAGGACACCCTCCTTCCGCAGGAACGCCGCTACCACCACCATGATCTTCGTGAAGACCCATGGCGCCGTCACTAGGCCGAAGGGCATGGCTTGAAACTGAAAATGGCCCATCGGCAGCGCAAACCGCAGAAATCTTTGATGTTCCCGGCGAATGGGAATGTGCAAATAGGCCTCCGTAAGGTCTAGGGACGTTAGGAATTCCCCCTCGCGGACCGCCGCTATGACCGAGCGCAGTGTTTCCATGCGAAAATGCGACACCCGGAGGCACCGATTCACTCTCTTTAAATTGGTCGAAAGGTGCCCTTCTTTTTCGGCACTACGAAGTAGATGGAGTATCGACCGGACCCTAACTGCCCCTCCGGCACAGGGGCGACCACCCGGAGCCGAAGCAGCCGGGAAAGTGTATCGGATACGACTCGTCGTTTCCAGGGAGCGCTGCACGGGGACATAACGAAGGAATCGAGCACTGGTCGATGTAGCTCGAGCGCATATCCCTCTCGTATCACTTCTAACACCCACCGATCGGATGTGATAGTGGCCCAGGCAGGGTAGAAATCCCGCAGTCTGCCCCCTACGGGAATCACCGCCACCGGAGCCGGCCTCGCTTCATTGTGACTTTTTGGGGACCTGCGCCTGGAAGGAGCCAAAATCTCTACCTGCCCCCCGAAATCTGCGGAAACTCTGTCCGCGCCCCAGATATCTGGAACGCTGGGACTGACCAAAGCGGGAGGCACGAAACCTCCGAAAGGACTGCTGAGACCCCCGGAAGGTGAAGGTCGGCTTCCCCTGCTTGGGCTTATCCTCCGGAAGCTGACCCCCCTTAGAATCCCCGAGATCTTTTACCAACCTATCCAAGTCCTCTCCAAATAACTGCCTGCCCTTAAACGGCAGCTTACTAAGGCGAGCTTTAGAAGAGCCATCAGCCGCCCAATTGTGTAACCAAAGAGAACGACGCGCCGCTACCACCGACGCCATGCCGTTAACTAACACCCTAATGAGGTCATAGTGGATATCCGCCAAATAAGCGGTACCCGACTCCAATCTGGATGCCGCGGCCTCTTGTTCCGCCGACAGGGGCCCCTGGAACTGTTGAGACCAGCGGAGGCAGCCGCGCGCCACCCAGGCCCCGGACACCGCCGCCTGCATTGACAGGGCAGCAACATCAAACGCCTGTCTCAACAAGCTATCAACTTTCCGATCCTGCGGGTCCTTCAACGCCGCCGCACCTTCCCCCGGGATAGTAGTCCGTTTAGTAACCGCGGAAACTGCCGCGTCCACCTTCGGCGAACGAAAGAGCTCTCTATCAGCCTCCGACAGAGGATACAACTTAGGCAACAGTCTAGCCCCGCGCAAAGCGGACTCTGGACTGTTCCACTCCTCCTGGATCATAGCTTTAAAAACCCTATGGAGCGGAAAGACTCTGTGGGAAGTGCGCACCGCCTGCATCAAGGGATCCTCCAACTTGTCCTCCGCAGTGGCATCTTCCACGGGTATGTTCAATACCTTGAGGGTTTCGGCAATCAGTGCCGGAAGTTCCTCTTTACGAAATACACACACTATTCTACTACTCTGCTCGTCGTCCAACAACTCGCCGTCTTCTAAATCCTCTGCAGACTCCAGCTCGAGAGCCTCCCCCAGCCCCTCATGGAACTCGTCCCCAGGAGGCGCAGAATCCGCAACACTCGGGGGCCGGCTCTTCTTTTGTGGACAAGTGTCTCCCTCTACTGAAAGTGGACGCTTTAGCCCACGGCGGGGCAGGACCGAGCCTCCCCCCCGCCGGCTGCAAGAGAGTCAGAGCCTCCTGCATGAGAGAAAAAAAGGCGGGTGAAACTCCCAGGGATCCCTCCTGGACGCCCCCCACCAACAGGCGCTCCGGCACCGCAGAAATCCCCGGACCAAGGACCGTCTCTGCCTGCTCTGATGTCCCTTCTGTAGATACAGGTGGGAGACCTGCACTGGAGCCCTCCAGAGGATCCTCCATGCCAGCACCCACAGCAGAACAAGTGGCACAGACTCGGGCTTCCAAATTACTACTTCTACGAATGCCACAGACCAGACACCGAGGACTAGGAGGCATGGCTATGCACACAGCCCTTTGCCAGCAAAGCAGGAACACCTTGCTGAAGCAAACAGAGCAGAAAAAAAATCGCGATTTTTAAAGTGCTCAAAAACGCTCCAAATTGCAGGATTAGATAGAGCTGGAGTCAATTAGCTGATATCTGACCAAGAAATGCAAAAACGAAGCTTCTATCCCTAAAAACAAAACACGAAGAAAAACAACTTTGAAAAAAAATTCAAAATGGCCGCCGGACCCGATCCCGCCAAAAAAAGGACCAGAAAAAATACCCAAAAGGTCTAAAACACTCCCCAGAGCTGATTCCAGACCACCCCAAGGCCTCCACCACTGCCTTTAGAAAGAAAAAGCTTCAAACTCTACTCACCCACACATAGGGTTACCAACTTTTTCACCGAGGTAAACCCGACACCTGTGGCTCGCCATGCTCCACCCATTCTCCGCCCCTAGTCCCACGCCTGCCCCGCCCCCAGCCCCACCCACAAAAATTACCGAGGATACATGTAGGCTAACTTCCTTGGTCATATAATAATTAAACTGGGAACCCCAAAATCCAAACATGAAATGTACAACACTGGAGAAATAAAACTATAAAGTAATTTCCTCTTGCACTAAACAAAAACGCAAAGATGTTATCAATACACACTTCCCAGACCAAACATATTCCAGCTAATAAATTCAAAATAAAAAGTATTTTTCTACCTTCTGTTTGGGCGTTTTATTTTCAGTTGCAATTGCTCCAGTCACTTTCTTCTGGTTTCTTCGTGTCTTCTGCGAGCTATCCATTTGTCCTTTCTTCTCTTTTAGATGTTTTCCATTCTCTCTCTATTTCTGCTTTAACATACTGATTGTTTCCCTTTTGCTCTTTCCCCCAATTCTTTCCTTATTCCTTTATCATCCATTTAAATTTCACCCTTCCATTCTCAAGCCCCTCACTCTCCCAATACCCAGCCCATCATAGACTTTTCTTCCACACAAAATATTTTTCCCCTCTCCATTCTCATTCCCCATCTATTCTAGTCCTCCCCCAAAATCAGTTCCCTTATAGTTCTAGACCCACCCAGCATCCACTCCCTTCTAATCCCATTCTCCCATGCCCCACATCAGCCCATTTCCAGTCCTATTCCAGCTCTTCATCAGCCCATTTCCAGTGCTAGCCCTCACATCACAGACCATTTCCAGTCCTAGCCCCCCCCCATCACAGCCCATTTCCAGTCCAAGTCCCCCATCACAGCCTATTTCCAGTCCTAGCCCCCCCATCACATCCCATTTGCAGTCCGAGTCCCCCCGCACCATTTGCAGTCCTACCCCCCCCACCATCACAGTCCATTTGCAGTCCTAGCCTCCCTAATCACAGCCTATTTCCAGTCCAAGTTCCCCCTCCCTCCACCATAGCCCATTTCCAGTCCAAGTTCCCCCCCCCCATAGCCCATTTCCAGTCCATGTCCCCCCCCATAGCCCTTTTCCAGTCCAGGTCCCCCTCCCCATCAAAACCCATTTCCAGTCCATGCCCCCCCCCCACATAGCCCTTTTACAGTCCAGGTCCCCCTCCCCATCACAGCCCATTTCTTTCCAGTTCAATGCCCCCCATAGCCCTTTACCAGTCCAGGTCCGTCCCCCCCTTCACAACCCATTTCCAGTCCATGTCCCCCTAATCACAGCCTATTTCCAGTCAAAGTTCTCCCTCCCTCCACCTTAGCCCTTTTCCAGTGCTTGTTCCCCCCCCCATAGCCCTTTTCCAGTCCAATTTCCCCCCCCCATAGCCCTTTTCCTGTCCAGGTCCCCCTCCCCATCATAACCCATTTCCAGTCCATGTCCCCCCCCCAGCCCTATTCCAGTCCAGGTCCCCCTCCCCATCAAAACCCATTTCCAGTCCATGTCCCCCCCCCCCACATAGCCCTTTTACAGTCCAGGTCCCCTCCCATCACAGCCCATTTCTTTCCAGTCCAAGTCCCCCCCCCCCATAGCCCTTTTCCGGTACAGGTCACCCCCCCCATCACAACCCATTTCCAGTCAAATTCCCCCTCCTAGCCTTTTTCTAGTCCAGGCCCCCTCCCCCCATCACAGCCCAGGCAGTCCTTGGCCTCCCCCCTCCCCCCCCCAAAACCGCGGCTGTCTGAGGCTTTAGAGGGAGCCGGGGAAGCCGGCGCGAGGCCCCAGCTCCCTCTGAACAGCCGCCAGCTTGAAGAGCCTTTACCTTCACGCTGGCGGCTGTTCCTGTGAAGCCGCGAATGCTGGGAAAGGTTAAAGGGCATTGCCTTTAACCTTTCCCACCAATCGCGGCTTCACAGGAACAGCCGCCAGCGTGAAGGTAAAGGCTCTTCATGCTGGCGGCTGTACAGAGGGAGCCGGGGCCTCGCGCGGGCTTCCCCGGCTCCCTCTGAAGCCCTCCGGGTTGGGAGAAAAGCCGTTTTTTTTTGCTCTGGCCGCTCCCGATCTTGCGGCCAGAGCAAAAAAACCGGCTTTTCAAGGGCCGGTTTTGCCTCTGCGCCGGCAGCCGGCCTGGCCATGGAAAAACCGGCCAGGCCGGCTGAAAACCGGCCAGTTGGCAACCCTACCCACACACAGGAGTGGAGGGGGGGTCAAAACACTGAGAGTGCTGTCCAGCATGCCTGTCACAAGCTCTGAGTAGCAGTTATCAGAGTCAATAACAGAGTAATAACCGCTCGGGGCAGCTCGGGGAACCCCTAAATCAGTCAGGGGACCCTCAGAGCCTACTGCTGTATTCAATTGCTGCCTGTAATTGTCTTCAACCTTCTCCTCACCCACCAAGGGGGTTCGGTAGAAAGGAGACCTGTGTCCTGTGCAGCTCCCCTGCTTGTTTGACCTATGGGGAGACTGACAGAGAGAGACAGAGAGAAACAAACAGAATAGAGAAAGACAGAAGGGACACAGTCAAAGATTTCCTCCACAGCAGCAGCCCAGCACCTAAATCTAGAAAATAATAAAACACTAAAGCTCTGCTTATTTGTTCCTAAGGAGCCCAGTTCTGGGCTCTGACTTCCAAGCTGCTTGGAGACTGAGATACTGATGTGTGGGCGGTCCTTGGGGCTGCATATAGCTGGATGATCAAAGAGATGAAGATGTTCAGTCTCCAAAGCTGCTGGTGGAGGTTCACAACTCTATGGTTCCGGGACTGGACTAGAGGGACGCTAAGGAAATTCAAGGTGTGATTGCACCACAAAGAAGTAAGAACAGCAAGCAGGCAAGATTCTCAGTTAAGTTCCCCACTGAACAGAAGCACTCTGGGCCAGGGTAAAATTGGGTGGGGTCTTCCTCCTAAAGCAGCCACCTTCCTTTCAGGTTGAGACATCCAGTGCTTCTGGCTGCCAGGACAAGCTGCCTAATGCCCAGGGCGGGAAGCCAGAAGTCAATAACCCTGAAAGAGAGGATGGAGAAGACATAAAGACTCTGAAAAGAAGCAAGGCTGGAACACAGCAAGAACTTAGTGAAAATTTGGAAAGGTAACGAGGAGTCAAAGCACCCAGTGACACTGGAACAATGCAGACCAAGCTCTGGCTATGACATCTTAGCCAAAAGCTGGATTTATGTACAAGTGCTGGGCAGGAACAAGATGACCCCTGAAAAAAAGTAGCAGGCACTGAGAAGGCTAAGGGAGCCAGTCCGCCAAATGGAATTTATTGATACCTGCTGGCTGGAGGTCAGAAGTTCATCTGGGTAATGTTCTTCTCGAATGAGAACCACCCGCAGACTGGTATCAGAACCTCATGTATGCCCATTAATTCTAAGAACAGTCTGCTGGCTACTGAATTTAAAGATAACACAAATATTCAGCACTACTACACGAATAGTGCACAGCGTTGAATAACTATACAGAGCGGCAAGCCCCTTTTTGCTATCCTAAATTTATCTGGATAGCTGTTCAGATAGTCGACCAAAAATCACCACCATTTAGAGAACTCAGTGCTCTGATATACCTCCATGGTACTATCCAGATAGTGCCGAAGCAATCTGTAAGGATATAGCATGCTGAATATTCTTGGATAGCACCGATCAGCACCAATATCCATAGAGCAGCTGCCTCTATATGAATTCTTGGCAGAGAATATTGGCCTGAGTGTTTTCTGTTTAGTGATATTTTTTGTTAGAAAGGTAAATAAAGATAAAAGGAAAAGGAGGCTGCTATGGTTCTCAAAAGAAGTCACTGAAAAGGTGAAGAAAAAGGGGGAGGCCATCATGAAATACAAGAGATCACAGAGAAAGGAAGACAGGGATCTATATTTGGAAAAACTTAGAGGAGCTAGTAAAGTAGTCAGGAAAGCAAAGATACAAAAAAGAGAACTAGCCAGTGCAATAAAATGGGGGACAAGACAATTTTCAGATATGTTAGTGAGAGGATGAATGGCAAAAATGGTATTGTCAGACTCAAGGTTGAAAGAGAGGAATAAGAACATAACATATGCCATACTGTGTCAGACCAAGGTCCATCAAGCCCAGTATCCTGTTTCCAACGGTGGCCAAGCTAGGTCATAAGTACCTAGCAGTCTCCCCAAAGGACACAGGTTCCTCAATGCTTGTATTGGGTCAAGCAGTGATATCCTGGGTCCCTTTTAATAATGGTTTATGGACCTTTCCTCCAGGAACTTGTCCAAACCTTTTTTAAACCCAGCTACACTAATAGCTTTTACTACATCCTCCGGTAACAAATTCCAGAGTTTGATTACATGTTGAGTGAAAAAAGTATTTTCTGTTATTAGTCTTAAATAGATTACCTGTACTTTCATTGCATGTCCCCTAGTCTTTTTATATTCTGATGATGTAAACAATCGATCTACGTTTACCCGTTCCATTCCATTCATTAATTTATAGACCTCTATCATATCTCCCCTCAGCCGTCTCTTTTACAAGTTGAAGAGCCCAGGGAGTATCCTTCCATCCCCTTTACCATTATGATGACTCTTCTCTCTACCTTTTCTAATCACGCTATGTCCTTTTTAAGATATGGCAACCAGAATTGCACACAATATTCAAGGTGTGGTCGCACTATGGAACGATATGTAGAAGCTGATGAGGATAAAGTGGAATTGCTTAATGAATATTTCTGTTATGTGTTCAGAGATAAAAAGGCCAGGAGCAGGACCTCAGAAAACACCCACAAATAGGAACAGAAGTGATGGGGAACTCGAACAATTTTCAGAAGACTGCGTTTGTGAGGAACTAGCTACACTAAAACTAGACAAAGCGATGGGACTAGATGGGATACATCCGAGAATACGGAAGGGGACATTTTAGCAGCTCCACTGATTGACCTTTTCAATGCCTCTTTGGAGTTGTGATGGTGTCAGAGAACTGAAGAGAGGCCATGTGGTCTCTTTACACAAAAGCGGAAGTAAGGATGTGGTTGAAAACTACAGGCTGATTAGTCTAACCTCTGTGGTGAGTAAGTTATTGGAAACTCTGCTTAAAGAGAAAATAGTGAGGTTTCTGGAGTCCAGTGGATTACAGGATCAAAGGCAGCAAGGATTCACCAGAGGCAGGTCTTCTCAGACAAATCTGATTGATTTTTTTGACTGGGTGACTAGGGGGTTTGACTGAGGGAGAGCCCTAGATGTAGTGTACTTGGATTTCAGGAAAGCCTTTGACACCGTTCCGCACAGGTGACTTATAAACAAACTAAGCACCCTAGGGGTGGACCCTAAAGTTACTGATTTGGGTTAGAAATTGGTTGAGTGGGAGGCAACAAAGGGTATAGGTAAATAGAACTCATGCTGAGGAGAAGGAGGTTACCAGTGGTGTGCCGCTTGGATCTATCCTTGGTCCAATTCTTTTTAACATCTTTGTTAGTGATATTGCGGAAGGGCTTTTGGGTAAGGTTTGCCTCTTTGCAGATGATACCAAAATCTGCAATAGAGTAAACACCCAGGAAAGAGTAGATAACATGAGGATGGATCTAGCTAAGCTTGAAGAATGGTCTAGAATTTGGCAGCTTCAGATTTAATGCTTTAAAATGAAGGGTCATTTATTTGGCCTGCAAAAATCCAAGGGAGCGGAATAGTTTAGGGGGTGAAGTATTTCTGTCCACAAAAGAAGAGCGGGACCTAAGCGTGATTGTGCCTGGTGATATTAAAGTAGCTAAGCACGTAGAAAAGGTGACAGCTAGAAGCAGCTAGAAGGATGCTTGGATGCATAGGGAGAGGAATGGCTAGCAGAAAAGAGGAGGCGATAATGCCTCTGTATAAGTCTTTGGTGTGACCTCATTTGCAGTATTGTGTGCAATTCTAGAGACCGCACCTTCAAAAGGATATAAACAGGTTGGAGTCGGTGCAGAAGGATATAAACAGGTTAGTGGTTTTTGTTATAAAGTACATGAAAACAGACTTAAGGATTTTAATTTGTATACTTTAGAGGAAAGGCGGTTTAGAGGAGATATGATAGAGACGTTTAAATACCTCTATGGCATAAATGCACAGGAGGAGAGCATCTTTTGATTGAAAGCAAGCTCTGCTACCAGAGGACATAGGATGAGGGTGAAAGGGGATAGACTCGGAGTAATATGTGGAGATATTTCTTTATGGAAAGAGTGGTGGATCCGTGGAATAGTCTCCCAGTGGAGATAGCAGAGATGAGGACAGTATCTGAATTCAAAAAAGCATGGGACAAACACAGAGGATCTCTAAAGAAAAAACGGGGACTATTGTAGTAGTTGATATGGAAGGACAGACTAGATAGGCCATGAGATCTTTTTCTGCCGTCATGTTTCTATGTTTCCAATTGTCTTCATAAATTACCAAACATATTTAATTTTTCTTACTAAACCAAATTCTTTGCTATAACATTTTTCACACCATAGCTCAATCAAATATTTTATAAGTAGTTTGGGGGGAGGGAGGGGATAATCAAAGGGTTTTAGGCAGTTGCAGATCTGCAAGCTGCCTAAATGCCACTCAGCAGGATATTCCGCGGTACTAACATGGTTAGTGCTGCTGAATATCCCCAAGGTGCAGCCACCAAGTGTCTCATGGCTAGTGTCATGGCATTCTGGGGGCTCTGCAGAGGTGGCACCCAGGGATAATATTCAGCCACTACATGGTTATGCTAAAGCGGATAAAATTAGGACACTTAAATGGCTTTATGAGTATTATTAGGTGCACCCACTTTAATTGCACTGCATGATAACGTACTCAATTGTGTGTTAACTGCCAGGAACATGCTGGTCACACCCCCAAACATCATCACAGAGACTTTGCACTTAATGTACATAAGATATGCCATACTGGGTCAGACCAAGGTCCATCAAGCCCAGTATCCTGTTTCCAACAGTGGCCAATCTAGGTCATACGTACCTAGCAGTTTCCCCAAAAGACAAAGGCTCCACAATGCTTGTATTTGGTCAAGCATTGATATCCTGGGTCCCTTCTTAATAATGGTTTATGGACCTTTCCTCCAGGAACTTGTCCAAACCTTTTTTAAACCCAACTACACTAACAGCCTTTACTATATCCTCCGGTTACAAATTCCAGAGTTTGATTACACGTTGAGTAAACAAATATTTTCTCTTATTTGGCTTAAATAGTTTACCTTGTAGCTTCATTGCATGTCCCCTAGTCTTTCTATATTCTGATAACGTAATGTGTGTCACAAAAGCATATTAAGTGCTCAGCCTTATCGGGATTTAGTAAAAGACTCCTAGTTACTTATAGAATGAAAAGAAGCATATAGGTAGAACAACAAAATGATTGGACTCTTCAGTTCAGATAAGTAGATGGTCATCATTTAATTTTTACTCTGATGCAGAAAGTTGTGTCTTCGAAACGTGGTAGCCGTGGTCAGTATATATAGAATGGTGCAGTACCGTACCTAGCTCTGTGCAAGCGGTGCAGCCGCACAGGGCGCAAAGGCTTAGGGGGCGCATTTCGGCTGTCTGCTGTTGCCCTGCCGCTGCCACTTTTTGTTCTCTCAGCGGCTGCAGGGAAAGAGCAGGCAGCCAACATGCACCCCCTAAGCTTTTTTGGAGGTCTTTCTGCAGGTCTGGTCCCTCCCTCCTCTGACGCGATGTCAGTGTAGGGAAGGATCAGATCTTCTACTGCTGGTGCTGCCAGTGACTTGCACATTGGCGCCCCCCCCCATAACTATGTCCAGCCGCTGCCTGCTCTTGCCCTGCTGCCGGCGCCACCATGGATAAAAGAGAGGGCGGCAGCAGCAGCAGCAGGGCAGGAGCAGGCAGCGGCTGGACGGAGATATGGGGAGGAGGAGGGGCACCCGTCCAATGTGCATGCTGCACAGGGCGCGATTCTGGCTCGGTACAGACCTGAAATGGTGTATAGCAGACAGTTTGGAAACATGCTGTAGGAATCAGAATGGAAATGCAGCTATGGTCTATATCATGACTGATTTTTAACTGCCAAAAAAGTAAAAAAAGTAAAATAGACTGTCAGTATTGAGACCAACTTGATATAGTAGCCTTAAGGAAAACAATGTCCGACATTAATATTAAATAACGGTGGGAAATTTAGGAACTTAAGGTGCAGATTTGGTTTGATGCTACTTTCATACTGGCCATGTTTCTGTGAAGTCAGCTGGTACTTTTTTATCCAGGAACTTTGCACCTTCTTTCTTGCCTTTACTTTGTTTTGATTGTACACTGCCCTGCTGCTTATGTTAAAGGCGGTATATCAAATGAGAATAAACATAAACATCTTCTATAGTTAAGACAGGTGCATACATTCACTTTGAAAATCGCCTCAGGAAAAAGCACTCGCATATTTCCAAATCCTTCTCCAATGCTGCCCCATGAACACTGCCCCCTGCTGTTGCTAAAATTATCTATCTGCATGTAAGGTGAGCACTTTTCATCAAAGCCAACTCATGGTTGAAACATTGTTTTACCCAGGCACAAAGCTACTATTAGGCGAACTAGGCAGTTGCCTAGAGTGCTAATAGTGCGAAGGAGGCCCATTGCTGCCGCTGACACATCTCTCTGAGTCCAGCAGCAGCGGCAGTAGCTTAATACAGCATGGAAGCACTTCCAATACAGATTTCCTCTTTGTAGTCTCTTCCGCCCCCATGCAAACAGGAAGCCTACCTTGGAGTGGCGGAAGCAGGAACAGCACCGCAGCGTCAAAGATTTAGGTAAGCATTGCGGTGCTGTTTAAAGCCATTGCCACCGGTGCTGGTCATGGAGAGGGGCAGCATTGGGGACGGAAGCAGAGAGGCACCAGGACTGAGGTTTACCTAGGGCGCCTCAGCTCCTTGCACCGCTGCTAGTTTTACCCACAGAAAATTTCCCTCCTTATCTCTGTAAATTTCTGCTTTTAGTGCATATTTCTAGACTTCACAGAATACTGCAGATATGTATTTATTTTAATAAGCGCAAGGCATGAGTTAAAGATATTGGCTTGTCAAATTTGGTAGGATTATCTGAAGCAAATGCTAATAAGAGTCTTTTTTGTTTTTTAGTGCCATCAAGTCAATGCTGACTCCTGGTGACCCAGCTGCCTCTGGGTTTTCTTGGCAATGTATCAGTGGAAGTAGATTGCCAGGCCTTTTCTTCCAAGGCAATGGAGGGTAAAGTAACCTGCCCGAGGTCACAAGGAGTGCTAGTGCGAATCGACCCTGGATCGTCTGGGTAGTATGCAGGTGCTCTAACCACTAGGCTACACCTCCAAGTTGACAAGGGATTTTGCTGTGAAGCCTGTAAGGCACATGTTACGTTCTCCACCCCATCCTGCAATGTTTCCTCTGCCAATGTTAGTTCCTTAGAGCAGTGCTTCCCGACCCACATGATAGCTTTGCATGCACTACCCCCCTTTGTATGCAAGTCTGTCATGTGCATATTCATTGTGGATACCTGAAAACCTGACTGCTGGGTATACTCAAGCACTGGGCTCGGAACCACTGCCTTAGAGAAACACTAAAGAGTGTGTGCAGTATTTAGTATTTTACTTATTTATTGAAAATATTTATAATGCATACCATCCACTGTTCTGGGCGAGGTATAACATGCACCCATAATTAGGACTCGTGGAGGATAATTTTGGAAGCTTTCTCCTTACGTAAAGCCAGTTTTACACACAGAAAGGGGTTTATATAAATTTGTGCCACCGCATCCAGGAGTAAAAAGATGGAAAAGATGCATCTACTTTTACACAGTCTCCATGTGGGCATTCCTGGGGCATAATTTGGGTCATAAGCATCAGAACAGGGTGGGCTACATGGGCCCTGGCCCTACCAATTTTCTCTGCCTCAGTCATGGCAGACTCCTGTCTACCTGCAGAGATGGATCCCTGCAGGCAGAACAGGATTGCAGCCCCTATGGCCATGGGGGGCAGGAGGGGGGAGAGGGGGATGCTAGGAGAAGACTTGAGGTGGAGCTTGTGGTCCCAGCAGTGGTCCAAGGGTGTTGCGGAGACTAATTGCAGGGCCTCATCTGCATAAATATTTGCATATTCACTGGGCCTCTTTTGTATAAATTTAATTTACAAATAAAAATGTATATGCTGTCCATCTAAAATTTTTAGCAGCTTTCAAAGGAGTCCTTCACAAGCCTCTTCTTTGTCCTAACATGACTTAGGGGCATGTTTATTAAACGTTAATGTGGGTTAAGTGCCACTGTACCCATAGACATAAATGGCTGTTGCTGCACTTAGCACACATTTAAATTTGTAAAAGCACATTAACCTTTAGTAAACATGCCTCTTAATGTGTCTGAAAACTGTTTGCATGTTCTGTACAGTGAGAATAAAGAAAGGCTACCATATTTCTGCATTACTATCCTCCAGTGCCAACTGCCAGGTACATTACTACAAAACCCTGCTCATTTAGAACCCATAGCAAACCTGCCATATCAAAACAGGGACTCACACAGCACCTAACCCTATTTATCAAAAGGTAGCACTATAAATATTAAACCAAAACATCTTTTACTGGGAAAAGAGAACAAGTGGGTCTACTACACAGAAACTAGATGAACGGAATAGTACAGTTCTATCATACATGTAAAACAGACAGACCGTCCCCAAATACAGAACAAGGGATCACGATTCTGAAATATGAAGACAATAATTGAAATAGGGAACCCTAAAAGCCAAGCTTTGAATGCACCACAACACTGTGAAAATTAAACTATAGAATTAATTTCCTTTTATACTGAACAAAGTGCAAAGACATCAGTACACATTTCCCCAGAGCTGACATTCCAGTTAATAAATTCAAAATAAAATATTTTTTTCTACCTTTTGTTGTTTGGGCATTTGATTTTTCAGTCGCAATTGCCTCAGTCTCTCTCTTCTGCGTTCTTTGTGTCTTCTGCTAACTCTCCATTGTCTGCTGTCCATTTGTCTTTTTTCTCTCTTCTATTTTTTTTCCATTTTCTGTCTACATCCGCCTCTGACATATTGATCTTTCTATTTTTGTTCTTTTCTCTTTTTCTTTCTTTACTTATTCATCCACTCAATTTCAACCCTTGGTCTTCAGTCCCCTTTTGACATTTTACCTAACAACTTTCCTCTAACCTGCAGCTCAGCTCCCCATTTCTCATCTCACTCCTCTGCTAGTCTCTTATTCCCCTCTGTCTTTCACGCACTCCCTATTATCACATTTCAACTCTCTGTAATCACCATCTTCCTCTCACTCGTCTCCTTGCCAGCTTCCCATGGTGTCTCTCACATAATTCCAGCATGCCCACTATTTCCCCCCTCTCTCACCACTCCAATTCAGCATCTCCCAGTCCCCTCACCCTTCTGCTTTACCCTTAAAGTCCACCTCCTCTTGCCCTTTCCCCCCACCATAGACCACCTACCCCTTAATTGTATGTAATTGAATGTATAATTGAGCTCAATTGAGTGTCTCAGTTCTTGAAGTGAAAATAGCTGCTTCATCCTCCGAAATCTTCCTCCGTTGGGGCCCTGGAAGAAACTGGCAGCACTCTGCAAAGCAGGATTTCTCCTCTCTTTTCTTTTTGTTTCTCTTTTCTTGGTAAAAAAAGATATGAGAACTGCATCCCTTAACTTATTTCTCCACCCTCCCCTATCCCGGGAAGATCCCTTAACTCACTATATCTATATATGTAGACCTGAAGCAATAAATATGTATATTATGGGAAAATGCTCCCATGAAATGTTATTGATTAAAAGAAATAATCAACAAAATAAAAAAAATTCATGCAGACCCACTTATTTACATTCTCTTATATACCGTGCTATTCTGCATCAGTGCGATTTACATTGAACAAACTGAAATTACATTGAACAGGGCATTATAACTTGGAGATAACTATTTTACAGGGAACATGGGCTATGGAGGGTTAAGTGGCTTGCCCAAGACCACAAGGAGCACCTGTGGGACTAGAAACCCCAGTCCTTCTGGCCCAAGGTTGCTGTTGTCTAGTGGGATTTGAACCCCTGACCTTCCGGCCTGAAGTACCTTGCCCCAACCACTAGGCCACTCCTCCTACTTACATGTACACTCACCAACATACTACCTCACACTCTAAGACAGCACCCTTTTTTCCCCAATCAAACACAGGCATTACTCACTCAGATCACCTGAACACTTTTAAGAAGAAACCTTAACTAATATCAAAGTTACCCTCCAGTAAATCCAGCTTCCTCCTTCTTTTCCCTTCTTCGCTCACTTTATCTCACCTGAACCTCATTAACTAAAAGCCCAGAAACCTCTGATAATATATCAAATTAGCCTATCAGTTCCCTTTACCTCTCTTCCTTAAGGGACTCTTTCCCCCTTTATAATCCACTTACCATTTTCTTACTTCAATATGGAGTAATTTGAATGAAATAAATATTTAACCATTCTTTAAAGTATTTATATTTGGATTGCATAAGAATTTAACTTAGAATAAACCTCTAATTCTTTTTACTCTTTCCTGCTCTCTGTTGCCTTCTTCCCAACTTCTCAGAAATTAAAATCAAAACAACTGAAAGTCAGACATTCTACATTTAACTCTTTCACTCTTTTCAATAAACAACACGATTTTACACTTTCTGACCCATTCAAAGGCCTAGGCCATCAGTCAAACCAACATACACCCTCTCTCTTTCATTCCCAACCAGCAACTGACTCTTTTCAGTCACACTCACTCACATTCCAATCATGAAAAATCAGTGTCCCTGCATCCAGTGAGGTAATCAAATAAACCCTGGGGGTCCCTACTCAAACTCTTTTCCCTCACTCCTTGAAAACCCCAATAATTTTCCTTTTACCTCTAACCGACACATGATTTTTACAACCCGTCATTTACTTCTGATACAGTCAGGAAGAGATTTTAGCTTAACTACCTCAGAGAGAGCTTGGTACACAGCTGAGCCAAAGAGCAACAAAGTAACAGTTGGGATCACTCCATTCTACTCCCATTGAAGCACATTGTAAAACTAATAAACTCCATTTTTTGTCCAATAAATTAGCATTATCATCATTTATTTTCACATCAATTGATTTCATTTAACAGACTCGCTTTGACGCTTACTATAGTTTTAAATTTTAAATAAACTTGTTTCCTTCCTTCCTTATAAACTTGTACAAATTCCCATTAAACTAACCCTTCCAACAACTTTAAAGTCACTTTACAGTGTTTCCCAAACCCCTCTCATCCCCCTAAAACCTTTTCACCTTAGTATTGCAGTTTTGTCTTCCTTTTTCCTTCTTCTCAACACGGAGCCAAAAACTAAAAAAAAAGCAAACAAAAAAACCCCGCAGCAAACCCCATCGGGTTCTTTCCTAACCCCTCTCTACCCTCCTTAACCCTTTCCTACCCTTAACAACCCATTTCTCCCTTTCTGTAACTTTCTCTTACATTTCAGGGCAAAACTGCATTTAATTAAATTAAAATTCCCATTGAAGCTTCTCTTATCCTCCCTACAACTCTCCTCTCTCTCCTCCTCCACTTGTCCTCCTTAACTTTAATTTTTTTTTAACTTTCAAAATTTTTATTTTCTTAATCAGGGGATCAGGTACCATTAAGACCAGCTCCTCCCCTTGCCTGTCAATCATCCTGCAGGGCTGAATCCTCTCCACCCTTCATCCCCCTATTCCAAAGCCTCATGCCCTTTCTCAATACCCTCACTTCTCCCAACAGCTGCCATTCTATTCGGGGCTTCCCGATGCCCCTCCTTCATTTTTATATTATTGTTTTTTAAATCAGACCTCCTGGCCCTTTTCCCTTTCTCCCAGAGCTCCATTTACCATTTGTGGCCTTCCCAGCCCTTTCATAAACCTCGAAGCTCAACTCCGGGGTCATCTCCAGGCCCTCCTCTTCCTTCTGACTCTGGGCCTTGCTCAAGGGCTCTGGAGTCACTGCTGGGCAAGATCAGCCCCTCACACACACATCGGGAAGAGCTGCGATAACCGCGGCCTTCCCCGATGCTTCCAGACCACTTCTGGTCTTGATTGGGGACAGCCGTGGGTATTCGCGGCTCCCTGATCAAGGCTTGCACCTCCCTCGAGACATCTTCTGAGATTGCAGTCCAGACCCCGACCTCAGCCGTGGCACTTGCGACTGCACGGACGCCTGCCTGTCGTTCTTTGCAGCTCTTTTTTCTTTAAAAAAACAAAGCCCGCACTGCTCCTCTCTTCTCTGAGGCCGTGGGGAAGAGAAAGAAAGCCTTCCTTCACCTTCCGCCTTCCCCGCAGTTGTGGGGAAGAGGAAAAAACCAGACTGACTGCCATTTGCAGCTCAGGATTGGCTCCGATCAGCCAAAAAAAAAAAAAGACCTTGGCTGCATTGGCAGCCCAACAACGGGTGCACTTCAGTTCCGGTGGTCTGAATGATCTCTCTGTGGTTTAGTTTTTTTTTAATTGCAGAGAGATCATTCAGACCACCGGAACTGAAATGTGCCTGTAGCTTTCTGTTTCATTACAAGGCCAGGGACTTATCAGCCCTCCCTTGTATATACATACATACACACATACACCCCCATCCAGCATATCTCATCTCTCTTTTTCTCCCTCTCTCTGTCCTCCCCTCTGGGAAAAAATATCATGCAATACCATCCCTGGTATCTCCTTTCCTTTTCTGCATGAGCAGCAGAAAGATCTCATAGCACCATCCCCAGCTTTATCTTTCTTTCTCTGAGTTAGCACGTAGCAGCCAGTGCTGCCTGTAACATTCACTTCCGATGAATGGCTCTGCGCACTGGCAGTAAATGCTATAGGCAGCATCAGCTGCTGTGCTGACTCAGAGAAAGAAAGATGAAGCTGCACAATGCTGGAGGTGCATGCACAGTGAGTTGTGCCAGCTCCTGGACCCACCATCTGAGTCCCCACTAACTCTCCCAATACCCAGCCAATCTTAGATTCTGTTTTCTTCTTCTCTCCCACCCAATTTTAAAGTCTCCACCTAAGTTCCAGTCCCTGCTCTCCCCATCTCCCTGTCCTCAGTACTGCCTCCTACATCCCTTCCGCACATCCACCCAGTATTCCTTCTCGATATTCATTAACTCTGCCTTTCCTCCTTCTTACCCCTGCATTCATTCGTATGCCCCTCTTTTTCAACTCTTCCCTCCCACACAAAATATCTATTCCCCTCTCCATCATCACTCCCCCAGCTTCTTTCTTTCCTCCCCCCAGCCCCAGTTAACCCCTTTCTAGTCCTCCCTCAGCATGAGCTCCCATCTAGTTCCAGCCCCATTCTCCCCATCCTCCAGCATCAGCCCCTTTCCAGTCTTAGCTCCCGCAGTATCAGTCCCCCTCCAGTCCCAGTCCCTTCCAGTCGTAGTCCCTCCATTCCCCAGCATCAAGTCATTTTCAGTCATAGCCTCCCGATATCAGTCCTCCTCTAGTCCCAGTCCCTCCCAGCATCCACTCCATTCCATTCCCTCCATCCACAGAATCAGCTCTTTTCCAGTCTTAGCCTGTCCAGTCTCAATCCTTCTACAGTCCATCCCTCCCAGCATAAGCTCCCTTCCAGTCGTAGTCCCTCCATTCACCAGCATCAGCGCATTTCCAGTCCTAGCCCCCCAGTTTCAGTCCTCCTCCAGTCCAATCCCTTCCAGCATCATCTCCTTTCCAATCCCAGACTCTCCATCCCCCAGCATCAGCCCATTTCCAGTTCTAGCCCCTCAGTATCTATTCCTCCAGGTCCAGCCCTGCCCCGGCGTCAGCTCCCTCCATCCCAGTTCTTGCCCCCCAATATCAGCCCCCCACCAGTCCCTCCCAGCATTGTCTTCCTTTCAATCGCAGTCTTCCCATCCCAACAATTAGCTCATTTCCTGTTCTAGCCCCAGTAGTAATCCTCTTCCAGTGCCAGCAACCCCCTCACACACACATAGAATGCATACACATGACCCCACACCATGAGGAGCCCCGCACTCACCTGACCGACCTAAGAGGGAGCTGGTGAAGTCCGAATCCCAGCTCCCTAACTCCCCTCTGCTCAGTTGTGGGAGTAAACAGGTGCAGAAGCATTTTCCTTTTTCTCTTGCGGCTGTGCTAAGTTTTTATTTATTTATTTAACATTTTTTTAATATACCACCTTTCAGGTTTATCAAGGTGGTTTACATTGAACACAACGGAACTTAAGTTGCATAGAACATTGTAACAGACATAAGATAACATGGCTATTTTAACTATCCATATAAAAGGAAGAGTGGGGGGTATGATATGCTGATTACAGGTGACTTATTTACCGTGAGAATCAAAGAGGGTCTAATTCTGTTTTGTGATGAGGATGCTTGTCTGTCCGATTTGGTGTCAAGTGACTGTTCCATAATATTCCTGGAAGATTTGTGTTTTGAGCCTCTTTCTGAACTCTTTTAAGTCTTTCATTGCTCTTATATTGCTTGTAAGGCAGTTCCATAGAGTTTGACTGTAGATGGAGAAAGTACACTGGCATGTTTCTTGTGTGCTGGTTGTTTTGAGCTTGGGAACTTTAAGTAGATTTGCAGTTTGGTTTCTTCTTGGTCTGCTCTCCAATGTTGTGTGAATGCGTGACCGCAAATAGTCAGCAGATAAGTTATGTATACTTTTAAATGTGTTCATGAGTGATTTGTATTAGATGCGTGCTTGGATGGTCAGCCAGTGTAGCTCTTCCAGGACAAGGGTGATATGCTGTTGTCGGGATGTTCGTGAGATCAAGCGAGTTGCAGAGTTTTGGGCTATTTGTAGCAGAAGGAGGGAACTTTTTGGTAGACCTTGGAATATAGAATTACAGTAATCCAAGTGAGGGGTAATGATCACTTGGCAGACAGTGCGGAACAGATTATGATCCAATAGCTGGAGGAGGTTGTGAAGGATCTTTATTCTTTGGTATATCGCCGAGGTTGCTTTCTTAATGTGCGTTTGGAAATTCAGTTTCTGGTCTAGCATCACCCCAAGGTACTTGACCTCAGATCTGATAGGGATGTCATAATTGTTGATTGTAATCTTCTCTGGAGATGTGAAGGTGGAGTCTCTGTTTATGACCAGTGCCTCGGTTTTGCTGAAGCTTAATCTTAGAGATTGCTCTTGTAGCCAATGGGTCATTTCATTAAGGCATGAAAGTAAAGTATAGTAGAGAAGTCTGGATTCTTTGTTGTGAATGACGTGTATAACATAATATCGTCTGCATAAATGTGATACAATATCCTCCAGTTCCAATCCCTCCCAGCATGGCTCACTACATAGAAGTTAAACAGGGGCACTTCCTGTCTCTTGTGCAAGAGATAGGAAATACCCCTGTTTAACCTCTACGTACTGAGCAGCACCATAAGCTACTACTACTACTGCTACTAGTATTAATCATTTATATACATAGTGCTACAAGGCTTAGCATAGCCATGGGAGAAAAAGGAAAACGCTTCTGTGCCTGTTTATTCCCAAGGCTGTGGAGAGGTGAGTCGGGGAGCTGGGCGTCAGGCCTCACCGGCTCCCTTTTAAGCTGGTCAAGAGTGTGTGGGACCCCTTGATGTGCGGGGTCATGTGCGAATGACATCCCGCCCATGCCTCGGGCTGGCCCTGCGTCCACCTACTACTAGTTCTCAACTGGGAGGGATCTTAATGCCTGCAGGAGAGGACAGAAGAGAAAAACCAAGATTAAATGTAAGCATGAGAGGCACAAGCAGAACTGTATGGGAGGGGGAGGGGGAGAGGGGGGAGGGGGAGGGCGAGCCAGGAAGTTTATGTAACCTAAGCTGCGCTGTATGGCTTGACTCTGGTAACAAAGGCATGAACTGATCCAATTTAATTAGCACATAGAAAATAACAGTTGCAACTCAAAAGAAAGCATCTTTTAGAGCTTATGTTTTTCTTTTTATTGGTCCCGTTTATTCCTGTTCATTGTTCTCATTTTCCTGTCTTCTCTTATTTCGTCTCATAGTTTCCCCTTATCCTTTCCCACTTGTCTCTCTGTTTTCAATTTTTGTCAGCCCAGCTTCTTTTTTTTAGCTATCAAGGTCCTGGGTCAGCAAGAGAGGATTTTCCAGCATTCCTCCCAGAGCAAAGCAGAACCAGAGGCTGGACCAACATGATTAGAAAAATAAAATCATCATACAGCAAAGGTAGAGAAAATAATGTTATTTTCAATATAGTGATTGGAATGTTTCCATTTTTGGAATTTATATCTGCTTTATTTATACTTTGCACCGTGCAGTACAAAGGAAATGCACTGCTGTTTCTATTTCTCTGGTGTTGCACTGCATATAGAGTCTGGCTTCTTGGAGTTTGTTTAATTTGTCTACATATTTCTATTTTTAGTTTGTGGTAATTTATTCTGTACTTGTCTATGATCTATCTGTATTTAGCATCTGTTAGCACTGAGTGTAGGGATCTGTAGTAATTTGGTTTGTTCAATTTTCCCAGTAGGTGGTACTGATATTATAGGACTCACAGCAATATTTGCAATGCTACCTTTTCCTAGCTAGGTCCTCATTGGTGCTGTTATGGAACGGAAGATTTGTTCTATCCTGAGTGACTTTTATAAGGTTTTGTATTACTTCACATTACACTTGGTAATGGAAAGGGTTTATGTTGCTGTTACTGAGATGAAACCAGAATCAGACTATTTTTTTTGGTATGGTGAGTCCTACAGGGAAATGTCCTAGTTCTGCTCTGGAGGGAAGGAGAGAAAAGGAGATATTTTACTTACCGATAATGTTCTTTCCTTGAGTCCTGCTCGGCCAGTCCAGACAAGTGGGTTATGTTTCCATACCAGGAGAGGTGGAGACAGAGAAAAATTCAGAGATTTTTGATGACTTCATCTTGTACTATAACTAGAGCAGCTAGAGAGCATACTACCTCAGTATTTCTCTGTTTCCAGCAGAGTGTGGAAATATTGGAGTAGCTCTTTGAAAACTTTGAGGAAGATTGATTTAGCTTGTGAGTAACCACTCTTAGGGCCAACCTCCTCACTACAGCTCGACATGGGAGGCACCCATTGGGTCACTCTTAAAACTGGTGCCCTCCTGGGTTGCCAAGGAGGAGGGGTGTTAGTTCATTCCCTTGTCCTTATCCAATTAAGGGGCAGTTGGGCAGCCAGAATTGTTGTATCAGAACCCCAGAGGAATCATTGGTTGCACAGCCTCAGTGCCCACTTTTCCCTCTCCTCCGGCTCTCCTACAAAGGTGGCATGAGGATTCAAGAGGTATGCCACAAAAACTATTCCCCTACAATTGCCCCACCCCCTGCAAAATGTCCTACCCACTAAAAATATCTCTCCTGCACCTGCCCCACTGTAAAAAAAATAAAAACAGAAAACCCCCGCCTTCATGTAAATGGCCCACCTCTAAAACCCCCTAATGTAATTAGCAGAAGAGATGTGAGTAGGGTTCAGCCAATAGGAAGGCTTTGGGCATGGAGCATTGGAATGCTGCTCGAGTCAGAGGAAGGGAGAAGATAAGTTGAGAACAGTTTCTGTGCTGTACAAGTTTTGTTTCTGCATGTGGTGGGAGATGGAGAAGAAATGAAGTCACCCCCTCTAAAAAAAAACATGCCTTCGTGCATTTCTCTAGGTGAAGCAGCTTCAGAATACTAACAGTGATTTACAGTATCATAGCAATTACGCAGTTGTATTTGTCAAACAGCCATCTCCTCTTATCTTCTCTCCCAATCACACACACAGAGAACATACATACACATAAACACACACGCACAGACACATAAATACAACCATGCACATACACATACAGAGACACACAAACATGTGCATGTTCATAGAAAAACGCATAGACATACCACCCCACAAAGAAACACATACACAAAGAAACAAGAGGTAATAAACATACAAAGCAGCGATATATATACACACTTGTGCACTGTCACCCAGCGTGGGACCCCACAGGTTAAGGCAGGGTACTACACTGAGGCCTTATCTTGAACTGGCCAGAAAAATGATATGTAACAAAAAAAGAACCCAATCGGATAAAACCAATAGCCCAAAAAAATCCGAAATGACTGAACAATTCCCACCATGCAAAAAATTATTTTTTGTCGGAGCTTAGTCAGCCCAGTGCCAGGGACACCACCCTCAGCACCACCATGACCACTCCATTTTAATAAAGAAAGATACTTTTAAGAAACCTAAATTCCAAACTTAGCTGTTGTAGCGCCAAAATGCCGAGACTGTAGTTGACGATGTGGCTCCACGTTTCGGGTCTGCCACCATTCAGCACAACAACCCTGCCTCAGGTCCAGAGAAACAGCAAATGGCAAACGTAGCAGTTACGTTTGCCATTTGCTGTTTCTCTGGACCTGAGGCAGGGTTGTTGTGCTGAATGGTGGCAGACCCGAAACGTGGAGCCACGTCGTCAACTACAGTCTCGGCATTTTGGCGCTACAGCAGCTAAGTTTGGACTTTAGGTTTCTTAAAAGTATCTTTCTTTATTAAAATGGAGTGGTCATGGTGGTGCTGAGGGTGGTGTCCCTGGCACTGGGCTGACTAAGCTCCGACAAAAAATAATTTTTTGCATGGTGGGAATTGTTCAGTCATTTCAGATTTGTTTGGGCAGAAAAATGATATAGCAAGCCTTGCTATGCTCTCTGGGAGTTGTAGTTCTCATAGACCAGCCAAGAAATGAGTTGCGGATGCATGGTAAGGCTCAAAGACAGGATTTTATTCCCCTTCCGGGAGGATTCTTTTTGTAATGAAAAACAAGGCAGATAAACCAACTTTGGGTACAAAAATAAAGAGACAAAATGTGAACAAAAACTGCTTCTTTTCCAGCTTCTTTACACCAAATGAAAAGGTATTTTAAACAGTCCTTTTTCCAACAAACATAAACTCTTTCTCTGTTACTTCTACAGTTAGAAAGTTTCACAGCTCCTTTAACATAGAGAGGAGATCTCGTCTGCAATTGTGAGCGTACAATCCATGTATTCAACAGCGGGTTGGTCCCCCTGCACTTCACACTGCATGTCCTCACTCTCTGTTGCAAACGGTCTCTCTTTCAAATAGCTAGACGTGTTATTTAGTAGTCTCTCCCTATTACAAAGAGACTTCTTTTCTTCCTCTGTTAATGTCTGTGAAAAACAATTACCGTATTCACTAGAGTTCCGTTCTTGAGAGCCCTTCAAATGCTGCCAATCATATGGGAAGTTCCTGCATTCAATTCTCTTTCTATTAGAGGTAATAAGCTTACCTTCTGGCTCTCTCAGCTTAGAGTTCCTCGGCACTGCTGAAGCTACCGGAGTGGAACAGGACGGCAATTCCTTACAGGTTTTCCCTTTTGGCTTTTCCCAGGTACAAAACTGTCTTCAGGCCAGAAGACTTTATCCTTTCTGTCCCTGTAGCCTGGGTAATTGGCTTTTCCAGCCTGTCTCAGCCTGGCTTTAAAACTGCCTTCTCTGTTACCTTTTGTATAAGCGTTACTGTGTTCAAAGGTGTCTGTGCGCTGCCTTCTATGGCAGACTCCTGGGTTTTCTCTCTCAGCCTTGGAGCTAAACCTTTCGGTTCTCCCAGCCCTCTCAGTGGCTCCGCTCCAACCCAGACTTCCAGCAGAATATCCTGGGCTCCTGGGGTTCTCTGCCCTTTCAGAGTTCCTTGCCTTCTCAGGAGTTTCTGCAGTTGCTGCTCTCTCTGCCTCTCTGCTAATTCCTGTAACTCCTGGGACTTCTCTGGCTTCCAGGATTTCTGTTGCTTCTGCTCTCCCAGCTCCATCTAACCCGAACCTGAACTTGCACTCGCCCTTCCCTCTAACTCCAGGTGAGTGAGGTTTATCCACGTGTGTCTCAACCCCACCTCCTTTCAGCTGCTCCTCATTCCCTAATGATTCCTGAGCTTTCCTGCAGCTTGGGCGTGTTCTCAGAGCTCGAGACCTGGTTTGTTTATGTTGCCTATAGCAACTCCCTGTCATGTGCTTGTCTGAAGTGTCAGTGTCAGATCCACTATCTGTATTTCTACTTATTTCCATGGGCTCTGCTAGATCCACTTCGTGACAGATTCCCCCCCTTAAAATATTACGGGCTGCCGCAATTTCAGGCGGACAGCACGTAATCCTAGAGAGTGCATCCGCATTCCCGTGCAGTTTCCCTGTTCTGAGCTGCACAATAAAGTTAAAGGATTGTAATGCCAGATGCCACCTAGTCAACCGCGCATTATTGTTCCTCATTTGATTTAGCCATTTTAGAGGGGCATGGTCCGTTATTCAAAGGAATTTCCTCCCTGTAAGGTAAAATCTTAAAGCCTCAATGGCCCATTTTATTGCAAGGCATTCCTTTTCAATTGTAGCATAATTCCTTTCTGCCCTTGAGAGTTTTCTACTAAGATAGGCAACGGGATGTTCCACTCCCTCAAATTCTTGGGACATCACCGCCCCCAACCCTGTCTCAGAAGCATCAGTTTGGATTATAAATGGCAAACTGAAAACTATTCCTCGTAACACCGGGGTACTGCAGAGTTTCTTTTAGGGCAACAAACGCCACCTCAGCCTCGGGGTCCATTTTACATGGTTGGGCTAGTTCTTTTTTAACATTTCTGTGAAGAGAATACTCTCTTCCGCGAATCGAGGTATAAACCGGCGATAATAGCCGATTAACCCCAGGAAGCTTCGCACCTGCTTTTTAGTCACGGGTCTGGGGAAATCCCTAACACTCTCTACCTTACTCGCCAATGGTTTTACAAGTCCCCTTCCCACCATGTGGCCCAAATATTTGGCCTCTTCCGTGGCAAATAAACACTTTTCTGGGAGTTGTAGTTCTCATAGACCAGCCAAGAAATGAGTTGCGGACGCGTGGTAAGGCTCAAAAACAGGATTTTATTCCCCTTCCGGGAGGATTCTTTTTGTAATGAAAAACAAGGCAGATAAACCAACTTTGGGTACAAAAATAAAGAGACAAAATGTGAACAAAAACTGCTTCTTTTTCAGCTTCTTTACACCAAATGAAAAGGTATTTTAAACAGTCCTTTTTCCAACAAACATAAACTCTTTCTCTGTTACTTCCACAGTTAGAAAGTTTCACAGCTCCTTTAACATAGAGAGGAGATCTCGTCTGCAATTGTGAGCGTACAATCCATGTATTCAACAGTGGGTTGGTCCCCCTGCACTTCACACTGCATGTCCTCACTCTCTGTTGCAAACGGTCTCTCTTTCAAATAGCTAGACGTGTTATTTAGTAGTCTCTCCCTATTACAAAGAGACTTCTTTTCTTCCTCTGTTAACGTCTGTGAAAAACAATTACCGTATTCACTAGAGTTCCGTTCTTGAGAGCCCTTCAAATGCTGCCAATCATATGGGAAGTTCCTGCATTCAATTCTCTTTCTATTAGAGGTAATAAGCTTACCTTCTGGCTCTCTCAGCTTAGAGTTCCTCGGCACAGCTGAAGCTACCGGAGTGGAACAGGACGGCAATTCCTTACAGGTTTTCCCTTTTGGCTTTTCCCCAGGTACAAAACTGTCTTCAGGCCAGAAGACTTTATCCTTTCTGTCCCTGTAGCCTGGGTAATTGGCTTTTCCAGCCTGTCTCAGCCTGGCTTTAAAACTGCCTTCTCTGTTACCTTTTGTATAAGCGTTACTGTGTTCAAAGGTGTCTGTGCGCTGCCTTCTATGGCAGACTCCTGGGTTTTCTCTCTCAGCCTTGGAGCTAAACCTTTCGGTTCTCCCAGCCCTCTCAGTGGCTCCGCTCCAACCCAGACTTCCAGCAGAATATCCTGGGCTCCTGGGGTTCTCTGCCCTTTCAGAGTTCCTTGCCTTCTCAGGAATTTCTGCAGTTGCTGCTCTCTCTGCCTCTCTGCTAATTCCTGTAACTCCTTGGACTTCTCTGGCTTCCAGGATTTCTGTTGCTTCTGCTCTCCCAGCTCCGTCTAACCCGAACCTGAACTTGCACTCGCCCTTCCCTCTAACTCCAGGTGAGTGAGGTTTATACACGTGTGTCTCAACCCCGCCTCCTTTCAGCTGCTCCTCATTCCCTAATGATTCCTGAGCTTTCCTGCAGCTTGGGTGTGTTCTCAGAGCTCGAGACCTGGTTTGTTTATGTTGCCTATAGCAACTCCCTGTCATGTGCTTGTCTGAAGTGTCAGTGTCAGATCCACTATCTGTATTTCTACTTATTTCCATGGGCTCTGCTAGATTCACTTCGTGACAGCACACACAGACATCACATTCACAATACACGCACACACATGCAAACAATACACATAAAACAGACAGGTATTTATGCATATAAAAACACATACAGAGAGGGGTTGGAAAGAATTCCATGAGTGGAGGGGAGGAGTAGCCTAGTGGTTTGAGCACTGGCTTGGGAACCAAGAGACCAGGGTTCAATTCCCACTAGCACTCCTTGTGGCCTTGGGCAAGTCAGTTAACCCTCCATTGCACAGAAAAATCCAAGTTTTCAATGTCCCTGTTTAATGTACATTTACCAAGTTTAAGTTACAATGTAAACCACTTTGATTGAAATGATAAAGTGGTATAAAAAATTGTTAAATAAATAAAAATAAATGAGCCATAGTCTGTATGCTTTCCCCACTTTATTTTTTCTGCTTTTTAAATTTCTTGCCTCCTTCATAAGA
Organism: Ichthyophis bannanicus; assembly: GCA_033557465.1. NCBI lineage: Eukaryota > Metazoa > Chordata > Amphibia > Gymnophiona > Ichthyophiidae > Ichthyophis > Ichthyophis bannanicus. The sequence goes on along the minus strand of CM066034.1, from coordinate 533,705,490 downwards.
GAAAATAGGAAAAATACGAAGCATGCAGGGAAGGGGCCTGGGGGGTCCCTGTTGGGTCCTCCTGCTCCTATTCAGGGCCATCCAGTGCTAGGAATCCATGGTTAACAGTGTTGGATACAGGGCAGCTGTCAGCTCTAGCAGACAATGACATATGCCCCTCCAAGCAATAGTTGTCCTTACTGGACTCAATTATAGTGACCATAACACCTTAGTGTGGGCCAGGAGGTCAGGCCTAACTGCATTACTGCGCCTGTCCAATCAACTTGCCACCTGCTGGAGGCAGAAAATACTGGCCTTTCTCAGCCCGCACCAAAGGATATACCGAGTTATGACATCACTGAAAGTTGTTCAAGTCTGCCTCCACCTTCTGGTAAGAAAGTATAATCCCCCCTCCCCATCTGGACTGGTCAGCAAGATAAGGAGTGTTTCTTTGCTGAAAGGGAGCAGAGGTGGTTGTTTTATGCTTAGAACAGTGAGAAGCAATTTCATAACAGGGCACCTGTCCAAAAAAGTGCCTATTTTATAATGATACCTACAGTATGTGTGTTTATTAGCTAGACTCTCAGAAATGTCCCTGATAGTGCACAGCTTCTCTCGCACAAATTTACACCTCCTCCAAAGAATGTAAATTTTGGCATTTATATATTTGCATGTACATATGAATTTTATAAAATATACATGTACATCATTTCGCTATCACAGCTCCACCCAAACTCCACTTCCTGCAACGCCTACATACTCTTCATATACAAGTGATCTTGTCAGTGCACATATTTACAGTAGGTTGCAAAAAATCCTAGCCTAACTAAAATCCAAATAACATTTTTGTCTGACCTTATCAGTAACCTTATTATGAGTAGATTATGTTGCTATCTAGATCCAGTATTATAATGCACATAATTATACACACGTCTTCAGTCATTAAATTTATAATAGACATTTTTGGCATGGAAATCATGCCTTACATATAGAAAATGATTTATAAAATTATCCCCTGCATTAGTAGTTAAAAGACTTTTGAGACTAATGCACTGAAACCTGGTTCTCCCATTCACTTATTGGCTCACATGGGGAAACCATTTCATAATCAAGGTACTAATAATGGTTCTCTTTAGGAACTACCACATCAATCAGGCACCTAATCTGGTAGCAAGACTTTCTCTCAGATCACTATTCAAAACTACTTATGCGGTTGGTAGCATGTGTGATCTGACAACATACGAGGTGTGACAAAAAAGAAATGAGATTGTGGCAGCCACGCCCATGACTCAATGCCAGTTGGCTAACCGCTTATGTCACTGTGTTGTGAAACATCTCGCCCCTATTCTGCTATAATATTTTTCATCTCTCTCACTCTTTTTCTGTAGGTGGCAGAAATATGGAGCAAAGAATCAACTTGAAATTTCTGGTTAACTTGGAGAAGGGCCCAACTGAGTGTCTCAAACTTCTCCAAAAGGCTTATGGAGAAGATGCAATGTCTTGGCCATGAGTCTTCGAGTGGCACAAACGCTTCAAGACTGACTGCAAGGAAGTGGAGGATGACCCCAAGTCAGGACGGCCTTCCACGACAAAGATGGCTGGGAACATTGACAGAGTGAACCAGCTGGCGCAGAGTGATCACAGATTGACGGTGCAGATGATAGCTGAGGAGCTCAGCCTGAACAGGGAGTCGGTGCAGACCATCGTGGTGCAGGAGCTGGGGATGCGGAAGGTGTGTGCCAAGATGGTGCCTAAGCTTTTATCGGATGACCAGAAGGAGTACTGGGTCAATGTTTGTCGAGACTTGCTAGAGAAGATCCAGAGTTCGTTGGCCAAGTCATCATAGGTGATGAGACTTGGGTCTTCCAGTACGACCCTGAAAGCAAGAGACAGAGCCTGCAGTGGAAGACTCGACGGTCAGCCAGACCCAAGAAGGCGCGCATGTCCAAATCAAGGATCAAGGTCATGCTGATCGCATTCTTCGACCAGAAGGGAGTGGTCCATCATGAGTTTGTGCCTGAGGGTCAGACAGTCATAAGAACATAAGATATGCCATACTGGGTCAGACCAAGGTCCATCAAGCCCAGTATTCTGTTTCCAACAGTGGCCAATCTAGGTCACATGTACTGTGACGCGCCCCGGTCGCACAGCACCCCCTGGTGGTGGCGTAGTGGTTCCACCGAAGGGCTGGGACCGGGGGTCACCAAGATGTTTGTGATCAGGGTTGGCCAGGTGCGAGGGTCAAGGGCCCGAGCCTTGTGCCAGCCTCGTTGCCAACTCCCAAAGAGACTACAGTCTTGCACGAAAGTGGAGGGAAAAGAAAAAGGCTTTATTTTCCCCTTTTAGCACTAAGGGTTCATAACATAGGATAAACAATCTGGTACGTAGCAAAACAAGTCTTTACAGCAGATTTTGAAAGTAAGGGATGGAATAACCAAAAACTGTTAACTTCACAGTGTCAAAAACATCCAATAGCAAATTACTTCATTCACTCAATGAGCTCTGGAACGCTTCTATATCACTTCCAACACAGTATATACATTCCATAGGACTATCAATGTCCTCCTGTACAGATTCCACCTGCATGGCCTCCTCTGACTGCTCTGAGGGATCAAGGTAAGTGTCCTTCATGTGAGTTCGTCTCACTGCTTCCCAAGGCTTGGCAGTTTGTTTGGGCCCACGGTTCAGCGTGGGGGAATACCAAAATGGCATTTCTTGCTCTAGTGGTTTAAAAACATTCTCTCTATAATGTTTTCTTCTAAAAGTTCTTTTCTTGCTCAAACTATCTTTTAACTTTTGCTTTGGCTCTTGTTTTAGATAAGGAGAATCACCTTCCCAGGATTCTTCTCTTAGCTTGACTTCAGGCACACAATAACAATAGGGTTGCCAACTTTTTCACCGAGAAAAACCCGACACCTGTGGCTTGCCATGCTCCACCCATTCTCCGCCCCTAGTCCCACCCCTGCCCCGCCCCAGCCCCACCCACAAAAATTACCGAGGATACGTGTAGGCTAACTTCCTTGGTCAGATAATAATTAAACTGGGAACCCCAAAATCCAAACATGAAATGTACAACACTGGAGAAATAAAACTATAAAGTAATGTCCTCTTGCACTAAACAAAAACGCAAAGATGTTAGCAATACACACTTCCCAGACCAGACATATTCCAGTTAATAAATTCAAAATAAAAAGTATTTTTCTACCTTCTGTTTGGGCGTTTTATTTTTCAGTTGCAAATGCTCCAGTCACTTTCTTCTGGTTTCTTCGTGTCTTCTGCGAGCTATCCATTTGTCCTTTCTTCTCTTTTAGATGTTTTCCATTCTCTCTCTATTTCTGCTTTAACATACTGATTGTTTCCCTTTTGCTCTTTCCCCCAATTCTTTCCTTATTCCTTTATCATCCGTTTAAATTTCACCCTTCCATTCTCAAGCCCCTCTTACTCTCCCAATACCGGCCCATCATAGACTTTTCTTCCACACAAAATATTTTTTCCCCTCTCCATTCTCATTCCCCATCCATTCTAGTCCTCCCCCCAAATCAATTCCCTTATAGTTCTAGGCCCACCCAGCATCCACTCCCTTCTAGTCCCATTCTCCCATGCCCCACATCAGCCCATTTCCAGTCCTATTCCAGCTCTTCATCAGCCCATTTCCAGTGCTAGCCCTCACATCACAGGCCATTTCCAGTCCTAGCTCCCCCCCCAATCCAGGGCCGGCCCGTCCATTGAGCAAGAATGTTTTTTGCACAGGGCCCCGCGTTTCAGGGGGCCCCGCGCAAAAAACATCTTGCATCCCATTAAAGTTTAAAAAAAATCATAAACCGGCTACGGCTGCCGCTGCCGCCGTGGCAGCGGCAGAATGGAGAATCCCGCGAGGCCCATTTACAGTCCTTACCACCCCCCCCCCCAATCAGCCCAACTAAGTTTAAAAAAAAACCCCCAGAAACCGGCTGCTGCTGCCGCTGCCGCCGCCGTGGCAGCGGCAGAATGGAGAATCCCGCGGGGCCCCCCTGTCCGGCAGTCTTCTCTGTGGCCTCCGTCGGCTGTCAGAGCTGCGCGAAGAGAGAAAGCTTCTCTTCTCGCAGCTCTGTTAATCACGCCGCGGGGCTGATGGGAAAACCCATCAGCCCCGCGGCGGGATTAACAGAGCCGCGAGAAAGGGAAACTCGCCCGTCGCGCGGCTCTGAAAAGCCCGCGCGGAGGCCGCATCAAAGACTGCCGGACAGGGGGGCCCCGCGGGATTCTCCATTCTGCCGCTGCCACGGCGTCAGCGGCAGCAGCAGCCGGTTTCTGGGTCTTTTTTTTTTTAAACTTAGCTGGGCTGGGGGGGGGGGTAAGGACTGTAAATGGGCGGATGGGGGGGGGAGGGAGGGAGGGAGGGGTAAGGACTGTAAATGGGCTGATGGGGAGGGAGGGAGGGAGGGGGGTAAGGACTGTAAATGGGCTGATGGGGAAGGGGGGGTAAGGACTGTAAATGGGCTGATGGGGAGGGAGGGAGGGGGTAAGGACTGTAAATGGGCTGATGGGGAGGGAGGGAGGGGGGGATAAGGACTGTAAATGGGCTGATGGGGAGGGGGGGTAAGGACTGTAAATGGGCTGATGGGGAGAGGGGGGGTAAGGACTGTAAATGGGCTGATGGGGGGGGAGGGAGGGAGGGAGTAAGGACTGTAAATGGGCTGATGGGGAGGGAGGGAGGGGGGTAAGGACTGTAAATGGGCTGATGGGGAAGGGGGGGTAAGGACTGTAAATGGGCTGATGGGGAGGGAGGGAGGGGGGTAAGGACTGTAAATGGGCTGATGGGGAGGGAGGGAGGGGGGGATAAGGACTGTAAATGGGCTGATGGGGAGGGGGTAAGGACTGTAAATGGGCTGATGGGGAGGGAGGGGGGGGGGTAAGGACTGTAAATGGGCTGATGGGGAGGGGGGAGGGGGGTAAGGACTGTAAATGGGCTGATGGGGAGGGAGGGGGGTAAGGACTGTAAATGGGCTGATGGGAGGGGGGGTAAGGACTGTAAATGGGCTGATGGGGAGGGGGGGAGGACTGTAAATGGGCTGAGGGGGGGGAGGACTGTAAATGGGCTGATGGGGAGGGGGTAAGGACTGTAAATAGGGAGGGAGGGGGGTAAGGACTGTAAATGGGCTGATGGGGGGGGGTTAGGACTGGTAATGGGCTATAGGGGGTTCGGACTGGAAGTGGGCTGATGGGGGAGCTAGGACTGGTAATGGGATGGGGGGTTGCTAGGACTGGAAATAGGCTGAGTTGATGGTGTGCTTGTACGGAAAATAGCTGATGGGGACTGGGGCTTGGAATGGAATTGGGCTGAGTGGAAAGGGGGCTTGAACTGCAAATAGCTGATGGGGAGGGGGGCTTGAAATGGAAATGGGCTGTGAGGAGAGGGAGCTAGGACTGGAAATGGGCTGAGTGGGGGGGGGGGGCTAGGACAGGAAATGGGCTGATGGAGGGGCCAGGATAGGACTGGAAATGGGCTGTTGGGGGTGCTAAGGTTGGAAATGGGCTGTGGTGGGGGCTTGAATGGAAATGGACTCATGGAGGGGATAGAACTGGAAGTAGGCTCATGGGGGGCTTGGATTGGAAATGGGCTGAGTGGAGGGGAGCTAGGATTTGACATGGGCTGATGGTGGGGCTAGGAAAGGAATAGAAATGAGCTGATGGGGGGCTGGGATTGGAAATGAGCTGATGGAGGAACTGATAGGACTGGAAATGGGCTGATGAGGGGCTGGGATTGGAAATGAACTGATGGATGGACTCGGATAGGACTGGAAATGGATGGGGGAGCTAGGACTGGAAATGGGCTGATGGTGGGGCTAGGATAGGATTGGAAATGGGCTGATGGGGGACTAAGACTGGAAATGGGCTGATGCAGGGACAAGAAGGGAGCAGATGCTGGGTGGGGCTGGAACTAGAAAGGAGCTGATGTTGGGGGAGGATTAAAATGGGATGGAGCTGGGAGAGTGAAATGGAGAGGGAAAAATATTTTGCGTGGGAGGGAAGACAAATCTACAATTGGCCGGATATTGGGAGAGTAAGTGGGGATTGAGGATGGAGGGATAAAATTTGATTGGATGAAATAGGAATGAGGAAAGAGCAAAAGGAGAAAGATTAGCATGTTAAAGCAGATGTAGAGAGAGAATGGAAAAAAAAAAAAACAAGACAGAAGAAAGGACAAATGGACAGCAGATGGAGAGTTAGCAGAAGACACGAAGAAACCAGAAGAAGAAAGTGGCTGGAACAATTGCAACTGAAAAAAATGCACAAAAGGTAGAAAAATATCTCTTTATTTTGAATTTATTAACTGGAATATGTCAGCTCTGGGAAATGTGCATCATTAATTTTTGCGCTTTGTTTAGTACAAGAGGAAATTAATTTATAGTTTTATTTCTACAGTGTTGCTGTATATTCCAAGTTTGGCTTTTGGGGTTCCCAGTTTAATTATGGTCTTCCTGTTCCTAAATTGTGATTCCTTGTTTGGTGATGGTCTATGTTCTGCATGTGTAACTGAGCTGAGGTATACTGTTTATGTAATTCCTATTTGACATTGCCACTTGTTCTTTCCCCAGTAGGTCATGTATTATTGTTCTCTGAAATGTATTGGTTTAATATTTGCAGTGTTGCCTTTTGATAGTTAGGGTATGGTGCTTTGTGAGTCCTGGTAGTGCTGTTAGGATACGGCGGGTTTGCTATGGGTTCTAAATGGGCAGTGTTTGTAGTAGTTCCTAATGTGCCTGGCGGTTGGTACTGGATTATAGTAATGTAGAAACCTTTTAGTCTTTCTTTATCCATATACTCATTAAGAGGCATGTTTACTAAAAGTTAGTGTATGGTAACATTATGCAAATATTTATGCAAATGAGGCACCTTATGCAAATGAGGCCCCGCACCGAGTCTCCGCACATGGCCCCGCACCCCCCTTGGGCCACCCCTGCCCCAATCACAGCCCATTTCCAGTCCAAGTCCCCCATTACAGCCAATTTCCAGTCCTAGGCCCCCCCCCACCATCACAGCCCATTTGCAGTCCAAGTCCCCCCGCACCATCAGCCCATTTGCAGTCCGAGTCCCCCCGCACCATCACAGCCCATTTGCAGTCCTAGTCCCCCTAATCACAGCCTATTTCCAGTCCAAGATCCCCCTTCCTCCACCATAGCCCATTTCCAGTCCAGGTTTCCGCCCCCCCCCCATAGCCCTTTTCTGGTCCAGGTCCCCTCCATCCCCATCACAACCCATTTCCAGTCCATGTCCCCCCCCCATAACCCTTTTACAGTCCAGGTCCCCCCCCCATCACAGCCTATTTCCAGTCCAAGTCCCCCCCCCTTAGCCCTTTTCCAGTCCAAGTCCCCCCCTTTAGCCCTTTTCCAGTCCAAGTCCCCCCCCTTAGCCCTTTTCCAGTCCAAGTCCCCCCTTTAGCCCTTTTCCAGTCCAAGTCCCCCCTTAGCCCTTTTCCAGTCCAAGTCCCCCCCCCTTAGCCCTTTTCCAGTCCAAGTCCCCCCCTTAGCCCTTTTCCAGTCCATGTCCCCCCCCCTTAGTCGTTATCCAGTCCAAGTCCTCCCCCCCCTTAGCCCTTTTCCAGTCCAGGTCCCCCCCATCACAGCCAATGCAGTCCTTGCCCCCCCCCCCGACCAGCATCGCGGCTGTCTGAGGCTTCAGAGGGAGCCGGGGAAGCCCGCGCGAGGCCCCGGCTCCTTCTGAACAGCCACCAGCGTGAAGAGCCTTTTCCTTCACGCTGGCGGCTGTTCCTGTGAAGCCGCGTATGCTGGGAAAGGTTAAAGGGCAACCTTTAACCTTTCCCAGCATTCGCAGCTTCACAGGAACAGCCGCCAGCGTGAAGGTAAAGGCTCTTCACGCTGGTGGCTGTTCAGAGGGAGCCGGGGCCTCGCGCGGGCTTCCCCGGCTCCCTCTGAAGCGGAGAAAAGCCGATTTTTTTGCTCTGGCCGCTCCCGATCTTGCGGCCAGAGCAAAAAAACCGGCTTTTAAAGGGCCGGTTTTGCCTCTGCGCCGGCAGCCGGCCTGGCTGTGGAAAAACCGGCCAGGCCGGCTGAAAACCGGCCAGTTGGCAACCCTAAATAACAAAGGTTAAAAGCTTTACCTTTAGGTTTCCGTTTGGTTCTCTGGGGCGAGGCTGGAGGCCTACCTTGGCTGCTGCCTTCGGTATCAGTGCTCTCAGGTATATTCCTCCTGCTCTCCCAGTCTTTCCTCCTCTGGCCTTTGAGGCCTGTTCTCTTGTGGGCTTCAGGGCCCGGTCTGGCTTGGCTTCGGCCTTCTCGGCCTGTCCTCTCTCTTACAGGACTGGTTCTCCTTTCCCCGCCTGTCCTTTTACTCAGGCTTGCTTGCGGCCTAGATCCCACTCTTGGGTTAGTACCTTCATAGCATCTCTTTGGTCCTTCTCTGGAACACGCATTCGCTTGGTCTCTCCCAACTGGTGAGGGTGATCTTTCCACAGCTCCCTGAGTAGTAGCTCTCCAAGCAGACGAGGTTTTAGCAGCTGAGCTTCTTGCAGGTAAGCTCCTAGCAGATAAGCTTCCTTCTGACTCTTGCTTGCTTCCTCTTAAATGTGAGCTTTTGGAACATGAGTCCTGCCCACTAGGGCGTGGTTCTGTGGTCTCTGTCCTAACTCTCCTGCTCCCTCTAGGTGAATCCTCTGGAAATTGCAGGCAATTTCTTTTTCTTTCAGACTTCAAAACTATTTTTCTCTCCAGAAGAGGGTCCGCTGTATCACAGTACCTAGCAGTTTCCCCAAGAGACACAAGTTCCACAATGCTTGTACTGGGTCAAGCATTGATATCTTCGGTCACTTCTTAATAATGGTTTATGGACCTTTCCTCCAGGAACTTGTCCAAACCTTTTTTAAACCCAGCTACACTAACAGCCTTTACTACATCCTCCGGTAACAAATTCTAGAGTTTGATTACACGTTGAGTGAAAAAATATTTTCTTTTATTAGTCTTAAATAGTTTACCCTATAGCTTCATTACATGTCCCCTAGTCTTTCTATATTCTGATAAGGTAAACAATCGATCTACGTTTACCCGTTCCACTCCGTTCATTAATTTATAGACTTCTATCATATCTCCCCTCAGCCGTCTCTTTTCCAGGTTAAAGAGCCCTAACCTTTTTAGCCTTTCTTCATAGGAGTATCCTTCCATCCCCTTTACCATTTTGGTGGCTCTTCTCTGTACCTTTTCTAAAATCGCTATATCCTTTTTAAGATACGGCGACCAGAATTGCACACAATATTCAAGGTGCGGTCTCACCATGGAACGATATAGAGGCATTATAATATCTTTTGTTTTATTTTCCATTCCTTTCCTTATCATACCTAGCATTCTATTTGCTCTCTTGGCCGCCGCTGCACACTGGGCCGAGGGTTTTAACATGGTATCCACAATGACGCCTAAATCTTTTTCCTGGGTGGTGGTTCCTAATGTGGAACCTTGCATCGTGTAACCATAGTTTGGGTTGTTCTTCCCTAGGTGCATAACCTTGCACTTGTCCACATTAAATTTCATCTGCCATTTTGATGCCCAGTCTTCCAATTTATCAAGATCCTCTTGCAATTTTTCACAATCCTCTTGGGTTTTAACAACTTTAAATAGTTTTGTGTCATCTGCAAATTTGATAACCTCACTCGTTATTCCACTTTCCAGGTCATTTATGAATATGTCAAAAAGCAGCGGACCCAGCACAGATCCCTGGGGTACACCACTATTCACCTTTCTCCATTGGGAAAATTGGCCATTTAGCCCTACCCTCTGCTTTCTATCTTTTAACCAGTTCCTGATCCACAATAGTACACTGCCTCCTATCCCATGACTCTTTAGTTTTGCCAAAAGTCTCTGATGAGGGACCTTGTCAAAGGCTTTCTGAAAGTCCAGATACACAATATCAACCGACTCACCTTTGTCCACCTGTTTATTCACTCCTTCAAAAAAACATAACAGTTTAGTAAGACAAGATCTTCCTTGTCTAAAGCCATGTTGGCTGTCTCCCATTAGGTTGTGACTATCTACATGCTGAGTAATTTTATTCTTTATGATGGTTTCTACCATTTTCCCCGGTACTGACGTCAGGCTCACCGGTCTGTAGTTTCCCGGATCACCCCTGGAACCCTTTTTAAAAATTGTTGTTACATTGGCGATCCTCCAATCTTCAGGTATTAGAGATGATTTTAATGATAGTTCACAGATTACTGATAGCAGTTCTGCAATCTCATATTTCAGTTCTTTCAACACCCTTGGATGTATACCATCCGGCCCAGGTGATTTGCTACTCTTCAGTTTATCTAATAGTTGTAAGACATCTTCCCGATGTATCGATATTTCCTTCAATTCTTCCGCACCTTTAAATACCACTTCAGTCATGGGTAACATCCCTACATCTTCCTCAGTAAAGACCGAAGCAAAGAATTCATTCAGTCTCTCCGCTATCACCTTGTCGCCTCTTAGTGCTCCTTTAACCCCTTTATCATCTAATGGACCAACTGACTCTCTCACAGGTTTTTTGCTACGAATGTACTTGAAAAGGTCTTTATTTCGCGTTTTTGCTTCTGCAGCAAGCTTCTTCTCAAATTCTCTCTTTGCCTGCCTTATCAATGTCTTGCATTTGACTTGCCAGTGCTTGTGCTGTTTCCAGGTTTCGTAGTTTGGCTCTTTTTTCCATTTCCTGAAAGATGCTTTTTTGGCAACAACGGCCTCTCTGACCTCACCTTTAAACCATGCTGGCAGTTTTTTGGACTTCCTTCCACTTTTCTTAAAGCGTGGAATACAGCTGCTCTGGGCTTCCAAGATAGTATTTTTCAACAACACCCAAGCTTGATGTACGTCTTTAACCTTCGCAACTGCTCCTTTTAGTTTTTTCTTAACTGTTTTCCTCATTTTATCATAGTCTCCCTTTCAAAAGTTAAAAGGTAGTACTGTGGATTTCCTTACTATCCCTCCTCCACTAATTAAATCAAAGGCGATCATGCTATGATCAATATTGCCAAGTGGCCCCAACACCCTTATCTCTTGCACTAGATCTGGTGTTCCACTAAGGACTAGGTCTAATATGGCTTCCCCTCTGGTCAGTTCATGAACCAGCTGCTCCAAGAAGCAGTCATTTATTTCATCTAGGAACTTTATCTCCCTAGCATGTCCTGACGTGACACTGACCCAGTCGATACCGGGGTAATTGAAATCACCCATTATTATTACTGCGCTGTAACGTTTGTTAGCTTCCTTGATTTCTTTGAGCATTTCATCATCCATTTGGTCATTCTGGCCAGGTGCTCGATAGTACACCCCCACTGCCATCGCCTTTCCCCTTTTATATGGAATTTCAATCCATATAGATTCTACAGCAAATTGTGTTTCCTGCAAAACTTTAATCCTTTCTGAGTCAATGCCCTCTCTAACATAGAGCGCAACCCCTCCACCAATTTGATCAGCTCTATCATTACGATATAGTTTGTACCCAGGTATCACAGTGTCCCACTGGTTGTCCTCCTTCCACCATGTCTCTGATATTCCAATCATATCTAACCTTTCATTTAGTGCTATATATTCTAACTCTCCCATCTTATTCTTTAGACTTCTAGCATTTGCATACAAGCATTTTAGAGAATGTATTTTATTCATGTTAACACTGTGGAACCAACTCCCACCAGAACTACGAGCTAGCAATGACCTTCTAGACTTCAGAAAGAAACTCAAAACGCACATTTTCCAATCACATTTCAACCTGAACTAAACCCACAGATGGAGCAGCCCCTGACCACTGTGTCCAAGAAGATTATCCTGTATATATGTATTTATGTATATATGTAAATGAACTCCCCCATAGCTAAGAAGTGTTAACTCTGTATGATGTGCTTTTCTGACAATCTGTATGTAAACAAAATTTGTACCTGCCTTGATTCGGCAGTTTCACAATAGTAATCCTACCCGCTTCTGATCGCTGGAAGGAGCGGGCTACAAATGCTTGCTAAATAAATAAATAAATAATTTGGCTATTGTTAGACATGGGTAAATTGGGATCTTTAAGCTCTGTCTGCTCCATACTTGAGGGCATTTGGGCTACTTTACTCTTTTGTGGAACCTCTCTGCTTTTGGTAGTATCCTTCAAGGATACATTCTTCCGAACCATCCGCTCTTGGGCGACTGTCGGCTTTCCCCTAATATCTAGTTTAAAAGCTGCTCTATCTCCTTTTTAAAGGTTAATGCCAGCAGCCTGGTTCCATCCCGGTTAAGGTGAAGCCCATCCCTTCGGAAGAGCCCCTCCTTTCCCCAGAATGTTCCCCAGTTCCTAACAAATCCAAAGCCCTCATCTCTGCACCATTGTCTCATCCACGCATTGAGACTCCGGAGCTCTGCCTGCCTTTTGGGTCCTGCGCGTGGAACAGGAAGCATTTCGGAGAATGCTACCCTGGAAGTTCTGGATTTCAACTTCCTACCTAAAAGCCTAAATTTTGCCTCCAGAACCTCCCTACCACATTTTCCTATGTTATTGGTACCGACATGTACCAAGACAGCAGACTCCTCCCCAGCACTATCTAAGACCTTATCTAGGTGGCGCGTGAGGTCTGCTACCTTCGCACCAGGCAGACATGTTACCAGGCGATCCTCACGTCCACCAGCCACCCAGCTATCTACATGCCTAATGATCGAATCACCAACTATAACGGCTGTCCTAACCCTTCCCTCATGGGCACATGGCCCTGGAGAAACTTCCTCAGTGCGAGAGGGTTTTACATCACCTGGAGGACAGGTCCTAGTTACAGGATCACTTCCTGCCACACCAGGGTGATGCTCTCCTGTCACGTGACCTCTCTCCTCCATGGCAACAGGGATGCTGCCAGACTGGAGGTGGGACTTCAGGACTATATCCCTGTAGGTCTCGTCTATGTACCTCTCTGTCTGTTATGTTTTCCAAGTCTGCTACTTTAGCCTCTAGAGAACGGACTTGTTCCCTGAGAGAAAAGAGCTCCTTGCACCTAGTGCACACGTAAGACCTCTCACCAACTGGGAGAAAATCACACATGTGACACTCAATGCAAAAGACTGGAAAGCCCCCATCCCGCTGCTGGACTGCTGTCTGCATCTTAGTTTTAAGTTTGTGTCTAGATCTTTAAGTTCTTACTAGGGGTTGCTATGGGTATTTATACCAATAAAACTGTACCTAATACGTTTAATATACCTTGTTCACCTGAAGCTTAATTAATCTCAGGTCCTTATTGTATGACTGATTTGGGTAATGAGCTTCACCTGAAAGCACCTCCTGTCTTTTAAGATGTGCAAGTACCTATAAAGCTACGATTATCCCAGGGGAGGGAGGGAAATAACACTTATTAAAAGAGGGCTGCTACACAGTACCATGTCTTGTGCTGCTGAGGTAAGCTATATTCTGATTTGATTTAAATTATAGCTCTTAGCTGCTGCTAGGCTCTAACTTCTTATGAAATTTAAACGACAAGCTCTCTGCTGGGTACTAAATTTAACCAGAAAGCTCTCTTCTGTGTGTTAAATTTAAACTAAAAGTACTTTGCTGTTACTTGGCCCTAAGTGACTATTAAATTTAAACTACAAGCTCTCTGCTGGGTATGAAATGTAACCAGAAAGCTCTCCTCTGTGTTTTAAATTCAAACTTTAATTGCTGCTACTAGGCCCCAACTGATCCAACAAAAAACAGTGGGTTCACAGATTAAGTAGCTTTAATAGAATTCGTTTTAGAAAATTACCAGAAGTATATACTCACAGTTGCAGATTTCTCTCCAGAAGTAACAGTCCCCACTTTCTAGTCCTTCAATAGTCAACCAGCACTTCTACCAACAGGTCCTCAATTGCCTCCATGACCGGGTTCAGTGCAGCAGGTGGGCTCTGTGGAGAGACAAGTCATGACTGCTCCACTACAACAACGCGCCTGCACACACCGCGCTCAGTGTGAGGCAGTTCTTGGCCAACAAACAGATCACAGCTCTCGACCACCCTCCTTATTCCCCAGAGCTCGCACTGTGTGACTTCTAGCTCTTCCCCAGGCAGAAGACTGTGCTCAAAGGAACTCATTTCGCCTCTGTAGAAGATCTCACTGCGGCCTCTGTGGCCTTGATCTCACTGCGATGAGGGAGCTGAGGGACCTCAAGGAGGACTTTACCGAGTGCTTCCATACATGGCAGAAGCAAATGCAGAAGTGCATTAACTCTGGGGGGGATTACTTTGAAGGGGACAATGTGTAATTTCTCTGTAGATTTTGTAATAAAACATTTATGGGACAGTCTCGTTTCTTTTTTGTCACACCTTGTAAGTGATCTGTGCTGAAAACACTAGCCTAAGGAACACTCAAATTTTGGCCATATAAGTTGATTTATGGCTAAAATGTATCTATATATGTGGATGTAAGATTAGGGGCATTCAGGGGGAGGGGGATATAGGCTAGGGCTAATGTTATCAAAGGACTGACAAAACTCTCCTTTTACAGTATCATAGCAATTATGCATTGTACTGTCAAACAGCCCCTCCCCTCTTATCTCCTCTCCCAATCACTGACACACAAAGAACATACATGCACACACTCAAACATATACTCAGACACATACATACTTGAACAGATAATTTTATCCATTGTTATGTGCTTGGTATCCTGGTGAAAATTATCCTCCTATATGTTTTTGAAGACTTATGGTTGCAGAAATGTAATGAAACAAGGGAATGCAAATTGTTACTCTTGCAGAACACTTTATGAGCTTCCTGTTTGTTAGAAATCTTCTCATTGTCTTTTAGGACCTTTATTTGTGAAAGTTGAGCTATCCAGTTCTTAAAACTTTAGCGCCTCCTTTCTTTTTTCTGCTGGCTACCACGATTGAGTGTCTATAATTTGTCAAGCATGAGCTGACATCTGGTGCAGAGTCACCTTCATTAATGCAGTGGTTCTTAAGCCAGCCCTTGGGGCATACCCATCTAGTCATGTTTTCAGGATATCCATAATGAATATACATGATGCAGATTTGCATGCACTGCCTCCATTGTATGCAAATCTATATCTCATGTATATTCATCATGGATATCCTGAAAACCTTACTAGCTGAGTGTGTCTTGAGCATTGACTTGGGAACCCCTGCATTAAAGGACGATTTAGGGAATGGGTTAACTGAAGGATTTTGTTTTGAGTCTCTTGTTTCACTATTAGTAGTGAGTTTTTTTCCAAGCACTGTCCTCTTAAAAGAAACAAACCAAGAAGACTGCCTCACAGAACCCTGTGAACTTCTAGCAGACATCAGCAGTGGCACGAGAGTTCTGCTGGAAGCCAGGCAAATCCTACATACAATTTTCAGCTTTCCTTTATAAAGTGGCACTACAAGAGTTTGAATGTCAATTCCTTTGCATAGGATGAGTGTAATATAATTTAAAGGTTTAAGAGTTTTGTTTGCTTGACAAGGCATGACAGACTGAGTGAATGGAGCTTAGCCAAACAGTAAAGTCCAACAAAAGTAGCACGGCACCACGTGCAAATAGACCGCATTAGGTGGGAAAGCTGCATGACAAGTGTGGGATCAAATTCCAGCTCAGTGAACCCTTTTGATTCATCCTTTTCAACACGGCAACCTCAAAATTCTCATAAATCTTGGCTATTGGAGAAACCTGCATACGTATAGTAACAGAAACACGGAACGTTTATCTTGGCCCAGGATTTGCTGAAGAGCACAAAAAGGCACTGTTTGGCTAAGCCACCCAGTAAAAAAAGTGGATTGCAATGAAGGAACGTATAAAATGTAACCTTTATTAAAAATTATTGTTATTCCTCTTCAGCCACTGGCCCGACACAGGCCGTGTTTCGTGAAAGCCTTCTTCAGGGGCTTGAATGGCTAAAATGTGTCATATAAAACAAATTATATCATGCATGTGAAATTAATGTAAACAAAAATATGAAGAAACAAAGCAAAGTATGTGAAAACAAAACTTAAACATCAAAAAATATATAAATGAAAATAAAATATGACATATACAAATGTACAGCTAAAATCAGAGCCAAATGATTATATAATGTACCACATATAAATACTGATTAGTTACAGTGTAAAAACTAATAAATAATTACATAATGTAATATCAATTAAAAACTAATAAAACAATAAATAAATAAATATATGTAAACATATACAATAACACATCATCTACAAAAAGAATATTCGTATATAGAATAATGAATAAATAAAATACAACATCAAGAGTAAACAAAAAAATATATAAAAAGGCTATTAAACTGAATGTGTATGATAAATAAAAAAATGAAAAAAGCACTCAAAGGATGTGATAAACAAACGGTAAAAAACATACCTGTTCTTTATGTTATTTATTATTGAAATGTCTCTTGTATTATCACGAATGATAATAAACCTAAGGCAAATAACAAAAAAAACATGAAAAAAGGGCCATTCAGGAGAGGAAATTGACCCAACGAGGGATGAGGACAAAAAACAAAAGGACAATGAACTGGTGATTGTGAATGGCGATTACCTGCTTATCAATGCGTGTATTATATGAAAAAGATACCATCTAAAACTTAAATATTGTCAAATGTTCTTATCTAAAAACCACCTGAAAATCCTTGTTAACTCACATAATGTGCGTGATAGGAAAGTGAGAATGACAGGTAATGAGACAATGGAATGATACCTGTATGAGAGAACACGTGACCAATGTTAGTGAATTGGTGACACCTGATCCTGTGAAGAGAATCAATAAAAAACTTTTTTTGTATTTCTTAATTATTTAAAAGACATAATTTTCTAATCACTTTCTTGGGTATGTGATAAATGTAAAAATGCGTCCACGTGGCCAACGAAACACTGAATTTACCATGAATCCATTCATAAAAAAGAAGGGGAAGGAGAAAGGATGTATAATATCGCGAACGTAATAAGGAGGAATAAAATTCTATTTACACCGGAACAACCAAACACCACATGAAAAATAGGAACGTGCAGCCACCGCTGTGTTCAAAGCATAAAACGCTGAATAATACAACCATGTGTGTGGTTGCTAAATAAAAGACATGAACGCTGATTGTTTCTCTAAACGAATCAAAGTTGTTAAAAATACTAGTGCTTGTATTTAAAATGAACCAGTGAAAAACCAGAGAAGGGGAAAATGGGGGGGGGGGGGGGGGGAAGAAAGAAGGGGGAAAGGGGGAGGAAAGGGGAAGGGAAGGAGGATGGATAAAGGGGGGGAGGGAGGAGAAAGAAAGGGGTAGGGAAAAGACCGGGAAAAGAAAGAAGTATGTTATCAGCGTTCTTGTCAAATCTGATAAAAATGCATAAAAAGCTCATAAAAAACTGAAATTCAGAAGTAGTATGTTATCAGCGCTCTCGTCAAAATTGATAACAATGCATAAAAGCTCATGAAAAATTGGAATTTAGAAGAAACACCAAAGAAGCACATTTAAAACCCTATTCAAAAACCTGTTAGAATAAATGAACATTAATTTATTCTAATAGGTTTTTGAATAGGGTTTTAAATGTGCTTCTTTGGTGTTTCTTCTAAATTCCAGTTTTTCATGATGGGAAGGAAAACTTGCGTAATGTGTCTAACACCGATTAAAAAATAAATGAATACCATTGTTGTAAATGACCCCATGGTTGAACCAACGTAACCCGTGGAAACTTAAAAGATAAAAAAGATGTATATAACTTACTTTAAAGTTAAAAGAAATATCCCCAAACACGATGGAGTAAACGTCACCTCACACAGGATGTATTCAAAAAACGCCCGCGGCTGCGCGTTTAAATATAGTTAGACTTGCCCAATGAATGACGACATAGATGCTATGTAAATGTCAAGCAAAAGTGCCGAGTGAAACCCTGCTAGTACCCAAAGGTATTTAAATAGAATCAAAAATGAATGGCATAATGAATGTAAGCAAATCGTTGTATGTAAATAGTAAAAAAAACTAACAAGAACCTGATAAACAATTAAAACTATGATTCAAAACCACCCTAAAAGACATGTTGTTACCACCAGACCCATATAAAAATAGACCCAAAAAAAGGAAAGAAAAAGAACCGAGAGGGTCTTAAAATGTATGTCTCTAAACCATTGTGGTCCGCGCAGGATGAGAACCTCCCTGAAGCCACCAAAGCTGGCCTTCAACCCCAAAAAAATATATATATGTAGGACCGATTAAATAATGGACATTATAAATAAAAATCTGATGTGAAACCTAAAGGAGAACTGACAAATCTTTCTCCATGTTCAAACCTTCTGGATGCAAACTGTTCAGATTAAACTGTTAGAAATTATTATTTACATCCGGAGAGTAACCGGAAATTTTTTCTTGACGATTTTTCAAATTGTGCGACTAGCCATGTAATATATGTCATCTCATGTCCTTGCAACAAACTATGGGGTCTGTTTACTAAAAGGCCGGTGGTGTGCGGTCCGCAGTACCGAGCGGGTGCCGTATAAGGAGTGGGCGTTCCGTCGTGAAGAACAGAAGCTGTGATTGACAGATGCGCTAAGGTGCGCGGCGCCCGTGTGGTTAGTGCCCTGTGACATTACGGAGTTTGATCTGTGCACATGGTTCACACTGCTCACGGTTTTTGGGCTTCCACTATTGTGCTGCACATTGCTGACGGAAACGGTTTCTTTTCCCTGCACAGCACCTCTAACGCGAGTGTTTCACTGGCGTTATATTTCTATGCAGATTCGGGCACGCTCCTGTGCGGCGAGTCTCTCCCCTCCCACATTCCGCCCACTGACCCCGTCTCTCCGCCCCTAGGGGGCCTTCCTCCGCCCTCATTTCGCCTTTGCACGCCTCTTTCGCACATTACCGCCCCGCAAATGTGCGCGTTGTCGGCGCACGCTTGCGGGACCCGTTAATGTGCCGCGCACTCGTACGGGGCGCTTAAGAGCACTTAAATACATCTTTTAGAGCGCTCATGTGCGCCCCGTACAAGTGCGCCGTTTAGTAAACAGACCCCTATATGTTGGTAAAACTACACGCCCAGTACGCAGTAGGATAATTGAGCATAGGAGCTGCATTAGAAGGGCAGCAATAGAAAAACCACATCAGATTTTTATTTATAATGTCCATACACATTCCGTTTAATAGCCTTTTTATATATTTTTTTAAGTTTACTCTTGATGTTGTATTTTATTTATTCATTATTTTATATACGAATATTCTTTTTGTAGATGACGTTTTATTGTATATGTTTACATATATTTATTTATTTATTGTTTTATTAGTTTTTAATTGATATTACATTATGTAATTATTTATTAGTTTTTACACTGTAACTAATCAGTATTTATATGTGGTACATTATATAATCATTTGGCTCCGATTTTAGCTGTACATTTGTATATGTCATATTTTATTTTCATTTATATATTTTTTGATGTTTAAGTTTTGTTTTCACATACTTTGCTTTGTTTCTTCATATTTTTGTTTACATTAATTTCACATGCATGATATAATTTGTTTTATATGACACATTTTAGCCATTCAAGCCCCTGAAGAAGGCTTTCACGAAACACGGCCTTTGTCGGGCCAGTGGATGAAGAGGAATAACAATAATTTTTAATAAAGGTTACATTTTATACGTTCCTTCATTGCAATCCACTTTTTTTACTGGGTGGCTAAGCCAAAAGTGCCTTTTTGTGCTCATCAGCAAATCCTGGGCCAAGATAAATGTTTCGTTGTTTCTATTACTATACGTATGCAGGTTTCTCCAATAGCCAAGATTTATGAGAATTGTGAGGTTGCCGTGTTGAAAAGGACGAATCAAAAGGGTTCATTGAGCTGGAATTTGTTCCCACACTTGTCATGCAGCTTTCCCACCTAATCCGGCTGCAGTTCCTGTCTTGCCTCAGTGCACAACATTTCATCAGCCAGAAAAAAGAGCCCTCTAATGTTATAGAATGGGACAACTGAAGTAGTCAATCAAATGTCATCACTATGAGTCTGAAGATATCTCTTTTGTAATATATCTTTACATAGAAGTTAAAATTTGCTATTGTTATTTTCCAGTGCTCATTAGTCTATTAGTGGGGTGCAGTGGTGTACTTGCCATTATGGGGGTAATTTTATGAAATGTTTTCCATGTATAAAGCCTGCTTTATATGCAGAAATGGGCTTTTATAAAATTGCACAACTGCAACACACAGAAAGTATACGCATGGAACATGCACACCTATATTTTCTGCATGTAGGTATTCCTGTTGGTGGGTATAGAGCAGAGCGGAGGAGGAGTTGTGCTATACATGTATATTTTATAAAATGTTCTTTGCCTTTACGAAATAGGCACCTTTTTGGACTTCTTGCATGGCCATCCTGTTATAAAATCAAGCCCTAGAAAAGGTACATCGCATTTCCCTTCCTTTCATGTGGGTAACGATGACAGGGTTTTCAAAACTTATCCTGGGAAGCCCCCATAGCCAGTTGGAATTTCAAGATGAATATAATTAATAGGCATGCCAAAAATTTACCTACATCAGAGACACACTTATGCTAATGTCATACATTTTCATTGTGGATATCCTGAAAACCTGATTGGCTGGGAGGTCAAGGAGGCAAGAGACCTGTGAAACGTTTTCAATAGGTGTTAACACCAGGTGGCAGGTCAAAAGGCCATTTTGAAAGACTCCTTCTATCCAAGCAAGGACTGGTAATCACCCAGGAAGTTGGTCACAGCTTACCTCAGCAGCACAGGCATAAATAGCTCAACCAGAGCTCTGTGATCCTCAGTCTTGAAGGACTAGAAAAGGGGACTGTTACTTCTGGAGAGAGATCTGCAATTGTGAGTATATACTTCTGGGAATTTTCTGAAAGGAATTCTTTGTATTAAAGCTAATTAATCTGTGAACCCACTGTTTTTTGTTAAATCAGTCAGGGCTTAGTAGCAGCAGTTTAAGTTTAAATTTAAAACACAGAATAGAGCTTTCTGGTTAAATTTAGAACCCAACAGAGAGCTTGTAGTTTAAATTTAATAGTCACTCAGGGCCTAGCATCAGCAAAGTACTTTTAGTTTAAATTTAAAACACAGAAGAGAGCTTTCTGGTCAAATTTAGAACCCAGCAGAGAGCTTATAGCTTAAATTTCATAATAAGTAAGAGCCTAGCAGCAGCAAAGAGCTATAATTTAAATCAAATCAGAATATAGCTTACCTCAGCAGCACAGGACAGGGTACTGTGTAGCAGCCCTCTTTTAATAAGTGTTATTTCCCTCTCTCCCTCCCCAACACCCACCCACTCCTGGGATAATCGTAGCTTTATAGGTACTTACACATCTTAAAAGACAGGAGGTGCTCTCAAGTGATGCTCGTTACCCAAATCAGTCATACACTAAGGACCTGAGATTAATTAAGCTTCAGGTGAACAAGGTATATTAAACATATTAGGTACAGTTTTCTAAGTATAAATATCTATAGCAACTCTTAGTAAGTAAAGAACTTAAAGATCTAAACACAAGCTTAAAACTAAGATGCAGACAGCAGTCCAGCAGCGAGATGGGGGCTTTCCAATCTTTTGCATTCAGTGTCACATGTATGATTTTCTCCCAGTTGGTGAGAGGTCTTACGTGTGCACTAGGTGCAAGGAGCTCTTTGCTCTCAGGGAATAAGTCCATTCTCTAGAGGCTAGAGTAGCAGACTTGAAAAACAAGAAAGACAGAGAGGTACATAGACAAGACCTACAGGGATATAGTCCTGAAGTCCCACCTCCAGTCTGGCAGCATCCCTGTTGCCATGGAGGAGAGAGGTCACGTGACAGGAGAGCATCACCCTGGTGTGGCAGGAAGTGATCCTGTAACTAGGACCTGTCCTCCAGGTGATGTAAAACCCTCTTGCACCGAGGAAGTTTCTCCAGGGCCATGTACCCATGAGGGAAGGGTTAGGACAGCCGTCATAGTTGGTGATTCGATGATTAGGCATGTAGATATCTGGGTGGCTGGTGGACGTGAGGATCGCCTGGTAACATGCCTGTCTGGTGCGAAAGTAGCGGACCTCACGCGCCACCTAGATAAGGTCTTAGATAGTGCTGGGGAGGAGTCTGCTGTCTTGGTACATGTCGGTACCAATGACATAGGAAAATGTGGTAGGGAGGTTCTGGAGGCAAAATTTAGGCTTTTAGGTAGGAAGTTGAAATCCAGAACTTCCAGGGTAGCGTTCTCAGAAATGCTTCCCGTTCCACGCGCAGGACCCAAAAGACAGGCAGAGCTCCGGAGTCTCAATGCGTGTATGAGACAATGGTGCAGAGATGAGGGGTTTGGATTTGTTAGGAACTGGAGAACATTCTGGGGAAAGGAAGGGCTCTTCTGAAGGGATGGACTTCACCTTAACTGGGATGGAACCAGGCTGCTGGCATTAACCTTTAGAAAGGAGATAGAGCAGCTTTTAAACTAGATAATAGGGGAAAGCCGACAGTCGCCCAAGAGCGGATGGTTCAGAAGAATGTATCCTTGAAGGATACTACCAAAAACAGAGAGGTTCCAAAAAAGAGTAAAGTAGCCCAAATGCCCTCGAGTATGGAGCAGACAGAGCTTAAAGATCCCAAATTACCCATGTCTACCAATAGCCAAATTAATATGAATAAAATACAGTCTCTAAAATGCTTGTATGCAAATGCTAGAAGTCTAAAAAATAAGATGGGAGAGTTAGAATGTATAGCACTAAATGAGAGATTAGATATGATTGGAATATCAGAGACATGGTGGAAGGAGGACAAGCAGTGGGATACTGTGATACCTGGGTACAAACTATATTGTAATGATAGAGCTGATCAAATTGGTGGAAGGGTTGCACTCTATGTTAGAGAGGGCATTGAGTCAGAAGGGATTAAAGTTTTGCAGGAAACAGAGCTTAAAGATTCCAAATTACCCATACCTACCGATAGCCAGATTAATATGAATAAAATACAGTCTCTAAAATGCTTCTATGCAAATGCTAGAAGTCTAAAAAATAAGATGGGAGAGTTAGAATATATAGCACTAAATGAGAGGTTAGATATGATTGGAATCTCAGAGACATGGTGGAAGGAGGACAACCGGTGGGACACTGTGATACCTGGGTACAAACCATATCATAATGATAGAGCTGATCAAATTGGTGGAGGGGTTGCACTCTATGTTAGAGCGGGCATTGAGTCAGAAAGGATTAAAGTTTTGCAGGAAACAAAATTTGCTGTAGAATCTCTATGGATTGAAATTCCATGTAAAAAGGGGAAGGCGATGGCAGTGGGGGTGTACTATCTACCGCCTGGCCAGAATGAACAAATGGATGATGAAATGGTCAAAGAAATCCAGGAAGCTAACAAAAGTTACAGCGCAGTAATAATAATGGGTGATTTCAATTACCCCGGTATCGACTGGTTTAGTGTAATGGCAGGACATGCTAGGGAGATAAAGTTCCTAGATGAAATAAATGACTGCTTCTTGGAGCAGCTGGTTCATGAACCGACCAGAGGGGAATCCATATTAGACCTAGCCCTTAGTGGAACACCAGATCTAGGTCAAGAGATAAGGGTGTTGGGGCCACTTTTCAATAGTGATCATAGCATGATCGCATTTGATTTAATTAGTGGAGGAGGGATAGTAAGGAAATCCACAGTACTACCTTTTAACTTTCCAAAGGGAGACTATAATAAAATGAGGAAAATAGTTAAGAAAAAACTAAAAGGAGCAGTTGCAAAGGTTAAAGACTTACATCAAGCTTGGGTGTTGTTGAAAACTACTATCTTGGAAGCCCAGACCAGCTGTATTCCACGCTTTAAGAAAAGTGGAAGGAAGTCCAAAAAACTGCCAGCATGGTTTAAAGGTGAGATCAGGGAGGCTGTTGTTGCCAAAAAAGCATCTTTCAGGAAATGGAAAAAAGAGCCAAACGACGAAACCTGGAAACAGCACAAGCACTGGCAAGTCAAATGCAAGGCATTGATAAGGCAGGCAAAGGGAGAATTTGAGAAGAAGCTTGCTGCGGAAGCAAAAACGCGAAATAAAGACTTTTTCAAGTACATTTGTAGCAAAAAAACTGTGAGAGAGTCAGTTGGTCCATTAGATGATAGAGGGGGTTAAAGGGGCACTAAGAGGCAACAAGGTGATAGCGGAGAGACTGAATGAATTCTTTGCTTTGGTCTTTACTGAGGAAGATGTAGGGATGTTACCCATGACTGAAGTGGTATTTAAAGGTGCGGAAGAATTGAAGGAAATATTGATACATCGGAAAGATGTATTAAACTATTAGATAAACTGAAGAGTAGCAAATCACCTGTGCCGGATGGTATACATCCAAGGGTGTTGAAAGAACTGAAATATGAGATTGCAGACCTGCTATTAGTAATCTGTGAACTATCATTAAAATCATCTCTAATACCTGAAGATTGGAAGATCGCCAATGTAACACCAATTTTTAAAAAAGGGTTCCAGTGGTGATCCGGGAAACTACAGACCGGTGAGCCTGACGTCAGTACCGGGAAAAATGGTAGAAACCATCTAAAGAATAAAATTACTCAGCATGTAGATAGTCATGGCCTAATGGGAGACAGACAACATGGCTTTAGACAAGGAAGATCTTGTCTTACTAATCTGTTATGTTTTTTTGAAAGTGTGAATAAACAGGTGGACAAAGGTGAGTCAGTTGATATAGTATATCTAGACTTTCAGAAAGCCTTTGACAAGGTCCCTCATCAGAGACTTTTGGCAAAACTAAAGAGTCATGGGATAGGAGGCAGTGTACTATTGTGGATCAGGAACTGGTTAAAAGATAGAAAGCAGAGGGTAGGGCTAAATGGCCAATTTTCCCAATGGAGAAAGGGGAATAGTGGTGTACCACCGGGAACTGTGCTGGATCCGCTGCTTTTTGACATATTCATAAATGACTTGGAAAGTGGAATAACGAGTGAGGTTATCAAATTTGCAGATGACACAAAACTGTTTAAAGTTGTTAAAACCCAAGAGGATTGTGGAAAATTGCAAGAGGATCTTGATAAATTGGAAGACTGGGCATCAAAATGGCAGATGAAATTTAATGTGGACAAGTGCAAAGTTATGCACCTAGGGAAGGACAACACAAACTATGGTTACACGATGCAAGGTTCCGCATTATGAACCACCACCCAGGAAAAAGATTTAGGCGTCATTGTGGATAATATGTTAAAACCCTCGGCCCAGTGTGCAGCGGTGGCCAACAGAGCAAATAGAATGCTAGGTATGATAAGGAAAGGAATGGAAAATAAAACAAAAGATATTATAATGCCTCTATATCGTTCCATGGTGAGACCGCACTTGAATATTGTGTGCAATTCTGGTCGCCGTATCTTAAAAAGGATATAGCGTTATTAGAAAAGGTTCAGAGAAGAGCCACCAAAATGGTAAAGGGGATGGAATGATACCCCTATGAAGAAAGGCTAAAAAGGTTAGGGCTCTTTAACCTGGAAAAGAGACGGCTGAGAGGAGATATGATAGAAGTCTATAAATTAATGAACTGAGTGGAACTGGTAAACGTAGATTGATTGTTTACGTTATCAGAATATAGAAAGACTAGGGGACATGCAATGAAGCTACAGGGTAAACTATTTAAGACTAATAAAAGAAAATATTTTTTCACTCAACGTGTAATCAAACTCTGGAATTTGTTACCGGAGGATGTAGTAAAGGCTGTTAGTGTAGCTGGGTTTAAAAAAGGTTTGGACAAGTTCCTGAAGGAAAGGTCCATAAACCATTATTAAGAAGGGACCCAGGATATCAATGCTTGACCCAGTACAAGCATTGGTGAAACCTGTGTCTTTTGGGGTAACTGCTAGGTACGTATGACTTAGATTGGCCACTGATGGAAACAGGATACTGGGCTTGATGGACCTTGGTCTGACCCAGTATGGCATATGTTATGTTCTTATGTTCTCATGTTCCCATGTTCCCCAGGACTGGTTTGGGAAGCCCTGGCTTACTTTGTGGTTTGTATATTGAATGAATGCATTTGACACCTACTTTTATAAGCAAAATAGTGTGAGACTTCAGGCATGATTGGGTCAGACACAAGGAAAAAGTGGAAACACAAAGGGGGTTATTTTTAGAAGCCCCATTCGTGATTGAAAAATGTATAAGTAGCCATATACGAGGGGGTACCCAAAAAAACAGGAATTATTTTTTAAAAGCTATTTATTTCAAATTCTTTACAGAACAACCTTATCCCCTTCAAAATACTCTCCATTACAACTGATACATTTGTCCCACCGGTGCTTCCACTGTTCGAAACATTTTTTGTAGTCATCTTTAGAAACGGCTGACAGCTCCTCCCTCGTTTTTTTCTTGACTTCTTCAATGTTGTCAAATCGGTGTCCTTTCATGCCCCTTTTCATGCGTGGAAATAAGAAAAAGTTGCATGGAGCCAGGTCAGGCGAGTAAGGTGCGTGGGGCAGCGGAACCATGCCATTTTTAGCCAAAAACTGTCTAACAGAGATGGCTGTGTGTGCAGGTGCGTTGTCGTGGTGGAAGAACCAGTCTCCTGTCTGCCACAAATCGGGTCTTTTTTGACGAACACTGTTGCGCAATCTTCTTAAAACTTCCAAATAAAAGGTTTGATTGACGGTCTGACCTGGGGGAACAAACTCTGAATGAACTACCCCCTTGGCATCAAAAAAGCAAATCAGCATTGTTTTGATGTTTGATTTGACTTGACGACATTTTTTGGACGGGGTGACGATGACGTCTTCCATTGGCTTGACTGTTGCTTTGTTTCTGGGTCGTAACCATAGCACCATGACTCATCATCTGTAATGACCTTTGACAGAAAATCTGGATCAGTTTCAAGCTGTTGTTTCAAAACACGACATGTTTCAACTCGATGTTCCTTTTGATTGTCAGTCAGAACCCGAGGAACAAACTTGGCAGCAACCCTTTTCATTCCCAAATCTTCCATTAAAATTCGCTGAACCGAGCTCCAAGATAACCCACTAATCTCTGACAGTTGATCAATTGTCTGTCGACGGTCTGTGAGCACAAGCTCTCTAATTTTTTCAATATTTTCGTCGATTCGGGCAGTTGATGGACGCCCAGAACGAGGTTTGTCATCAATCGACATGTCGCCATTTTTAACCGAGCAAACTACTGGTACACTTGACTTTTTCCCATAGCGTCATCTTGATAAGCTGTTTTCAACATTAAAACAGTTTCAGCAGCATTTTTACCGAGTAGAAAACAAAATTTCACAGCTGCACGTTGTTCACTTAAACTTGTCATCATAAAAAAAGAATATCAAAAAACTGCATAAATTCACTCACTAACGATTTAAATATAATCTATAAATAAGTTTATAACATCTAGTCACCGGTCTCAGATAAACGTTTTCCACTTTGACACTTAAATATGGGTAATGAACTTATCCCAACGAGTGTCCGTTTACATCAATGACCATGGACTAGTGCGGCTTCAGTTCTCTTTTTCGTTTTCAATTTTCTATTTTTTCATAAAAAAGAATAAATGCCATTCCAACTTATCTTAATGGTGGATGGCTTTTAAATAAAGCCCCTTTGTGTTTGCATATAGGGAGACCCCGACGCCTCAATCTTCTAAGCGCTCCGGCGTTTCTCCTTCTGGGTTTCTCAAGGGGAACAATGCAATGCGTCACTTCGGGACCTTTAAATTGCTCGTCTTTCAATTTCTTCGAATGTTAACGAGAAGAGTTATTCAGGTATAAAACTTCCTCTGTGATGCAACTGTCGAAATGATTCTCTCATTCATTTTTTCTGAATGAGAGAATCATTTCGACAGTTGCATCACAGAGGAAGTTTTGTACCTGAATAACTCTTCTCGTTAACATTCGAAGAAATTGAAAGACGAGCAATTTAAAGGTCCCGAAGTGACGCATTGCATTGTTCCCCTTGAGAAACCCAGAAGGAGAAACGCCGGAGCGCTTAGAAGATTGAGGCGTCGGGGTCTCCCTGTATGCAAACACAAAGGGGCTTTATTTAAAAGCCATCCACCATTAAGATAAGTTGGAATGGCATTTATTCTTTTTTATGAAAAAATAGAAAATTGAAAACGAAAAAGAGAACTGAAGCCGCACTAGTCCATGGTCATTGATGTAAACGGACACTCGTTGGGATAAGTTCATTACCCATATTTAAGTGTCAAAGTGGAAAACGTTTATCTGAGACCGGTGACTAGATGTTATAAACTTATTAATAGATTATATTTAAATCGTTAGTGAGTGAATTTATGCAGTTTTTTGATATTCAATTTGATTCACTTGGATAAGAGACCTTTTAAAAGTTTTTTTTGTTTGATACAACATCATAAAAAAAGAAACAAGAACAAAACAGCGCTAGCAAAAACAATCACTGCAGATGAACAGAACAAGGCAGGTCGACAACACAGGCGGCACTGAACTGACAATGAGTTGCACTATACACGCCTAGCGGCAGAAGTACATACTACACAAGCTCCGCCCACGGCAATGTTATTCCTTTTTTTTTTGGGTAACCCCTCGTACACCTGTAAATTGCCTCAGCATCAAAAGTGTGGGGGGCGTGTCACGGTATGGTCTGCATGGGACAAAAATTTACATGTGTATTCCTCATTTCATATAGGAAATGTACATGTAAGCCCAAAAATTGTCCACGTCTGGATTTACACCTGCTTCTTAGCACAAATAAGTATTTGAAAATTGCTCCTTTTGGCCATCCCTTTACAGGAGGGATTAAAGGGGATATCCTTTTAATCTCCCCAATGTTTAATCCTCCCCTCCAAATGGACATGAGATAAAAGTAGAGTCCTCTATAGCTAGTTACCAACATCTAAACATCTAGGATTGCTATTTGGCCAGATACATGTATATATGGCGCCCTTTACAGGTGTAAGTTGTTAAATGGCTGTGCTTACACATGTTAATGTTCTAGGTTTTCCCCATCAATATTTTCCTACATGTACATTTGTGAAATGGCACCTCCTGCTGCACATTGTGTGTTCCTGCACTTCCTTCTGTCTGTGACCCTATTAACAATCACAACCATTTTGAAGGACGAAGATATGCTGATTTTACATCAACCTCACACATGCACACCCTTTCACCTGAAAATGACATAGATTTGCAGATGTTTTCAATTTCACGTCCCCACCAACACATAAACAACCTTTCTAAAATGTGCCTTTAAACAAATACTCCAGCATTTGCCAACAAAGGGACTGTAAAAGGATGATTGTTGGATAAATACAGCAGTGAAGCAGATACCATATCATTTACAGAAGAGTTTATGTGGTGCTAGAAGAATGGAATGTAAGCAAAGCTATGGGACCAGATGAAATACATATTAGGATATTTAAGAAATTTGGAGAGGTTCTACCAGGTCTGCTAAGATCTTTGGAGATGGGTGTGGATCCAGAATGACAGACATTGTTGTTCATAAAAGTGATGTTTGAAAAGAAGCTGGAGACCACAGGCTGGTTAGCTTGATTTTGGTGATTAGAAAATGAATGGAGACTCTACTGAAGGTAAGACTAGTGAAGTATCTTGAATCTAGAGAGCTGCAGGATCCAAGGCAGCATGTTTTTCCCAGAAGATTGTGTCAAACAAAGTTGACCAATTTCTTTGATTGGGTGACTAGGGAATTAGATTCAGGAGTGTGTGCTAGATGTCGCATACTTGGGGGTGAACTTCCCACCTATATTAATCCACCCCCTGCAACTCTGACATAAAAAGAGTAGTGAGAAGACTGCCTTGGGAATTGGTCCTGGGGCTGGTTCTGTTCAAAATCGCTGCAAGGAATTTTGCAAAGAAAAGAGGCGTATTATCAGATGAAGACATGTTTTAACAGGGTCAAACAGTGGATGATTAATAATCTTAAGATAAAGTCAAATAAGACTGAGATATTATGGGTGGAGGAATCAGGTAAATCTGGTCATACTGTTAGTTCCAAAATTAGGGGTGCTCTTTTCTTATTGTGTAGAAATCATCATAGCCTGAGAATGCAGATTAACTCGGATAGTAATATGGAGGCCTAAGTCACCCCATCCCTCACTTGGTTTGTAGTTTGTTGTGTTGTGAGGGCTTGTGTGCATCAATGATGCTGAGAGCTAAGTTATCTGTAGCTTAACTTCTGGCAGGGTCTCCCAAGATGTACAGCTCTCAGCTGAGGTGCCAGACTAAGACAAACCACCCTTCTTGGCAGCGGAGGATCACATTTCTGTAACAATGGCAACAACACTAGAATTACCTGCATGGAAGAAAGGCCTGGCAATCTACTTTTCTATCTTGCCACGAAAATCCAGTGGATAGTCACAACAAAACAAAATGCACTATATGCTGGAAGATGATATCCCTAGGTTGGAAGGCACTCAATTGGCTACTGAGGAGGAACTGAAGACTTTTCAGAGTAAAGCCAGCATTTATGATGTGGTTGGATCAAAGCCCTTGGGATGTCTGACTGCTGATGTAGCTGTGCATGAAATGAGAGTCAGAAGCTGCAAAGGTATCTTACATATTGGGACATGGAATGTATGAAGCATAAATTAAGGGAAGTTGGAGGTGGTCGAATGAAATGGAACATGTACAACTTGATCTGTTGAGTATCAGCGAACTGAAATGGACTGGCATCAGGCACTTTGCATCTGATGATCACGGTCTACTTTGCTGAAAATGAAAGACAAAGAAGAGATGATGTTGCATTTATAATCAAGAAGAAACTTGCAAGAACTGTAATGAAATACAATGCAATCTGCGAATGCTTAATTTCTATTCATCTACAAGGAATACCAATCAACACAACTATAATTCAGGAATATGCCCCAACAACAGCTGCAGAAGAGGAAGAAGTAAATCAGTTCTATGAACAAGTACAAGCTGAAAAAGGATAACTTGATAGTCATGGGTGACTGGAATGCAAAAATTGGCAACAAAGAAGAAGGCAAAGTGCTTGGAAAATATGGACTTGGCAACAGAAAGAAGCTGGAGAAAGACTGATTCTGCAAGACCAATGATCTATTCATCTGAAATACCTTATTCCATAATACAAACTCTGACTGTATATACATAGACATCACCCAATAGATTGTACAAAAATCAAATTGACTACATCTGTGTAAGTCAACAATGGCAAAGCTCCATAACATCAACAAAGACAAAACCTGGATCTGACTGTAGTCCCGATCACCAACTACTAGTATGCAAACTCAAGCTAAATTTGAAAAGAGCAAGCCACTCATGAATGTAGCAAAATATGACCTTGAGAATATACCACTGGAATTTAAAGACTGCTTGCAAAATCAGTTTGCTGCTTTAGAACAAATGACAGAGCTCCAGAAGAATTATGGGGTGACATCAAAGAAGTTGTGTGGGAAGAAAGTGAGAATTCTCTATAAAAGGTGAAAAAGCAAAAACAGTGAAAATAGATGACTGAAAAAAATCTGAAAATTGCCCAGAAACACAGAGAAGCTAAAGCCAGAGTAGAAAGAGAGGCAATCACACAATTCAATAAAGATTTCCAACGTGCAGCAAGACAAGACAAGGAGAAGTACTACAATGATGCATGCAAGGAAATAGAATCTGAAAATATTAGAGAAAGAACAAGATTGGCTTTCCCAAAGCTATGAGAGTTAAAGAAAAAATTCCAGCCTCGAATTGAAATCCTGCAAGATGCTTAAAGATCCATACTGACTGATGCTGAGAAGATCAAGAAAAGGTGGAAAGAATATACAGAGTCATTATACTATAAAGATCAGGTAGACCAACAGTTGTTTCAACCTGTATCTTATGATCAGGAACCATTAGTGATGAAAGAAGAAGTTGAAGCAGCATTGAAAACCTTATCAAAGAATAAAGCACCAGCCATTGATGATGACATTCCCATTGAAGTATTACAGCAATCAAATGCAACTGTTACCATACTTACAAGGTTCTGCCAGGAAATTTGGAAGACAAATTCATAGCCAACTGACTGGAAAAGTTCTGTATTTATACAAATACTGAATAAAGGTGATCCGACTGACTGTGGAAATTATTGCACAATCAAGAGAAAGCAGTGTGGCAGGCAAGGAGCCCATGCCAGCAAGATTCTTTTCAAGATCATTCAGCAGAGACTACAACCATATCTGCAATGAAGTGCAAGCAGGGTTCAGGAAAGTGCGAGGAACGAGAGACATCATCGCGGATGTGAGATGGATCCTTGAAAAGACAAAAGAATACCAAAAGAATATCTATATGTGAAACTCTGGGCCCACATTAAGAAGCATGGGTATTCCAGAACACCTGATAGTTCTCTTGCACAATCTTTACATTGATCAAGAAGCAACAGTTTGAATAGAATAAAGAGAAACAGAATGCTTTAAAATCAGCAAAGGTGTACGACAAGGCTGTATACTTTCCACCTACCTGTTTAATTTATATGCAGAACAAATCATCAGAGAAGTAGGACTGCATGAAGGTGTGAAGACTGGTGGAAGACTCATCAACAACCTTTGCTATGCTGATAATATCACATTACTGGCTGAAAATGAAGACAAACTGAAACATTTGCTTCTCAGGAACAAGGAACATAGTCTTAAAATGGGCCTGCACCTTAAGGTACAGAAGACAAAAATCCTGACAAGTGACATGGAGGAGTAGCCTAATGGTAGAGCTCTGGCTTAGGAACCAAGAGACTAGGGTTTGATTGCCACTAGCATTCCTTGTGGCTTTGGGTGAGTCACTTCACCCTCCATTGCCTCAGAAGAATCCAAGTTATCAATATCCCTGTTTAATGTACATTACCAAGTTTAAGTTGTAATATAAACTACTTTGATTAAAGTGGTAAAAAAGCCTGTTAAAATCAATAAGTTCATCATTGATGGAAAAGAAATTGAAATAGTTGACAACTTTAATTTGGATCAACAATCAATAAAGAAAGGATAAGCAGTCAAGAAATCCAATGACATATTTCTCTTGGAAAAATGGCTATGGAGGACCTAGACAAGATTCTCAAAAGCAGAGATGTCTCTCTCCATACAAAGATTTGACTTGTCCAAGCCTTAGTATTTTTAATTGAATTATTAACCTCACTCTGTGAACTAAATATAACACCCAATGTCAAAGTTCACTACAAAATACCCCCTATCAAAAAACTATTTTTTTTTGTCGAAGCCAGCTGTAGAAGAGTTGGTATTGGCACACAACCCACATCAGACAGCTAGCTACATTTTGTTCAAAAGAGGTTCATCACCTTATAAAATTATTAAATTATTTGCAATTATCTGTTTCATTAACTTTCGTTGTTGAATCTCTACCAAAAAACATATGTTTCTCTCAAAATATCCTATTTTCACGACGTGCACGTTTCGGGTATCAAACCCTGTATCAAGTGCTCCCCGGTATTTAGAGTCTGGCAACAATGTAGAAAAACGCCGTCTTCTGCGTTCGGCTAGGCAGAAGACGGCGTTTTTCTACATTGTTGCCAGACTCTAAATACCGGGGAGCACTTGATACAGGGTTTGATACCCGAAACGTGCACGTCGTGAAAATAGGATATTTTGAGAGCAACATATGTTTTTTGGTAGAGATTCAACAACGAAAGTTAATGAAACAGATAAGTGCAAATAATTTAATAATTTTATAAGGTGATGAACCACTTTTGAATAAAATGTAGCTAGCTGTCTGATGTGGGTTGTGTGCCAATACCAACTCTCCTACAGCTGGCTTCGACAAAAAAAATAGTTTTTTGATAGGGGGTATTTTGTAGTGAACTTTGACATTGGGGGTTAGTATTTTTAATAACATCATATGGATGCAAAATTTGTACAGTAGAGAAGCTAGACAGGAAGAAAATTGATGCCTTTGAATTATGGTGCTGGCGACGAATACTGTGTACACCATGGACTGCCTGAAGAACAAACCAGTCAGTACTGGAGGAGATGAAACCTAAGCTTTCTTTAGAAGCTCAGATGACAAGACTTCGACTTTCATACTTTGGATGCATCATGCAAAGAGAGAGAGCGTTAGAGAAAGACATCATGCTTGGCAAGGTAGAAGGTCTATGCAAAACAGGAAGGCCAGCAATGAGATGGATCGATACAATAACAGGAGCTATGGATGCCACTCTATCAAAAATGAGCTGCCTGACTGAAGACTGAACACAGTTTAGGTCAACTATCCAGAGGGTCGCCATGAGTCAACACCAACTCGACAGCATTTAAGAACAACATGTCACTCAGTGGTGTGAGCTGCTTAGTGGGTTGCCTGAGTGCAGGACCTGAATGGTCTATGTGCTGTGAAACATGAGTGAAAAGGGAAAAGAGGCTATGATTTGAAAATAAAAATAATTTGGGTGCTGGTGGTTATCTTTCTTTTTTCCCACTTTACCCTTTTGTGCCAATTTTTACATCCTCCTCATGTTGGGCTGGAGGGCACAAGCTCCTAGCCTGCCATTCTCAGCTCTTTCTTGGCAGGCAGAACCTGGACTCAGTGCCTGCTATAATGCTCTCTGCCATCTTCCTCAGCACTCCTTCAGCAGGTGGGCCCTGGGGCCCCCACCTGCAACAATACCTCAGTGACAATGGCCAGCACTTCTGTCACAGGCAGGGCCTGTGCTCCCTGCCTGCCACACTGCTTTCTCTTGATGGTTTCTGCACTTCTTTGGTATTTGGGGCCCAGGCAGGGGCGGCCCAAGGGGGGTGCGGGGCCATGTGCGGAGACTCGGTGCGGGGCCTCATTTGCATAAGTGGCCTTATTTGCATAAATATTTGCATAATGCTAACATTCATTAAGAGACATGTTTACTAAAAGTTAGTGTGTGTATGGATAAAGACAGACTAAAAGATTTCTACATTACTATAATCCAGTGCCAACCGCCAGGCACATTAGGAATACTACATACACTGCACATTTAGAACCATTAGCTAACCCTCCGTATCCTAACAGCACTACAAGAACTCACAAAGCACCATACCCTACCTATCAAAAGGCAACACTGCAAATATTAAACCAATACATTTCAGAGAAAAAACAATACATGACCTACTGGGGAAAGAGAACAAGTGGCAATGTCAAATAGGACTTACATAAACAGAATACCTCAGCTCAGTTACACATGCAGAACATAGACCATCACCAACAAGGAATCACAATTAGAAACAGGAAGGCAATAATTAAACTGGGAACCCCAAAGCCAAACTTGGAATGTACAACAACTGTAGAAATAAAACTATAAATTAATTTCCTCTTGTACCAAACAAAGCGCAGACGTTAATGATGCACATTTCCCAGAGCTTTCATATTCCAGTTAATAAATTCAAAATAAAGAGATATCTTTCTACCTTTTGTGCATTTTTTTCCGGTTGCAATTGCTCCAGCCACTTTCTTCTGGTTTCTTCATGTTTTCTGCTAATCTCCATCATCTGCTGTCTCTTCTCTCTTCTAGTTTTTTTCCATTCTCTCTCTCTCTACATCTGCTTTAACATACTAATCTTTCTCCTTTTGCTCTTTCCTCATTCCTATTTCATCCACTCACATTTTAACCCCTCCCTCCTCAATCCCCACTTACTCTCCCAATACCCAGCTAAGTGTAGATTTTTTACCCCTACCACACAAAATATTTTTCCCCTCTCCATTTTACTCTCCCAGCCCCATCCCATTCTAATCCTCCCCTAATCCTCCCCCAACATCAGCTCCCTTCTAGTTCCAGTCTCACCCAGCATCCATTCCCTTCTTGTCCCTGCATCAGCCCATTTCCAGTCCTAGCCCCCCATCAGCCCATTTCCAGTCCTAGCAACCCCCCAACCCAATACCAGTCCTAGCCCCCCCCCATCAACCCACTTCCAGTCCTAACCCCCCCATCAGCCCACTTCCAGTCCTAACCCCCCCATCAGCCCATTTCCAGTCAGCCCCGCATAGCCCTTTACCAGTCCTTACCCCCGCCACCAGACCACAGGTGTTTACTAGTCCTATCCCCATCAGCCCACCTCCAGTCTTAATCCCCCCAGCCCATTTCCAGTCCTAGCAACCCCCAACCCATTACCAGTCCTAGCCCCCATAGCCCACTCCCAGTCCTAATCCCACCAGCCCATTACCAGTCCTAACCCCATCAGCCCACCTCCAGTGTTAACCCCCCCATCAGCCCATTTCCAGTCCTAGCCCCCCCCATAGCCCATTACCAGTCCTAACCCCCCCCCCAACAGCCCACAGCCCATTACCAGTCCTAATCCCATCAGCCCACCTCCAGTCTTAATTCCCCCCAGCCCAGTTCCAGTCCTTGCAACGCCTCCAACCCATTACCAGTCCTTGCCCCCATAGCCCACTCCCAGTCCTAATCCCACCAGCCCACTCCCAGTCCTAATCCCACCAGCCCATTTCCAGTCCTAATCCCCCTCACCCAATTTTCAGTTTAAGCCCTCCCATACCCCATTACCAGTCCTAACCTCCCCATCAACTCACTTTCAGTCCTGATCCCATCAGCCCATATACAGACTTAGCGCCCCCATAGCCCATCACCACTCCTAACCCCCCCAGCCCCCCCATAGCCCATCACCACTCCTAACCCCCCCCCAGGCCCCCATAGCCCATCACCACTCCTACCCCCCCAGTCCCCCATAGCCCATCACCACTCTTAAACCCCCCCAGTCCCCCATAGCCCATCACCACTCCTAACCCCCCCTTCCCCCCATAGCCCATCACCACTCTTAAACACCCCCATGCCCCCCCATAGCCCATCACCACACCTAACCCCCCCCAGGCCCCCATAGCCCATCACCACTCCTACCCCCCCAGTCCTCCCATAGCCCATCACCACTCTTAACCCCCCCAGCCCCCATAGCCCATCACCACTCCTAACCCCCCCAGCCCCCCCATAGCCCATCACCACTCTTAAACCCCCCCAGCCCCCCATAGCCCATCACCACTCCTAACCCCCCCAGCCCCCCATAGCCCATCACCACTCTTAAACCCCCCCAGCCCCCCATAGCCCATCACCACTCCTAACCCCCCCAGCCCCCCCATAGCCCATCACCACTCTTAAACCCCCCCAGCCCCCCATAGCCCATCACCACTCCTAACCCCCCCAGCCCCCCATAGCCCATCACCACTCTTAACCCCCCCAGCCCATCACCACTCTTAACCCCCCCAGCCCCCCCATAGCCCATCACCACTCTTAACCCCCCCCAGCCCCCCCATAGCCCATCACCACTCTTAACCCCCCCCAGCCCATCACCACTCTTAACCCTCCCCCCAGCCCCCCCATAGCCCATCACCACTCCTAACCCCCCCCCAGCCCCCCATAGCCCATCACCACTCCTAACCCCCCCAGCCCCCCCATAGCCCATCACCACTCTTAAACCCCCAGCCCCCCCATAGCCCATCACCACTCTTAACCCCCCCAGCCCCCCCATAGCCCATCACCACTCTTAACCCCCCCAGCCCCCCCATAGCCCATCACCACTCTTAACCCCCCCCCAGCCCCCCATAGCCCATCACCACTCCTAACCCCCCCCCCAGCCCCCCCATAGCCCATCACCACTCTTAACCCCCCCAGCCCATCACCACTCTTAACCCTCCCCCAGCCCCCCCATAGCCCATCACCAGTCCTAACCCCCCCCCAGCCCCCCCATAGCCCATCACCACTCCTAACCCCCCCCCCCAGCCCCCATAGCCCATCACCACTCCTAACGCCCAGCCCAGCCCAGGGAAATTTTTTTAAAAAAAGAAGTTGTCTTCTCCGGCAGCCGGGGCCGCCGCGGCAGAATCGAGTGTGCCGCGGGGCCCCCCCTGCCCAGCAGAGCCTGCCCTCCCGAGCCTGCCCTCCCCGTTATCACCTGTCTTCGCAGCTCTAATCAACCGCGCCGGCTTTCAGAGCACGACAGGGCTAGTTTCCCTTTCGCGGCACTGTTAAGCCCGCGGGGGCTGATGGGAACTTCCCATCAGCCCCCGCGGGCTTAATAGAGCAGCGAGGGAGAAACTCTCCCTCGCGCTCTGAAAGCCGGCGCGTTTGATTAGAGCTGCGAAGACAGGTGATAAAGGGGAGGGCAGGCTCTGCTGGGCAGGGGGGGCCCCGCGGCACACTCGATTCTGCCGCGGCGGCCCCGGCTGCCGGAGAAGACAACTTCTTTTTTCTTTTTAAAAATTTTACTTTAGGATTAGAATGTTTTTTGCGCGGGGCCCCCTGAAACGCGGGGCCCTGTGCAAAAAACATTCTCGCTCAATGGACGGGCCGGCCCTGGGCCCAGGCACCCCATCTACCTTTCTGCTTATTGCTGCAGCCTCTATAATTCTGGTGTCAGCCAAAATTGGGAGCCTGCTAGCTGAGGCTGCAAATTGCTGCAGCAGCTCTTTACATCTGATTCCCATAAGGGTTTGGGTCCCTACCAGCAGAAGCTGAAAACCTTGGCCCCTGCAGCTGTGGCAGAGGGGGTTATTTGCCCAGTGGCGGCACTAAACGCTGCAATTCCACTACCCATCTCCATGGTAACGCATAGCTTTGTTTGTGCAAGTGCAAACAAATCAATGTGTACTGGCAGGCAAACACAAACAGTGGGATGAGACCTCCCCAATAGGTACTACTGCATGCAAACTCTAGATAGGATCTGGGGTATCCAGAAAGAGATATTCACAGTTCCCTGAGTATTTTACAAAAAATGTATATTGACACTGGCAAATACACATATTTCTTAGCATATATAGCACGAGCTTACATGTTCTAAATAAGAATGCATTACTCAAGATTATACTTGGGTAAGTGCCAACAACTACATGTGGAAGTTCTGATCTTGCAACATACATGTGTATTTGCCACCACTTGCACGTGTAGGTGCTAGATTTCACAAAACTACATGTACAAGAGGAGCCAGTTAAGGAGATGAGTGAAATAAACTCTTTATTTTGTATTTTTGAGGTGGTGTTAGATACCACTGAGGTAAACACAATTTCCCCCTCAATCACTGGTCAGGGTCCCAAGTCCAAACGAGCAGGTAGCTGATCGGGTATAAATGCTGACAGGGAAATTAAAACAAAAGTATAGATGGATAAATTTTACATAATTGATCGTTTACTTTCCTTGAATCCTACTAGACCAGTCCAGACGAGTGGGTTATGTCCCCCTGCCAGCAGGTGGAGGCAGACTTGATCAAGTTCCAGTGATGTCATCACTGGCATATTCTCTGGTGCAGTTCTAAGAGCATCCAGGAGGATACTTCCCAAGCAGTAAGCAAAACAGTAAAAAAAACTCTGAAAAGACTCAACAAAACGTTAACAAACATAAGAAACTTTACCATGAAAAAATGTGATCAAGCCTGTGGCTCTTACCATGAAGAAACGAGTCAGACCATAGGACTGACTAGGCCTCTTACAGTAGCTGGACCCCTAGACCTGCAGAAAGTCCCTTCTAGGTGCTGATACCAACAATGTGACCAAAAAGAGCAACTTGTTTCCCAGCCTACAATAAGATCTTTTAGTGTGGTTTCTGGACTGGTTGAGCAGTATTCATGAAAAGCAAATGATCAGATATGTAAAATTTATCCTTTCTTATCATACTGCTAGACTAGTCCAGATGAATGGAATGTACCTAAGCAGTCAGACTCAGGGTGGGAGGAAGGCAACACTCAGGCCAGACTAGCCTCCAAAGGCGCCAACTAGCAACCTCCACAAGCACCTTGTAGGGCTTCACAAAGGAAACCAACAAAGGCCAGGAAGCCCTATAGAGATCTCTCCTGGAGATACTAGAGCTGACTCCACTTATGAGGCATGCGGTCACTGGAGTGAGCTCAGAACCCATTCTGGCACACATTTTCTGACTATAATGCATACTGGCCCAATGGCTTCCTGAGGCCTAGAAAGAATAGAGAAATTAACCACTGACAGCAGTTTCCTGGTAACTTCCAGTAGGTCCAGAGAGGATCCAGCCCATCTGAGGAACTAGCAAGTGACATGTAACCATGTAATACCCCCACACATCCAGCTGATGCAGCAAGGGAACCTTTCACAGATCTGTCTCTGAGAAGATATGAAGGATAATAGTCTGGTCACGAAGACAAAAGGGCAGCATCTTATAAAGTAGGACTGCATAGCTTTCAAAAGCAGAAGACTCTATCAAAGACCAGACTGGTTCCCTGTGAGAAAGGATATAGCAGAATTAGAAAAGGTACAGAGAAGAGCGACAAAAATGGTAAATGGGATGGAAGGATATACCCTTGAGGAAAGGCTTAAAATGTTAGGGCTCTTCAACATGGAAAAAAGATAGCTAGAGATATGATAGAGTAGTAAAAGTTATTTGTGTAGCTGGATTTAAAAGAGATTGGGCAGTTTTCTGAAGAAGAAGTCCATAAACCATTATTAAAGAGGACTGGGGAAATGCAGGGAATATGTGTGCCTTTTGGGAACCTGCCAGATACTTGTGGCCT
Source organism: Ichthyophis bannanicus (assembly GCA_033557465.1). Classification (NCBI taxonomy): domain Eukaryota; kingdom Metazoa; phylum Chordata; class Amphibia; order Gymnophiona; family Ichthyophiidae; genus Ichthyophis; species Ichthyophis bannanicus. The sequence goes on along the minus strand of CM066034.1, from coordinate 533,665,191 downwards.
GGATTGGCCACTGTTGGAAACAGGATACTGGGCTTAACGGACTCTTTGTCTGACCCAGTATGGCATATCTTACCAGTATGGCATACTGTATGTTTTTATAGAAAGTCAAGTCAACTGTTAACCAATCATGCCACTCAAACTTCCATTACACATTCTCAAACAGATGGGACTTTATCAGCTTACGAAATTTCAGATAATGAAATTCCAGTCTCCTACTGGGAGCTTGTTGTATAATTTAGGAGCCACCATGGAAAAGGCATGAGCCCAATATCTTCCCTTCCCTTACACATAGGGCCCGATATTTAAAAGGAATAATGTGGTTAGCAGACCTGCAAACCATATTAATTCCCTTGGCCCAGGATATTCAGCGGCACTACTATTGGGCCCATATTTTTCTTAGAAGGTATCTCAAACAATGGCATCTATGTTGAATGTAAGGCTTGCAAAGTAAATACCAGGGCAAATAACCTTTTAAATATGAAGGCCTGCTTATTCTTAAAACTCTAAAGCCCAAAATTAGAATTTTAAATTGGTTCCAGACCTTAACAGGTAGCCAGTGATGTCTAGCCAACAGCGGTCTTGCACTAATTTGCTTCATTACCAGTCACCAAGTGGGCTACAACAATTTGCATTGTTTGTAATTTCTTTAAGACCTAACAGGGAGTCCTACATAAAGTGCATTTCAGTAATCAATCATACCGATAATCAGAGATTGAGTAAAGGTATAGATGGCAGATAATTCTAAAAAAACCACGCAATTGACAAACCACTTTAAGTTTAAAATAGACAGTAAAATAAACAGTAATTTTGCAAGAGATGAATGTTGGTTAGATGTCCGAAATGAGTGATATGGACATTTGAATGGCAGGGACAGAACCAGGCAAATCTAAATGTCCCCATGGATGGCATGTCTAAGTGCAGACATTCCAAAATGGGCATGTCTGAGGACATTCCGGGGCATGGCCAGGGCAGAGCAGGAATGCAGACATCCAAAGCGAATAGGGTTCTGGATGTGTTGGGTGCGGCAGCCAGATATCTTGGCCTAGACATGCTATAAAGCAAGAACAGGTAGGGGACTTTGTTGTCCATGCTGACTCAAATGTGATTGTGCTAGGGGGAGTGCGAAGTTGAGAGAGAAGATTCTGCCTGTTGTCCCTGTCTGCTGCGTGCTGTTCTCAGTGATGCCCTGTGTAACAAACCTGCGCCTCATATGTCTGCGCCCCATATGTCTGACCCAGTCCTGATAGGCACCCCAACAATTCCTCACCCCTTTCCTGGCCATAGGTACTCCTTCAACCCCCCAAACTGCCGATCCCAGATCCCTGCTCCCTGCGTCTCCACAGGTCACCCTTGTCAGTGCCCGAGAAGTCAAAGTAGTAGTGCACATGTGTCTATGAGTGCAGAAGTGAAGGAGCTGAGGAAGGTATGTAAGTGTCTGTGTTGGTATAGGACCCATTGTCCAGGTATCTGTGCATATCTGTCTATATCCTTCTATGTCCACATGTCACACAATATACAGTACTGCAATGTTTGAATTGGTGATGACGAGATGGAGAAGGACAGCAGGCAGGCACGCCGAGGGCATCCATACCAGAGGTTATACCAGCTGAGAGCCCAGTACATGGGGTTCAGAGATGAACAGTGACTAAATGTTCCAATTTGATAAAGCCACCATACATGTTGTCTCAGGATCTAGACAAGACCTCATGTCAGCACACAGGAAGGCCTTCTATCCCCATGCACCTAAAGGTCAACACTGCCTTCATATTTCTGGCAACAGACAGCTTCCAGACCATGCTGGCTGCCATGGCAGGCATCAGCCAATTGGCTGTGTTGCTGTGTCTCACACAGTTCCTCACAGCATTCCTCCCCAGGATGGCAGAGTACATCAGCTTTCTGAGTATGGCCCAGCAATACCAACAGACCATACTAGACTTTCATCGGCTAGCAGGCTTTACCATGGTGCTGACTGTCAGGCTGCACACATGTGGCCCTACGATTCCTGCAGGTGCAGGAAGCTACTTATAGTTGTTGCAAGTCATTCCATTCTGTGAACATGCAGGTGGTCTTCAGTGGTGACGGTGAAATAACCAATCTTTCCCTGTTTTGCAGGGTTATGCCACAATGCCTACATTCTGACACAATCAGGTATTCACGAGGGCTTCAGCAGTGGGGAAATTACTGGTGGCTGGCTCCTCGATAAGTACCACCCTCCCTGCCCTTACTAGTACGTGCTGCTAACACTTAGGAAAGTGCGACCATGGGGGGGGGAGCGGGGGGGGGGGGGGGAGAGTCAGCATAGAGCAAGAAATGCAAGCTAGAAAGTGGGCACTGCAGCTGGAAATGGCTTGGTGGGAGCCTGAGCGAAGGCAGGCCAAATTGTGAGGGCCTGGAGTGCAAATCAAACCCAGGAACAAGCAAAGAAGCCAAAGAGTAGCCCTGCAGAATCAAGGACTGTGTTGGTGGACGAACTGGCTATGAACGGTATTTGGTCTGTGCCTGGAAGTGGGGGCATTCTGCAGATGGGTACTTCACAGAAGGGATCCAGGTGGTTTTTTTTGAGAGAGGAGGAGGAACGCTGGATCCACTGCTCAGGTCACAGTTATGAACAGTAGACAGGAGGGAGATATGTAGGCCATCTGCCACAGAGGGTCATATAATGATGGAAGTGGAGAGCCAGCGGGAACAGGTCATGGGGTATATGCCACAATATGGCCAAGGTATGGGCCCTATACAAGATATAATAGAAACAACCAACTGAGAGTGACCATGGCTAAAACTCTCAATTGTTCCTTGGAAGGTTCTTTATTAAGGATCTGACTCAGCCAAGTTTCGGCAAATCATGCCTGCATTAGGGGTCTGAGACGAAGTCCATATCAGTATATAAATATGTGCAAAAAGTACAAGCATGTGTTGAATCAACTCCGTGATTGAAAAGCCTAAAATCCTAAACTACATAGCGTGAAGCACTTGGGCTATCTTGATCTAAAAAGATAGCCCAAGTACTTCAAGCTGTGTACTTTTTTCTGATTTTAGACTTTTAAATCACAGTGTTGATTCAACACATGCTCCCACTTTTGCACATATTTATATACTATTATGGACTTCCTCTCAGACCCCTGACTCTGGCATAATTTGCTGAAACTCAGCCAAGTTGGGTCCTTAATAAAGAACTTTCCAAGGAACAATCAAGAGTCTTAGCTGTGTTCACTCTCCGCTGGTTATTTCTCTTGCATCCTGTATTGTCTGATTACGAAATGACTCTTCCCTTTATTTCTGTATTTCGAAGGTATGGTCCGTGGCAGGGTTGCCCAGGGTATGGGGACACAATAGCATGAAAGGCACACACTAGCATACTGCCTGAGGACCAAGGGCCATAGGGTTTGGGTGGTGTTAAGCCAATGTAGGTAGGCTGCAGCAGGGACAGTGACAGCGCCATCCGCAATGTTGTGTTAACCAACACCCATACTATGTCTCCCCTCCTCTCTGTGTCTCCTTCTGCAGGGGATCGCGGCTACCTACTGAGGAGCTGGCTGATGATCCCCATTGTTTCCCCCCACAATGAGAAAGAGGAGCATTACAACTGGGCCCACAGGACCACTCATTCCATTAGCAAGCAAACAAACATTCAGCCAGCTAAAAACCTCCTTTTGGTGCCTGGGCAGGTCAGTGGGCGAGTTGCTGTATAGCCTACAAAAGGTCTGCAAGATCTTCATGGTCTGTTGCATGCTACATAAGCTGGCAAAGAGGAAGTACCTGCCCCTGCTTCTGGGGAATGTACCAGAGGACGACAATATAGAGGAGGGCACAGACAGAGGCACAAATGTCACTGCCCAGCCAGACAGGAAGAGTAAGGAAGGAAAAGACTGATCCAGAATCATTTCATTTAAGTACTTGTTTATTGATGAGTATTCAAGTAAAGGTACAGACATTTCCCATTCCTGCCCCCATACCTGCTCCCATTCCCGTCCCCATGCCTGGCCCCCTATCCCCAAAGCAATCTTCCTGACCCCTAGACAGTGCACAACTGCTCACCAATGACTTGCCACACTCCCTCGCACCATCTAGGCCCCCTAACCTATCACCCTTGTCCCTGTGCACCACTGCCCCACCATCCACTATTCTCAGTTCAAACGACACTCCCCCTCCCAAGTACCACCAGCCATCATGCACTGTGCTCCCTCCCTCTACTACAGCCCTCTACTGCCAACACACATCACTAAACTCCACACATGTGGATTGCCATTTACCACCTCCTCTTGCACTTGGCACATCCCCTTGCCCCATGCCTCCTACTGCCCTGACCTTCAGAGATAGCTACGGACTGTGTGGATATAGGTGATGCATCTAGACCTCTGTCGGTAGTCTCGGACATGCTGTCCTCCTCATCCCCCAACTCTTCAGTGCCCTGTGCACTAGCAGAGTAGAAGTCTGGAATCTCAGGGGGAAGCCTGTGCTCCATGGGGAAGTGCCCAGAATACTGCTATGTGATGGCTCATGGGTCCCATAATTCTGGGGCCTTGTGCCCCTGCCATCTGTATGGATTGGTATGGAGACATCAGATAAAGGAGTAGGGGCAGGAGGCACTTTGGCAGGAACCTCTGCCATTTGGGTGAGGTGTAACACCAGAACACTGACATGCAAGACCAGGGCATCCAGGAACTAGCTGATGTGATCAAGCCTTTGCAGGTTACAATTTTCTTTCTCATTCCTCTCCTGCAGTGCCTGTAGAATGTCATGAAAGATGCTGGTTTGCTCCTTCTCCATTGCCAGGTGGTCTCTGTTCTGCCATAGGAGGCGCTCCCAATAGCAAATTAGCCGATGTCTGTGATGGCTGTGCTGCCAGCCCTTCTTGGCTATACCCAGTGGTGCCTCTTCTCCAGGTAAGTCACTTGTGACAATGGAGGTCTGTGGCTCTTCATGCAGCACTGTCTCCTCTATGCTCGCATCCTCGGCTTCCTCTTCCAGGTCTGACTGCATCTGCAGTTCTGCTGCACTGTCCACTCTGGCAATGGTCTCATTCTGCCTTTGTCTGTGCTGCATGACTGCTTCATATGCACCTGGATGGAGCTTCTGGCTCTCTGTCTCCGCAGTCTCTTCATCATTGTTCCTGGAGGGTTGCATTCCATCGCCAACAGCACTATTAACTGCAGGTGACTGGGGAACATCAGACTGCCTGCTCATATGTCACTGTCACTGGGGCTGTGCAGTTAGGGTCTTCGCAGACCTCTGTGCATGACCCTTGTGAAGCCTGGTATGCATGTGGTGCTGTTGCAGTGTCTTTGCGGTGAGCAATGAGCACTATTTTATTTATTTATTTATTTGTGTGTTTTATATACCACTATATTGGGTAATCATAGCGGTTTACAATTAAAACAACTGATACATTAAACATTGCAACAATAAAGTGCAATAACAGGCAATCAAGAATGTACATGATTCAAGATAGTTTTAACTTATATACAGCATATACAGCATTTTAACTTATATACAGCATTCTAGAGGATGGAAGACATGTGTGCTGGATCAAGGGTTGAATTAGTTGGTGGGAACACTACATGGCATTAGGAGAAGTAGAGAAGTATAATGCTGAAGATCACAAGGAGCGAGAGAGATGTGATGACACAAATGCTTGATCCAAGAAGTTTATTAAAATTCCCCAACGCGTTTCGGCGGAACGCCTTCCTCAGGGGGTATCAAATAATGCAGATCATGAAAAAATAGTCTGTGTTATTGAAATGTGACAGACGTTCACCTTTGGCCCGACTGTGCTAGGGCCATGTGGGTAAACAGCAAAAAGTTAAATTAATGGTGTGGTTTTTAAAAAAACCTTTGGGAACAAAGAACTAAGAACAACAGCTGACTTGAAGGACTTCAGGAAGAAACTCAAACACACATTTTCCTGGAATGTTATGGGCCAAAATGTTAATTTCCCCAAATGCCTTAAATGCACCAGAATCTGGACCCAAACATCCAAACTGTAAATAGTTCACCCTGTAAATAGTTATCTGTTCAAGGTTAAATTGACTCAAACTTACTGCTAATTGAAACCATGTTCTATGTAAACGTTACACAGTTGCGTTCGATGTAAACATTTTATATACCACGGAAAGGCGGTATATAAGAAATGTTAAATAAAATAAATAAATATGCCATAGCTTTGTGCTGCATTCTGTGCCAGTTTTAAAGGAGAGGTCCTCTTTTATTAGAAACATACTCGGAGCCACCGTGGGCCCTGGTCATGTATGTGGCCATGAACTGGGAGGAGAGGGATAGGATAATGCCAGTGCTAGATAAACAATCTTCTATTTTACATTTTTATCCTTGTTTCAGGAGGGTAGATAAGTGGCTTGCCATCCCAGGTAAAGGAGAAACCCCAGCCAGCCCAAACCTGGTGTGTTGGGGGGGAGGGGGGGAGGATGCCTATTGTACATCTCTGTATAGTAACATGTCATTCACATGATGTCACTGTCTACAATCACCTTCTCCCTCAGCAGCCCCTGAAAAATGAAAGCTTAAAGGCTTTAGCAGTGACCTTGCTACCCAGAGGCTTCTCATCCATACGTCTAACTTCCTGTCCCCACCCTCTCTTCCTTCCTCTTGCCAGTCTCCTATATACTTGAGGTTTGTCTGGTTCAACACAGTTCACTGGGGCCAAAAAGCCTACATCAAAGTTAGTCTCAATCTCTCTCTCTCCCTCCTTCCCCGCGTCTGTGCCTCTTTTGCACTGTCAGTCTACAGCACTGTAACAGGAGCAGTGAGCAGTAGGAGAGCTGAATCCTAAAACGCCTGGCTGATTTCACCCAGCCTTTGAAAGATCTCTCGCTGCCTCTTTCTCTCACACAGCCAACCGGGAGCCAAGCTGGAAAGAGCAGCGAGAGGAAAGGGAATTCCTTCCAGCCCTCCTCCTGGACATCTAACGGGTTTTCTTGTTACTTGATCAGCAAGAGTACTGTACACAGCACAAACGTTTTTATTTTTTTTTTTTGTTCACCAGCACTCAATGGATTTTCTCTACATGTATGGAGCGGTCTCCTGCTTTTTAACATGCAGTCACTGGCTGACTGAGGCAGCTGCTTCTAGGACAGAAGGTATGGGCTTCAAAAAGTTGACTTAACGTTCCTAGTGATTTCAGACCTTCAGAGGTTTGTGATTTAGCTTTGTCAGTCCTAATGGTGAGAACTGTGAAAGAAACTAAAGAAAAGTTTGGCTTAGGTGGAAACATTGCCCTCTCCATCCGACAGAGCTATATGAAGGGTTGTAGAAGAGTTTTAAACTGGCAGATAGCTAACAACTATACAGAAAGAGAGCGAGAGAGAGTGTGTGTATATACAGTCGTATCTTATACATACCCTATGGCGTGTTTATATATATGCTTCCATGTGCACACTATACAGAGAAAGAGGGTCGCTCTCTCTCTCTCTCTCTGTATATATAAACGCAAAGGATACTTTCATCAAATTCTTCAGACTTCAACACAAGTTTAGGCTATCCTTGTAAAGTTTTGCCTTTAATTAGTGCTTAAATGAAAAGTAACCTACATTTCTCTTCTTGCAAGTACTGAGGGATTTCTTTTACTGCTTATACAGGAATGCTTTCTGCTTTTTGAAAACTTTTGACTACTGTTACAAGATGGGGGAGAGAGAATATATTGTACCCCTGTTTTGCTCCCAGTGAGCCTATCTCAGACAATTTGGACCTTTCCTTTTGTATTTATTTAACTGTTTGCAGCATGTCTAGTCTGCCCACCTCAGTCTGAACAGATTGCATTAAATACATATTTTCAAATAAAATACCTTACCAAACAGCAGATTTCTTCTGGATTCCTTTCAAGGTCAAAGAGGTGTTTCAGTTAATATGAGGAGGGGAGGGGACAGGTCAGCTACAGAGTTGGTTCAAGGTGTTGCACCCTAGGCAAACGTTAAGCCTTACACTTACCCCATGGCTGTCAGAATCCATTGTTTAGCCCTGAATGCCCTGCTTTTTGCTGTCCCCTACCCCCCCCCCACAAAGATGCTGCCCCATAGGCCGATGTAGAAAGCTACCACAGGCTTTACAAGCCCATAACACCTCGTTTAAGCACATTTTGAAGATCTTCCCCATGCAGGAAATAGACTTAAATGCCAGTGGAAAAACTAGTGCCCAATTAACACCATGCATATTTAAATGAATACTAATTATTTAAATGTATTTTAATCTGCTGGGCTGGTATGCAAATCATGGCTGCGCTTGATGCAGAGACAGGCGTAGATGATTTCACAATCGGCCATAGCGCCAGAATTTTAATTGCAGGTCTGAGTAGAAAGAAACCTTTAGCGTTGCCTCTGACAATATTTAGATGGCTTCAGGTTCTTTCCTCGATTTCTAGATCATATTCTCACCAGTTGATCAGGCATTGGGGAAAGCCCCCGATGCCATCAAACCACTGTTGGGCCGTGCCGACTAAAAAGAATCCCTGGCGCCCTGTCCCCCGACAGTAGGAGAGAAAAGGAACATAGGATGATTTGTTCAATGGGAAGAAAAGATAAAGCTGAGGTGAAACTGGTTTTCTGGTGTTCCAGTAGTATGTGGTTCAGAAGTCTGTCATCCAGTTAGATAAGAGTTGCTGTGTGCGGATAACGCTACTGTTTTCATATTGGGGAGATAGCCAGGAAGCAGAGAGATGACCAAAGGAAAAAAAATGCAAATTAGCCACCGGTGCTTGGAGAGAAAGCCAAACTAGCGCAAACTTCTTGTGCGCATGTGTTTGGCTTGCTTTCCCAGTTTAACACTGCGGTGGCTCATTTGCATGTGCAGGGTTACCGCAGTGGGCATTTACATATCCTAACCTTCCTGCATCGCACATTAAAATGTGTGTGTTGTCAGGAACGTTAAACAATAGATCCAGCGGGGGTCTAGTGCCGACTATCTGCATCAGCCAGCTAGTTTGTCTGATCATTGGGCCAGCCCTGGGAGGGAGATGGGTTAATCACAGGTTACTCACAGCCTAGATTCTCCCCATTTATTTTGGCTTTTGCCAAGGGCATGGGGTGCCTGAGCTTCAGTAAGGCAGTTTAGAATATGATACAAAGTTATAAATTTATGTTTCTTTCCTATTGACCAAGTCCGACTTACTGTTTTTGCCCTTTCCTATCTATCTATCCTGATATGAGACAGGTGCATACTGCGACCGGACTTTGCCCATGTCTTCAGTTGTAGACCTGCAGCATGTCCGTTTTTTCAGGCACAGGATTTGGTTGCAAAGCGTCCTATCACCTGTGAAAATCTAATGCTGCAGTCATTTTTCAGTTTTTCTTTTGAAGTTATCAGTATTTTTTGCGAATTTTGCAGAATGACACAGGATCAAAGCAGATAGATTCGACAAAGGACAGAGTCTGACAGCCACTGAAAGGCAGTAACATCATTATAACAGGCTTCTGTTCTGCACACTGACGGAAACAGAAAAGAACCCAGTCTCCTAGGTGTTCTCATTCTAAGGAAACTTTGTTAAAATAAGGTGCTAGCAAATAGAACAATCAGTGCTTTATTGTGAGCATCAGACATTCAGATACGTGAATGCTACTGGAAAAAAAGCCCCCTTATATATTTAAAGAAACTCCTCTTATAGGAAAGTCTCGTGATTGTTACAAGACTATCCTTTCCTCATTCCCGCATGTCTCTTCCTGTAGAAATCCCCTCAGTCACCAGAGAACTCCATATATCAATCATTTCAATGGTAAGGAAAGCTTTCTAGCGAGTTTTGTCATAAAAGTGATTGTAAGAGCTCCCACTATCCATTCTTGACTGTACAGCGTGGCAGATACTGTATGATATACCCAATGACGAAGAAAATAAACCTTAAGTAACGAGAGGTAGGTTTTAATGAGTATCAAAAATTCTGTAGCCTTAGATGCCGGGTAACCTTTTAAGTACAATAGTCACAAATGGATGCTACTGACTGCAAACTGTCCCAAAGACCTTTCCCTGCAATCCCTGATGAAGCTGTCATGTGTATTTATTTATTCCCAACAGAACGCTTTTCTGGCAAGCTAAGTGAATACGATGTGATTGTCCCGTTCAGTAGTGATCGCCGGGGCCGGTATCTGTCGCACATGGTCTCTGCAGTGGGAAACAGCGGAGGCATGCCAACCTCGCAGCACTCAGGACACAGAGTGGCCCGCAGAGCCCCGGATCTGACAGCAACACATGTAGATGAACAGCATCTCTACTTCAATCTTACAGTTTTTGGGAAGGAGGTGCATCTGTGTCTGAAGGCCAATAGACGTCTGGTGGCTCCCGGAGCCTTAGCCGAGTGGCAGGAGGATTTTCAAGAACTCTTCCGACAGCCAATTCGTAGGGAATGTCTTTTCACCGGCAATATAACTGGCATACCAGGGGCTACTGTGGCCATCAGCAACTGTGACGGACTGGTAAGATAAGGCGGTCATTGTCTTTTTCTTTTCCTTTATGCCTTTTCTAACATTACATCCCATGATTATGGTCTTGAATCTTTCTGCTTAGTGAGAATCACTAACAAATGATTTTATGTCTGTCTGTGTTGCTCATTAAAGCTCTGATTGATCCAGGTTCTTATCACAGTTGTAAACGTTACCTGTTTGTACCTGCCTTTACAGGAGATGGGTCTAGGTAAAGGGCTATGAAAAAGACATAAATGCATATGTTCTCACTGAATGACTTGAGCAATAATTGACAGCACTTTCCTTCCTAGTCATTTCTCCTCTCCCTGCTCTCAGGGCTGAGTCCTCCTTCTGCCAGAGATGCGGTCATCTTCCTAATAGGAGGCTATTTCCAGCAAAGGGGGAAGTGCAAAAACAGTCGAGGTATTTTTCCACGTGTCTAACCTGGCTGGCCCCTCTCAGCTGAGACTCTGCCTTTGCATGTGCTTGCCAAGAATTTCATAGTAACTTGCATTTCAGCTGGCACAGACATGCTCAACTTCTAGTTCAGAGCTCTGGTTGCCTGATGTGGGGTTCTAAGATTGGACTCAAAGCATCCAGTCATAAGGGATTTGCCAGCAGATTTGACTGACCTGAAAGAAAGGCGGTTCAATGCCTGAAGCTGGGTTTTACTAATATTACTATAAATCACCTCATTTTGAGCTTCCTATGCATAGGAATGCTGACTTTATGGCATATAGAGCCATTGCATTTTATTTTTTAACATCTGAGAGTCGGGGAATGTGTGGAGTATTTTAAATACAGAAAGAAGAAGCTACGCACACTACAACTAAAGTAGGCATTGTGACATAGTGGATAGGGTAAACTCAGCAGCTCTAGGCCTGATATTCATCCCAGGCAGTCTGGGTATTAAGTTAAGCACCAGCACCAGTGCTTAATTTTATAGGGGACATTTTATAACAGGGTGCCTAGGTTTAAAGAGCAGGAAGGCATCTGTTTTTTGCCTATTTTATAAAGACACATAAGCACCTGTTTGTCTTTATAACATTCCTGCACAGATCCTGCAGAAATTGTGCCTAGATTGAAGAGGTGGACTTTACACCTGCTCAAGAGTCACGTGGTTGTCACTTATACATATATTTAGCAGCACTAATTAAACAGAAAATGCCACTGAATAGACATATAAAGGGTCATTTTATTAATAATTTTTGAGTGCAAATGGGCTCTTATAAAATTAAGTCATGCCTACGAATATGCACAATACAAGCCCGGACTTGTACAGTAGGTGTGCACAGGGGCAGATTTGGGCAGAGCTGCAGTTTACATGCTATCATATGAAACATATGCATCCATAGAACATAGTAACGTAGTATATGATGGCAGATAAAGACCAGTAAGGTTCATCTAATCTGCCCAGTAAGGTGGCTAGAGTAGTTGTAACTGCAGCTCCATGCAGTTTAACCCCCACCCCCATGCCTGTGTTTAGGGTTGTACCTGCTGCTCCGTGCAGGTCAGTCCCCTCTATTAAAAGATATTTAAGTTTGCTTTGATTTCATCCTCTTGTTATAAAGAGATCCATGTTGTCTGTCCCATGCCATTTTAAATACAGTGACACAGTGGATCCCTTTATAGCAAGAGGATGAAATCAAAGCAAACTTAAATATCTTTTGAGAGAGGGGGACTGACCTGCATGGAGCAGCAGCTACAACCCTAAAGAGGGGGTGAACTGCACGGATCTGCAGATATAACCACTCTAGCCATCTTAATGGGCAGACTAGATGGACCATACTAGTCTTTATCTGCTGTTATATACAGTCAAACCTCGGTTTTCATTTGCCCCGGTTTTCATACGCTTCGGTTTTCAACGTCTTTTCTGACTGAGATTTTGTCCCGGTTTTCATGCATTGCTTCGGTTTTCAACGTCTTTTGACTGAGATTTTGTCCCGGTAGCAGGGAAGAAAAGCTGTCAACGTAAGCAGGAGATGTTGCATGAATGTGGGAGGCAGTTCTTTCTCTTGCAGGGTACGTCTGAAGCTATATCATTAAGATTTTCTGCCATTCTGAAGCATTGAGCAGATAATGTAAAGGTATTTTAATGGACTGAATTCAATGTGATTCCGAAGAGAGCTGGGCACAGCAGCTTGTCAGGGGTGGCTAAGGCCAGATGTTAACATACTATACTGTACAGTACTGTACTTAGCTTGCTTTCAGTGATGTTAAATGTTCATTTATCCATTTCATTAGTCATTTATATTTATTTCTCATTGTTTTCTGTATGTAAAAATATAGTTATTCTCTATAAAATGTATTTTTTGTGAATATTTTTGGGTGTCTGGAATGGATTAATTGGATTTACATTATTTCTTATGGGAAATATTGCTTCAGTTTTCATACGTTTCGGTTTTAGTCAGACTTTTTCGAACGGATTAATCATGAAAACCGAGGTTTGACTGTACTATGTTACTATGTTCCATGGATACATGTTTCATATAATAGCATGTAAAACTGCAGCTGTATCTATACTCCAGCCCCAACTCTGTGCCTGTGCACAACTACTGTATAAGTCCGGCTTATCTTGTGCATACTTGTAAGCATGAAAACATAGAAATATGACGACAGAAAAAGACCACATGGCCTATCTAGTCTGTCCTTCCATATCAACAACTACAACAGCCCATTTGCACTCAAAAATGACTTATAAAACGACCTTCTATAGATTTATTCAGTGGCACTATCTGTTTAATTAGTGTTGCTAAAAATATGTATAAATGATAACTGTGTGGCTGCTATCCATGTAGAAGTTAACTTTATAATGTGTTTTCCGTGCGAAAGGTTTTTTTTCTATGTAGAATAAGGCTTTTATAAAATGATGACCACATATTTATTTATTTAACATTTTTTATATACCGTCTTTCTACAAATCAAGACGGTTTACATAGAACGTTTCAAAGGCAGTGTGTTTCAACTGTTTACAAAGAACAAAGTAACAAGGATACATAGGCGAACAATAACAACTAATTTATGAACTAATTACAATGATCAAAGATCAGCTATTTACATATGTATATATAGAGCTATGGAATATGCATGGAATATGCATGGAATCAGGATGCATGGAAAGTGTGTGCCCACTTTTATGCAATCTGTGTGTAGGCGTTCCCAGGGAGGTGGAGAGGGATGGCCATAATTGTGATGTACATGTGGATTTTATAAAATACACATGTATACATGTGGAGGGGAATTTTATAAGGGACATCTAAGCCAGAACGTTGGGGGAAAAAAGTAACTATGTCCAGGTGCAGACATGATTTCACAAACATTGATGTGTCTGATATGGACGTCTGCGGAAGCATCTACATTGGTATTCCCCGAATTGTATTTTAGAACCTGGATGCATAGGCTAGCCTAATGGTTAGCATAGTGGACTAGGAATGGGTCAACCAGAGTTTAAATCCCAGTGCTGCTATTGTTGAGATTGTGCTGAGTACTGGGGGGTGATGGAGTGCTATCTTCTCTACACCCGCTGGATATTTATCAGCAAAAACACTTAGACATGATGCTGGATGCCCCCGATGTTTCTGAGATCAGGTGGGGATGTCCAGGTCCCTGTTCTAAAATGGCTCTGGAGATGTCTCTATGCATGTTTTTGGATGTCCAAAGCATGAATAGGGCTTCAAAAATGACCACCATAGAATTCACGCACACATTTACGCCTTCTCCAGAGCAGGCGTATCTACATTTGTTTGCTGTTGGGGCAGAACTTGGAAGCTTACTTTATAAAAGTGCAGGAGTGCCTATGATACCTTTATAAATCAGATGCCTTTTGGACTTTGCACATACAGTAGATATCCCATTATAAAATTTAAGTCCTTATTGGTTCTATATTGCCACTGAAAGAATACTGTTAGTGGTATCTCAGCCTTTGCTCCCCTCTTTAGCTGTCTCTGTATGGTACAAATAATATTAGGCTGTATGATCAGTTAAATGGCCCAGTACTTTCTGTATAATTTTTAAAAATACACATATAAGTGAGTTCTCTATGGATAAGCAGGAAGTAAATCTTCACCTATGGTGACGTCCCTTGACGGAGCCCCATGCAGGAACACTTCCCAGCTTCCAATCAGAAGCTTTAGGGAGCTTCCACTGTGCACGCACCTGCCTTCCTGCTTGCCACACCACCATCTTCTCCTCAGTTCACTTTTTCCGCAGAGCCCCACAGACGTGTTCCAGTGCAACCTGGAAAAAGCTGGGGTGCTGCATTTTTTGCGTGCCTCAGTTGCCTTTTTTTTTCCCATCTGTCATTGGGTCGCTGGATTCTCTGGTGCTGGCCATCCTGCAGGATCCTTTTTCCACCTTTCTTTTCTTTTTTGTTTTGATGAGTGGTTCACTCCCTTTTCCCATTTTTTTCTTTGCACCGTTTGCTGGCATTGAGCCCTTCGACCTTGTGGAGGCCGTTTTCTTACATTGTTAAAGCCGACCAGCGGTTTTAACAAGTGCACCTGCTGTGCATGCACCATCTCTGTGACGAACTGCCACAGTTGGTGCATTCAGTGCCTCAGCCCCGATTGCTTCCTCGTTGTTTCTTCAGATGACCAAGTAAGGTCTCAAGGGTCAAGAGAAGCAGTGTGAGTCCTTCTTCAGATCATCGGACTCAGCGTCCTTGGCACTGACATTGATGTCTGCATCGATGACCTCGGAGTCCCACCAAGGCTTCTACTTCAAGCACTACCTATGCTCTCTCAGAGCCAAGATGCTGTTGTAGACTGGAATGGAGGCTCTCCATTGATGCTTTGGAGCCTTGGAAGGACTCGTCGGCCTCGTCGGTATCAAAGGGGGTGGCTGGAGACCGTGCCAAGTAAGGGCATTGGCTCTGGAGCCCCTCTCTGTGCGATGCAGAGTATGATGGCCAGGAGTGGCCTACAAAGATGCCCTGGTGAGAGAAATTGACTCCCAAGGCCCAGAGGGGCCCTTGGCAATCTCCTGATGACCTGACCATCGTAGAGTCTCCATTGCTGGAATCAGTGGCCATGGTCTCTGCACTGATCCCGATGCTCTCGGAGATCACATAGCTTACCGGGTGCCTTCATGCCGTCAAAGCCACATGAAGTCTCCTATGGCTGCACAAGCCCCAGTGAAGTTGCTGTCAGTGATGCAGCCTATCCTGGAGACCCACACCCTCCCGCCTGAGCTGAGGATGTTGGGTCAACAGTTGGAGTTCACGCCAGGCCCTGCCATGATTTCCTTCTCCAGGGCTCTGGCTCTGATGCCCCCAACCCTTGGCGCTCAGGGGAGGATCACCACTGGCTCCACAGGCAGGCATCGCCTCTGAGGGAGAAGAGCTGGTGCCAGGAGGAGGCCAGGAGGCACTTGACTTCCTCTTGTATATCTGATGGCTGGGAGATGGAGGAGGAATCCTCAGTCACTGAGAGGGAGTCCCTGGACATTCCCTCGGGGCCATCCCCATCCTACGAGCAGCACAAGTTACCCCCCAAGGATATGTCCTTTCAGGACGTCAGGAAACACAAAAAGCGAGCGGAATTGGAGGTCACAAGCGCTTTATTGATACACTCCTGTATCAATAAAGCGCTTGTGACCTCCAATTCCGCTCGCTTTTTGTGTTTCCTGAGGGTACTTTGCGAGAAGGTGCTCCAGTTTTGTTTTTTGTCTTCCAGGACTTCATCCAGGACATGGTTAAGGCTATTCCTTTCTCCCTGGAGGTGGAGGATGAGGCAAAGGCAGAAGATTTGGAAGTCCTCCAATACCCATTGGCCCCGAAGGAAGCCATCATGGTGCCAATGCACCGGATCCTTCAATGGCTCCTGCTCCACAAGTGGGAGAACTCGATGTCAGTACCGGTCATCAGCTGCCGACTGGACTCGATGTACCAGGTACAAAATGTCCCTGGGTTCGAGAAGCCCCAATTACCACTCACTCACTAGTGGTGGAGTCCACCATGCAGTGCATCAGGAGTTCCAAAATCCACTCATTGGTGCCTCCCAGTAGGGAGCAGTGGACACTCAACAGGTTTGGACGGCACCATTTTCAGGGCTCCATGCTCATCTCCTGGGTCATGTCCTATGAGCTTTATATGGGGCTATTCTTAAGAGAAATCATGGAGGACCTGAGCGAGCTCGAGTCCCTCATCCCCTCAGAGCATCTGGAGGACTTCCATGCCCTAGTCAGCCATGGAAAGAATGTGTCCAAGTACATGGTACGCACTACATATGAAGTATTTGAGTTGGTGGGTAGGGTAGTGGCAGTGAGCATCAGTGCCCACCAACTGGCCTGGCTCCAGTCCTCCGATCTGGATCAGTGGGTCCAGGAGAAGCTGGTGGACATGGCATGCACTGGTGAAAACCTTTTCTGCAAGCCCATGCAGAAGAGGGCAGCTGAAATTGAGCAGGTAACCATTTCCTGGCTCTTATGCAAGATGGCGGATCCTGCCTAGAAGAAGTACCAAGGAAAGAAGTTCTTCTTAAGCCAAAGTGCCGGTACTAACAGAGCCCCAAGGGAGCTTAGTCCAAGGTGCAGGGCCAGCAGCAACCGCATAAGACTAAGCCGCAAAAGTCTCAAGCCACACCCCAGCCACAGCTGGGGATGGGGTTTTGATGCCTTCCTCAAAAGCATAGCCAGTCACCATAACACCGAGGGGGTGCCCTCTCAGGTGGACAGTCAGCTCGTCCACTTTTCACACAGGTGGCCCTTCATCACCTCAGACACCTGGATGCTACAGATTGTGCAGGATGGGTATCTGCTGCATTTGGCTCAGTTCCCACCACCGTTCTTCCTGGGGGAGTATCCTCTAGAACCACATCAGTGCAGTCTCCTTCAAGTGGAGGTCATCACCCTGCTGGCTAACCTATCCATTGAGCCAGTGCCCCCGGCCCAGAGGGGACAGAGGTTCTACTCACACTACCTCCTCATCTCCAAGAAGATGGGGGCTTCAAGCCCATCCTCAACCTCTGGGACCTGAATTGCTTTCTGGTCAGGGAAAAGTTCAAAATGGTCTCTCTAGGAACCTTGCTCCCTTCTCTCATCAAGGGTGATTGGCTATGCTCTTTGGATCTAAAGGATGCATACACACACATTCCAATCCACCCCTTACACAGGAAGTACCTGAGTTACATGCTGGGGGGCCAGCACTTCCAGTACTGGTTGCTGCCCTTCGGACTGGCATCGGCTCCCAGGGTCTTCACCAAGTGCCTAGCAGTCATCGCCACATACTCCAAACCCTGGGAATCTTCATCTTCCCCTACTTAGATGATTGGCTGATAAAGGCCTCCGTGCTGAATGACATGTGACACTCAGTGCACCTGACCATATTGCAACTCAGGTTCATGGTCAACTACCTGAAATCTCATCTGCAGCTGCCTCAGCGGTTGGAGTTCATCGGGGCCCTCTTAGACATCATGCAGGCCTGAGCCTTTCTTCTGGAAGACTGTGTATAGTGAATCATGGAAGTGGTCACCTATGTCCGCCACAAGCAGTGCACTACAACATGAGCGATGCTCCACATGCTAGGCCACAAGACCTCCACAGTGCATGAGACCCCACTGGCCCAACTCAGGATGCGCCAGGTGCAGTGGATGCTGTGCACCCAGTGGAAGCAAGCCATGGTTCACCTCAGGGATCATGTGGCCATTACAGCACCCCTCACCGACTCCCTCGAGTGGTGGCTGCAGCCCCGGCACCTGCTCCAGGGTCTTCCTTTCCATCTGATGCCGTCACAAAGGATTCTCACCACCGATGTGTCCAAACTGGGATGGGGCGTGCACTTGGATGCTTGTGGATGCAGGGCTCTGGTTGGAGCAGGAGAGCCTGCACTAGATCAACTTTCTGGAACTCTGGGAAATCACGAATGCCCTCAGGGCCTTCCAGGTGCACTTGGCCAACATAGAGATCCTCATTGGTGGTCCTCATTCAGATGAACAACCAGGTTGCCATGTTTTATGTCAACAAACATGTCAGATGCCTTCCTCCTCAATTGAAGGGTGGGCTTACTCTACACATGCCCCCTGATTTCTCTGGTGAGGAAGACACTTCTCAAGCACAGACGGACAGGGGGCACATGATCCTTATCATGCCATACTGGCCAAACAACCATGGTTCTCCCTGCTGTTTCAGCTCTCTTGCTGGGAGCCCATCTGGTTGGGTTGCGATCCTGACCTCATTTCTCTGGAGGACGGGACTGTCCTGTACCCGAACATCCATTCCCTGTCCCTCATGGCATGGATGCTGAGCAGGTATCCTGTCCAAGCCCAACTTACTGGGGGAGATGACAGATGTCCTCCTAGCTTCCCACAAGGACTCCACCCAATGCGCCTATGCTTTCAAGTGGCACCAGTTCTCCCTCTTGTGTGTGGGAAAGGGGTTGGACCCTTTCTCTTGCTCAGTTGAGGATTTGCTGGATTACCTCCTGCATCTCTCCGATTTGAGCCTCAAATCTAACTCTGTGCAAGTGTACCTGTGCGAATGGGGCCTACCACTGGGGTTTGGAGGAAAAGCCCATCTCCGCTCAGCTGTTTGTAGCCCACTTCATGCAGGGCTTGCTTCTGTCAAGACCTTCAAGCCCCTGCCGGTTGCATGAGATCTCAACATAGTTTTGAAACAGTTGTCTGTCCCAAGACTTCGAGCCGCTCGCTACCTGTCCGCTGAAATTCCTGACCTGGAAGGTCATCGTTCTTGTGGCGCTCTTCTGGTGACCCATCTACCGTACACAAAATTCCACCATAACCGGGCGGTGCTATGCATTCACCCACACTTCTTGCCAAGGTGGTTTTGGCCTTCCACCTCAACCAATCAGTGGTTCTGCCCACTTTCTTTCCAAGGCCTCACGCCAACAGGGTAGAGGCCCAGCTGCAAACATTGGATTGCATGTGGGCGCTGGCCTTCTACATTGAGCAGATTAGCCTGCACCATTGCTCTACGCAGCTGTTTGTCTCCTATGACCCCAATAGATTGGGCATAGCAGTCTCCAAATGCACGTTATCCATTTGGATGGTGGAGTGCATTGCCTATGCTCAGGTGGGACTGAACCTCGAGGGTCATCTCACGGACCACAATGTCTGGGCCATGGCAACTTCTGTGCTTGATCTGTATGGAGGAGATTTTCAGGGCTGCCACATGGTCCTCTGTCCACACCTTTACAGTACACTACTCCCTGGATGGGGATTCCCAGCATGACAGTAACTTCGGTTAAGCTGTACTCCAATCCTTGTTGCCCCGTTAGGCTAGTTTTTCGTGTTCGGTAGCCTGTAGCTTGGGAGTCCCATACATGAGGACTTACTTCCTGCTTGTTCACGGAGAAAGCGTAGTTACTCACCTGCAGCAGGTGCTCTCTGTGAGCAGCAGGAATAAGTCCTCACAACCCTCCCACCTCACCGGGGAGCTATTTTTGGCTACTAGATTTTGTATTTTACTGAGGAGAACATAGCTCTGTGGCAGGCAGGAAGGCAGGTGTATGCGCGCGATGGAGGTTCCCAAAACCTCTGCTTGGAAGCTGGAGAGCATTCCCGTGTGGCGTTTTATTGGGGGATGTGAGGACTTCTTCCTGCTGTTCATGGAGAACACCTGCTGCAGGTGAGTAACTACACTTTATGTGTGCACCATCTGCTGTCATATGCAAAACACGCTTTGAAAATCAGGCCTTCTGATTCTAATCCCTTGCAATGTGTCACACCAGGACTGTACCAAGCTAGAAATGTGCCCTATGCGACTAACAAATCTGGTGCCCCCACCCAGTCACATCCAGTAACTCACTCTTTTTGAGCTTCCTGAAAGCCCAGTGATGATATTGGTGCCCCTTCTGTACTTGCATCCTCTGCAGCTGCACCACTTGCACAGCCCTAAGTACGGCCCTGTGTCACACTGTGTTCTCAAGCAAACTTCATATCCTCCCTCTGCCTAAGTGATTTGTGTAGGGGAATTCTTTACTGCTGGAATTGGATAAATGATAAATATAATTGGCAGTATATATACTATTAAATATATTACCACTTGTTGTTTTTGTTACCTTCTTTCTATCCATATCTGGGTGTTAAGAGTCGAATGGGCAACACTGATGCCTGTGACCCTTTCTTGGCAGAATTGCAAAGATGTGCTATTAACTTTTGCAGCCCACAGCATCTTGGTCTTCCCTGGTATCTTCCATCAGGAAGTTTGCCAGTTCTGACATAAGTACCCAAAAAGTGCCATGTTAAGTCAGACTAATGGTCAATGAGCCCAACATCCTGTTTCCAACAGCGGCCAGTTCTGGTCACATGGAAATACCCAATGGATCATAAAGGAGATATCCGTTCCCTTTTACTCATTCCCATGAGTAAGAGGTGATGTTCCCGTCTACTTGACTAATCATTGCTGATGAACCTGTCCTCCTGAAACTTTAGTGCGTACCTTTATTAGATTTCCTATATTTTTTGGGGGATGGGGCAACCAGAACAGCACACAACATTCAAGATGTGGTTTCATCGTGGATCTGTACAGAGGCATTATGGTATTTTATTTTATTCTCCATTCCTTTCCAAATGATCTCCAACATTCAATTTGTTTTTTTGACTACTACTACACACTGAGCAGAGGATTTCAACATATATTCCACAATGACTCTAAGATTCCTATCCTGGGCAGTGACTCCTAATATAGGATCCAGCATCACATTCCTGAAGTTAGGATTATTTTTCCCTATATGCATCACTTTGCACTTGTCCACATTAAATTCTATCTGCCATTTGGATACTCAGTTACCCAATCTCACAGGTTTCTTCTGCAATTCCTCACAGTCTGCTTAGGTTTAGGTACTTTGAATAATTATATATCATCTGAAAATCTTATCACCTCACTCATGTCTACTTTCTCCACATTATTAATAAAAAAGTTAAATAACACTGTTCCATATAAGAGATGCATAGGACACTTCATTACCTCTCACCATTGGGAAAACTGATCATTCAGTCCTACTCTTTCTTCCCTATATTTGAACTACTTATCAATCTATTTCCGATCACACTGTCAAGAAAACCTGTGAGCTTCTGGGTCGCCAAGAGTCAGCATTGATTCAAAGGCATGCATTGCATTACATTTTGCATCAGTTCATAGTAGGACATCGCCTCATATCCCTCGTTTTGATTTCCTCAGTTTTTCATGAAGGATTTCATTAAACGCCTTCTGAAAATATGGAGGTAATTCTGGAAAGGCTTTCCATGTGTACAGCCAGATTTTACAAGTGAAGAGAACTTTTCCTAAAATAAGGCACCACATGCACAAAAATATGCGTTCCCGGGCAGCGTTGGGAGGAGTTTAGGGTGTATGTATATATGTACATATATATATACACACACACATTACAAAAGGAAAAGTAAATCCCAGCAGAGAAACACATGGTAACCATTAGCAACCGATACGATGTGCTAATAGCAGGCAGCACAGTAAAAATCCTGTGCTAACTGTTTTGAGGGCGATGAGGTGCAGAGTAGGTATGTTGACTGGTGACAGTATATTGCCAAATGCTGGTTGTCATCTTACGAAGTAGTGTTAAGTGCAACTGCACTACCGGCAGTCTGGTAGCGCGGCCACTGTCCAGCACAGGAATGAAGACACTGTGGTGACTGCAATTGTGCCCGTGATACATACTCCAACCTGATTACATAACCCCCCAGAGCACGCCCCCCACCAATCTCACTCTTCCCTTCAGGATCTCTGCTTTGGAAAGCAAAGTCAATGTGAAGTCAAGAGATTACCACTAAAGGTGAAGACCGCCATTATGGATGCCTTGGCACCTAGGGCAGGAATGAAAGAGGACCGTTCCAGCCCAAAGACTATTAGAGACCAGGGATAGGTGGGCTCAGGGGATGAGGGGAAGGTCTTAGATAGGGGATTGCATGCAAAGGCAGTCTTTTTTGGTGGGGGATCTGGGAGGGGGGCTTTGTTTTCCAGAGGAGATCCTGAAGAGAGACTTGTGCTCAGCAGGTGGGGTTCTGATCAGGGGGTGAGATTGGTTGTGGGGAATATTTAGGGAGGGGGTTGTGTGATTGTGCTATGGAGTGGGGATTGGAGCTGGGGGAAAGGGGGCTGAATATTGCAGCTGTAGCCTTCTGCCTTGTGGTGCTGGGCCTGTGTTCCCTGCCTCCTAGGTGCTTCTGTATTACCTGCATGGGCAGAGAATGCAGCTTTCGTGTTGTATGTTTCTGTTGTGCGCATTAAATGCAGTCAAGCAGATACTGAGCGTGCCCGCTGCATTTACCGCACAGGCTTTGCACTTACCGCACTTCAGAATTGTGGCCTTAAGTGTTCTTTCCCTTTTGAAAATTGCCTCTATTTGCACATATTCCAGCCATATTCACTTATATGGCTGATTCTAAAAGTGCCTTCTGTGTCATTCGGTGTCCCTTTACCCACATGTTTATTTCGAGCTTCAGTGAATTCTAATAGATTAGTAAGGCATGACCTCGTTTTGCTAAATCCATATTAGCTGTACCCCATTAAGCCATGTTTATCCATATGCCCAATTATTTTGCTCTAGAAAGTAGTTTCATCAGTTTTTTTTTTACCTGGCAGCAACATCAGTCTCACTGGTGTGTGGTGGATCACCTGAACACCCTTTTTAAAAGCACTGGAGTTAATAGCTATCCTCTTTTTCTCAAGTACAGAGGCTGATGTGAAAAACTGTTGTGCACAGCCCATCAGCCAAGGATCTTTATTGCTCTTTGTCACTCTCCCAACTCCATCTGGTACCAGCTACTCCTATCACTCACTCCCTCTAAAACCATCTCCTGGACCATTTCATATGCACAACTAGCCTAGGGGTGCACTGGAATGTACCACACTATCCCTTAGTTAATATTAATACTTGGCCCTGCTTTTTTCTCAGTTGAGCATTGTATACCAGTGTCCCTACCCAGATGGTACAAATCACACTCCTCTATATGAGACTTGATGACATCACTCTCCTGTAGAATGATGGCATTGTATTCTAACTAGGCCCTCGGCTGCACTAGATGTCATTTCAATTATTCTTAACAACACACTTCTTTATTTTTGCTTTCTTTAAATTTGTTTTTGCACTCAGGGAGATTGTTAGCTACGATTAAGTCCAGATTTAGAGTTTAAAAAAAGAACACTACAAATTTCTGCATGTGCACAGCTGTGCCAGTTATTGCACCTCAAAGCAAGCTATAGCTCCTGTCACTCCAGGACTAGGACCTCACTCACTGTTACACTCTGTGCTGGCACTCCTCTACCCTGAAAGGGATTCCTTCCTAAGCAGGCCCTGCTCATTCCTCTGTCCTGATCTGTAATACAGCCTGCTGTTTCAGTATTTGTTCCACGCAGAGCTCCACTAACGCACCTCTTTCGCTACCTGCAGTATGCCTTACTGTCATAAAGCTTCTTACTGATGCCCGCAGGTGCGATCATGCTATCTCTCCTTTATCCAATAAGCTCCAGCTTCCGATCACTTACAGATGAAGATTCAAGATTCTTTTGTCAACCCATTGAGCCCTTTTCACTGGCTCACTTGAGTATCTAGCCAGTATCCTTCTTTCATACACTCCTTTATGACCTCTTCATTCTTCCAGCACAGTCTTTTGCCTATCCTGTCACCCTATGAAGTCCAACTAAATATGACTTGCAAGGCTGGCCCAACCATCAGGCAAGACTAAGTGGCTGCTTAGGGTAACAGCTTCTGAAGGGCGGCAAAGAGATGTGGCCCTTGGAGTGACCATCTGCAAAGCACCTGCCTGCACCAATCAGGCTGAGGTAAACAGCTGCCACAACACACACCGCACAACAACGCTGAAAAGCTAGACAGGGACAACCCCAAATAAACCCTGAAACCTCTACCAGGTATATGGAATTCGTCATATTCCGACACATGAGGACCTACAACAATCTCCTTTTTATCCTGCTGCTCTTGCACCTCCTCCTACAACATATAGTAGTCAGCCCAGCTCAAACAACCACACTCATGCTGCCCTTAATGGCTCAAATTTGGCATAGCACACCATGGCAGAACCTAAACAAACCGTCAACCAAGAGAACACATATACCCATAAAAATCAAATCCACCAAACTCGCACAAACTATACACACCAACCCCCTCCTAAACTCATCAATCAGATGTATACTAATTAATGCCAGGTCGGCCAGAAATAAAACCAATACCATAACTGACTACCTGTAAGCCCATCAAACAGATGTAATCTGCATAACAGAAACCTGGCTCACTAACACAGACCAGGTCATCCTCAACCAAATCACCCCACCAACATACCCTGCCTTCAACTGCCCAAGAATATACAAGAGAGGGGGAAGAGTGCTAATACTAGCAATAAAACATGAGATCAAATACCTACTACTACTAAGCATTTATAAAGCGCTACCAGGCGCATGCAGCGCTGTACAATGAAAACACAAAAAGACAGTCCCTGCTCAAAGAGCTTACAATCTAAAAAGACAAAGCAAGAAAAGGAGTAGAAAAAGATAAGAACAAGGGCAAAGAGACAAGAGCAGGAGAGACAGGACAAAGGAAAGAGGTAAGAACAAGTGTAAGAGGAAGAAAGAAAGGTGAAATAAAAGAGGGGAAGGAAGGAGAACAGCAAAATCAAGAGCCAAAGGCAGAGGCAAAAAATGAGCTTTTAACTTGAGTTTGAAGAGGGGCAAAGAAGATGCCTGACGTATAGACAAAGAAAGTTTATTCCAAGCGTAAGAAGCAGCAAGGTGAAAAGAGCGGAATCTGGAGTTAGCAATAGAGAAGAAGGGCATAGCAAGAAGCAACTAGGAAGAAGAACGGAGTACACGAGGGGGGAAATAGGGAGAAATGAGAGAAGAAAGGTACTGAGGAACCACAGAGTGAATGCACTTATAGGTCAGAAGGAGAAGCTTAAAGTGAATATGGAAACGGATAGGGAGCCAGTGAAGAGATCTGAGGAGAGGAGTGATGTGGGCAAAACGAGGCTGACGGAAAATCAAACAGGCAGCGGAGTGCTGAATAGACTGAAGAGGGAAGAGATGAGACTGAGGGAGACCAGCAAGAAGGAGGTTACAATAATCAAGGCGGGAGGTGATTAGGGAATGGATGAGGGTTTTAGTAGTGAGCTCACAGAGAAAGGAGCGGATTTTGCCAATATTGAAGAGAAAGAAGCGACAGGTCTTAGCGATGAGTTGGATATGAGAGGAGAAAGAGAGCGAAGAGTCAAAAATAACACCCAAATTGCGAGTAGATGAAACAGGTTGGAGAACAGAGCCATCAACAGAGACTGAAAAAGAAGAAGGAGAAAGGGAAATTTTAGGAGAAAAAATGAGAAGTTCAGTCTTGGCCATGTTCAATTTCAGGCGACGATGGAACATCCAGGCAGCAATGGCAGAGAGACAGCAAGAGATCCGGGACTGGGAAGCAGAAGAAAGATCAGGAGTAGAGAGATAGATTTGGGAGTCATCAGCATAGAGTCATCATACCTAGGTATAACCATTGACAGCAACCTCAACATGATCTCTCACAACAAAAATGCATCCAAAACGGCATACTGGAAGCTAAAGCTCATCAAACCCCTTAGACACCTTCTGCAGGAGATGGACTTCAGATCAATACTACAAGCCATAGTCACACCACACCTCGACTATGGAAACATCATTTACCAAGGCTTCCCAAAAAATGCTCTATGTCCAATCCAACTAGTCCAAAACACTGCCGCCAGAATTCTCTCCGCCAGGTCGACCATGCACCATATAACACCAATCCTAAAAAACCTACACTGGCTCCCAATAACACAATGAGCAAAATACAAAGCCATCACCATCACCTTCAAGATCCTTCACAACCTCTCAGCTCACTGCCTCTCTGAACTAATCACAGTAACATACTCTACAAGACCAAAAAGAGCCTCCAATCAAAACCTCCTGAACATCCACCCGCTCAGGACCAAAACTACACAGCGGACCAGCAACAGAGCATTCTCCTTGTATGCTCCATCAATGTGGAACTCTCTACCAGATAACATAAGATCAGCAAAATCCATCACCGAATTAAAAAAACAACTAAAAACATACCTATTCAGAGAATACCATGGATCTGATGACAAAACATAATCTAAGTGCTAACATAACACACAGAAGGACCGCTAACCCGAACCAACCATTCCCCCCCCCCATAAAACGACATCCATCTCTACATGGAAACAGTTCATACCCCCTACATAATTTATCTTTTATTTAACTCCAAGTTGTAATCCCCGTTTAATGTAAAACAATTCCCTGTAATTGTGATGTTTGATGTAAACCGCCTTGGATAAAGGCGGTATAGAAAAACCGCTAAATAAAATAAATAAATAAATAAGAGCAACTTTAAGTTCAAAACCGCCTCAACAAACAGTGCAACAGAGACCAACATAATCATCAATGCTAACAATTACTTCAACATATGTCTCACCTATAGAGCTCCTAACACCAACTCTGATGAGCTCTCCACAATACTTGAATCAATTTGTACATACAGTTCATCACATAAACCTCTGATAGCCCTTGGAGACTTTAACCTCAACTTCCAACAAGGAGGCCAACTCATTTCTGAGAGCGATGGAATCGTTGAAATACATGCAATTACTAACCACTCCCACACACCGACAAGGATATGATCACATGGCTCAACAACAACAACCTAACATAAATTACAGCAAAGCAGAAACCCTCTACATCACAAGAAGCACCTCATTCAATCCCCTACAATCATGAGTATAGCTGTAAAAAACAAAGTCAGATACTTAGAAGTCATTCTGGACCAAAATCTAAATCTACAGTCCCATATAAACAAGACTACTAGGAACACAAAATGAAAATCATTTGGAAACTAAAGCCAGTTCTCAGCCAAGATCATTTCCACATAACATAAGAACATAAGATATGCCATACTGGGTCAGACCAAGGTCCATCAAGCCCAGTATTCTGTTTCCAACAGTAGCCAATCTAGGTCATATGTACCTAGCAGTTTCCCCAAGGGACACAGGTTCCACAATGCTTGTATTGGTTCAAGCATTGATATCCTGGGTCCCTTCTTAATAATGGTTTATGGACCTTTCCTCCAGGAACTTGTCCAAACCTTTTTTAAACCCAGCTACACTAACAGCCTTTACTACATCCTCCGGTAACAAATTCCAGAGTTTGATTACACGTTGAGTGAAAAAAATATTTTCTTTTATTAGTCTTAAATAGTTTACCCTGTAGCTTCATTGCATGTCCCCTAGTCTTTCTATATTCTGATAAGGTAAACAATCGATCTACGTTTACCCGTTCCACTCCGTTCATTAATTTATAGACTTCTATCATATCTCCCCTCAGCCGTCTCTTTTCCAGGTTAAAGAGCCCTAACCTTTTTAGCCTTTCTTCATAGGAGTATCCTTCCATCCCCTTTACCATTTTGGTGGCTCTTCTCTGAACCTTTTCTAAAATCGCTATATCCTTTTTAAGATACGGCGACCAGAATTGCACACAATATTCAAGGTGCGGTCTCACCATGGAACGATATAGAGGCATTATAATATCTTTTGTTTTATTTTCCATTCCTTTCCTTATCATACCTAGCATTCTATTTGCTCTCTTGGCCGCTGCTGCACACTGGGCCGAGGGTTTTAACATGGTATCCACAATGACGCCTAAATCTTTTTCATGGGTGGTAGTTCCTAATGTGGAACATTGCATCGTGTAACCATAGTTTGGGTTGTTCTTCCCTAGGTGCATAACCTTGCATTTGTCCACATTAAATTTCATCTGCCATTTTGATGCCCAGTCTTCCAATTTATCAAGATCCTCTTGCAATTTTCCACAATCCTCTTGGGTTTTAACAACTTTAAATAGTTTTGTGTCATCTGCAAATTTGATAACCTCACTCGTTATTCCACTTTCCAGGTCATTTATGAATATGTCAAAAAGCAGCGGACCCAGCACAGATCCCTGGGGTACACCACTATTCACCTTTCTCCATTGGGAAAATTGGCCATTTAGCCCTACCCTCTGCTTTCTATCTTTTAACCAGTTCCTGATCCACAATAGTACACTGCCTCCTATCCCATGACTCTTTAGTTTTGCCAAAAGTCTCTCATGAGGGACCTTGTCAAAGGCTTTCTGAAAGTCCAGATACACAATATCAACCGACTCACCTTTGTCCACCTGATTATTCACTCCTTCAAAAAAACATAACAGATTAGTAAGACAAGATCTTCCTTGTCTAAAGCCATGTTGGCTGTCTCCCATTAGGTCATGACTATCTACATGCTGAGTAATTTTATTCTTTATGATGGTTTCTACCATTTTTCCTGGTACTGACATCAGGCTCACCGGTCTGTAGTTTTCCAGATCACCCCTGGAACCCTTTTTAAAAATTGGTGTTACATTGGCGATCCTCCAATATTCAGGTATTAGAGATGATTTTAATGATAGTTCACAGATTACTAATAGCAGGTCTGCAATCTCATATTTCAGTTCTTTCAACACCCTTGGATGTATACCATCCGGCACAGGTGATTTGCTACTCTTCAGTTTATCTAATAGTTGTAATACATCTTCTCGATGTATCGATATTTCCTTCAATTCTTCCACACCTTTAAATACCACTTCAGTCATGTGTAACATCCCTACATCTTCTTCAGTAAAGACCGAAGCAAAGAATTCATTCAGTCTCTCCGCTATCGCCTCTTAGTGCTCCTTTAACCCCTTTATCATCTAATGGACCAACTGACTCTCTCACAGGTTTTTTGCTACGAATGTACTTGAAAAGGTCTTTACTTCGCGTTTTTGCTTTCGCAGCAAGCTTCTTCTCAAATTCTCCCTTTGCCTGCCTTATCAATGCCTTGCATTTGACTTGCCAGTGCTTGTGCTGTTTCCAGGTTTCGTCGTTTGGCTCTTTTTTCCATTTCCTGAAAGATGCTTTTTTGGCAACAACAGCCTCTCTGACCTCACCTTTAAACCATGCAGGCAGTTTTTTGGACTTCCTTCCACTTTTCTTAAAGCGTGGAATACAGCTGGTCTGGGCTTCCCAAGATAGTATTTTTCAACAACAGCCAAGCCTGATGTACACCTTTGCAACTGCTCCTTTTAGTTTTTTCTTAACTGTTTTCCTCATTTTATCATAGTCTCCCTTTCGAAAGTTAAAAGGTAGTACTGTGGATTTCCTTACTATCCCTCCTCCACTAATTAAATCAGAGGCAATCATGCTATGATCACTATTGCCAAGTGGCCCCAACAACCTTATCTCTTGCACTAAATCTGGTGTTCCACTAAGGACTAGGTCTAATATGGCTTCCCCTCTGGTCGGTTCATGAACCAGCTGCTCCAAGAAGCAGTCATTTATTTCATCTAGGAACTTTATCTCCCTAGCATGTCCTGACGTGACACTGACCCAGTCGATACCAGGGTAGTTGAAATCACCCATTATTATTACTGCGCTGTAACCTTTGTTAGCTTCCTTGATTTCTTTGAACATTTCATCATCCATTTGGTCATTCTGGCCAGGCGCTCGATAGTACACCCCCACTGCCATCGTCTTCCTCCTTTTACATTGAATTTCAATCCATATAGATTCTACAGCAGATTTTATTTCCTGCAAAACTTTAATCCTTTCTGACTCAATGCCCTCTCTAACATAGAGAGCAACCCTTCCACCAATTTGATCAGCTCTATCATTACGATATAGTTTGTACCCAGGTATCACAGTGTCCCACTGGTTGTCCTCCTTCCACCATATCTCTGATATTCCAATCATATCTAACCTTTCATTTAGTGCTATATATTCTAACTCTCCCATCTTATTTTTTAGACTTCTAGCATTTGCATACAAGCATTTTAGAGAATGCATTTTATTCATATTAATTTGGCTATTGTTAGACATGGGTAATTTGGGATCTTTAAGCTCTGTCTGCTCCATACTTGAGGGCATTTGGGCTAGTTTACTCTTTTGTGGAACCTCTCTGCTTTTGGTAGTATCCTTCAAAGATACATTCTTCCGAACCATCCGCTCTTGGGTGACTGTTGGCTTTCCCCTAATATCTAGTTTAAAAGCTGCTCTATCTCCTTTTTAAAGGTTAATGCCAGCAGCCTGGTTCCATCCCGGTTAAGGTGAAGCCCATCCCTTCAGAAGAGCCCCCTCCTTTCCCCAGAATGTTCCCCAGTTCCTAACAAATCCAAAACCCTCATCTCTGCACCATTGTCTCATCCACGCATTGAGACTCCGGAGCTCTGCCTGCCTTTTGGGTCCTGCGCGTGGAACAGGAAGCATTTCGGAGAACGCTACCCTGGAAGTTCTGGATTTCAGCTTCCTACCTAAAAGCCTAAATTTAGCCTCCAGAACCTCCCTACCACATTTTCCTATGTCATTGGTACCGACATATACCAAGACAGCAGACTCCTCCCCAGCACTATCTAAGACCTTATCTAGGTGGCGTGTGAGGTCCGCTACCTTCGCACCAGGCAGGCATGTTACCAGGCGATCCTCATGTCCACCAGCCACCCAGCTATCTACATGCCTAATGATCGAATCACCAACTATAATGACTGTCCTAACCCTTCCCTCATGGGTACATGGCCCTGGAGAAACTTCCTCGGTGCAAGAGGGTTTTACATCACCTGGAGGACAGGTCCTAGTTACAGGATCACTTCCTCCATTTGAGAATACATAACAATAAGTTTATAACTTCCCATGTAATTTTGTTAAAACTCTTAACGTATTTTTCAACTGCATCAATGGGTCACATACAATGCGGTCAATGTTCCCTATGTGAGGTGAATTGGGAGATTTCTTCTTTTAATTATCATGGAAAAGATTACCCTCTACGGCATTCAACTAACTGTTCTTCTTCACAGGTCATATACGCTATACAATGCCCTTGCCAATTGATATATATAGGTAAAACACTGCGTCCCTTCAGAGTGAGATTGGCTGAACATCGGAGTAGAATTCGCTGCAAAACTTTGACAGCACCAATTGTAGAACATTGTTTGACCTATAATCATGCATTCACTGATCTTCGGTGTTTCTGTGTAGATCAAGTTCTTAAAAGCAGCGGAGGTAAAACCTTAGACCAAACGTTGATTTATAAAGAACAACGCTGGATTTTCATTTTGCAAACCATCTCTCCAGGGGGTCTCAACTCCCAAATTGACTGGAATTTGTGTATCTAATCCAATTAAGTTAATAAGGATTTTTATTCATCATTCAATATCTACCGGTTCTCCTCCTGTCTAAGCCGCATGCGCGGCGCCTTTTCACATTGCCAGAGAAATTAGTCAGCAGGGGCCGTCTGTGGTGAGCAGTTTGGCATCTGAGTTATCTTTTTCAATGCGGATGTTATACATATATATTTCTTCATAAAACAACTAGTTGAATTGTGGGTTACTAACTGGAGAATGTTCTGTTTATTTTCCTAGTTGATATTGACAACTGTGAAAGTCAGTGCACAACCCCTGAAGAAACGATATGGGATTTTTCATTTAAGATAAGCCTGACTTGCTTGGTTTTTTGAACGATTTTGATTTTAAATTGAATTAAGTGAATTAACAAAATAACAAAAAAAAGGGTCGTTGATGCAAATCGGAGCGTTGTGGTTAAGAAGTTAATGCCATAGCTCCTGTCAGTCTGAGACCCAGTTTCTACACAGAAAAATACGTTAAGAGTTTTAACAAAATCACATGGGAAGTTATAAACTTATTGTTATGTATTCTCATATGGATGGAGTAATTAGATTATTTATGGCTTAACTGTGTTATTACTCTAAAAAATACAGACCATTTTGATTGTTACATACAGGATCACTTCCTGCCACACCAGGGTGATGCTCTCCTGTCACGTGACCTCTCTCCTCCATGGCAACAGGGATGCTGTCAGACTGGAGGTGGGACTTCAGGACTATATCCCTGTAGGTCTTGTCTATGTACCTCTCTGTCTGTCTTATGCTTTCCAAGTCTGCTACTTTAGCCTCTAGAGAACAGACTCATTCCCTGAGAGCAAAGAGCTCCTTGCACCTAGTGCACACATAAGACCTCTCGCCAACTGGGAGAAAATCGTACATGTGACACTCAATGCAAAAGACTGGAAAGCCCCGATCCCGCTGCTGGACTGCTGTCTGCATCTTAGTTTTAAGTTTATGTTTAGATCTAAGTTCTTTACTTACTAAGGGTTGCTATGGATATTTATACTAATAAAACTGTACCTAATACGTGTAATATACCTTGTTCACCTGAAGCTTAACTAATCTCAGGTCCTTAGTGTATGATTGATTTGGGTAACGAGCTTCACCTGAGAGCACCTCCTGCCTTTTAAGATGTGTAAGTACCTATAAAGCTACGATTATCCCAGGGGTGAGTGGGTGTGGGGAGGGAGGGAGGGAAATAACACTTATTAAAAGAGGGCTGCTACACAGTACCCTGTCTTGTGCTGCTGAGGTAAGCTATATTCTGATTTGATTTAAATTATAGCTCTTAACTGCTGCTAGGCTCTAACTTATAAAATTTAAACTACAAGCTCTCTGCTGGGTTCTAAATTTAACCAGAAAGCTCTCTTCTGTGTTTTAAATTTAAGCTAAAAGTACTTTGCTGATGCTAGGCCCTGAGTGACTATTAAATTTAAACTACAAGCTCTCTGCTGGGTATGAAATGTAACCAGAAAGTTCTCCTCTGTGTTTTAAATTTAAACTAAAAGTACTTTGCTGTTACTAGGCCCTGAGTGACTATTAAATTTAAACTACAAGCTCTCTGCTGGGTATGAAATGTAACCAGAAAGTTCTCCTCTGTGTTTTAAATTTAAACTAAAAGTACTTTGCTGTTACTAGGCCCTGAGTGACTATTAAATTTAAACTACAAGCTCTCTGCTGGGTATGAAATGTAACCAGAAAGTTCTCCTCTGTGTTTTAAATTTAAACTTAAACTGCTGCTACTAGGCCCTGACTGATTTAACAAAAAATAGTGGGTTAACAGATTAATTAGCTTTAATACAAAGAATTCCTTTTAGAAAATTAGCAGAAGTATATACTCACAGTTGCAGATCTCTCTCCAGAAGTAACAGTCCCTTTTTCTAGTCCTTCAAGACATCAAAACACATGGTATGCAAAGCCATTGTCACCCCAGTTTTGGACTACTGCAATTCATTGTACCAGGGCCTCACAAAGCAATCCATCCATCCACTCCAGTTGGCACAGTGCGACGCTCCTGCCTGCGCCCTGGAGCTAACAGGCAGGAGTGGCCTTAATGTCCCTTGGAAGTAGAGGCAAACTTTTTCCCTATGGATGTTGGGTATTGTAGTTCACTCTCTTTTCTCTCAGGAATAAAGTGTAGTTGCGACAAAGATGGTAAGGCTTGCAAGAAATATTTATTTGTATTGGGGATGTTTCTCCAGCGCATCAAAATTCAAATACATAAACGTAAAGGGTGCACTTTTAACACAAACAGAAGTAATCCGGAACTTAGGACAACTGAAATAGAATTAGCTTTTAACTTCAGCTTTTCATCTATAGAGGAGCTTAACTCAGCTCTGCCTCGAGTGGTAGCTTATGAACATTGCAGCCTCATAATACCAGCTGTTCTTCTCACAGCGTGGGTTCAGAACACAAGTGCAAATAATTAACTCTTCACGGCACAGGCAGCAGAAACAGCAATATTTGTATTCCTTTCATACAACACTTGCCAAGCTTCTTTTATATTACTCTTCTTTACAACATATAGAGCAGTCCATGCTACAAGGGACAGTGCTTACGGTAGGTAAATCATTTTCTACCTGCATCAAATCCTCTGACTTAACAGAACTACTATCTTCATTAAGCTTTTGCTGTTTTCCTGCTTTCAGTTCTAGAAACTGCTTAAATTCTTGGAAGAGCAATTCAGCCTGCTTTTGATCAGATTGGCAGTTGTCAGCAAACACTATGTCCTTCTCCCTGTCACTAACTGTTCCCACTTCAGCACTCGGCTTAAACAGTTCAGGGCAATGAACAAGTTCCTTCAACCAAGCCCTAAAAATAGGAAGTTGTGCTTTACCTTCTCTATCTTGGCTTGTATCAGAACTGCCTTCTCTCCGCCAGGCTCCTCTCCTCTTTGGTAGCTCAGGAGCTTTCCAGGTGTGGGTTTTTCTGGGCTTTCCAGGTCCAGGCTCTATCCTGTAGAATGAGTTTTCTTCAGCGTGTGCCTGCCTTTGAGGCTTTCTATTCCAGGGTTCTGTCTTCTCCCAGGATTCTAAAACATGGCTCCGTCCATTCCTCACAGGACTCCTCTTAACAGCACGTTTAGAACTCCTTGCAGAACCTTTCCAAACACTCTCAAATCTTCCAGACTCACTCGTACAGCCAAACTGCTTCCTGGTCTCGGATCCACTCTCCGACGACCTCGTCTTGGAGCCACTCTCCCACCTAGTCCCACACGTAATCTGCTTAGCAGCCTTGTTCAAAGCTTTAAAAAGGGTTTCTTTTCCCGGCACACCTTGTCCAACCCCTGGGTGTGCCCAATCAGCATTGCCTAACTCCTCCCCTGGGCTGGTGTCTGTGCTCAGCTCAGCAGAGCAGTGTGTTTTTTTCCTTCTAGGATTGAAAATCCTGTGTAAATCCTTTCGCTTTTCAGGATTTTCTTCAATCTCCATCTCTTCTGGAGGGCATTCTTCACCACAACAGAACACAGTGGCTCGCATCATCACCGCTGCAACAAAACATGGTCATGTCACTCCCATCCTAAACCAACTACACTGCCTCACAGTATGTTCCTGCACAAGGTTCAAGACGCTGCTCAACATCTTCAAAATCCTACAGTATTCCTCGGCAGACATCCTGCTGGACCTCATCACAAGAGACCCAGACACTTGACCCAAAAGGAATAACAGAAATCTGATCACTCCCACCTCATATCAAAAGTCTAATAAGATCACTTCCAGGAGCTTTTCCACTCTCCACCCCAGCCCTATGGAACCCACTCCCAGATAACATAAGACCCACAGTAGACAGTAAAGACTTTAGGAAAAAGCTGAAAACATTTCTATACACAAAACATTATGGGAATATCACCTAGCTCTCAGTAAATGAACATCCCCCCCTCCAAATCACCCCAAGACAGTGACTATGAGACACCACCTGACGACTAATACTTGCTCCTATATATAGTTCTAATTTGATAAAATACCCTGGATGCCATATCCCCCTCCCAACATATTATTGTTATAATGTAAACAGTTTCAAGTTGATTTGTAAACCGCTTTGATTGAAGGATAAAGTGGTATAGAAAACCATTTAAATAAAAAAATAAATAAATACATAAATGCTGCTTTTTACATGTGGGGATGCTTCTAAAATAATTACCACAATTTTAGTCACATTTAGAAGATGTGTTACAGGGGTTCTTTATGTCAAAACTCTGATCCTGGTCCATCATGCCCTACACAGAGGCACACCCTTCCCCCATCTTGCCTTCTTCCCATTCTTGATCCCTTCGCTTCTCCTTCTTTCCTCCATAATTCTGCTCTCTAGGTCTATCCCACTGGAATTCTTTCCCAACTTACATTCATCATGAGACCCCCTCTCCCAAATA
Organism: Ichthyophis bannanicus; assembly: GCA_033557465.1. NCBI lineage: Eukaryota > Metazoa > Chordata > Amphibia > Gymnophiona > Ichthyophiidae > Ichthyophis > Ichthyophis bannanicus. The sequence goes on along the minus strand of CM066034.1, from coordinate 533,629,258 downwards.
AAAAAAAAGCAGTCAAAACATGGCTGTTTGAACTTGCTTTCCCAGACCCTGTCTGATCTACCTCTCCATTGTCTGGATGCTCTTGCATCTGGCATCTGTTTCTTCTAGGCTTTTAGGCTTTAATTTTCCTGTTCTTTTCTTCTCCTTGAATACACTGCCCCCTCTCTTGGGCCATTTTAGCCTATAAACCATTCTGCTTTGTTTTTGCTGTGCTGTATCAAATGTTCACAAATAAATAGGCTATTTTTTCTGCCCCAGATCCACCCATGAACTGCCCTGGCACTATTTGAATAGTGCCAGGGCAGTTGGGGGGGAATATTCAGTGGCATTATCTGCAGAGTGATGTGGAATATTCCACTCACTGGCATTTATCCAGTTAGCTGACCAGATAAGTGCTTTTAATGGTTTTTATCTGCTAATTTAATTTTTATTTCATTTTTTATATTTTTAAATTTGTTTTCACTAGATTTTTGTATTTGTTGGGCTGTTATTATAAACCGCTTATAGATATTTTGGGTGCATGAAATATCAAGTTTGAAGATGTAGAAGCCACAGTCTGTAGCTCCTCTCTGGGCATGGATTATTCTGTGGGGAGACCTAGGGTTCATACTTCATGGAAGGCAACACTGTCCTATTCAGGTCTACCACCCGAGGAATAAAGGGTTCTGGGACAGAACCAGTCATGACTGGGAGGCCGTTGACCCCAGGATCACTCACAGGGTCACCTCCAAAAACGAAGTCTAGTCTAGGTTTTGTTCTGAACCAGTAAAGGTTACTGAAAGTCTTTAGTAGTCAAAGGCACAGTAGAGTCAATAGAGATACAGGTAAAAACATGGCAAAAGAGGACAGTTCACCTTGTATATTTTTCCTCTATCCTAAGTAAGGGAAACCTTTCCCTTTTCCTTGTACTGGTATTCTCTTCCTAAACTAAGGACTCATGTGTTCCTCAGTCTCTCTTTCTTTACCTCTTCTTCCTTGGAGGCAGACCTGAGACATAGGCTGCAAATGCTCTTTTGCTTCGCTCCTGGGTGTTCCTGGACAGTAGTGTACTGAGGGGAAAGAGATGGGGAGGGCCATGGCCTCCTGGCACTGGCCTAAGTGGGTGCACTCTAGAAGGGTAGGCACCTGCCTAATGAAGAAAGAGTACCAATATGGAAGTGCCACAGGCTGGACCTGAGAAGAAAAATGGAGGAGGTGCCCAGATAGGGAGAATATTTCCAAAGCCCCTTGTTGCTTCCTCTACTGTCAACTGCTTTCTTCATAAGAACATAAGAAATGCCTTACTGGGTCAGACCAAGGTCCATCAAGCCCAGTATCCTATTTCCAACAGTGGCCAATCCAGGCCACAAGTACCTAGCAGGTTCCCAAAAGACACACAGGTTCCACAATGTTTGTCCCGGGGCAAGGAGTAGATTTTCCGTGTCTTCTTTGATAATGGTTTATGTACCTTTCCTCCAGGAACTTGTCCAAACCTTTTTTGAACCCATCTACACTAGCAGCTTTTACTATATCCTCCGGTAACGAATTCCAGAGTTTGATTATGCATTAAGTGAAAAAATATTTTCTCTTATTAGTCTTAAATGGGTTGCATTGTAGCTTCATTATGTGTCCTCTAGTCTTTCTACTTTTTGATGACGTAAACAACCGATCTAAGGTTTACCCTTTCCACTCCATTCATTAATTTATAGACCTCTATCAATCCCACCTCACCCGTTTTTTTTCCAATTTGGAGAGCCTCAAATGTTTAAGCCTCTCCTCATAGGGGTATCCTTCCATTTCCTTTACCGTTTTTGTGGCTTGTGTTCATACCTTTTCTAATTCAGTTATATCCATGGAACTATACAGAGGCATTATAATATCCTTTGTTTTATTCTCCATTCTTTTTTGTATTATTTCTAGGATTCTATTTACTTTCTTGGTTGCTGCTGTACACTGGGTGGAGATTTCAATGTATTATCCATGATGATGCCTAAATCTTTTTCCTGAGTGGTGGTTTCTAAGGTGGTACCTTGCATTGTGTAACCATAGGTTATTCTTTCCTAGGTTCATAACTTTGCTCTTTTCCACATTAAATTTCATCTGCCATTTGGTCTTCCAATTTATAAATGTCCTCTTGCAATTTTTCACAATCCTCTTGCTTTAACAACTTTGAATAATTTGTGTCATCTGCAAATTAGATCACCTCACTCGTTATTTCTACTGTATTTCCACATTCTTTATGAATATATTAAAAAGCAGTGGACCTAGCACAGATCTCTTGGGTACTCCACTATTCACCTTTCTCCATAGAGAAAATTAGCCACTTAGCCCTACTCTCTGCTTTCTATCTTTTAACCATTTCCTGATCCACAACACTACACTGTCTCCAATACCATGACTTTTTAATTTTGCCAAGAGTCTCTCCTAAGGGACCTTGTCAAAGACTTTCTGAAAATACAGATACATTATATCAACTGGCTCACCTTTGTCTACCTCTTTATTCGCACCTTCAAAAAAATATGACAGATTAGTAAGACAAGACTTTGTTAAATCCATGTTGGCTTTCTCCCATTAAATTATGGCTATCTACATTTTCGGTAATTTTATTCTTTATAATGGTTTCTACCATTTTGCCTGGTACAGATGTCAGGCTCACTGGTCTGTAGTTTTCTGGAATCCTCCTGGAACCCTTTTTAAAAATTGGAGTTACATGGGCTACTCTCCAGTCCTCAGGTACTACAGATGATTTTAACGATAGTTCATAGATAGTAGGTCTGCAATCTCATATTTCAGTTCTTTCAACACCCTTGGATGCAGGACCGTACCGAGCCCTGTGCGAGCAGTGCGGCCACGCAGGGTGCAAAGACTTAAAGGGCGCATTTTGGCTGTCTGCCGTTGCCTGCCACCGCCACTTTTTTGGCAGCAGGCAGCAGCAGAGAGATGAAATGCGCCCATTAAAGTCTTCGCGCCGGCACACTAAGCAGGTCTGGTCTCTCCGGGAGGGACCAGACCTGCTTAGCGTGCCCGCGACTTGCAGTTTGGGTGCGCACCCCCCCTCCTGCACCCCCATAAAGTGTCTAAATGAAGGTGTGGGAGAGGGGGCGCGCGCGCCCGATGTGCAAGTCGCACAGGGCGCATTTCAGTCTCGGTATGGCCCTGCTTGGGCTTGGATGTATACCATCCATTCCAGGTGATTTGCTACTCTTCAGTTTATCAAACAATTGTAATACATCCTCCCAGTTTATCAATATTTCTTTCAATTCTTCCGCTATATCACCTTTATATACTGTACCATTTCAGGCATGGGTAACTTCCCTACATCATCTTCAGTAAAGACCGAAGCAAAGAATTCATTCAGTCTCTCTGCTATGGCCTTCTCCTCCCTTAGAACTCATTTTACCCCTCTATCATCCAATGGTCCAGCTGACTCTTGCACAGTTTTTTTATTAAAAATATATTTGAAAAAGTTGTTATTATGCATTTTTGCTTTCACGGCAAGCTTCTTTTCAAATTCTTTCTTTGCCTGCCTTATCAATGTCTTACATCTAACTTGCCAATGCCTATTTTGTTTCCGGTGTTCGTCAGGCTCCTTTTTCAATTTCCTGAAAGATGCTTTTTTGGCAACAGCCTCTCTGACCTTGCTTTTAAACCATGCTGGCAGTTTTTTGATCTTCTTTCCACGTTTCTCAAAGCTTGGAATATATCTGGTCTGAGCTTCCAAGATAGTACTTTTAAACAACACCTATGCTTGATGTAAATCTTTAACCTTTGCAGCTGCTCCTTTTAGTTTTTTCTTAACTATTTTCCCCATTTTATTATAGTCTTCCTTTTGAAAGTTAAAAGGTAGTACTGTGTTTTTCCTTGTTTTCTTTCTTCCATTTATTAAATGAAATGCAATTATGCTATGATCACTACTGCCAAGTGGCCCAAAATCCTAATCTCTATTTATTTACTTAACAATATACCATCTTTTTACATGTAGAGGCAATTTACATATAAACACTATGCTATATAACACTGAAATTATAACAACTGTGTACATTACATATAACACTATACAGCAGAGGTATATAGTGGGGTGGGGAGCAACTGAGGAGTTAGGTTCTAACTATGTACAAGCATTGTGATGTGGATATTTTAGTGCTTGGTTGATGTTAAAATAATGAGGGTCCACACCGTAATATTCAAGGAAGAGATGGGTTTTTTTTAGTTTTTTATGGAATTCTCCGATGGTTTCAATTATTCTGAGTTGAGGTGGTATTTCATTCCAAGCGGTTGGGGCATTAAAGCAGAAAACCCTATGGCATGTCCTTTGGCTCTTTGTGTTTTTTTGTGAGGTTATGGCAAGCAGGCTGATTGTGTTATGTCTTTTTGGCCTGTTGATTGAGGGCTCTTTTATTAGTGGTCAGAGGCATTCAGCAGATAGGTTGTTTTTGATTTTGTACATATTGAGAATCACTTTGTATTTGATCCTTGCTGCGATGGGTAACCAGTGCAGGTGTTTAAGGATCAAGGTCATCTGGCCAGATGTTCCATGGATGAGATTTGCAGCAGTATTCTGGGCCAGCTGTAGTGAGTATATGCTTTGTTTTGGGAGACCATGGTAGATGGAATTACAGTAATCTAGTATGGGGGTAATGATGGCTTGGCATGTTGTTTGGAAGTCTGGGGGATTTAGTAGGAGATGCAGGTTCTTCAGGATTCTGAGTTTGTAATATACTGATTTGATTGCTTTACTTGTGCCTTTAGGTTCACCTCTTGGTCAAGTATTACTCCAAGGTATTTGACCTCAGTTTTGACTGATAGTTCTTTGTTGTCCAGTTTTATTGTTGCTGGAGGGCTGAAAGTGGAGTCTCTTGTGGTATGGAAGATTTCGGTCTTTTTATAGTTGACGTTGAGGTTATGTTTTTCTAACCATTTTGTCATCCCAGTGAAACATTTGGAAATGTTGGAAGAGTATGGTGAAGTTGTGGAGAAGGGAGTGTATATCATGATGTTGCCTGAGTATATTTGATATTTTATGTTGAAGTTTTTTATGATATCGCAGAGTGTTTGAACATATATGTTGAAAAGGATCTAGGAGAGTGTTGATCCTTGGGGTACTCCTTTGTGTAGAGCATAGGGGAAGGATTTCTTGGAGCCATAACTTGTTGGTTACGTTCTATTAGGTAAAATTAGAACCATTTGATGGTATTGCTGTGGAGTCCTGTTTCGTGTAGTCTATTGAGGAGAGGTTGGTGAGAGACCGAGTCCAATGCGGCTGATATGTCTAGGAATAGGAGAATAAACTTTTATTTGGGGTAGTTTCTCCAGATGGGTTAGTTTTGCACATATTATGGTGATCATGAACTCATTTCTAAGCCAGTGAGATGCATTTGGCCTTGTGAGATGCATTTGTGCCTGAAATTAGGGTATCAAATAGGGAGGTGAAGAGGGTTTCAACCCCATGTTTGTTGTTTATTTTTTATCTCTTGCACCCGATCCTGTGTTCCACTAAAGACTAGGTCCAAAATAGCTTCCCCTCTTGTCAGTTCATGAACCAGCTGCTCCAAGAAGCAGCCATTTATTTTATCTAGAAACTTTCTCTCTCTATAATGTCCTGCTGTGACACTAACCCAGTCAATACTAGGGTAATTGAAATCACCCATTATTACTGTGTTCTAACTTTTGTTAGCTTCCCTGATTTCTTTTAACATTTCATCATCCAACTGTTCATTCTGGCCAGGGGGTTGGTAGTACACCTCCACTGCTGTTGCCTTCCGCTTTTTACATGGAATTTCAATCTATAGAGATTTTACAGTGTATTTTGTTTCCTGCAAAACTTTACATATAAACATAGAAATATGACAACAGAAAAAGACCACATGGCCTATCTAGTCTGTCCTTCCATATCAACAACTACAACAGTCCCCTTTTTTCCTTTAGAGATCCTCTGTGTTTGTCCCATGCTTTTTTGAATTCAGATACTGTCCTCATCTCTACCACCTCCACTAGGAGACTATTCCATGGATCCACCACTCTTTCCGTAAAGAAATATTTCCACATATCACTCCTGAATCTATCCCCCTTTACCCTCATCCCATGTCCCCTTGTAGCAGAACTTGCTTTCAATTGAAAGAGACTCTCCCCCTTTACATTTATGCCATGGAGGTATTTAAACATCTCAATCATATCACCTCTATCCCGCCTTTCGTCTAAGGTGTACATATTAAGATCCTTAAGTCTGTCCTCATATGTTTTATAATGAAGACCACTAAACATTTTAGTAGTCACCCTCTGTACTGACTCCATCCTGTTTATATCCTTTTGAAGATGCGGTCTCCAGAATTGCACACTATGCTCCAAATGAGGTCGTACCAAAGACATATACAGAGGCACTATCACCTCTTTTTTCTGCTAGCCATTCCTCTCTGTATGCACCCAAGCATCCTTCTAGATTTTGCCGTCGTCTTTTCTACCTGTTTAGCTACTTTAAGTTTGTCAGACACAACCACGCCTAGGTCACGCTCTTCTTTAGTGGACAAAAGTACTTCACCCCATATACTATATTGCTCCCTTGGATTGCTGCAGCCCAAATGCATCATCTTGAATTTTTTAACATTAAATCCAAGCTGCCAAATTCTAGACCATTCTTCAAGCTTAGCTAGATCCCTCCTCAAGTTATTTACACTTTCCTGGGTGTCTACTCTATTGCAGATTTTGGTATCATCCGCAAAGAGGCAAACATTACCCAACAGCCCTTCCACTATATCACTAACAATGCTCTCTCTAACAGAGTGCAGCCCCTCCACCAATTTGATGTTCTAGCATTTGCATATAGGCATTTTAGAGGTTGTATTTTATTCATATTCATCTAGTTACGAGTTGATAGGTGTAATTAAGGAATCTTTTGGCTCTGTACTGAAGGACAACTGGGTTACTTTTATATTTGTTGGAAGTTCTCTGTCGGGATGCCCTAACTTCCCTGTTTTGCTGGTATCCTTCAAGGATGCATCCTTCTGAACCATGTGCTCCTGGGCTACTGTCAGTTTTCCCCTACTATTTAGTTTAAAAGCTGCTCTGTCTCCTTTTTAAAGGTTAATGCTAGCAGCCTGGTTCCATCCTGGTTAAGGTGGAGCCCATCCCTTTGTAAGAGCTCCTCCCTTCCCCAGAATGTTGCCCAGTTCCTAACAAATCCAAAACCCTCATCCTTGCACCATTGTCTCATCCACGCATTGAGGCTCCAGAGCTCTGCCTGCCTTTTGGGTCCTGAGCGTGGAATGGGAAGCAAGTCAGAGAATACTACCGCAGAAGTTCTGAATTTCCACTTCCTACCTAAAAGCCTAAATTTGGCCTCCAGAACCTCCCTCCCACAATTTCCTTTTTTTTCTTTTTGTATATATTTTTATTTGATTTTCAAAGCACCAAACAAAACATAACACAATACAAAATTCAACAGAATTCAACAAAAAGAAACTTCGAAATACATCTGTTCAACCCATCCCCCCAAAACGTCCCCTCCCCCCCACCCCCCATCTCAGGGTCCACCAGGAGTCAGACACCTATCGGGCACCGGCCACCAGAGGCAAGCTGTCGGGCATTGCAAACCCATTAATCTGCTCAAGCATGGGCGACAAACTCATTCAAAGCCTTCCATTTTACGTGCTTAGACATACCCAAAGTCCCACCTTTTCTAGGCAGTTGTTCATATTTACTATACAGAGAAAGCAGATTCCACCATGCATGCCAGCTTACGTCATAAGTATGCTTCCAATTCATAATAACCATATGTAAGGCAACTCCCACCATGAAGTCAAGGAGAATGTAACAATCCTTATCCAGGGCAGGAATCCCCACTTGAGATCGAAAAACAACAATGGCCCAAGAGAGAGGAGCCTAAAACTTCAGCACTAATTGTATCCTATCCCAGATATGCAGCCAGAAGTCCCGAACACAAGGGCAGCTAAACACAATGTGCTCTAACGTACCTATGGACTTTTGGCAAGACCAGCACTTGTTGCCAGAAGTCTCACCCCATTTGGCCAGTCTAACTGGCGTATAATAGGCCCTGTGTGCAAAGAAAAGAAGGGATTGAGTTATAGATGCCGATCTTGACACCCTGACCATCCTCGACCAGAACTTTGCCCAGCTCTGGGAGGGAAGGTCAACACCTACTTCCTGCTTCCAGACACATTGCAGCCCTCGTATCCATGAGGGATCATTCTGACTAAGCAATTTGTAATACTGAGACGCCATTCCTGCCTTATGTGTGACCTGTTGGATCACGATCGCTATGCTACTCTCTTTGCCCAGCTGCTTTATGTCCGCCACAGCCTTCCCCACACAATGTCTAATTTGTAGCCATTGAAAATACAAGGACCCTGGGAGGTGAAATTCCCGCTGCAGCTTATCAAAAGGCTTCCAGCTACCCGCTGCAACAAGCTGCCCTAGTTCCCATATGCCCCGCGAGTACCACTTGCGCCAAGCAAAAACCTCGCGCTGTATTTTGAAGAAAGAGTTATACCAGAGGGGCATAGATTCAAATACCTCTTTGCCATGTAGCAAGGCGTGCCGCAAAGTAACAAAAGCTCTTTGTGAGTCACTTATTACTACCGAGACAACCCCTTTTGGGCATACCATCTGAGGCAAAAGATAGCTGGGAATGGGGGTGGTAAGCTTCTGCTCCAGAACCAGCCAAGTAGGGCTCCGCTCCGTTATCTGCTCCATCCACCTAGATCCCTGTTTAAGTAAAAAGGCAGTATGGTAAGCCCAAAAATCAGAAAAATTAACCCCACCCTCCTCCTTCCTAGCCTTCAATTTTTTCAGAGCGATTATTGGGGTCTTATTTTTCCATAAATAACAGCTTAGCATCCCCTCAATCTGATGATAAGTCTGCCTCGAAAGATAGCAAGGAAGCATCTCAAGAATGTAATTAATCTTTGGGGTAATCGCCATCTTGATCGTCTCTAACCGCCCCCACCACGACAAGGCCAGGGGGGACCACTTACTGGACAGGGCCTGAGCAAGATCTAATACCCAGCAAGAATTAAATCTAATTGTCTCCTCCAATGGGTAGCAATACTGTACCCCCAGGTACTTGATCATTTTTGATTCCACACCAAAGGAAGGTGCTCCAAGTCACTTTTCTTCGCAAGAGAATTCAATGGGAAAACCGTGGATTTTGACCAGTTTACTTTGTACCCTGACAGGCGTGAATACTGGTCAATAAGACTAAAAATCTGCGACACTGAACCTGGGGTGGAAAATAAGAGCAGATCGTCAGCATATGCCGAAAGCTTAACGTCTACGCCCGCCTCCGTGATCCCCTGAATATGTTGGTTCTGGTGGATCAACAATGCCAGAGGCCCTCCCATACTTTCCTATGTCATTGGTGCCAGCATGTACCAAGACAACATCTACCAGTCTGTGCCAGCACCGCAAGCACATTCAAACCTCATGGTGCTTGACTTCCTGCATATTGATGTTGTTGCCTGTTGCACCACAGTTGGTGGCAGAGGTATTCTTCCATTTGCAAAGGGGTGTGAAATACCGAGAGGGAGAGCCAGCAGGAAAGATGGGGGAGGAGCAGCAGCATGTCGGGGGGGAGGGGGGGGGATAAGGGAGTGATAGAAGGTAGTGCAGGGAATGGTGTGAGAAATAGGGAAAAAATCTTGAGGGAACTGAGCAAGGAGACACGGGGCAGATGCCCCAGAAAAAATATGTGGGAGCATTGACCCAGACTCCTTGCAGATTTCTGCCTCTGGCCTTCCCACTACGGCCATGATGCAGAAACTCTGTGCTATAGCCTAGCGCTAAAGCTCTAATGCGGGGTTTCCTAATGCAAGCTTAACACAAATGTTTAGCTCAGCAATGGTGTAAGCAAACAGCATGCCAATGAGCTGTGCGCAAAAAATCTGCTGTGCTGTACACTCAAACAGGCAGAAATTCCTCACCAACACTGACCACAGACCTGTGAGCTAATCGTTAACGTTTCTTCAAACCTCAAGTTAAAATCCAATGTTGAGCTTACCTTCTGGTCTTCTGCGCATTTCCCTGCATCTGCACCGCCCAGCTAATTGATTCATTATTATCCATCTAAATATGCTGATGATAGCATAGCCATTTGCACACTGATTACACTGGTTTACAACAAAATATTGTTTTTGTTTATCAAAAGTGAAATCATGTTTTCCTAAAGCAGTTGTTCACGCTGATTCTAAATCTATAATTAGTTTTTCTTTAGCACATAGGATTTTAGAGATATCATCCATAAACGTTTCTGTAAAATGTTACATACCATAAACATTGAAAAAGTCAGATGTCACATGTGCTAATAACTATATTTGGCATATTTGTATGTAAGAAGCACACTAAAATTGTTTTACAAAAGAATTTCTGCTGTGGAATTTGTCAGGATTGTCATGATACAACATCCAGCATTAATCTGCCGTCATGCTCTCATCCCAGAATCCTTAGTAACGTTTTTCCATGGCCTGAAGATCTAGTGAAACCTCTTACCCTGTTCGTCACTCACTTTACCCGTGTTTGGTGGAAAAAACTGAAGATGAGAGTGCATGAAGTGCATTTCAATGACGTGCAGCAACGAAGTTTGTGATAGGCGTCAAGTAATATCTGTACTCCATCAACATAATCTGGCAATTTGTGATTACCTAGAATGTTTTCACAGATCCACTGATGGGCTTGCCACACTTCAAGTTCCAAAGCATCTGTAGGTTATTATGTGTCTCCTTGAGATGGACAGAGTGTGCAATTGGAATAAATGGCTTTTTGTTGAAGAATCAATGAATAAGCGCCATTCTGATGGTCTGTCTACCTGTGAGAGGGCTCCAAAAAGTATATCAATATCACTGCAATATACATTGGACCGTCTACTTTAAAGAATGTCTTTAAATTACGACTGCACGTGCATTTGTGGCAAATGAGAACATTCTTTTGAAGTAAGTTCTTTTCCTTCAGCCTTGAAGCAAGGAGTGCTGCTTTATCCTTTGAGAGCGTCAAGTCTCATATAAGATCACTAAGCTCTTCTTGGCTGAATTTCTCTGGGTTGCCACCGCTTTCATCTGGCACGTAGTCTGCATCTTCTGACTCTTTAGGTCGGCCGCCACTTGCACCTTCATCTAACTCCATTTTGTTTGGTACAGAAGAGAGCCCGTCCTGTGGAGGAACTGGAACAGGAAATGTTTCGTCATGTGCAACTTGTTGCATGGCAGACATAAGATTTCGATACACAATGTTGTGCTTGTTCTTCGCAGAGAAACCCGTGATATTAACCAGACAAAAATAGCAGTCGTCATGATGGTTTCTCGGCTCCCTCCATATCATCGGTACAGCAGATGGCATCACTGTTCTCCTTACATTTAACCAATCACATAGTCCATCTGCACAGGCACTGCAAATGATGTGAGGCACTTGTGGCTTATCCTGGCATCCAAAATATACTTGAACATTTTGCGAAGATCTGATGTTATGGTACGACATTGAGATACAGTAGCAAATGAACCACAAACATAACAAAAAACATCGGAATGATTCCTACACTGTCTTGGCATGATTATTTTATTTCTGATGATTTCTTCAGTGTTATTATTACCAAATACATAATCATAATAATTAACCTGAAAAGCCAAATAAATACCAATCAATATTGGTAGAGTAATCACTGACACAGTTTATGACAACTCGGCTAGTATAGCAAAACTTTGGACACTATTATCTTTCAAACCTGATGCGATGCATACAAAAACAAAACTGGTTTTGAACATTGTTCATCATAGTACACATGAAATTATTTGTGATGATTTTTTCATGTTGACCAGTGTTACGAAGGCATTATATCCCTTCCTGCATTCTGCACAGAAAATTGTTTGCAAACACTGCATCATCATCTGTGCTAAGTGCAACACACTGCTGCATCGAGCCCTCACTGCTCTGGTGGTGACAGTCTACAGTTCTGCTCCCTTAATCCAGTCATTTCTGGAACGCAATGGTTTTCAAGCAAGTCCTCTGGGATCCCCCAGGACAGTCAGGTTTCAGGATATCAACAATGAATATGCATGAGATAGATCTGCATGCACTGCTTCCATTGTATGCAGATCTATCTCATGCATATTCATTGTGGATACACTGAAAACCTGACTGGTCAAGGGGTCCCAGAGGACTGGATTAAGAACCTCTGCTCTAACAGTTGACTTCTCTCCTCATGCATGCACAGTTCGATGATCTGCTGTTTGAGCTATGTAGAGCTGTATACTATTGAATTCCTTTTAGTTTAAAGAAGTGATCATTGAATTTTGCAAGCTGAAGAGGAGAGATGTCAATAGCTAAAGGAGCAACTTCATTATAGGCACAGAGCTATGGACTGCCATAGCTGGGACATGGAGGGGAGAGAAAAGAGGAGCAGAAGGTATTTAAAGCTGGGTAGAGAAGAGTGGGGATTAAGAAAAGAGCAGTAATTTGGTAGGGGGGGATTGGGGGAAGAGGAGTGGGGATTAAAGAGAACAGAGAGTAGGGACTCAGGGATTGGGAGGAGAAGTTGAGTGGGAAGGAGAGCAGGAATATGGGGACTGAGGGTGGAAAAGTAGGGACCCTGGGATTGGAAGACAGTGAGAACTCAGGATTGGATTGGAGAGTGGGATGGGGGGAGGGGGGAGGAAAGGAATTGGATAGAATGTTGGAAGAAAGAGGGATTCAGGAATTGGGTGAGAAAGTGGGGACCTAAAGAGCGAATAAGATTGAGAGGTAGGACAGGGACTCTAGGATGCAAGAGAGAACATGAACTCAAGACTGGATGAGGATGTTTGGGGGGGGGGGGCACACAATAGGGACTGCAGTTAGATAGGGAGTATGAATGAGGGTTTGCTATTCTGGGTCGAGAAGGTAAGAGTGGGAAGTTAGAGAAAGGGCTATAGATGCGAAATAGGCATTTATTTCAACACAGTGTTACAGATTTATAAATCTGAACATGCAGTAAGATCTTTGGGGAGTCAGCAATTTGATGTCTTGGCTATTCATGATATACATCTAAGTAAATATAGGAATCAACTATTTTTCATTGTAGGGCTATTTGAGTGAAACAAGCTGTCAGTGCCACTTTGATTAATAGCTAGCACATTAGAGTTCTGGAAGCAGTTAAAGGCTTTTTACTTCCAGCAGGCATTTTATTGATATTTTTAATGTATTTTTGTGTGTACATTTTGTATGAGATTTTGGATATATTATGAATGTATTTTTGTAAATTGCTAGAATTTGGGATAGTCATGAAATAAATTTTTGAAATAAATAAGAAAAAGGACTAAATGTTCGGAAGGGCCTAGAGGACTGGGTTGAAGATTAGGAAGTAGAAAGGGACAAGAAGGGGTGAAAGGTAGTGGAAGGGAATGGGTCATTGAAGGAGTGGGAGGGAACAGACATAGGACAGGGGAGATGGTTAAAGGGGAATAATGGGAGACTGGGTATGGTAACAAAAGAAAGGGACTGCTGATAGGTGAGAGGAATAAGAGGCAGGGGAAAGTAGATGGGAGTTGAGGAGGAGTGGGTACAGAAGATAGAAATGGCATAATAGGGAGTGATTGAAATACAGAGAGGAATGAGAAGCTGGAGAAAGGATGAGAGTCTGGAGGAATGGGAGAAGGTAGGAGAGTGGGGAGCTTGATTGGGAGACAGAAGATTGAAGGGTGAAAAGTAGGAGGAGTGAAATTTGAGTGGATAGCAAGGCAGAAAAGAAAGAAATGTAAAGAGCTAAAAAGGCAAGTTTTAATGTCAGTGACATATAGGGGAAGAAGTGTGAAGGAGAGAGAACAAATGGCAAATGCACAGTAGAAATTGGAAGGAGAAGACAGACAGAAGAAAGCAGAAAGACCGGAACCAATATGATTGGGAAAATAAAATGCCCAATCAGCAAATATAGAAAAAAAAGCATTTTAATTGGAATCTGCCAGCTCTGGGAAATACTGTACGCATCTCAGAGGTCTTTGTATCTTGCTCAATATGAGAGAAAACATATTTGTTTCAGTTTCTCTAGTTTTGCACTGCATGCATGGTCTGACTGCAATGGGTTTTCAGTTCTGGCTTTGTCTGCATATTTTTAATTTGTGGTTCCTTGTTCTGTATTTGATGGAGGGCTGTCTGTGTTTTGCATGTGTGGCAGGGCAGAGCGATTCTGCTAGCATGTAATTACTATACTTGTGCTGCTTTCCCAGTAAAAGGTGGGTATTGTAGGGCATGATGTAACTGTACTGCTGCCCTTTTCACTGGTGCCTTGAGCACTGTGGACTTGGCGGCCCTTCTCTCCTTCCTCCAGGATAGTTTTGACAGGGCGTTTCTCTCGGTTCACTGAGGGTTCAGGTGGCGGCCTTGGCTTGTTTTAGAGGAATGCTGGCGGGGCACTTCCTGGCCTTGCACCCGGACGTGGGCCGGTTTCTGAGGGGACATAAGCACTTGCATCCTCCCCTGCAGGGACAGCCCAAAGGGGGTGCGGGGCCATGTGCGGTGACATCACATGATACGATCATAGGAATCAACTTTCTGCCCCACCCTTGTCCTCCCTCCTCTTTCTTCCCCCCTTCCCTCCCCACCCCTTTCACATAACCTCAACCCATCAAATTAACCAAAATTTCCTCCTTGTATATAGCGCATCTTGTATATAGCTCATTTTGTATATAGCGCATCTTGTACATAGTTATATAAGAATATTACCCACTTAACCGCTTTCAAACAACCCACTGCATGCCTCCTCCCTCGCTCTATGTAACACGTTTGAGTTGAATTGTAAACCACTTTGATTTAAGGATAAAGCGGCATAGAAATCCTTTTAAATAAAATAAATAAATGTGTGGAGACTCATTGCAGGGCCTCATTTGCATAAATATTTGCATAATGTTAACATGCACTAACATTTAGTAAACATGCCTCTTAATGAGTGCCTTTACACAAAAGCGGAAGTAAGGATGTGGTTGAAAACTACAGGCCGGTTAGTTTAACTTCGGTGGTGAGTAAATTATTGGAAACGCTGCTGAAAGAGAAAATAGTGAGGTTTCTGGAGTCCAGCGGATTACAGGATCCGAGGCAGCATGGATTCACCAGAGGCAGGTCTTGTCAGACAAATCTGATTGATTTCTTTGACTGGGTGACCAGGGAGTTGGACCGAGGGAGAGCTCTAGATGTGGTGTATTTAGATTTCAGTAAAGCCTTTGACACTGTTCCTCACAGGCGACTTATAAACAAACTGAGCACCCTAGGGATGGACCCTAAAGTTACTGCTTGGGTTAGAAATTGGTTGGGTGGGAGGCGACAAAGAGTACAAGTAAATGGAGCTCACTCTGAGGAGAAGGATGTTACCAGTGGTGTGCCCCAGGGATCTGTCCTTGATCCGATTCTTTTTAACATCTTTGTTAGTGATATAGCGGAAGGGCTGTTGGGTAAGGTTTGCCTCTTTGCGGATGATACCAAAATCTGCAATAGAGTAGACACCCAGGAAGGTGTAGATATCATGAGGAGGGATCTAGCTAAGCTTGAAGAATGGTCTAGAATTTGGCAGCTGGGATTTAATGTTAAAAAATGTAAGGTCATGCATTTGTGCTGAAGCAATCCAAGGGAGCAATACAGTATAGGAGGTGAAGTACTTTTGTCCACTAAAGAAGAGCGGGACCTAGGCGTGGTTGTGTCTGATGATCTTAAAGTAGCTAAACAGGTAGAAAAGGCGACGGCAAAAGCTAGAAGGATGCTTGGGTGCCTACGGAGAGGAATGGCTAGCAGAAAAAAGGAGGTGATAATGTCTCTGTATAAGTCTTTGGTGCGACCTCATTTGGAGTATGGTGTGCAATTCTGGAGACCGCACCTTCAAAAGGATGTGAACAGGATGGAGTCGGTGCAGAGGGTGGCTACTAAAATGATTAATGGGCTTCATTATAAAGCATATGAGGACAGACTTAAGGATCTTAATATGTACACCTTAGAGGAAAGGCGGGATAGAGGTGATATGATTGAGATGTTTAAATACCTCCGTGGCATAAATGTTCAGGGAGAGAGCCTCTTTCAATTGAAAGCAAGTTCTGCTACGAGGGGACATGGGATGAGGATGAAGGGAGATAGATTCAGGAGTGATATGCGGAAATATTTCTTTACGGAAAGAGTAGTGGATCTGTGGAATAGTCTCCCAGTGGAGGTGGTAGAGATGAGGACAGTAACTGAATTCAAAAAAGCATGGGACCAACACAGAGGATCTCTAAAGATAAAAAGTGGACTGTTGTAGTTGTTGTTATGGAAGGACAGACTAGATAGGCCATGTGGTCTTTTTCTGTCATCATGTTTCTATGTTTCTATGTATGAATAAAGAAAAACTACCAGATTTCTACATTACTATACGGTACTCCAGTGCCCACCGCCAGGCACATTAGGGAGTACTACAAACACTGCCCATTTAGAACCCATAGCAAACCCACCATATCATAACAAAGCACCAAACCCTACCTATCAAAAGGCAACATTGCAAATATTAAACCAAACATCTCAGAGAATACCAAGACATCTCCTACTGGGGAAAGAGGACAAGTGGCACTGTCAAATAGAAACTACATGAACAGAATACCTCAGCTCGGTTACACATGCAGAACACAGACTGTTACCACACAAAGAACAAGGGATCACAATTTAGAAATAGGAAGACAATAATTAAACTGGGAACCCCAAAAGCCAAACTTGGAATGTACAACAACACTGCAGAAATAAAACTATAAATTAATTTCCTCTTGTACTAAACAAATGCAAAGATGTTAACGATGCACATTTCCCAGAGCTGACATATTCCAATTAATAAATTCAAAATAAAAAAAGTATTTTTCTATCTTTTGTTGTTTGTGCTTTTTATTTTTCAGTTGCAATTGCTCCAGTCACTTTCTTCTGGTTTCTTTGTGTCTTCTGCTAACTCTCCATTGTCTGCTGTCTGTTTGTCCTTTCTTCTCTCTTCTAGTTTTTTTCCATTCTCTCTCTACATCTGCTTTAACATGCTGATCTTTCTCCTTTTGCTCTTTCCTTCATTTCTTTCTTTATTCCTTTTTCATCCTCTCAAATTTTACCCCTCAATCCTCAATCCCCACTTTCTCTCCCAATACACGGCTAATTGTAGATTTTTCTTCCCTCCCACGCAAAACATTTTCCCCTCTCCATCCTCACTCCCCTCCTGCCCCATCCCATTCTAGTCCTCCCCCAACATCAGCTCCCTTCTAGTTCCAGCCCCACCCAGCATCCGCTCTCTTCTAGTCCCATTCTTCCAACCCCCCGCATCAGCCCATTTCTAGTTCTAGCCTCCCCATCAGCCTATTTCCAATCCTAGCCCCCCATCAGCTCTTTACAGTCCTATCCTAGCCCCTCCATCAGTCCATTCCCAATCCAAGCAGAACCCAGCAGAGAGCTTGTAGTCTAAATTTAATAGTCACTCAGGGCCTAGCATCAGCAAAGTACTTTTAGCTTAAATTTAAAACACAGAAGAGAGCTTTCTGGTTAAATTTAGAACCCAGCAGAGAGCTTGTAGTTTAAATTTCATAAGAAGTTAGAGCCTAGCAGCAGCTAAGAGCTATAATTTAAATCAAATCAGAATATAGCTTACCTCAGCAGCACAAGACAGGGTACTGTGTAGCAGCCCTCTTTTAATAAGTGTTATTTCCCTCCCTCCCTCCCCTGGGATAATCGTAGCTTTATAGGTACTTACACATCTTACAAGACAGGAGGTGCTCTCAGGTGAAGCTCATTACCCAAATCAGTCATACACTAAGGACCTGAGATTAGTTAAGCTTCAGGTGAACGAGGTATATTACATGTATTAGGTACAGTTTTATTAGTATAAATATCCATAGCAACCCTTAGTAAGTAAAGAACTTAGATCTAAACACAAACTTAAAACTAAGATGCAGACAGCAGTCCAGCAGCGGGATGGGGGCTTTCCAGTTTTTTGCATTGAGTGTCACATGTATGATTTTCTCCCAGTTGGTGAGAGGTCTTACGTGTGCACTAGGTGGAAGGAGCTCTTTGCTCTCAGGGAACGAGTCCGTTCTCTAGAGGCTAAAGTAGCAGACTTGGAAAGCATAAGACAGACAGAGAGGTACATAGACGAGACCTACAGGGATATAGTCCTGAAGTCCCACCTCCAGTCTGGCAGCATCCCTGTTGCCATGGAGGAGAGAGGTCACGTGACAAGAGAGCATCACCCTAGTGTGGCAGGAAGTTATCCTGTAACTAGGACCTGTCCTCCAGGTGATGTAAAACCCTCTCGCACTGAGGAAGTTTCTCCAGGGCCATGTGCCCATGAGGGAAGGGTTAGGACAGCCGTTATAGTTGGTGATTCGATCATTAGGCATGTAGATAGCTGGGTGGCTGGTGGACATGAGGATCGCCTGGTAACATGCCTGCCTGGTGCGAAGGTAGCGGACCTCACACGCCACCTAGATAAAGTCTTAGATAGTGCTGGGGAGGAGTCTGCTGTCTTGGTACATGTCGGTACCAATGACATAGGAAAATGTGATAGGGAGGTTCTGGAGGCAAAATTTAGGCTTTTAGGTAGGAAGTTGAAATCCAGAACTTCCAGGCTAGCATTCTCCAAAATGCTTCCTGTTCCACGCGCAGGACCCAAAAGGCAGGTAGAGCTCCGGAGTCTCAATGCGTGGATGAGACAATGGTGCAGAGATGAGGGTTTTGGATTTGTTAGGAACTGGGGAACATTCTGGGGAAAGGAGGGGCTCTTCCGAAGGGATTGGTTTCACCTTAACCGGGATGGAACCAGGCTGCTGGCATTAACCTTTAAAAAGGAGATAGAGCAGCTTTTAAACTAGATATTAGGGGAAAGCCGACAGTCGCCCAAGAGCGGATGGTTCGGAAGAATGTATCTTTGAAGGATACTACCAAAAGCAGAGAGGTTCCACAAAAGAGTAAAGTAGCCCAAATTCCCTCAAGTATGGAACAGACAGAGCTTAAAGGTCCTAAATTACCCATGTCTAACAATAGCCAAATTAATATGAATAAAATACATTCTCTAAAATGCTTGTATGCAAATGCTAGAAGTCTAAAAAATAAGATGAGAGAGTTAGAATATATAGCACTAAATGAAAGGTTAGATATGATTGGAATATCAGAGACATGGTGGAAGGAGGACAACCAGTGGGACACTGTGATAACTGGGTACAAACTATATCGTAATGATAGAGCTGATCAAATTGGTGGAGGGGTTGCTCTCTATGTTAGAGAGGGCATTGAGTCAGAAAGGATTAAAGTTTTGCAGGAAACAAAATCTGCTGTAGAATCTATATGGACTGAAATTCCATGTAAAAGGGGGAAGGCAATGGCAGTGGGGGTGTACTATCGAGTGCTTGGCCAGAATGACCAAATGGATGATGAAATGCTCAAAGAAATCAAGGAAGCTAACAAAAGTTACAGCACAGTAATAATAATGGGTGATTTCAACTACCCGGTATCGACTGGGTCAGTGTCACGTCAGGACATGCTAGGGAGATAAAGTTCCTCGATGAAATAAATGACTGCTTCTTGGAGCAGCTGGTTCATGAACCGACCAGAGGGGAAGCCATATTAGACCTAATCCTTCGTGGAACACCAGATCTAGTGCAAGAGATAGGGTTGTTGGGGCCACTTGGCAATAGTGATCATAGCATGATCGCCTTTGATTTAATTAGTGGAGGAGGGATAGTAAGGAAATCCACAGTACTACCTTTTAACTTTCGAAAGGGAGACTATGATAAAAAGAGGAAAACAGTTAAGAAAAAACTAAAAGGAGCAGTTGCAAAGGTTAAAGACGTACATCAGGCTTGGCTGTTGTTGAAAAATACTATCTTGGAAGCCCAGACCAGCTGTATTCCATGCTTTAAGAAAAGTGGAAGGAAGTCCAAAAAACTGCCAGCATGGTTTAAAGGTGAGGTCTGAGAGGCTGTTGTTGCCAAAAAAGCATCTTTCAGGAAATGGAAAAAAGAGCAAAACGACGAAACCTGGAAACAGCACAAGCACTGGCAAGTCAAATGCAAGGCATTGATAAGGCAGGCAAAGGGAGAATTTGAGAAGAAGCTTGCTGCGGAAGCAAAAACGCAAAGTAAAGACCTTTTCAAGTACATTTGTAGCAAAAAACCTGTGAGAGAGTCAGTTGGTCCATTAGATGATGAAGAGGTTAAAGGAGCACTAAGAGGCGACAAGGCGATAGCGGAGAGACTGAATAAATTCTTTGCTTCCGTCTTTACTTAGGAAGATGTAGGGATGTTACCCATGACTGAAGTGGTATTTAAAGGTGCGGAAGAATTGAAGGAAATATCGATACATCGGGAAGATGTCTTACAACTATTAGATAAACTGAAGAGTAGCAAATCACCTGGGCCGGATGGTATACATCCAAGGGTGTTGAAAGAACTGAAATACAAGATTGCAGACCTGCTATTAGTAATCTGTGAACTATCATTAAAATCATCTCTAATACCTGAAGATTGGAGGATCGCCAATGTAACACCAATTTTTAAAAAGGGTTCCAGGGGTGATCCGGGAAACTACAGACCGGTGAGCCTGACATCAGTACTGGGAAAAATGGTAGAAACCATCATAAAGAATAAAATTACTCTGCATGTAGATAGTCATGACCTAATGGGAGACAGCCAACATGGCTTTAGACAAGGAAGATCTTGTCTTACTAATCTGTTATGTTTTTTGAAGGAGTGAATAATCAGGTGGACAAAGGTGAGTCGGTTGATATTGTGTATCTGGACTTTCAGAAAGCCTTTGACAAGGTCCCTCATGAGAGACTTTTGGCAAAACTAAAGAGTCATGGGATAAGAGGCAGTGTACTATTGTGGATCAGGAACTGGTTAAAAGATAGAAAGCAGAGGGTAGGGCTAAATGGCCAATTTTCCCAATGGAGAAAGGTGAATGGTGGTGTACCCCAGGGGTCTGTGCTGGGTCCGCTGCTTTTTGACATATTCATAAATGACCTGGAAAGTGGAATAATGAGTGAGGTTAACAAATTTGCAGATGACACAAAACTGTTTAAAGTTGTTAAAACCGAAGAGGATTGTGAAAAATTGCAAGAGGATCTTGATAAATTGGAAGACTGGGCATCAAAATGGCAGATGAAATTTAATGTGGACAAGTGCAAGGTTATGCACCTAGGGAAGAACAACCCAAACTATCGTTAGACGATGCAAGGTTCCACATTAGGAACTACCACCCATGAAAAAGATTTAGGCGTCATTGTGGATACCATGTTAAAACCCTCGGCCCAGTGTGCAGCAGCGGCCAAGAGAGCAAATAGAATGCTAGGTATGATAAGGAAAGGAATGGAAAATAAAACAAAAGATATTATAATGCCTCTATATCGTTCCTTGGTGAGACCGCACCTTGAATATTGTGTGCAATTCTGGTCGCCGTATCTTAAAAAGGATATAGCGATTTTAGAAAAGGTTCAGAGAAGAGCCACCAAAATGGTAAAGGGGATGAAAGGATACTCCTATGAAGAAAGGCTAGAAAGGTTAGGGCTCTTTAACCTGGAAAAGAGACGGCTGAGGGGAGATATGATAGAAGTCTATAAATTAATGAACGGAGTGGAACGGGTAAACGTAGATCGATTGTTTACCTTATCAGAATATAGAAAGACTAGGGGACATGCAATGAAGCTACAGGGTAAACTATTTAAGACTAATAAAAGAAAATATTTTTTCACTCAACATGTAATCAAACTCTGGAATTTGTTACCAGAGGATGTAGTAAAGGCTGTTAGTGTAGCTGGGTTTAAAAAGGTTTTGGACAAGTTCTTGGAGGAAAGGTCCATAAACCATTATTAAGAAGGGACCCAGGATATCAATGCTTGAGCCAATACAAGCATTGTGGAACCTGTGTCCCTTGGGGAAACTGCTAAGTACATATGACCTAGATTGGCCACTGTTGGAAACAGAATACTGGGCTTGATGGACCTTGGTCTGACCCAGTATGGCATATCTTATGTTCTTATGTTCTTAAGCCCCTCAAACAGTCCATTTCCAATCCAAGCCCCCCCATCAGCTCATATCCAATCCTAGTCCCCATCAGTAGATTTCCAGTCCTATCCAAGTGCCCCCATCATCCCATTTCCAGTCCTAGCTCTCCCATCCATTTCCAGTCCTATCCTAGCCCCTCCATCAGTCCATTTCCAGTCCTAGCTCCCCCCACTCAGCCCATTTCAGGTCCAAGCCCCCTCCCCATCAGCTGTTTCCAGTCCTAGCTCCACCACTCAGCCAATTTCCAGTCCAAGCCTCCCTCCCCATTAGCTATTTCCAGTCTTAGCCCCCCCTCCGAAGAGCCCCGCAGTTGTCTAACAGGCTTTAGAGGGAGCTGGAGAGGCCCTGGCTCACCTCTGACAGCCGCCGAAGTGAAGAGCACCTTTTTTTCTTCACTTTGGCAGCTGTATTGTAGTATAGGCCGCTGGCATGCTGAGTGCTGGGAAACAGGAAGTCTCCTTTGACCTTGGTGTGCCAGCATTCTATACTACAATACAGCTGCCGAAGTGAAGAAAAAAGGCACTCTTCACTTCAGCGGCTATCAGGTGAGCCAGGGCCTCTCCGGCTCCCTCTAAAGCCACCCTGCCTGCCGTTGCTGAATGCGAGATGTTATTGGCACAGGGACTTGTGCGAACAACATTCTCGCACAATGGATGGGCTGGCCCTGCTCCCCTGTACTCAGTGGTTCCTTCTTAGGATCTCCATATGGTTCTTTGGGCCTTGGTGGCTGCATTATTTGAGCCCTTGAGGAGAGCTACACTCAAGGATTTGTTCCTTAAGATTGCTTTTCTAGTCGCAATCTGCTCGGCAAGACACAAGCTTTGTCGTGCCGAGATCTCTAACTGTCTTTTTTGGAGGAGCCCGTATATTTATGACCCTTTCCTTCTTTCTTGCCTAAGGTGGTGTTAGCCTTCCACATCAATCAGGTGGTTTATTTGCCTGCGTTCTGTAAGAAACAATGCCAGGGAAAGTATAAGGACCTTCACCTGGTGGACATTAGAAGGGTGATTTTTTGGATTCTGAAGGTGGCTAACTCCTTCCGTAAGTCGGAGAGAAATTTTTCCTTTTTGCGGGTCCATGACAGGATGAAGTGGCCACGAAGTCTACCTTGGCCCACTGCATAAAGGAGATGATAGCCTCTGCCTAAGTGTTGTAAAATAGGCCAGTCTTGGAGGGTTTGTGTATGTATTCTACATGGGCTAAGGTTTTCTCTTGGGCACAGCGCAGTTCAGTTGCTCCCATAGGTATCTGTTGGGCGGCAGCATAGTCATCACTTTTGTCAAGCATTAGTGCTTTGGACAAGAAAGCAAATAGAATGCTAGGAATCATAAGGAAAGAAACGGAGAATAAAACCATGGATATTATAATGCCTCTGTATCGTTTCATAGTGTGACCACATCTTGAATATTATGTGCAGTTCTGGTTGCCATATCTTAAAAAGGATATAGTGGAATTAGAAAAGGTATAGAGAAGAGCCACCAAAATGGTAAAGGGGATGGAAGAGAAGGATACCCCTATTAGGAAAAGCTTAAAAGGTTAGGGCTCTTCAACTTGGAAAAGAGGCGGCTGAGGGGAGATATGATAGAGGTCTATAAATTAATGAATGGAGTGGAACAGGTAAACATAGATTGGCTGTTTACGCCATCAAAAAGTAGAAAGACTAGAGGACACTCAATGACGCTACAATGTAACCCATTTCAGACAAATAAGAAACATAGAAACCTGATGGCAGAAAAAGATCACATGGCTTATCTACTCTGCCCTTCTATATCAATTACAATAGTCCCCTTTTTACCTTTAGAGATCCTCAATGTTTGTCCCGTGCTTTTTTGAATTCAGATACTGTCCTCATGTCCACCACCTCCACTGGGAGACTATTCCATGCATCTACCACTCTTTCCATAAAGAAATATTTCTGCATATTACTCCTGAGTCTATCCCCTTTCACTCTCAACCTATGTCCCCACATAGTAGAGCTTGCCTTCAATTGAAAGAGACCCTCCTGTGCATTTATGCCATGGAGGTATTTAAATGTCTATCATGTCGCCCCTATCTCGCCTTTCCTTTAAAGTATAAATATTAAGATCTTTAAGTCTGTCCTCATATGCTTCATAATGAAAACCACTACCCATTTTAGTAGCCACCCTCTGCACCGATTCCAAACTGCTTGTATCCTTTTGAAGGTGCAGTTTCCAGAATTACACACAATACTCCAACTGAGGTCGCACCAGAGACTTATACAGAGGCATTATCACCTCCTTTTTTCTGCTGGCTATTCCTCTCCTTATGCACCCAAGCATCCTTCTGGCTTTTGCAATTGCCTTTTCTACCTGTTTAGCTACTTTAAGATCCTCAGACACAATCATTTCCAGGTCTCGCTCTTCTTTTGTGGACAGAAGTACCTCACCCCCTACACTGTACTGCTCCTTTGGATTTTTGTAGCCTAAATGCAGGACCCTGCATTTTTTAGCATTAAATTTCAGCTGCCAAATTCTAGACCAGGGGTTCTCAACCCTGTCCTCGGGACCCACCTAGCCAGTCGGGTTTTTCAGGATAACCACAATGAATATGTATGAGAAAAATTTGCCTACACTGCCTCCATTATATGCAAATCTCTCCCATGCATATTCATTGTGGTTATCCTGAAAACCTGACTGGCTAGGTGGATGCCGAGGACAGGGTTGAGAACCCCTGTTCTAGACTATTCTTCAAGCTTAGCGAAATCCTCCTCATGTTATCTACTTCTTCCTGGGTGTCTACTCTATTGCAGATTTTGGTATCATCCGAAAACAAGCAAACCTTACCTGAAAGTCCTTCCGCAATATCACTAACAAAGATGTTAAACAGAATCGGACCAAGGACAGGTCCCTTTGGCACACCACTGGTAAACTCCTTCTCCTCAGAGTGAGCTTCATTTACCTGTACCCTTTGTCACCTCCCACTCAACCAATTTCTAACCCAATTAGTAACTTTAGCATTCATCTGAATCTGTGCGTCAGGTTTCATCTCTGGCCCTTTTCAAATCCAGCCTGAAAACTCACCTCTTTGAGGAGGCTTTTGGATCCAGATCTGCTTAGTCTCCTGTGTGTTTCCTTAACATTCCCCAGATGTAGCCTTGTCCTCAGCTATTGTGGTAGATGAGTTCTAAAAGCATATGGCATGATCTTTTGTGGAAGGTTAGGTAGTTTGAATGGATATGTGTATGGAGCTGTGAAGGCTAGTGTGTTTGAGTATGGAAAAGCTGAAAGGTGTATGTTTCTGGGGGTTGATGGAATTGTGCATATACAGTAGATCCCAGTGTTGTTAAGGAATAGCTGCAGGAGGTGTCATGTTTAGTGTTCCACTGTGTGAAAAGGCCCAAGAGCTCTGGATCTTGGAAGAGAGCTCTGGATCTGCACTATTATGCAGGAATGAACGTCCAAGAGCCACTGAGTTTTCAGGACTTCGTTGTAGGGTGAAGTTATTTTATCATTTGAATAAATATACAATGATATAAAGGCTAATGTCTCCAAATGGGTTAGTTTTGCACATACCATGACAGGAATGAAGGTCACGCCTTTGCTGGGTATGCTGGAAATAAATTTGCTGTGAATGCTTGTCTTGACACTTGTATTGATCCTGAGAGCCTCTTTCAAGACTTCATATCAAGTGCATTTGGAAGTTATTTTTAAGCCGACTGGTGGCTCCCAGTACAGCATTTTCTTGGTCTCTGATTGCTTTTTGCTGGTGCTTAAGGATCTTCTTGTTCTCCATGCTTAGTATTGAAGAGTCGTGTGTGTTTTGCTCCTTTTCCATAATGTTGGTTTTTGTTGGAAAAGGGAATTACATCAGTGTGATTGGACTGGTAAGGTATTTACAGATATATTTTAGAAAAAAAAAGCACTTTAAAGAGCCCAGGCACATCATGCTGAGGGCAAGTATACTGAATGCAACAGTTCAGTGCTTCTGAGGCACCATGATGCAGAATGTGGGACAACTGGCAAGGCAACCTATCATTAAAGTGGTCATTATAATTGGCACTCTTAGGAATGGGGCATGGAGTCTGACCTCCAGGTAACCTCTAGTCTATAGTCTAGTATATGGTCCTATACTAGAGGTTATCTGGAGGTCAAGGACTGACAGTCTACAGCATACAACACAAAAGTTAAAACTAACATAGCAGCATGCTGGAAAAACAAACATTTACCTATCATGTTCAAGCATTTTCTGACTGTCTTATCCGGACAATTTCGAAACTGTTGGTCTGGAGTGATCCCTGAAGACCAGTAGGTGGTCACAAGATATAATGAAGTCACAGTGTGGTCTCCCATTGAGAAAAGACAAAACTGTAGAGGGAACATCAAAACAGTAATATGTAATTTATTTTAAACATATGGAATTATATTTACAGATTGAAAGCTGTGCCTAGCTCTACATTTTAATTTGGATTTTTAATTCATTTTGTTTTGTGGTAGGTCCTGAAATTTTATTATAGTTTGAAAAGAGGACCTGAAGGACAAAATTTGTTCTAGATACTTCTGGATAAGTCTGTTTGTATATTTGCATTGCCACTAATATTATTAGCATTAAAGAAAATGCTTCACATCCAACAGCAGTGTGCCTCATTGAAACATAAAAACATGAAGGCAAAAAAAGACCACTTGGCTTATCTAGTCAGCCCTTCCATATCAACAACTACAATAGTCCCCTTTTTCCTTTAGAGAGATCCTTTGTGTTTGTCCCGTGCTTTTTTGAATTCAGATTGGGCCCGATTCAGTAAGATGGATATTAGGGCATTACGTCCAGGTGTGACGTCCAGCCCTGCTATCTGCCTTCACCATATTCCGCCTCTTGGCCCCACTGCACGCACAGAGCTACTGTGCATGCTGCAGGGTATAGGGCGGTCCTATCACCCGGACGTACAGGGCCAATTCTGGTCATGGCCCTGTATGTCCGGGGAGCTCTGGAGGGGGAAGGGGGGATGGGACGGCCAGCTCATTGCACCTTGGAGGTGGAATAAGCGCCGGCCGTTCCTTCAGAACGGCTAGCCAGCCCCCCAGCAGCAACAGCGGCAAGCCTGGTGAGTCCCCACTGCCCGATCTGGGTCTTGGCTGCCCCCATTGGGGGTCAGGTGGTGGGGAAACTGGGGTCTGCACTATGGTGGGTGAATGTGCCGCGGGGAGAATGTACCCACAGCAGTGCAGGGGCATGTCAGGTCATCTCCCACTGCTTGATCCTGTACCCGCAGGAACGTCTTGCTCCTGTGGTGCAGAATCGGGTGCTGATGGGCTCGTCCTGTTTGGGGCCACGCAGATGGCCCAGACATGGCCCATCTGGGATTGGATTCATACTGTCCTCATCTCTACCACCTCCATTGGGAGACTATTCCACAAATCTACCACCCTTTCCATGAAGAAATATTTCCACATATTACTCCTGATTCTATCCCATTTTACCCTCATCCTAAGTCCCCTCATAGCAGAGTTGCTTTCAGTCAACAAAGGCTCTCCTCCTGTGCATTTATGCTATGGAAGTATTTAAATGTCTCTATCATATCTCC
The DNA here is from genome assembly GCA_033557465.1 of Ichthyophis bannanicus. Taxonomy (NCBI): domain Eukaryota; kingdom Metazoa; phylum Chordata; class Amphibia; order Gymnophiona; family Ichthyophiidae; genus Ichthyophis; species Ichthyophis bannanicus. Next base: position 533,601,730 of record CM066034.1, on the reverse strand, counting down.
TCTATCCTGCCTGTCCTCTAAAGTATAAATATTAAGATCCTTAAATATGTCCTCATATGCTTTATAATGAAGACCTCTAACCATTTTAGCCACCCTCTGTACTGACTCTAACCTGTTTATATCCATTTGAAGGTGTGGTCTCCAGAATTGCACACAATACTCCAAATGAGGTTATACAGAGGCACTATCATCTCCTTTTTTCTGCAGGCCATTCCTTTCCATATGCACCCAAACATCCTTCTAGATTTATGTGTCGCCTTTTCTACCTGTTTAGCTACTTTAAGATCGTCAGCCTCAATCACGCCCAGGTCTCACTTTTGTGGACAGAAGTACTTCACCCCCTACACTGTGCTGCTCCCTTGGGTTTTTGCAGCCCAAATGCATGACCCTGCATTTTTTAGCATTAAATCTCAGCTGCCATTCTTCAAGCTTAGCTGGATCCCTCCTCATGTTATCGACTCCGTCCTGGGTGTCTACTCTATTGCAGATTTTAGTATCATCAGCAAAGAGGCAAATATTACCCAACAACTCTTCTACAATATCACTAACAAAGATGTTAAAAAGAATTCGACCAAGGACAGATCCCTGTGACACACCACTGGTAACCTCCTTCTCCTCAGAGTGAGCTCCATTTACTTGTACCCTTTGTCGCCTCCCACTCAACCAATTTCTAATCCAATCAGTAACTTTAGGGTCCAAAGGTGCTCAGTTTGTTTATAAATTGCCTGTGCGGAACGATGTCAAAGGCTTTACTGAAATCCAAGTACACCACATCTAGGCTCTCCCTTTGTCCAACTCCCTGGTCACCCAGTCAAAAAAATCAATCAAATTTATCTGACAAGACCTGCCTCTGGTGAATCCATGCTGCCTCTGATCCTGTAATCCATTGGACTCCAGAAACATCACTAATTTCTCTTTCAGCAGCGTTTCCAATAATTTATTCGCCACAGAGGTTAGACTAACCGGCCTGTAGTTTTCAACGGACATCCTTACTTTCGCTTTTGTGTAAAGGGACCACATGTGCCTCTCTCCAGTCCTCTGGCACCACTCCCGATTCCAAAGAGGCATTGAAAAGGTCAGTCAGTGGAGACACTAGAATGTCCCTAAGTTTCTTCTATATTCTCAGATGTATCCCATCCGGACCCATCACTTTGTCTACTTTCAGTTTAGCTAGTTCCTCACGAACACAGTCTGCTGAAAATCATTTGAGATCACCATCGCTTCTGTTCCTATATGTGGGTATTTTCTGAGGTCCTGTTCCTGTCCCCTTCGTCTGTGAAAAGAGAACAGAAATATTCATTAAGCAAATCCACTTTATCCTCATCAGTTTCTACATGTTCCTCCCCTTCACCCTTGAGTCTGACAATAACACTTTTGCCCTTCCTCCTCTCACTAACATATCTGAAAAATGTTTTATCCCCCCATTTTATTGCATTGGTTATTTCTTCTTTTTTTTATCTTTGCTGTCCTGACTACTTTGCTAGCTTTTCTAAATTTTTCCAAATATAAATGCCTGTCTTTCTCTCTCTGTGATGTCTTGTATTTCATAAAGGCCTCCCCCTTTTTCTTCACCTTTTCAGCTACTTCTTTTGAGAACCAAAGTGGCCTCCTTTTCCTTTTACCTTTATTTACTTTTTTAACAAAAAGGTTGGTTGGCCTTAAAATATCTCCCTTCAGTTTTGCCCACTATTTTTCTACATCCTCCAGCTGTTTCCATCCTGCTAAGGACTCCTTGAGGTATTCGCCCATCTTGGCAAAGTTAGTTTTCCTAACATCTAAGATCCTCGCTTTTGAATGGATTTTATCAGCTCTAGTCCTAATACTGAACCACACCATCTGGTGATGTTTATGTTTATTAAAACTTTCTGAACTGCTCTTCACAGTTGCACCATAGTGGTGTACAACAAAAAAAACAAAATATAAAAAGAAACAGGAATGGATTGCCAATAGTCATAGGACAGAGGGAGCTTCATTCACACAGGGTAACAAAGAGGATGGGGAAATCATAAAGGGGGGTGCTTCAGGAGGGGGAAAGGTTAAATGCCATGTTGAAGAGGTGAGTCTTTAGGAGAGATATGAATTTTGTATAGGATGCTTCTAGTCTGAGGGGAGAGAGTTCCATAAAGCAGGACCAAGAACACAGAAAGCAGAGGAACCGGTGGATGACAATTGGGCTTGTGAAGCGGAGAAGAGGTGCAAACGGTTAGTGTGAATCTCATGGAGGGCATAGTGAGGAGCATGAGGGATTAAGGAATCTGAAAGATAAATGGGGGAGACCAGTATGTAATGCGTGATGAACCAGAATAAATAGCTTGAACTGAAAACAGAACTGCACTGGGAGCCGATGGTGATGGATGAGGAGTGGTGTGATGTGGTCAAATCTTGAGGCATGAGACAGGATACGAATGGTAGTATTTTGAATTAATTGCAAATGACAGAGCTGGTACTGAGGTAAACCTAGATAAATAATATAACAATAGTAAATTCTGGATGTGACTAAAGAAAGTAACAGGGTAGCAATGGAGTGAGGTGAGAGAAAAGGCGGAGTAGAAAAAAGCAATGATGAGATAAGGCGGATAGATGAGCCTGAAAAGACAGCATTGGGTCCAAAATAACACCCAAATACCGGAGGGAGTCCACCAGTGGGAAGAAAGAACCAGTGAGGGAGGGAACCAAGGGGGGAGGGGATCTGCCAAACGTGAACCAACTAGCTGCTGATTTACTAGAATTCAAATGAAGGAAATTATTGGATAACCAGTTAGAGACAGCAGAAAGACAGGTATTAAGGGGCCGATATCAGGGGCAGTTGGACTGGTCTGGTGTAGCAAGATGACATTGTTGGCATATAATGGGCCGAGATACCATATTGCTGGACGAGGAGGGCTAGGAGGATCATGAAAATATTGAATAGAAGAGGTGCAAGAACAGAACCCTGAGGTACACTACAATGTAGGGGAAAGGAAGAAGATGATGTATTACCACCAGAAGCAGAAAAAGACAGGTGCATGAGAAAAGAGTGAAACCACCGAAAGACAGTGCCTGTAATCATATCGTCGAGAAAGCAAGGTGGAGTGATCAACAAGGTCAAACGCTACAGGAAGATCTGGGGAAACTGCCACTGACATATCACCATGATCATGGGTTTGGTGCAGCTCACTAAGAAAAGAAAGGACAGTTTCAGTGCTATGACTCAAGCAGAAACCGGAGCTAGAGTAGAATCCAAGTGAAAAGAAAGTTGTGCAAAAACTAGTTTCTCAAGGAACTTTGAGTGGAAAGGAAGCATGGAGACAGGCCGGTAATTACTATAACATAACTATAACATCAGAACACTTTCACGATTGGTAAGCACCAAGTCCAGTATGGCTCCTTCACGTATGGGGTCTGTTACCAGTTGCCTGAATAGTTCTCCCTGTAGAGAATCCAAGATCTCCTTACTTCTAGATTACACCACAGTAGGGATGTGCCAATCAACATCCAGCATATTGAATCACCTATCAGTAGCACTTCTCCTTTCATGGCAATGCCGCGTATGTCTTCTATTAAATCTCTGTCCACGTCTTCTCCCTGTGAGGGGATCTGTATATCATGCCAATGCAAATAAATAGATTTCTCTTTTCCTTTTTCTAGTTTAACCCACAGTGCCTCCTCTCTCCCCTTCAAGCCCTGTAATTCTATAGCTTTAATATCTTCCTTAATAAAGTATAGCCTGGTATAATTACATCCCAGTCATGGCTGTCTGTGAACCATGTCTCCGTAACCACCACTAAATTCAAGTCACTCTTGATCACTCACCGCCTCAACCTCACCCTGTCTTCTCCAACCTTTTTAGAAATCTTCATGCTACTGACCCGTTGGCTCTCTCCTCCACTGTCTCATCATCTCTTTCCTCCACTATGTCATCTGAGTCTGTTGATGAGGCAGTAGCTTCCTATAACACTGCACTCTCCTCTGTTCTTGCTCTGTCTTGTGAGGCGTACTGTATCTCAACCTTGCCTGTCTTCCACTACCCACTATCTACATTCCTGTGCCTGCTCAGCTGAATGTGTTTGGCTCAAATCCTTCACACTTGCCCACTTTCAACACTTCAAATTCATGTTTGTCTCATTCCAGTCAGCCATAGCACTCGCCAAACAAGACTATTATGTCCATCTGACTAACTCTTGCCTCTGACCCTCACCATCTCTTTACAACTCTCTCTTCATGGTGCCTCCAACTCTGACCCTCCCTCCCTTTCTGCCCAAACCCTGGCTGACTACTTCCATGACAAAATACACAAGATCACACTCCAATTTCCCACGAGGTCAGCTACTCCCCCTCCTCACTCCCAACTTTCCCCCTACCTCTGCTACCCTTTCTTCCTTTTCTATGATCTCTGAGGAGGAAACCACTCACTTTCTTTCCTCATCCAAACTCACTACCTGCTCCTCTGACCTTATTCCAACCTTAGCTCTATGTCCTCCACTATAGTCCCTTCCATCTCTCATATTCTCAACCTTTCGCTCTCCACTGCAACTTTCCCTGCAGCCTTCAAGCATTTATTTATTTATTTATTTATTTAACAGTATTTCTATACCGCCTTATCATACAATCAAGGCGGTGAAATAACAATACAAACAAAAGTAGTGAGAGTGTGATTCATGCAGTGAAGGAGATTTTAAAATATACATGTGAGTGGAAAGTGTATTAGATTATAATGAACTATAAACATTAAGCGTTATAGTACAGCATGAGCTAAACTACAAGGTTATATACAATTAGGGTTAGATAATATCATGGGTCACTGTACAAAGATTAAATGAAACCCTCACTAGACCCTACCTGTCCTTCTCACTATTGACCCATCACCCTCTTCCTCTTCATTTCAAAACTACTTGAATGTGTGGTTCACTGCTGTTGCCTCTCAAGTCCTTTTGGATCCTCTACAATCTGGCTTTTGTCCTTTACATTCTACCGAATCAGCTCTTTCCAAAGTCTCCAGTGACTTGTTCTTAGCAAATTCCAGGGGTCTTTACTTGATCCTCATCCTTCTTGACCTTTCTGCTGCTTTTGACATTGTCGACCACAACCTTCTCCTTGATACCTTGTCCTCGCTTGGTTTTAAGGGTTCTGTGCTTTCCTGATTCTCTTCTTATCTCTCCCATTGCTCTTTCAGTGTTGTTCTGATGGATCCTCCTCTACTGCTATCCCGCTTTCAATTGGTGTACCCCAAGGATCTGTCTTGGGTCCACTCTTTTTCTCTCTATATACCTAGTCCCTTGGTGCACTCATCTCTTCCTATGGCTTTCAGCAGTACTGTACCTAGCCCTGTGTGAGCGGTGCAGTTGCACAGGGGGCAAAGGCTTAGGGAGTGCATTTTGGCTGCCTGCTGTTGCCCAGCTGCCACCACTTTTTGTTCTCTCAGCGGCGGCAGGGCAACAGCAGGCAGCCAAAATGTGCCCCTAAGCCTTTTGTATGGGTCTTTCAGCAGGTTTGGTCCCACTCTCTGCTGACGCGATGTCAGAGCAGGGAGGGATCAGATCTGCTTGAAGTTAGGACTTGCACATCAGGTGCACCCCTCGATACCTCCGTCCAGCCGCTGCCTGCTCTTGCCCTGCTGCCGGTGTCACCATGGAGAAAACAGGGGATGGCAGTAGCAGGGTAAGAGTAGGCAGCAGCCGGACAGAGGTATGGGGAGGAGAGGGCACGCGCCCGATGTGCAAGTTGCACAGGGCGTGATTCTGGCTCAGTATGGCCCTAGCGTTTAGTAACATCTTTATGCTGATGACTCCCAGATCTATCTCTCTACATCTGAAATCTCTCCAGCAATCCAGGCCCGGATCTCTGCCTGCCTTTCTGACATTACTGCTCAGATGTCTCACCACCACTTGAAATTGAACATGGCCAAACCTGAGATGCTTATTTTTCTCCCTAAGCCTTCCTCTTCCCTTCCTTCTTTCTCAGTCTCTGTGAATAACTCTCTATGCCTCCCTGTCTCCTCAGCTTGCAACCTTGGAATCGTCTTTGACTCCTCTCTCTCCTTCTCTACACACATCCAACTGATAGCTAAAACCTGCTGTTTCTTTCTCTACAATAATAAACAAAATTTGCCCATTCCTTTCTGAACACACTACTAAGATACTTATTCCCTCTTTAGTCACCTCTCATCTAGACTATTGTAACCTACCTCTTGCTGGTCTCCCTCTGAATCATCTCTCTCCCCTTCAGTCTGTTCAACACTCTGCTGCACGGCTAATCCTCCGCCAGCCTCATCATGCTCATATTACTCCTCTTCTTAAGTCTCTTCATTGGCTCCCTATCCATTTCCACATCCAGTTCCAACTTCTCCTGCTGACCTATAAATGCATTCACGCTGCAGCTCCTCACTATCTTTTCTCTCTTATCTCTCCCTACACCCCTCCTCGGGAACTCCAATCTTCTGGCAAATCACTTCTATCGGTACCCTTCTCTTCTATTACTAACTCCAAACTTCACTCCTTTCTCCTTGCTGCTCCTTATGTCTGGAACAAACTACCTTAGTCTGTCTGCCAGGCACCTCTCTGACCCTTTTCAAATCCAGGCTGAAAACTCACCTCTTCGCTGCCACTATCGGATCTTGACTCACCTGATCTCCTTTGTGTTTCCTTACCATTGCCCCTAGCTGTCCAATGTCTGCAGCTACTGTGTTGTCTGTCTTGACTAGATTGTAAGCTCATCAACATCTTTTATATGTGTCTGTGCAGCACTGCATACATCTTGTAACGCTATACAAATGTTCATTAGTAGTAGTAGTAGAGTGCCAAATTTTGAAGGTGCCAGTTACCCCAACCAAAGATGAGTCTGCTTCCTCTTATTTTGGGGCCATGTACATATTTGCTTCAGACAGGTGTCACTATGGTCCTATGGACTTTGTCTGCTTCTCTCCTGGCTCACCACTCTTTGGGATCTGCTGCCTATGTTACCAATGCCTAAATACAGACCTGCTTAAAAATCTGACCTCTTTGCAGTCCTTGACTGAGCAGTGTTTCTTATGCTAGTCCTGGAATGTTCTCTAGCCAGTGCAAACATCAGAAATACATGCCCAGGGAAGACTGAGCAGCAGTGAAGCGGGCCATGCTGGAACAGAGTCACCATGCAGAAGGGAGTTCCGCTGGTGGGAGAGTGTCACTGCTGCAGGCATTTGAGCGTCCACCTACCTACACACCAAATCATCAGGCAGAGGATCCCGCTGCCCTATTTCATCGGGCCCTGAAGCTCTCTGTGGTGGAAGACTGTGAGCAGCAGTGAAGCTGGAGCAGAGTTGCCTCTACTCGATTCTCATCCTTCCTGACCTTTCTGCTGCCTTTGACACTGTTGATCACCAGCTTCTCCTCGATACCTTGTCCTCGCTTGGATTGAGGGGCTCTGTTTATCCTGGTTTTCTTCTTATCTCTCCCATCACACTTTTAGTGTCTGTTCTGGTGGCTCCTCGTCTAGCGCCATCCCGCTTTTAGTTAGTGTGCCGCAAGGCTCTGTCTTGGGACCTCTCCTTTTCTCTCTCTACACTCAGTCTCTTGGTGCACTTATTTCCTCCAATGGTTTTCAGTACCCTCTTTATGCTGACGACTCTTAGGTCTACCTTTCTGTGCCTGAAATTTCTCCAGGAATCCAGGCCTGGATCTCTGCCTGCTTATCTGAAACTGCTTTCTGAAACTGAACATGACTAAAACTGAGCTCCTTATCTTTCCACCTAAACCCACCTTCCCCCTTCCTCTCTTCTGTATTTCTGAGGATAACACTACACTCCTCCCTGTTTCCTCAGCTCGCAACCTTGGGGTCATCTTTGCCTCTACTCTCTCTTTCTCTGTACACATCCAACAGATAGCTGAAACCCATTGCTTCTTTCTCAATAACATTGGCAAAATGTGTCCCTTCCTTTTTACACACACTACTAAGAGACTTATCCATTCTTTAGTCACCTCCCATCTAGACTATTGCAACTTCCTCTTTGCTGGTCTCCCTCTGAATCATCTCTCTCCCCTTCAGTCTGTTCAAAAGTCAGTTGCATAGCTAATCTTCCGCAGCCTCGATATGCTCATATAATCCCTCTTCTCAAGTCGCTTCACTAGCTCCCTATTCATTACCGTATCCAGTTCAAACTTCTCCTACTGACCTAAAGTGCACTCATTCTGCTGCTCCTTACTAACCTTTCCTCTCTTATCTCTCCCTATACCCCTCTTCGGCAACTCTGCTCTTCTGGTAGATTTCCTTCTATCTCAGCCCATCTCTTCTACTGCCAACTCCAGACTTCCATCCTTCCACCTTTCTGCTCAGGAACAAACTACCTGAGTCTGTGCATCAGGCTTCATCTCCGGCCCTTTTCAAATCCAAGCTTCGAGGCAGCTTTTGGATCCTGATCTGCTTAGTTTCTTATGTGTTTCCTTCCATTCCCCTAGATATGTCTATCCTTGTCTTCAGCTGCTGTGTTGTATGTCTTGACTAGATTGTAAGCTCTGATGAATAGGGACCATCTTATACATGTGTCTGTACAGCGCTGCGTATGCCTTGTAGTGCTATACAAATGATAAGTATTTGTAGTAGTAGTAGTGTTACCTATGGGCACCAAACTCTTAAATCCAGCCCTCTTTCAAGATGTTCCTAATGCATATACAAGGAAGAGATTTTCATGCATGCTATCCAGAGCCGGTTCAAGGACTGAAGGTGCCCTAGGCGGGCTCTCCATCCTGCCATGCCTCTCTTTCCTCACCCCCCACACCCATTGCCATCGCTGCTGCCCCTCTCCGGCGCCGACAGCAGTGGCAGTAGTTCAGAAACCATGACACAGCACTTACTTACTGTCTCTGGAGGCCACATCGAGGTGTTTCTCTTGCACAGTCTGACAGAAGTCAGCATTGCAGGGGGTGGAAGTAGCAGATTGTGCAAGAGAGAATCAGTGACACAGCCCAAGAAATGGTAGGTAAATACTGTGTTGCAGTTTTGGAGCCATTGCTGCCACTGTCAGCCCCAGAGAAGGGTGGCAGCAGGGGCCTCGGGAGTGCCGGTGCTCTAGGCCATTGCCTGCTTCACCTAATGGTAGCACTGGCCCTGATGTCATCACCATTGTATACAAATCTATTTTATGCATATTCATTAGGAACATCTTGAACATCTGATCTGTTTGTAGCCATCGAGGACTAAGAATGAATATCAGTGTTCTAGAGTCTTACCCCCCATTATTGTAACAAAATGTTCCATGTATTTTAAAACAAAATTGATTGTAGTTGATTACAGTCTATGCCATTGCTTCTAGCAGATTCTTGCGTCCTGAAAAATACCTCGCATACATGTTTTGTGGGTCCCCTTCAACACTAATGGAATATTAAGCTTCATTTTCCGACGGTAAACATACCTAGTCTTTGTACGTGACTAGCGTTTCATTACTTTTAGCGACTGCTGTACTAAAACATTCTAATTAAAATTCTAAAGAAAGGCCCAGCCGTGTGACTTAACGCTTGCTTCATTAAGGCATTTCTTCTATTCTTTGCAGTTTTCTTCTGCTGTGTGATGTCTGGTAAATTTCTTTATGTACACCCTTTTGATTGACTTTTTGTCAGAAAGGTGGTTTACACTTCCGATGAATACATTCTGTATCTATGGGAAAAGGCCCTGATAAATGAGGTCATTAGGGGCAGCACTGCCACTCAGGAGACTTAGGTGCAGATCTTCTGTCTGGCATGAATAAAAAGGTTCAAATGCCTCAAAGAGTCAAGGAGAGAGAAGAGGTTTACTACTGCAAGCATGGCATCCGACATCCCGGAGAGAGCTGGATTTTGAGTTTGGTTTATTCAAACTATACTGCCATTTGTGCGTATGAGGTGGAAAGCATGGAGGCACATTTTAGAAGGCCTGTGTAGGTATCATCTGGGATGTTCAAGTCAAAATGTCTGAAAGTCTGTGGGAGGGTCAGCAGCCAAGGTGGGCACGTATAAGCATTTTCTAAAATCGGATAACCCCACCCTAAAAGATAAAGATCTCCATCATATAGAACAGACATGGGGACATGCAGAACTATACCCCAGACAGGTGCAATTTTTCAGGCGACTGTAAAAACTTGCACATGTCCAATATGGACGGCCATGGGTGCAGCAACATAGATGTGTCCGCGATGGTATTCCGGAACTGGCACTTCTATCTCTTGTCATATACACAAGCTGAGATGTCTAGCGGCGTGGCACCCAAGACAAAGGTCTGTTTATTGACTTGTTTGCTTTTTTGGTGTGGCAGATATTCCAGGGAGAGTGAGAAGGCTTTCTCATCGTTTCTGTACAGATCTTTGATTACTGAAATGAGTGCTTTGCGCATGTGGGTTCATGCCGTGGAGTGGCTATAGACATGGATGTGCCCACCGCCGAGTCCAAACGTGCAGCTCCATTCTAATATTGGGTGTACATGTGCATCTTTTGGGGAATGTCCTGGGCATGCTTCCAGCACACCCACATGCAACATAGACGTGATCGCACTGGGTGTTCTAAAATGGCTCTTGGGATGTCAATGTCATTTGTATGTCTGAATGGGCATTTTCAGACATGGGAATTATAGTGCTCCTAAAATGACCCTCTTAATCTCATAAATCTCCCTTCCATCCTGAATTAGCTGCACAATCACTGGAGAGGTTTGGGAGAGAGGTGAGCAATGAAATGCAATAAAATAAAATTGCATAGAAAATTGTTCCATTTCTTATTGATTTTCGCAGAAATTTTGTAGACCAATTTCTTAAGTGTGGTTGTTATTTTTGGTGGTTAACTTTTCAAGATGTGCAGTATTTTGATGACATGTACCTATAATGCAAGCATTCCTTCCTCCCCCCATCAGCGACCTTGACCCTGATTTCCAGATGTGGCTGTCTCTGAGAGGGAATTTGGCATCCCCACTGGCTCAGATGATGCTTTTTCCTTCTAAGCAACGCTTGCCTGCCCGACTGGAGATCTAATTTCTAGCCAAAGGGGCTGAGCTGAGACCACCAAACAACAATATATTCATTGAGCATACATAATGATGACAGACATTCCCAGGGGCAAATGGGCTAAAAGGTTAAATGCTATATCCATATATTCTTTACTGAATGGACCAATTGAACTGAGAGCTAAGTTTATACAGTAGCTACCAGGGCTGAAAGAAGTCACATAAGTCACTCACTAGAACTTTATGGGTTTGTGTGCTGATAAATAAACTAAAATATCACTGGTAGCCATTTTCAAACAACCCATGCAGTAGTCGAATACGTGGATGCTTCTTCCACATGCAATTTCATAGCTAATTTTCAAGAAGAAACTAGCTGGCAGAGTAATGTATTTTGCTAAAAACACATGCATTTCAGCAAGTGGCTTGGAGGATAGAGAGGATGTTTGTGTGGTTGCTACAGCATCCAAGTGAAAACGTCGCAGAGTCTAGTCATTTTTAAAGGGCAGGGTGGACATGTATAAGGCCATTCTAAAATCAGCATATCTCTGCCCCTCATCATAAAAGTGTCTGTCAAAAGAAACCAGGATGTGTAGGCACATATAGGGACAGTGCAGAAAAGTGTTATTGTCAAGTTCTTCTGATAGGAGGATTCTAGTCGAGATTAAAAAAAAAAAACACAATATACATGCCTGCAGGGCCATACCAAGCTAGAATTGCGTCCTCTGTGACTCAGAAACCTGGTTCCCCCCCTCCACCCAACCATACGCAGGAACATGACGGCAGAAAAAGACTACATGGCCTATCTAATCTGCCCTTCCATATCAACTACAATAGTCCCCGTTTTACTTTTAGAGATCTTCTGTGTTTGTCCCATGCTTTTTTGAATTCAGACACTGTCTTCGTGTCCACCACCTCCACTGGGAGACTATTCCACGCATCTACCACTCTTTCTGTAAAGAAATATTTCCACATATTACTCCTGAGTCTATCCCCTTTCACTCTCATCCTATGTCCCCTCGTAGCAGAGCTTGCCTTCAATTGAAAGAGACCCTCCTGAGCATTTATGCCACAGAGATACTTAAATGTCTCTATCATATCGCCCCATCCCGCCTTTCCTCTAAAGTATACATATTCAGATCTTTAAGTCTATCCTCATATGCTTCATAACGAAAACCACTAACCATTTTAGTAGTCACCCTCTGTACTGACTCCAACCTGCCTATATCTTTCTGAAGATGTGGTCTCCAGAATTGCACACAATGCTCCAAATGGTCTTGTTAGGCTTTTTGGAATCCAATGACGACATCAGTGCCTCTTCTGCACTTGCGCCCTGTGTGTCTGCACTGCTCTCACACCCCTTGGCATGGCCCTGCAAGTCTGAGTTTCCCAAAGATGACTATTTACTTATAGATAGACAGAAAATTATTTACAACAGGCTATATCAGGCTGTTTTAAAACATCCCAAATGAATATGCACGAGATGTATTTGCAGAAAAAAACAGTCCAAAGACGTGGGCAGAGATTGAGCAAAAAAAACCCCTTTTATTGATCCTTATTTGATAGAGGTAGCCAGAACCCAACACAGGCCGTATTTCATATAGTACTTTTTCAGGGGTATTTGTGGCTCACTATAATCCATAAAACATCATAATAATATAAAAAATATTTAACATAAAATTATAAATAAATTATATTTAAAGAATCCTAAGTTAATCATAAAGCATAAAAACATGTATAACAATATAACAATAATATGAAAGTGTTCAAAACAATAAACAAGTTCCAAATTAAAACATTAAAAATATTCATAATAAAGAGTGCATATGATCAATAACCATATGAATGAGAAGTTATAAACAACAATGTATATAAACAGACAAAAACATTTAAAAATGTGTACCATTATTAATAATAAAATAAAAAGATCCTTTAATATGTATGCTAATATATTTATATTTATAAAACTCCATTACAGGAGGAGAAAAAACAAGGGGATGAGAAGCTAAGGTAAAAAACTAGAGTAAAAAAGCTAAATTAAAGAAGCAGGAGTGAATCAGAAAGAAAGGGGAGCAAATTAAAAACGTGAAACACATATGGTATATGAAAAGTACCTCAAGGACGTGTATTACACCACTTGCTGATTACCGTGGTCTGTGAGGCCACTATGGTGCCCTTAGATCAGTTTCCTTTCATGCTGTGAAAATCAAAACATGACTGACTTAAAACCCTCATTAATCATAATGAGGGTTTTCCGTTCAGGAAAAAGTGCAACCAGATAAAACTGATACCTCATTATACAACAATTAAACCACCATGGTTTAAAATCAAAAGACTAAAAATACCTGAGCGTTTATTTGACCGTTACACTATAAACAATAGTCTATTGTACTATGGTGCTACTTACAAAACTTGCTATGGGATTCTCCTGACACCGTGCCAAAAGAACCTAATTTCAAATAATATGTAAAAAAAAGATTATCTATATGAAGGGAATTTAACCAGTATTGTTGAAACATGATTGTGAATTGGGTAAAATGAACGAATAGATAATATCCAGCAGGTAATCGAAAAGTAAAAACGAAAAATAAAAAATAACAAATAAAGTCAATCCAAATTTTTATCAAATAGATGCTACTAAAACTTATTGGATATACTTACTACATATATGAAAAGATGAAAAAAGGATTTGCTATGTACATCCAGGCAAGAACGTTAAATTGGCATGTAACAATCTTTAAATCTAAAACCAATGCCAAGAAAAAAACAATTTAAAGTATCACTAGGAACAAACTCCGACTTCTGACAGCGAAAGCTAAAAGAAAAGGAGGGTGAACCTGAGACTCTGCTGAGCCGAAAATCGCTGTGAAAGTGTAAAAAACACCAGCACATGCGCTATTTAAATGCTTTCCAAACCGCGGGAAAAATGCTTTTCTAACCCTGTCACGCCGGAAATGCCGCTGGACTGCTAATACCACAGAGATGTAAAAACAGCACCTGCGTTGTTTGAACACTTCTAAAGCTACGGGAGAAGATGAAACTTTTTGCTATAGCAGGCGTGCATGCAAAATGGAAAAAACAATGCATTTTACCCTCATTTTGACCAACAGAACTTTGATTATACTGGCATATGTTGTTTGTGTGTATAAAAAAATTAAACCACTAAAATTGTCTACAAGAGGGAGACTCCATTAAAAAACACCAATGAAAATTCACACATGTGTATTGATGTGTGTCTGCAGTGATGCAAACAAAATATCAAAAAAACACTGAGAAACCTCTAACAATGTTACAAAAAAGACACATTGTGTCCCGTAGATATAATGAACTCTTGGAACTCCCTAAACACTAAAAGACCGCGTAAATGTTTTTTTTAACCTGTTAGATGGGAAAAGTAAGCTATAAACTACACCAGGGAATATCAAACGTGTTAAAAAACAAAGGAAGGACCTCATTTACTATCTGCTATTGAAAAAACATTAATTATATTTCAAATCTAGCAGAATCAATTATAATATGGTACTTAAAATAAAAAAAAACACATGTGTGAACCTATCAAATAAATAACTAAACACATTTTAAAACAGGAAAAACCTGTATAGAACAAGAATGAATAAAAATCAAGCGGAACCCAAACACAAAAATACCAGCGACAAAACTAACCAGCTTTTGTAAAAAAACGGACCTGTTATAAACACTCTCCAATAATGAGAAAAGAATACATTGCCTCTACTCTATGCAAATAGAACTCCTGAATATTCATTAGAATATCAAAACCAGACTGGTTTATGGCACTCCAGGATTGCAGTTTGATACCTCTATACAGTTCTAGAAACATAGAAAAATGACAGAAAAAGACCACATGGCCTATCTAGTCTGTCCTTCCATATTAACAACTACAACAGTCCCCTTTTTGCCTTTAGAGATCCTCTGTGTTTGTCTCATGCTTTTTTGAATTCAGATACTGTCCTCATTCTATTTCCTTGCATGCGTCATTGTAGTACTTTTCCTTGTCCTGTCTTGCTGCACGTTGGAAATCTCTGAGTTCTGTTATTGTCTTTCTTTCTCCTCTGGCTTTATCTTCTCTGCGTTTCTGGGCAATTTTCAGAGTTTCTTCCATCATCCGTCAATAGAAGCAGAAACTATTAGAGGAAGAACAAGATCGGCTTTCCTAAAGCTACGAGAGTTAAAGAAAAAGTTCCAGCCTTGAATCGGAATGTTACAAGATGCTCAAGGTTCTATGTTGAAAGATGCTGAGAAGATCAAGAAAAGGTGGAAGGAGTATACAGAGTTTTAATATGATAAAGATCAAGTGGACCAACAGCAGTTTTAACCTGTACCTTATGATCGGGAACCATTGGTGATGAAAGAAGAAGTTGAAGCAGCATTGAAAGCCTTATCAAAGAACAAAGCACCAGGCATTGATAGCATTCCCATAGAAGTATTACAGCAATCTGATGCAGCTGTTACCGTACTTACAAGGCTCTGCCAAGAAATATGGAAGACAACATCATGGCCAACTGACTGGAAAAGATCTGTGTTTATACCAATACTAAAGAAAGGTGATCCAACTGACTGTGGAAATTATCACACAATCGCTCTGATCCCACATGCCAGCAAGATTCTACTGAAGATTATTCAAAAGAGACTACAACCATACCTGGAACAAGAACTACCTGAAGTGCAAGCAGGGTTCTGGAAAGAGCGAGGAACAAGAGACATCATTGCAGATGTGAGATGGATCCTTGAAAAGACTAAAGAATACCAAAAGGATATCTATTTGTGCTTTATCAACTATAGCAAGGCATTTGACTGTGTAAACCATGAGAAACTCTGGGCCACATTAAGAAGCATGGGTATACCAGAACACCTGATCGTACCCTTGCACAATCTGTACATTGATGAAGAAGCAGCAGTTCGAATGGAACAAGGAGAAACAGAATGGTTTAAAATAAGCAAAGGTGTAAGACAAGACTGCATACTTTCCCCCTACCTGTTTAATTTATATGCAGAACAAATCATCAGAGAAGCAGGATTGTATGAAGACAACAAGCAATTCAGGAAAGCCCTCAAGCATCATCTGTTCCTTCTACACTTCTCACAACCCAACAGCACCTTCCTTCCTCCCACCCCACAACCCAATCCTTTAACGTCACACTGATCACAGACAAACTAGGCCGGTCCTAACCGCAAACCAATCTCTGTACACAATATTAATCTACACAATCTACTCTGTACACAATATTAATCTAGTAGAGCTTTAGATATTAAGCCACGTCAGTAATACTATGAACTCTAGTAGCTCTAGAATATGCATTTACAGAAATATGGGAATATATACCTGAAGGCATTATAAAGAATCAGTTGGACTAAATCCAGTTTACAGATGTGCATTATAGTAAATAGCCACCTATCCTCATCTTTCACTGCTTAAATGTACACAGTTCCCCAGTTCATGTTATCTTCCCTGTTATATGTAAACTCAGGGCAGCTCTGCTCTTGCCCTAGAGTCAAATTGTTATCTGTAAACCGCACTGATAATAAAGAGCGCGGTATAGAAAAGCTTCTAAATAAATAAATAAACAGAGGTGTGAAGATTGGTGGAAGACTCATCAACAGCCTTCGCTATGCTGATGATACCACATTACTGGCTGAAAGTGAAGATGATCTGAAACATTTGCTTCTCACAATCAAAGAACATAGTCTCAAAATGGGCCTGCACCTTAATGTAAAGAAGACAAAGATCATGACAACTGGCATAATCAACAAGTTCATCGTTGAAGGAGAATAAATTGAAATCGTGAACAACTTTAACCTACTTGGATCAACTATCAATAAAGAAGCAACAAGCAGTCAAGAAATCAAGAGAAACCAGGATTCTAAATCCCTAGTTACCTCTTGGCAGAATGGCTATGAAAGACCTAGATAAGAGTCTCAAGAGCAGAGATGTCTCTCTCCATACAAAGATTCGACTTGTTCAAGTCGTGGTATTTTCAATAACATCATATGGATGTGAAAACTGGACAGTGAAAAAGATAGACAGGAAGAAAATTGATGCCTTTGAATTATGGTGCTGGCGGCGAATACTGTGTATACCATGGACTGCCTGAAGAACAAACCAGTTGGTACTAGAGGAGATCAAACCTAAGCTTTCTTTAGAAGCTCAGATGACAAGACTTCGCCTTTCATACTTTGGACTCATCATGCGAAGAGAGAGATCATTAGAGAAAGACATCATGCTTGGCAAGATAGAAGGTCAGCACAAAAGAAGAAGGCTAGCAATGAGATGGATCAATACAATAAGAGCAGCTACGAGTACCAGTCTGTCAACAATGAGCCGCCTGACTCAAGACCGAACAGAATTTAGGATAGCTATCCAGAGGGTCACCATGAGTCGATTTCGACTCGACGGCACTTAACAACAACAACTGTCCTCATCTCTACCACCTCCACTGATCCACCACTCTTTCCATAAAGAAAGATTTCCGCATATCACTCCTGAATCTATCCCCTTTCACCCTCATCCCATGTCCCCTCATAGGAGAACTTGCTTTCAATCGAAAGAGGCTCTACCCCTGTGAATTTATGCCATGGAGGTATTTAAACATCACAATCATATCACCTCTATCCCGCCTTTCCTCTAAGGTGTACATATTAAGAATCTTAAGTCTGTCCTCATATGCTTTATAATGAAGACCACTAACCATTTTAGTAGCCACCCTCTGGACTGCCTCCATCCTGTTTATATCGTTTTGAAGGTGCAGTCTCCAGAATTGCACACTATACTCCAAATGAGGTTGCACCAAAGACTTATACAGAGGCACTATCACCTCCTTTTTTCTGCTAGTCATTCCTCTCCGTATGCACCCAAGCATCCTTCTAGCTTTTGCTCTTGTCTTTTCTACCTGTTGAGCTACTTTAAGATCATCAGACACAACCACGCCTAGGTCCCGCTATTGCTGAGTGTTCAATGCAGTTCTTCCACTTTTCTCTTCTATTACATTTTTTGAAGGTGTGAATAAACAGGTAGGTAATGTGAACCAGTTGTTATAGTGATCTCGATTTTCAGAAAGCTTCTGACAAAGTCTCTCATGAGAAACTGTTGGGGAAATTAAAAAGCAGAAAAAGAAGTACACCTTCCTCAAAGACAAAAAACTGAAACAAACAGCAGAGGGCACAAACCACGGCCACACACTGTGATTAAAAGGGGAAACGTTTATTACGAACCCAATAAACCTTTCCCCTTTTAATCACAGTGTGTGGCAGTAGTTTGTGCCCTCCGCTGTTTGTTTCAGTTCGGGGAAATTAAAAAGCCATGGGATAGGAAGCAATGTTTTGGGGAAATTAAAAAGCTATGGGATAGGAGGCAATGTACTATTGTGGATTAGGAACTGGTTGAAAGATAGAAAACAGAGAGCAGGGCTAAATGGCCGATTTTCTCAATGAAGAAAGGTGAATAGTGGAGTACCCCAGGGATCTGTGCTGGGCCCGTTGCTTTTTAACATATTGGGAATAACAAGTGAGGTGATCAATTTTGCAGATGACACAAAATTATTCAAAGTTGTTAAAATAAAAGAGGATTGTGAAAAATTGCAAGAAGACATTGATAAATTAAAAGACTGGATGTCCAAATGGCAGATGACATTTAATGTGCACAAGCGCAAAGTTATGCATTTAGGGAAGAATAACCCAAACTACAGTTACATGATGCAAGATTCCACATTAGGAATCACAACCCAAGAATTGCCATCGTGGATAAATGTTGAAATCCTCTGCCCAGTGTTCAGCCACAGCTAAGAAAGCAAGAAAGAGACCAGAGGAGGAAAGGTGGAGGAGATATTTGAGAAGTGCCTCCAGAGGAACCGGGAAAGGATTAAGATCCCTTTGTGAATACCAAAGTGAGAATATACACACTTAAAGGCATAGGAATGTCTGGTGGATGGCTTTCTGGATGCTAAAAGGATGCCCTTAACCTCCTGAGAAAGGTTAAAATGTTGAAAAGCTATGCCTTCAGCAGCTATGCTGTGAGGTGGAGTGACTGCGGATTGGGATGGAGCAGCGTCCCCTCCCTCTGAGAGAGAAGATATGGAGCAGATCCAAGATCTATCAGCTGAGTTTGAGACAGACTTAGGAGGAGAGTAAACCCTGGTTGACGTGGCCAGTGTGGGGCTTTGAGTATCATGGAGCCCCTGTCCTCCTGGAGCCTGAACAGAGTTTTGGAAATCCAGGGAATGGGGGGAAAGGCATAAAGTAGGCCTTGACCCCTGAGGAGGTGAAAAGCATCCACCTGCTGATTGTCCGACGTGAGAGTCCTGGTGCAAAATCATGGAAGTTTGGCATTATTTTGGGTGGCAAAGAGGTCTATCTCTGGAGTTCTCCAGGTCTGAAAGATGTAGGATACCGTGTCTACATGGAGAGACCATTCATGGGGAAGAAGGACCCGACTCCATTTGTCTGCTAAGACATTCTGCTTGCCTGGAAGATACACTGCTTGTAGGTGGCTGTGATGAGCAATGGCAAAGGACCAGAGCTGTAGAGCTTCTCTGCAGAGGGACCAAGAGCCTGTCCCTCCCTGCTTGTTCACATAGAACATAGCTACTTGATTGTTGGTTTGGAATAGGACTCTGTGGTAACAGAGATGTTCCTGAAATAGTTTTAGAGCATCGAAGATGGCTCAGAGTTCCAGGAGATTTATTTGGAGTTGTGATTCATGTGGTGACCAGAGGCTCTGAGTGGAAAGATGCCCTACATGGGCTCTGCAACCCAGTTTAGATGCATCCATCATCAGGATACATTGTTGTGGAGACATCTGAAAAGGTGACCCTACGAGGAGATTTTCTGGGGTAGACCACCACTAGAGAAATGCCGACAGAGGGGGGGGGGGAGGGGGATACTAGTATCTTGTCCCCAAGCCTGCCTGAGGCTTGAGCCAACTGGGAAGCTAGAGTCCACTGGGCTGTGTGCATATGGAGGCGGGCATATGGGACTTGTCAGACGGATGCCTGGGTGAGAATGTTCACAGTCTTGGCAAAGGCATATATCAATATGATTTGCAAGGGATTGTGGGAAATGCAGTCTATTCACACCAGACACAGCCGCTCACAATAATTAGTTGTGCTTGAGTGTAAAGCCAATAAGATATTTATTTATGGGGTTATTTCTCCCAACACAGATATGCTTGGTAGCACATAAAACAGGATACTTGCTTTCAGTGTTAAACTTAGAAAAACAAAATCAGGAAAACAACAGCTGAACTTGTCAGGCAATCAAAGCAAAAGAATAAAGACCAGGATGGTAATAGAATGGTCTTTTCTGTAGACTTTAGCTAATATTTTCTTAGCAATGCTTCAAACAACAAGCAAAACCCACAAAGAAGGGAAAAACTGTTCTTTTCAGGTTAACTTCTTATATCTTCACACATAGATTCAGAAGTGATTCCCTCAGAGCTCACAAGCAATTAGGTAAGGCTCAATTGCTAGCAGTTATCCAGCTGAAATCCTTTAGCTGGCTTACTTTCTACTGCCTGGCTCAAATCCTACTCAGGAGCTTTTCTGAGTAGATTAAAGAACAAGTTTGTATTTCTTTGTGATGGTTGTTGTACTTTGTAACAGTAAATTACCAAAGGAGTTTAGACAGAGAGCAATCCATGTATTCACAGCCTGTATCTACCACCTCTCCCCCTTCTTCAACAATCATGGGTTCAATATCATGGATTGGCACAGAGGAATTTCTCAATGGAGCACTCTCAGGAGAATACTTGTTTCCCTGCTGTCTTTCAAGGTTATAGCTAGGGCATAGATCAGTGTTCATACCTGAGCTTCCATTGCTGTTAGAGTTCCTCTCTAAATAGCCTGACCAGTATGTAGTCCAGTTCTTATGTCCAGCCTTCCAATCCAGATCCCTGGACACTGGATCTCTCTTCACATACCTTCTGGCACGGGTCCTAGGGTCCCTTCCAAGTGCAGCCGTCTCCCTCACAGGTACCGTCTGGAGATTCCTAGCTCTGCAGCACCACTCCTCTGGTTTTCCCCAGTCCAATGGTGTATGCTGGCCTTTTGAATGTCTCCCAGTATATGTACTGCTCTGGACTCCTTTAGACCTCCCAAATGCTTTTCTCTTCTTTCTTCCAAAGGGTTTCTTGCCCTCTCTGTCCGTCCGCTCTGGCTTCTGCTTCTGATGATCCTCCAGATGATGAAGCTGTCCAAGATGAGGATCTCCAAGATGAATCTGAGGATCTCTAAGAATCTGAGGATGATTCTCTGTAGAATAAACTCTACCTTTATTCTGCTTAGATGAGTGCTCCACCCTAGCACAGCGCAGCTGTGCTGAATCAGGCCCTGCCCTTTGAGATGAGTGCTTAGGGATTACCTCATAGCCCTCCTGATTGAACACACATTTCCCCACTTCAGCTCCTCTAATGGCTGTTGGAAACCTGGTGCATTCTGGGACTGGTAGTCTTTTATGGAAACATTCTGTTTTCTTATTTCTACCAGAACTGACAGGTTGCTTGTTCAGAGTCACTTCACCTTTACTATAGCTCCTTCCTGAGCTATGATAAGCTTCCTTATCACAGACTACATGCATTGTTAATGCCATATGACCCAGAAGCTATAGCATTTCCCTGGCAGTAAGAGAGTCTCTGAGATGTGCTTGAGAGGCCAGCTGATTGAGTGGAGTGCAGTGGAGTTGGGGCAGATATGCCCTGGATTGCTGAGTGTTTAAGAGAGCCCCTATGAACTCTAGAGTCTGAGTGGGAATTAGTTGGGACTTTGGGAGATTTATGACGAATCCCAAGTGTTGTAGCACCTGCATGGTGTGTGACAGAGACAGGCTGGCTTCTTGAGATGTGCTTGCCTTTATAAGCCAGTTGTCTAAGTAAGGGAAGACAAATATCCCCAGAGTTCTTAGGAATGTGGCTATGACCGCCATGCACTTTGTGAAGACCCTTGGGGCAGAGGCCAGTCTGAATGGAAGGACCTTGTATTGATAGTGCCTTCCTTGGAACATGAAGCGAAGGAATTTCCTGTGTTCTGGATAAATAAGGATATGAGTGTATGCTTCCTTTAAGTCTAAAGAACAGAGCCAGTCCTGATTCTGGAGATAAGGGAGAAGGGTTCCTAAAGAGACCATCTTAAACTTCTCATGTTTGAGAAACTTGTTTAGGTTTCTGAGGTCCAGAATGGGCCTGTATCCTCCTGTTTTCTTTCAGATAAGAAAATATGGAGAATAGAAGCCCATTCCCTGCTGGGATGTTGGAACTTCCTCTATTGTGCCCTGTATTAGAAGGGAGGTGGCATCTTGGAACAGCAGAGCAGTGAGAGGGGGCTGAGAACAATAGTAAAGGGTGGCAGGCTTTGTAGATGAAGCTTGTACTCCTCTCTCACTATCTTTAATGCCCACTGCTCTGAGGTGATCAAATGTCACCTGTGGGCATAATGGCACAGTCTGCCGGCAATGTGGAGGGGATGGGGTTCTCCAGAGGCAGGGCAGATATGTTCTCTAGGAAGGAGTCAAAAACCAGGAGCAGCCTGAGTCTGCTGAGCTGGCTGATTCTTGGGAGTCTGAGAGGACTTCTGCTGTTTTGGAGGCTGCTGTCCCTTTTGAGGAGCATGATGTTAACATTAAGAAGCAGGGGTGTAAGAAGAATAATACTTCTTCTTTTTATTAAAGAAGGCGTTCTTTGTTGCTACCTTCTTTTTAGCTGGGTTGGCAGTAGATCTAGAAAAACAGGAGAGAAAGAGAGTGCGTTCTCCGCAGATGGGTACAGTCCAAGAACCAGGTGGAGAAGAAGGACCAGGTCACACTGTGAGAAAACTTAAAAAGCCTTTATTGAGGACCCAATTACCCATGCCTACCAATAGCCAGATTAATATGAATAAAATACAGTCTCTAAAATGCTTGTATGCAAATGCCAGAAGTCCTCAATAAAGGCTTTTAAAAATTTCTCCCAGTGTGGCCTGGTCCTCCTCTGCCTGGTTCCTGGACAATAGATCTAGAAAGTCTATTTAGGGTAGTGTTCTCAGATTCTAACTGAGACGCTTTGTCTTGCCAATCCTTGCCAAAAAAGGTTTTCACTGGTGCAAGGAATATTACCCAACTTATCTTGAACCCATTGTTCAAGATCCGATGCTTGCAGCCACGCAACTCTGCGTGCACAGATGAAGATCAATGTAACTTTACTGTACACTCAAAGCAATCAAAGGTTGCCCTATTGACAAACTTTGAGACGTTCTGAGCATGCTTGACCAGGGTGAGGTAGTCTGCTCTTTTATCATCAGGGAGAAGAGGCGCCATTGATTCTAAATCTCTAGTTACCTCTTTGAGGAACATGCCCATGTAGAATATATAGGAACTAATTCTGGCTGATAGCATGGAAGCCTGAAAGCAACGTCGACCAAAAGCATCAAGGATTCTTGATTATCTACCTGGAGGATTAGAAGAATGTGTCTTCGCACTTTTGATTCGACGCATTGCTGATTCTACTACCATCGAAAGGTGCGGCAATTGTGTCTTTTGAAAACCAGAACATTCCGGTACCCAGTACATGGTACTGAGCTGTCGAGTATGTGGAGAAATGGTAAGGGGTTTCTTCCACATATGGAGCATGAGATCATGGAGAATGCGGTGAATGGGGAGTGTATCCGCTTCCTTGGGAGCTGTTGGGTAGTGGAGAATTTCCAATTCTTCAACCTTAGGCTCTTTCTCCAATGTTACTGTTATGGAAAGACCCCTGACAATATCATACATAAAGTCTTGAAAAGATATGTCCTCTGGTGGGGACATGCGATGTTGCAGAGATGGAGACGGGTCCTCCAGTAGACTATGTAGGCCTCGGGTATGGGCCGATTCATCACCTGCTGAATCCGATTCCGAAGACTTGAAGTATTGATGGGCGGGGTGTTCCCGCTCGGCTCAAACTTGGTACCGGTATCTGGAATCTGTTTAGCTGGAACCTCGGTACTAGAAATGGACTTGATGGCAGGCATGGGTGGTAGCGTGCCGAGCGACATATAACCTGATGTGGTTTGCATCGGTACCAAAGATGGTGCTGGCATTTGCGGAACTGACTGTAAAAGTTTTACTGGAACCAAGGTCGCCAGTAAAGCCGTTAAGCTCCGCTTGATAGCCAGGATGCGCTGATCCATGGAGCTTGATGATGATTGGGTATCTGTACCGGAATTGCGGGCCACGATCCCTGAGCCATGCCACCATCAGCTCTCTGGAGGTAGAGGCCTCGGGAGCATTCTGGGACCCCACAATGGCTTTGGAGGAAGGGTCCTCCTGCCAGGGTTGTTTGGCCAGTGTATCCTCCTCCAGGGCAACACACAAGGCATCTCGATGCTTAGAAGGAGATCTACCCTTAGAAGAGCGGCTAGACTTTGATGAAGACTTCTGTTTCGATACCTGAGATCCATGAGAGGAAGACGATGTCCTCGATGACGTCGATGCTAAAGAGACGGTGACAGAGGCAAAGAGGGTGCCTAACTTTGCAGCCCAATTCTGCAGGCCTTTCTTTGTCATCTTTCTGCAAAGGGGACATTCTGATGGTTGGTGATCAGAACCTAGGCATTTTAGACACCAGTCATGGGTGTCAGTGGCCGAGATTTTACTGCCACACTTAGAACATTTCTTAAAACCACTAGTTGGTTTTTCCATTGTGTCGGTGACAAAATGGAAGGCCTGGGCCTAAAATGGTGTTGATGTGTCTGAAGAAAGTAAAACTTTCTTCACTTCATTTTTTTTTAGAAAGAAAGAAAGAACCGGCAGAAAATCGGTACTGGCATCGATGGGAAGGCAGATGCGAATCACAAAAATATGAAAAACAGAAATTTTCTGTGGTGACAGAATTTGCTTCCTGCTGGCTCCATGGAAAATGAAGAACTGAGGAGGGAGAGTGGGAAAGGTGGGAAGGCAGCTACGAGTTACGCCGGCGTGGTGGGATGCTCCCAAAATCTTTCCTATTGGACGCTGGGGAGTGTTCCCGCACGGGCTCTGTCGGTACCGATGTCACCCATATGTGAAGACTACATTCCTGTTTGTTTCTGGAGAATGCCGTGTAATAGATACTGTTTAAAAAAGAAAGTCTTTCCCTGTCTCCAAAATAATGCCCATGCAGGCCAGTAGAACCGCAGAACACACCAGAGACAAGAGTTAACAACACAAACCATGGAACAAAAAGATTGGGCATACAACCACAGGAAATCCAATATCTTCTTTAATGAAAGTATAAAAAAAACAATGGACCCTACTTGGCCATGTTTCGACATTAAGTCTTTGTCAGGAGTATAAAACATAAATCTCACTGCAATCAGTACAGGTGTAATTCTAGTTTTCAGCCCAATTAAAATGCTGCGACTCCGACTGCAGTGCTCCAGGTACAGGAAATCTCCTCATTCTCCAAACTTAGATTGATCTGCAGCAATTTATGAAAGTGTCAGCATTAAAACCTGGTGTTTTCATGAATTTGCTGTGGATCATTTAATCAAGCTGGAAACTAGTGCTATATTTATACCTGATTGCAGTGAAATTTGTTTTATACCCCTGATGAAGACTTTATCGAAACATGGCCATGTAGAGTCAATTATTTTATGTTCATATTTTATACTTTTATTAAAGAAGATTTTGGACTTTCTGCAGTCATGCGCCCCGCCAAAAAGAGCATTTTTCTGAGTCCTGTTCATGTCCTGGATATCTCTGACTGTTAATTAATACTTGCAGAGCTGGTCTAAAATCAGACACACATGTGTATCTTTTGTGGCCCGCCCCGGATGTGCCCCTGCAGTGAACCCCATGGAACTTGGATGTGATCGTGCTTGGATGTGAAAACTCTGAATAGAGATTCTAAAATGACCCTCTTTGTCTATTTCAGTCCTTTGAGACCCCCAGGCCAGTCAGGATATCCCATATGCAGATCTATCTCATGCATATTCGTTGTGGATATCCTGAAAACCTGACTGGCCTGACTGGTCTATCTGAACAGTTGATACATTAGTCAGGATGAAGCAAAGTGGCTTACATATCACAAGTCAATAAAAGGAGGAGAGAAAACATAAGTGACTCAACTTGATATAGTGGGAATACAAGATAGGAAAGAGAAGAAATAGTGTAGTGAGAGTAAGAAGCAAACTGGCTAAATTAGATCTATTCCACAGCTCCTCGGGCAAATTTCTATTAGTCTCGAAATGAAGGAGGCTTTTTAGAGCTACCTTCAATCATGCTTGATTTAATCCTTCTCTTAAATTAGGGAGCATTTAGTCCAGTATAGTGAACCATAAAAAGAGAAAACAGAACATCTAGTAATGTCAATGTGGTGGCTAGTTAGAGGGGGTATTGCTATCTGATTAATGTTTTGGAAATGCACTGGATGTGCTGGGTTAAGGGGTATTATCAAGATTGACAGATACTCTGGAATTCCGATGTGAAGTACTTGCTGTACCAGTAACAATGCTTTATAACATATTCTGAAATCAATAGGAAGCCAATGGAGGCTTTTAAGTTTAGGGCTGATATAGTCAAATTTTCTGAGACCTGTAACTATACTTTGTACACATGGGAAATACTTTGGAGGAGGTGGTGGAGACAAAAACGGTGATGGAATTGAAAAAGAGTGGGATAAACCCCAAGGATCCCTTAAGGGAAAAAGGATAGAAACCAAGCATATATTTACTTCTGCTGCAAAAAATAGTTAAATGAATTTTGCATTTCAGATAAGGCATGGGGGGAGAGGTAACCTGCATGGAGTACCTCTTACAGCCCTAACCCCTTTACTGGGCAGAATGGATGAGTCACATTGACCTTTATCTGCCATCATTTACTAAGTTATTATGTTACTTTAAGAGTTGTTGCAAAGTCCTGCAGGTATACAGAGGGTAGTTTTATAAGGAGCCACTTAAAGTTATGCGCCTCAGCCTGCGTAAATCACAGCATATTAGGC
This sequence comes from Ichthyophis bannanicus, assembly GCA_033557465.1. Taxonomy (NCBI): domain Eukaryota; kingdom Metazoa; phylum Chordata; class Amphibia; order Gymnophiona; family Ichthyophiidae; genus Ichthyophis; species Ichthyophis bannanicus. The sequence continues at coordinate 533,574,882 of CM066034.1, read as the reverse complement.
ATTTATATGTGTAAATGACGGTCGCAATTCAATATGTACGAGCGTTCTCCTGATGGCATAAACTTGTGTTGTGGACATGCACATGGGTGGGGTATGAGCGGAGCACATAAGTACGCATGTAAACTACAAAATGTTATAATTTATGCCTATTCTTTACAAATCTAGGTGTGGCTAGTGAAAGTGATTGCTCATTAAATTAATGCATGTATTTGGCCACTTAGGTTAGTATTTCAGAAAGAAAAGTAAGTTCCTACTTTTCTTTACAAAATAGGCTTGCATAGATGCCCTAAAAAGTGTTAACTAGGCACTCCCTCATAAAATTACTCTCCATGTGTGGGCTTTGTCCCAACGTGAACAGTATAAAAATTGCCTTCTTAATAATAGCAAAGGAGGACCAAGCCTGATAGCTTAGTGGGAGGGCCATACACAAGACCAGGTCAGGTGTTCTATTGTCTGGGCTGATCAGGGATGCTGCAGAGGCACCCCTTGGGAAAGGAGTCCCAGTGATTGTAGAACAGCAACACCTAGTGGAGAGATTTAGGGCCTACAGTTTCAGAGGGAGACCTGGAGCATGGCCTTTAGCTGAGGAATTTCACGGCAATGGCTGAGTTAAGTGCACTGTGAAAGGAATATAAAATAAATGGAAACCCCATCCCCCCATCCCCAGGTCGTATTGAGTGAAGGCTCATTGATTGAGCTATCATGTAGTTTTAAATGAGCTGAAAGCCCAAAATTGAAGGAGGCGGCCGGGGAGGGTGTGTGTGTGTATGTGTGTGCAAAAAATAACAGCATAGGAAAGATATGCATTCAAAGCAAATGGGTTTGCTTTTTGTATAGATACATTTTCTTTTATCTGCCAAGATGTTAAAGCTCTCCCTGGGTAATTTTATGGCAACTGCAGTGTCAGTTTTTAATGTTTCTAGGAAATTTGTTTTCTATTTCCTGACAAGTAAACTAGCACATGGTTGGATGCAGTATCTTGAACTTTAGTTCTAGCTGGTGGTTATCTGAAAAACGAGCTGGGGAGGTGATACATAGCATATCTGAATGGGAAGTATCTTTGGAAGACATAGCCGTGCAGGCTAATTATGCCCATATAGATCTCATTTCAGTAAGTCTCTGATTATTTTTATTTGTATCTTTGTACCACCTCATGTTGTTCTTTTGCTGCCACTAGTTTGAAAGCAGCAGAGTTTAGCCATAGCACACATTCTTGGGCAAGTTGTCAAATGTTTTTCTTTGTATTCACAGAACCTTGCTGTCAGTCATCCAAATGCAAATACACAACATGTTTGAAATGAACATAGGAGGGAAATGAGCAACTGCTAGTGTTTTCTGAGCAGTTCAGCTGGGGGGAGCTGGTCTTGAGCTTCATGTCGAGTCCCTGGTTTGGACGGCTATCCCATTAATAAGGTGTCATGTTAGATCTGCCAAACTGTGCTGTACTTCTGAACTGTAACAGTTGCTTACCAGTTTGGGCTTACAAGCCGATGATAGGCGTGATCTGTGAATCATTTATCTCTGTTTCTTAGCAAAGGATGCAGAACTGTACGCTGAGAGTTTAACAGTTGAGTTGTGCAAGATTGCAAGGCTAGTGCTATTTATACTTCTAATAACCGCCTAGCATTATATAAACAAATTGGCATCTTGAAGGTGCAAAGGTGATGGCTGCGAGAGAAGCACGTAAACACTGATGATCGAGAAACTGCCTATTTCCCTATCCCCTTTGCTCCATGCACAAATGAAAGGGTAAAGTCTGTGTGCTGCCTTCTGGAGTCCTACTGACTGGCCAGCTTCATGACTTGTAGCTTGCTCTGAGATAGCCTGACCCACTGGAGGAATCTGTTGTTGGAAACAATATAGGAATGACTGCCTGACTCAACGCTGTGGTCTTGCTCAGCCGTGACAAACAGGCCTCTAGCTTAGCACTGCAATTGGCCATGTGAAGTGGGAGACACTGCGGGATCTCGAATGCGTGGTTATTGTGGCGTCTGCTGGAAGCTATACTGGCACAAGTTTTGGGAGACTGAGGAAGAGGGGGTTATGCAAGCATGCCACCTGGATTATATGCAAATCTAGCTTATGCATATTCATTAGGGATATCCTGAAAATTTGATCTGTTTGTGGTCCATGGGGATTGGGAGTGAATATTACTGTTCTAGAGTCTTACTTGCAAGACGGTAACAAAATGTTCCATGTATTTTAAAATAAAATGAATTGTGAATGATTACGGTTTCTGTCAAGTTGGCACAGGAAGACCGGAGGAGGTAGAATCTGCTCAAGCCTATGCGCCAGCCACTCTCACTTTGCTTTAGGCCAGGCTGCAGATTGTTATGCAGTGCTGCTCCAAGATTTGTGCCAGTCTAGGCAGGTGCCTAGTCTACCTAGTGCTCAGGCCGGCCCTGGCTTCCACGACCTTGTGCATTGCCTACTAGAGTTCTATGTGGAGCCAGATTTAAGATTTCCATAATCATGGGGGCCATTTTTGTTTTAATTTATTGATTTGGTATACTGCAGTTTGAAAAACAACATCATAATGGTGTATATACATACCATTTGGAATACCTAAAATGGTTCAAGACATGTTGAACATCTCAGTTTATGCAAAGCAAGGACCAATACAATCCATCACCAGGTCAGGAGTTGTATTTAACAGAAGAAATCAGAGAGTTTGCCCTGGGGTGGAGCCTCTCTGAAGTTCCTTTGTCCAGATCCTCACCTAACAGATTTCGATTCAGTGGCCCCAGCAGTAGCATTATAAAAGGGTTTAGGACCGTTAGGTCTATATGACCCCCCACCCTCCTCCTGCACATTTCCTTTTAATAATGGAACCTGTGCGAAAGTGGAGAGGGGCTGCTGCAGGACCTGAGAGCACGTCTGGACTCACAGGCCCTGAACTCTTTTTCTTGTTGCTGCTTCAGACGTTTGTTCAAAAGCACGACTGTTTAGTTTTATTTTTGCCCTTTGTTGGCAGCAGGCACATGGCAGCGTGGCATCTTCAAAATCGGGTGTTGAGGGGAGCTGCTTACATTGTCTGTTCCAAAATCTGGGCCTGACTCTAAACAGGTCTTCCAAACAAAAGTATAATGTTGCAGTTCAAGTGCTAATGCATTCTAGATTTAGAAATCAAATAACTATAGCTTTGTGCAAATGGCATTGGCTTCCAGTTGTTTTAAGAGCCAAATTTAAAGCACTTTTGTTAGCGTTCAAAGCATTGAATGAGCTTAATCCATTTTATGTGAAAGATCGGCTGGCATTATATGCCCTTCCTGGACGTGAGATTGGGCTATGAGTCGCTACTTATGGCCTGACTTTGAAAGAAATTATTATTAAGCATTATTATTATTAAGCATTTATAAAGCGCTACCAAGCATATGCAGTGCTGTACAGACGCAAAAGAAGACAGCCCCTTCTCAAAGAGCTTACAATCTAGAAGACAAATATACAGGACAAAATAATACAATAGGAATAAGGGCAATAGGAGCTGAAACACAAGGGAGGGGATTAAGAATCAAAGGCGGTCTCAAAGAGGTGAGTCTTGAGCTTGCACTTGAAAAGGGCAGGGACGGAGGCAGGTTGTTCCAGGCAAATGGAGCAGCAAGGTTAAAAGAACGAAGCCTGGAGATAGTGGAAGAAGAAAAACGGCATAGAGAGAAGGAAGGTAGAAGAGGAACGGAGATCATGGGGAGGGGTATAGGGAGAGGGGAGATAGGAAAGGCATGGAGGAGCAGCAGAGTGAATGCATTTATGTGTACTGAATGTGGTAATGGACAGGGAGCCAGTGAAGGGACTTTAGAAGAGGAGTAATATGATAGTAACATGGCTGGCGAAGAATTAACCACGCAACGGAGCTTTGAATGGATTGTAAAGGGAAAAGATGAGATTGAGGGAGACCAGCAAGGAGGAGGTTGCAATAGTCCAGCCAGGAGAAAGAAACGAGACTAGTAAATGTACTATTAGTTGTATAAACATCAGAGTCATTAGGTGGTACTAATGATAGCAGAGCTGCCAAGTTACCCAGTTCCAGGAGTGAGATTTTGTGCCTGTTCTGGTTTTAAAATTGCATTGAAATGCAGAATGGTATTTGTAGTCCCTGATTCTAGCCATTGGATTCAGTGCTGCAGGTCCCATAATGCATCAGAATGAGAGATTGTCAGAAATCCAGCATTTAAAATCTCACGCCTGAAACTGGATAATTTGGCATCTCTATAATAGCTTGGGAGGGGAATAAAGTTGGTTTCATTTTCCAGCTCGGCATGGAATCCATGGCTCTGTGTCAATGCCACATGGTGTCAGAAGTGCAGACTAGTTGTACCATCAACACTACTTAGCTACTTCATCAAAAGACTGTGGGGGAAGGGGGGAGACAAGAAAAATCCAATCTGTTTCTTGTAACCCTTGCTGTTAGGGTTGCCAACTAGCTCCAGATATGCCCAACAGGCTTGATCCAGTCCTGGGTTTACCCCACTGCATGCAGGGATTTGCAGTCTTGTTTTTCTTATGGAAGTCAATAGAAAAATCAGAACTATATATCCCTGCATGCAGTGGGATGAAGCCACGACTGTATCAAGCTTGTCGGGTGCATCTGTAGTTTGTTGGCAAACCTACTGTTCCTGTGTAGAATCGCTCCAGCCCTCAGCCAAAATAGCAGCTGCAGCTGGGATGGTTTAGTCGATACTAAACCTTATAAGCAACTCTTCTGATGCTTTCACTATTTAAATCAGCAGCCATGGCCAACCCGTCCTGCCTTCATATAACTCCTGACTGAAAATATAAGAGAGTGTAGCATAATAGGGATGATGGCATTTGGGACCTTGAAGATGCCATCAAATGCAGATTACAGGGCCTGAAAATGTCAGACTTTAGCAGAATGCAGAATCCAGAGGCTAAAATATTGAAGAAACCAGGAAAATGCAAAAAAAAAAAAGAATTTAAAATGCTGGGAACACCACGAAAAAGCAGAATGTAGGGGATGAGCATACCAAATACCAGCAAACTACAGGAGATAAATGCTGAAGTATAGCAAAACTACTTTTCTTTCAGGGGTGGACACTGGGTAGGCTAAAATTTCTTGGACAGAAGCCTCATTAGGACACAAGGACGTTTTTTGGGAGGCTGCCATTTAAAGTCAGTCAACTGCCAAGATATGCTGGGGAAGTTTATATTTTTAACATAATAATAACCTTGCATGCTTTTTATAAACCACCATCAGAGCCAACAGGAGTGTACAATATAGCCCATTCACGATTTATTGTTTTCTTAATGGAGGTAATGAAGATAATTCTTTAAATGAGGTAACTGTAAAGGAGACCTTGGTCGACCATTCAAGACATGAAAAGAACCTCTATAGGCTGATGGCAGCTCCTTTTAAAGGGTTCAACTAATGCCGATATTTATTTTTCTTTATATTTTTAGACCTCAGTGCTACATCCAGTGCTAGTCAACTCACTGGATGCAGTCATGAAATCGGGAAACCTCTTGCTGTAGGGTCCTTAGCTATGGCTGACAAAATTATCACTATGGACTGTCATGATAGGGTGGGCCAAGGCCAGAGCTACGGTCAGCCCCATAGTTGGTTGAAAGTGTTGGTGCCCTAGATAAATCTTACGCTTTTTACCTCACCCCCCTCACCTCCAGCTGTCAAAATCTGTTCTTTAGTTTGAATGCCCTGCTCTTTGACATCCCCCAAAAGTTGCCACCCTAGGCAACCACCTCGTTTGCCTAACGGTTGGGCAGCTCTGAGGGGGCCATACATATTTATAAGCTCCCCTGAGATTGTAATGGTATATGTGTTGTAAGAAGCACAGCATTAATCCCTTGCACATTGTCTTCTTGGTGTTCTTTACAGTGGTACTTTTACTGTGCGGGGACAAGGGACAGAATAGATCAGAGGCACTTAAGAAGACATATGAGAAGATTACACAGGTTTAGAAGAACCACAATAGTACGAGAAGCATTTCACTATACGCAGCAGAGAATTAAGAGAAGAAACAATTGGAGGCTACAAAGACATATGCAGGCTAAGAACAGAGAGAATGAATAAGGATAATCAGCTACCCAGAAGTGTTGAAATCTATTTTATTCTATTTCTGGAAACTAGCTGGGAAAAACTTTGACTTTGAAAACTTTCTCTCCGTTGACTGGCAAATTTATCCACTCAAGTTATCAGGAAGCACAAACTGAGCCGGTCAGAAAAGGAACAGCTCTGGAGATGTTCCTGAAATAGATTTTCGATTTAACTAATCAGTATTGATTTTCATTATTAACAGGCTATCTGAATATCTGCAATTACACAAATGGCTATTTGAGATCTAGCTAGTCTAATTTTGTGCCGCAAGATTTGGGGACATAATCCATTAGAGCCAGCTGAAAATTTGAATAATCAGTTACAGGAGGTCCTTTTTGAAGGGCCAGGTGCCATTTCTATATGTAAAAAGCTGATTTACATGGGTAAATAGCCATACATGTGTAAGCAGCGATCTTAGAAAAGCTGTTACTTAAAGATGTATACCTTTGGCACGCATTGTTTAAAGGGAGTATGACCTGGGCATGGGTTGGATGAGCCTGAAAAGTACACAGAAGTACCCGGGTACCTCAGAAAAGTCCCACATTGGCATTTATACCTGCTCCAAGGCATGCATAACTGTCAGTTCACTGCATGTTTAGACCTAAGGTTTGAAAGAGTGAACAAGAGATGAATTGTACGTATTTACTCTCTGCTGTTCATGTACATGTGCTGTCTGCAAATCCATCACTAACAAACATCTCAGTATTTACACTTACCAAGCCCTAAGTGATGCTGCCCTTTTTGTTAATGTGTATTTTTATGGCAGTCCAACAGACGCGTGGAGAATAACTACAGTCACACAGGTGAAGTCTTCATAAAACCAAATTTATTGAAAAGACCCGTATATAAGGGTAACTGCCCTAGTTACCCATGTAAATGCCATATCAGATTCTTGAAAGGCACCTTAAAGGTAGTGCCCTTTGAAAATCCCAGATAAGTCCTTAACACATCCTGATGCTATACGGTTAGCATCAGAGTGTGTTAGACGCGGAGTGGGGGCAGAGGAAAGGTCTAACTGGGTAGCACTGATTTTATTTATGCTTCCCGCTTAGCCCTCTGCACCTTAAAGATAGGCAAGGTTTTGAAAATCCGGGTTAGGTGGAAGGGGGCGGGCTATGCGTCAACGCGGCACATAGCACAACATAAGAACATAAGATATGCCATACTGGGTCAGACCAAGGTCCATCAAGCCTAGTATCCTGTTTCCAACAGTGGCCAATCTAGGTCATACGTACCTAGCAGTTTCCCCAAAAGACACAGGTTCCACAATGCTTGTATTGGGTAAAGCATTGATATCCTGGGTCCCTTTTTAATAATGGTTTATAGACCTTTCCTCCAGGAACTTGTCCAAACCTTTTTTAAACGCAGCTACACTAACAGGCTTTACTACAACCCAGTTGAAAATCTGGCCCTCAATATCTAGAGTGACCAGACATAAACCAAACGTGTTACCATTGAAAGACTCTAAAAAGGAATGCGTTTTCTGTCCCTCGGACAGGGAAGCATGTGCCCTCAGGCAGGGAGGCCAGTGCTATGGATGCCCTAGGCAGGAAGTGCTTCCAGGGCTCGATGCTTATCAGCTGGATCCGGGCCTACCAGCTGTGCATGGGTATGTACTTGCGGAATATGCCGAGGGAACTCACCAGACTCTTGGCTGGTCTCTCTGAGGAACCTCTTTAGTGGTTCCAGACCCTGGCCTCCACAGTCAAAGAGTGCTCCAAATTTATGACTCGGGTGACCTATGAACTTTGAGACGGCAGCTAGAGCAGCCACAGTGGGCATTTGTGCCCTCTCTTAGGCCTGGCTACAGTCTTCTAACTTGGAGCAATGGGTACAGGACAATTTGGTTGATGTCCCTTGCCGGGGAGAGAACCTCTTCAGCAAGCCCATGATGGACAAGGCTGCCAAACTGGAGTCTGAGTTCATGACTAGAACCTGGCTTTCCAAAAAGACCGCTGACCCTTCCTGAAGGAAGGCCTTGGGTAAAAAGACCCTATACCTGAAGAAGAAAAAGGCTTATGGAAACTACCCTCGGTACTCCACCTTTCTAGCCCCCCCAAGCCCCAGCTCACGCCTCTGGCACAACCTGGAAGGGGTTTTTGACTCCTTCAGTATGGCCTCTCTTCCCCAAGGAGGTCCTGCCCCGTAGCATAATGGGGGTGGGGCATCTGGTATTTTATGCTGATTGGTGGTCCACAATTACTACTGATGCATGGGCCTTACTGATGGTGACGGAAGGTTACCTCCTCCACCTCGAACAGACACCTCCACCATTCTTTCCGGGAGAACCCCCTGTGACTCCCCTACACCAGGGCCTGCTTCAGCAGGACTCACAAAACGTCTGGCAGACAGAACAGTGGAACCCATTTCCTCCACCTCAGGGGCAAGGGGTTCTACTCCCGCTACTTTCTGGTACCCAAAAGGACCGGAAGGTTTCAGTCCATTCTAGATCTGTGGGACCTCAACCATTTCCTGGTGAGGAGGAAGTTCAAGATGCTCTCCCTTGGAAGATTGCTACCATACCTCCAGCAGGGAGACTGGCTATGATCCTTTGATCTAAAGGATCGTATACATACATCCTCATCCCCCTGTAGCTGGGGAGTCCCATATTTGAGGACTTATTTCTTGCTTGTTCCTGGAGAAAGCATAGTTACTCACCTGTAGCAGGTGTTCAGGGACAGCAGGAAGAAGTTCTCATAAACCTCTTTCCTCTACATGGAGTTGCTTTTCTTTTTTGCAGTCTTGAGCTATGTCATCATACTGAGGCAAGATGGCACCCTTAGGCGGGAAGGGAACCATGCATGCATGGTGCATCTCCAAAGGTTTTCTTGAAAGCCAGGGAGAGGTTACCATGCGGGCTCTCTTGGCACCAATGTCACCCATATGTGAGGACTGATTTCTGCTGTCCTTGGAGAACACCTGTTACAGGTGAGTAACTACACTTTCAGCACCATTATACATGTGAAGGCACATTTTAGAAAAACCATGGATATCGGAATCGAGACATCAAGGTTGCAACAGCAGTATTTTAGAAAGGGCTCTGCTAAAATAGAGCCATTTCTAAGATACCTAAAAGGAAGTGCAAGAGTGTATGTTATAATGTAAACCGCGCTGATGCCGAATAGTGCGGTATATAAGAACTTGTAATAAATAATAAATAAATAAATAAATAAATATGCATCCACGTGCTAAATTAGGGGAGCCGTTTCCCGGCTATGAACTGGGTTAGGTGAGAAGGCTCAAAAAAAGTGTAACTAACGTCCTAATTTAGCATAGTGCGGGATTAGTGTTTGCACTCTTTGTGTCTTATTTCCTGAAAATGTTTATTTTGATTACACAGGTACACTAAAAAATTTTTTTTTTAAACTGCCTCTAATGTTTCGATTGATTTTTACGTTTTTTGGTGCGCTGAATCCAAATCTGGTAACCAATTTGCTCCATCACGTACAGATTTTTTGCTACATTGGGTTAGCAGTTTGAGGTGAACGTTTCAGATTGAGTGCGAGCGAGATAAAAGTTTCTTGGATGAATTCTTTATACTAATTGTTTAGTAGTTATTCAAATAAGAATAAAGAAAATTGTAACAAGGCAGCACATAAGAATAGAGTAATGTCAACAAAACACACTGTGATGGTAGCAAAATTGTCTGCACTTAAAACAGCCACATACATGTGCACAAACATTGAGCATATAAGAGCGAGGTTAGACACAAAGCAAAGCAAAGAAATGTGCAAAAAATGTTGTACAGGTATGTATGTAAGAATAGAAAACGCAAACCGCACCATTGCAATACATGAAGACAAACACCCGATGGTATGAAAATAAAATTCTAATAAATGAGATCCGACACTGTAGTAATAACTAGCAAATTTTTATTTCAAAGTTTAGTAAAAACACGATATTTGTCAACACAGTTTAGATTTTAAAGTCATTCTTGGGTCAATCAATCTCCTGGTGGGCCCGTTTCTTCTTCCCCCGAATGCTTCTCTTGGTGCGCTGCTTGGCGTATTTTTCATCTGGGGTTTCCCGCAGCAGCAACCAGCAGAAATCAGCCATCATAGTGTTGTTCCATCTTCCTTGGTACCTTCTCTCTGCATCCTTGATGTCCTGGTGAAACCTTTCACCTTGTTCTTCACTGTATGCCCCCAAGTTTTCGGGAAAGTAGTTCACATGGGAGTGCAAGAAATGGACTTTCAGGCTCATGTTACAGCCTTGTTCTTTGAAGGCATTGAGCATCCTGGCAACAATATCCTTATAGTTCTCATCCCGCCTGTTCCCCAAGAATTTGAGAACAACATCCTTGAAGGAATCCCAGGCTTCTTTTTCCTTCTCAGACATCATTTCAGCGAATGCTCCATCTGAAATGAGTTTCCTTATATCAGGGCCAACAAACACTCCTTCCTTTAGCTTTGCTTCAGAAAGTCGGGGGAACTTTGAGCAAAGGTACCGAAAGCACTCACCATCTTTTGGAAGGGACTTGATGAATTGCTTAATGAGACCCAACTTAATGTGGAGAGGTGGTAATAGAATTTTATCACGAGGTACCAAGCTCTCATGAAGAACATTTTTCTCACCGGGTCTCAAATACTCCCGAATTGGCCAGTCTTTTTTCCCCCAGTGTAGGTCGCGGGCCCGGCTATCCCACAAGCAAAGGAAGCAGGGATATTTGGTGAAACCGGATTGCTGCCCTAATAGCATGGATAGAATTTTAAAGTCTCCGCAAATCATCCACTTATGCTCATCATAACGAATCTTCTGAAGAATCAGGGCCAAATTCTCGTATTTTTCTTGGAGAATAACAGAGTGAGCAATAGGAACTGAAGCGAATGTGTTGCCATTATGAAGAAGAACACCTTTTATGCTGTCTTTTGACGAATCAATGAACAGCCGCCATTCAGCAGGATCATACTTGAGTTTAAACTTTTCCATCACTCCGTATATATCGTTGCAAAATACCAAATCTTCCTCTTTGCTGAAATACTTCAAAAACAGTTCAAACGGAACAAGGAGAAACAGAATGGTTTAAAATCAGCAAAGGTGTACGATAAGACTGTATACTTTCCCCCTACCTGTTTAATTTATATGCAGAACAAATCTTCAGAGAAGCAGGACTGTATGAAGACAACCGAGGTGTGAAGATCGGTGGAAGACTCATCAACAACCTTCGCTATGCTGATGATACCACATTACTGGTTGAAAGTGAAGATGATCTGAAACATTTGCTTCTCAAGATCAAGGAACATAGTCTTAAAATGGGCCTGCACCTTAACATAAAGAAGACAAAGATCCTGACAACTGGCAAAATTAGTAAGTTCTTTGTTGATGGAGAAGAAATTGAAATAGTTGACATCTTTAACCTACTTGGATCTAATATCGATAAAGAAACAACAAGCAGTCAAGAAATCAGATGACACATTGCTCTTGGTAGAATGGCTATGAAGGTTCTAGACAAGATTCTCAAGAGCAGACATGTCTCTCTCTATACAAAGATTCAACTCGTTCAAGCCATGATATTTTCAATAACGTCATATGGATGAGAAAGTTGGAAATGAAAAAGATAGATAGGAAGAAAATTGATGCCTTTGAATTATGGTGCTGGTGACGAATACTATGTATACCATAGACTGCCCGAAGAACAAACCAGTTAATACTAGAAGAGATCAAACCTAAGTTTTCTTTAGAAGCTCAGATGACAAGACTTTGATTTTCATACTTTGGACACATCATGCAACGAGAGAGATCATTAGAGAAAGCCATCATGCTTGGCAAGGTAGAAGGTCAACGCAAAAGAGGAAGGCCAGCAATGAGATGCATCGATACAATAACAGCAGCTATGGGTGCGACTCTCAACAATGAGCCGCCTGACTGAAGACTGAACACAGTTTAGGACAACTATCTAGAGGGTTGCCATAAGTTGACACTGACTCAACAGCACTTAACAACAACAACAACAACATTTGAAAATTCACAGACATAAAATGTATACATTCACCAAACACCGGTGAACATATAAGTCTATTTGAAATCAGACACATTTGCTTTATCTTTCCTCTCCCAAACTGCTTTGAAACACATACTCACTGAATTCAGATCTGCACTGTCCATCCCAGAATTGTTTGAGCAGTATATATGTGCAAATGCAGCTGGACAGAAATCACAGCACCACACTGTTGGACATTCACATTTCAAGGCCTTTATTCGGGACCTAGGAACTTGCCACACTACAAAAATGGTGCTAGTGACGGCAGTGCCAATTTTCAATAAGCTGCTGAGTGGAAAAGCTATAAAAGGTCATTTTAAGCCCAACTTTGCAGAGATCATCTTGCAAGGAAATGAACCTCCAAGCTGGAACGTTCACAATTTGCAATGTAGTTTATGCAATGGACCCTGTGGCAAATTAAGCACATTGACAATTAGCGTGTGCTGTTAGTAAATGACGCCCCCCGTCCCCAACCTCTGCTCTCTAACTATTCCATACGTGCCCTCACGCAAACTTTGCCTTACGTGGAAACAGACTTGATACTAAGGTTATCAGATATTTTGCGGGCAAATCTGGGAAACTTATCAGAAGAAGGAAGGGATGCCTTAGTTCCAGGTTTGAGCAACAAGCTGTGGAGGAGGAAAGAGGAGTCATCACCTTGCCCCCTCCCATCCATCTCATGACAGCAACAATATCCCTTCCAAGCAGACAAAATTAGCAGTGTGCAAAATATAAACATAATGGATATAAATGATAAAAACTGACATATTCCAATCACTAAATTGGAAATCATTTTTTTCTACCACCTCTATTCCCATTGCTGAAATTGCTACAGAAGGCTGCCAAACAGGTGGGAGTCAGGGACATGGCTCTAAAATTGGATAATCTTACTTGTTATCCCTTCAGTTTCTTGAGTTAAATATAAATCCACCAGGTCATCTGCCTTCTTTTGTATAGATACCATGCTTTGGAATCAGATTTCCCCTTCTATCCGGTTACTACTACTATTGAACCTACCTACAAGAAATTCAAATCACCCATCTGTTTGCCACAGCTTTTGGGGACCCGCAACTGGCGTGGGTCTCAGCAAACTGTTTTATTCCTTCTAAGTCAGGGGTTCTTAACCTCGTTACAACTATAGACCCCCAATGGATTGCCCAGTATGTCCCCATACCCCCTTCCCCAGACTGTCAAAATCATATATATGTATTTAGCTAGAAACAGAACAGTTTAAAGAAAATCTTAAGGATTTTATCATATTTATTGAAATTACAAATACACAAGCTAGCTACAACTAGTGAAAGTTTTGCTGTTTTTGTGCAATCAAAACGGAAACGAGTTACAGTTACTGACAATGTTACTCGCATGTTATCTGACACATTAAGTTGATTTCTTCACTTAAATTTCAGGTTTAATAATACATAGAATCCTGTTTGATCGAGATCAGTGGTTGTGAAGGGAACCAAATCATTCATTGCCCTTATCGCCAAGCTAGGGTAAGCTTCGATTTGCTCACACCAAAATTGCCTGATAGCCAGTCCCGCTTTTTCCAAATCAGCTTTCTTTCTTGGAATTCAATTAAATCCTCCTTTGCTGTTATTGTCACGCATCATAGATACATCAAACAAGAATGGGTTCATGATCCAAACAGATTCCATGCTAAAATCATTAATATCTGAGAAGTAACCCTCAAAATGTGTACCTAGGACTTCCATAAGAACATAAGATATTCCATACTGGGTCAGACCAAGGTCCATCAAGCCCAGTATCCTGTTTCCAACAGTGGCCAATCTAGGTCATACGTACCTAGCAGTTTCCCCAAAAGACACAGGTTCCACAATGCTTGTATTGGGTCAAGCATTGATATCCTGGGTCCCTTCTTAATAATGGCAGCATGGATTCACCAGAGGCAGGTCTTGTCAGACAAATCTGATTGATTTCTTTGACTGGGTGACCAGGGAGTTGGACCGAGGGAGAGCTCTAGATGTGGTGTATTTAGATTTCAGTAAAGCCTTTGACACTGTTCCTCACAGGCGACTTATAAACAAACTGAGCACCCTAGGGATGGACCCTAAAGTTACTGCTTGGGTTAGAAATTGGTTGGGTGGGAGGCGACAAAGAGTACAAGTAAATGGAGCTCACTCTGAGGAGAAGGATGTTACCAGTGGTGTGCCCCAGGGATCTGTCCTTGGTCCGATTCTTTTTAACATCTTTGTTAGTGATACAGCGGAAGGGCTGTCGGGTAAGGTTTGCCTCTTTGCAGATGATACCAAAATCTGCAATAGAGTAGACACCCAGGAAGGTGTAGATAACATGAGGAGGGATCTAGCTAAGCTTGAAGAATGGTCTATATTTTGGCAGCTGGGATTTAATGTTAAAAAATGTAAGGTCATGCATTTGGGCTGCAGCAATCCAAGGGAGCAATACAGTATAGGAGGTGAAGTACTTTTGTCCACTAAAGAAGAGTGGGACCTAGGCGTGGTTGTGTCTGATGATCTTAAAGTAGCTAAACAGGTAGAAAAGGCGACGGCAAAAGCTAGAAGGATGCTTGGGTGCATACGGAGAGGAATGGCTAGCAGAAAAAAAGGAGGTGATAATGCCTCTGTATAAGTCTTTGGTGCGACCTCATTTGGAGTATGGTGTGCAATTCTGGAGACCGCACCTTCAAAAGGATGTGAACAGGATGGAGTCGGTGCAGAGGGTGGCTACTAAAATGATTAATGGGCTTCATTATAAAGCATATGAGGACAGACTTAAGGATCTTAATATGTACACCTTAGAGGAAAGGCGGGATAGAGGTGATATGATTGAGATGTTTAAATACCTCCATGGCATAAATGTTCAGGGAGAGAGCCTCTTTCAATTGAAAGCAAGTTCTGCTACGAGGGGACATGGGATGAGGGTGAAGGGAGACAGATTCAGGAGTGATATGCGGAAATATTTCTTTACAGAAAGAGTAGTGGATCCATAGAATAGTCTCCCAGTGGAGGTGGTAGAGATGAGGACAGTAACTGAATTCAAAAAAGCATGGGACCAACACAGAGGATCTCTAAAGGTAAAAAGTGGACTGTTGTAGTTGTTGTTATGGAAGGACAGACTAGATAGGCCATGTGGTCTTTTTCTGTCATCATGTTTCTATGTTTCTATGTTTATGGACCTTTCCTCCAGGAACTTGTCCAAACCTTTTTTAAACCCAGCTACACTAACAGCCTTTACTACATCCTCTGGTAACAAATTCCAGAGTTTGATTACACTTTGAGTGGAAAAATATTTTCTTTTATTAGTCTTAAATAGTTTACCCTGTAGCTTCATTGCATTTCCCCTAGTCTTTCTATATTCTGATAACGTAAACAATCAATCTACGTTTACCCGTTCCACTCCGTTCATTAATTTATAGACTTCTATCATATCTCCCCTCAGCCGTCTCTTTTCCAGGTTAAAGAGCCCTAACCTTTTTAGCCTTTCTTCATAGGGGTATCCTTCCATCCCATTTACCATTTTAATGGCTCTTCTCTGAACCTTTTCTAATAATGCTATATCCTTTTTAAGATACGGCGACCAGAATTGCACACAATATTCAAGGTGCGGTCTCACCATGGAACGATATAGAGGCATTATAATATCCTTTGTTTTATTTTCCATTCCTTTCCTTATGATACCTAGCATTCTATTTGCTCTCTTGGCTGCCACTGCACACTGGGCTGAGGGTTTTAACATGTTATCCACAATGACGCCTAAATCTTTTTCCTAGGTGGTGGTTCCTAATGTGGAACCTTGCATCATGTAGCCATAGTTTGGGTTGTTCTTCCCTAGGTGCATAACTTTGCATTTGTCCACATTAAATTTCATCTGCCATTTTGATGCCCAGTCTTCCAATTTATCAAGATTCTCTTGCAATTTTCCACAATCCTCTTGGGTTTTAACAACTTTGAATAGTTTTGTGTCATCTGCAAATTTGATAACCTCACTCATTATTCCCCTTTCCAGGTCATTTATGAATATGTCAAAAAGCAGCGGACCCAGCAGAGATCCCTGGGGTACTCCACTATTTACCACTATTTTCCAAATGGTTCTTGACTCTTCATTTCCACAGGCAAAATTTTACCATTTCATTCCATCCTGATTAAATCATCTAAATTTGAATCTAACAGCATCTTTTTAATTGTTCAGCGGTCCAGTCCCATACCCCCTTCATTTGGTTCCTATATCCTCCAAGGGTCTGGATACCCCAGGTCAAGAACCTCTGTCCTAGGTGATCTTTTCCTCTTACTCCTTCTGAAGACGTCTTTTTCTTTCCTGTCAGTTTAATGCCATTCTTTTCTTATTTCCAGTGTTCTTTCAAATAGTGTAAACTGCTTTGTAGTAACGCAAGGTGGCATATCAAAATTAAATAAACATAAACCATGGAATGAAACAACTAGAAAGGAGGAAGAGACTTAAGGGAAAGAGACAAGGAGATATGAGAATGTCTGTCTAACTCATTTTAGTAACTCAAAGCATAAAAAGACTATCCTCTGTATGCACTAATTTAACCTCAGTATGTATGGCATAGTGCTCTTTACAAAGAAGAGAAAAAGACCTCAGTATATATGTCTTATAGGAAGGTTTGATATTTGACTGGCCTTCCTCCACCCCAGTCACCAATACATTTTTCTTTTCTCAGAAAATATGATTTTAAAAATTTTCACAAGTCACTTATCAGCTCAAATTCTTTCAAAATTAGCCCATCAGCCAGCACTTATCATCTCATGTTCCGACACTGACAGCACTTCTCATAGGCTTCATGCCATGTCTGTTAGAAGCACTCACGTGCACATCCTGAATCTGGCATGGATATTTGACTGGCCTTATCTATGGCCTTTGAGACATATATACTGAGATCTTTTCCCCTTCATTGTAAAGATCACACATACTGAGGGAAAATTAGTGGTATACAGAGGATAGTCTTTTTATGCTTTGAGTTGTTAATTCATCCTTTTGAGTCCTTTGAGATGTAACTCATTTTAGTGGCACTTTGTTTTTACTTTAGTGATGATTTGTTCTTGACAATGTTTAAAAGGAGTACTGAAAAAAATAAAAGAATACAAGCCCTGGCTTCATTGCAGCTAGAAGCATTCTTCACCATAAAATAAATTAATTCCCTAGAAGTAGTTGAGTTGTATATCAGATTAGAGGAGGTAATATCCCCAGAAATTGAATTCATGAATAAGAAATAATAGATACAGCCATATTGGTCAACTCAGTTTTTTTCTGTCTGGCCTCTGTATCGGATTTATCTCGAAGCACTTGGCAGCTGCTTCTACTAACAGAACTAATTTCAAGCAATTTCAAGCCTTTGATGGCAGTCTGAGTCCATAATTAAGTTAAGTTGAAACTGGGGGCGATCCTACCTTTCAAAAAGCCTGTTACAGAAAAGCAAGGGTCACAGAAATCTCAGACTTCCATGGAGGATTATCCAACGTAGGGCTTTGAGGAGACCCGGTGTATTCTGAAATTGTACTGTAACACTGCTTTACTGTTCCCCTCTGTAACGAAACTGACTTCTCACCCCTGCCGAGTGGCTTCAGCCAAACACTCCTGTGCCTTGGAAGTAGCTCATTATAAAAGGAAGACAATAATGGTTTGCAGTAAAATCCCAAAAGATTGTAGGCCCAGGGATGATGCTGGAATGGGACAGTTCCAACTGCAAGAACACCTTGAAGACAACAAAATACTGGACAAACAGCAATACGGATTCAGAAAAAATCATGGGGTCGAAACCCTGCTTTTAGCCCTGTTTAACAACCTCCTCAAGGGGCTGGAAGACAGGAAGAAAATGTTTATCCTCATTTTCATTGACATATCCGCTGCATTTGACACTGTCCATCACTTAACCCTCCTGAACAAGCTGGAATCAATTGGAATTTTAGGAACCGCCTTGAAATGGTTCTCCTCCTATATAACGGGCAGAAAGCCACAGGTCCAGTTCAACGGAGAGAAAGCTGAACCGTTCATCCAAACACAAGGCATTCCTCAGGGTTCGGCACTCTCGGCGCTACTTTTTAACATTTACATGCAACCACTCAGTGAAATATTCAGGAAATATGGCATAAACTACCACATATACGCAGACGATATCATGCTGTACACCCAACTAGAGACCACCGACCCGAACTACGCCCAGCTTGAAACCTGCATGGGAGAGATGTCGGGATGGCTACAACAAAATAACATGTCGATTAATCATAAGAAGACCGAAGTAATGTTTATATCAAATACCTTGTGCTTCGAACCACCTCCAACAATCACATTGTGCAACAATACATACAATACTAAGAAAGAAATAAAATATCTGGGAGTCACAATTGATAACAAACTGAAAATGGAAAAACACCTCAACAACACCAACAAAGCCATCTTCCACAAGCTTAAAGTGCTACGACCCCTGCAGAACATACTAGATCTGTGCGATTTCCGATCAGTTGCTCAGGCTCTCATCATACCCCACCTGGACTACTGCAACGCCATCTTGCAGGGTCTACCAAGGAAAACAACCAACATACTACAGATGGCCCAACACGTAGCAGCAAGGATCATCATGAGAACTAGCGTCACCGAACATATCACACCTGTATTGATGGAACTACACTGGCTTCCAGTCGTTGCAAGGATTCAATACAAAACATTGGTAACTACATTCAAGTTAATTCACAACCTGGCCCCCTCATTCCTCTCCACCCTGATCTCAATGCAACCTACAACCAGAAGCAGGAGAACCATGAACTCTGACACACTAAGAGTTCCAAACAGCTTTAGGCACGTAAAGGTCAGTACTAGTCGCAGAGCGTTCTCCTTATCTGCCCCCACGTTATGGAACCAGCTCCCACACGAGCTGAGAGAAATTAAAGACATAAGCAACTTCAGAAAACAACTGAAGACGCACCTGTTCAATTGTCATTATGCCAGATGAAAATCCAAAAGGACAAAAGAAATTGAATTGCTGTATGTACAAATGTAAATAGATGGTGGTTAGTACCTGTGTAAATGTATGATAATAGCTAAGGTCTTTATATGGACCCGCATATGTGTGCTGTGTATTCCCCCTGATCTCTCTATCGAATCCCCAAATAATTCTGTCTGTAATTTATGACAAATCCCGTACTTGTAATCAAACCGCTTCTGATCGCTGGAAGGAGCGGTATATAAGTCCTTACTAAATAAATAAATAAATTATACATGGCATTGGTACTGAGGAATAAGAAGCAGTGATGGTGATGAGAAAATGTGACATTGTTGAATGAGGAAAGAATCTCAAGATGCAGAGTGAGCAGAACAAAAGCATAAAGGGGTGATGTAAAGAAAAATGCTAAAAATAAATATAAGGAAAGATATTGGGTGCTATTTTCAGAGCACTATTCATGATTCAGACATCTGCAAATGGGCATGCAGACGTCCAAATCACAAAGATGTCCCCAGAGCCATTTTAGAAGCCTCCAGTGCAAGGACATTCAAGTCTAAATATGGGTATGGTGGAGGCATGGCTGGGGCATTTCTAAGAACCTGAACGTCTCTGACTGATCTCAGGAACACCCTGAATGTCTGAATCACATTTAAAGTTAAACCTGCTCTAGACATGACCAGGCATCTGAAAAGGGCTTGTTTTGTCAGGCACACATCTGGAAAGCATGGAGACGAAGCTACTTTAATACCCCCTGGGCCTGATTCTGACATGGACATCCCGGCTCTCTGTGCGCCCGTTTGGAACCAGACGCACAGAGTGAGCCGGGATTCTGATCCCGCGGGGCACGTCTAGCCCCGTGGAATCAGAATCACGTCCATGCCTGTATGTGCAGGCTGGGACCTCAATTCAGGTCAACCTGCATGTGCAGACCTTGCCCGGATAGCTCAGTCAGGGCTTTTGAACAGAGCCGCAGCACCATGGCATCCTGTTGCCATGGCACCGCAGCTCCATTCAACAGCCGCAATCCCCGGTTGCTGGACTGCAAGCTTCATTCCCCGCAGCCTGATGCCTGATCTGGCCTCCGAAGGCCAGAGTTTGGCTGCGGGGAATCTCCTCTGCCCCCTCCCGCCACTTTCTAGCCCTGGGCCTGCCGACCTCCACCAACTAGGGGAACTTATTCCAACTCAGAGGTGGAATAAGTTCCCTGTTGAGGCTGTCAGCCCCGGATGTACAGGGCCGACTTTGGAATTGGCCCTGTACGTCCAGGGCTGACGACCGTCCACTGCCTGCCCTAATGCTGCTCCTGAGCCGGCCCTTTCTGCCCCCATCTAACTTCCCAGTACAACAAGCGGGGAAGTTAGTCGGGGTCGGAAGGGGGCCCAAATAACAGGGATGGACGTCCAAATGGGAATGACCCTGCCTGTATTTTACATTATGTCAACAAACTGAAAATGGGGACTCATCTTTTCACTTTACTATGCCGCTGGACATCCCTTTATGCTAGCTTACCAGAGAAAGATGTTCTTGAACCAGCATTCCCAATTGGGAAAGTCTATATGGCCGCCTGCGTGCATGTCCATGTCAGGAACATGTATGTTCCTGAAATCAGATGGAGACGTAGATGTCCCTGATGTTTTTCTGCATGTCTTGCCCTTGACGTTCCTGATTTAACTTGGACATCCTTTCTAAAATTCCCCTCAAAATGTGTATTTTTAAAAAAAGAACAGTAGAACATGTACATCCACCATGCATTGAAAGACCCAATAAAAAATAGCATACATGGCCATATTGAGGATTAAAAGGTCAATATCTCCTGTAAAGGGATGGCCAAAAGGAGAACTTTTTAAATCTCTATTGTATCATAGAGCAGGGGTAAATTTGGATGTGAACAATTTTGGGCTTAGACGTGCATTCTCTTTATGAAACGGGGAATACATCTGCAGATTTTTGTACTGCCCAGGCCATGCCTCTAACATAGCGCAGGTTTAGATGTGGAGCGAGGCAAAAGAAACCATAGAAGATGAGATGTAGAAGTCAAAACTTTATTGGTGTCTAAAAAGGTTCTACCCTACATGGGTTGTGTTTCGGCAGCAGGCCTTTGTCAGGAGTGCGGGAACCCTTAATAGAGAAACATGATTAAGAGAATAAGAACATATGAAATGATAAGAACAATTATAACAATACTAATAAAATATCTTAAACCAAAAGTGAAAAATGAGACTAAGAAACAATAGTATATATAAAATAGATCATATAAAAAGATTGTGACAATGTAAAAGAACTTAAAATATTAAAAGATAAAAGGAAAATAAAAAATTCCAGGGACTATATTCACATACATTAAAACGATTTGTGTAGGGGATCATTGGGATGTCCATCCCTGCTATTCGTGCCTTTTCCCGGCCCCGTCCTCCTTCCCCATGCGTTGTATGGGAAAGTTAGATGGGGGCAGGAAAGGGGCAGATTGGGGGCGGTGTTAGGGAAGGTAGTGGGAGGTTGTCTGCCCCGGACGTACAGGACCGATTCTCATGTTGGCCCTGTATGTCCGGAGCCGGTGACTTGAACAGGGACATTATTCCATCCCCGATGCAGAAGAAATGGCAGGATTTGGGCTGGGAAGGGGCAGCAGGGGCAGAGAACATTCCCCTGCAGCCTGACCCTGGCCTTTGGAGGCTGGATCAGGGGTCGGACTGCGGAGAAAGCACTTTGGGTGCCAGCGGCTGGGAATCAAGGCTTTTAAATGGAGCCGTGGTGCCATGGAAACCAGACGCCTTGGCATAAGAATATAAGATATGCCATATTGGGTAAGACCAAGGTCCATCAAGCCCAGTATCCTGTTTCCAACAGTGGACAATCTAGGTCAGTAATACCTAGCAGTTTCCCCAAAAGACACAGGTTCCACAATGCTTGTATTGGGTCAAGCAGTGATATCCTGGGTCTCTTTTAGGTTTAAGGTCCTTTCCTCCGGAAACTTGTCCAAACCTTTTTCAAACCCAGCTACACTAACAGCTTTTACTACATCCTCCGGTAACAAATTCCAGAGTTTGATTACACGTTGAGTGAAAAAATATTTTTTCTTATTAGTCTTATATAGGTTACCCTGTAGCTTCATTGCATGTCCCCTAGTCTTTTTATATTCTCATGACGTAAACAATCAATCTACATTTACCCATTCCACTCCATTCATTAATTTATAGACCTCTATCATATCTCCCCTCAGCTATCTCGTTTCCAAATTGAAGAGCCCTAACCTTTTTAGCCTCTCTTCATAGGGCTATCCTTTCATCCCCTTTACCATTTTGGTGGCTCTTCTCTGTACCTTTTCCAATAACGCTATATCCTTTTTAAGATATGGCGACCAGAATTGCACACAATATTCAAGGTGCGGTCGCACCATGTAACGATACAGAGGCATTATAATATCTTTTATTTTATTTCCATTCCTTTCCTTATGATACCTAGCTTTCTATTTGGCCACCACTGCACACTGGGTGGAGGGTTTTAACATGCAATCCACAATGACGCCTAAATCTTTTTCCTGGCTGGTGGTTCCTAATGTGGAACCTTGCATCATGTAACCATAGTCTGGGTTGTTCTTTCCTATGTGCCTATCTTTGCACTTGTCCACATTAAACTTCATCTGCCATTTGGATGCCCAGTCTTCCAATTTATCAAGATCCTCTTGCAATTTTCCACAAACCTCTTGGGTTTTAACAACTTATAGTTTTGTGTCATCTGCAAATTTGATAACTTTGCTCGTTATTCCCTTTTCCAGGTCATTTATGAATATGTCAAAAAGCAGCAGACCCAGCATAGATCCCTGGGGTACTCCACTATTCACCTTTCTCCATTGGGAAAATTGGCCATTTAGCCCTACCGTCTGCTTTCTATCTTTTAACCAGTTCCTGATCCACAATAGCACACTGCCTCCTATCCCATGACTTTTTAGTTTTGCCAAAAGTCTCGATGAGGGACCTTGTCAAAGGCTTTCTGAAAATCCAGATACACTATATCAACCAACTCACCTTTGTCTACCTGTTTATTCACCCCTGGCGCCGAGGTTCCATTTAAAAGCCCTGACTGAGTTAGCCAGGCAAGGCCTGTTCATGCAGGCTGGGGTGAATCGTGATCCCGGCCTGCATGTACAAGCCTGTTTGCGATTCTGTTCTCAAGGGGCTAGTCGTACCCCGCCGGATAAGAATCGTGACTCCCTTTGTGCGTCCAGTTCCGACCAGGCACACAGAGGGCCTGTGCTTCTAAGATGGAATGACCCCCATAGTCAATAAACTGATAAGAAATAATAAAAAGTAGTATAAATACAGTATAAATAATTATAAATATAAATGAAACATATCTAATAAATGAAACATAATATCAAAAAATAATAATTAGAACTCATATGGTTTGATATTGAATTGAGCTGCCTATGCACAGCTATAGCTCATAGCTGTTCCTGCTGACCTCTAACCCCGGATATTCAATGCCGCAGAAGCTAACTGGATAGCGGCAATATTACACTGCTGCCTGGTTAGCTCCCATGGGAAATAATAGGCCAGCTTTTGCTTCACCTAGTTTTTACCCGCAGATCCCTAACCAGGTAGCGGTGTAATAACGCTGTTACCCAGTTAGCAATGGTCGCCAACTTTGTCCACTCTGGAACACCCATGAAATGCCCCGATGCTAAGCGGTTAGCTTCAGGGCATGTAGGGGGAGATAATCGGGGAAATTCAGCAACACTAACCATGTTAGTGCCATTGAATATCCCATTCAGAGTCATTTACACATTTTAGAGGTCTGTAAACCATGTAAATGCCTTTCGAATATTGGGCCAATAATGATTATTAAAATAAGGAAATACATCAGTAGACACAATTAATAATAGCAAATAGTGAACTCATATATAAAATCATATATATAAATAAATGTCACTAAACAAACCATTAAAATAATACAAAACTATAAAGGCAATATTAAAGGGTATAAAAGTCATTATGAGATCTAATTATTATTTTTTGATATTATGTTTCATTTAAGATATTTTATTAGTATTGTTATAATTGTTCTGATTTCATTATTCTCTTTATCATGTTTCTCTATTAAGGGTTCTCGCACCCCTGACGAAGGCCAGTTGCCGAAACACGGTTTGTGTAGGGTAGAACCTTTTTAGACACCAATAAAGTTTTGACTTTTACATCTCGCCTTCTATGGTTTCTTTCATCTCATTCCACATCAAACCCTCGGTTTTTACAATGCGTTGCTTCTTGTTTAGACTCTAACATGCCACTGTACAGTTTTGATTTGATATGGGCATCCATGTGTTAAATGAACTTTTTTAATACACATGAATGGAATTTATACCTGTAAGTGGTCATATTGACTCATAAATCATGAATAAAGCTTCTAAAATAACCTCTCCATATAAATAAATAGCAATAAATAACTAAGGGGCTTGTTTACAAAGCCGCGGTAGCGGTTCGCGATCGTTATCGGAGCCATGGCCCCATTGATTTCAATGGGGCCGCGGCTCCGATAACGATTGCGAATCGCTACCGCGGCTTTGTAAACAAGCCCCTAAGTGTGGGGTGGCTCCCAGATTAAAGTTGCTACCAGAAGTGCCTTGAGCATACCTTAAAAATACAAAATTATTTAAATAATGAATATCTAAACATGAGAGAAAATAAAAATTGAAAATATAATAAGATATTAAAAATTAAATGAAAAATGAAGCAAAATATAGCTACTCCTTGCAGCGAAGCATATAAATAGAAACTAAAGAAGGAAAGAAACATAAAAACCACAAAAACTATAAATTCACGATTAAAAACTAAACAGGAAAAGCTGAGGCCCCCATTTACTAATAGATGGAATTGATGGCAGCTGCGGGGTGGGCAGCAGTGTCACTTGGGGAGGGGGGCAGTGTCAGCAGAAGGGGGTGGCGTCAGCAAGGACGGGGCGGTGTTGCGGGGCGGGGCCGCAAGGCCAGGGTTTCTGCCTAGGGCAGCAGAAACCTTTGGGCCGGCCCTGCCTGTCAGAGTCCAAGATTCAAAATGGCAACTCTGACTGCTAGGGGTAGTTTAATGGTACTACACTAGGGTTCATGCTGACGAAAGGAGGATGTTGGGAGTTTGAAGGGGATCCAGGGGGTTGGGGATTATTTAATTTGGATATCACGGGTGTGGGAGGGGAATGGAATTGGGGAAAGATTGAAAACACGTTTGTTCAATTTTAACTAAAGTTTTGTTTTATTATTTTTGTATTATCTTCTATTTTGTTGTAAAACCGCACAGAACCACTTAATTGTGTGGGATCGTTGCCGTCTATAAAACATTATTAGATTAGATAGATTAGATGTCATTTGTGGATGCTGGGGGTATTATGAGAATTGGGGGTGAGGATAGATCATTTAAGAGTGCTGGGGAAAGTATCAGGGATCAAGGGGTGGGGGGATTGTCATTAGAGTATGTCAGAGAAGGTATGGCTGATGCAGCAATTCAGTCCATACACTGGCCGTCTTTGGGGACCTCTTTACTTGTGCATTGCCAATAGCATGGTTGCAGCCACGCTATTGTTAAAGCACTTTTAACGTAAATGTCTGATGTTTGCAGGAGCTTTTGGGGCAGAGACTGCCCATGCCTTCAAATGTTACCACACAGAATTTGCATGTACTGTGCGATAAGTGCAAAAATTTACTACTCTTTAGAACAGTGGTTCTCAACCTTTTTTGTACCGTGACCCCTTTTACTATTGGTCAACTTGTGGTGACCCCCAATGATAAAATCAAATGCGTCTCTCTTCCTTACCATTAAACGCATTGTCGCTGTATTCATTTGTTGAATTATTAATATATTATAGGCCTTTGCAATATGTTTTTATTTATAAAATGTACTTACTTAAACCACAATAATTAATCACAACAACAAGTAACAATATTTGATTTCAAAATTATGATTTTGTAGTCAAATCACTAATATGAAATACAATTATTTTTTCTACCTTTGTTGTCTGATCAATTTATTCTCTGATCATGCTGGTCCCAATCTGAGGCTTCTGCTTTCCTGTCTTCTCTTAGCTCTCTTTCTGTGGTCTATAGTCCATCTGCCATTTCTTATCTCTTCTTTTGTTTTCTTCACTTCTTTCCATCAGCCTATTTCCAGTCCCCTTCTAGTCCAAATACCATGGCAGCCCCTCTCAGCATCCACTCCCTTCCAGTCCCATTCTCCCATCCCCTCGCATCAGCCCATTTGTAGCCCTAGCCCCCAGTTTTCTTCCAAGGCCAGCAGCTCTATCCTCCCCTCCCCACCATCAGCCTATTCCAGTTGAAGCCCCCCCAATCAGCTCACTTCCAGTGCTAGTCCCCCCTCAACCCCATTACCACTGCTAGGCTCTGCTATTCAGCCTATTACTAGTCCTACCCCCCCATCAGTCCATTACCAGTCCTAGCCCATTTCCAGTCCTAACCTCTCCAATCACTCATTTCCAATGCTAGCCCCGCCCATCAGCCCATTACCAGTCCTACCCCCCTATCAGCCCATTACCAGTCCCAACGCCCCCATTGATCAGTCCATTCCCAGTCCTAGCCTTCCCTAATCAACCCATTACCAGTCCTAGCCCCCTACCCGATCTGCCCATTACCAGTGCTAGCCCCCCATCAGCCCATTATAATCCTAACCCGCACTGTCTCTCCCCTCTGTCCAGCATTTATCCCCTGTCTGTCCAGTATGTCCCCCTGTCTCTCCCCTTTGTCCATGTCAGCCCCCCTCCCTCCTTCCATCCATCCATGTCAGCCCCCCTCCCTCCATGTCAGCCCCCTCCATCCCTCCCTCCCTCCATATCAGCCCCCCTCTGTCCATGTCAGCCCCCTCCCTCCATCTATCTATCCATCCATCCATCCATGTCAGTCCCCCCCTCCCTTCATGTCAGCCCCCCTCCCTCCCTCCATCCATCCATGTCAGCCCCCCTCTGTCCATGTCAACCCCCTCCCTCCATCCATCCATACTTCCATCCATGTCAGTCCCCTCCTCTATCCATGTTAGCCCCCTTCCCTCCATGTCAGCTCCCCTCCCTCCCTCCATCCATCCCTCCATGTCAGCCCCCCTCCCTCCCTCCCTCCATCCATCCATCCATGTCAGCCCCCTCCCTCCCTCCTTCCCCCATGTCAGCCCCGTTGCAGGTTCCCTGCCCTCTCCTCCCCTCTCCCTATGTCTGTCTGCTATTGCTCTGTTCTTCTGCAGCCGCGATTCCCTGTCTCTTAGGGAACCGCGGCTGTGCCTGTGAAGCCGTTGCGGAGCCTTTCTGTCTCTCGACGGGCTCCATGCAGCATTGTCCCGCCTCTAAAGCATGCAGCATTGTCCTGCCTCCAAAGTAAGTTGTTTACCACTTCCTTTGGAGACAGGACAATGCTTCACAGAGCCCGTCGAGAGACGGGAAGGCTCCGCAACATTTTCACAGGCACAGCCGCGGTTCCCTAAGAGGCAGGGAGCCGCGGCTGCAGAAGAAGGGAGGCTGTGAGTTTGCCGCTGTCGAGAAGCAGACTCGGCAGTGGCAGCAACTTGTGCGATTTTTTATTTTAACTGGAGTGAGGCGACCCCTGCTAAATCCTGTGGGACCCTTGAGGGGGTCGCGACCCACAGGTTGAGGACCGCTGCTTTAGGTTCCTATGTGTCTTTATGAAATAGCCTCAAAATGGGTGTCTACTTGATTACCAACCTAGTTGACCTGTTATAAAATTACCCTGAATATGCATTAATAGTCAAAGTTACCTCTCGGAGTGCAAATCATGTATAGTGAATAATAAGAAAGCCCCAAAATAAAAAGACTTTTGGGGAGTCATTTTAGAAAGCTTTTCTCTGTATATAAAGCCTGTTTTGCGTGCAGAAAAGGGTTTTTACAAAAACTGTGCAACTGCATATATGCATAAAAAGCACATGCATGGAACCTGTCCACTGACTTGTATGCAACCTGCGCATAGGTGTCGCAGGGGTGCAGTTTGCAAAGAGAGGAGATAGAGTTGTGATGTATGTACTTATTTTATAAACCACCCGCATACACGAATGGAGTACATGCACATACTTAGATCTGCTTCAGAGCAGGTATAAATGCATGCATTGGCATTTGCATGCTATTGAGGCTGTTTCTGGATCTTTATTTTATAAAGTCACATTATCAAATAGGCAACTTATTGGACTCCTCATATAGGTGCCCTGTTATAAAATCAGGCCCTTTATGCACAGTGCAGAGCAGTGGCGTGTGTGACATTTGGAGCTGGGGATTCAGTCAGGGCAAGGATTGGAGGCATCCTAGGCGAACTCTCTATCTTGACTCCCCCCCTCCCCCCATTGCCGCCCCTGCCGCCCCTCTCTGGGACCTGCAGTGGCAACAATGACATTGAAACTGCAACACAGAGGTTACTTAAACTCTGCACTATGGTTCTCGCTTTTTCTTTTTGAACATATATAATGTATCCACAAAATATTCTCCCCGACAATGGTTGCAGAGCAGAATAAGGGCATTTCGCAATAGAACTCAATGTACAAAAAAGATCAGATTCTGATGTCATCTCAGTAACAACAATTAACAACCAGTGAAACCTCTTATAATTTTAAGTGTTTTAACAGCACCACTACAAGGAGTACCAATAGTTCAAGTTCAGCGTCTTGAAGAATAAAAGGCCTCAGATGAGGGACCTGGCTCCTGCTGGATTTCTCAGCAGTTATTTACAAGCACATGATAATAGCCCCATATAGATCTTTCATCGGCCTATTGCTAAGGGTTTTTTAATTTTTGAAATGCATTTAAAAGATAATACCACTTAGCTGACAATAGTAGTAATCCTCAAGACACCGAATCTCAAAACCGCTGGATGTTGTAGTCAACTCGTATTTCGCTAATACAGATTTTCATGGCTGCCTCAGGACTCGTCTACATGAAGGAAAAACTCCTCAGGTGCATGAAATCACCACCATACTGTGGTTTATTTAAATACCCACGGTTGTGCATAAAAAGACAAAAGGGAACACTCCCAAATGATGTCACAATGCAGAAGCCCATTTGATCATCTCATTCGACCCATAAGGATACATAGTATCTTGGGCGAATATCCATTTCTGTTCCAGATGTGTCAAGCGATCTCGTGCATGGCCTTGTTGAAGATTATGTACACAGTCAATGATAAGCCAACGTAAATTCTGCCACTGATGTGACTGCTCTAGGCAATGCTGAACAATAGGTGCTGTTAATATTGAATTGGCGAGCCGTGATTTATGTACACTAAGTCTGGTCTTAATCTTCCTGCAAGTTCTGCCAATACACAGTGTGGTACAGGGACATATAATAATATATATGGTCCATGAGGTATTGCAGTCTGTGATATATCTAAGTGAATACTTACGTCCTGTTCTGATATCATTACAGACGCTAATATCCAATGAGGTTTCACACATGTTGCACTCACCACAAGGGGCATGATGACCTGTCTTCAGGTAACGAGTAGTTTGTGAAAAAAAAGATTGAATGCACTATACTGTCCTGTAAGTTTCGTCCCTTGGTGAATGCAATACAGGGACCACTCTGAAAAACGGAATGCAATGTTAAGCTGTGCCAGTGTTTTTGTATAGTACTTGCAATCTCACTGGCTCTGTCTGTATAGTGTGAATACTTGTGTGGATTTTTTGCTTTGTGATCTCAGTAACAACAACATAAACCCTCTCTAGTACGAGACATATTGTGATGTGAACCAATATAAAATCCTACAAAAATCACTCATCTCCTAAGGAGCAAATCCACCATTCCAAAATGGTGCCAACTTCCAAAACTCAAATGACAAAAAGCCTACCCAGAAAAAGTCAGCACTGTAAATATTGCAGTGGGCTTAAGAACAACCATACACCTACTGGAAAATCAAACAAGTTATATTACTATAGTACAGATCCCTACGTAGAAACTCTATGCTAACAGAACACCTGCCTCGATCGCTCACTAAGAACATAGATAGACCTTCACCAAGTACAGGATAAGTGATCATCACTAACTAAAACTAGAAATATGTAGACAAAAATTAAGCTGAAACTCCAAGAAGCCACATTTTGCATGTACTTCAACACCAGAGAAATAGAAAGAGATGCATTTCCCCCTGCACTGTGCAAAGTATAACGACAGCACACAAAAATTCCAAGAACATATTCTAATTGCTAAATTGAAAATAAAATTATTTTTTCTACCTTTGTTGTCTGGCCATTCTATTTTATAATCATCTTGGTCCAAGTCTCTGATGCCTGCTTTCCTTTGTCTTCTCATAGCTCCCTTTCTACGGTCTCTGGTCCATGTGCCACTTCTTCTTACTCTTGCTGCTTTCTTCACTTCCTTCCATCTAGGCTAGTGATCTTTTACTTTTGGCTTTTTTCCATATATCTTTTTCTCTCTCTGTCCACTCAGATTTCACTCCTCCTCTTTCTGACTATCTAGTTCTCCATCCCCCTCTTTTTACCCCATCTACCTGAACCTTTGCAATCTTCACCCCAGCCCTCCCATTCCCTACCTCTCTACTTCCCTGGCAAATTATTCCCCAGTCTTTAACTCTCACTTTTCTCTCCCCTCCTCTCTCTCCGACATCTCCTCCCCATTCAGCTTCTGCCCCATGGATGCCCATAATCTCACCTTGCCCCCCATATCCAGTATCTCCACCATCTCCTTATGCCTCCCCGTCCAGTATCTACTACTACTACTATAGTATCTCTTTCTCCTCCTCCCTATGTCCCCCGGCATCCAACATCTCCTCTCCATTTTCCTGTGACCCCCCTACAATTTCTAGGATCCCCTTTCCATTTCCAGTATTTCGTCCCCATTTCCCTATTCCCCTTCCTCCTTTCCGTTATCTTCCCTACATCTTCCTAGGCTCCCCCCTGCCCTTTTCCAGTAGCTCCCTATGGTATCTCTAGCTATCCCCCACTCCCATATCTCTTGTTTCTCTTTCCAGTGCTTTTTCTAAACACTGTTTACAGCCACGGGCAGCAGTGTTTCTCCTAGCCTTCTCTTCCCCCATGGCCGCTGTTTCAGAATATCCACAGAGTTGCAGTCACAGCGGCAATAATAAAAAATACAATAAACATGGGGCCACTGCGATGCAGGCAGTCCTCCAAAGCCCTATTGCTCCCGCCCCCTGTGACATGAAGGATGCATCAGAGGGGGGCGGGACCAGCAGGACCTTCCACATCGAGTAACATTTGTATCACTTAGGCTCGATGTTTATTGTAACTTTTTTTTTACTGCTGCAGCAGTGAGGGAAGAGAAAGTTACGGAAACACTGCTGCCTGTTGCTGGAAATAAAGAAAAACAAAAAAAAGATGGCGGCACAGCAGGGCTGGGGATTCACTGAATCTCTTGAAGGCCCCGACCGCAGACCACTGGTGCAGAGCTACCCAAATAGGTGAAGAGGGGAAGTAATAACTTACAATAATATGTACTGAATAGTACAGACAGCTGCATCAATGCCTCTTTGTGTGACACTGAAAATTAATGGGAATAGAAGCGTGTTCCTGCACTGTAACGATGTATAAAACAAAAATTTACACATAGAAATGGGATCAAGATCTGAGGACTTAAGTAATCTCATAGGGAAAACCAGTGACATTCAGAAGGATAATCATAGGGCTTAATGGTATGCATAGCTCCTTAAGCATTCAAAAAGGACATAATTGGATAAAGTCCAGAAGAAAATTAAGGGGCATGTGCGAACCAAGGATCGTCAGGCTTGTTGTGGTTTGGCAGAATATACCCATTTGATTAGTCTTTGGAAGCTAAAACATTGTCTGATTCATCCCCATTGAAGTCTATGGAGGAAGTTATTTTGCAATGCAACAGTCAGATTTGTCAACTATTTTTAATCAAATCTGCTTGAAACTTGATGTAAGGCATCTCTAACAGCACTACAAGCTATCATGAGTGTCACAAGCCCCCTCCCCCCGGGGTTCCAGAAGAGGGGCAGAGTACATACAGTGGCAGGATGAGTGCCAGAAACCATCAACAGAAGGGCAAAGCAGTACAAAGAGTATGGTGAACACCTCAAGATAGTGAAAGAGGGGAAAGCAGCACTATAATTGCTGGAAGCACACCAAGCCACTTTAAAAGGGGTAAAATGGCAAGGAGACCTGCACAGCACCTACATCGGCTGTATGGTCCTAACTTATGCCATGAAGATCACCACAGCACAGTACCCAGACTGCCTGGAAAGCCCTAAATTATATCAGGAGGACCAGCACAGCACCCAGATTGCCTGGAAGGCCCTAATTATGTCAGGAGGACCAGCCCAGTACCAAGATTGACTGGAAGGTCCAAAAGCTGTAGAGGAAACTCAACATAACAGAAGAAGTGGCAGGAGCCCAGGCTGCATAGGGACCTTCAGTATAGAGGAAGATTCCCCTTGGATGGAAGAAGCATTCACAGAGTGCCTAGATGGAATTTATTTTATTTACATTCTCTTATATACCGCGCTATTCTGCATCAGTGCGGTTTACATTGAGCAAACTGAAATTACATTGAACAGGGCATTATAACTTGGAGATAACTATTTTACAGGGAACATGGGAATACTTACATGACATGCCAAGAGAAGTCAAGAAGAATCAGAGGATGCACTATGGCAAAGGCCCCAAAAGCAGTGGGAGTGGGGCTACAGCACTGGCGGCGACAGCCCAGAAGAGCTGAGAAAGACCAACATGGCAGCAAGAGAGGCTAGACGCCCCTATAACCTAAAGCTAATAATTGTAGCAGAAGACCAATAGTTGACAATTAGAATGGTGGATTTGAGGGCAATCTAGGCTGACCTGGCTATCAGGCTCTCTAGTTACCGTGCTTGAATTGCCAACATCAGTGCACAGTGCACTGTAAAACTTTTGGGTTTCCCATTCAGCTAATGCAGAGAAAATATCATGACCGTATGTTAGCAGGGCTGCGTTATCTGGCATGTCAGCCATTAACATGCAGTAATTCCCTCCACATTAACTGTTAGTGTGCATTAATTGCCACGTTAATAAGATGCTTAATAAGTTAGTCCTTATGACAAGGTTTCTCAACCGGGATTCTGCGGAACTTTGAGATTTTGCAAGAGTTCATGACTGAAAAAAAAAATAAACATAATTTATTGCACTTTGCTTGCCAAGCATTGCTAGTGCTCATAGTAGAGGGCAGAGACCAAGCAGCCCCATTTGCTCGTTAGAGGTCTTTCAGCCTTGTATGGCAGTGTGCAGTAGGAGCGTGATCCCTTGGTTGAGGCCATTCTCAGTTGTGATGTGAGATAGGCGAGGCTGGTGAGTGCTGTATTGCACAGAGGGGAGGGCGGCAAGCTGACGACATCAGTCTCTTCCTCCCAAATTACCTCCCGCAACTTCCCTTCCATGCCGCCAGCTGACTTATGGAAGCGAACAAGGTTTCACATTAAAAAGGCAAATTTCATTCTTTATTTTTAGTTTCAAAAAGAACACTTCTTATGCATATATAGGCCTATAAAAGAGATAAAAAAACCTAACACATGTATAATAATTTTGTAACTGCTAGGTCTATATTTGAACCTGATCATGTTACTCAGTAAGAAAATGTTTTTTCCATATATTATATACTGTATCTCATTAGCTTCTTGTAGAGTAGACATTTACAATAAGATTTTTAATCCTACTTGCATAAGGTAAAAAATAAAATCAAGTAGGAAATTAAAATAAAAGGGAAAAACTGAAGTTTTCTCTACCTACTCTACTGACTTGCATTAGAGTTGATACCCTGTGTGTGGGAGAGGGAACCAATCAAACAAGCCGATGCAAAAACCCCGTGCTATAGCCCAATGCATAAAGCTCTAGCACAGGGTTTTATAGCATGAATTTAATGTTGAATATTTATGCTGGGATGCAATATGCAAATTAACCATTGCGCAAAAGTCTGTGTTAAATTGGGAGAGCAAGTCAAAAA
The DNA here is from genome assembly GCA_033557465.1 of Ichthyophis bannanicus. Classification (NCBI taxonomy): domain Eukaryota; kingdom Metazoa; phylum Chordata; class Amphibia; order Gymnophiona; family Ichthyophiidae; genus Ichthyophis; species Ichthyophis bannanicus. The sequence goes on along the minus strand of CM066034.1, from coordinate 533,540,943 downwards.
TATCCACACAGAAATTAGCACGAGTTTCTCATGCTGTCCCAGACAAACAGGGTCTTCTGAGGTGAAGTTTGACACTTCACCTCAGATGATCCAGGCATCGGAGAAACCCCCAATGCCATGGCACAACCTCAGGAAGCTAGTGCTGCCCCGGACACTGACCCCCAACAGAAATAAAAAGAACTGATGGTCCAATAGCCCTTATCCTCCCCCTAAAATGCAAGACCTGGTACCACCACACTCCGATACCACCACACCCCTGAAATGGAAGACCTGGTGGCCTAGTGGCCTTGATCTCCCACCCCCCTGTCAAGAAACTGGTTTGGTGATCTGGTGACTCCAAAACCAATAAGGAGGGAGGAGTGGCCTAGTGGGTGGGGCAAGTTACCTCAGGCCAGAGGGCCAGGGATTCAAATCCCACTGGAAGACATCAACCTTGGGCTGAAAAGACTGGGGTTTCTAGTCCCACAGGTGCTCCTTGTGGCCTTGGGCAAGCCACTTAACCCTCTGTTGCTTCAGATACAAAAACATAGATTGTGAGCCCTTTGGGGACAAGGGAAAAAATATATATAGTACCTGAATGTTTACCACTTTGACTGGTAGAAAAGCAATATATATGCTTGAGTTTGCATACTAGTAGTTGGTGATCTGTACCACAGTCAGTTCCAGGTTTTGTCTTTGTTGAGGTTATAGAGTTTTTCCATCGCTGACTTCCACAGATGTCGTCAATTTGATTTTTGTACAATCCATTGGGTGAAGTCCATGTGTACAGTCACTGCTTGTGTTGCTGGAAGAAGGTGTTTGAGATGAATAGATCGCTGGTCTTGCAGAATTCTATCAGTCTTTCTCCAGCTTCATTTCTGTTGCCAAGTCCATATTTTCCAACTACTTTGCCTTCTTCTTTGTTGCCAACTTTTGCATTCCAGTCACCCACGACTATCAGGATATCCTGTTTGCATGTTCTGTCAATTTCAGCTTGTACTTGTTCATAGAACTGATCAACCTCTTCCACCTCTGCAGCTATTGTTGGGGCATATACTTGAATTATAATTGTGTTGATGAACATTCCTCATAGACGAATAGAGATTAAGCGTTCGCTGACTGCATTGTATTTCATTACAGTTCTTCAAGTTTCTTCTTTATTATAAATGCAACACCATTTCTTCTTTGTCTTTCATTTCCAACATAGTAGACCATGTGATCATCAGATGCAAAGTGCCTGAATGCCAGTCCATTTCAGTTTGCTGACTCCCAACAGATCAAGTTGTACATGTTCCATTTCATTCTTGACCACCTCCAACTTCCCTTGGTTCACACTTCGTACATTCCATGTCCCACTATGTAAGACATCTTTACAGCTTCTGACTCTCATTTCATGCGCAGCTGCATTAGCAGTCAGATGTCCCGAGGGCTTTGAACCACATCATAAATGCTGGCTTTACTCTGAAAAGTCTTCTTCTCCTCCCCAGTAGCTAGTTGAGTGCCTTCCGACTTGGGGTTCTTATCTTCCAGCACTATAGTGCAATTTGTTTTGTTGTGATTATTCATTGGGTTTTCATGGCAAGATACAGAAGTAGATTGCCAGGCCTTTCTTTTGCACAGTTTAAGTTTGGTGTTGTTGCCGTTGTCACAGAAATGTGATCCTCTGCTGCCAATACTGCCCCATTCTGCTGCTGCCCAGATGGGTGGTTTGTCTTGGTCTGGCACCTCAGCTGAGACCTGTCCATCTTGGGAGACCCTGCCAATAGTTAAACTACCGATAGCTTAGCCCTCAGCATCACTGATGCACATAAGCCCTCTGTCATGGTGGCAGCCCCTAGTGGCCAAGGGTGGTAAGGGCATGCTCCACGATATATTTATTTTCTAGGAGCGTGGGGTTTATGTAAGGCAAAAATGGAGATTGGCCTTAGGTATTTCAGCTCCTGGTGTGAACTCAATAATCAAGCAAAGAGTGTAGGGAAACAAGGCTTTTATTTCCCCTCTGTGCCAGGGTTCATTAAGACACTAGAAAATTAAAGAATGAGCTTTGTTTGTAAAGGTGCCAGTATTAAACAGGTTAACTAATTGTTAGTACCTTCACAATTAGTGCCAAGGTTACTTGTAGGAATTCACTTCATTCCAAAGCAACATCAATTAAACAAGTTTCTTCTTATTTATACAGTGGCTATAGATTCTAGACTGGTGGCCATGCACAAACCACAATCCATATCTTCTGCCTGAGGAATGGGAATAGCATTTATATCTTCAATTTCCATAGATTCTGCTCCACTACATTCCCCCTCTGAGTAAATACTGTCCCTGGCTGTTACAGCTCTACATGGACTGTCTCTAGGCTCTTGCCTCCAATAAGACTGTGTTTTAAGTTCTCTTGGTATTTTCTGAAACCACTCTGGTTTCTTCCTTACAAACTGAATACTTGTTTTAGCAGTGCTTCTAGGAGTTAAGCATTCTTTATCAGGAGTAAAGCTTTCATACCTTGAGTTTCTGTAGTTTGAATCCCTGGAGCTTTCTCTCCCAAGAACGTCTCTCTTGCAACAGGTTCTCTGCCGGTAGCCTCTGGGCAGGGCTGTGCTTTCTGGCAGCTTAGTAAAACCTGGTATGGATTCAACTCTATGCTTCAGTGATAAAGTAGCCTTGCTAAAAACTCCTTTTCCTTGAGTACCTGGTAAAACTTGTCTAGCAGGTTTCAGTGACTGCAGGTCTTCCTCCAAACCTGGTTCTCTGGTTCTCTGGATACGTCTCTCAGCTTTGGACTCAGGAACGTTGCTTGAGCAGGGAGTGGCACACTCTCCAGCCTGACTGCTTTTTCCAGCAGACTCCCTCTGAACAGCTGCTCTCGTAGCCTGGCCCCTCTGAACTCCACCTCTGTGAACTCTGTTCCTTTGGGCTTGCTCAAGGAGGATTCCTTCCCTCAGGTCTCTCCTTTCCTTAGCCGTGCTCCTTGTTCCTTCTCCAAGTCCTTCTCCTTCTCTTAGAGTTGCTCCTTCCCTCAGAGCTGTTCCTCTTTCTCCTGCCCTTGGAGCTGTTCCTCTTTTGCTAGCATTCAGCTTCTGCTTATAAAGGAATCTTTCCTTTGAATCTCCCGGGCTCATTTCCAGGTGCAAGTAGTTATCTCTCTTAGCCTCATTAGCTCCTGTATGATCACTCCTGCCCCCTCTAGCTGTGCTTTGCGGTATTTGCACATCTAGATATCTCTTAGAAACAGGGTTTCTTTTCAACTTTGCATCTTTATTGATACCAGCCTCATGACACCCTCACAGCACAAGCTGCAAACCTAGTGAGGGAGTTTGCAATACAACAATAAAATAAAATATAAATACAATGAATTTAAATGAAAATAAGTAAATAAGAACAAAATGAAACAGTTAAGCAAAAGAAAACATCAGAAGGGCAAAGAAAGAGAGAAGGCTAGGGTTGTTCACTGGTTAAGACAAGACAAGCCTTCCCCACAGCACTGATAAGCAATACGCTGTTAACTGGACCTTTCTCTGTCATTGCTAACTTCAAACTCTGCATGTTGTCTTGCTGAACTGTATGACTCAAATGGAATCCCTGGATTGCTGTGTCTGGCTCCATTTCCGGCCAAGTTCAAGTTCTGCTTAAAGATCCACCTCTCTGAGATTGCTTTTAAATCCAAAAGCCCTCACTCACCAGGGACTCCCTAAAAAAAACCACATGCTAGCTCCAACTAGCACAAAACCTGGCTGCACGAATTGCTTCAAAATCTAGACGCACAGATCACATCACTCCTATACTCCATGACCTTCACTGGTTACCGGTCACATCAAGAATAAAATACAAATATCTAATGATTATATTTAAACATCTCAACAACATAGTCTCAACACCACTTTCCACCCTACTCATACCAACTAGCACAACTAGGGCAAGAAGACATGGTTCCCAAAACACCTATATAGTACCTTCACACATCCATAATACAAATAAAGGCACCAGCTCAAGAGCCTTCTCCTACATTGCCCCAGCATTATGGAACTCCCTCCTCAATAATCTAAGAGCTACAAAAGACCGCCTTCAATTACGGAAGGATTGAACAACCTTCCCATTCATTGAACATTTTGGTGACTCAACACCACCAGTGCACATAAAAAGGCAGAGCAATGAATCAATGAATCAGCAATCATATAAAGATACCTAGTCCATGTCTTACACAACATATTGTACAGAGTTATAACATGTTAACTGTATATAGTTTTAAAGGTTAATTGTACATAGTTTCACTACTACTACTGAGCATTTATATAGTGCTACAAGTCGTACGCAGCGCTGCACAGAGATGTAAGAGACAGTCCCTGCTCATCAGAGCTTACAATCTAGTCAAGACAAACACAGAAGGTGTAGGCAGGGATAAAGCAAGGGGAAAGAAAAAGAGATCAGGTGGGTCAAGATCCAAAAGCAGCAGCGAAGAGGTGAGTTTTCAACCTGAATTTGAAGAGGGTTAGAGAAGGTGCCTGGCGTACAGACACAGGTAGTTTTTTCCAGGCATAAGGCGCAGCAAGGTGAAAGGAGCGAAGTCTGGAGTTAGCAGTAGAAGAGAAGGGCACAAATAAAAGCAGTTTGCTAGAAGAGCGGAGTTCCTGAGGGTGGGTGTAAGGAGAGATAAGAGAAGAAAGGTAGTGAGGAGTCACAGAGTGAATACATTTATAGGTCAGCAGGAGAAGTTTGAACTGGATGCGGAAACGGACAGAGAGCCAATGAAGTGACTTGAGAAGAGGAGTAATATGGGCATGACGAGGCTGGCGGAAGATTAGCCGCGCAGCAGAGTGTTGAACAGATTGAAGGGGAGCGAGATGATTCAAAGGGAGACCAGCAAGGAGTAGGTTACAGTAGTCAAGACGGGAGGTGATCAAGGAGTGGATAAGCGTTTTAGTAGTTTAATGTAAAGTTTGCTGTGATGTTCTGTGTAAACCGCCCTTGATCTCTGGAAGGGGTGGTATATAAAAGCTTGTTAAATAAATAAATAAATACTGCAGTGATTGCTAGAAATGATCAGGCCAATATTGAACCCTTGGTGTTCAGTCATTTTTAAATGCTGGCTGTAGTGGGTAAAGTAAAAGCAGATATTCAGCTGTGATATCCAGATAATTGCAGTCAGTGGCGGTGACTAGCCAGATAGTGGCAATCTTCAGTCACTATCCGGATAGCCAATCCACACACACTTAGGACAGCAATCTGGATAAGTGCCAGCTCCTCCTCAGCTCTGCCACAGAGTAGCTCAGCGCTATCCGGATAGTGCTACGGCGGCCAGATGAGATATTCAGTGTCACCATCTGGATAGTGCTGTGGAATGTGGGGCTTACCGGGACTTGTGCAGTTAGCGGGTTCTGCTAACTGGATGAGCCCTTCTGAATATTGGACCTTATTTGTTTTGAGTAGGGCAGGGCGACCAGGGCATTGCCCCAGGATCTGACTTCTGATTTCTGAGAAGAGAAGGGTGCCATGAGGTGCTGTTCCATTGTGTTTTGCGCGGTGGTATCCTGGGTACTGCAGCGTTGAGTTCCAGCACTGGTCTCAACTATACTGTAAGCTCCATTGAGCAGGGACAGTCTCTACTTTCGGTGCCTGAACAGTGTTGCGTTTGTCTAGCAGTACAACGGAAATGTTCAGCAGTAGTAGCAGTAACATAAGAATAATCCAAAGGTTCTGTGAAACGTGAGCATTCAAAATCACATCCTGTATGACTTGTCTTTAGATGGCATTGCATGGCTGAAGAAAGAAAGCATGCTCCAATTTGAAAGCATTATAGGTAACAGAATTTTGCCTAAAATCCTTATTTTATTTTGCGGCACGGTTGCCAAACTTTGCAGATGTTATTTTCATAGAAGAAGCAGTCAGTAGGTATCAAACAGCTGTGACGCAAACCTTTTGTCAAGCTCGTGTGCCCTATGAAATCTGTATGTGAATAATAATGTATCCAAGTATATTTTACATTTTCTTTAAGAAAAAAAAAAAGACGGAATCTGGATTTCAGAAATAGTGGAAACAATTTTAGTTTCCAAAGCTTTCTTACCATGAACCCTCGTAAATGAAAAATAATGCCTACAATTTCAATGCTTTTCAGGAAAGCATTTGTACAATAGTCTCTATTTCAAGGGAGGGAAGTGTGAGTTTAATCAAAACCTTCTCCTATCCCTAAAGCCTTTGTTTAGTTTAGTTTCAGGAACAGACTCTGGAAGGGGATCCTTGGGCTCTTAGCACTTATTATAGCACCTAGCTCAAGAATAATAATGGTTCAATCCAAGTTTTATGCATGGCTTCCAAAGCATAGGAGTGCTTAGGGATTTAGAGAGGAGCCGGCTAACCAGACGGGCAAGGAGTGACCATCCTTGCTAACAAAGGAGGAAAACTGGAACTTCACGAGATGTCCTCTTTGGAGGGGGTATGGCAGCCTACTGCTATAGGAAAGAGATGGTGGAAAACCTTTGACTAGATAAGTCAAAAAGTAAAGGTAGCAGTCCAGTACACTGAAGTGAAGAGTCTTACCTGTAGATCTACTTGTTAAGAGAAGTGGGAGTGAAGATTTCCAGCCATCGGGGGCTTTCAAGGTGTATCACTGTCTGAGTTTAGTCATGTGGAGGCAACTGCATGGGAAGTGACTCTAGGGGCACAGTACATGAAGGTGAAAACCAGAGACTTTCAGCCTAATACAGAGCATTCTGAGTCCTTCACATGGACCAAGTGAATCTGTGCACCAGCAGGAACAGAGACGTAAGGGTGCCGCAGTGGCATTGACTGTTTGAACATTGTCTTGTCTCTGCCCTCTATAAATAATTACTTTGATCATATGTAGGGCTGTTGCATTACTATATGAGAACCATGGGTCAGTTTTAGCAGGCAATGAACTCGGTACCGCAAGGTTCCCCCTTAATAAAAGCCCTGATTTTGGGGGTCTTTTACTAACGGGCACCACTTGGCAGCACATGTTGTGGCATGAGCTAAGGATGCGCTGTGATGCATGTTGCAAGTAGTGCAGGGCCATGACTGTGTAGGATGATTCCCGCGCTAACCATGCAGCCTGCGTTAGTGGTGCACGAGGGCGGGGTAGGGGTGGAAAGTGGATGTGCTGAGCTTGTTGCAATTAGCCCTGTTTGAACAGCGCATACTGACTGCATTAACGTGGGTTCATCTAACACCATCTTGTTAGGTGCACCCGCACTAATGCAGCACACACGTTAACTGCCAGGGAAAGACTTTCCACGCCCCTGACAGTTAAAGTGGGGGTCTCGGTGCTAATCATGCATTAAGAGCAACATTTTAGTGCCTGTTAGTAAAAGACCCCCTTTGAAGATTAGTTTGCACTGTAAGAAGCATAAGTGCGACATGAGCCAAATGCATGTTTTATCAGGCCATCTCTACTGAGTTTATTTGTCTGGAACAATAATAATCCTCTTGAGATGTCTTGATTTCAGAGCTGCCACTTGTTTTTCATAGATACAAAAAAGCTACCAGAAAACCCCAGCCTGAAAAGCAATAACCCCAGAATAGTATAGCCGGGAGAGCACAAAAGAGCACAGGAAGTAATACCAAAGAAAAGAAAAAGAGCCCTTTAGAGTTTTTGTCGGAATCTTTGTCCGGAGAAACAAGAGCTCCGCATTAATTCCCTTCTTTGAATTGTTTCTGAGCGCCATACTGGGCCGTGATTTAGCCTGATGCAGAGCTCTTGAATCACTAGTGGGGCTCGAAACACAGTCTTTGGCACTTTGGGCTGCATAGTGCTTATACTTCTACTACTGCTCTTGCTAGACCAGCTCTTGCTGCTGCTACTGTAGGAGTGTTTGGCTGCTGGATCTTCATCAGCTGAGTGCTTTGGACTGTAGGGTGTTTCTCTGGACAAAGATTCCAACAAGAACTCTAAGGAATCTGTCTCTCTTCTGTTAGTTTTACTTCCTGTACTCTTTTGTGGTCTCCTGGCTATACTTTATTTATTTATTTACATTTTCTTATATACCGCGCTATTCTGCATCAGTGCGGTTTACATTGAACAAACTGAAATTACATTGAACAGGGCATTATAACTTGGAGATAACTATTTTACAGGGAACATGGGCTATGGAGGGTTAAGTGGCTTGTTTTTCATAGGCAAAGTAAACCAGTCACCGGGCTTATAGGAGGCCAGACACTCACATGTCAACAAAGACACAGTGCAAGTTCCGGATCGTCTCTCTGTTTTCACTGGCTCGTCAGCCCTGGATGTGTAGAATATCTTCTCCTTGGCTAGAAGTACTTCAGGAGCCCATGTCTGGAAAGCCTCATACACAATTAAACTACTATGTTAGTAAGATGTGGGATGACTAGGCCAATATATTTTGTTTAAGATCAACGCTCTTTGGAGTTTTAGATGCTTTGAATGCAGGGCCGGTGTTAGGATTGGAGGCGCCCTAGGAAGCCTTCCATCCTGCCATCCCCATTGCTAGCACTGTGGCCCCTTTCTGGGCTAGCAGTGGTGGCAATGGTAAAGGAACTGTGACGCAGCGCATACCAAAGACTCTGGTGCTGCATCGCACCTCATGCCTGCTATCTTCAGGCACTTCCACTTCCCCCTCCAACGCAGACTTGTGGTTTGGCATAAACCAGAGGTTGGTGTCCGAAGGGGACTAAAGCGCCCAAAGATAGCAGGCAGGAATTGCAGCGCGGTGCCGGAGCCCTTCATAAGAGCTGCATCATGGTTCCTTTGCCATTGCCATCGATGCTGGCCCTGGAGAGAGGCAGCAGTGCTGGCAATGGCTGCCTCCAAAGGGCCAGGGCTCTAGGCAACTGCCTAGTTTGCCCAATGGTAGCACCGGCCCTGTTTGAATGTGACATAGGTTATTTTATGCCTGTCACTCAAGGGAGACACCTTGCTAACTTCATCATTCTCTTCTATAGACTTTCGAACTCCTGTGCATGTTTGTGCTGGGCTCCTCTTGGCGAACTTTGTAGGAAAGCATTTGTACAACTCAGAGTTTCTCCTTCACCTATTTTTTTAGATTTGAAAGTTTAGAAAGAAACAAGAAATGATTGTCTGTGTTTCTCTCTGTCTTAATGCATGTCTTCTAAATGAACTACTGTTTATGGATTTCAAGTGCATGTATTGCTGCCTAGCTCCACCCTCCAGCTCCTATAATTTTCAATCATCACTTCTTTCATAAAGTCTGTGTCAGGCCAAGAACCCCAGTTTGGGTGGCGCCTACAATGAATAGTCTTTTAAATTGTAGGGCTTACCAAATGGCTTTAGGCATTCGGATCAGGATCAGCCAAACCAGTCCTAATTTTACCCCATCGCTACCGATGGACTTTCAGTGCCACTTTTTACTGAGAACTTGGAATCAAAAGTGCAGAGACAATGGACCAAAGCCCGAATGACTCAGTCTGCCCCTGATAACCAGCTGACTATCTTGTTGAATGGGTATGTAAAGTGAAAGACCTGTTCTGCAGCCCTGCACCTAAAATAACAACTGTTGTAGATGCCCAGAGAAGATGTGAGGAAGCAACAACTCCCCTTGCCCTAACTGGTGCTCCCAAGAAACACATAATTAGAATATTTAGTAGTGTAATGGTGCTTCAAGAAAAGCCAGTAATATGCTGCGTTCACGGCTGTAAACTGACAGAGGTATTTTCACACGGCCCATCCAGTATAAAAGCAACACAACTCTCCCATTGCTAACAACAGCACACGGCATGTGTCAGTCCAACCTTTGCTCCGTTTTAACATATTTATTTGGTTGGTTCTAGGCTGGTCTTATTCGGACAGACAGCAGCGAGTTTTTCATTGAGCCTCTGGAGAAAGGACAGCAGGAGAAAGAAGAAAGTGGCCGCAAACATGTGATATACCGAAGATCGGCCATTAGACAGGTGCAAGAGAGAATGGAAGCCCCTCAGGACTTGCCTGGTGAAGGTACTGTGACTAACTGAAAGCCTTTGCTCTATGGCAGTAGTGCTTGAAATGGTGTGAATGTCCATAGAAAAAGTCTGTGCCAAATCAAAGGGTCTGAATTACCAAGAAGCAGAAAGCTATCTGGAGAATGGAGATCAAGGCGTAGGGTAGTGCCGAATCACTGTTCTGCACAGATCTCAAAGTGGATGTTAGCAGGTTCTAAATGTGATAGATGTCTGTGCAAAGGGTACCCCTTAGCCTGGCTTGACTTTACAAAAGAGCAGCCATGTAGTTTACCTCGGAGACACTGAAAGCAAAAATGTAGTCTGCATTACAGCATACCCCCATATTGGCTTAACGGCTTTCCCAGGAACTGATCACTGGATTCCAGGAGCCAGTGATGAAGAAAGTTGTTTCTTAAACTGTGATTCTTTCTATTTAGCCTGTATGACAGAAATCACTAAGATAAGAACATAAGAACATAAGATATGCCATACTGGGTCAGACCAAGGTCCATCAAGCCCAGTATCCTGCTTCCAACAGTGTCCAATCTAGGTCATACGTACCTAGCAGTTTCCCCAAGAGACACAGGTTCCACAATGCTCATATTACGTCAAGCAGTGATATCCCAGGTCCCTTTTTAATAATGGTTTATGGACCTTTCCTCCAGGAACTTGTCCAAACCTTTTTTAAACCCAGCTACACTAACAGCTTTTACTACATCCTCCAGTAATAAATTCCAGAGTTTGATTACACGTTGAGTGAAAAAATATTTTATATTATTTGTCTTGAATAGTTTACCCTGTAGCTTCATTGCATGTCCCCTAGTCTTTCTATATTCTGATAACGTAAACAATCGATCTACGTTTACCCGTTCCACTCCGTTTATTAATTTATAGACTTCTATCATATCTCCCCTCAACCGTCTCTTTTCCAGGTTAAAGAGCCCTAACCTTTTTAGCCCTTCTTCATAGGGGTATCCCTTCATCCCCTTTGCCATTTTGGTGGCTCTTCTCTGAACCTTTTCTAATAATGCTATATCCTTTTTAAGATATGAAGACCAGAATTGCACACAATATTCAAGGTGCTGTCTCACCATGGAACGATATAGAGGCATTATAATATCTTTTGTTTTATTTTCCATTCCTTCCCTTATGATACCTAGCATTCTATTTGCTCTCTTGGCCGCCGCTGCACACTGGGCAGAGGGTTTTAACATGTTATCCACAATGACGCCTAAAACTGTTTTCCTGGGTAGTGGTTCCTAATGTGGAACCTTGCATCGTGTAACCATAGTTTGGGTTGTTCTTCCCTAGGTGCATAACTTTGCACTTGTCCATGTTAAATTTCATCTGCCATTTTGATGCCCAGTCTTCCAATTTATCAAGATCCTCTTGCAATTTTCCACAATCCTCATGGGTTTTAACAACTTTGAATAGTTTTGTGTCATCTGCAAATCTGATAACCTCACTCGTTATTCCCTTTTCCAGGTCATTTATGAATATGTCAAAAAACAGCAGACCCAGCACAGATCCCTGGGGTACACCACTATTCACCTTTCTCCATTGGGAAAATTGACCATTTAGCCCTACCCTCTGCTTTCTATCTTTTAACCAGTTCCTGATCCACAATAGTACACTGCCTCCTATCCCATGACTCTTTAGTTTTGCCAAAAGTCTCTGATGAGGGACCTTGTCAAAGGCTTTCTGAAAGTCCAAATACACTATATCAACCGACTCACCTTTGTCTACCTGTTTATTCAAACCTTCAAAAAAACATAACAGATTAGTAAGACAAGATCTTCCTTGTCTAAAGCCATGTTGGCAGTCTCCCATTAAGCCATGGCTATCTACATGTTCAGCAATTTTGTTCTTTATGATGATTTCTACCATTTTTTCCGGTACTGACGTCAGGCTCACTGGTCTGTAGTTTCCCGGATCACCCCTGGAACCCTTTTTAAAAATTGGCATTATGTTGGCCATCCTTCAATCTTCAGGTATTACAGATGACTTTAATGATAGTTCACAGATTGCTAATAGCAGGTCTGTAATCTCATATTTCAGTTCTTTCAACACCCTTGGATGTATACCATCCAGTCCAGGTGATTTGCTACACTTCAGTTTATCAAATAGTTGTAATACATCTTCCCGATGTATCAATATTTCCTTCAATTCTTCCGCACCTTTAAATAGCACTTCACTCATGGATAACATTCCTACATCTTCCTCAGTAAAGACCAAAGCAAAGAATTCATTCAGTCTCTCCGCTATCGCCTTGGCACCTCTTAATGCCCCTTTAACCCCTCTTTCATCTAATGGACCAACTGACTCTCTCACAGGTTTTTTGCTACGAATGTACTTGAAAAAGTCTTTATTATGTGTTTTTGCTTCCGCTGCAAGTTTCTTCTCAAATTCTCCTTTTGCCTGCCTCATCAATGCCTTGCATTTAACTTGCCAGTGCTTGTGCTGTTTCCAATTTTCGTCATTTAGCTCTTTTTTCCATTTCCTGAAAGGTGCTTTTTTGGCAACAGCAGCCTCTCCGACCTCACCTTTAAACCATGCTGGCAGTTTTTTGGACTTCCTTCCACTTTTCATAAAGTGTGGAATACAGCTGGTCTGGGCTTCCAAGATGTTTTATTTATTTATTTACATTCTCTTATATACCACACTATTCTGCATCAGTGCAGTTTACATTGAACAAACTGAAATTACATTGAACAGGGCATTATAACTTGGAGATAACTATTTTACAGGGAACGTGGGCTATGGAGGGTTAAGTGGCTTGCCCAAGACCACAAGGAGCACCTGTGGGACTAGAAACCCCAGTCCTTCTGGCCCAAGATTGCTGTCCTCTAGTGGGATTTGAACACCCGACCTTCCGGTCTGAAGTACCTTGCCCCAACCACTAGGCCACTCCTCCACTCCCAGATAGTATTTTTAAACAACACCCAAGCTTGATGTAAATCTTTAACCTTTGCAACTGCTCCTTTTAGTTTTTTCTTAACTATTTTCCTCATTTTATCATAGTCTCCCTTTCGAAAGTTAAAAGGTAGTACTGTGGATTTCCTTACCATCCCTCCTCCACTAATTAAATCAAATGCGATCATGCTATGATCACTATTGCCAAGTGACACCAACACCCTTATCTGTTGCACCAGGTCTGGTGTTCCACTAAGGATTAGGTCCAATATGGCTTCTCCTCTGGTTGGTTCATGAACCAGTGCTCCAAGAAGCAGTCATTTATTTCATCTAGGAACTTTATCTCCCTAGCATGTCCTGCTGTGACACTGACCCAGTCGATACCGGGATAATTGAAATCACCCATTATTATTACTGTGTTGTAACCTTTGCTAGTTTCCTTGATTTCTTTGAGCATTTCATTATCCATTTGTTCATTCTGTCCAGGTGGTCGATAGTACACCCCCACTGCCATCGCCTTCCCCTTTTTACATGGAATTTCAATCCATAGAGATTCTACAGCAAATTTTGTTTCCTGCAAAACTTTAATCCTTTCTGACTCAATGCCGCCTCCACCAATTTGATCAGCTCTATCATTATGATATGGTTTGTACCCAGGTATCACAGTGTCCCACTGGTTGTCCTCCTTCCACCATGTCTCTGATATTCCAATCATATCTAACCTCTCATTTAGTGCTATATATTCTAACTCTCCCATCTTATTTTTTAGACTTCTAGCATTTGCATAGAAGCATTTTAGAGACTGTATTTTATTCATATTAATCTAGCTATTGGTAGGTATGGGTAATTGGGAATCTTTAAGCTCTGTCTGCTCCATACTCAAGGGCATTTGGGCTACTTTACTCTTTTTTGGAACCTCTCTGCTTTTGGTAGTATCCTTCAAGGATACATTGTTCCGAATCATGCAGTCTTGGGTGACTGTCAGCTTTCCCCTATTATCTAGTTTAAAAGCTGCTCTATCTCCTTTTTAAAGGTTAATGCCAGCATCCTGGTTTCATCCCGGTTAAGGTGAAGCCCATCCCTTTGGAAGAGCCCCTCCTTTCCCCAGAATGTTCCCCAGTTCCTAACAAATCCAAAACCCTCCTCCTTGCACCATCGTCTCATCCACGCATTGAGACTCTGGAGCTCTGCCTGCCTTTTGGGTCCTGCGCGTGGAACGGGAAGCATTTCGGAGAACGCTACCCTGGAAGTTTTGGATTTCAACTTCCTACCTAAAAGATGGTATATAAAAATTTTTAAATAAATAATATACATTTAATAAATTCCCAAGAAAGAGAACATAGTGATCCTCAAAATTTTGGTTTACTAAATGTTAGCGAATGCTAAAAAAATTAACATGCGCTATCTGCCACCACACCCATTTATTTCTAGGGGCAAAGTGGCAGATAGTGCAGGCAGTGCCCGTTAGCTCACATTAATGTTCAATACACAGGCCCTTTTCTTCTTCAAATATACAGCACATTAGCTTAATAAAGCTACCACCTCCGATCTCCTTGACTCATTACTGCAAGATTCTGATCCCATTACGGAACTTAGGAAAAACACTAACAATTTGTTACTGAAAAACGTTTCACAGCCCTTAATTTTGTGCTACAAAAAGGCACGTTTAGAAAAGATGCTAAGATCCGAACCGAGGCGTTGAGGTTGCCATGTTTACAGTTCTGGAGATATTTTGGAAAGGACTTTGCTAAACACAGAGCCCTCTCTGAAATGCCAAAAAGGAAGTGCCTGAGTGCAGACAGATATACATCCATGGACAGTGGGAGGAGTCATTTTACAAGCCTGCACGTGTGCAAAAAATAATGGAGGAAACATAGTTGCATACACATGGAAGTGCTGGCTCCTACACCTGTAAGTGGGTATTTTGTGACTTACACGTGTAAGTGCCGTGCAAGCCTACATGTGTAAATGCTGGCGGTGAACTACAGATGACGCTATCTTTCTCTGATTCAGTATGGAGGGGAAAATAAAAAAGAAGGATTGAGGAGGATAACCTTCTTAAAATCCCTTGTAAAGTGCTGACCCAAAACTAACACTTTTTGAAAACCTAGACATGTCAGGGAGCATCTGTAAATCCCAACATGGGCGTTTTTGGTCACACATATGTATTTCCACATGTAGATTTTTGACTTGCCCTGGCCATGCCCTAACCACGCCCCTTTGCAACGTCCCTTCCACAGAAGAATTGAAAGAAATATCGATACACTGGGAAGATGTATTACAACTATTTGATAAACTGAAAAGTAGCAATTCATCTGGACCGGACGGTATACATCCAAGGGTGTTGAAAGAACTGAAATATGAGATTGTAGACCTGCTATTAGTAAGCTGTGAACTATCATTAAAATCATCTGTAATACCTGAAGACTGGAGGATGGCCAGTGTGACGCCAAGTTTGAAAAAGGATTCCAGGGGTGATAAGGGAAACTACAGACCAGTGAGCCTGATATCAGTACCGGGTAAAATGGTAGAAACCATTATAAAGAACAAAATTACTGAACATGCAGATAGTCATGGCTTAATGGGAGACAGCCAACATGATTTTAGCCAAGGAAGGTCTTGTCTTACTAATCTGTTATGTTTTTTTGAAGGTGTGAATAAACAGATATGCAAAGGTGAGTCAGTTGATATAGTGTATCTGGATTTTCAGAAGATTCGCCATGAGAGATGGGGTGGACAGCCCAATAGCACCACACCCATGTAAGGGATGGAAAGGGATAGTTTCGCCATGAGAGATTCTTGGCGAAACTAAAAAGTCATGAGATAGGAGGCAGTGTACTACTGTGGATCAGGAACTGGTTTAAAGATAGAAAGCAGAGGGTAGGGCTAAATGGCCAATTTTCTCAATGGAGATAGGTGAACAGTGGAGTACCCCTGGTATCAGTGCTGGGTCCGCTGTTTTTAACATATTCATAAATGACCTGGAAATGGGAATAACGAGTGAAGTAATCAAATTTCCAGATGACACAAAATTATTCAAAGTTGTTAAAACCCAAGAAGACTGTGAAAAATTGCAAGAGGACCTTGATAAACTGGAAGACTGGGCATTGAAATGGCAGATGAAATTTAATGTGGAGAAGTACAAAGTTATGCACCTAGGAAAGAAAAACCCAAACTATAGTTATACAATGCAAAGGGGCTTGTTTATAAAGCCGTGGTAGCGGTTTCCAATCGTTATTGGAGCTGCGGCCCTATTGATTTCAATGGGGCCGCGGCTCCGATAACGATCGGAAACCGCTACTGCGGCTTTGTAAACAAGCCCCAAAGTTCCACATTAGGAACCACCACCCAGGAAAAAGATTTAGGCGTCATCGTGGATAACATGTTGAAACCCTCCACCCAGTGTGCAGAGGTGGCCAGGAAAACAAATAGAATGCTAGGAATCATAAGGAAAGGAATGGAGAATAAAACAAAGGATATTACAATGCCTCTGTGTCGATCCATGGTGCGACCGCACCTTGAATATTGTGTGCAATTCTGGTCACCATATCTTAAAAAGGATATAGCATTATTAGAAAAGGTACAGAGAAGAACCACCAAAATGGTAAAGGGGATGGAAGGATACACCTATGAAGAGAGGCTAAAAAGGTTAGGGCTCTTCAACCTGGAAAAGAGATGGCTGAGGGGAAACATGATAGAGATCTATAAATTAATGAATGGAGTGGAATGGGTAAATGTAGATCGATTGTTTACATCATCACAATATAGAAAGACTAGGGGACATGCAATGAAGTTACAGTGTAACCTATTTAAGACTATAAGAGAAAATATTTTTTCACTCAACGCGTAATCAATCTCTGGAATTCGTTACCAGAGGATGTAGTAAAATCTGTTAGTGTAGCTGGGTTTAAAAAAGGTTTGGATAAGTTCCTGGAGGAAAGGTCCATAAACCATTATTAAAGGGGACCCGGGATATCCACTGCTTGACCCAATACAAGCATTGTGGAACTTGTGTCTTTTGGGGAAACTGCTAGGTACTTGTGACATAGATTGGCCACTGTTGGAGACAGGATACTGGGTTTGATGGACCTTGGTCTGACCCTGTATGGCATTTCTTATGTTCTTGAGACGAACAAGGCCATAGCGGAAACACTAAGAACCCGATGCAGGAAGGGGCACGTCAAGATGTCCCTGAACAGGACAGGCCCGTTAGTACCCAGTTCTACTCTGCAGGAGCTAGATGTTCCTCTAGTGCAGGATTGGGCACTGTGACGGCTCAGCTTGCCGTAGGATCCACCACAGGGACGTCCGCCCCGCAGTATGGCCAGGCCACTGCAGTAACGGCTCCCATTTCCCTGTTGTCCATCCCTCAGCGGGGCAGTTAGGCCGCGGATTAGATTTGCGGGGACTCACCTGCCCCTCTGCTAGCCATGTTGTAGGTTTTCGTGGGCCTACTGCTGCTGCACCTGGGGCTTATACCACCTTCGAAGTGGTATAAACCCCACGTCCAGACCACATCTGGGGGACATACAGGGCCATGACCAGATTTGGCCTTTTATGTCTGGGTGCCTGGACCGCCCCCAATCTGCCCACTTGCCACCACCGTCCACTGCAACACGCACAATGATTCTGTGAGTGCAGAGAGCCAGGAGGCAGAATATGGTTCCCACGGATAGTGGGGCTGGACGTCCCACTGGGTCTATAGCCCTGCTATCCGCCTTACAGAATCAGGGCCATAGTGTATCTGGATTTTCAGCAAGGGTTTGACAAAGTACCTCATTAATGATTCCTGAGGAAATCTAAAAAGCATGGGATAGAAAGTAATGCCATTCAGAGGATTGGAACTGGTTAAATAATAGAAAACAGAGAGTAAGTTTAAAGGGCTAATTTTTTCAGAGGAGTAAGGTGTACTGTGGAGCACCCTAGAGATCTGTACTGGGACCACTGCTCTTTAATATATTTATAAATGATCTGGAAATCATATAAGTGAGGTCATCAAGTTTGCAGATGACACCAAATTATTCAAAGTTGTTAAATCACATGTGGATTGTGAAAAATTGCAGGAAGACCTTGCGACACTGGGAGATTGAGCATCCAATAGCCGGTGAAATTTAATGTAAACAAATGAAATGATGCACATCTGGAAGAATAATGTCAAAGATAACTACATGATGATAGTTCCACATTAGGAGTTACTATCCAAGAAAAAGATCTAGGCCAGTGATTCTCAAACCTGTCCTGGGGGCTCCCCAGCCGGTCGGGTTTTCAGGATATCCACAATGAATATGCATACTCTTTCAAGCATATTCACTATGAATATCCTGAAAACCTGACTGGCTCGGTAGCCCCCAGAACGGGTTTGAGAACCACTGATCTAGACATCAACATGAACAGTGCATTCAAATTTTCTGTTCAGTGTGTAGCAAAAAGCCAAAAAAGCAAAAAGAATGTTAGAGAATAGAGAATAAAAACAGGAATATTATAATGCCTCTGTATTGCCTCATGGTGCAACCACACCTTGAGTACTGTGTGCAATTCTGGTTGCCTCATCTGAAAAGAGATGTAGTGAAATTAGAAAAGGTACAGAGAAGGAAGATCAAAATGATAAATTTGATGAAATGATCCTCCTACAAGGAAAGGCTAAAGAGGTTAGGGCTCTTCAGCTTGGAGAACAGATGGCCGAGGGGAGATATGACAGAGGTCTATATAATCCCGAGTGAAGTGGAAAAGCAAATTGACTGTTTATTCTTTAAAAAACGACAATGACTAGGGATATGCCATGAAGTTACAAAGTCATACATTTTAAAACAAATAAGAGAAAGTATTTTTTCACTCAACGAATAGTTAAGCTTAGAGAATGTGGTAAAACAGTGTAGCTGGATTTTAAAAAGTTTGGACAAGTTTCTGGAAAAGCAGAAATCAATGGACTGTTATTAAGAGAGACCTGGAGAAGGGCACTGCTTATCCCTGAGAGTAACTAGCTGGAATATAGCCAGGCACTTGTGACCACTGTTGGAAGCAGGATACTGGGCTTGAAGGACCTTTTGATCTGAACTTGGATGGTAATTCTGATGTTCTTGTGTTTTTGTCAAACATATGACCTGTGGCCCATTTCCAGACTGCCGTGGCCCTTTATCAACCCCGCCACACTGTCCAAAGATCCCTTTAATCTTTCCTTACACCCCCCTATGTTGCCGCTACGGCTTCTGTCGCTGCAGCATCTCCCGTCTCTTTTCTCTTCCCCACTGCCAAAACCTCTCTCTCCCTATTCCCTCCTCTCTATCTCCCTATTCCCCCTCCCCCATTTCCATCATCTCTTCTCTTCCTCCAATGTGGTCCGCAATCCCCCCC
Organism: Ichthyophis bannanicus; assembly: GCA_033557465.1. Taxonomy (NCBI): domain Eukaryota; kingdom Metazoa; phylum Chordata; class Amphibia; order Gymnophiona; family Ichthyophiidae; genus Ichthyophis; species Ichthyophis bannanicus. Next base: position 533,521,803 of record CM066034.1, on the reverse strand, counting down.
CCCATCTTCCCCCTCCCCAATTACACACCAGCATCTTCCTTTCTCGTCCCTTCCCCTCACCATCCAGTATCTCTGATCACTCTTTCCTCTCCCCAGTGTGTTCCAGCATCTCCCCTCTCTCTTCCCTTCCCCCCTTGGTCCAGGATCTCCCCTCTCTCTTCCCTTCCCCCCTTGGTCCAGCATCTCCCCTCTCTCTTCCCTTCCCCCCTTGGTCCAGCATCTCCCCTCTCTCTTCCCTTCCCCCCTTGGTCCAGCATCTCCCCTCTCTCTTCCCTTCCCCCCTTGGGTCCAGCATCTCCCCTCTCTCTTCCCTTCCCCCCTTGGGTCCAGCATCTCCCCTCTCTCTTCCCTTCCCCCCTTGGTCCAGGATCTCCCCTCTCTCTTCCCTTCCCCCCTTGGTCCAGGATCTCCCTCTCTCTCTTCCATAACCCTCCCCCATAGTTCAGCATCTTCCTTGTCTCTGTCCTTTGTCCCCCAAATGCTGCCATCCTAGGTGACTGCCTAGTTTATCAAGTGGTAGGGCCAGTCCTGACCATGAGTGGAGTGGAATACGGAAACATAATTGGTTGTTGATTTTTCAAAAAGTGTAAGAACTAGGGGACACATCATGAAGTTATCAAGTAGCACATTTAAAACAAATAAATCAGCAAAAATATTTGTGCTCTTGGAGAAGGCAGGTTGCAAATTTGCTGCCAGAGGTTGTGGGAAAAATATGTGGAATGGCTAGGTTTTAAGAAGGTTTGAGCAAGTTCCTGAAAGAAAAGTCCATAATCTGTTGCTAACAAGGTAAACTTGAGGAAAGCTACTGTTTATCCCTTGGGGATTAGCAGAATGAAATCTAATCTATTTTTTTGGGATCTTTCCAGGAAGTTGTGACCTGAATTGGCCACTGTTTGAAACAGGATACTGGCCTGGATGGACATTTTGTCTGATCCAGGATGCACATTTCCAGAGAAGGTTCCTCTGTTGAATTTTACTGGGTATCGGTTAGTTCTTATAGATACGATATTAGCTGTGTACATTTTGGAAGGGCTATGAGCCGACCTCTAACCTGGATTTTCAATGCCACGGCAATGGCATTGAATAGTTGGTGATCGCCACAGTCACGGGAAGCCATCGAGGCTAATTGTGCAGCAGTAATATTGGATGCTGCCTGGTTAGCTCCTGTGCCTTAGGTGAGGGTTTTCCTTGCCTATCTTTTAGGTGCAGGTCACTAATCAGGCAGCTGCAATATCGCTGCTGCCCAGTTAGCGACAGACTCCGCCTCCACTACACCCCGGAATGCCCCCAACACGCTGTGATGCTAATTGGATAGCACCAGGGCATGTAGAGGACTTAGAAGGGGATATTGAACAGCACTAACCATGTACGTGCCGCTGAATATCCCCATTTAATGCATTTACACAGTTTACTGGGCTGTAAACCGTACAAATGCCTTTCAAAACCATGCTGATGGCTTTCAGTATATTTACTATAGAGATGTCAATTGCACTGGAGAGTTTCAGATGCTCTCCATTAGGGGTGAAGTCATGGGTGGGCCCATAGTTCCTCCACTTTGGAGTCAGACCCCTGCAATCAGCAACAGCAGCACAGGTGAATGGGAGACGTGGAAGTGGTGTCAACATCTGCGCAACCTTCTGCCCATTCCTGTAAACTTCAGGCTCCACCAAAAAAATCAGTCCCGACTATGCCACTGCTATCAGGGCAAAAGACTTCAGCAAAACGCAGAATGCCCAGCATCCCGTTTCGGACCGTCTGGGTCACAAGAACCTGGCAGATCCCAAAGGTACATCTAATTCCCAGGCTCTCCCAAGTCAACCTGGCTAATCATTTTTTATGGATATTTCCTCCAGGAATTTGTCCCAACCTCTTTTGAACCCCTTCTCCATACATAGCGACCTGGAATGTATGCATGGTATAGGAATATCCCATAGGAATTTGTATTACCCCTCAGTCTTTAAAATCAATATGCAGTTGTAATATGCTGCACATTAGGCTGTTTGTGCCCAGTCCTTGCTTCCCCGAACCCTCATGCCCTTCCTGTCCTATGAGGCACATGCACGCTTTATTCATTACCTTAACTTGCCTCGGCAGTGCCTATTTTGGCTTCACCAGGAGTAAAGTAACGTTTTTCCAACTGCTGGTGCCTCAGGGCTTTGGCTGATTTTGCAATCAGATGGAATGTATGATGGGCATTTTATCTGAAGGGATGACGACAGTGGCGTCTCTTGACAGCTGGCTTTCATCCTGAGAAAGGGAAAGGAATTAGAAACACCTCTCCTCCAACCCATCAGCTTTTCAGGAAAAGACACAGAAAGGGGCTCGTCTGCGTGCCTTCTGTGTTTTGTTCTGTGGTCTGGGGAACCGTGCATCTACAGAAGACAACACAACTGGGACACATAGCTGCAATTCCCGTTCCCAACATGTTCAGCCTATGGAATTAATTTTTGGTCTAGCAATATCCTTTTTATAAAAATATTTTGACTACTCTCAATGACAGTCTTAAAATATGAATCCACTGTATCAGAATTTACTGCGGTGTTTTGTCAAGTGCTCATGTTATAAGTGACTTGAATCTGAGAGGCTTATAGAATTTCCCTAGGCATTCAAAAAACATAGGTGGGGAAGGGGGGGGGGAGGATTTTTAGCGGCGGCGGTCAGCACAGTTAAAGCAGCTGGCCGTCTCTGCTTTCACTTTGCTCTGGATATTCAGTGCCAGGGGGTTTTGGCACCACTCAATCCCTGGACAATAAAGGTTGTTTACCCTTTTCTGCCACGTCTTTTGACTGGTGTTATTCAATGCCAGGGCCATATCTGGGCCCCGGCATAGAATATCTGGGTTGCCCAGATTGCAATCTTGCAATCCACTCAGCGGCGATATTCAGCCGCTAGACAGATTGCAGAACCAGCTGAAGTTAGGCCATTCGGCTGTCCTGACTTTAGCCAGTTAGGGTAACTGGGCAGTGGCTGAACGTTGGCACTGCTCGGTTAACCTGTGGTGCCATTCCCACTCCATCCCGGAATGCCCTGATGCTAAGCAGTTAGCGTCAGGGCGTTTAGTGACGCAAGCCAGGGATATTCAGTGGCATTAACTGGGTGAGCGGCATTTACGTGGTTTGCAGGCCTGCAAACCGTGTAAATGCCTTTGAATATCCCCCCCGTCTCCATAGAGCCCAATATTCAAAAAGGTTTATCCAGTTAACAGACCCTGCTAACAGGATAAGCTTCGGTGGGCTATTATTCCGTGGCACTATCTGGATAGTGCTGTGGAATATTTCCTCTGATTGCTACAGCACTAGCTGAATAATGCCCGGGTGGTCTGTGAGCAGAGCCAGGGAGGAGATGGCACTTACCCAGATAGTGGCAATTTTTAGTGCCACTATATAAAATAGTTATAATAGGTGTTCTCCGGGGACAACAGGAATCAGTTATAATAGGTGTTCTCCGGGGACAGCAGGAATCAGTCCTAACATATGGGTGACGTTGATGCCAATGGAGCCCTCGCAGAAGCATATTCCCAGTTTTTAAAGAAAGCCTTTAGGAGATGCAACACGCATTCGTAATTCCCTTCCCACCCAAGGGTGCCATCTTGCCTCTGTCTAATGACATAGCTAAGACAGTAAAAATAAATTACGGTAAAGAAGCAACTCCAAGGGGAGGAGGGAGGGTTGTGAGGACTGATTCCTGCTGTCCTCGGAGAACACCTTATAAGAGGCTAGAAAAATCTCTTCCACATCCTGTGGGAGGTTGAAGCGGGCTAATGCTACCCTTTCAGCAGCCAGCCGTGAGTGAGAGGGACCCCAGGTTGTGGTGTAGGATAGAGCCCTGCTCCTGTTAGAGTAGCACTGGGTCTAGGCCCAAGGGAATCGGCGATGCCACCAATAGGGAAAGGAGCAGGGGAGAGGATGTTCTGTTGTGCTGGGCCTTGAATAGTGTCTTGGCTACCAGCTGTGTCGGTGGGAAGGTGTACAAGAGGCCTTCTATCCACGGGATGAAGAACGCATCTGCTGCCACCCAGGATGGGTGCGGCTGATGGGAGCAGAATTGGTGCAACTGTGTGTTGTCCAGATTGGTGAACAGGTCCATCGAAAGGACGCTCCAGAGACGAAACAGCGATGAGACTACTACTGGATCCAGGCACCACTCATACAGTTGGAGGCACCCTGCTCAGTTTGTCTGCCAGGGCATTGTCCTGGCTCGGGAGATACACCACCCTTAGGAACATCCCTCTGTGTCAGCATAGGATCAGAGGTCTACCACTTCCTGGCAGAGGGGGTACAACCCTGTTCCCTCCTGTTTGTTCATGTAGAACATTGTGACCTGCTTGTCGGTCTGGATTAGCACTGAGCAATGTTCCCGCTAACCTGCGCTGGGTCCACCACCAACATTCCTGTCGTGGGGGGAGGTGCAGAGCGATCCACGCTCTGCCCCTCTCCCCAATGGCAGGAATATTGGCGGTGGACCCGGCGCATATTAAAGAGAACATTGCGAGGGTGCTGCGGTGCGTGTTAGACCCTGTGTCGATTGCTCTGCACCTCCCCCCACCGGCAGGAATGTTGGCGGCGGACCCAGCGCAGGTTAGTGGGAACATTGGCACTGAGTGGTGCTGCAGCTGGTGGCCGAAGACTCAAAGAGGTAGGTATATTGCCTGGAGCTTTAGCAGGTTGATTTGCATCCGGGATTCCCTCTGGGACTAACCGCCTTGCATCTGGAGGCTCTTGCAATGTGCTCCCCAGTCCATTAGAGAGGCATCTGTGGTGAGGACCTTCAGGGGATTGGGTGCCTGGAAGGGCATTCTGGCCTGAAAGTGATGTGGAATCTGCCACCATCCAAGGGAGTCCGCCAACTGATGGGTCACCTTCACTCTGTGCCTGAGTCTGCCTGTGGCTTGTGTCCACTGAGAGAGGAGGTACCACTGGGCCGCTCTCATGTGCAGGCAGGCATATGGGATCATGTGAACTATGGAGGCCCTGTATCCCAAAAGGCAAAGTGGGAGCCGGGCCAGGATCTTTTGTTTTCTGGGACCATGTCCCTGGACTTTTTGCTGCTGGCTCTGTTGAGGGCCTGAGAAGGCCTGGAAATGTGATGTATTGCTAAAGCTCCTCTTCTTCCTCTGGAAGAAGGGTTTTTTTCCTGGGCTTTCTTCCGGGGTTGCACCGAGGTTTTCTTTGAGAGCCTAGTTCTCGTCATGAACTCAGTTTCTATCTCTGCTGCCTTATCTGCCATGGGATTCCTGAATAGGTTCTCTCCTATGCAGGGGACATCAATCAGTTTGTCCTGCACCCTTTACTCCAGGTCAGACAATTGCAGCCATGTTTGGCGTCGTGCCCCGATGCCTGTGGTGGCCACCCTAGCCAATGACTCAAAGCCATCATAGGCTGCTTGGGTTAAAAACTTTGAGCATTCTTTTACTGCCGAGGTCAGGGTCTTAGACATCTGTAGGGGTTCCCCATTGAGGCCTGCCAAGAATCCACTGATCTCTTTCGACAGTTACTTCAGGTACATGCCAATATTGAGCTGATAGGACCAGATCCAGCAAGTTAACATCGAGCCCTGAAAGGTCTTCTGGCCAAGGGCATCAAGGGTTCAGGCCTCCCTGCCAGGAGGGACTGATGAATGAGATTTTTGGCTTTTAAACTGACGCATGGCCGACTCCATGACCATGGAGTTGTGGGTAAGCTAGGTCTTTTGAAACCCAGGGCTGATGCCAGTGTTTCCCACATCCAGAGAAGGATGCGGTCGAGGATCGGGGGCACCGTACCATAAAGGTTTCCTTCAGGGGTGCCTCGTATTGGAGTATTTCCATTTCCTCAGTGCATGGGTTCTCCTCGGCCATGGTTTCGATAGTGAGAACCTTGGCCATGTCCCGCATGAAATTGAGGAAAGTGACGTCCTCGGGCGGGGAAGGGTGTCAGGTCATCAGGGTAGATGGCTCTGAGGAGATGTCTTGGTGTCGCCTCATGTCCAGGGACCTTTCATCCTCGGTCTCCTATTCAAACTCGAAGTTGGAGTACGAGTCTGATGCCACGCGGTCACCTCGGTCAAGGTTCACTCTAGGCGGTCCACATCCATTGGAGGATTTGCGGTCTGAGCCACAGGCCCTCGCCGGGGAGGATTGGTGCCCCAAGGAACGGGACCGGGGCCTCATCTGGTACCGGGGGATCTATTAAGGCTTGAGGATTGGCTTGATGTCGAGGGTCCCATCATTGGAGTGAATGAACCGGACCAGCCAGACATGAACACCTGCTGCATGGCCACTAGGGCAGATACTGTATACTGCTCTCTAGAGCTGCCATTCTGGTCTCCATACCAGTTGGCTCCGCAGCCTTTGACATGGGCATCGAAGACTTTGGGCCCGGTGTTGGTACTGTCGAGGGGGAGTCCTCGATGAGGATGACCTCGGAGGTCCAAGGCCAGTCGGCAGTGCCAATGACTCCTTAAAGGGCAGCTTGGAAGGCCGCTCCTCCCCCGAATCCTTGGACTCACCCCTAGGACTGCCGTCCTGGTGTGGGATTTACCCTTCTTCCCAGATCTGACCTCCAAAGTGGTCTTTGAGGGATTCTTCTTCTTGTGCTTCACCTCCAGGGATTTCTGCTCGGAGAAACCGCAGTCACAGGACTCCAAAGAGGCTCTGGCTTTGCGGGGCACCGAGGTACCAGAGGGGATCCTGGAGCATGGTGTCACTTGAGACTCTCGCGTGGAGTCAGACTTCTGAAAATTTTTTTCCTGCTGCTGATGGTGACTCTTTAAGGCCTTTGAGGTCATGGTTCTGCAGAGTTTGCAGTCGTTATGCTCCGGGGTGAGGCATTGGAGGCTGCAGTCATATGGGTCAGTGAGTTACATCATTTTGCCACACCGGTCACCGGAGGCCATCGGAAAAAGGGGGTCCCTGCTGTCTGGCAGGGGTCTGAGGCTTTCGGCTGATAAAGGCCGCAAACCCCGGTCGATGAACACCTTGATGAAAGAAGGTGAAAAAACAAATGAACAAACCTGAGGAGCGATGCCGAGGCGAGCTGGCTTGGGGGCAGGAAGGAATCAGTATGCAAACTGGACAAAACAACAAAAATCACACTTTTTGGGGGGGAAGCTGGACAACATCCAATGAGCTCTGTGGAATAAAGGAGTTGAGGCAAGATGGCACCCTTGTGTGGGAAGGGGACAATGCATGCATGGTGCATCTCCCAAAGGTTTTCTTTAAAAACTGGAGAGATGCTTCCGCAAGAGCTCCGTCAGAGCCGACATCACCCATATGTGAGGACTGACTTCCTGCTTGTTCCCGGAGAAGGATGAGTATCCATATAAATTAGGACAGGGAAAAAGATGTCTTAAATATATGTGGAGTGATTGAAAATTGCTGTTATCTGGATTGCTACTGTTGCTGACCTCAAGATCCAGATATTCAATAACAGCCGCTATTTGGAACCTGCCTGCTAACACTGATTGGCATGGCCTCTATATTGGCCTGATTGAACCTGTTTTGATGTGATATGTGCTCAGGTGTTCCTGGGGTGGGGTGGGGCAGGATTGGCACTTATGTGTCAATTCTTGAAGGCGAAAGAAGCCGACCTACAAACAAAACCCACAATATGGTACCTGGGTGTTACACTGGATCAAAACCTTGACATGAAGGCACATACGTATAGCTAACACTGTAAGAGCTATATATTACAAGATCCGCTCACTCAGACATCTATGCCCCTTGCTTGAACCAGAGGATTTCCACACTATTTACCAGGCTCTGATCATACCTCATTTTGATTACGCCAATACTATTTTACAAGGACTCCCCCAATCCACCTTGATCCCTCTTCAGCTCGCAATGAATAGCGCAGCGAGGGTTCTTCATGGTGCATCTAGGAGAGACCATGTGACGCCCCTCCTGAAGCAGTTACACTGGCTTCCTATACAGGCCAGGATCATCTTCAAGACAATGTTACTGACTTTCAAAGCGGTAAACAGTCTCTCCTCCTCCTCTCTAACCGACCTCGTCCAAATCATAACCCCGATTACATCAAGAAGATCCACAGCAAGAAATACACTAACGATTCCAAGAGAATTAACAAGATGCACCGCAACAACAGCAAATAGGGCCTTCAGACTCTGTGCGCCAAGACTCTGGGACGCCTTACCAACAAACATCAGGGCAATCACTAACCTAGCCCAGTTTAGAAAGGCCCTCAAATACTAACTTTTCCTCGAATACTTCCTAGAGAACACTGAATCACACCCCCTCTCAAACATTGGTAGCTACATCAACACACCTAGGGAGCCAGGAGAACTCACTTAGCAAGGTGTCATTGACCATTGAATGACATGTCCTTGACCATTAAAGTACAAGTTACACTTATTCTGTGACTCTAATGTGTAAATAGTTACCCCCTGGTTATCCAAGTTCTGCTGTTCTGTTATTTGTAAACTCTCCCTCGTTATCCAAGTTTTGCTGTCCGGTTAATTGTAAACTCAGACATATGTACCCTGTCTGATTTTTCTGTTCCATGTAAACCGCGCTGATGCCGAATAGTGCGGTATATAAGAAATTGTAAATAAATGAATAAATTAATAAATAAATGTGTGTATTTTTTTATAACATTTTCTTTTTAAATGCATCCCGGATTAAGTGGAGGAAGGGGTTGATGTAGGAAAGAGGCTGATGCTTAAAGCTGCTGGAGGAGTGAGAAGGCAGAGGAGAGCAGGTACTGCGAGGAATGAAGAAGCAAGGGGATATTCAGGGGAAGGTGGAAAGGGAATGGCAGAGGAATGGATGCTGGGGTAAGGAGGGGGAAAGGCAGGGTTAGCGAGTACTGGGGAAGGAAGTAGATGGCTGGATGCAAGGGAAAGGGGGTGGGAGAGGTAGGATGGCAGATACTGGGGACGTGAGGTTGTGGGAGAGCAGGGAATCACTAAGGGACCCTGAGGCAGATAACAGATATTAATTGCACTGAGCCATTCAACTGAAGCATCATTGGGCAATACACTAAACAAATGAGGAAAGCATGTAGAGCATGACTCACAGAATTCTTTCCAACTCTTCTGCATGTGTCTGTTTTGCCTGTGTGTGCTTCTCTATTTTGTATGTTTATGTGTTTTTCATGTGTGTCTGTCTTTATAGGCTGGTATGTTTGTGGACATGTCTGAGTATTATTGCATGTGTATTTGTATGTGTGTCTCTGCATTATTGCTTGTATGTGTGAGAATGCATGCATGTGTATGTCTGTGCATGCAATAGCCTGTTGCAAGGTACACCCAAAAAGAACCTAAACATTCTTCAGCTGGCTCAAAATGTCACTGCAAGAGGTTTATTCAAAGCACGCCTAACTGACCACATCACACCAATCTTCCATAATCTTCACTGGCTCCTGATAGCAAGTAGAATAAAATATAAAACAATAATAACCACATTCAAGTTAATTAACAACATTGCTCCCTCCTTTCTTACGTCACTAATAGACATTCAAACAGACACCAGAAACAGAAGAAAAAGCAACCAGAACACCCTCTTAGTACTGACATACATCTGCAAGACTAAACAACAACAAGCAATAGGGCATTCACATACACATCTCCCATATTACGGAACACACTACCAGACCCACTCAGATCAATCAAAAGCCCCAAGTGCAACAGTAAGCAGTACTCAACTAACAGTTCTGCCCACCAATCCAACCCTACCCCCACCTTCCCCTCCAGAATCAGTTTTGATCCCCCAGCAGCAACATAGCAAGTATTCTTGCTAACATTCCTAGCAATATGTATATATGTTAATAGTTACTATGTAAATAATTAAATGTATAACCATTTTTTACACTGTTCTATGTAGCATGTTAGTTCCAATGTAAACCGCCCCTGATCTTTGGAAAGGGGGATATAGAAAAACATTTCAAATAAATAAATGGTGTGTGTATATTTATATCTGTGATGCTTTTCAACGTGTCTGTGATTGGGAGAGGAGAGGAGCGAGGAGGGCCGTTTAACAGGTTCAATTCTGTAATCGCTACGTTACTGCCAATCAATGTTTGTATGCTGCAGCTGTTCGAACAACTCTTCTTATAGAAATGTACTGAGGTAATTTTTTTGGGGGGAGGGATCAAGCTTCATTCCTCTTCCATCTGCTATTATACACAGAAATTTAATTTGTACAGTGCATGGGGGCCCAGGGCAACTGTCCTGTTTGCCATTCCCTAACATCGCCCCTGAACTTGAAATTGGCGGCAGCTGGGGGGCTCAGCAGCAGCTGGGGGGAGATAAGCGGCAGCTGGGGAGGGGGGCAGCAAGGCTGGGGTTTCTGCTTAGGGTGGCAGAAACCTTTGGGCCAGTGCTGCTCCTTCTGCCTCAGTCCCACTCCTTTCCCTCCTTTGAAGTCCACTCCAACTGCCTTTTTATTCCATTATCTCTCCAAATAGCTGTTATTTATCAACCTCCTGACAAGTCTACCTCTACCTGTCTCACTGACTTTGACTCATGGATTTCCTTCTTTCTAGATTCTTCTTCTCCCTCCCTTATTCTCGGTGATTTTAACATTCATGTTGATAACCCCTCTGACCCTTATGCTTTAAAGCTCCTTTTCCTTAGCTCCTCATTCAACCTCCAACTTTGCTCTACTGCACCCACTCACCAGCACGGCCACTGCCTTGACTTTCTTTTCTTTTCTAATTGTTTACCTTCTAATTTCTGTACCTCATTGCTTCCCTTATCTGACCATCACCTGCTAAACTTTACTCTTCATCATTCCCTCTTCAATCTCGTCCAGTTTCCTCCCACCTTTTTAGAAATCTTCATGCTATCAACACATTGACTCTCTCCACTATTGTCTCATCTTCTCTTTCCTCCACTATGTCATCTGTTGATGAGGCTGTTGTTTCCTATAATTCTGCACTTTCCTCTGCTCTAGATGTTCTTGCTCCACCCATGCAACATCCTGTGAGTGCACTATACCTCAGCCCTAGCGATATTTGACTACCTGCTATCTTCATTTCTGTGCCCGCTCAGCTGAGCGCATTTGGCTAAAATCCCGCACCCTTGATGACTTTCTTCACTTTGAAATCATGCTTGCCTCTTTACAGTCAGCCTTAGCACTCGCCAAGCAAAACAAATATATCCATCTGACTAACCACCTTGTCTCTGACCCTCGCCATCTCTTTACAACTCTCAACTCTCTCCTCACTGCGCCTCCTCCTCCAACTCTTCCTTTCCTTTCGGCCCAAACCCTAGTTGACTACTTCCATGACAAAGTTGACAAGATTACACTCCATTTCCCTATAAGATCATCTCCATCCCTTCTTCACTCTCAACTCTTCCCTTAAACTTCTGCTACCCTCTCTTCCTTCTATAATATCTCCGATGAGAAAATCTCTCATCCTAAACTCACTACCTGCTCCTCTGATCCTCTCCTCACCTTTCTCCTTAACTCTATCTCCTTAGGGCAGTTTCTCCAAATGGGTGAGTTTTGCATATACCATGACAGTCATGAACCTCACTTCTAAGCCAAGGTATGTTGAGTATGATCTCAGTCTCTCAAATTTACTGCTGATGCTCGGTGTAGTACTTGCATCATGCCAAAGAGAGCCTCCCTCTGGAGTTCGCAAGATGTTACATGTAGGGTAATAGGGTGGTCCAAGAAAACCAAACAGATTTCAGTTCTCCACAAGGCTGGTTTTGTTCTTTATCTTATTTATAACAAACACACACAATTTATGTCATCTGAACTAAACAGCAGTCAACTGGAATGTCTGGTAATGGTGGAAGCTGAAGGTTTTGTACCATTGTTTTTCTTTATTTCTGCTGAGACTGTCATCAAAATGGGCTAAGCCTGCCAATGTTCAGACAAAAACCAGAGGTGACTTGAAAATGCAACAGCCTGGTTTGGGTAAGTCTTGTCGTTGTTGTTAAGTGCCGTTGAGTCAGTGTTTACTCATGGAAACCCTCTGGATAGTTGTCCTTAACTATGTTCGTTCTTCAGTCAGGCAGCTCATTGTTGACAGAGTGGCACCCATAGCTGCTGTTATTGGCTGTTATTGTATCAATCCATCTCATTGCTGGCCTTCCTCTTTTGCATTGACTTTCTACCTTGCCAAGCATGATGTCTTTCTTTAATGATTTCTCTCTTCGCATGATATGTCCAAAGTATGAAAGTGGAAGTCTTGTCATCTGAGCTTCTAAAGAAAGTTTCAGTTTGATCTCCTCTAGTACTGTCTGGTTTGTTCTTCAGGCAGTCCATGGTATACACAGTATTCATCACCAGCACCATAATTTGATGTCATTGAGAGAAACTCGGATTGCAAATGGTGCTTCATTCCACTGTTTGACGTAAACAAGACTGACAAACAGAGCCGTCTGTGATATTCTTGGACTTTCGTGCAGTCATCCTGAACTGAGTCTTAAAAAGGAATATTTATTTTATTTATTTATTTATTTATTTTTATTTAACATTTCTTATATACCGCGCTATTTGTCATCAGTGCGGTTCACATCAAAACAATATAACACTTGGTCAGATACTTTGGCCGTCGTTTACATAGAACAGGGGGTTTAACAAGGAGATAAGCAAGGGGAAACTATCTACAATCCAAGTCTATATACATAAACTTAGGGAACTATATACAATTCACTTGCAATGCATGTTAGATATGGCTACATAGTATAGTTTTGTATCATATTTTCAATACATAAATGTCTTTTCTCATCCATAAAATGTTCAGAAGGGGGTGACTTCTAAATGTTTTGCAATCAGGCTGAAATTTCACAGGTAAGCAAGCTAACCCTAATGGACAAAAATGAGCCTTATGGAGAAATGATTCTACAAGCTTTAACTTTGTGTATTGGTTTGTAGACCACCCTAATGGGTAATTTATCAAGGTGTGCTTGAAAATTCCTCCTAATTAGGCTTGTGGCACCCAATATGATGTGAAAACTCAGTATCTTTCTGCCACATTTTCTTGGTCTCCGACTGCATTTCTCGATACTTGAATATTTTCTCCCTCTCTACGCGATTCACAGAGTAGTGGCTTGGAACTAATATCTCTATAATCAATGCCATTATGGTATTTTTCTCCTTTACCACTATATCCAGCTTCCTCGCATCCAGCTTTTTATCAGTCGGAATGGGAATATCCCAGGTGATCATAACATCATCATTCTCTGTAATTCTTTTAGGATCATGATCCCAGTGCTTTTTAGGCACAGTGATATCATAGTGCTTACAGAGTTTCCGGTGGGTAAGGCGAGCTACTTTATTGTGCCTTTCTGTATAGAATTTCTGCCATCAGAACTTCACAGCCAACTATGAGGCGAGTCACTGTTTCCATCTCTTTCTCACAGAATTGACATATGTCTGTTTTGCCAGTTTTTTCAATGCTTGCTGTAAACTATCTCATCCATAAGCAGCTGTCCTGGGCTGCAGCTGAACCTCTCATCATTCGGTTTTAGTTCACCTCTCCTTAATGATTCATGTGTCCATTCTTGATCAACAAAGGGTTTCTGGAGTAACACTCTGTATTTGTGTATTTGTCACTTGTTTTTCTTTGTTTGTTGATCTAATTCTTTGGAGAGTTTTTTCTCTTGTTTTGCAAATTCTGTTATTTCCTTCCCTGTCTATGCTTGTGGATTCTCATTCATTCCTTCTAGTCATCGGAACACTTGTCCAAATTTGAGAAGGAGACAGATTCTGGACATTTACTTTCATATTTCAGCACTTTTTGCGTATTTGGATCCGATGATGCAGTTAAGTAGGCCTAGAGGCCTATGATAATAGCTCTGTATGTATAATCAATCTCTTTGAGGCCTAGCCTTCCTTCAGCTCTAGGGATGTACAGTCTTGGAATATACTGATTCTTGTAAATTACTTCATGGGCATGGAGGAGTTTTCATGTTCGCACATCCAGTTTTTCAAGCTCTTTAAGAGGCCAGTCCACAAGCCCAAAGCTGTATGAGAGTACAGGAATTGCTAGCTGATTGATGGCTTGTATCTTATTCCATGGTGCTAAATAACTTTTCAAAATGATTGTAATCTCCTGTAGCATTATTTACTGATCTTTTCTCTCAGGGATTTCTACTTGAGTGTCGATCCTTCCTCTACCCTGAGATACTTATATACACCTTCCTATTCAAGGTCCTTGATGTCACAGCCTTCAGCTCAGGAGATGTTTTCCATTTTGCTCAATTTTCCTCTAAAAAAGTTGTCTTAGCACATTTCTCCAAGCCAAAGGTCATCTTAATAGCATCAGAAAAGCTTTTCACCACACGGAGTTGCTCTGCTAGTTGTTGGTCTCTGGAACTACAGAGCTTCAGATCGTCTACAAATAATAAATGAGATGTTGTTTCTGGGTTGTTACCTTCTTCAGGATTCAGGCTAAATCCATATCCCAATGAGTTGATGAGAGTACTCATTAGATTAAGCGCCATACAAAACAGAAGGGGTGACAGGGAATCCCCCTGAAATATTCCTTGCTGGATCCTGATGTTCTGAATGATGTACTGTCCATTTTCATATTTACTGACCATTTTCATATTTCAAAGAGTGTGTTCTGCCACATTGTCATGGTGAACTTAATGTACTCTATCAAACCAGGATTTATTTTATACACTTCAAGGCAATTTATTATCCAGGAGTGTGTGGGACACTGTCAAAAGCTTTCTTATAATCAATCCAAGCTATAGTGAGATTTCTGCTTTTCTTAGCACTGATCATGATGGCCTTATTCAACATTAACTGGTCTTTGGTGCCATATACTCCTCCCTTATTGCCCTTTTGCTCTATTGCCATGATAAACTAGATTCGTTGGAGATGGGTGAAGAATGCCCCCAGGTAAGTGATACATTAAATACCTTTATGGAAATGGGTAAAGGGGTAACATATGGAAAGCAGTGTGTATAAATGCCCGTAGCATGGGAAATAAGATCCCTGATGTTGAAGCTTTGGTGGGAGTGGACGACTTGGATTTAGTGGCTGTAACAGAAACATGGTTCACAGAAAACCATGACTGGGATGTAACTATACCAGGCTATACTTTATTCAGAAAAGACAGGGTAGGAATAAGGGGAGGAGGAGTGGCACTATATGTAAAACATAATATTTAAGCTTTGGAATTACAGAGCTTAAAAGGGAGAGAGGAGGCATTGTGGCTTAAACTAAAAAGAGGGAAAGAGAAATCTATTTGCATTGGTGTGATATACAGACCTCCCTTACAAGAGGAAGAGGTGGACAGAGAGTTAATTGAAGACATATGCAGCATTGCTAGGAAAGGGGAAGTGCTACTGATAGGGGATTTCAATATGCCAGATGTTGTTTGGCACATTCCTGCTGCAGTATCATCTAGAAGTAAGGAGATTCTGGATTCTCTACAGGGAGAACTATTCAGGCTATTGGTAACAGACCCCACACGTGAAGGGGCCATACTGGACTTGGTGCTTACCAATGGTGAAAGTGTTTCTGATGTTATAGTGGGAGATCATTTTGTATCCAGTGATCACCAGATGGTGTGGTTCAGTATTAGGACTATGGCTGTTAGAATCGATTCAAAAGTGAGGGTCTTAGACTTTAGGAAAACAAACTCTGCCAAGATGGGCCAATACCTCAGGGAGTCGTTAGCAGGATGGGAACAGCTGGGGGATATAGAAAAAAAGTGGGCAAAACTGAAAGGGGATATTTTAAGGGCAACCAACCTTTTTGTTAAAATGGTAAATAAAGGTAAAAGGAAAAGGAGACCGCTATGGCTTTCGAAAGAAGTAGCTGAAAAGGTGAAGAAAAAGGGGGAGGCTTTCATGAAATACAAAAGATCAGAGAGAGGAAGACAGGCATCTATATTTGGAAAAACTTAAAGAAGCTAGCAAAGTAGTCAGGAAAGCAAAGATTCAAAAAGAGGAGGAAATAGCCAATGCAATAAAATGGGGGGATAAGACATTTTTCAGATATGCTAGTGAGAAGAGGAAGGGCAAAAGTGGTATTGTCAGACTCAGGGGTGCAGGGGAGGAATATGTAGAAGCTGATGAGGATAAAGCAGAATTGCTTAACAAATATTTCTGTTCTGTGTTCACAGATGAAGAACCAGGAACATGACCTCAAAAAACACCCACAAACAGGAACAGAAGCGAGGGGCATTCTGAACAATTTTCAGAAGACTGTGTTCGTGACAAATTAGCTCAACTTAAAGTAGACAAAGTGATGGGACCGGATGGGATACACCCTAGAATACTGAGGGAACTTGGGGACGTTCTAGCAGCTCCACTGACTGACCTTTTCAATGCCTCGTTGGAGTCGGGAGTGGTGCCAAAGGACTGGAGAGAGGCTCATGTGGTGCCTTTACACAAAAGTGGAAGTAAGGATGTGGTTGAAAACTACAGGCTGATTAGTTTAACTTCGGTGGTAAGTTTATTGGAAACGTTGCTGAAAGAGAAAATAGTGAGGTTTCTGGAGTCCAGCGGATTACAGGATCCTAGGCAGCATGGATTCACCAGAGGCAGGTCTTGTCAGACAAATCTGATTGATTTCTTTGACTGGGTGACCAGGGAGTTGGACCTAGGGAGAGCCCTAGATGTGGTGTATTTAGATTTCAGTAAAGCCTTTGACACTGTTCCTCACAGGTGACTTATAAACAAACTGAGCACCCTAGGGATGGACTCTAATGTTACTGTTTGGGTTAGAAATTGGTTAAGTGGGAGGCAACAAAGAGTACAGGTAAATGGAACTCACTTTGAGGAGAAGGAAGTTACCAGTGGTGTGCCCCAGGGATCTGTCCTTGGTCCGATTCTTTTTAACATCTTTGTTAGTGATATAGCAGAAGGGCTGTTGGGTAAAGTTTGCCTCTTTGTGGATGATACCAAAATCTGCAATAGAGCAGATACCCAGGAAGGTGTAGATAACATGAGGAGAGATCTAGCTAAGCTTGAAGAATGGTCTAGAATTTGGCAGCTGGGATTTAATGTTAAAACATGTAAGGTCATGCATTTGGGCTGCAGCAATCCAAGGGAGCAATATAGTACAGGGGGTGAAGTACTTTTGTCTACTAAAGAAGAGCAGGACCTAGGCGTGGTTGTGTCTGATGATCTTAAAGTAGCTAAACAGGTAGAAAAGGCAACAGCAAAAGCTAGAAGGATACTTCGGTGCATACGGAGAGGAATGGCTAGCAGAAAAAAAGGAGGTGATAGTGCCACTGTATAAGTCTTTGGTGCGACCTCATTTGGAATATAGTGTGCAATTCTGGAGACCGCACCTTCAAAAGGATATAAACAGGATAGAGTCAGTACAGAGGGTGGCTACTAAAATGGTTAGTGGTTTTCATTATAAAGCATATAAGGACAGACGTAAGGATCTTAATATGTATACCTTAGAGGAAAGGCGGGATAGAGGTGATATGATTGAGACGGTTAAATACCTCCGTGGCATAAATGCACATGGGGAGAGTCTCTTTTGATTGAAAGCAAGTTCTGCTGCAAGGGGACATGGGATGAAGGTGTAAGGGGATAGATTCAGAAGTGATATGCGGAAATATTTCTTTATGGAAAGAGTGGTAGATCCGTGGAATAGTGTCCCAGTGGAGGTGGTAGAGATGAGGACAGTATCTAAATTCAAAACAGCATGGGACAAACACAGAAGATCTCTAAAAGAAAAAAGGGGGCTGTTGTAGTTGTTATGTGAGTACAGACTAGATAGGCCATGTGGTCTTTTTCTGTCGTCATGTTTCTATGTTATTGGACTTGATATAATCATATATTCTGTCTGCATCTACTGCAGTGAATAGCTTATAGATTTGTAGATAGACAAGTTATTGGTCTGTAATTTTTGGGAGTGTTACTTGGGTCCCCTTTTGGAAGGAGAAATGTTCTTCCTGTAGTAAGCCATTGTGCTGTTAAGTCTGGCTGCTTAAAGAATTGATTTTTGTAATTCACCAGGTCTAAGTGGCGTGATGTTAATTGTTTGAGCCAAAAGTAGGTTGAGACAGGGCTCTTCCAGTTTGGGGCTCGCTTTAACCTGCTTTTAAGCTTCTTTGTTTTTACTGCGGGCCATTCCATAAGTGTGATGTTTGCTTTTTCTAAATGCTCCTGTATGCAGGTAAGCATTCTGCTTCTTAATTGTGCTTTAAAGGGTTCTCATGTAGTTTTTTCCAGAAGCTTTCTTTTTCGGCTTTGGTTGGTGGTACTTTTACCATCTTAATGCTCTTTCCTAATTCCCTGTAGAATTATTTTGGGTTCTCTCTAAATAGCTAATTTTGATATCTTCGCAGCTTTTGCGCTTCTGCTGCTACTTTCAACTTATTGTTGGAACATATAAATTTCAGGTCTTCTACTGTTAATGTACCTTGCTTCAGGTTGATGACTTGGATCTGCCTTAATATCTTCAATGATCCTAATCCTTTTAGATACCTGTCTATCAGGGATATCTCCACACGCAATGATTATAATTTTCCCTTTTCCTCTTTTTTTTTCCAAGGAGGAACTATTATTGTTGTCTTTTTCTTCTGGCCCTGCACGTTAGCTGGTAATATTCTTGCAGTAATAATTTTAGCTGCACAATGTTGTTTTCAATTTATTTCAGTGATGTCAATAAATGGTCCCTTTATACTAGATACGGCCTTTTTCATATTTTTAATCATACAGTACTTTTAATCTTAGGTGTTAAATTTAACTTGAATAATCTTTCCCTTACCTGAAACACAGCATATTCATCTTTTTCCATGTGGACTAGGAGTTCAGTCTTGAATTCTTCCACCTCTGGGTTTTTCTCCTCCCTTTCTTCCTCCTCTTCAGTTGAATGGTTGACCTATCCTGTAGTTACTTCACTTCCAGATCTCCAAATTCCTACTGCTCAACAACTGCTCTTTCTGTTTCTGTGTATTCCTTTCTTCTGGTACTCTCACCCAGGTCGCCGCCTCCTCCCTGTATTTCTTTTTCCACGGAAGCACTTAGTTTTTTCAAGATGTTGTCATTCACAGACATCTTGCTTTGATCTGTGAAATTTATGTGTGTGCAGTGCTGCATACGTCTGGTAGCGCCATACAAATGCTCAGTAATAGTAGTAGTAAAGTAATAGTAGTAGTAGTAGTAAAGATCTTAAATTTGCATGTTTCTTTTTGCAGTTTTTCTTTCTTTCAGTTTTTGGCAGATTCTCTTTGTATACCCCCTTGATTTAAATACATGGTTTGTAGCATAAAAGTATGTATTTATTTATTTTATTTGACTGTTTTTTTATACCGCTTTTCACCGGGGCAAAACGGTGTACATTACAACAAGTTGTTATACATAGAACAGTGGAACTTATTTACAGAGTAGTTAACATATGCTATCGATATTACATTATAATACTTTGGCGGTATAACTATATACATTGTAATTATGGGCAGAAGGAGTAAATACATTGCAAACAGGTCAACTGGGTGGGTGTTCTGGAGGGGGTGTTATGTAATGGGATCAAAATGTTCATTGAATAGATGCATTTTTAGCAGTTTTCTGAATGTGGATAGATTGTTGAACAGAGGGTTCCAGGTAGGGAGTTCCAGAAGGATGGTGCATACATTTCAAATGCCCTGTTACAAGCATACTTGGGTGCGTTTGATTTTTTCATGTGATATTTTTAGCATGTTTTTGTTGCAGTACATTATCTCCTCCTTATCTACAGAAGTCCACTTAACCATAGTTAATCCTCTTAATTTTTTCATTAATTTCCATGGTTTATCTCATGCCATAGTGGGTCCATGAACATGCTCACCATGGCCTTTTTCTGTAGCAGGGATGTTATCTACATCTGCAGTGCTTGAACTATCGCAACCACCATCGTTAGCCCTAGTGTGTAAGCTATGGGTGGGCACCTTTTTATCTTGGGCGATGTGCGGCCAGTATGTATTCTTGTTTTTCGTTCCTACAATACTTCAATTGTAGTGTAGCCTTGTTGGGGTTCAGTTTAGATTTTGTACAATGGGGTCACCCTGTGAAGGTACCCAGCAAGACTTGGGGAGAGAACTATAATCTCACCCCCTAAGAGAAGCACAGCAATTCATCAACCACAGCTAGTGAATTTTATGTTGCACTTCCCTTTGACCCCAAGGACTGGGTATATAGAGAGAAAAGGAGTGGGCCCAAGGCAGATCCTTGGGGTACACCAACTGAGAGTGAGATAGCAGTAGAGGAGGGACCACCAGAGCAAACGCCCTCATCCCTTTCATATTCTCAACCTATCGCTCTCCTCTGCAATCATCCAGCAACCTTCAAGCATGCTGTGGTCACACTTCTCCTCAAGACCCTACATATCCTTCTAATTTTTGACCCATTTCCATTCTCTTCTTCATTTCTAAGCTACTTGTGTGGTTCACCGCCATTGCCTTGACTTTCTCTCCTCTCAAGCCCTTCTGGATCCACTGCAATCTGGCTTTCGTCTTTTACATTCTACTGAAATGGCTCTTGCCAAAGCCTCCAGCAACCTCTTCCTAGCAAAATCCAAGGGCCTTTACTCAGTCCTCATCCTTCTTGTTCTTTCTGCTGCCATTCTTCTGGCTTTTGCTGTTGCCTTTTCTATCTGTTTAGCCACCTTAAGATCATCAGAAACAATCACCCCCTTCATGGACAGAAGTACTTCACTCCCTATACTGTACCGTTGACTGGTTTTAACTTGATTAATTTAGGTCCTACTCAAGGATCTGGGAATCATAGAGATATCGTTACAGAATGCATGCTGTTCCAAATAGGGCAGTTCTAAATAGTTTCTAAGTATTTTGGGAGTCCAATTAGTATTGCTCTAAGAGTTCCAATCTCTATTGGTATTATCATTGATTTTTAACTCTGAAGCCTTTCTACTTCAATTTGTAAATTATGGTATCACCAATTTCTACTTCCACTTAACTTTGACTTTAAAATTATTATTATTATTATTGGGACTGATATTCAGTGGACGATGTCCCGTTGAATTTATCTGAATATCTTTAACTAAATATTTAGTGGAATTAACCTGATAAGTCCAACCAGTGAATATTACTAGTTAAATTTATCTAGATAAAATTATTTGTATGCCTTTAGGATAGCTGTTTAGCTAGCCTGACTTACCTGGATATATTTAGATAGATAGTGCTGATATTCAGTGCTATCCAGCTAAATTAAAACTGAAGCCTCAAAATGCCCAAAGCACTGTCTCTTCTTAACTGGATAAATTTGCACAGTCCATGAGTTGACCAGACAAAATTAACCTGGTCAGCAGTATTGAATTTTGAAAGGCCAAGATTTATTTGCATAACTCCCAAAGTTACTCAGGCAAAGCATCTTAAAATCATCCTCTTTTGTCCTCCTTTAGTCCAGTGTGCTGATAGACCAGTAAGATGGCTGCACTATGTTACTTAACTGTAAAACAGTAAATTGTTGGGTTTCTATTCAGATGAAAGGTGCTGTGTAATTCAACAGGCAAGAAACAAGCACATTTTATGAAACAGCTGAAGGCTATGGGGTCAGTTTGGAGGTTATCCGGATAAGGGCACTGAAAGGGAGAATCTGCAGCACTATTTGGATAGTACCGCTGAATATTTTTCATGATTAATATTTAGCTCACGCCTTTCCAGGAGATGATCAAGGCGAGTTACGTTCAGATACAGTATGTATTTCCCTGTCCCCAGAGGGCGCACAATCTAAGTTTGTACCTGAGGCAATGGAGGGTTAAGTGGCTTGCCCAAGGCCACAATATCTCCATTGACTGCCTCAGAACTTTCCGGCGAGCGCTGGAGTGGTCCGTGGATAGAGCGAGGGTGGTGCTGCCCACTGTGCGGGTAATCACCATCATCATCTGGCTAGTGGTGATTTTTATTCATTATTCGGATAAGATATCCAAATAGCTTGGGCTTGTCTTAAATTGTTATGTGGATAATTTATGGGGATAGCGGCTGAAAATCACTTCTATCTGAATAATGATGGTGATTATCTGGATAGTGGCCGTCCAATCTTGATAGTCCACGGCAACCACTATCCAAATATCCAGAGGACATTCAGATGCCATGGCTGACTGCTGCGTGATATTTAGATAGCCAGTACTCTGAATATCCATCCTTATATTTTTTAAACAAACCTTCAATTTGTTAGCCTGGCCCAGCTAACTCAGTCAAGGCTCCTGAATTGAGCCGCGGCGCCATGGCGTCCAGTTGCTATGGCACTGCTGCTGCATTCAGGAGTTGCGATACCCAGCCACCGGAGAGATTTTGCATTCCCAGCAGCCCAAACCCCGATCTGGCCTCTCAAGGCCAGGGTCGGACTTCAGGGAATCTCCTCTACCCCCTCCTACCTCCTCCGCCACCCAGGAATCAGCCCTGTACGTCCAGGGCCGTGGACTGCCCACTGCCCGCCCTAATTCTGCCTCCGCAACGCCCCTTTCCCGCCCCTGTCTAACCTCCCTGTACAACGAACACTACGGGGGCACCACATAAGCTGTTCGCCAGCCAGGACCACAGACCAACCCCCCCTCCCCATTCCCCCATGTATATAGTATTGTATAATAGCGCACGCTGTACATAGCTCAACAAGAATCTACTTCATCCTACTACACTGTTTCACTGCATGCACACACAAAAATCCATTACTTGCTGATTGCTGTGTAGACCGCCTTGATTGAAGGAGAAGGCGGCATAGAAATCCTTTTAAATAAATAAATAAACGTATGGGGAAGTTAGTCGGGGTTGGCAGAGGGGCCGAATAGCGGGGATGGACGGAATGACCCCTTAAGTGTTTTTATGTTCATTTTAAATGGTTAGTATTTGATGTTGATTTTGTGAGTTTTTATATATATTTTTAGCTAACCCTCCTAGAACTGGTGCAGAATATAAATATTGTAAATAAATAAATAAAACCTGATATTTCAAAGACATGACTTGGTAACCAAGCAACCAGGGTTCGATTCCTGCTAGCACTCCTTGTGGCCTTGGGCAAGTCACTTAACCCTCCATTGCCTCGGAAGAAAGGCCTGGCAATCTACTTCCGGTGACACTGCCAAGAAAAGCCAGGAGCTTCTGGGTCGCCAGGAGTCAGGACTGACTCGAAGGCACACGTTGCATTTTTGACAGTAGATAGAGCTGCTGCTGCTGCTACTTTAAGAGAAACACAAAAGCAGTTATTGGGAACAGATAAGGATCTCCAGACTTACCTTGCTTCAATTCCCCTTCCTACTGCAAGGCAGCACAGACCCTGCCTGATATTTGATTTCGCCTCTGCTACTACACCACTGAGATTCCTTCCTTCTAATTGCTTCCTTAATCCTTGTAGTAAAGGTTAGGTTCCGAGTAAAAGAGAATAGAGCTGAGAGATGGCCATAGTGGCGTAGCATAAAAATAAACATGAAAATAGAAATTGAGGATCTAGAACGGGAAATATAGCATTCTAATGCCTCTGTGTGTGTGTGTGTCTCCCTTCAGTCTCCAGCTTTGACCTAGGCGAGCTCCCAAACTCACTGGACCTGATTGAGAGCAGGCTTGGGGAAGCAGAGCGCAGGAAGCGGCATGCCACGAAGGACGACTACAACATTGAGGTGCTGCTGGCAGTAGATGACTCGATTGTGCGCTTCCATGGAAAGGAACATGTGCAGAACTACGTCCTAACCCTGATGAATATAGTGAGGCTTCTTTAAACTTTTATAGTTTTTATGAAATTATTCATGCAAATGTACAGACAGCAAGATCAAGGTTAAGCTTCTGCTTCCGGTCCTAGATCCTTAAAAAAAACAGTCTGCTTAGGACCTTATGTGTTTCAGATCATAAACTAAAATCTAGTGTGAAGAAGTGGTCCTTAATCATTCTGGGAGTCTCTTCAGAAGCAAGTCAAGTCTCCATAAGTCAGCTTTGCAGTTTATATATGTTTATTTCTAAAAGGAAAATGGCCAGTGCTTTGCAATACTTAATATATTAACTGCTCTATGCAGTATTTAATATATTAAACGTGCAAATCATACCCCTTAAACTGCCCCTCTACTAAATCTATATCTTAAAGCTGCTTCCTTGCAAATGCCTGCACATGCTGGAATCACCCTGTTTTGGAAGAGCATTATCAATTGTTGTCGCCATTGGTTATACCACAATCTGATTCTGTGTGTGTGATGTAATCTGTGGACTCGCAGCCACATTTATGGAATCTCATGCTAATAGGCAGTGCCAGCATTAAAGGGTGGCAAACTGGGCAGTTGCCTGGGCCCCCATACCACAGGGATCCCCAAGCCTGCCTCAAACTGAAAGAAGTATAGCCAAGCTATAGCCTGCAGACAGCTTTGGGGCCCCCTCACCAGTTGCGGCCCCGGGCCCTTGCATGTCTAACATCGACTCTGTCATTTGCAACTTTTTTAGGATACAGAATGGCAGGAAAACGTTTAAATGTTTACACTGACAGTAAATTATTATCATGTGCTCTGCAGTCTATTGAAATACCACAAAATGTAGAATAAGAACATGTTTTGTTGTTTGAAACGTAGAATGTAAGCTCTACTTCCATTCTGTTTTCTGCTGTGGAAAAATTAGCTGACACAGAAGGGCCATGATGAGAGCTGTAGCTCCTCAAATGCCTGCTGCACGGACTTATTCAGTGTGGCATGGATCCAAGCACAGAGGGCTGACGCTCAGCACAACCTATTAAAGAGCTGCTGAGATCTGTGGGCAGCTTCACATGAAGTAGAAGGCATGGGCTGTGGGATGCCTGCATGAATCTGCAACTTTTTGCTGGTCTGCACTGTGACTGCTCTCTAATGATACCGTGCATTTACTGATATGGAGTCCTGCTTTCGGAAGCTTTGAGTAGCCACTGTAATAAGACGGCTCTGTTTCATTGCCACTGAAGCAACACAGATAACTGGGGATTAGACTTTGGCATTATAGGGTAATTGAAGAGGCCTGCTATAGCTCTATCCCTTTTTCCATCACGCTGATCCTTGTATCCCCATCCTCTGAAAAATATCCCCGGCCACTACCTCCCTTCCATACTTGGATTGCTTTCCTCTCTGACACATTGATTTGAAAGAAAACTCACAAGAAGTTCCATCTAGGAGCCTACTTACTATCCACACATGACTATGGATCTGAAGAAAAATATCCCTGTAAGGGTCCTTGTCATCTCCCTGACATGTCCTGAAATTAAGAACATAAGAAATGCCATACCGGGTCAGATCAAGATCCATCAAGCCCAGTATCCTGTTTTCAAAAGTGGCCAATCCAAGTCACAAGTACCTGGTAGATACCCTGGATTGTCCTGGGGTAAGCAATGGATTTCCCGGGTCCTCTTTAATAAGGGTGTATGGACCTTTCCTCCAGGAACTTGTCCAAACCTTTTTTAAACCCAGCTACACCAACAGATTTTACTACATCCTCCAGTAATGAACTCCAGAGTTTGATTATGCATTGAGTGAAAAAAATCTTTTCTCTTATTAGTCCAGACTTCTGATCAGCACTTTAAGTCATAATTCTCCCCCATCTAGACTACTGCAACTCTATCTACCAGGGACTCCCACAATCCACCATAAACCCTCTACAAACTGTACTACACACAACAGCATGCATCCTCCAAGGAGCAACCAGAGAAGAACACATTATACCCATCCTCAAACAACTCCACTGGTTGCCACTATAAAAGCATATAAAGTACAAAACCCTCCGCCTAACTGATAAAGCAATACACTCTCACCCGTCACTCACATCCACTTAATGCTTCAAACACCCCCTCCAACCAGAGCAAGGAGAACATCTACTTTGAACACCCTGATCATCCCCCATGCCAGAACTAATACAGCCAGCAAGTATGTGGACGAGCCTTTCAAATCTATGCACCATCAATATGGAACATACTACCGGACCCACTAAGGAACATTACTGACCTCAACACCTTCCGGAAACATCTTAAAACTCAGCTCTTCTCTGAACATTTCAACCCCATCACATAACACATACTCCACCTCCCCTCCCCCTCCTCCCCAGTCATTCCCTGGTAACACACATTCATCCAACTGCTTATATTGTATATAGTTTCAACCACACAGATAATTGTAAATCTGTATATATTTCTCAAACTTGTGCTCCAATGCATACTGAATATAATTAAATAGTTCAGTGTATCTGTTAACACTTCTTTGTTCCATTTATACCGCTTTGACCCAGCTAAATAAATAACATAAATAAATAAATGGGTTACTTTGTAGCATCATTGTGTGTCCACTAGTCTTTCTACTTTTGATGGAGTAAACAACCTATCTACGTTTACCCGTTCTACTCCATTCATTTATTTATAGACCTCTATCTTAGCCCCCTCAGCTGTCTCTTTTCCAGGTTGAAGAGCCCCAACCTTTTAAACCTCTCCTTATAAGGGTATATTTCCATCCCCTTTACCATTTTTGTCACTCTTCTCTGTACTTTTTCTAATTCAGCTATATCCTTTTTAATTGCCACCAGAATTGCACACAATATTCAAGGTGCGGTCACAACATGGAATGCTACAGAGGCATTATAATATCCTTGGTTTTGAAAAAGGTTTTATTATGTGTTTTTGCTTCCACTGCAAGCTTCTTTCTAAATCCTCTCTTTGCTTGCCTATCAATTCCTTGCATGTAACTTGCCAAAGCTCAGGGCCGGCCTGTTCACTAGGCGGGCAGATCTCTATGGGCGGCAGATTTCTGTGGGTGGCAAGCCACAGGCCTTGTCCAACTAACTCAATCTGAGCGTTACAATGGAGCCACAGCGCCATGGCGAACATTTGCCATGGCACTGCAGTTCCATTATAAAGCCACGATCCCCGGTTGCTGGCTCCTGAAATGCTGTCCCCACAGCTCCATCCCCGATCTGGCCTCCCAAGGCCAGGGTTGGGCTGCGGGGAATGCTCTCTGCCCCCTCCTGCCACTGTCTGGTGCTGGGCCTGACGTCCGCTGCCTGATCAGGGAACTTATTCCACCTTGGAGCTGGAATAAGTTTACTGTTCAAGTCGCCAGCCCCGGACATACAGGGCCAACATTAGAATTGACCCTGTACATCCGGGGGCAACGACCGCGCACTGCCCGCCCTAATACCAACCCCGATCCGCCCTTTTCCCACCCCCATCTAACTTCCCCGTACAATGCGTGGGGAAGGAGGATGGGGCCGGAAAAGGACACGAATAGTGGGGATAGAAGTTCCAACGGGATGTCCATCCCCCTATTCATGGCTTAGAATGATCCCCAAGAGGTAAAAAGGATTGGCGATTGGGGAATGGGGGACACATCTGCCAGCAGGGATCGGGATGTGGGTAGTGTTGGCGATCTTTGGGGGGAAGAGAATCAGCATTGGTTGGGGAAGGGGGACCTGGCTGTACTTTGGGGGGGGGGGCTTACTGGGTAGGAATGTGGTTTGGGTCTGGAGGTGGCCAGGAGAACGGTTCATGAGGTCAGGCCTGCAGTTGAATGGGGCCCAACCTGTCATAAGAACATAAGATATGCCATACTGGGTCAGACCAAGGTCCATCAAGCCCAGTATCCTGTTTCCAACAGTGGCCAATCTAGGTCATACGTACCTAGCAGTTTCCCCAAAAGACACAGGTTCTGCAATGCTTGTACTAGGTCAAGCATTGATATCCTGGGTCCCTTCTTAATAATGGTTTATGAACCTTTCCTCCAGGAACTTGTCCAAACCTTTTTTAAACCCAGCTACACTAACAGCCTTTACTACATCCTCCGGTAACAAATTCCAGAGTTTGATTACACGTTGAGTGAAAAAATATTTTCTTTTATTAGTCTTAAATAGTTTACCCTGTAGCTTCATTGCATGTCCCCTAGTCTTCCTATATTCTGATAACGTAAACAGTATATCTACATTTACCCGTTCCACTCCGTTCATTAATTTATAGACTTCTATCATATCTCCCCTCATCCGTCTCTTTACCAGGTTAAAGAGCCCTAACCTTTTTAGCCTTTCTTCATAGGAGTATCCTTCCATCCCCTTTACCATTTTGGTGGCTCTTCTCTGAACCTTTTCTAATAACGCTATATCCTTTTTAAGATACGGTGACCAGAATTGCACATAATATTCAAGGTGCTGTCTCACCATGGAATGGTATAGAGGCATTATAATATCTTTTGTTTTATTTTCTTTCCTTATGATACCTAGCATTCTATTTGCTCTCTTGGCTGCCGCTGCACACTGGGCCGAGGGTTTTAACATGTTATCCACAATGATGCCTAAATCTTTTTCCTGGGTGGTGTTTCCTAATGTGGAACCTTGCATCGTGTAACCATAGTTTGGGTTGTTCTTCCCTAGGTGCATAACTTTGCACTTGTCCACATTAAATTTCATCTGCCATTTTGATGCCCAGTCTTCCAATTTATCAAGATCCTCTTGCAATTTTCCACAATCCTCTTGGGTTTTAACAACTTTAAATAGTTTTGTGTCATCTGCAAATTTGATAACCTCACTCGTTATTCCACTTTCCAGGTCATTTATGAATATGTCAAAAAGCAGCGGACCCAGCACAGATCCCTGGGGTACACCACTATTCACCTTTTCCATTGGGAATATTGGCCATTTAGCCCAACCGTCTGCTTTCTATCTTTTAACCAGTTCTTGATCCACAGTAGTACACTGCCTCCTATTCCATGACTCTTTAGTTTTGCCAAAAGTCTCTGATGAGGGACCTTGTCAAAGGCTTTCTGAAAGTCCAGATACACTATATCAACTGACTCACCTTTGTCCACCTGTTTATTCACACTTTCAAAAAAACATAACAGATTAGTAAGACAAGATCTTCCTTGTCTAAAGCCATGTTGGCTGTCTCCCATTAGGCCATGACTATCTACATGCTGAGTAATTTTATTCTTTATGATGGTTTCTACCATTTTTCCCGGTACTGATGTCTGTAGTTTCCCGGATCACCCCTCGAACCCTTTTTAAAAATTGGTGTTACATTGGCGATCCGCCAATCTTCGGGTATTAGAGATGATTTTAATGATAGTTCACAGATTACTAATAGGAGGTCTGCAATCTCATATTTCAGTTCTTTCAACACCCTTGGATGTATACCATCTGGCCCAGGTGATTTGCTACTCTTCAGTTTATCTAATAGTTGTAATACATCTTCCCGATGTATCAATATTTCCTTCAATTCTTCCGCACCTTTAAATACCACTTCAGTCATGGGTAACATCCCTACATCTTCCTCATTAAAGACCGAAGCAAAGAATTCATTCAGTCTCTCCGCTATCGCCTTGTCGCCTCTTAGTGCCCCTTTCATTCCTCTGTCATCTAATGGTCCAACTGACTCTCTCACATGTTTTTTGCTACGAATGTACTTGAAAAAAACTTTATTTCATGTTTTTACTTCCGCAGCAAGCTTCTTCTCAAATTCTCTCTTTGCCTTCTTTATCAGTGCCTTGCATTTGACCTGCCAGTGCTTGTGCTGTTTCCAGGTTTCATCGTTTGGCTCTTTTTTCCATTTCCTGAAAGATGCTTTCTGGGCAACAACAGCCTCTCTGACCTTACCTTTAAACCATGCTGGCAGTTTTTTGGACTTCCTTCCACTTTTCTTAAAGCGTGTAATACAGCTGGTCTGGGCTTCCAAGATAGTATTTTTCAACAGCACCCAAGCTTGATGTAAGTCTTTAACCTTTGCAACTGCTCCTTTTAGTTTTTTCTTAACTATTTTCCTCATTTTATCATAGTCTCCCTTTCGAAAGTTAAAAGGTAGTACTGTGGATTTCCTTACTATCCCTCCTCCACTAATTAAATCAAAGGCGATCATGCTATGATCACTATTGCCAAGTGGCCCCAACACCCTTATCTCTTGCACTAGATCTGGTGTTCCACTAAGGACTAGGTCTAATATGGCTTCCCCTCTCGTCGGTTCATGGACCAGCTGCTCCAAGAAGCAGTCATTTATGTCATCTAGGAACTTTATCTCCCTAGCATGTACTGCCTTGACACTGACCCAGTCGATACTGGGGTAATTGAAATCGCCCATTATTATTACCGCGCTGTAACTTTTGTTAGCTTCCTTGATTTCTTCGAGCATTTCATCATGCTCACTGGTATGTCATCTGTGCTGGTGCAATGATGTTAAGAGGCTGCTCCCAGGTTTAAGCACAGTGGCACAATGAAACAATATAGAGGCATTATAATATCCTTGGTTTCATTCTCCATTCCTTTCCTTATGATTCCTAGAATCTATTTGCTTCCTTGGCTGCCGCTGCACACTGGACGGAGGGTTTCAAATTATGATGCTTAAATCTTTTTCCCGGGTGGTTGTTTCTAAGGTGAAACCTTGCATCGTGTAACCAGAGTTTGGATTGTTCTTTCCTAGGTGCATAGCTTTGCACATGTCCACATTAAATTTCATCTGCCATTTGGATACCCAGTCTTCCAGTTTATCAAGGTCCTCTTACAATTCTTCACAATCCTCTTGCGTTTAACAACTTTGAATAATTTTGTATCATCTGCAAATTTTATCACCTCACTCATTATTCCCATTTCCAGGTCATTTACGAGTATATTAAAAACAGCAGGCCCAGCACAGTTCCCTGGGGTACTCCACTATTCACCTTTCCCTATTGGGAAAATTGACCATTTAGCCCTACTCTCTGCTTTCTATCTTTTAACCAGTTCCTGATGCACAAGAGTACACTGCCTCCTAGCCCATGAGTTTGGCATGTGAAGCACACCAGACTAACATGTTATTAGGGGGACACAGAGACATAGTTATTTGAAAAGATTCTTTTTTCCTTTGGAAAAGATGTTAACAACTGCTCTTGTTTTTACTGTTAATGTTCCCTATTATTTATCTGGCTTTGCACTAGAGTTGGCATTAGTTCAAGCTTTTTCCCTTTCAATTTTCCTTCTTTGAGTTGTAGCCTGGCTGGTGAAATACAGCCTCTCTGGGCACAAGATGCTACCTTCTGATGCAGTCCTTCTGCCTTCTCACTCTTCCTGCCTCTCATTAGTTTTTGGGAGCATTTGGAGCTCCGAGTGTGCATGCAGACACCAGAAGTGGCGTTCAATCCTAATTCAGATAAATAGAATAAGGAATGCACTCAGAGGGTTACTTACTAAACACGGTAAAATCGGACGTTTTACCGCAGCTTAATTTATGGTGGGAGTCACTAACTGCGGTGACCCAGTACCACAAGTTAGTGACTCCCGCGGTAAGGAAATAACACAGCTTGTGTTAAAAAGTGCAAGCTGCATTGTTCTGAGGGGAAAAATAAGTGCATTTTCCTACTTTGGACACATCTTGCAAAGAGAAAGATCATTTGAGAAAGGCATAATGCTGGCAAGGTTGAAGGTCAGCGCAAAAGAGAAAGGTCAGCAATGCAATGGATGGATACAGTAACAGCAGCTATGGATACCACTCTATCAACAATTTGTCACTTGACTGAAGAGCAAACACAATTTTAGGACAACTATCCAGAGGGTTGCTATAAGCCAGCAGCGACTCAAAGGCACTTAATAACAACAACAACGGTGATAGATCAATAAAAAAAAATCAGTAAAAAAAATAAGGAATACAAATCACTTATTTAAAGAAACATATATCTTTAAAATAAAAAATGCAAGGGACAAAGCTTGGCCACCATTATTGAGGAGAAAACACATAGAAAAATATGTTTAAAAAAACAATGCTATGAAAACCAAAGAAAACCAAAAGTGTATTAAAAAGTAACAAACCAAACATTGTGGACTAAATTAAAACAAATGTAAGAATCCTTTCAGGACCTTCATGATCTCAGCCTACTTAGTAGGCATATGCCATCCTAGTGTATCATTTCACTTTGTGGGATGGCTGCCTTGGTCTTGACTGTCCTTATATATACTCCCGGGATCATTATTTGGTGTTGGCTGGTGGTTATATGTGTCACTGTGAGTTATTAAGGTTCACTGTGGGCCTAGGGGATTTTTTGTGTCGGGGCATTTTCTCCAAATGGGTTAATTTTGCAGATCAATAACAACAAAAAAAACTACCCTAAGAGTAAACTAATCTAAAGACAAAAACATCTCTTAGTAAATCAAGTCTTATCCAACCTTTCTAACCACATTACTCACATAAAAGATTTTTCAAAAAAATACTTCAATGGTAGCTTAGCATTTCTTTAATAAAACTTCTCAATATATCAAAAATAATTTATTATATATCAAAAGATATTTATATGGAGAGAGACTGTAGAATGGCTATTTAACCCTTCATATGGCAAGTCTCATCGCCATAGGGAATAGCGAGATATTCATATCACTGGTCTCCAACCTCCTCCATTTTAACATTAATTTTAATGTCTACAATCTAAAAAAATACTTTTCAATATTTATTGCAAATATCAATCAATATGGAGTGGAGGAATGGCCTAGTGGTTGGGGCAAGGTACTTCAGGCCAGTAGGTCGGGGGTTCAAATCCCACTAGAGGACAGCAACCTTGGGCTGGAAGGACTGGGGTTTCTAGTCCCACAGGTGCTCCTTGTGGGCTTGGGTAAGCCACTTAACCCTCCATAGCCCATGTTCCCTGTAAAATAATTATCTCCAAGTTATAATGCCCCATTCAATGTAATTTCAGTTTGTTCAATGTAAACCTTACTGATGCAGAATAGCACAGTATATAAGAGAATTAAAATAAATAAAATAAAATATCATTTCAGACTATAATCCTTTAATAGAATCTCCATAATATTCAATGTCCAGCTTTCATCGGCATACTTAAGGAAAACTCACAGCAAAGCTTCTCCACAGACCCTGCAAACAACAGAGGGCATGCGGTAACAAGTACATTCAAACAATACACAGTGTAATCTGCAAGCACTTATCTTTCTCATGAAGCTCTCATAATTCCATCAGTCGTTGACAACCCAACCCAACAAAGATCTTTTGTTTTACCTTGAAAAGAGGCTTCCTCAGAAGCTTAAGATAGCAACAGTTATACCAAGCTGACAGATAAAAATAATTTTTTGCATTTTTCTAATTATCACCCAGATTATTTGAAAAAAAGTCTTCCTTATTCCCAATTATCACGTTGTCGCTGTATCTGTTCTTCAGATGCTGAGTATAGACAGCAAGCTATAAGTATGATGAATAAATTCCAACGATGGGGATATCCTAACTCCGTGCTTCATAAAGCTTATAAGAGAGCCCGCTATAATCATTGAGAATGGCTATTGATGCCTTTACAACATGATAAATCTTCCTCTGAGTCACCTATTACATGTGTACTTCAACATTCTAAGTTATCACGCTATATAACTGCCTCTATTCATAAGTGGTGGAAGTTGCTGAAAACTCATCCAAAACTTTCTGATAGCAACTTCCATGTAGCATATAGCAGAAGTCGCAATATGAGGGATTTCCTGTGCTCTGCTGTTCCATGACCTGAACGTGTGGTAGAAAATGTAGGTCACGCTAAATGTGGCCATTGTTTGTTTTGCGCTGTGATGGAAGAAGATACTTGTTTTCATCATCGTCATAAAAACTATGCATTGAAAGAGAGTACATCATGTGTTACTACCTTTGTTGTTTACAGCTTGAAGTGTTCCTGTTTGAAACTTTATATTGGTAAAACAACTCGTCCATTAAAAGTCAGGTTAGCTGAACATAAGTACAGTCTGTCTAAAGCAAAAGTGGAGACAATATTTATTAAACATTGAAGATTGTTTAACCATACTTTTGATGAGTTGCGGTGTATGGCGCTAGAGCATGTGCCCTTTAATATACGAGGAGGAGATCGAGGAAGACTGTTGTTACAGCGTGAACAGCAATGGATTTATAAATTAAAAACACTGGAACCTGAGGGTTTAAATGATAAAATCGAATGGGCATTGTTTTTTAAAAAAAAACATATGACATCATTTTGACTGCATTGTATTTTAATTTTTAGATTGTAAAGTTCTGCGTAGTCGGGCTATGAATTCAACTGCACATAGTATTAGAGTGGTTTTCTAAATTTAGTTTTTTATTATTTTTTTAGCTTTACTGGCTAAGATTGGGTTAATAATGATGTCAGCATTGTTCGGTGACTTTATTGGTGGTTAGGCATTTAAATAGTGCTATGTCAGATGCTATAGCTGCTTTCTGCAATGATTGTCAAAGTTGTTATCTTAAGCCCCTGAGGAAGCCTCTTTTTGAGGTGAAACAAAAGATCTTTGTCGGGTTGGGTTGCCGTCGACTGATGGAATTATGAGAGCTTCATGAGAAAGATAAGTGCTTGTAGATTACACTGTGTATTGTTTGAATGTACTTTTTACCGCATGCCCTCTGTTGTTTGCAGGGTCTGTGGAAAAGCATTGCTGTGAGTTTTCCTTCAGTATGCCGATGAAAGCTGGACATTGAATATTATGGATATACTATTAAAGGATTATAGTCTGGAATGATATTGATTGACATTTGCAATAAATCTTGAAAAGTACTTTTTTAGATTGTAGAAGTTAAAGTTGATGTTAAAATGGAGGAGGTTGGAGACCAGTGATGTGAGTGTCTCACTATTCCCTATAGCGATGAGACTTGCCATATGAAGGGTTATATAGCCATCCTGAGGTCTCTCTCCGTATAAATATCTTTTGATATATAATAAATTATTTTTTGATATATTGAGAAGTTTTATTAAAGAAATGCTAAGCTATCATTGAAGTATTTTTTTGAAAAAATCTTTTATGTGAGTAATATGGTTAGAGAGGTTGGATAAGACTTGATTTACTAAGAGATGTTTTTGTCATTAGATTAATTTTACAGATACCATGACAGTCGTGAACCTCACTTCTAAGCCAAGGTATGTGGAGTATAATCTTAATCTCTCAAATTTACTGATAATGCTCGGCCTAGTACTTGCATTGTGCCAAAGAGAGCTTCCTTTTGCAGTTCGCAAAATGTAACAGGTATGGGTAAAGGATGTGGTTGAAAATTATTCTTGATCAAGCCTGTCACTTCCAATACAATGGGAAAGATTTCTGTATCTTTCTGCCACATTTTCTTCATCTCTGACTGCATTTCTTGGTACTTAGGATCATGATCCCAGTGCTTTTTGGGGACAGTGATTAACATAAGAACATAAGATATGCCATAATGAGTCAGACCAAGGTCCATCAAGCCCAGTATACTGTTTCTAACAGTGGCCAAGCTAGGTCACAAGTACCTAGCAGTTTCCCCAAAAGGCACAGCTTCCACAATGCTTGTATTGGGGCAAGCAGTGGATTTCCTGGGTCCCTTCTAATAATGGTTTATGGACCTTTCCTCCAGGAACTTGTCCAAACCTTTTTTAAACCCGGCTACACTAACAACTTTTACTACATCCTCCGGTAACAAATTCCAAAGTTTGATTATGTGTTGAGTGAAAAAATATTTTCTCTTATTAGTCTTAAATAGGTTACACTGCTGCTTTATTGCATGTCCCCTAGTCTTTCTATATTTTGATGGTATAAACAATCGATCTACATTTACCCATTCCACTCCATTTGTTAATTTATAGACCTCTATCATATCTCCTCTGAAATGTTCCAGATCTCCAAGCTCCTTCTCCCCCTCAACTGCTCTTTCTGTTTCTGTGTAGTCCTTTCTCCTGGTACTCTCACCCAGGTCTCCTCCTCCTCCATGTATTTCTTTTTCCACGCTGTTGGTGTTGACTGATGATTATATGTGTCAATGTGAGTTATTAAGGCTCACAGTGGGCCTAGGGGTTTTTTGTGTCCTATGTGAAGTCTCTGTTGATCTTAATTACATTTGAGTGTGAAGTCTGTAAAGACAGAGGTTTTTAACCACCCCCTACGTCTTTGTGTGGAAGTGTCGAAAGGAAGAGGCCTGGAGTCATCTGCTTGGAGAGAGAGAGAAAGAGCTCAATCTGGAGCTTGATTGCAGGAGAAGGTATTTAGTGGGACAACCCATCCATTCAGGCAGGAGTGCATGTGGAACCTGATCCAATAGAGGACGGAGAAGATTTGCCGAGCCTATTAATGGAGGGCCTAAGTGTTCCTATACTAGGATTAGATTGTAAGCTTTGATGAGCAGGGACTGTGTCTTACATCTCTATATGTACAGCGCTGTGTACATGTTATAGTGTTATACAAATGATTAGTAGTAGTAGTAGTAGCAGAACACCCTTTTCTCCATTTCAGAACTGGCAATCAATTACTTGGGATGACAGACATAAATGCAAGAGGAATATGAAAGGTAATATAACAGATGTCACTACATATTCTGGATCATCCTGCTAGACCAGTCCAGACAAGTGGGTTGTATCCCCTTCTACTACTATTAATCATTTATATAGTGCTACAATGCATATGCAGTGCTGTACAGACACATATAAAAGACAGTCCCTTCTCATCAGAGCTTACAATCTAATCAAGGCAGACAGTACAATAGATGAGAACAAGGGTACAGTAGGGAAGGTAATGAGACAGAAGGAGAACAAAGGATTAAGATCCAAAAGTGGCCTGAAAGAGGTGAGCCTTTAGCATGGATTTGAAAAGGGGAAGAGATGAAAACTGACATAAAGATACTGGTAGTTTGTTCCAGGCATAAGGAGCAACAAGGTGAAAGGATCTAAGTCTGGAATTGGCTGTTGAAGAGTAGGGCATAGAGAGAAGCAAGCCAGAGGAAGATTAGAGTTCATGAGGAGGGGTGTAGGGAGAGAGAAGAGAGGAAAGGTAGTGAGGAGCAGTAGAATGAATGAACTTATAGATCAGAAGGAGAAGTTTGTTTTGGATACAGAAATGGAAGGGAAGCCAATGAAGTGATATGAGACGATGATGATGAGACAAAGAAAAACGAGAAGCTTCCCAGTGACATTACCACTGGTATTAAGGCTGCTGCAGCTAGAAGCATCCTTCAGTATTCCACTGTCTCCTGTAGATGGTAGTTGCTGGATTGGTGCAGTGCCTTTTGTTTTTGTTTCCTACACACCTGAGCTCGCAGCCTGAGGGCTGTTATTTCCTTAGCTGAGTCGGTTTTTCATCGGATAAGGCTCCTGGGATACAAGTCTAAGGGTTGCCTTTCCCAGTTGAGACCCCTTTGGTGGTGGCTCCCTTTTAGCTCCTGCTGTCTGGCTGATTCAGCCCTCTTCATTGGAATAGACTTCTAGAACGCTGGCCTAAGGGTTGCCTCCTGGTTGAGCCCCTTTTGTGGTCAGCTTCCAGGGTGCAACTAAAGCTGTCCTGCTGATGAGCAGGCCTGTAGCTCCTTGCTCTCCGTCAGCTTGTCCTAGCTCTCCATCAGCTCTGGCTGTCTGGTTGAATTGGCCTTTCAGGGTTTACTCCCAGGGTAGAGCTGCAGCTGCCCTGCTGGGGAGCAGGTTCCTGTTTTTCTGTCCCTCTGGCTGTCAGTTTGAACAGTGGGAGTCTTAAGATGTTGGCTGTCTGATGTGCTGGGCCTAGGGCTAGGGGCTTGGGCTTGGGCTAGGGTTAAGGACTTTCCCATCCCTTAGCTTGAGGCCTCTGTGACTTTATGGTTTATTTGGTTCTTAATATACCGCTCTTTTCCAGGCAGACAGAGAGGTTTACAATATACAAAATAATAAATAAGGAAAAGGAAAAGAAATCCATCATTTAATAGGAAAGCAAGAGCAGGATAGAACAGCAAAGGCAAATGTGGTATCTTCTCTGAGGCTGCAGCTCAGCTAGGAGGGTTCATGCCAAAGGCTTGAATGAAGAGATGAGCCTTAAGAAGGCGTTTAAAAGTGGGGAAAGTGGATTCTAATCGAATCTGAGAAAGCAAGAAGTTTCAAAGGATAGGTGCTAAATAGAAAAAGGCAGAGTGCTGCATTAAGTCATGTTTTGCACGAGAGGGAGAGGTTATTTTGCAGGGACCTGAGGCAATGCTGAGGAACATAAGGAATGATTAAAGAGGAGAGGTAATGTAAAGACTTTTGGGTGAGTATAAAGGTTTTAAAGATAATCCTTTGAGGAATAGGCAACCTGGGGTGCTGTATGAAGAGTGGTATAACATAGTCATATTTTCCAGCAGAAGTGAGTAGGCAAATGGCAGTATTCTGGATTGACTGAAGATGTTTCAAATGATAATGTGGAAGACCAGAGAAGCAGACATTGCAATAGTCAATTTTTGAAATGACTAAGCTTAGAAGTGAGGTAGTTAAGGCGGCTTGATAAAAAAAAGGACAGAAATGCTCTGAGACGACATAGGGCAGAGAAGGCAGAACTAGTCAAATGGGAAATGTGAGTAGTAAAGGTAAGTTCAGAGTCCATATGGACTCTGAGGTATTTGAAGGAAAATTTCAGTGCTATTGGGGAGGAACCAAGGGAGAGAGCCAAAGAAGGAACAGTTTTGGAACCAGTCACCCAAGTAGCAGTGGGCTTGGTGGAGTTAAAGTTTAAGGCATTAGTATAGAGTCATGTTGCAATGGAGTCACTGGCAGCATTTATTTACATTCTCTTATATACCATGCTATTCTGCATCAGTGTGGTTTACATTGAACAAACTGAAATTACATTGAACAGGGCATTATAACTTGGAGATAACTATTTTACAGGGAACATGGGCTATGGAGGGTTAAGTGGCTTGCCCAAGACCACAAGGAGCACCTGTGGGACTAGAAACCCCAGTCCTTCTGGCCCAAGGTTGCTGTCCTCTAGTGGGATTTGAACCCCCGACCTTCTGGCCTGAAGTACCTTGCCCCAACCACTAGGCCACTCCTCCACTCCATTGACAGGAGAGAGGTCAGGAGAGGTACTGTCCAGGCAGGTAAGGACAAGGATATCGTTTGCATAGATATAAAAATTAACACCTAGTTATTAAATATGGGTGGCAAGGGGGCTAAGAAAGATATTAAAAAGGAGGGGAGAAAGGGCAGACCCCTTGGAAATCCCAAAGGGGAGGGAGAGAAATAAAGAAGTGATGGTGAACTTGATACATGCAATCCTAAAGAAAGGAAGAGAGCCAGGAAAAGACGATGGCCCAGAGTCCCACATCATAAAGATGAGAAAGAAGGAGATTATGATCTACAAGATGAAAGGTGGCAGTGAGATCCAAGGAAATCGCCAAGGCATAAAAATCTTGATCTAGGTAAGTATAGATATCATTAAGCAAGGATGTAAGGATGGTTTTGATGCCATGGTGCTGTCTGAAGCCAGATTGACATGGGTGCAATGTAAGGGTGTGTTCAAGATGGTTAGATATCTGGTTAAGAATCAGGCGTTCAGCAAGTTTGGCGAGAAAAGGGATGTTAGAGATGGGATGGTAGTGGGTAGTATTCTCAGGGTCAAGCTTGGGACCTTTCAGTAGCGGGCAGATAATTGCCTGCTTCCAAGAAGAGGGATTGATGCCTGAAGAGAAATATTAAGCATAGACCAGCTATATGGGATGAGACCCAAAGAGGGCTCTGAATACCAGTCTGAGGGGATGGGATCCAAAGGATTATAGGATTGCTTAATGGTAGCGAGTGTACGAGTCAAAGATGCCTCATCAGTAGGGGGTAAAGAACACTAGAAATGTGTACTGGCATGTGCAGAGGAGGGGTGAGGGGGGAATAAAAGGATCTTATGTTGGGAGACCAGAACGAGTTGAGAGAAGTTTAGATAGGAAGGCATCTGCAAGGGCATCAGGGGATGGGCCCAAAGAGGCAAAAGGGGCAGGCAAAATAGAAAGCCAAATGGCAATAGAGAAAAGAGTTTTGGGGTTATCAGAAGAGGCAGAGACTAGAGATGAGTAGAAATCCCTTTTAGCGGACCCTCCCTCCCACTACACTGTGGACCTCCCTCCATTGCTCCCTCTGGAAAAAATAAGTAATGGGATATCTCAAGAGTTTCACCTCTCAGTATACAGCTGGCTCTTCTTCCTTGACTGAACGCAGGGGAGCCATTTACCTCTGCCCGGATTCTTGCTACTGAGGTGGCTCTGGAATTCAGCACTTCGGAACATGTGCTTTTGTTGTTTTCCTGCAGCATAGCTGTGAGATGCACTACGGGGGGGGGGGGGGGGGGGGGGGGGGGGGAGGTGATGCTGGATAAGTGATTTCAACGTTGGCATGCCTGGGCCTTGCTCCAGCCTGAGTCTGTCACAGTTATGGCTTGGCAGAAGCCTTTGAGTATGATGGAGGGGAGAACAGTGGCCTTCTCATGCTGGCTGGAGGCACATCAGACCGCAAAGGCACCTAAATGTGTCAGACCGTGGTAGGCTGTGTGTCCCAATCATCTCGTGGTGCATCAGGCCACAGTGATCTGAAAGTCCTGGGCCATGCTGTGATGGACCACATGATCCATGTTGTCTGGAGGAGTTTGGCTAACTGCGCAGCAGTATAGGGCGCATTGCACTTTGAGAGGCTAGATTGCACTGGAGCGCCCTCTATGGTAGGAAGTGCCACCATCTTGAAAAACCATGGTGCTATGCAGGTCGGCCTCAGTTGTGGTCTGCCATGTGTCAGAAGGCCATGATGCTTAGAACAAGCTATAAGATTAAGGGTCAATTGAGAAGTGAATGCTGCTGCATGTGGAGGCCACTGTCTGGTGAGGCACAGTGGTATTTGGTCAGTACCTTCTTTGGGACAGGAT
The DNA here is from genome assembly GCA_033557465.1 of Ichthyophis bannanicus. Taxonomy (NCBI): domain Eukaryota; kingdom Metazoa; phylum Chordata; class Amphibia; order Gymnophiona; family Ichthyophiidae; genus Ichthyophis; species Ichthyophis bannanicus. The sequence continues at coordinate 533,481,394 of CM066034.1, read as the reverse complement.
GTGCCCTTCCTTGTTAGAGAAGCTCTGCAAGTCATACTTTCAGTGATCACCTGTTGCCACAGTGAGCACCAGCTACCACAGTCACCAAGACCTCAGCCTCCCAAAGAGGCATCCATCCCAAGGTCTGGGGTTTTTCTCCACAACGTGAGATCTTCAGTCACTGAGGGATTCTGCAGTTACCTTCCCTCTGTTAGGGCAGTCAGTTCTGATTGCTATGGTTTTCACTGGAATAGGGATGGCACTCATTCTAAGGGGGCAAAGGATCCATTTTACCCTGCGCCTACTAGCTTGCATGACTACTTGTTCCACCCATCTGCTATGTCGTCCTTCTGTTGGCTATGAGAAAGCTGCATTCTCCTCAGAGGGAGTGTACAGAAGCTGCCTTCTGAGACAATCTGGTTCTTGAAGGAGCCACATCCTCTTTCATGGTAGTGGCTATAGAGGACATTACATCCTATAGGTCTATGGGATAAAGGGCATATTTTGGTAGTCCTCCACTTTGGAGATTGGCTATTTAAGGCACTTCTTCCCTGGTGGCAGATCCCCTTCCTGGGCTAGTTTGCCAGTGAGAATATTTTTGGGGCTTACCTCCATGGAGTCCTGATAGCTCTTCTAAGATCTATCCCAAAGATCACTGGATCGACGCAGCCCCTGACTGTTTAAAAAAAATAGAGCCAGTGTGCTTTTTGGCCAGTGCTTCTTGGTGATTTTCATCGCCCCAGATGGCCTCTTAGGTACCAATGCTGCCTCCTTCTTCAGGAGTGGACCTGGATTGTTAGCGATCTTAGCTTTATTTGGAATGGTTGCACTTTGAGTGTGCGAGGCTCACACAGGTCGCATTTGTGATGTTTCCTCTGCATCTAAGAGGACAGAAGTTAGGGCCTTCCTGGAGAGGTTCCTGCATCTCCCACCTTTTTCTCTCTTTGCCTCCTCTTCGAGGTCCTGCATTTCCAATTTTTGGTCTTTTTGCCTCCCCTTCAAAGGGGAAAGGGCAGCTGCTCCTTTAACTTTGTCTTCCCAAGAACACTGGGGTCTCTTCAGGCCTATTCTCAATCTCAGAGGAGTCAACACTTAACTACAAGAGGTTTGCTTTCCTATGGAGTCGCTATGTCTTCCAGGCAGTCTCAAAGGATGGGTATCGCGCCCCTCTGGATCTGGACAGAGGCTACTTCTCATCCCATTGGGGACAATAACATTAGGGTTGATCAGCAACAAATTCTCCAGGTCACCATTCTGAACGGGCACTTTTAGTCCTATGACCTGCCCCTATGGTTAGCAGCAGCACCCAGTACCTTATGCGCCCTTACCTTTTCGAGGCAGGGTTGGTGGTAGCAGTGGTTCTCCTGCAGAGAGTTTATCTGCATCCACCCATATCTGGACGATTGGCTCATCAAGCCATGTCTCTGTCCAAGGCCTCCCTGCCTAAGGCCTGTATGTTTCAGTTCCTGGCAAATCTGGACTGCGTGGTGATCCTCAACATAGGCAGTCTTGTTCTCTCTCTGTCCTTTGGCATACTGGGATATGATTCGACATCAGCATAAGCAGGTCTTTTGGACGACGAGAGATTGACCAAGCTATTCTGGCAGCTTGATGCATTCTGGAGACAACTTGTTTCCCAGGGCCAGGGGCTAGTGATGGCCACGAGCTCAATTGCAGCCACAATAGACTAGGTTCCCAGGATACCAGCCCTCTATTTCTCTATCTCTCACACAAGGATATGGCATCTGCCCTTCAATGGCACAGTGTTTATTTTGTTGGGCGATGATGGGGCTTTCCCTCTCTGCCTTTTGTCAGGCACTGCTTTTGGTGTGGAGATCCTTAAGGCAACTACTCTTTACACCCAGTTGAGTCATAGCTTTGGTACTTCCCACTTATCTGAACTGGTCTAGCAGCACGATCTGGAAGGTGAAATTTTACTTACCTTCTTTTGCTGGAGCAGTCCAAGGCCCATCCTGAGTGAGTTACAGCTGCCTTTACATACAAAGTATCACCCACAGAATATGTGGTCATCAGATTCTGGTTTGTATACAGAAAATTCTTGTACACAATTACTATTTCCTCTACATAGTTATGTCAGAATTCTTATATATGACATGCAGTTTCACGCATGTAGTAAAGTGGATTTGGAGAATTTTGGTATATGAATGCCTTCTGTTACATTGAGCTTGTCCCCTTCAAGGGTTGGCTTTAGTTGTCACAGGTTGCCTTCTACTTCTTGGTTTAGTACCATATGCTTTGTGAGATAAATACTGAAGGGTGCACCTAGCTGCACCAGTCTTAATACCAGTGATAATATCACTGGAAGCTTCTAGTTTTCCTGTCTCCAACATCTGCTGGCAGGGGGCACAACCCACTTGTCTGGACTGGTCTAGCAGTACTCCAGTAAAAGCAATTATCAGGTAAGTAAAATTTCACCTTATATACCCTCCAGAAGAAAGGTCAGTTAGTTGGAGCACGCATTTCAGTCCTTGACTGATTCTTTAGACTCTTGTGTATGGGCCTTGAAGGGAAATCCTTATCCCACTGGAAAACTTGCCCCTGTAGATAAGACAGTGTATGAGCTGAGTGACAAAGAGAAAGGGAGAAGACTGGAAGAAACGTACTGTTTGTGGGCCCATTGTTGGACAGCACTGTGACGAGGGACCTCTTTCATAAAATTCTCAAAGGGAGAGGGGGGGGGGGGATATTCAGCAGCAGCAGCGGCTAGCACTTGTTGCCGCTGAATTCTTACCGGCGTTAATATCCAGGTTGATGCCGAACCTGAAAACTAACAGGGCAGTGGTAATATTGAGCCACTGCCCGGTTAGCTTACATGGGTAAAGTTAGGTCAGCCTTTGTTGCACCTTACTTTACCCATGTATGGCTAATCAGGCTGCTGCTGCCTGGTTAACAACTGATGCCATCTCCGCTCCGCCCCGAAACGCCCCCAATGCTAACTGCTTAGCACTGTGGTATGTAGTGGTGGCAACTGTGATTATCCAGCTCAGTAGCATTTACATGATTTGCAAGTCTATAAACCATGTAAATGCCTTTGAATATCCCCCACAAAGTGAACAAGCAGAGGAAGCATGCAGAGAAGGGCTGGTGGAATTTTTCCCAGTGCCTTGATGTATGTATGTGTGCAGTCATATTGTCCTGTAGTATCAAATCTTTTGATTGACACTTCAATTCCCATGTTCTGGCACGCATCTTATGAGACTTTAAAAACGGTGTGGTTGATATTCAAAGGCACTTATCTGGTTAGCAGCACTTCCTAACCTGATTAAGTGCAGGTGAGAGGAATATTCAGTGGCAAAATCCATCTCTGGCCCAAGGTGTATATATCTCTATGCTTTGCCCAAAACACTTAGGGGTATGTTTACTAAACCGTCTTAATGTTCCCAGAGCTAGTTGCAGCGATAATGTGAAGGATGCCATATAAGGAGTGGGCGTTCTGGTCTTAAGGTAGCAATCGCGGGTTACCGTGCGATAAAGTGTGCCGTGTCCATTATCGCGCGATAGAGGGAGCCGCGCATGTTACCTCGTGTTAACCTTAACTTTGCGTGCTGACCTGCAATTACAGCAATAGAGGTGTAGCACACTGGTTAATACAATGACTGCTAAAACAGGGGTCATGAGTTCGATCCCCCAGTGGGCTTAATGAATAATGGTGACCAAGGCAATTCCTTTTCCTGCTCGTAACAGTCCAACAATCTGTGCTTCCAGCTAAAAATACCCACACCCCAGTGCCATAAACTAATGCACCTTTTAGGGCGCACCAGAAGGCACATCCTAAACCACCACGTCAGCCAAGGTGGGTTATAATGTGCCCCAGAGGGCATGTTGAAAGGTTGTCAACCCCCAAGGCACCATATTAGGCGCCCCATAAGCTGACTGAATCTAAGGTGTGGCTAAAGATGCCCCAAGGATGTGCCCCAAGGGCACTCAAGAAATGTTGGCCAAGGGCAGTAAGGTTCCCCAAGTTGAAAAGCAAGAAAGGTATGGGCCAAACACAGATGTAACCCTAACATTGCACAGAGCACCAAGGAAAGACAATGCACAAGTGATGGAAGGAAGTAGATCTGAGCTGATGGATCAGACTAATCTGCGTTCAGCCCATGTGGCAGTCTGAAAAATGGACAAACATATCGGGGCCAGCTGTAGTGATGCACAGGGTGATGGTAATGTACCATGCAACAATGACAGTGTGTGGCAGAGGATGGGAAGACGTGTCCAGCAGAGGAGGTAGAGGTGGCAGGATAGGTACAATGATAGGAGGACAGAGGAGTAGCAGTGTCATGCACAGCACATACAGGAGAGGCAACCAGGAACAGCTGCAATGCAGAAACATGTGCCAGTGCAGGACATGGGGAAAGAGCTTGCACATCAGGGTAGGATGGCACACAGCTGGCAAACACACATAGATGGACAGAAGGATGGTTGGCAACTGTGATAGGGGTACAATGGGCTAACAGCACAGATCTGCACAGATATGACTGTTACAGGAATGAAAAGTAGCTGTGCAGGACAGGCATACAAATGAAAGAGAACAGAGAGGAATCAAACCTATGACCATTAGCACAAATGTCAGTGCACAAACCAGTAGGCTACACCACCAATGTGAGGTTATTAGCAAAGGCTACATACAAGAATACTGCAGGGCATCACACAAGAAGCCTGCTGGCTGCCAGGATAGGCAAACCTCCAACAGTAACCATGATGGAATGCACATGCAGATCTGGTGTGTACAGCTCAAATCACAGTCTGTAATTGGGACCAGAACCACATATAACTACATGCACACACACAATGAAATGTTATGCAGTGGATACAACATGCAAAAGAGGAAAGAACCTAAACCCAGAGGGCGGCAGCAATGCCCTGTGGAGCAGGGCAAAATATGGAACAGAACAGAAAAGGAGCATGTGAGAATTGAACCTGTAAACAGGTGTGCCACAGACCAGCTAAACCACAGCAATGCCAATCCCCCAAACAGACTGCCTATGTGAACACTACAAAGAAAGAGACATATGTAACAGCTAATATGTGATGGATAGGCAGCACAGAGGGCACACTTTGGTGTACAGTGAAGAGGTGGAAGGGTGTGTGGATAGGTGATGAACCTGTAGTTAGCTCATGGTCAGATTAGCACAACACACAACCCCCCCCCCATGTGGGAATCAAACCTGCAACCTATGGTGTTACAACACATGTCTGTAACCACTATCCCAAACAACCACACCAAGCACAATGCAAAGATATTACCTCAAAGGGAATGTGTGTATGGGAACCTGCAATACCCAGTGATGTGGCAGACGGCTGGCAGATAGACAGCTGGCACCGTACAAGGATGTGAGCACAGGTGGGCCATGTACATGACCAGGAAATCACTAAATACATGTGTCAGTGTGTTCAAGCAGCAGCAGAGACAAATGTACGTCCAACACATTTTTATTTTGGCTAATCATCAGAGATAGTGAAGATACCGCCTATCATAATATCAAGGTGATTGGATAACAGGGGAGAAATCAAAAACACATTTTGCAGAGCAGCAACCCACATCTTAGAGAAAAGTCACTGGCCCGTCTACAGATGATGGGCAGGAGAGATAATGTGCATCAGGTGCATGGTGTGCAGTATGCATTTGCCCCCACCCCCCACATGTTGCTGTATGCCCCAAATGCTTTAAGTACATATGTGTGCATGTAGACAGTAGGCGGTGCATGATGAGAGCCCAACACACATCAATCATGATCTGTTTATAAAAACATATCTGTCTGCCAACACAGGAGGCACACAAATGAAACAACATATGTTGTTAAACGTAAGAAAGTATAAACACGGATATCGAAATATATGTTACAGCTTTCACATAATGCCTGATATAGGAATCAAAGCAGCAACAATGTAACCCAAAACAATCGTCAAATGCAAAATGAGGATATGCTAACAGGTATCAGAGGCACATGAACACAGAGAATTCAAATGAAACAAACTGCAAAAACATGCAGAGATGACACTATGCAGAAGGTCCCCCTGCACTGGTTGGTGTGGATACAGTGTCTGTACACATATATCACGGTAGATGGAATGCACAAATGAAGGAGGAAAATGAACACACACACACTGCCACACTCCAAATATAACGGGGCAATGTGAGTGCCGGAACCTCAGGATAAATAGGACTATGCAGACATGCAATGCTAGGTTTGTAAACCAATGCAGAGCCTCACGTCTGTACAGTAAGCAAACACAATAACCTGTATATAGAGGTGGAAAGAAAGGTCAAACATGTTACAGTAACCCACACAGAAGCCATATTGCCACATGCTGTGTTGCAACAAAATAGTCAGGCACATGCACCGTGTACGTTGAATCATGACACAGTGATGCCACACATACACTGTAACACCCTTGGTGAGTGCAAACATCAATCCAAGATGTTGGTGTGCAGTAAAGTGGTGTGTGGCAAATACTGTGTCATGTCCAAGTGGAGGGTAGGCGGACATGGACAAGAGGACCTCTCCAGTGTTCCCCCTATGCCACATGCATGGCTGTATGCTTGTGTTGAACCAAACAGATGAGCATATCCTGCGTCCCATGTCATACGCATGGCCAAAACACAACAGCACAATGTCAGAAGGATGCACAACATACAGCGACAATGTCAGTCCCAGCTGCACACGTGGGGACCAGTACGCAGTGTTCACAGTGCAAAGGGTGTCTGCCACCCAACAAGTCCCGTGAAGACTGTCCTTGAAACCCTGGGCATGCATAGTCAAGTGTGACATCCCAATATGCCACAGTACTGGAAAGGTCAGGTGTGTCTCCTGCGATGAACAGGACAGCCAGCCAGAGCACTGCAGCAAATGGTGTGTTGGACAGGCCTGTCATGGCCAAAGTAGCAATCAAAAAATAATGTCCTTCCTAGGCATGTGTCCCACTTGCAGAGGTCAAACATCCTATGGCACCATGTCCCAGGGATAGTTCCATGGTGAACATAAGAACATAAGATATGCCATACTGGGTCAGACCAAGGTCCATCAAGCCCAGTATCCTTTTTCCAACAGTGACCAATCTAGGTCAAACATACCTAGCAGTTTCCCCAAAAGACACAGGTTCCGCAATGCTTGTACTGGGTCAAGCATTGATATCCTGGGTCCCTTCTTAATAATGGTTTATGGACCTTTCCTCCAGGAACTTGTCCAAACCTTTTTTAAACCCAGCTACACTAACAGCCTTTACTACATCCTCCAGTAACAAATTCCAAAGTTTGATTACACGTTGAGAGAAAAAATATTTTCTTTTATTAGTCTTAAATAGTTTACCCTGTAGCTTCATTGCATGTCCCCTAGTCTTTCTATATTCTGATAACGTAAACAATCGATCTACGTTTACCCGTTCCACTCCGTTCATTAATTTATAAACTGCTATATCTCCCCTCAGCCGTCTCTTTTTTCCAGGTTAAAGAGCCCTAACCTTTTTAGCCTTTCTTCATACGAGTATCCTTCCATCCCCTTTACCATTTTGGTGGCTCTTCTCTGAACCTTTTCTAATAACTCTATATCCTTTTTAAGATACGGCGACCAGAATTGCACACAATATTCAAGGTGCAGTCTCACCATGGAACGATATAGAGGCATTATAATATCTTTTGTTTTATTTTCCATTCCTTTCCTTATGATACCTAGCATTCTATTTGCTCTCTTGGCTGCCGCTGCACACTGGGCCGAGGGTTTCAACATGTTATCCACAATGACGCCTAAATCTTTTTCCTGGATGGTGGTTCCTAATGTGGAACCTTGCATTGTGTAACCATAGCTTGGGTTGTTCTTCCCTAGGTGCATAACTTTGCACTTGTCCACATTAAATTTCATCTGCCATTTTGATGCCCAGTCTTCTAATTTATCAAGATCCTCTTGCAATTTTCCACAATCCTCTTGGGTTTTAACAACTTTAAATAGTTTTGTGTCATCTGCAAATTTGATAAGCTCACTCGTTATTCCACTTTCCAGGTCATTTATGAATATGTCAAAAAGCAGCGGACCCAGCACAGATCCCTGGGGTACACCACTATTCACCTTTCTCCATTGGGAAAATTGGCCATTTAGCCCAACCCTCTGCTTTCTATCTTTTAACCAGTTCTTGATCCACAGTAGTACACTGCCTCCTATCCCATGACTCTTTAGTTTTGCCAAAAGTCTCTGATGAGGGACCTTGTCAAAGGCTTTCTGAAAGTTCAGATACATTATATCAACCGACTCACCTTTGTCCACCTGTTTGTTCACACTTTCAAAAAAACATAACAGATTAGTAAGACAAGATCTTCCTTGTCTAAAGCCATGTTGGCTGTCTCCCATTAGGCCATGACTATCTACATGCTGAGTAATTTTATTCTTTATGATGGTTTCTACCATTTTTCCCGGTACTGATGTGAGGGGTCCAGGTGATCCAGGAAACTACTGTCTGTAGTTTCCTGGATCACCCCTGGAACCCTTTTTAAAAATTGGTGTTACATTGGCGATCCTCCAATCTTCAGGTATTAGAGATGATTTTAATGATAGTTCCCAGATTACTAATAGCAAGTCTGAAATCTCATATTTCAGTTCTTTCAACACCCTTGGATGTATACCATCCGGCCCAGGTGATTTGCTACTCTTCAGTTTATCTAATAGTTGTAATACATTTTCCCGATGTATCGATATTTTCTTCAATTCTTCCGCACCTTTAAATACCACTTCAGTCATGGGTAGCATCCCTACATCTTCCTCAGTAAAAACCGAAGCAAAGAATTCATTCAGTCTCTCCGCTATCGCCTTGTCACCTCTTAGTGCCCCTTTAACTCTTCTATCATCTAATGGACCAACTGACTCTCTCACAGGTTTTTTGCTACGAATGTACTTGAAAAAATCTTTATTTTGCGTTTTTGCTTCCACTGCAAACTTCTTCTCAAATTCTCCCTTTACCTGCTTTATCAATGCCTTGTATTTGACTTGCCAGTGCTTGTGCTGTTTCCAGGTTTCGTCGTTTGGCTCCTTTTTCCATTTCCTGAAAGATGCTTTTTTGGCAACAACATCCTCTCTGACCTCACCTTTAAACCATGCTGGCAGTTTTTTGGACTTCCTTCTACTTTTCTTAAAGCGTGGAATACATCTGGTCTGGGCTTCCAAGATAGTATTTTTCAACAACACCCAAGCTTGATGTAAGTCTTTAACCTTTGCAACTGCTCCTTTTAGTTTTTTCTTAACTATTTTCCTCATTTTATCATAGTCTCCCTTTCGAAAGTTAAAAGGTAGTACTGTGGATTTCCGTACTATCCCTCCTCCACTAATTAAATCAAAGGCGATCATGCTATGATCTCTATTGCCAAGTAGCCCCAACACCCTTATCTCTTGCACTAGATCTGGTGTTCCACTAAGGACTAGGTCTTATATGGCTTCCCCTCTGGTCAGTTCATGAACCAGCTGCTCCAAGAAGCAGTTATTTATGTCATCTAGGAACTTTATCTCTCTAGCATGTCCTGCCGTGACACTGACCCAGTCGATACCGGGGTAATTGAAATCACCCATTATTATTTCTGCGCTGTAACTTTTGTTAGCTTCCTTGATTTCTTTGAGCATTTCATCATCCATTTGTTCATTCTGGCCCGGTGATAGATAGTACACCCCCACTGCCATCGACTTCCCCTTTTTACATGGAATTTCAATCCATAGAGATTCTACAGCAAATTTGTTGTTGTGTCCTCCAATAGGTGGGTGATGGTGATGCCGGATGCCCTGTAGTAGATGTGCTTTGTGTGTCATCTGCCCTGTGTCAGAAGAGGATAAACAATGTATTGGTATGCTGCTTGCAACATCAGCCCAAATTGCAGAGAGTCAAACATCAATATGTATGTAATGAAACTTCACACAGGCAAACATAACATGATCACAACATGGAACACAGTGCATGTTGTGGACATTTGGAATTGGAACCGCAAACGAGGGTGTCACATGTTTATGGTCATGTTTATGCCCATGTTACACAGGCATTTCACAGCTCCACCCCATGTGCATCAGCGTTTGTGTACAGAGACTCCACATGAAATGTCCATGAAACAAACAGTAAATCATTAACATGTAAAGGCTGATGTCATTCCCAAAAGACCAACGGTGCAACCTACCGTGTGTCTGCAGCAAGTGTCTGTTTGGGTTCCCTTGAGGCTCTCAAAGGCCACAACACATCACAGTGAAGGGAGAAGATGGCATTGAAATGCATAAAATCACCATGTCCCCATGTCCAGCCACTGTTGATGCATGTCCACATTATGGCGATATCTGTGATGCAAAAATTCTGTTGCGCAGTGGTCTGTCAGCACACAAGAGATAGGTCAGCTCACAACACACAACACATGGCCACAATGTTCACAAGGTAAAGAGCAGTAAGGTAGAGATAGCACAGTCACCACTGCTCCCCAGGTGTACAGATCCCTCACACCACATGATAATTCAGAATGCTTGCACGCTGTATCATCACATAGCCAACCCAAAGACACACACCCACACAGTATGCTAAGGTTAGCGTGCCATCAGTAGCATACGGCCTGTATGTGCACAATTGGAGATTACTGGAGATAAAGGCTTGTCAAATGCAATGATACACTGCTGTTGGCTGATGCTGCAATGTCAGGGAAGGGTGTATGTGCAGCCCACTATGCAAAAACCTAGGACCTACACACACTCGTAGCTCTATTGTACGTGTCCCAGAGACAGTGTTGGAGAAGATGAATTGGCCAGGAACACATGTGGATATGTGTGCCAAAAACAAAATATGGGGTATGGGGGTGCAGGGCAAAGAGGTGAACAACAACATATATACAATATGACAGAACCCTGCAGACATGTGCTCCCCATGACTGTCGTCACAGACAAAGTAGCTGTAGGTCCACCTACCTCAGACTACTGCATGTTGGATGACCTACAGTCAGCTGCCAAGGCACCACAGCATCTGGAGGGTCACCAAGTATGTCCTGTGGATTGAGGAACACAAGAGAAACATACATATGTCATGTTGGAGCTGTGCAACACACACTGCACCTTCACGTCCTCAGCTCGCAGATCCCCCAAGATCCTTTACAGACTGACTGTGCCTCATCACACTGTACAGATTCCCCTCATGCTAACGTTATCACTGAAGTGTGTGTGGCAAACTACAAGGGCCTGTACTCTGTCTGTCCCCTTCCCCACCTCTCTGCTGCCGTAAAACTGTTGAACAGATCCGTCTCCTCGCTACCGTGTCCCTGTTCGGCTCTAAGGCCGCAGTACTATCCTGTGTCCCCCATATCGCTCCCCCTGCCCCTTCTGTGTGTGTTCTGGTGTCTCAATGTCCACTGCTACCCCACTGTCAGTTCCTGTACCACAGGGGAATATCCAGGGGCTACTTCCTTATCCTCTGTCGATATACATTTCCTTGCTTTGGCTATCTCATCCCTTGATGTACATTACCAGCTGTGTGCTGATGAGTTGCAAAGATATTTCTCCACGCCTGAGTCATGTCTGCCAAACCACAGTCCGATGTCTGCTTGCCAACTGACATTGATGGCTGCATGTCATCCCACTGTATGAAATCAATACAGGCAAAGCATGGCTATCCTATATGTGCACCTAAACCCTCCCCTCCCATCTGAGCGTCTTTGTGTGTGTGTGGCCATACCCTCCTTTCTACTGGGTTCTCAATGTAGGTGTTGTCTTGAACTACACTCTCCCCCTCTACACACATACCCAGCTTGTAGTCGAGGCTTGTGGTTTCTGTCTAGATGTCATCAGCTATATTTCCCCAGTCCTCCCTGAACACACAACTAAAATCCAAATCCACTCCCAAATCAGCTCCCGGCTTGCCTACTGTAACCCACACTTTGCTGATCTGGCTTTGAATCATCTCTGTTTGCCTGAAAATATGCAACACTGCACTGCATGGCCTTTCCACAGCCACACACATAATGGCAATAATACACCCCCTGTCAGGACACCTCACAGGTTCCCTATCCGTCTCCACATCTATGTCAAGGCTCACCTGTTGACCTATACATGCAGGTACACTGTGGTGTTGCAGTAACATACCTTACTGATCTCAACTACCAGTAATCCAACTTCTACAGAGCATGTATATAGTGCTACATGTCACATGAAGTGCTACACAGAAACAACTAACACTCAGCCCATGCTCATCAGAGCATACCAACCAATCCATCATCTCATATTACAAAATGTGAAACACACATGTCTAGGCAACTGGTCCCATCTATGGGCCGCTCTCTGTCTGTTGACCCCATACTACAGGCCTTTCACCTTGCTGCACCCAAAGCCTCAAACTACCTACCTGTGGCTGTATAGCAGCCTCTATCCCAATCAGCCACAAATCATGTGTGACAGCTTAACACCTCCCCCAAGCCTAAAACCCCTGACACACATAATCCACCTCCACCCGCTGTTGTGCCCTGCTCACATCTTCTTCGTTTCAGTCATGACTAGATTGTAAGCTGGGATGGCCAGGCAGTGTCTGTTATATGTCAGTGTAGTGTTGCATCTTACTGATACTGGAATTCAAATGTTCACTAGTAGTAGTAGTACACACATATCTAAACAAATGTATGTGGCAACATATGCAGTACTTACATGAGAAGACATCCTCAATCACCTGCCGCCTGACTGCTGTCCCTTCACGTGTGTCACCACGGCCACGCACAGGAGAGCACATAGGATCATCCTCCAGATCCTCGTTAATTTGGACAGGGATATGGTGCCTGAGAGCAATGTTGTGCAGGATGCAACAGGCTATAATAATCTCTGCCACAGTCTGGGGTTTGTATTGTAAGGCCCCGCCTGTCCTATCCAGACACCTGAAGCGACTCTTTAAAATGCCAAAGGTTCGCTCTATGATGGAGCGGCTGGAGGCATGGGCCTCACTGTAACTCCTCTCTGCACATGTCCGTGGTTGATGCACAGGGGTCAGCAACCAGGGGTGACACCCATATCCTGAATCACCTGCAGAAAGAAATGTGGAACATTAAAGCAGGAGCTGATAGCCAACCAATGGACACAAGTATGTACGTGCAAACCAAATGCACGAAACATCCTGACAGAAACATATGACATGATGGGACACCACAACTATGCATCAGCGTGTGAAGCTATGACACACAAAACAAGGGGTAGGTGTAGGGATTGCTATCAACATAATATGTAACCACGACACAAATGCTAGCATCCATTCTACCATCATCACACAGCACCGTAGCAAGGTAGAGCTGAAGGGCACTACCCTCCTCCCCCCCAGCGTTAGATCACACACAGACAGATGAGACGCACACACAACTAGGAATACACCTCAAAGACAGACATGTGCACATACGGTTAGTCACAGGATCACCATGTGCATGTCTGAGATGAGAAATACACACCCAGCAATATACAGTCCTCATACTGGCCTGCCTCAAATTGTCTGAATAGTGCCGAGTGATGCAGGATATAGGAGTCATGGGTGGACCCTGCAAACCTAGGGACCACATTCAGAATAAACCCAGTAAAAAACGTGGATGGCAAAGGAAGATGTTTATTTATTAGATAAATCAATATCAGCCATCGGCCCGACACAAGCTGTGTTTCGTAGAGCCTTCTTCAGGGGCTAGAATGGCTAAAACAATAAAATAAAAATAATAATAATAATAACATACACATTCTAATCACTATTGGACAATAAAAACATTTAAAATCATAAATAGGATTAAGAACAAACCATGAATAAGAACTACCAAATGCATGAATCAAACAAAATCCATATGCATATAAGAACCGGAAGACTAGGTGAATGAATTATCAAAACTAGGAATGTATCAAACATATATATAAACACTAAAAGAATTAAAAAGTAAAAGCTCAATGAATGAATAAATAAATAAATATATGTAAACATTCCTAAAAGATAATACATAAAAACCACATAATGAATGATAAATACATAAAAACATGATAAACTGGACATGTCATAACCATAAAATGAATTATGGATGAAAACTATTGTCTTAGGGGTGTGACAAAAAGACTTTAAACGAACCATACCTGTACTTCTCTTTAGGTTATATCTGGATGATCCTACAATATCATAGACAGGAGGGCAAGGATCAAGAGAATCAATCATAAAAGGGAGAAAATGTATAATAAAATATTTAAACCAAACTGCTCAAAAAAAATAACATTAATGTCTTTGAAACCACCTCAGATACAAAAAAATAAAGGAGCAGACTGAACTACTCATCACTATTTAAAAACAACTCTAATACTGTGAGTGTGTTAGACCTATTAAATGTGATGAATCTTCCCTACAAAATGACATATATTGCAAAAGGGATGAGGACTTTATTCATAAGAACATTGCAAACAGACATCAATGACAAAAAAACTTATGCGGTGATATGCGTGCCTGCTTTAACTCAAAAAATTAAAAATTAACCATTCAAAGAGTTAAAAAGGTAGCACCAATCGACATGTAACCGTATTGTACAAAAATGTTCAATAACACAGGTACACTAAAAAAATTTTTTTTTAAACTGCCTCTAATGTTTCGATTGATTTTTACGTTTTTTGGTGCGCTGAATCCAAATCTGGTAACCAATTTGCTCCATCACGTACAGATGTTTTGCTACATTGGGTTAGCAGTTTGAGGTGAACGTTTCAGATTGAGTGCGATCGAGATAAAAGTTTCTTGGATGAATTCTTTATACTAATTGTTTAGTAGTTATTCAAATAAGAATAAAGAAAATTGTAACAAGGCAGCACATAAGAATAGAGTAATGTCAACAAAACACACTGTGATGGTAGCAAAATTGTCTGCACTTAAAACAGCCACATACATGTGCACAAACATTGAGCATATAAGAGCGAGGTTAGACACAAAGCAAAGAAATGTGCAAAAAATGTTGTACAGGTATGTATGTAAGAATAGAAAACGCAAACCGCACCATTGCAGTACATGAAGACAAACACCCGATGGTGTGAAAATAAAATTCTAATAAATGAGATCCGACACTGTGGTAATAACTAGCAAATTTTTATTTCAAAGTTTAGTAAAAACACGATATTTGTCAACACAGTTTAGATTTTAAAGTCATTCTTGGGTCAATCAATCTCCTGGTGGGCCCGTTTCTTCTTCCCTGAATGCTTCTCTTGGTGCGCTGCTTGGCGTATTTTTCATCTGGGGTTTCCCGCAGCAGCAGCCAGCAGAAATCAGCCATCATAGTGGTGTTCCATCTTCCTTGGTACCTTCTCTCTGCGTCCTTGATGTCCTGGTGAAACCTTTCACCTTGTTCTTCACTGTACGCCCCCAGGTTTTCGGGAAAGTAGTTCACATGGGAGTGCAAGAAATGGACTTTCAGGCTCATGTTACAGCCTTGTTCTTTGAAGGCATTGAGCATCCTGGCAACAATATCCTTATAATTCTCATTCCGCCTGTTCCCCAAGAATTTGAGAACAACATCCTTGAAGGAATCCCAGGCTTCTTTTTCCTTCTCAGACATCGTTTCAGCGAATGC
Organism: Ichthyophis bannanicus; assembly: GCA_033557465.1. NCBI lineage: Eukaryota > Metazoa > Chordata > Amphibia > Gymnophiona > Ichthyophiidae > Ichthyophis > Ichthyophis bannanicus. Next base: position 533,465,850 of record CM066034.1, on the reverse strand, counting down.
TCCATCTGAAATGAGTTTCCTTATATCAGGGCCAACAAACACTCCTTCCTTTAGCTTTGCTTCAGAAAGTCGGGGGAACTTTGAGCAAAGGTGCCGAAAGCACTCACCATCTTTTGGAAGGGACTTGATGAATTGCTTAATGAGACCCAACTTAATGTGGAGAGGTGGTAATAGAATTTTATCACGAGGTACCAAGCTCTCATGAAGAACATTTTTCTCACCGGGTCTCAAATACTCCCGAATTGGCCAGTCTTTTTTCCCCCAGTGTAGGTCGCGGGCCCGGCTATCCCACAAGCAAAGGAAGCAGGGATATTTGGTGAAACCGGATTGCTGCCCTAATAGCATGGATAGAATTTTAAAGTCTCCACAAATCATCCACTTATGCTCATCATAACGAATCTTCTGAAGAATCAGGGCCAAATTCTCGTATTTTTCTTGGAGAATAACAGAGTGAGCAATAGGAACTGAAGCGAATGTGTTGCCATTATGAAGAAGAACACCTTTATGCTGTCTTTTGATGAATCAATGAACAGCCGCCATTCAGCAGGATCATACTTGAGTTTAAACTTTTCCATCACTCCGTATATATCGTTGCAAAATACCAAATCTTCCTCTTTGCTGAAATACTTCAAAAATTGTGTCTCGCGGTTGTGGTACCAATAAAAAGTTGTTCCTGGTGACAATAGATTTTCTGTTTAAGCCGAGAACCTAGCAGTTGGGCAGCATCTTTTGGGAGTCCTAAATCCCGGACTAAATCATTCAATTCAGCTTGAGAGAAAAGTTCAGGTTTCGGATCTGGTTCAGTTTCAAACTCGGAAGTACTGGACTCATCGGGAAAAGCCATCTGATGAGTCTCATGATCAGAACCGTCCACACAAATATGATCCAAAGATTTTGGTGGTTCAGGCACAGGTACTTCGTTGCTATGAGGCATAGGCCTAATTGCTGAGGGAAGGTTGGGGTAACTTATTACGTTCTTATTTTTTAAGTTGTATCCCTTCACAATGCAAGAGCAAAAATAGCAGTCACTGCTGTGGTCTCTTTGTTCACGCCACATCATAGGTATTCCGAAACGAAATGCTTGTTTTTTACCTTTCATCCATAAGCGTAGATCTTCCTCACATGTCTTGCACACTTTGTGAGGAGCCCACGGTTTGTCTTGATCGCCTAACTTCAAACCGAAATAGGCGAAATATACTTTTTTAATAAATGCAGAAATGTTCCTCTGCCGCTTTTTCACGGTATATTCCCCACAAATAAAACAAAAACTGTCCGGAGAGTTGACGCAACCTCTGGCTCTGTGAGCCATCACAAATACACAGCACTGCAAACTACAACTGTAGTGAACCACTTCGGAATAAAGCTGGATTACGACTGAGCAAACAAAAGGTAATAATGAACTTGCAAGAAACTGAAATTTGACAGGAACGTTCATGTCGCAACCACCGTGTTTGAGCGAGCGAGCGAACGAGGCGAGGCGAACCGGAAAGAACATGCACCAGCGCGAGTACTGGATTTAGCCCCCCGCCTCCCAATTGTCCTGTTAATGTATAAAATGAATACAAAACACTCTAAAATATCATGAGGGAGTGTTGCTAGTTAGTTCACCATTACAACCTCTATTTTGGGCCAAGAAAATAAACTGCAGTCGGCTAAAAAGAAATTATGTGAACATTCCTTATATGGGTAAGAAATCTAATTTTGCAAGAAAACGTGACGTGATGGAACATTTTGGCTATTTTTCCTGGATTCAGCACCCCAAAATCTATAGGAATCAGTTGCAAAACTGGAGGCAGTTTTTTGGTAGTGTACCTGTGTAATTAAAATATGTGAAAATGTGGAAAGATAACTGAGGGCGCTCCAGCCTCTGTAAGAGTGCTGGTTTGATATTAAATGCTATGTATAAAAAGAACCGAAGTGATATTGAACTTTTGACTTAGGATTCAAAATTAATACTAGAGATAAAAGAGATAAAATGACCGCATGAACAGGCAATAATATGCATGTACTTAAACCAGAAATGGTAAAAAATATTAATAAATACAAATATGTGAAACCAACGATGCAAAGTCGCCCGGGGAGACCCAAATTTAAAAATTAAAATAAAAAGAAGAATGGAACAATAAACATACTGTCAAACGTTAAAACTTATGTGGAGGACGGCTTTCCGAAAAGTATTGTCGCCTCACAGAATTAAAACAGCAACTGAAAAATAAAAGCCATGTGAACTTTAAATGAAAACTATAAATGACTTTTAAAGGGTGGAAATGGTATAATTCTAAATTTGAGATTAAATACCATGACCGCTGTAATTAAAAATGCCGTGATCGTGCCTGGAGCCGTGCTCACTTTCAAAGCTGTCAGCTTCAAAGTAAAAGACGCCGGCTTCTGCGCACTGGATAAATAAACAAATAAGGAGCGGGAAAATGCCCTTAGCATCATGGTTTCATGCAAATGAATGTAGGATTCTACTAACCAAACTAACTATATGAGTAAAAAAATTAAGAAATTAAGAAGGACCTAAAAAACAGACCGATCGAAAGGATCAAATAATTGAAACATGAACATCTAAGTACCGGCGTTTTTTACTTTGAAGCTGACAGTTTTGAAAGTGAGCACGGCTCCAGGCACGATACATTTTCTCCCTTTTATATTTATTGATTCTCTTGATCCTTGCCCTCCTGTCTATGATATTGTAGGATCATCCAGATATAACCTAAAGAGAAGTACAGGTATGGTTCGTTTAAAGTCTTTTTGTCACACCCCTAAGACAATAGTTTTCATCCATAATTCATTTTATGGTTATGACATGTCCAGTTTATCATGTTTTTATGTATTTATCATTCATTATGTGGTTTTTATGTATTATCTTTTAGGAATGTTTACATTTATTTATTTATTTATTCATTCATTGAGCTTTTACTTTTTAATTCTTTTAGTGTTTATGTATATGTTTGATACATTCCTAGTTTTGACAATTCATTCACCTAGTCTTCCGGTTCTTATATGCATATGGATTTTGTTTGATTCATGCATTTGGTAGTTCTTATTCATGGTTTGTTCTTAATCCTATTTATGATTTTAAATGTTTTTATTGTCCAATAGTGATTATAATGTGTATGCTATTATTATTATTATTTTTATTTTATTGTTTTAGCCATTCTAGCCCCTGAAGAAGGCTCTACGAAACATAGCCTGTGTTGGCCCGTTGGCTGATATTGATTTTTCTAATAAATAAACATCTTCCTTTGCCATCCACGTTTTTTACTGGATTTGTTGCTGCACGTGGGTTAGTGCTTTTTGGTTGGACTCCACATTCAGAATATGCATATTTGCATCACATACAACCTGAACATTCAGGGAATGGTAGTGTTTGCGGTTGCGGAACACTACCTCCCTGTCTCTAGGCGGGACCAGGGCAACATGTGTGCAATCAATAGCTCCCATCACATGTGGTATCCCGGCTAACGCCTCAAAGGCCTGGTTCAGGGTCCCCCACTGTTGCCTAGTATTGGGAATGGCAATGTAATTCCCCACCCAGCTGATCATGGCACGCAGTACCTTGTGGAGACAGCGTGAGAAGGTGGGGCGGCTCATGCCACCCACTGCGGCCACAGATGACTGGAATCAGCCAGAGACAAAGAAATGTAGGGCACCAAGGAGCTTTACCGAACCCGGTATGGCATGTGACCCACCAGTCAGGGGCTCGAGGTCAGGTCTTAGATCCTCATAGAGCTCCCTAATAGCCCCCGTGCTCAGGCAGTAGAGGGAGATGACCTGGTCCTCATGTATGCCCTGAAGCTGGGCCCTGGGCCTGTAGAGGCGAGGCTGATGAGCCTGCAACTCTGCACGCCTTCTGTGCCGTGCTGGCACAGCCCCTGCCTGGCCTGCCCCCACAGCTGCAGGTCTGTGTTGCAGTGGGACTAAACCCATGCCCTGTGCCTCAGCCCCATGGACACCATCTCCCCCATCAGGCAACTGCAGCCCCTGTTCATCTGCCACTGCACATGCAGCAACCACAAAACTTGCCATAAACTCCGCCCCTCCAACTCCTCTAACTCACTCTAACACAGACACTCAGCTCACCAACCTAGCCACACACCTCCCTCACCACACACCAACCCAGCCACACTACCCCACCACCACTCACAAACCCAGCCACTCTCCAAGACACACCTGCCTCTGACACTCGCCTCGCTTCACCAACAATGCACGCCTTCTCTCCCTCGCCTACACAAACCCCTCAACGTGAACCAGGTGTGCAGGTGTATTTATAGGTTATTTTACATTGCGCGCGTTGTGCATGTGCCACATCGCAAGCACGTCTACTGCGCGTGTTGCGCATACACCGCGGATATGCGGAAGGTGCGCACGGGGGACAACATGTTACACATGTGCATGTGCTGCATGATGTTAGGCGCATGCGCCAAGCCTCGTGCTCATGCACAGCGCATGTGTAACATGGGGTTCCGCGCACGCAACTTCTGTGTCTCTGCGGCGCATGTGCAACGCGTGCAGCAGATGCGCTCACGCTGTGGCGCATGCGCAACGTGTGCTGCGGCACATGTGCAACATGTGCAGCAGACATGCTTGCACCATGGCACATGCACAACGCGTGCTGCAGGTGCACTCGTGCTGCAGCGCATGCGCAACATGCGCAACGTAAAATAACCTATAAATACACCTGCACACCTGGTTCACATTGAGGGGTTTATGTAGGCGAGGGAGAGAAGGCGTGCGTTGTTGGTGAAGCGAGGAGAGTGTCGGAAGCAGGTGTGTCGTGGAGAGTGGTTGGGTTGTGAGTGGTGGTGGAGAGTGTCAGAGGCAGGTTTGGTGTGGAGAGGTATGTGGCAAAGCAGGCAAGAGAGAGAGGAGAGGAGGTGAAGAGCAGTCTAGAGAGACAGCAGCAGAGTTGAGGAGCAGGCAGCAGGGAGAGGAGGTTGGGCGAGGAGCAGGTGTGAGGGGTAGCAGAGGAGCCGAGGAGCAGGGATGTGTGACAGGGAGGGAGAGGGCACAGAGGGCAGGGAGAAGGAGCAACAGTACATGGCAGGAGGGGAGGAGGGGGGGAGGACACCTGTTCATCAGGACCCAGAGACGTCAGGGAGTGTTGGGCATTTGGCAGTGGCTGCAGGCCCATCGGGTGTGTCCCAGCCCACACAGGGCCCACCCAGTGCCAAATGAAGGCGTATACCGGTGCCAGCTGAGGAACAGAGGAGGGCTGTGAGATTCAGTCAGCAAGAAAACCACATCCTGCTGGCCAGTGTGTTGGAGCAGTATGAGGTGCTCTATGGCCGGCTGAGCAACAGCACCACTGTGGCAACACATACACACGTGTGGGAGGAGGTGCAAGAGGCTGTAGCCCAGGCCGGGGGACCAACCAGGGACCTGGACAGCCTGAGAAAGAGATTTAATGACATTAAGCGTGGTGTGCGTGCACACATGGTGGCTGAGAGGCAACATGCCATGGGCACCGGTGGGGGTGCCCCCTTTGCCCCAACTCTCACACCCCTGGAGCAGGAGCTAGCAGACCGTCTTGGGCCCATCTACCTGCGTGGACTGCCAGAAGCACTGGACACTGCCCATCCACAGGCAGGTAGGTATGCACCTTACACCTTGCTGCTCCTTACTCTTGGAATAAACGCCCTTTGTCTAGGCGTCAGGCATCTTCCTTGCCCGTCCTCACACTTGGCTTCATAGCTCATATCTTTGCCTCTGCCTTTGGCTCATGAGTGTGCTGTTCGCCATTCCACCCCTTTTAAATTGCACATGTCTGTCTGCCTCTCAGAAGTGGTCCTACCACCATCCTTTGTCCTATCTCTCCTGTTCCTGTCTCTTTGCTCCTGCTCCAAACCTCTTTCCACACCTGTTAGTGCTATGTCTATTTAGAGTATAAGCTCCACTGTGTGTTGTCTGTCCCCCTGAGGTCTACTTGCTAATATAGTATCTGGCATATAGGTCACAGCCAGTCATCATACATTTGCAGCCAGTCACCAAACACATTGGACAGGGGGAGACATACAAGAGGGGCATACAACTAGCCCAGAATACAGTGGCCTGTGGGTGCCCACACACACCACCAAAACACATATGACGTCTGTATGCACCTACCTATCCAGGGACATATCCCAGACCACTGACAGGGAAGGACCTAACACATGGGGATGATGACATAGATGCAAACAAACGGCAGCAAAAACAACACACGTCACACACTTAACACTTGTCGGGGCCCACATAAAGTGGGGATACCCCACCCACCCTCACCAGACCTTGGACTGTACATCGCCACACCCATACAAAATGCACATAGCACAACCCCCACAACACCTGGGATCAGCTCATATACACATCCCACAGTGCCACACATGCATTCCCATACCCCCGCACACTGTGCAACCCCATACCCAGCAGTGCTCCACCTATCCCCCCAGATCCCCACCACACCCATGGAGTATGTGATAGCTGTCCACCCACACTGCACAGTGTCTTGCAAAGCGGAGGGACCCCACACACGTCTGGCTGACATGGACACATCCTGCAACTCCTAACATGCATGCCACTCAGGGCAATGCAAGCACATCGCTCACACGCACAATGACAGCACACAGTCCCACTCAGGACTCCCACATGTGCTAAGGCCACATGTATTGATGAGGTCACATACAAAGTCAGATGGACAGTCCATATCTGATACTGCAGATAGGGGGCACGGCACTCAAAGCACCATCCCCCACACACCGCATCCCATGTGTCACAGCTGCATCAGGGAATGAGCCTGCTACCCCCCACCCCCTGCCAGGCACAGCACACTGTAGGCACCTATGCTGTCCCTATTGTAGGTGCAACAACAGCAGGCACAGGCGGACAACACATTGATTGTGGGGTGGATGTACTACAAAGGTGTACATAGGTGCACTGTGCAAACTTATCTGTGCTGTGTACCCTTTTCCACAACCCAGGTGACTACAGGACCATGGAGGCACATGAGGAGGAGGATGTGACAGGGCCTCAGGATGGGGAGGGGCCAGAGGCCACAATGTCCGGGGACACCACCAGCAATGGCGAAGGCACAACAGGAACCAATGTGCTGGCCGAGGCAGAGGACTTGCCCCCGGATGTCAACGCTACAGTGGGGGCCACTAGCAGCCACTCACAGGCTCTTGAGGGTACAGAGATGGAGGGGAATCACCACCCCTGCAGGCGCCAGGGACATCAGTCACCCCTCCCACAAACATGGCTACAATCTTGGCAGAGCTGCGGGCCCACAGTGCCTCAGCACAGCACGATGCCAAAGGTGCATAACAGCATACACAAAAATCCCCATTGGGGTTGACATAACATTCACAAAGAGATTGCATGTGCACCACAATATGTTGGCAACATAGCAGATTGTTTCTTATGTGCGTGTGTGTGTGTGTGTGGAGGGGGTGTACTGTGCCATGTGCGTTCCACCCTCCTGTAGCATGGCTTGTCAGGTGTCGGCATGTGTGAGGAGCTCAGACACACACACACTGTTCATGGCCATATACCCCAAGGAAGCACACAGCAGAAAACACCGATCCCAGGTCACCCAGACAGCTTACTTGACTGACACCTCCCCATGGGTATTGTTATGCAGCATAGTTTGTCAGCGTAATCTGTACTGTGCGCCAGCATTATAGAAAAGAGGGCCCCCCAGATATATGTATGTGTGTGCCATGACCCCTCACGTCATCTGACCTATCTCAGACAACCAGTGTGCAGATCAAGCATTGACAGATTGAACTGCAACACTGTGCCATGTGTGAGACCTGTGATTCACACGACCCCTCATCAGGACCCCTTCCAGGCATGAGAATGGCTCATTTGACACACAGATCTACACATGGTCATGCGTTGCTAGTTGTTGCATGCATGATTGTTCTGCAGAGTGATCTGCTGGGATATGCCTGACATGTGCATGTGTCACAGTGGGTGTTGAAACAGGTATCTCACATATCACCTTGTGTCCCACCCACAGGCACTCGTCAGGCTCTGTTGGCCATTCACCAGGAGATCCACCTGCTGCGGGCCACAGCAGACACAATAGCAGGGGCGCTCCTCCGTATTGCGGATGCCCAGGAGGCCATAGCTGCTCGTATACAGCAGCCAGAACCGGCACCAGAGGCTGCACCAGCAGTCCCGCAACAGAGGGGTGGGTTGGGCCATGGTCGCCGTGGCCGGCCACGGAGGATGTGAACATTACAAATAAAACCATCACAAACTATTAAAACCTATGTGTTTGTTTCCAGTGTGTGGCACTGTGGTCCCCTATGTACCCTGCACCTCATGTTGTCTCCCTGCCCACATGTGCCTACCCATGCCCCTCAGGGGTGGGGTATCTGTACTGCCACCTATCATCTTGCATAGGTCATACCATGCCCTGTGTGCCATGGACTGTGGCAGGTGGTCACCCTCCTACCTATGCGTGGGGGTATACCCAACCTCTCCCGTTGCCCAGCAAGATGTTCACGGTGGTACATGTCTGTTGTAAGGATCTGTCACCCTCTCCCACCCCATATTCTCTCCATCATTGGACACACGTGTGTGACCATTCTCCCTGCCCACACCAGGGCCTACGTGGCTGTCTTCCCACATAGGCTTGCATGCGGCACAGGCAAACAAAGGTGGCTTGCTTCAGTCAGCTGATCGCTGTTCACTAGCACTTGTAATCCCCCACTGCTCATCCTCGTGACATGCATCGACCTGTGTCACCCTCAGCAGCTATCCCCCTCAACAGCTATCCCCCTGTGCAGCTCCTGGGTACAGCATTCCATCTTACCCTCCATGCCACATACCTGCTGCTAGCCTTTTTCCCTATTGCCCCACAAGCATGGTGCATCAGATATGGTGCCCACACATCACACACAGCATGCATGTGACCATAGCTTTTGGGACACACTCCACATTGGCACATCACAGGGACACTATGGGACACAGACGCCTATGCACATGGGCAGCCCCCACACCTGTGTGTGGAGACGGTCCATGTATGTTACCTATGTCTACCACACATACACATAGGGATCTACACACATGTCCCATGCTCACATACACACTCAGTCTGTGGGGGAGACACGTGACCATTGTTCCATATGTACAAACCTTTTTATTTACATATATACATTTGTACATATATAGAGATGTACCACCGAGATTGAGGGCGTTAGATGACCTCACACGCATCCTCAGAGACCTCAAGACATTGTTATTTGTAGTAACATATAAGCAGTCAGGCAACATCCTCTACCCAAACATTAACACTACTACCTCCGCCAACGTAACACACACCCATCCCATCCACACAAACATATCTATCATATGACGTTTTAAAATACCTTTATGTTACATGTTACCTCCATTGTAGTGTCTACACAATGGTAAATAATTGTACTGTCTAAATGTTTACACGTACCCTAATGTTAAATGACATCCTCCAATTTTAATGTGAGGTGACCTCCTTGATTGGAGGGAAAGGTGCCATACACATATGTAAAAGTATAAAACAAACCTTTAAAACAAACCTAACAGCCTGACTCTCCATGAGGCTTTGGATAGTGGAGCCTGTGGGTGTGGGTGTTTATGCCCCTGCTGGCCACTGCTCTAGGGCTGAGTTTCCCAACTCCGGTCCTGGTGGGCCAAACACGGTTAAGTTTTTCATGCTATCCCTAATGAATATGCATGAGATACATTTGCAGACAATGGGGGCGTGGCATACATTTGCAGCACAGGCATATCTATTACAGACAGCATGACATCTGAATGGTGTTTGGCCCTCCAGGACTGCATTTAGGAAACTCTGCTCTAGGGATTGCACATGTTTATGGTGTGCCCTGTAGGGTAAAATATAGGCGTTTATGGATTGTTTATTTAAGCAGCAAAAACAGTTCCGTCTTTATTACCACGGTTTAGTACTGGGTAAAATATAGGGACATTTTTTGCAGGAGCTACAGCTGGGGCTTGTACCTGTGACCTTCTGACCCTCAACACACTGGCTGTGTGTACTGCACCAAACTCTTGTCACAAAGGCAAATCATTCCCTGGGGCTACCATTAGTGTTTGTTAGACAGACTTTGTCTGTTGCACCGCACTGCACCCACCTAAACAGGGCTTGGCCTTGGTCTGCTGTGGGCAGATGCCACTACCCCCTCTGCCACCAGCACCCCTCCGTCACCATGCTGACATGCTCTTATACCAGTGATGCTGGTGGTGCGGAGTCCCAGGCCATCCAGTGTGCCGGTAGGCAGCTGCCTATGGTGAGGGTTCCTGTGTAGGGGTGCCTACATGGACATGCGCGCTTCCCCCTGGCATCGCTTGCCAATGTTATGTGCCCTTGGGGGTACCTGCTGGGTAATATCCCCTATGACACTGTGGGACACACACTCGTGCCCATATTGGACCCTCGTCAGTTGCTGTCTTGATGCTTTACAGTTTCGGCATTCCTATGTGCCACCTAGGCATCTGCCTAGTCCGCACTGTGCCCCAACTGGACCACCTATCTGTGGTCTTTCTCTGAGCGATTACTTGTGAGTACTCATAAACAATGTGCTGACACGCTCAATATCATCAATATGGAACCTCAATTTCATTTAAGGTTACATCTCATAGTTACTACACTATTAATTACTCATATCGTTAAAAGTCTGAGAACTTTTTAGCACTTTTATATGGACTCACAATATGTCCTCATTCAGTGCTTATTCGCATTAACGACCTTAAATGAAATATATCCAGTGTTCATAAAAGCAGGTGGAATTGTATTCACTCTTCAAAAAATCCAATGCTCAACTTCAAAAAGTACTTAGCTTCTATCAGAGTGTTCTTTATTCATATTCCTTTCCCGCTCCCAAATCCCAGCTGGACCACAGCATGTGCCGCCTGCAGCCCCCTGTATGCCATTTACAGCATCAGTACAGTTGCCCTTCCTACGTGCCCACTCTGCTGTTGCTGCACATGTGCACGCCATAACAAATCTGCCCAATCTAAACGACAGAAACCCTGATCAGTGCTATTTCAATGTGGGATCATTCACTTTGTAGGGGGACAGAGCATAGACCCTTCCAAACATGATATCTTCCTTTTTACGCTTTGTCAGTAACTCTGGTAACCCGGAAGCCCTCCTCGCCTCCGTCCACATCATTAACACAGCCCCACGAGTACCTCGCCCCCCCCCTCCAACAAAATCACAAACAACTGTATTTGGTACAAACATTTTGGTCGCAGCTTTATTTACAACTTGTAAACCGCCCAAAGGGCCTGAATAACAATTAACATAACCCAGCCCCGCACCCCTTTACCGGAGGATGCCCCCCCCACCCGCCATCTTAGTAGCAAGGCGGAGCATCCTCCTCCCCCCCAAACCCCGCCGCCTGCCTCGCCATCCTAGTAGCAAAGGCCGGCTCCCACCCCCCCGCTACCGGGTCGAGACCCCCAACCGGGCTGTCTCGCCCCACCCCAAGGAGCATTTCGCCCCCACTGCTCATAACCAGGTCAAGCCCGCGCCGCTCCTGCGAGCGCAGGCTCTGTACCCCCACCCCCACCAGCTGCGACAACCTCACCACCCCCCATCACACCGGGGCGGGTGGGCGGAACACGACCGGTTACCCGCGGAGCCGCGGCCACAAGACCCCGGCCACGGGGCTCCTCGCCGACACAGCGCCGCCCCCCCGCCGACCGCCGGCCACTGAAATCGCTCCCCCGTTGTTCGGGTGCGATTACAAACGCCGCGCACTCCGTTCCCTCTCACCCCTCCCCCTCCCCCCCCCCCCAGCAACCCGCACGCTGGAGGCCGAGGCCGGGCCCGGGCCCAGGTTACTGACGGCCGCGGGACCCGGCCCGCGGCCTCGAGCATTAGTGTTGCTTTATGTTTATCATTAATATCACTATTGGCCAGCTTGGTTATTGGGATTTCAAATGTGGTTTTGTTCATTTTCTATGTTTATTTGCCTTTTTGGTTCCTGCACATGTATCACTGCTATCACTTCTCTGGTTTTCCCTGCCTTTGCTGTACATTGCTGACTGAAATGGTTTCTCTCTCCTTCAAATGTGCCTCTAGCGCGAGGTTTTCACTGGCGCTAATTTTCAGACCATGATTTCACGGCATTAGTGTGCATGGAGCCTCTCCCCGCCCACTCTCTGCCCACATACCCCTCCTCTCCGCCCTCTGGGAAGCCTTACTCCACCCTTCAGGCCCGGATTTCACAGCGTTAGTGTGCCTTAACGCCGCCGCTGCGTTATCGCGCGATAAGTGACGTTAGCGCGTGATAATACCACCGCTGCGACGTTAAGACGGTTTAGTAAACATACCCCTTAGAATATCCAAAGGGTGCTGCAAATTACACTTTACTGAAGACTTGTGCAAAATAGATTATATTGAGGTAGTCTTTCTTCCCAAAGGTGTATAGTATTGATTAAACACTATTAGAGCATATATCCTTCCTTCATCTATGTCTGCCATCCTCAGTTTTTTGGGTTGGTGATTGCCATGGCTGCTGGGTAAAACTAGTGCCTTTGACTGAGCTTTGTGGTGTAACTGTATCAGGGTGTTTTCCCTTCACTATGGGATCCTCTTCCACAAACAGACTCTTTCCACATGGGAATTTCCCACACTGCACCTTTCCTCTTGTAGTCAAGCTTTGATAAGTTGCCTTCTGCCACCTTCACTCCTTGTGTTCTTGTAGTCTAAGCTCCTCATGTCACTTTTGTTATGCAGCTAGGCAGAGGGGTAGGTAAAACCTCTGTCTTGTTGTATGCACATACTTGTCCCCTGCTCATTTTAATTTGTATTTGACGCTGTTAGCCAAATTTTAGAGTTGGACTTGGAGATTTATTGTTTTCCAGATGATATTCCAATTGGTGATATTCATGATGGAGAACCAACTTGGGGTTATTCTCTAATTAAATGCTTTTTTAAAGATCATAAAAGAATGGTCGAGTCAGCATCATTTTATTTAAATTAGAGAAGTCCAGAGCCATATGGATTTCTAGGAAGGATAAGCCGTTATTGACTCATCCTGTATTATGGTAGTCTGGTGTGGCTTCTTGATGATGTTTAGTGAATTTGTGGATGCCATTTGATAAACATTTAATTTAATCAAAGCTATTTCTGATTCCAATCAATTTAATTACAATTGTTCATGCTGTTCTCACTAGTCCAGTATCAAGGGTGTCAAAATTTAGCTTTAAATGATTGCAAGTTGCGCAGAATACAACTGCAAGACTAATAATGGGTGCACAAAAGTACACCAGTTCTTGCCAGCTTACATTGGCTTCCAGCTTCTTCAAGAGTAATTTTTAAACTTCTATGTCTTGTTCTCAAAGCCTTATTCAGAGCAGTTCCTGTCTGTTGTCCAGTAGACTGTTAGAATATGTTTCCTCCATACCACTACATATTTCTTGGTTATCCTTACTCCAGTTGCTGAACTTGGCTACAAGTCAGCTATTAACCACTAAGGATAATGTATTTTGTTATATAGGTTCATTACTGTGCAATGGTCTGGCGCAAGAATTATGAGATATTAGTCATTGTCTTTTAGAAAAGCATTGAAAACATAGATATTTGTTCAAAATGATGATTAGCAGGCTGATGGTCCTTTCTGTATTGCTCTTGAGGTAGCTCTTTGCAGTCCAGTAGCATGGCCGCTGGCACTTAACAGGCTTCCCCCCCCCCCCCCGACCAGATATTCCTCAATAGAACCCCTCTCCAATCCCCTAACTGAAACTCCCCTCCCTCCCAATCCCTCTCCCCAAGCCAGAGATATATACTAGGGTGATCTCTGGAACACCCCCCTCCCCGATCAAGACACCCCCTAAATAAGGTTCCTGACCCTAATCAAGCCCCCCATACCAGTGGAAACGCAACCCTCCCTGCATCCCCAACCCTCCCCAAACAGTTATGACACTTATAAAACTTGGTGCCTAATGCCACCCAGCTGCAAAATGGCAGATCTGACCTCAAACCTGTCTCAAACTGAAGGAGACCTATCATGCAGGTGGGTTTTAGAGCCCACACACCAGTTTCTGTCCTGATCCCTTGCACTTTTAGCACCAGCCCTACTCTGCCATCTACATTTTTCCAGTGCAACCTATCGGCCTTATTTTCTGTTTATAAAGTCAGTGGACATGAAATAGCAGCAGTGATGTAAGGATATACAGAGCACAGGCAGACAGTAGCAGTGAGAAGTCTGCAGGTCAGCAAACCTCAGCATGTATTCTTGGACTTTACCATTTTCCCCCTCTAACCATAGAACTCCTTACTGAAAAGCAAAGTCTAAACTGAGAAAGCAGTAGTGAGTGCTCTCAAAGACCTGAGGGAGAAGAGTGCAAGGCAAGGTAGTCTGGGAAGGAGCTAGAGAGGCGCTTGCCAATTGCAATAAATCACAGCCGAGACCACACAACTAAACATTAGTCCTTATCCCATTAGTCAGGGCAGACCTGACGGAGGTGGTTCTAATTGATGCAGTGACAGAAAGGATAAAGCGGATTGATGATGTGCTGTATGGAGTTGAAGGTTGAATAACTCGAAAGCATGAGGAGCTAAAATAAGAGTGCCCGCCTGGAAACTCTCCTGGAATTTCCTTCCAAACATATCCTTGGCAAATGGCCTTGCTGTGGGGGATGGTCACATAATGGACTACATCACTGACTGGGAAAGATTTAAGGGTTTCAATGCATGCCGTGCAGTACAACTGACTTACAGAGTAGGTTCTCTGAGCTCTCCCTGAGGTATCATTTGTGAAAACGGGCAAAGGAGAACCAATTTAGATTTGCTCATTTTGATTCAAATCATGCATCATGCTATATTTACTGTGAGTTGTAAACAGTTTGTAACATATGTGCTGCCCTTTACAATTGGTATGCAAGAGATTTATTTTATTTTATGTATTTATCATTTTTATATACCTTCTTCTTCCTGAGAGCAATAAAGTGGGTCGCTACATAATATATACACAATAATAATACAAATAACTCAAGTAGCATAATAAATCTCACTACATTATATTCTGTGACAAAAACATAAATTGAATAATCATAAAATCATAATTATAAAATTACAAATGTCCAAAGACTACAATACAGTTTCCTCATATGGCCACATGTCGAGCAGCATTAGAGTAAAATGAACAGTATTTATTTACTTATTTATTTAACAGGTTTTCTATACCGCCTGATCCTTCAATCAAGGCAGTTTACATTGTAACTTTGAACATTTTACATTGCAATAATTAGGGAAGGGGAATATGGCCTGTGGGAATTGCCAAACATCATAACTTATATACATTATGTACATTATGAGGTGGGGGAAGGCCTGGGAATAATTAGCTGGTATGGGCTTAAGTGCATCCTGGGGCCAGGGGCAGCGCTGGAGGGGGATACTATGTGCTAGTAATACTATCAAAGTGTTCTGTATATAGGAAAGTTTTCAATTTTTTTCTGAAGTCCTTGGCATCTATGGTGGCTCTTAAATTGTCCAGTCGAGAATTCCATAGGGCCAGAGCAGTGAGGGAGCATATCCTTCTGGAAGTGAAGTGCTTAGACTTTGTGTACGTGCTGGGTGATAATAAGGTTCGACTGGCTGTACCTCCTCGGTCGGTTGACTGGGTCTCTTTTGATTACGTTCTTCAGGTTGTCAGCCGATATATTCTGTAAGATTTTGTAGATGTTAAACGCCGTCTTAAACTTGGTGAGAGAGTAAACTGGGAGCCAGTGTAGCTGGTTCAAAATGGGAGTAACATGATCATATCTTGCTGATCTTGTGATGATGCATGCTGGGGTGTTCTGTGCCATCTGCAAAGGATGGATGGTTTGCTTTGGGAGGCCATGGTATAGAAAGTTGCAATAGTCTAAAATAGGTGTTACAGTGGCTTGGCATACTGTACGGAAATGATCTTGGCTGAGGAGAGGCTTCAGTCTCCTGATTATTTTCATTTTGTGGTATGCGTTCCTGTTCATCTTGTTGATGTGGGATTGTAGGTTCAGGTTTTGGTCTAGTGTGACTCCTAAGTATCTGACTTCTTCCTTTATAGGTATGCTCTTATGGGGTAACTTGAATGAGTGTGGAGGTGTAAATAGAAGTGTTCCTCATGATAAAGAGAGCTTCAGTCTTATTGTAGGTTATGTTTAAGTTGTTGTTGGTGAGCCACTTAGTTATATCCTCTAGGCATCCTGTTATTATTGAGTAGGTTGATTGGGGTGTAAATCATGATGTCGTCAGCATATATTTTATATTAAATATTGTGTTTTCTGATGATCTTGCAGATAGATTGTATGTATAAATTGAAGAGCAGTGCTGATAAGGATGACCCTTGTGGTTATTCCTAGTTTACTGGGAATGAGGTGGATTTGGTCGCTCCACATTTGACTAGCTATTGTATGTTGCTTAGATATGAGTGAAACCACTTGATCGTGATGTTATGGAGGCCAGTGTCCTGTAGATGTTGAAGGAGAATGCTGTGGGATACTGTATTGAAGGCTGATAAGATGTCCAAGAAGATGAGGCGGAAACCTCTTTTTATATTGTCATTGCCTCTGAGTAAACTGTCGACGAGTGATGTAAGCAAGGTTTCTATGCTGTGGTTTGCTTAAACCGTATTCATGGGGGGGGGGGGGTCCAATGGTGCCTGTGAGTCTACATGGTCTTGTAACCGTAACTGTACTGCTTTTTCTATTATTTTGGTAATGAACGGTAGGCTTGAAATTGATCAATATGCTGCTCTGGACAGAGAGGCATGCTTGAGGATTGTCTGGATTGTTGCCTGTTTGAGTAACACTGGTAACCCGGAAGCCCTCCTCGCCTCCATTCCCCGATTTTACACCCACCAATCCTGTTTCCCCCCCCCCCCCCAATAACTTCACCAACTCAGTAATATTTGGTACAAACTTTTGGTCGCAGCTTTATTTAAAACCTGTACAACCGGCCCAACACGGGCCTAAGATAACAATTGAACAAAACCCAACCCCCCACCCCGTTACCGGAGGATGGCCCCCCCCCCGCCATCTTAGTAGCAAGGCGGAGCATCCTCCTCCCCCCCAAACCCCGCCGCCTGCCTCGCCATCCTAGTAGCAAAGGCCGGCTCCCACCCCCCGCTACCGGGCCGAGACCCCCAACCGGGCTGTCTCGCCCCACCCCGGGGAGCACTTCGCCCCCACTGCTTGTAAACCAGGTCAAGCCCGCGCCGCTCCTGCGAGCGCTGGCTCTGTACCCCGCCACCGGTGCGAGGTAGGCACTATCCTCGCACCGCCCCCACCATAAAGCTGCGACCAATCATTTCCAGCGCTTCCTGCCAATCATTAAGCAATAAGTCCTGACCGACCGGGGACAAGTGTACCCCGTCGGTACGGTACAGTCCTGCGCACTGGGGGTCCGCCCAGGGGTGCCGGACCTGCCATCCACCGGCCTGTTGCAACCAACGGCCAATCTGCCTGTTCACTTTGGCCAACCCTCTCGACCAGCGTCGTTGAGGCAAGCAGGCCGGCCGAGGGATGATGTCCGACCAGACGATTGCAACGTCAGGCCACTGCTCCTGCAGCGCACGCAGGTCACGTTGCACTGCGCGGATGAGTTGCCGACAAGTCCAACAGGAAAGATCATTCCCTCCAAGATGTATCAGGAGTCCCACCGGCCTCTGCCGCCGCTCCGCGTGCTCTCGAACCACTGGAAGTAGCTGCCACCATCGCATGCCCCGCTCGCCGAGCCACTCCAGCCGGAAATTGCAGGACACCAAGACCAGGTGTGTACCCAGCGGACGAGTTGAGGCTCTGCGTTCCGCCCAGTAGACGAATGAATGCCCCAGAAGCCACCAAACACCCGGCGCGCTCCGGGCAGCAGCCACTGTCGGCACGTTCAGCAGTAGACCTGAAAGAGAAAAAACAGCATTAGAACCCCCCCCCCCGCCCGCCCCCATTCCACCACCACAGCTTACAACTGTTCCGGACGCACGTAGCCCTCGTAGGCCCTGGAGCGCCAGCGCCCGATCCACTGGATCACCTCACTTCCCAGGCCAGCGGCGGCTGCGCTCGTTGCCGCACCTATCCGGAAGGAGTGAGACGCATAACCGCGCTCATCCACGCCCAGCCGCCGCAACGCCAAGCGGAAGACTGCCGTGAATTGGAATTGGGTAACAGCTGTCCCATCAGCATGGCAGAAGAAACACCCGGCCCGATCCGGCCGCTGCCGCCGGTACAACCGCCAAGTTCTGCACTGGACAAGATGCGAGACCCGGAATGGCCCTCAGCAGCACCCACCGACCCTGCCCCAATGGGTCAGTCTTCGAGTGGGCCAGGAAAATCCGTACGCGCGCCTCCTGTATGTCAACCTGCTGCACCAGCAAACCCCCCGCCCCCCTCGTCCGCCCGACGGAGGGACCAGCTCGCTAACTCGGAAGGCCCCGAAGAAGGCTGTGACAAACAACGCCCGAAAAAGGACTGCCTCATACGGAGTAGCCGCCACCTCGGGTAGAACGCCCCAAATACGCAGCAGCAAGGCGTGCGACACGGGGCGACGCCAATCCGGGCAGGAGGGCTGCGCTCGCGCCCACCCGGCTAATAGCCGCTTCACCACATACGAGGCGCTCGGACTGCCCCAGCCCGCCGCCCTGCTAAAAAAGGAGAAGCCGGCCAAAGCCGCCCGTGCTGCCGCCCGGGACCAACCACCCTCTTTTGCCCACGCTATGAAAGAACCCGCCAAGATGTCCCCGACTCTACCCCCCCTCCAGCCCCTCCCCCAGAGAAACTCTCGGACCCGCCCATACCCCCGCTGATAAGCCTTCCACGTACCTGGAGCCAGGGAAGACCGCAACAATGAGATCATTCCGGCGTCCCAATTCGCCAAAGGTGCTCCGGCACCACCGCCGCGGTCTCGTCCGCCCCCGGGGCCAACTCCCGAAACCGCTCCCACTGGAAACGAGACAAAGCGTCAGCAATAACGTTCAGAGCACCTGGCACATGGCGCGCCCGAACCGTGACATTGAGACGAAGACAGGCCAGCACAAACACCCGCATCAACGCCGCCACCCTTGGACACTTTGGCGAATGACGATTAATGACTTGCACCACCGCAGCGTTGTCACACCAGAAGACTACACGCTTGTCCCGTAGCCTCTCTGGCCATACCCAGAAGGCCACCACAATCGGGAACAACTCCAGGAACGTCACATTGCGCGTCAGCCCACTCGCGGACCAAGCCGCCGGCCACGGCGCTGCACACCACGAGCCCTGGCAGAACAATCCCATACCCGAACCCCCCGCAGCATCTGAAAACAAGTCCAAATCCCTGTTGGACAATTCCTCAGACTGCAACACCGAGCAGCCATTATAATTCGCCAAAAAAGCATCCCACACGCGCAAATCAGCTCGCATCCCCGCAGTCACCCGAATGCGATGGTGCCCACAGCGCACCCCGGCCATCGCCAAAGACAACCGCTGCGCAAACGGCCTTCCCATTGCGACCACCCGACAGGCAAAGTTTAGGTGGCCGACTAACCTCTGAAGCTCCGTCAACGTCACCTTCGTAGCGGAGCCCACCTCAGCTACCAAGAGCCGCAGCCGCTCGACTTTATCCCTCGGTAACCGGACCACAAACTCAACAGAGTCGATCTCAATCCCCAAAAAGGAAATACAAGTCACCGGCCCCACTGTCTTACCCTCCGCCAAAGGGATGCCAAACTCCGCCGCCATACCCAGGAAAAGCTCTAACAAGGATGCACACACTGCAGACTGGGCCGGCCCGACGAACAAAAAATCATCGAGGTAGTGCACTATAGACCTAAGACCGAACCTCCGCATCAACACCCATTGCAGGAAAGAGCTGAAGGCCTCAAAGTAAGCACACGAGATCGCACAACCCATGGGCATACACTTGTCATAATAATAAGCATCGTCAAAACGAAAGCCGAGCAAAGGGAAGGCGGACGGGTGCACCGGCAAGAGACGAAAGGCAGACTCAATGTCCACCTTCGCAAGCAAAGCCCCCTTTCCACATTGGCGCACACGCTCCAAAGCCTCGTCGAAGGACGCATAGCGCACTGAGCACAGCTCCTGCGGGATATGGTCATTCACCGAGGCCCCGAGGGGACAAGAAAGATTATGTATCAGCCGATAACGCCCGGGCTCCTTCTTCGGGATGACGCCAAGCGGCGAAACAATAAACGGCGAAAAGGGCGGCCGAAGGAACGGCCCAGCGACTCTGCCCAGAGCGCACTCCGCCGCAATCTTCGCGCGGGCCACATCCGCCAGCCGCATCACCGAGCGAGCATTCCCCGACTCCAAATCCCGGACAGCCCCTTGAAAAGGGATACGAAAGCCCTCAGAAAACCCCGCCCACAACATCGTCCCCGCCGGGCCATGCCTGGTAGCCGCGTAGAGCTCCAGCCACGGCAGCAACGCCCATATCCTAATGGGGGTAGGCGCCAGACCCCCTTCCAACCCGTCATTTACTTGCCGCCGCCGCCCCTTGCACCGCTCGACGGCTGCACTTAACGGCCGAGTGACCGGCTCCGCACAGGGAGCAAGCGTGCCGAAACTTGCAGTCCGGGAAAGGGCAGGACGTTTTGTTAAAGCGCCAACACAAATCTCCGCCGGGACCACCGCCCCAACTTGACTCGCCTCGGGCCCCGGGCCCGCTGGCCGAAAGGACCGCAATCCCACCGAAGCTGCCGCGCCCGCCGCCCTAGCCGGACCTGCACCCCCCCCCGTTCCACTCCTCTTCGCCGACATTTGCGTGAGCCAAAGGTTAATATCCTTCATGCCCCATGACAACTGCCGGTTCTCCTCCATCCTATCGCGGAACTCCTCGTCGTAATTAAGCCAGGCCCACCCCTCGTGGGCCTGGGAAGCCGCCAAGATCGCGTCGGCATAAGCCAACATCTCACCATAACGACCCGGGTCCTCATGCCCCCATACGCTCGCCAAACGCAAAAAAGCCCGAGTGCAATTTAACGTGTTCCGCGAAACCTTCCGTACCCTCCCCGCCTTCTCGTCTTCCTTGCGCTTCTTACGACTCTCCCCCGAGCGTTTCCTCCCTTCCAATAGCCGGAAAATATCCAAATAACGCCGCTTCACAATCCGCCGCCTCAACTTACGCGGAACACTCTCCCACAATTCCGCGCAACGCACCACCGCCGATCCCGCCCCCTCACCAACCCGCGGCCCGCCGGTGGAGTCCGCCGAGGAAGTGTCCGAAGACCCCGACGATGTAGATGAAGACGACACGCTCCTCCGCCGACGCCGTCGGTGCTTCCGCTTTGCCTTGGCTTTACTAGCTGGCGGTGCACCCTCCCCCGACGGCACTGCCCCCCCAACTCCCCCCGCCGTCGTCCCGGAGCACTCACCTGCCGCCGCCGGCTCCGCCGCCACCTGCACACCCGAGGTGGACTCCGTCTGCTCCATCATGGGCGGGCCGGACTGGCCACCACCCACCGACATCACTGTCGCTCCACCGCCAACTCCGCCTGCTGTCAAGGGCGCACTTCCCGAAACCTGCAAAGGGAGAGGAGAGCCAACACACGGGGACGGAGGCAAACCAACCCCCTGCGAAGCCATCCCATAAGACCCCGCCCCCCAGCCCACACCCCCTCCCTGCACCCCCCCCGAGGACCCCAACCCCCCGACTGCCCAGCCTGAAGCCCCCCAGGGGAGTTGTCCCCCAACACTTTGAAAACCGGCCCCCCAATGCTCCCCACCCCAGCCCCCCCCCCAAGGGCTCCCACCCATTGCCATCCCAGGTACCGGGGACCAAGCCTGCCACCCGTCGCTACGCATTCCGAACCGTCCCCACCCCACCGGGGTGGGCCCATAGGCTCCTGGAGGAACCGGAACCCACCCATGCCCCACCGCACCCGAACACTCCGCCCCGTCCCCCACCGACCCCCGAGCGACGCTCCCCTCCTCAACGCCACCTACCCCAGCACCCCCCCTCGACGCCCCCTCCGCCTCCCGCGCCCCAGGCCCCACGACCCCTTCTAGGGGGCCCACCACCTCCTCCGGCCCCCCCAACACAGCTGCAGGGGCAGGGAGAGCCCCACGCATCCCCACCCCAACCTTCCGCTTACTGGTCCTCCCCCCTACTCCCCGCCCCCCCCCACGGCCTACTCTGGCCCCTGGGGCTGCCCCAACCCCGCGGGACCCCTCGAGCCCCCCCCAGCCCTTCCCCCGGAGCCACTTTTGTTTTGCCTTTCCCAGCCATGCTCCGGCCTTCCCCCCAACCGTTGAGCAGCAGCCCAGCGCAGGGTAAAGAACCCGCTGCAGCAACCAGGAAGCAGGTCACTGGCTGCAGGGGTTCTCCACTCCTGCTGATTATTTTCATGTTTTTTTTTTTTTTTTTTTTTTTTGAGATGCCCCGACCGGCTGCCGAACCCCCCCCCGCCCGAATGCAACCTCCCCCACCGCCCCCGGGAGCCAATGGACCCCCCTCCACGAACCCCACTCACCGAGCACAGGAACAACGCGACCGGTACGCGAGGAGCCGCGGCCAGAAGGAGACGGCCACGCGGCTCCTCGCGAACAGCACCGCCCACCCCATGTCATGCGGGCCAATGAAATCGCTCCGACGGCGCGCCGGAGCGATTTCAAGTGCCTCGCACCGCCCCCTCCCCCCCCGACGCACCCCCCCTTTTACCCGGCACGTTGGAGGCCGCGGCCGGGCCCGGGCCCAGGTTACTGTCGGCCACGGGACCCGGCCCGCGGCCTCGGGCATAATCACTGGCATATAACCTTGGGTAAGTGATGATTTTACTATTTTGTGGATAAATTGGCTGAGCTCTTCCTTAGCAGATTTGATCCATGGTACTGGGCATGGGTCAGATGGTGCAGTGCTAGTGTTCAGTGTTGAACTTGTTCGGACAGTCTGTTCAATTGTTGGTATGTTGCATTCTCCACAGGTTTCCCTGAGGGTTCTGCTTTCAGTGTCGCATGATGTGTTGGGTGGAATGTTCCGGTTGGAGATCTTATGCTTTGTTGTTAGGAAATTGGCTATGTGTTGTGGATGTACTGTGTCGCCACCTATGGGTGCTGGTTTTCTTATGAGGGTTTGGACTATATTGAATAACTCCCTGCGTTTGTTTGTGGATTTCAGAATGAGGTTAGTGTGGTATTCTTGCTTGTGATGGTTGATTAGATCGTTATATTCCTGTTGTTTTGTTCTGTACCGTGTAGGGTGTCCTGAGCCTTGTTCTGTTGTCTGGCCGATGAGGAGGCAGGCATATGCGCATCTTTACATATTAAATTATGCAAATTCTATTTTAGTTTTTTTTTAAAATAAAGGCTTTATCTGATATTACTTGTGTATCCAGTTAATTTATTTGGCCTTCCTTGATACGTGGAGGAAACGCAGGACAGGAGAGATATGATGGAGACATTTAAATACCTCAGTGGTATAAATGCACAGAAGGTGGCCCTCTTCCAGATGAAAGGAAGCCTTGGAATTAGAAATCATAGGATGAAGGTGAAAAGGGATAGAGTCAGAAGTAACCTGAGGAAATATTTCTTTATGGAAAACGGTGGTGGATGCGTGGAATAGCCTCTCAGTGCAGGTGGTGGAGACGAGAACGCATCTGAATTCAAGAAAGCATGGGACAAGTACAGAGTTCCTCTGCGGGACAGGAAGGGATTGTAGAACTTAGTAGTACATATGGATGGGCAGGTTGGTTAGGCTATGTGGTCTTTATCTGCTGTCTAGGTTTCTGCATTTATTCCTACGTCCTCCTTCCTTCCCTGTTTCCAAAAAATTCTATGCTAACAGAATACTTGGCCTAAGTTCAGGGCCGGCCCAGCCATCAGGCAAACTAGGCAGTTGCCTAGGGCAGAAGCTTCAGGATGTTGGAGGGGAGGGGGCAAAGAGCAGGGCATTCAAAGCTAAATATTAGATTCTGACAGCCAGGGAGGCATAAGGTTTGCCTAGAGTGCTAATACCTTAAACCAACTCTGAGGCCGGCCCTGCCTGTCACATGTAAAGAGCATAGATAGACCTTCACCAAATATTGAAACCCCAAGAAGCCAGACTCTGTATGCAGTGCAACACCAGAAAAATGGGAAAATACATTTCCTCCTGTCTCGTGCAAAATATAAAGTTAGCAGACATATGCTCCAAAAACTGACATATTCCAATCACTAAACTGAAAATAAAATTCTGTTTTCTACCTTCGTTGTCTGATCAGTTTATTTTCTAATAGTGTTATTCCTAATCTCTGATTTATGCTTTGTCTTCTCGTAACTCTTTCCAAGGGCTCCTGTCCATTTGACATTTATTTTCTCTCCTCCTATCTTCTTTGCTATTCCCCCTTATTCCCCAGTCTCTCTCGCCCCCTTCCTGTCAGTGTCTCCCCCCTCTTTCCCACCCTTCCCATTCAACATCTCTTCTCTTTCTCTCCCCACCATCCAGCATCTCGCATCTCACTCTTGGTACCCCCTCCGTGCAACATACCCCCCCTCTTGCCACATTCTGTCCATCATCTCCCCTCTCTTCCCTCCCCTTTGTCATCTAGCATTACCACCTCTCTTCCCTCTGCCCCCCATGAGCCAGTATCAACCCTGTATCCTTTCTTCCCTTTGTGTCCACCCACCATAAACCATAAACCTTAGTTCAGTATCTCCCTTCCTGCCCCGGATCCCTTCCCAGGCCAGCAGCTATGTTCCCTGCACCCTCTTGCTGCCATTCCCAGGATGTGCAGTCACAGCAGTAAAACAGTAGGAGAGCATGGGGCCTTTGATTCTGCGTATGTGCAGAAAACTCCGCTGTTGCTCCTCAGATACAGATTTCCTGTTTTTGAGAGAAGCAGCACATCCCAAGAAGTGGCAGCGGCAGCGGACAGGGCGCAGGGGTGATGCAAAGGAGCTACTGTGAAACTCCTGCAGGTCAGATGAAGAGGATCATGGGGCAGGAAATGGCCCATGGGCCTGGAGTTTGACACACTTGCCGTACAATATTTATGAAACATAAGTAGATCATCCATTGATCATAAATTATACGGGATCTTATTCCACAGCACTGGACCTTTACAGCTATCATTTACAGCCCTTGCATGTTCTGAAAATTGTGTTCAGTTATCTCAGAGCCCTCATGAGACAAGGCAGTTTGGATCCATATTTGAGACTCTTGATCCCACCATGGGTCACTGAGAGGGTGGTATCTGTACATTATGGGGTATGTTTATTAATCGGTGGTAGTGGCTTCCGTGCGATATTGCAGGGAAGCCACTACCGCCGATTAGTAAACATACCCCTATGTCTTCTATCTATGACCTAATTAATATGTTTTATGTATTTGCTGCTTCATAGAAGAAACAAAAGGAGCGGGTGCAATGGATGGTAGTCAAACAGACTTTATTAGAAACCCCAACGCGTTCCGTTCGTCTAGGTCTTCCTCAAGGGGTGCAAGTCTCAGGAATAAAACAAATCCAAAATGAACAATAAATAATTAAAAAATAATAAAACATAACCAAAAAGTGAATCAAACATAAAATCATACAAATGTAAACATTCAAAGTTAAAACCGGCATATTATGCCCATATCATACATATTATTGAGCTATATTAAAAACTGATACAGGAAACAAACGACAGAAGCATGAAAGGAATCTAAACATGAAAGGCATATACATATAAAAGAGGACATTTTGACATATAAAAACAGAAATAAGAATGCCAATAAGAGGATGAGGAGGATGAGAATCATTCTGCTGTTAACACCACATAATAGATGTTATTAAAAACCAAATAGACATATTATACCCATATCCTGAACAATATTGAACTTGATGGAAAAAACGTGCATAAAAAATGAGGCACATTTACGTATAAGAACAGGAATGAAAGTGCCAATAAGGGATGAGGATATAAAAATGAGGAGCAACCATTGCCCTATTGTTGACACCACACAATTAGTATGAATAAAAACCAGACTCTCGAATATATCTCTGCTTGTGAAAGGGTACTAGTATCTTGGAACAGAAAGAATGGAAGTGAATCTAAAAAATAACAGTACCTGTTCTCTAAACCTTGTGAAAAGCGCTAGAGTTAAAAACTCTAAATATTCAATAATGTTCCTGTACGTAGAAAGCAATAAAAAAGTTAATTAACTCTCGGTACTCCTGTAGTAAAAAGAGTGAGCGAAAAGAATGAAAGAAAACAGGACTTGCCTGCGAACGTGCGTATAGTCTCACAATGCTGCAACTTTGAAAAAGATCCTCAGGGAATCAGCAAATCCTTTTAAACCCTACACTAGGCTTTTCTCCAAAAAGGTAAAGGTCAAAGTTCACTCTTAGAGATCAGTCCAAAATGAAACATAATATAACGCTCTGTATAGAACTTCTAGCGTTTAGAATTTGATACTTCGAGGGCAAAAAGTAATCTCTAAAAAATTTTTAAAACTTGTACTACTGTGTTTCATGCATAGGACATATATGTTACACCGCGGGACACCGATTATAAGTGCACCCTTAGTAAACTCATGCAAACTGTGTATGGTACAAATAGCCCTGATTGTAGACAACAGTAACCTACGGGCACAAAACACCAAATTCAGTGAGGCTCACAAATGGACACATTGAGAGTTATCTTAATCCGAATCATTCTCCAGAGGTCCAAAGAAGTGAAAGAAACTGTCATGTGCGAGATATGGCAATCCACCTTCCTATACATATAGACGAAAACAAAACCAATAAACTTTAGCCAAAATATGAGAGATCGTGGGAACATTCCCTTGGTCCGGCCGTGAATGTTACAGAATAAAATTAAAGGAAATAAAAATGTAATCTGAAGCGAATGGAAAGAGGGTCATAGGCTGCTGCTTCATAGACAATTAAATTCTGTTGTCAAACCAGCTGTCTTACAGTGACAGTAGGATGATACATGTCTTACAGTATCCCTGCCTTAATATCTGTATAGGAAAGACCACTCGATCCTTGTGGACTCACTTTTTGGAACACAAAAGTTGTATTAAAAGCCACTGATAAACAGCACCATTATTGGAACTTTGTCTACTAACTAAACTAATATTTTTTGAGCTCTAGGGATAGAGGCATAGCCTGGTGGTTAATGCAGTGGGTTAAGCACAAAGGAAGTCAAGGTTCAAATTCCACTGCTCCTACCAGTGCTCCTTATGACCTTGTGCAACTTGCTCAGTCTTTAGTGCCCATGGCAGCTATTGTCTAGCAGGTTGAATATTGTCCTGTTTATTTGTATGTATTTATATTTAGCTCACACCTTTTAAGGTGTAGTTTGAGGTGAGTTACATTCAGGTATAATAGGTATTTCCCTATTCACAGAGGGCTTAGCGATGCCTATCTTCCTTTCCTAAGTGCACTATTTAGTATAAATCTCCATTAAATTATGGAGGTTAAACGGGCTAGATCACATTATTGTGCTACACATCATTATGTCACTTCCGTTCACTGGAACAAAAACAAAAATAGCAAGAGGAAATCGTCACCAGGTCTGCCCTACACGTGTTTTGGCCTTGTGGCCTTTTTTCAGGGGATTTCGACCTTGTAATGCATGCACATATAAAAACAATAAAATATTTGTAACTACATTGACAACAACAATAAAACAACAATATCAAAACACTCTAGAAATTGTGCATATTAAAAAAGAGCCTAATGATATCATAAATATATAAATAATGATAAAACATAGTACTTAATAGTAATGTAATACTAATAAATAAATAAATAAATCATATTAAAAAGACATAAAAAGCAAACATATTAATTTAAGGACATTTTAAAAAATAACATCAATAGTCAAAATTATATCAAGGATATAGTGAAATAATGAATAAACACAATTATAAAGCGTATGTAAATTGTATAGAGTGATATGAATGTTGCAAATTCACCACTTGTAGGAGACACTTTATTGTAGACTTGTTGAAGTAGTTATAATTAAAGATATAATACAGTGTCTCCTGCAAGTGGTGAGTTCGCAGCCTGGACCTGCCATCCCCCGACATCGAGGGGACTTATTCCCTCTTCAAGGTGATATAAGTCCCTTGTCCAGTCTGCTGGCCCCGGACGTACAGAGCCGACTTCAGAATC
The DNA here is from genome assembly GCA_033557465.1 of Ichthyophis bannanicus. Taxonomy (NCBI): domain Eukaryota; kingdom Metazoa; phylum Chordata; class Amphibia; order Gymnophiona; family Ichthyophiidae; genus Ichthyophis; species Ichthyophis bannanicus. The sequence continues at coordinate 533,437,804 of CM066034.1, read as the reverse complement.
GGCCCTGTACATCTGGGGCCGTGGACTGCCCATTGCCCGCCCTAACTCCACCTCTGCATCGCCCCCTCCCACCCCCATCTAAGCCTCCCCATACAAACTCCTTGTACGTATGGGGAGGCTTAGTCGGGGATGGCAAGGGGGACGAATAGCGGGACGGAATAGACCCCATAGTGTATTTAGAATTTCAGAAAGCATTTCACATCAGAGACTCCTAAGGACGTTAAAAATCATGGCATAGGAGGCAATGTCCTATTGTGGACTGGAAACTGGTTGAGAGAGAGAAAACAGAGTAGAGTTAAATGATCAATTATCTCAGTGGAGGAAGGTGAATAGTGGAATACCCCAGAGATCTGTATTGGGGCTGGTGCCTTTTAATATATTTATAAATGATCTGGAATTGAGAACAACAAATGAGGTGATTAAATTTGCAGCTGTGCTAACTGTAACTGGCAATAGGGAAAAGCAGGTCTGACCTCGGCTGAGGGAACTCCTTCATAGCCTAGAAGCACTATTGAGGTAGGATCTGGAATGTTCAGGTCAAGATGTTCACTTGTTGGCACTTACATCCCATCACGTTGGGTGACAGAACCTTCACTGGCTCTCCTACCACCAATTCTTACTATCATCAACTCTAATCTGTCTTCTGGTGTCTTTCCTTCGTCTTGGAAGCACATCTTGATCTGCCCACTTCTTAAGAAGCCTTCCCTTGACCCCACTGTCCCTGCATACTACCGGCCTGTTTCAAACCTCCCATTAATAGCATGCGCTTTACACAAAATGGTGACCTAGAGGTACAGTTGCCTGCAGTCCTTTATTATAGGCAGACTCTGATTTATACATAAGCAATTGCCTAAGGTACCACATTTTGAAGGCATCAAACATCTTAAGACTCATCTTTTTTGCACGGCTTTTGACCTTCCTTTCCCCCTTTCCTCTGCTGTTGGCAGCTGACTGTTCCTCCCCAACCCGTTTGTACTTCTTTTAACTTTTCTTTTATTTCTCTCTTCCTTGCTATCCTTTCCTGTAAATGAATTGGCATTCCTTTCTATTTCTGACAGTAGTCTCCTTTATTTTTTATTGTACACCGCTGTATGCCTCTAGGTTCAGGCGGTATAATAAGTTTTAATAAAGATAAAGATAAATTAATGAACGGAGTGGAAGGGGTAAACGTAGATCGATTGTTTACCTTATCAGAATATAGAAAGACTAGGGACATGCAATGAAGCTACAGGGTAAACTATTTAAGACTAATAAAAGAAAATATTTTTTCACTCAACGTGTAATCAAACTCTGGAATTTGTTACCGGAGGGTGTAGTAAAGGCTGTTAGTGTAGCTGGGTTTAAAAAAGGTTTGGACAAGTTCCTGGAGGAAAGGTCCATAAACCATTATTAAGAAGGGACCCAGGATATCAATGCTTGAACCAATACAAGCATTGTGGAACCTGTGTCTCTTGGGGAAACTGCTAGGTACGTATGACCTAGATTGGCCACTGTTGGAAACAGAATACTGGGCTTGATGGACCTTGGTCTGACCCAGTATGGCATATCTTATATTCTTATAAACATCTGGGCTAAGCAGGAGCCTGATTCCACTTGTCTTAGGACCATGTTGTATGATCTCTAGAGAGAAAACCTACCCTCATCATCTCCCTCCAGTCTTGCCTTTGGGCACCAATATCCCTGATAATAGGGAACATTCTGGATTTTCAGATATAAAAAAAGCATGTCTCCATTTGTATTCAATAAACAAGCTATGCTTTATTGTTCAGTCACAATGTTGGCAATCCTATCTGCTGGTTTTGAAGCAGGAATAGTGTTAGAGGATAGAGCATGTGGAGGATAATTTATAACAGGTCACCTAGGTTAACTGGGCAGGAAGTGCATGATTTATCAGGACATATTGGTGTCTATGAGACACATTCCAATAAGGGCATGCTGGCCTCTGTGCATTCGATCGGAATCGGGACACACAGAGGCAGACCCCATTCTGATTCCGCTGGGGCTGGGATCAGAATCGGATCTGGGCCTGTACGTGCAGGCTTGGACCTGATTCAGATCAGCCTGCATGTACAAAGCTCTGCCCAGCTAACTCAGTCAGACTCCTGAATAGAGCCGCACTGCTACGGCATCCCATTGCCATGGCACCGTGGCTACATTCAGGAGCCACGATTCCCAGCTGCTGACCACAATCTTCGTTCCCCACAGCCCGACCCCTGATCTTGCCTTCCATGGCCAGGGTCGGGCTGCAGGGTACACCCTGCACCCTCTCACCTCTTTGCCGCTGCCCGGGCCTGCCATCCCCCAACGTCCAGGGGAACTTATTCCACCTCCGAGGTAGAATTAGTCCCCCATCTAGATCCGAGCCCTGGACGTACAGGGCCGACTTCAGAATCGGCCCTTTTCGTCTGGGGCCTCGGACCGCCCACTGCCTGCCCTCACTCCACCTCTACAATGCCCTCTCCCGCCCCCATCTAAGTCTCCCCATACAAACTCCCTGTTCATACGGGGAGGCTTTTGCAGGGGACGGAAGGGGGGAGAATAGCAGGGATGGACGTCCCAGCAGGTACAGAATAGACCCTTATGTGTCTTTATGAAAATAATGGCACAAATCCTGCAGAAATCACACCTAGATGGAAAGTGTGCACATCGCACCTGCTTGAGATCAGGGGTATTTTTTAGCATGTACTTTACACACATGTATTTTATAAAATATGCATATAAATTGCTGCCCTGCCCATGCTCCACTGTAACTCCTTCCCTAAGGATGCGTCCTCTATAAATATGCACCTTCTTGTGCCATGCCTACTTTTAGGTGTGGCTTAATTTTTTAAGGGGCCTTTTGAATGCATAAATCAGCATACTTTGAATGGAAAAAGGTTTATAAACTTACCTCCATTATGTGCGGTTTGTTGCCGATAACTCTTGGAAATCTTCAGAAGCCCCATTGAGGAGAGGGAGTGGGGACTGTCATAAAAAATACATTATCAGAGTAAAAATGTCACAATATTTTTGCAAACAATATGAAAGTATTTGCTCAGCAGCTTCAAAAAGCAGCGTACTCATTGGCTGATAGGCTGTTTATACCAAGACCTATCATCTCCGTCACCATAATCTGATTAGAACCAGGAAATCCTTCCCATCTGATTTTGTGGCCAGCCAGTTTCACTCTTCAGGAGTTGCAACTTGATGCTGACAGGGGTTTCTGATTAACCAGTGATCTGGGGAATTATTCCAGGAAAGTAACAAAAACCAGGCATAGGAGTAACCCTTTATATGCTGGCAAGAAAGCTGAACTACTTTTCAGTCATGCTGAAAGAATGAAGAGGATGCATTAAGTATGCCTGTAGGAGAACTAGTACACTTATTAAATTCCATTCACTTCCCTTTATTTGAGGGATGTACATTGGGTTTGCACTTCAGATTTGGAAATTTTATGCATGTAAAGCATGAACACTAGATCGACTTTACGCACATAAAAACATTCAAATTAATGTACATAAAACTTATTTACTTGTATTAAAACATCTTCACACACTTTAATCAAGTTTTTCATGCATTAACTTCTGAAAAGAACTGCAAAAATATTGGGAAATCGGCCAAAAGTAATAGCTATTTTGTTATTTTAGAGAAGGGGCAGATACCCTCCCCTGATCCACGGACTTCTGTGGTTTTGCTTGAGCCTTTCTTTGCCGAGTTATGACTGGAAGGGGCGCATGGGCTTTTTATTCCAGGTCACTAAATACCTCCCACCTTTTTGACTGCCCAGCTTCTGCAGCAAGAGATGCAGACCTTGGTCTTTGTCAGGTGCAGATTTACCCTTTGACCATACAGAATTCCCCTCCAAGACTCTCCTGTGTCTCTGCAGTGATTCACCTCCCAGATGATCCAAAAAGCAGGGGCCTGGATCGTTCATAGCACACTGCTATTAGGCTAAACTAGTCCTTTGTTTTATAGCTGTTTGTTTCTGGACAGACCTGGAACGTGCCCTTATTTGATGGCCTGACTCCTAATTTTGACTGTAGCAGCTGCGTAGGCAGTGGCGAGTGGTGATTGTTCCTGTCACCATCTCACCCTGGACTCTTCAGGTGAGTTGGGGCCTGCGGGACTGGGATAGGGTCATCCTTCAGAGAGTTTTCATGTTTTAAATCTCTTTGTTAGTTTCAAAATAACAAATACAGTGACCAAAAATGCCTGGCAAAGAGAAAGAAACATGACCTCCCACTTTCATCAGGTAGATGTCTTCTGCTCCTGGCGCCCTTGATCTCCATCGCTGCCCCCTTCATAGTTGCGATACAGACACAATACATTCCACCAGCGATGGGCCTCTCCATAGGTGGTGTATTTCCAGTTTATTAATTATAAGTTTAAGTGCTATACGCAACACGAAGTTCAAGAGCCTAGCATTTGCTTCTGAGAGTTGTTAAATTAATCCCACAGATTTCAGAATCACGGTTGTGTAAGTGAGGAAATCTGACAAGCCCACAATGCACGCAATCTTGGCCCACACCTCTGTCAGTACAGAATTGAGGTACAGAAGTAAATCATGTTACCAAGGTCCCCACATCACTGTGAAATAATTTTAGATTTCTGAAGAGGTGTCCAGTAACTTCTTAGCAACAAGAAAATCACTGATTGGGTGATGGATACAGAGAGGGAGGTATATGATGTCAATTCCCATATTTGACACCACTTTCCTGAAGTTAGATAGATGTCCGGCTCTTGCTCTTAGACCTTTTCAACCTCTAAACTTGCCGTCTTTAACCTCCCCTCAAGAGTTTGTAAAACCTTATGAAGCAACGCAATCTCCTTAGCTATGTCAACTAAACCCCAGTCCTCAGAGTTCTTTTAACACAATATCATTATGATTGACTGTATGAATTAATTGTAGCCAGCTAAACTGTTGCGCATGGGGTAAGGCAAATCTTTGCCACAACTCCTCAAATGATATCAATTAATTGTTCTCAGTAATCTGCTCCAAAGTCCAAATGTTCCTCCTTTGCCACAACTGCCACACTGAGAGGGCAATTATCAGGTAAAGGAAATTACCCCCCATCCCTCTTCTAGCTTATCCAACTTCAGTCTTCTTTTTTTTTTATTTTTTATTTATCAACTTTGCAATACAATCCATAAATCGCTGTCTGAATAAGAATCAGAATAAGTAACAAAGAAACATAAATCTCAACATCTATCCAAAAAAAAAAAAAAGAATAGTCGTGATGGCAATAAACCATCAATTGGTATAGCCCACAAAAAGAAAACCCCACCATATGATCCAAGAATAAAAGAAATAAACAAGGAAAATCACCCTCTAAAGAGAATTCATCATAGGAGCACTGATATTATTATATGGCAGCCGGTATGGTAGCTTCCCCGGCCCATCCCCCCTCCCTACTCAAAAGAAATTGCAAAAGTTGCTTAGACTCAAAAAACAAAAAGTGCTTTGATTGAAAACTAACCATACATTTACAAGGGTATCGTAACTTAAATTGCGCACCCAAGGCAAGCGTCCTTTGGCGCAAGGCCAAGAACGCTCTCCTCCTCTTTTGCGTTTCCCTAGCCAAATCAGGAAATATAAGAATTTTTGAGCCCAAGAACTGGGATGCAGATATTCTACGAAAATACAATTTAAGCACAGTGTTGCGATATGACTCGAAGGCAAAGTTAACCAACAAAGTCGCCCTGCTGGTAACCACCTCTAGTGAGCTCTCTAAAAACTCAGAAAGATCCATTTGAGGGGGGCCAGTCTCTGCAGAAGAATTCCGCTGAACTCCAGCCCCCAGAGCCGATACAGACACATACTGGGCTCTCACTATTGGTGGCAACGATTCAGCAGGCATCTGAAGTACTTCAATAAAGAACTTACGGACCAGGTCCAAGGGTGCCATCAAAGGGGATCGAGGAAAATTAAAAAATCTAAGATTATTTCTTCGAAGCAGATTATCCAGATACTCAGTTTTCCTTGCTTGAACTAAACGATCCTGAACAAAGACAGCTCCACTGGACTCAAGGTCCTCCACCTTCAATTCCAATTGAGTAATTCTTACAGACTGCGCCGCAGCCTCCGTAGTCGTCAAAGCACACTGAGACTTTACTTCAGCCAATTCCTGAGAAAACCCCCCAATAATAGGCAGTAGAGATTGCTGGAGAGCCGATATAGCTTCCCATAAGCTATCTAAATTCACTCGCACTGGTTTTTCTACCTTCTCAAGAAACCGGAACACCAACGTACCGGAAGAGCTGGATGCCGACTGTTCCAAGCACTGGTCCCCACTACCAGAGAGAATGGCCAGGCATTCTCCTTCAACAACACTGACACTGATACCAGCTCCAGCAACCGCTGCCGCTGACTTCCTCATCGGAGGTGAACGTCCAGCAGCCAGCAGAGCTCTCTGACCCAGAGATACCCCTCTCAGCTGCTCACCCCCGAGATGGCTTCCAGGCTGAGCTGGAGGCGCCTGTACGGGGCTCAAAACAACCCCCTCGATGCTCAGATCCGTTGAATCACTCATTGGATCCGCCAAAGCCATGGCGCTGGAAGAAGTGCAGAACCTGGCAATAGACATCTGCACCAGCCTATCCGACGGGGTCGAGGTCGCAGGGGGTTTCTATGCTCGCTGTTTTCTCTTCTTCCCCATAGGTAAGCAGTGCAGCGGCCGGCGTACAGCGCTCCACCTCAGCGTCTCACTCCTCCGCCATCTTGGATTCAACTTCAGTCTTCTTAAGGCAATGCAAGGTGGCTTATCCTTCCATAAGAACTTTACCAAAAGGGTTTCAAACTGCTTAAAAAAACTTCTGTGAAAAATGTAAGGAAAGCACCTGCAAGATATTAAATATCTTAGGATTCACTACCATCCGGATAGCCTCCAATCACCTCCAACATGAAAGGTGCAAGGATGCCCAGTATTCTATAGTGGGTTCAACCAATTGAATCATATTCTCTTTGTTCCTACTAATTTACTGCTGCACTGTAGGGGTGAACCACACTCTTAAATATTTCATCCTCTCCTGAGAAACCTGAAAGTGGAAGTGATCCAAGTCAGACCCGCACACCCACTTATTCAAAGGTAATAGCTCAGTTTTTTGTCAATTAACATTGTACTCTGAGACCTGATAAAATTCTTCTATAATACATAGTAGAATCAGTACTGAATCTGCCTCCAACAGCACTAAAAGGTCATCCACATATGTCTGAATCTTTAAGTTGAAAACCTCTAAATTCCTGATCACTTTTGATTGACAGGATAAACAATTCTATCACTTTTATTTATTTATTTAAAACATTTAGATACCGGCATGTTGCTGAAGCATTCACGACGGTGTACAAAGAGCATAAAAACAACATAGGGTGTCCTGCTGGGAGGGACTTTTTAACACCCCCCTCCCCCAAATGCTGCAACACCTTAGTTCCACCTCCCCTTACACAATCTCACAACTACTACAACTGCTGCAAGACTAAAGTCCCACTCCCCCCACACCACCTGAGAGGCGACCACCCAAAGGGAAAAAGAAAAGATTTCAGTGCCTTATGAAAGAACAACAAATTAGTCTCCGGCTGGAGGGCTGCCAGCAGTACATTCCACAGGGCAGGAACTACCACAGAAAAAACACGCGCACGCCAGCGCTGCAAACAAACTAAAGAGGAGCCCAGTAGAACCAACCATTGTTCACCAGCAGACTGTAGAACCTGCCCAGGCACATACCATTGTAGCAATTCTCTTAAATATCCAGGCCCTCAATCACGCAGAACTTTAAACGCCAGGACCAAAAGCTTAAACACACACCATTGTTTCATCGGGAGCCAATGTAATTTGGCGCAGAGCACTAGATTAAACAGTAGGTAAGAGGGGGTATCCTTGCTTTGCCCCTGTAGGCAACCTCATTGGCATTCTACCATTAACTAGGACTCGTGCAATTTATTTAAAAAGAAATTGACTTGACATAAACAATTGTGACCAGTCGACAGAACTAGCCTCCCAACCCAAATCATTCTAAGACCTGAAATGAGTATGTTGTTGATGTAATTAAGTGTCATTGAATTTACATTATTAAATGGCTTTTCGGTGTTCAATACAATGGCAATGTCCGGTGAGTTGACATGTTGCACCACAGTAACGAGATGCTTTGTCTGACAAATATTGCCCTGTAACAAACTCTGTTTGCTCCCTACCAATTGTATTTGGTAAAGTTTTGCTCATACACAGTGCCAAAATTTTGGAGTAAATCTTATTATTTATGTTACTAAGAGAAATGGGTTGATAATTTGGAACATATTTTGGGTCTTTGCCAGATTTATTAAGCACACTCTTTTTGCCCCTGCCATGGTACTTTCTACGGATTTTGCATTTTAACAACACCAATACTTCTTCAAAGCCCCATAGAACTTTACTGGGAACCCATCTGGGCCTGAGGTCTTATTAAGCCCCGACCACATGCAACCACCCCTCATGTATTGTATATAAGTGTGAATATCATTCTGTTATCATTACAAATGTAAATAGTTAATACTGTTATCCAAGTTGAACTACCTGTTATATGTATCACGGTGTTAACCCCCACCGTAAAATACCCCATGTTCCATGTAAACCGCACTGATGTTGAAGAGCGCGGTATATAAGCGAATTAAATAAATAAATAAAATAAGACCTTGGATCACCTGCATGATCTCCACATCTGTGAGGTCCGCCTCCAGGGTCCCCTTCTGCTGATTTGTTAGCTGGGTATGAGTAATATTTTCCAAAAAGGAATTCATAACCCTCAAAGCTGCATACAGTTCAGCATTAAACTCTTGAAATTGTGCTAAGATTTCCAGATCTGAATGTACTGAGTGTCCCCTCATGTACAACCATATGCTGTATCTTCTGTCGATCCTGCCTATCCTTCAAATATTACACCTGTAAATGTCCAGCCCTATGACTTTTTAATAAGCAGGTTGCTGTGCTACTGATGTTCTTGCCTGCTTGCCATATAACTGGTTATATTGATATCGCAGCTTCTGCAGTGTGATATTATGATATGGTTGATGTTTATGCAACAGTACTAATTTCTGCTTCTATTTGATGCATTTCCGCCCTCATTTTCCTTTCACATTTAATTGAAAAAGGGATTATAGCTCCCATTATAGTTGCTTTTGAATTCATTCCACCAATTAAGCATATTAGTGTCTGTATAATTATTTTCTGTAAAGTATGCTTCCAAGATTTGCACAATTTCTTGCTTAAATCCTGGTTCCTGCAATAATCCTGCATTAAACCTCCATTAGTTTTGCATTGGACTACTATTCTGGCAGTCTAAATTACACATGATAGCTGTGTGTTACGAAATGGCAGTGGGATACATCTCAGTATTAATAATCTGTGGGATTAAGTTATTTGACAATGAAAAATAATAGATCCTAAAATATGTATCATATGGTAATAAATAGTACATGTGGAGCACAATTCAGAGAGGGGGACATCCAGGCCACATGCATGTCTCCAGATAGCATGTGCACGCAGAGTTGCTATTCTAAAACCCCGTGCAGATATGTACAGGGTGTTCTAGAATCGGCATGTAGCCGTGGTCAGCAAAGCACATCCAACTGGTGGCCTATCGAGCCGCCATGCGCCATGCACGTGTAGGCCGTGCAAACACTGCCCAGCCACTCTATGCACCTGCGACCCCAAAAACATCCACAACCCCATGACCTGCAGCCCACGTCCACCCGGATCCAGGAAGAAGGCACCCCCTCCAACATAACGCACATATCAATATGGCTGCCAGGCAGCCCAACTTTAGCGAGGCAGAGATGAGGCTGCTGGTGACCGTGATCATCCAACAGGAGGAGAATCTCCTCCCACGGGACAGAGACAGCCAGCCCACACAGCAGAACGCAGGGGCTGGGAACATATCAGGACCACCCTCGCCCAGTAAGTACAGCATAACAGAGGCAAACAATCCTGGAAGCAGAGAGAAGTGGGCAGGCTGGAGCAGCACACAACTTGGCACAGATACAGGCATGCACCGAGATGGAGAGGAAGGGCAGGGGATGTAAGGATTTGGCACAGGCAGAAAGCTGGCAGCCTGCACAGTGACAGCACAGACAGAGCAGCCCAACAGCAGGGGCCCAGGAAACAAGGGAGAACAGGATGCATGCAGGCCTCCAGTGAAGGCACAAGGGGGTACAGAGACAGATGTAAGTGACACGCATAGCAGAGCAGTGTCAGTCACATCCCCAGGTCACACAAATGCCCCCTGTGGGGGCAAAATAAAAGTGTCCTGTAAATGCCCCTAGGTGGGAGGTGAACCCAGGACCCCCCCAAGCACTGTGGTCAGGGCCAGAACCATCAGGTTACAGCTGTCAGTGCTCCCAGGCTTTAGGAATAGAGAGAGCATGGCAAGTCAGAGGGAGGGCCAGTGTGAATGTTAGAAGTGCAAAATGAAGCAGGGCAGGTAAGAGGTGAACCCAGGACCCCGAGCATTATGGTCAGGGCCAGAACCAACTCTCATAATGCTGTCATCATAACACAGATCTGAAGCCACCATTAGGCCAAATTAACAACACTAAGTACTGAACCCATTGCCAATTTCCTTTACTTCATTTCCATCTCAGCCCATTAGATTTTTTTTAAGGGGCATGTCCTCAGCAGAGAGGGTGTTTCTCCAGGTATTTTTGCCCCTGCTTGGGAATGGAGGGGTTGCAGCACAGTAGATTACCAGGGCTTTGAGCTCCAGGAAAACCCTTTTTTAATTCATTTATGCTGGGAGTCGGGGCTGAGGAGGTGGGATGGGGGAGGGTAAGGGGATTGGGGATAGTCAATAGACATCTGGGGGTGCGGGCATTTCAATGACAGTGACCAGCCAGAGTAGAGTAGCTGGCCGTCACCACTTTAATTTTAAGCTAGACATTCAACGCTGGGGTCATATTGTGCCACCAGTATTGAATATCCAGTTGGTCCAGGTAGAGGACTAGGTATATGGCCCGTGGCAATATGTAGCCACTGGATGGATAGCTAAACTGGCTAATTTTAGGTGAAATAAAAGCTGGCCTAAGTTAACGGGCCAGAAGCTGAATGTCAGCACTCCCTGGTTAACTCTGGGTGCCACCTTGCTCTAGCCCCGGGAATGCCCCAACCCTAAGAGGTTAGCATCAGGGCATACAAACTGGATAGCAGGGGATATTCAGTAAACGGTTTAGTGCCGCTGAATATTTATTTATTTATTTATTTATTTACATTCTCTTATATACCGCACTATTCGGCATCAGCGCGGTTTACATGGAACAAAATGCTCAGTACAATAACATGTATGAGTTTACAGATAACAGGGAACAAGAAACTTGGATAACAGGGGTAACTATTTACAAAACTTACTACATGTAGTGTCACCACCAGGGGGCAGTGTGCTGCTGATGGTGAAGAAATAGTTGTGCAAACTCGAATGGTAAAGCAAAATGTGGATTTATTCCCCTCCCGGGGTGGATTAATAAACAAGTGAACAGAACACACGCAGAAACAAAAGTATTCCAATCTTTTGGCAAAAACACAAAGGACATACAGCAATAACTTCTTGCTTCAAGGTAGGAATTCAAACTGTAGCACACAGGCTTTTGCTCTGTCTAACGCAGAGATATTCTTTCAGATGAGACTAATGTACAGTCCATTAGGTCAGATATAGATGAGGATTCACTGAGAGAGTCCACTAACATGGGTTCCTCCTCACGTTCCAAACCCTCTTGGTTGAAATCTGCCTGGACATTTCCCCTTGGCAAGCCCTCACGGTAAGTTTCTCTGTTGCTATCTTCTGTTTGGGATAGAGGAACTCTCTGTCCCCTCTTGCTAACAGACTTTAGCTTGTAAGGCTTCTTTTGGGGTTTAAAGCTTACTGCCAGCTCCTCTTCTGACATATACACGTCTTCTGGCCAGTCTCTAAGCTTTTCTGACGGCTGTGAATGCTCTCTATTCAGGTAGTTAGGCTGGGAGTAGCTGCCCTGCCCCCACCTCTGGCTTCCTGTGTAAGGTTGCTCTGCATTCACTCTACAAACACTTTTATTCCTTTTAACTTTCAATGGCTCACATTCATTCCCCAAGTCCCAGCTTCTTGTTACATACTTTTTAGCTACTGGCTTGCAGTTCCTCTGGTTAGGACGTAGGTTCCATGCTGCCGTGTCTCTGCAATCAGCAGGAGCTGCCCAGCTGGCTTCGGCTCTAGCAAGCTGCTTCCTCCTAGTGGATTCTGGGTATCTCTGAGGTTGAACGCTTCCTGGTTCAGACTCTGAGTCACTTCCTATACTGAAGTGAGAGACTCTTCCTGGTTCCTCTCTGGTAGCTGTTGTAGGTAAGACAGGCTGTCTTCTCTTCCTACAGTGCTCACCCTGTCCCAGGTTTCTCCCTCTCAGGGTTTGTTCCAAATCTGAGCTCTCTGACAATTCCTCTCCTCCTGACAACTCTTTGGAGGTGTCGTCCTTGTAATGCTTCCCCCTTGTGTTCCCTGCACTATCCTTATAAGGGCTGTGCATACTCCTCTCTACCAGGTGTGTGCTATTGGGAATTAGGGCGTTTCTTCTTACTACACGTTTCTCCAGACCTCGTGGCTGCCTTTGTTGTCGTTGCCACTGACAACAGCTATCCAGCTGGTCTGTTCTCCTGTCAGCTTTTGCACTGACATGCTGCATGTTTTGTATTTTAACAGTGGAAATTGGGGCTTCTTCATCACAGTAGAAATCAAAAGATTCATAGAAAACACAATCACGTCATGGGTTTGAGTATCAACTTGTTGTGTTTTTGGTATGCTATAAGTTTGCCTGGGAATGTGGATGGTATGGGGTGTCTTGGAGCTCAAAGGGATGAAGTTGGGCTCAATAAGGTGCTTGTTGAAGAGGTGACCTTTGAGGGCTTTCCTGAACTGTGGTAGATTCTTAATAGCCCGGATATCATGGGGTAATGAATTCCAGTATCTTGGGGCAATGAGACTGAAAGCTCTGTTGGCTGTTGATTTAGTGCAAACAGTAAGAGCCTTTGGTACAGTTAAGGAGTTTATAGCCGTGGATCTTCTAGCTCTATTTGGTGATGTGGCATGGATGAGGGAGGTTAAGGATGTGGAGGAGAGATTGTGAAGAGCTTTAAAAGTAATTATCAAGATCTTGAAAACTATTCTAGCCTGGATGGGTAGCCAGTGCACCTGTATTAGCAGAGGTGTCACGTGGTCTCTCCTGGACGCTCCATGCAGTTTAACCAGTCTGCTAACCGGTTAAACATTTTGAATATGCTCCCTGGGAGGCCGGGAACCACCGATTTGGGACCTGAACTTTTTAATTGTAAGCCAGTGCTGCGCAAAGTAGATCTTTTGAGGGTATTCTTTACAGATGACCACAATGGGAGATGAAACAGGATGGGAAGCTAGTATTTTCCTTCCTCAGCTGCCTCATCATGCTGGGACATCAGCTGTTAGTCCTTTCATCTTCTTAAACCCTACTGAGGATCCTATTATCTTGATCCATTTCTTGCTGATAAATTTTCTTTTTCTTGACCCCTCCCCCCTCCCAAAACAAGTGCAGTTTGAAAAATATCACTTATAAGGTTGGCAGGGAGGGATGAGATGAGTCAATTTCATTTGCTAGACTTTTTTTTAAACTTTCTTCTGCTATTTCTTCTCTTTTGACTTAGTGTTTTTCTTTGAGGACATTAAGTATCCAGCTCCATCAAAATCAAGGTTGAGATCTTGCCATTAGGAATCCTCATTCACAATTACCCAGGGATTTTTACAACATTTTATATCCTCTACAACACATCTCATCTCTGTCATTGCACTGACAGTTCTGGGCCAGGTCCAATCACCGGGGCGCCTTCTGGAACCCTGCAATCATGGGCCCTGAGTCTGGCCTTTAGGTATCACCCTTCAGCAATGGCCGTGACAGCCTCCCTTCTAGGGGCTATGAATGCTGCCTTTATAGCATCTCTAGCCACAGCCAACCTGAAGAGTGGAAGACCCAACTCAAGCATCATACTGTCGATATTCTGTACATAGGACCTCTAGTTGGAGTGCTTCAAAAATTCAACATACAATACTGTACCTCTCTTATTATTTTTCATCTAAGTGTCATCAGGGAGCCATTATGCATGGCCATAGTCCAATCAGCTCTTTCCATGGAACCAACATGCTATTTTGTTCCATTTTGCCCTTCTGTAGTATAGGTTAAGTAATAAAATAACCCATCTGAGCTAATTCCAATGCTGTCCTTCGATGGGCCCGGAGATACCACTGTGAAAAAAGCACCTGGTTCTTGCTCTCCACAAGAGCTATTGGTGGCAATTCAATAGCAATCCTCACTCTCCCTCCTTTCATAGAAACAAAGAGCCAGATCTGAGATTAATCCAAAATCACAGCTTGAGTTGGCTCAATTTGTTTATGCTCAGGTTTTTGCCTGGTAACAAATTGATCCTTAGCATGAGATTTGCATTATTCAAATATTGCCAAATTTTAACATTTGGGCCATTTTTAAGAAAGGCCCATATTATGCATTCTGGTAATTTAAAAAGGATAATTTCATTTGCACCCTTTGCTAAAAAATCATTTAAATAAAATTGAAGTTTTGCGCAGAGTCAAGAAACCTGGATTTTATCCATTTTATACTAATTTTTTTGTTTTAGCAATTTTTGCTGGGAGATGCTTTTATATAACATTTAAGCAAAAAAGACTTACAAATCCTTTGAAATATTTTAAATTACACTATACCTTTCCAAGACTTCTCTCGTGGTACCAAATATACACTTTGTACTTTTGAAAAGACGTTAAAATGTAAGCGTCCTTATTCAGCTTTCAATACAATTTTCACCATAAAAACTTAAAATGCAATGCTGCTGGGAAAGTGCTTGATGTACTCATGGGACTGTGAATGCTGTGTAATTAAAATTTATCTCTAGAATCAATTTCTTCCTGCAGAAATCATTTTATCAGCTGCAGTGACACTATGGGATGGTGAGCTCTGGACCCCCAGTGATATTGTCATAGCATGCTTATTAGGGGCTTAACAGTGCACCGCCATAGACATGCCGTCAAAGGGGCATGTTAAAGGGGCTCATCATTTTTGCGCAGCTTCAGGAGTACCTCTGGGTACAGTTTTTAATTTGGATGATAGCATTGGAGGGATTCTGGAGTGTGGTTCTAGTCCTTGTGTCACCTTAGTAGTGTTGATGGAAAATGGTGTTATTATAAATTCTTTTTCTATATAGATCTGGAGGGGTTAGGTACCTAATCCTACCACCTATCATTGATTGTTCCCATGCTTCCAGAAATCCCGGCAAAACTCTACAGTTGAGTATTTTGTATTTTAATGCTAGGCAGGGCAGGGCAAGAGTATTAGGAGCCCTCGGCGAACCTTTAGCCATGTATCCCCCACACCCTACTCTTCTTTTCCTACTCTGCTGTATCACAAGGAGGATTGAATACCAGCCTCAGGCAGCAGACTTGAGCATAAGTACTGCATGGCTTGTGAGCCATGGCTGCTACTCCTCAAACTCTAGTGTTTTAGGCAACTGCCTAATTTGCCTAATTGTGAGGCTGGTCTGATGCTAGTCAATCAGCTTTTTTATGATCTAAAATTATTGATTCCCAGTCTGCTGTATTATTGAGTCTTGGCACAGCCCTGTAGATTTAGTGATCCGTAATCAAGTTTGCCCTACAGGGAGGAAGTGACGTCATCTGGTTTGATGGCAACTTGAGCAATTTGCTGTGTTGCTGTTCCCCTGAAAAAGGTGATTTCCTCTTCGATGGTGGTAACCAGTACAGGGATTGGTAGCTGGAGAGCCCAGGAGTGAAGAACAGCAGGCATGTCAACCAGACGGCAGACGGCTGATTTAAAAGATTTTGCCTATGCATGAGCGGGGACGGAGCCACGGGGAGACAAAATGGCTGCCGGCTAGACACAGAGCCTGGAGCATGTGGCAAGAAAGGAAAGAGAGGAGAGACCCAAGCAGGGAGCAGCGACTCTAGCATGTGTCCAGAAAGGAGCTGTGTGAATGATTCAGTGAGTTAAAAACGGAACTCACAGCAGTGAAAACTGAATTGGAGGAGTTGGTGGAAGAACTCAAAGAGGAGCTAGCTTAATTGGGTGCCGAGTGGGAGACCATTAAGAGCGCCTAGAACATCTGGTGGAAGATCATGAGGAACTGGCTGCGCAGTGCAGGCATCGGAGGTATGGAAAAAGCTAATTCCTTTGAAACTGGAGCGCTTGGAGAATAGATCTTGGTGCAATAATCTGCGCATCAGGGGGATGCCCAAGGAGCTTTAATTTCTGAACTGTAAAAAGGTGGCAGAAGTGGTCTTTAAGGAACCACTGGGCCAGGGAGGAGAGGGGGAAGTTCCTGACAAAATCTAAATGGACAGAGTCCACTGAGCCTTGGGACCAGTGTGGAACAACATGCCGAGTGACATTGAAGTGTGCTTGCAGGACTATGGTATTAAGTAGCAGATAGCAGCAAAAATGAGCACTTTTGATTGGCAAGGGTATCATATCACAATATACGCTGACCTTGCGGCTGGTACATTGCAGAAGTGGAGGGAGATGACCCCGATTACCAGGGCTTTAAGAAAGGCACAATTTGAAATACCACTGCTATACCCCTTTGGCCTGGCTTTCACTAAAGAAGGGCACACGTGGAGAGTGCAGACAATGAATGAAGTGTCAAAGACCCTGAGAGAAGCAGGTATGCAATTGGAGGAAGTGGTCTCACAGGACAGGATGTGAAAAGAAGAGTCAACAAAAGTGGGATGGAAACTGGTGTCCATGGAGAGAATGCAGAAGAGGTGAAAGGGATCCCTGAAGAAGACACCCCTATGAACACTGAACTGTGAGGATCCTGTTACACTGAACATTTGTGTTGAGCTCCTCAGTAGAGAGATCAGGTTTTTGAGAGTGAACGGAGAGACCAGGGTGAGGGGGATGGGCATGCCTGCATATTATGTGAGTTGGGAAGTGGAGTAGGGATGTGAATGTGGAATTTATGGTGAATGTGAAAGAGTGAGATGGGGAAATGGAGAGAGGGAAAGGGAATGGGGAGAGGGTAAGGGATTGGGGGAATCGGGCCAGGTGAGCACTACTCCAAGTAAGGTGCCTCTGAGTACAGGGGTGGTGAAGGTTGGGGAGGTGGGTGAACAAGTGGGAGAGGGGGAAAGGAGGCGAGAGGGCAGAGTAGGGGGGAAGGTAGGAGGGAAGGGGAAGGGAGGAAGCTGACAGTGGCCCCAATAAATGTAAAAGGGTTGAACTCGTGGACCAAAAGAAGATTATTGGAAAGAGAGGGGAGCAAATTAAGGCTGATATCTTGTGTATTCAAGAGATGCACTTGCGGATGGGCCAAGAGCGCATGCTACAGACAAAGCGATAGCCACAGGTGTTCTTGGCGGCAACCGTGAGACGCCTAAGAAGGATGGGGAAGGTCTGATCAGAGATAAAGGGGGTAGGTGTGTGGGGGTGCAATTGATGATCGAGGGGCCGAAGTGTTGATAGTATTTATGGGCCTAATGAAAAACAGGGGCTCTTTTATGATGCTTTACTGGCTACACTAGAAGAAGTGGGGAATGTTCCAATTCTAATGAAGGGGGGGGATTATAACTTGATGCTGAATCCCAGGGTGGACCAACAACTGGGGGGGGGGGCATCTACAGGAGGGACAGAATATAGGAACTTAATGCATTTGAAAGAACGGTTAGGGTTGGTGGATATTTGGAGGTATATTTATTTATTTATTTATTTATTTATATTTCTTATATACTGCACTATTTGCAATCAGCGCGGTTCACATGGAACAGAAACATCCGACAACTTAAATATGTCTGGTCATTACATTAAACAGGAAATACAACTTGGAAAAAGGGTACACTATATACATATGAGGTGTACTGAGAAAGGATAATGTTTGGTGTTTACATTGTAGGGGACGCCTGTTGCGAGGGCTTGCCTAGTTGACTACTATTATTGTTGAGGTGCTCGTTATTCAAGTAGGACTGAGGATCGGAGATGTCAGTGAGATATTTGGTGAAGAGGAAATGTTTAAGGGCCTTTCTAAATTGGCTCAAGTTGGGGATTGCTCTGATATGTGCTGGTAAGGTATTCCATAGACTTGGGGCACAGAGTTGGAAGGCTCTGTTAGCTGTTGTTTTGGTGCATTTAGTTGCTTCTTTTGGAATTACTAGGCACTCAGGGGAGCACGGGCATACATTTTACTCCCATCTGCATGATTCCTATAGCCACAGACATGATTTGGTAAGTAGGGGATGGGTACATAAGGTTAAGGAGGTGGAACATGGGTCCATTACGTGGATGGACTATGCCCCAGTAAGTGTGACTTTTGATATGGGCAGTGGGGAAGAAGGAGTAAAATTTTGGAGGCTTAATGACTGTTGGAGAAGTTAAATTTGGCACAGATTAAGAAAGTTATCGTAGAATATATACTCTTCACTAGAGAGGTGGGGTTGAGCTAGGGGTAGTCTGGGATGGTTTGAAAACTGTGGTTCGAGGGCACTTGCTAAGCCTGGCAGCATGGGTAAAGCGGCAGAGGAGAGTTTAGGAACAGCTACTATGTGAGCGGGTGTGGACCTGGAGGCAAGACACCAGAGTGATAGAGATAAAGGGATACTGGCAGAATTGGGGCAATTGAGAGTGGAGTTGGAGAAGCTTCAAACTAGTCAAATAGCGCATGAGCTAAATGCTCTCAAGTAAATCCATTTTGAGAGGGGGTAACTGGGCTAACAGGATACTGGCTAATTGGTTGAAGGCCCAGATCCATCAGAGTCAGATAGCGAGTATTAGGGATGGAAAGGGTCCCTAGTGTTTGGGTCGGCCAGGATTAAAAGTGTCTTTAAAGATTATTATGCCATACTGTATCGGGGAAGGTTAAGGATGGGAAGGGCCAGAGTGAGAGCTTCCTTAAGGGTGGCACTCTGAAAAAACTGGAGAGGGAAGAAGCTGTGAGGCTGGACAGAACCATCAGCAAAGGGGAAGTTCGGGAAGTGATTAAATCATTAAAAGTAGGAAAGGTGCCAGGGCTAGATGGAATAGCAGCGAAGTTCTATAAGAAATTTCAGGATCTCCTGGCCCCATAATAATTAACGGAGGTGTTTAATGGAGTATTAGAGAATGGTGGGGTGCCTGGGTCTATGGCGGAAGCATGGATAATGGTATTGCCTAAGCCAGGAAAAGAACATATGGTGTGCGGGTTTTACAGGCCGATTTCCCTTATTAATTTGGATGCAAAATTATTAGCAAAAATATTGGCATCTAGGCTTCAAGGATATCTCCCTAAACTGGTACACCAAGATCAAACTGAATTTGTGATGGGGAGGCAAGGGGGAGATAACATTAGGTGGATTCTAAATTTGGCTTGGCAGTTGCAGAATGGGGGTGAGGGCAGTTTTCATAACAGTAGATGCAGAGAAAGCGTTTGACAGAGTCGAATGGAACTTTATGTTCAAAGTACTGAAACATGTGGGTATTGGGGGGGAACTTTCTCCGATGGATCCAAATGCAATATGCAGCCCCTACGGCGAGGATCTGCATAAATGGAGGGTATTCAGAGACATTCAACTGGGGAGAGGTACAAGGCAGTGCTGTCCACTCTCACAATTGTTGTTTCCGTTGGTGATTGAGCCCCTGGTGGCTAGGATCCGGGTGCAGGTAGATATTAAGGGGATAGTGATGGTGGGGGAGGTTTTGAAAGTTGCCCTCTTTGCAGATAACATAAATCGTCACCCTGGGGGAGCCCCTGACCTCCTTGCCAGTGTTGTTGGAGGAAATTAGTCTATATAGTGCAGTTTCCAGGTATAACATAAATATGGGCAAGACTGAGATACTGGACTTTAATTTACTGCACGTCTTGAAAAATAGACTTAGAGAGGGAGTTTCTTTCAAATGAGTGGGACATTCCTTTTGTTATTTGGGGGTGCATTTGGGTAACACTTTACAGTATTTAGTAGAGTGGAATTACGGCCCTTTTCTGAATGCTATCAAGAGAGATCTGTATAAGTGGAAGGCCTATATCTCTCATGGTTAGGAAGAATTGCAGTCATAAATATGAATGTACTGCTAGGTATTGTTTTTCTTTATTTCTCTGCCTTGTGTGGTCCTGAAGCAGTATTTAAAATGATTGCAGAGTATGGATATGGAATTTATCTGGGGGTGGGAAGGTACCTAAAGTAGCGCAGAGGACCATGTTCTGGAAGTGTCAGGAGGGAGGCTTGGGGGTTTCTTGCTTTATTATGAAGCTGCTCAGCTAAGGGCCTTGCTTGCACAGAGGGGCGAGGGGGAGGTTCCCCAATGAGCGCACATGGAACAGGCAGGTGGGGGTACTTTGGAACAGTGGGTTTGGGATGTGAAGGGGAGAGACAAGAGACTGGGGGATGAAATCCACAGATGCAGTTCACCTTGGTGGTGTGGAGCAAACATAAGAAACGGCTTCTGGGAGGGAAAGGCTACTCGAGGAGGGCTTTTATTAGAGGATTGGGGATTTCCCACCAGGAATGGAGGGGGAGCCTTTAGGCTGTGGGAACTGAAATGCAGAGGATAGGACAAGCGGTGGATATACAGGGTCAGATGCTACCTTTCACTACCCTAAGAGAGAGAGATACCATTTGGGCGATACTGACTATTATGCCTATCTACAGCTCAGGCATTATTTGAGTCAAACAAGAGTGCAACTAGATCTGAAACGTGAGCTTATGCCCTTTAGGGTGATCATGGAAAAAGGGGGGAGATAGCGGAGACTGCTGTCTGCCCTTTATGGGTGCCTACAAGGTGCGGAGGAGAATTCATTGCTGCATCTCAGTAAATGGGAGGCAGAGATACCGGGGTCCTGGGATGTAGGGAAATGGAGGGCTATATATGCAGCAACCCAGAAACTGGCTCCAGGCCCTGGCCTTCTTGAAAAGAGCTTAAAAATATGCTTGAGAATGTATTGGACCCTGGTTACACTTCATGTTGTTAATGAGTTACATAACAGACTGTTGGAAGAAGTGTGGGGGGGGGGATTAGGGATTTGAAACATATGCTGTGGGAGTGTCCTAAAGTGATATGGTTCTGGGGGGCAGTGGAAGGACTATTTTTGGAGATCACCAAAGTCCAAGTACAGTTAGACCCGGTGTTGGTATTGCTGAATGAGACCCGGGAAGGGTTGGATGAGTATTTGGGGAAATTGGAGGGAGGGGGGATGTGTGATTGTGATGTGAATGAAGTTCATGATGTGGTGGAAAAAATTGGATGTTCCCACACTAGCAATGGTCATTGGCAGACTGGACCATGTATTTTGTATGTGTGAAATTGCTGCATACAAGCAATACTCGATAGGAGCGTTCCTTAGGATTTGGCAGTGGTATCAAGAGTGGAGAAGTGTATAGTTGATAGGAGTTCTGGTTGCCTGATGACCGGAATGAATACCTGAAGTATACATAGGATGGGAGGATATTAGAGAAGGGGGGAAGGGAAGGAGATTGGGATGTATTGGTAGGGTTATAGTAAGCTGGACAGTTGTATATCGTTGCCATGTTATGTTGTTTGACATTTGACAGTGAAAAGAAAGCTGTATTAATATGATAAAATGGAATAAAAATATAATTTGAAAAAAAAATGTTTTCCCTATGGGCTATTGGCTTGTACGTCAACTGAGAGGTCATGAAAGGGAGAGGGTGTGCTTCTTTTAATGAAGAAGCTTTTCTTGAAACACAAGGTTTGCCAGTGCTTCACAGTGGGTTGCAAAGAATTGACTATTGAATGGTCAGATTTTACCGTTTTTTTGTGCCATCAAGTCAGTGCTGACATCTGGCACCCAGCTGCCTCTGGGTTTTCTTGGCCGTGGGATCCCATTTCCATTGACTCATCCTTCTTGGTGACATCAATTGCTTCCTAATCTGTTAAAGTAGAACACCTGTCCAGGTCTAATCCCTGATTATTATTGGTGACTTTAATCTTCACTGGGGTAATCTGATGTCCCCTGATGTGGAAACATTTTCAACAGCAATGCTAGTACTAGATTTTGAACAGTTTGTCCCACAGCCAACTCATGATGCTGCTCATATAGCTGGGTTTAGTTTATTTTTTTTATGGAGCCTTTAGATTTTGGAGGAATGATGGTTTGGTTTTTGGGCTTGGCTGAGTCTGGCAGTGGTGGTGGGAGTTCGATTTATGACCAGCTATTCTTCAGCTTTCTCTGTCTTTTCCTCCCTTCTTTTATAGACTACAAATTGTATTGTAAACTGCTCTAATGTTGAAGTGAAGGGCAGTAGAGCAAATTCCACAATAAACATAAACCCTCCAGTTTTGGAATCATTGCATTGATTACCAGTTGTGCAAAGCATTAAATTCAAATTATGTATACTGGTTTTCAAGGATCATCCCCCCCTCCCCGAAGTACTTGAAGGATTTGCCATTGCCTTAGCTTCCTGTTCATTGCTTGTATTCTTAACGTTTTGCAGATTCTGTTTTGCTTATTCTACCGTCTTTGCAGGCTGCTAAACTTTCTGCTACTAGCTCATAACTTTTTCGATTGCTGGCTCTTGACTCTGGAATGCCTTACTTGGGGACTTATGTAAATCAAGAGTGATTTATTGAGATTTAGGAAGTTATCGAAAGCTTTATTTCACAAGGCATTTGATTTGCTAGTTTGTTACATAGGTGTAGGTATGTACTGACTTATTTACAGGGACGGTGCTACTATTGGGCACACTAGGCAGCTGCCTAGAGCGCCATCCCTCCCCCATTGCTGCTCTTGCCACCCCTCTCCGGGACCTACAGAGACGGCAATGGCCCCCAAACCGTGATGCAATGCTTACTTGCATATGTCGGCGCTGTGTTGAGGTTTCTTTTGCGTTCTTTATCCTGCTTCTGCCCCTCTCTGGTGCAGACTTCCTGAAGCAGAAGATAGAAGGCAAAATAAACTATGATGCAGTGCCACTGTATGCAAGTAAGTGCTGCATCACAGTTTGGGGGTCATTGCTTCTGCTGCAGGCTCTGGAGAGCAGCGACAGTGGTGGTAATGGGGGCAGGGAGGCCATGGGGAAGGGGGGGGGGGCGGCAGGATGAAGGGCCACCTAGAGCACTTCCAGTTCTTGCACCAGCTCTGCTTATTTATATTTTTCTTCTTATAATGCATTTGAATTGTTAGTTTTGGTTTTATTATGTATGTATATTTTTACCCCACTGAATCAGTGTTACCAGATATGCGTGTCATAAATGTAACCCTTGCCAGTCTGAGAGTCCCTCACAGCAGCTATTTACAGCTATTTGGCAGACTGGGAGCACAACTTCAGACATAACATTGTTCTTACAGGCTTAACTTGCTGGTAATTTAGGGTTCTTGGTTGGGACAAGTAAAACAGGGAGGCTGTTGACAACTTGGATCCACTCACTCAAGCAAAAGCTAAAAAAGAGCAAGCCACTGATGAATGTAGCAAAATATGATCCTGAAAATATACCACCAAAGGAAGGCGTGGAGAGAGACTACAGTCACACGAGATGGTCTTCTATTAAAACACTTCTTTGGGTCTTCAATAGAGTGTTTTCATAGAAGACCATCTCATGTGGCTGTGGTCTCTCTCTCCTTCTTTTGGCGTTCTTGTTTGCGGAAGTCACTTTCCTCTTTTGTTTTCTTGAAAATATACCACCAGAATTTAAGACTGCTTGAAAAACGGATTCACTGCTTTGGATGCAAATGACAGAGCACCAGAGAGGTGATCGAGGACACTCTGAAAATTGCCCAGAAACACAGAAGCTAAAGCCAGAGCAGGACAAGACGGGGAATCACGGAGTTTAACGATGATTCCCAACATGGAGATAGGAGAGGCAAGGAGAAGTATTAAAATGATACATGCAAGGAAATAGAATCAGAAACTGAGAGAGAGAACAAGATCAACTTTCCTAAAGCTACTAGAGTTAAATAGAAAATTCCAGCCTCAAATTGGAATGCTAAAAAATGCTCTGGGATCCATGTTGAATGATGCTGACAAGGTCAAGAAAAGGTGGAAAGAATACCTGGAATGAGAACTGCCTGAAATGCAAGCAGGGTTCAGGAAAGGGCAAGGAACAAGAGACATCATCGTGGATGTGAAATGGATCCTTGAAAAGATCAAAGGATACCTATATGTGTTTTATTGACTATAGCAAAGCCTGTGATTGTGTAAATCATGAAAAACTCTGGACCACAGTAAGAAGCATAGGTATATCAGAACACCTGATAGTTCTCATGTACAATCTATGCAGTGATCAATGTCACGAAGTGGATCTAGCAGAGCCCATGGAAATAAGTAGAAATACAGATAGTGGATCTGACACTGACACTTCAGACAAGCACATGACAGGGAGTTGCTATAGGCAACATAAACAAACCAGGTCTCGAGCTCTGAGAACACGCCCAAGCTGCAGGAAGGCTCAGGAATCATTAGGGAATGAGGAGCAGCTGAAAGGAGGCGGGGTTGAGACACACGTGGATAAACCTCACTCACCTGGAGTTAGAGGGAAGGGCGAGTGCAAGTTCAGGTTCAGGTTAGACGGAGCTGAGAGAGCAGAAGCAACAGAAATCCTGGAAGCCAGAGAAGTCCCAGGAGTTACAGGAATTAGCAGAGAGGCAGAGAGAGCAGCAACTGCAGAAACTCCTGAGAAGTCAAGGAACTCTGAAAGGGCAGAGAACCCCTGGAGCCCAGGACATTCTGCTGAAAGTCTGGGTTGGAGCAGAGCCACTGAGAGGGCTGGGAGAACCGAAAGGTTTAGCTCCAAGGCTGAGAGAGAAAACCCAGGAGTCTGCCATAGAAGGCAGTGCACAGACACCTTTGAACACAGTAACGCTTATACAAAAGGTAACAGAGAAGGCAGTTTTAAAGCCGGGCTGAGACAGGCTGGAAAAGCCAATTACCCAGGCTACAGGGACAGAAAGGATGAAGTCTTCTGTCCTGAAGACAGTTTTGTACCTGGGAAAAGCCAAAAGGGAAAACCTGTAGGGAAATGCCGTCCTGTTCCACTCCGGTAGCTTCAGCTGTGCCGAGGAACTCTAAGCTAAGAGAGCCAGAAGGTAGGCTTATTACCTGTAATAGAAAGAGAATTGAATACAGGAACTTCCCATATGATTGGCAGCATTTGAGGGGCTCTCAAGAAAAGAACTCTAGTGAATACGGTAATTGTTTTTCACAGACGTTAACAGAGGAAGAAAAGAAGTCTCTTTGTGATAGGGAGAGACTGCTAAATAAGACGTCTAGCTATTTGAAAGAGAGACTGTTTGCAACAGAGAGTGAGGACATGCAATGTGAAGTGCAGGGGGACCAACCCACTGTTGAATACATGGATTGTACGCTCACAATTGCAGACAAGATCTCCTCTCTATGTCACTGTATTTGCCCGAATTCAAAATTGCATGGGACAGACACAGTGGATCCCTTTACAGCAGCAGGATAAAATCAAAATAAACTTAACTAACTAATTTCTCAACATACAGGGGTGTCCTACACGGAGCGGTGGGTTCACCCCTAAAACAAAGACATGGGGAGGGGTGGCCTGCACGGAGCGGCAGGTGCACCTACTCTTGCCATCTTACTGGGCAGACTAGATGGACCATACTGGTCTTTATCTGCCGTCATTTACTATGTTACTATGTTATGAAAAATGTGATGGAGTATACATGATTGCATTTAGAAGTATTATTGTTCCCTGTGTCCTGCTTTAATTTGGGTTTTTTAACTGTGGACAGATCATTGAGGGGCATGTTTACTAAGAGTTCACATGTGTTAATGAAAGTTAAAGTATGTTAAGTGCTGCCATAACCCATTCATTTCTATGGGTTGTGGTAGCACTTAACACACTTTAACTTTCATTAATGTGCATTAAGTTTTAGTAAACATGCCCCTGAGATTTGGGAAAGCAATTAATAAATTATAAATAAATTAATTGTATAAAATTGCATTTACAAATGGAGCTGAGCTCCAAAACTCAGTATTTCAGATTTTTGGGGTGATTTTGAACACCAGTAAAGTATACGCAATTGACCCCTCAATCTCCCCTCCCAGTTTCAAATTACTATAGCTGACTCTTATTCATGACCTAAAGCAGGTATAAATGCTGACAAGAAATGTTTTTGAAATTCATGCATTTCTTAGGGGCTTGTTTACAAAGCCGCGGTAGCGGTTTCCGATCATTATCGGAGCCACGGCCCCATTGAAATCAACAAGCCCCTTAGTCTGCATTGGCCTAGGCATGGTCCATCTCGACCCAGAATATGCCACCTCAAAATCAGTATGTGCTGCAGTTACACACATGTCAGTGGTGACTTTCTAAAAAACACTACCTACACACTTGTGTAAACATCATCTAACCTATCTGAAAGAAGCAAACATTATGGGAAAAGAACTCTTATGATAGAAAACATTGATTTCCAAAGCCCAAAGAAAAGCTATACATTCAGAAAGTCTTTGCAAAATCAACTTGTCTTGAAGTTTGCATTGAAATAACTGAGCTGATTTTTCTTTTCACACATATGGTGCAAATTTATTTTAGAATGATGGGATTTTTATTATTTTTTTTTTTGCAGTTTTACATTTGGCACCAAGGAGAGAGTAATTGTGTCTATAAATTTTGTTTTGCTATGCTTTATTTTCTCAATCCTTTAATCTAGTCTTAAATATTTAATAATGAGATCTGCGTTCGTAATAAAAGCCCCAGGAGTTTCCTTTAGAATATTATACCTCAGTCTGAAGTCAATTGTCTTTCCATTTAGGAATTTTGTGACATGCTGTGTTCCACCTTCCCGCCCTCTTAAGCTTTGGTCTCAGCTACAGGCCTGTGGTGGGAGGGCATTTAGTATTCCCTCCCTGGTATGACAGTACTATTATAAAGAGCCTGTGTTTTTACCCATTGTTTTGGGGTTACCATGGACATGTCACAATGAGTCATCGCTATGCCAAGAGGGAGCAGTTTCCCTCCTCTAGTTCTGTCAAATAGATCTCCTGTTTCTTTTCTTTTTCTCAAATTAATAAAGCAGAAATTCATTAGAGCGTAAAATCTCTGGGCCTGGTATTCAAAGCTGGCAGCACTGACAGCATGTTGTTGTTAAGTGCCGTCGAGTCGGTGTCGACTCATGGCGACCCTCTGGATAGTTGACCTAAACTTTGTTCGGTCTTCAGCCAGGCGGCTGTTGATAGACTGTATCTATAGCTGCTGTTATTGTATCTACAGCATAAGTGACTTTAAAAAATTTTCCATGGTGGTTACACAGAAAAATTCTGCCACATTATATATGCTCTGATATTTCTATATACAAATTGGGTGGCATGAGAAGCAGAACGAAGGCTGGCCTAAGAGTTATATGCAGAGTGGTGAAATTCAGCTGCCCTGCATAAAAAGAGAAATTTTATGATCACCAGCAAAGTTAAGGCATGTTACCAGGGGCATATGTGGGGTCTGTTTTATAAAGTGAAGCATGCATGTACTTTACCGTATAAAATAGGGGTGTAATAGGGCACCTTCACCTAGTCGTAGCAGTTACGCCTGCTCCAGAGAAGGTGTAAATACCTATGCCTGGATTGTGCAGAAATGCACATGTAAATTTAGGCCCTGCTTACACTCTGCCCCTGTGCACACCCAAACTCAAAATACACATGAAGGGACTTACACATGTGCTTAAAGATTAGCGAGTGCATAAGTGCCCTTTCACATGCCTAAGTCCTTTAAAATAGGGACGTGTGCATAACTAGCACTTAACGTTCCACATGCCGCTTATAAACTTATCTCTGTAATCTCAACATAGAAGTGAGACCAGCAATGATGCAGTCAGCACTTATACTTATATTCAGTACAACATTTAAATGGCGGGCGCCAGTGAATACACACAAAGAAAGTTAGAGGCTAACACCTAGCTATGCGTTGGCCAGATTGACTAAATATGAATCCCCCTGCATCTATATTAAAATACTATAACCTTGCTATGGGAGTGCTCCTTTGCAGGTGTATACTGCTGAATATCCTTAAGCCCCACAGGATATAAGGTCTCTAATATTGCTCTCATAGAGCCCGATATTGAGCCTGTGGTGATCAGTGTTTGTGAAGTGCCTGACTACCACAGGCAAAAGTGAAACCAGAAATTCAGTGTTGAAGCCTATCTGGTGGCGCTGAATATGTGGTTGTGGCACTAAATGTTTTTGCTATCCATCCAGCAGTTATGTTCAGCCACTAACCAGATAGCAAAAGTGCATAAAGTTAGGACAGCCAATGACCTGTCCTAACTTTATATGGTCATCTATCTGGTTGGTGGGCTGAAATTGCCGCTAACCAGATAGATGCTGAGACCGCCGCAGCTCCACCCACGGACCTTCCCTGACACTATCCAGTTAGTGCCAAGATGGTCTATGAGAATAATCAGTGGCACTAGATGGTTAATGCCACTGAATATTGGTCTCAGCAGGGTTTCCATAGTTTGCAAGTTCTGTACAAATAGAGTCACCTGTTGCCTTCAATTACAGCTTTGCTGAATGAGTTCTTCAGGGAATTGAGTATTACTTCTTTGGTGGCATGCAAGTTGAGTTGGGACGTGGGCGTTTTAGGACATATGCCAGGACTCTGACTGCACTATGTTGAATTTCTTTGCTGCAAGGCAGCTCTGAACTGTCTACTTCCAGGAATGGTTGTGGTAGCAAAGTGTTGGACCTCGGGAAGTTTTCTTAGGGCTGAAAAGATGGAAAAGAAATAGCAGAAAAATGATACTGGAAAATCAGCAAGCTTGCCTGGTGAATTTCAAATAGTTGATCTTTCATGTCAGATCCAGATGTTGCTATAACTGTGAGGGTTCTCACAAAATGCAGGTTCCATCCCTATTAAGCTTATAATAAACTGAATGTTGGACTTAGCAGGTTATGACGTTTTTATTTGCTGGCTGGAATAAAATCTTGAAGCAGAACCAGTTTTGCTATGCTGTAGGACCAAAACAAACCCTGCAAGGATCTTCCAGTAGTTCCTACGCTAGATTCTCATAAACCATGTTGCCTAAGTGAAAAGGAGACCGTAACACCCTCCGTTATTTTTATCTATGTTTTTTGTCGGACATAGATCGTGAAGGGAAGGAAAAACAAGCCTCCCCCAAAACACAATACATGTCCCTTTTATTCAGTTAGTGACTCTAAAAAACAGATTGTAGAAATCCACCCAAAAGTGTGCAATCTGTAAACTATATATAACACTTATCTGGTTGTATGCGCGACGTGCACGTTTCGGGGAAGAACCCCTGTTTCAAGCGCTGCCAACACCGTGCTAATAGAACCAAGTCCTTTATTCAACTAGCAAAAAAACGCCGAACACTTGGCTATTCAAAGAGGATACCTATTCAACATTGGCTAACCGTAAACTGCCCATCAACCTAAACTACCAATCATAGGAAGGAAATACCCACAAGTCAGGGAATCCCTTGCCATAAAAGGTGTGTGTGTCAGCCTACTCCCAACCAATCAATCTTGCGATTCAGTCCTGTGGGTGAAACAGTACGCAACAAAAAGATCCAATGTTGTTCAGATCTACGTAGATTAACCAGGCGATTACCTCCCCTTGGGTCCTCTGGGATATGGTCAATAATAGTCCACTTTAATTGCATGAAATCATGTTGCAATTCTAAGCAGTGCTGAACCATCGCAGCTGTCATAATGGACTGTCGGAAGTGTGAAGCATGTTCACGTAACAGAATCTTGATTTTTCTTGTAGTACTACCCACATATCTCAATGGGCAACCACATTCCATGAAATAAACCATATGAGTGGAATTGCATGTGGTATGCCACCTCCGATGAAAAACCCGATTTGTATTTAAATCAGTCCAGGACGATCCCGACATAGTAGTGGCACAAAAGATGCATTTATCACAAGGCTTATGAATCCCGTGTTTCGCGGGGGTTGAGCAGGTCGGTCTTGCAACATAGCAGAACAGACCAGTTTGTCTCGTAGATTTGCGCCCCGAGAATAAACTATTCTCAATGGCTTGTTAAAACATGTGTGTAAAGATAGTAATGGCCAATATTTTTTCAAAATGTGTACAATCGCATAAGAGTTGGACATGTACGGAAGAACCCCCGTAACCATATCATCAGATTTTTCCTCAGATTGACCAGATTCAAACTCAAAAAACCATTCACGATGAAAATATAGGGCTCTGCCATAAGCCCGAGAAATCACCGATTTGGGATAACCTCTATGTAGCAACCGGGTGCGTAAATCCTGTGCATGATATTTAAACTGATCCAAAGATGTGCAAAGTCAATGAATTCTCAGGAATTGGCCATAAGGTAAGCCTTTTTTAAGTGGTTCTGGATGGAAGCTGCGATAGTTCAACAAACTATTACACTGAACCGGTTTCCTATACAAAGTAGAAACCACAGAGGTACCTTCCCTAAAAATAACCATTTCCAAGAATTCCACTCTTTCCATATCAATATGAGCAGTGAACTTGATGTATGTTTTCAATGTGTCCAACCAAGTAATGAACTCCTGCAAGGAAGCTCGATCAGACGTCCAAATAAAAAAGATGTCATCCAGGAATCTCTTCCAGAGTGGTATGTGTGAAAAATATGATGATCCATAAATATGTTTCTCCTCCATATCAGCCATATATATAATGTGGCAATCGAAGGGGCTACCGTAGCCCCCATGGCAATCCCAAATATCTGTTGGAAACAAGTCCCTTCAAACAGAAAATAGTTACGGGTAAGTACCAAAGTTATTAATTCCATCAAAAAGGACTTAGGAAGACGCGAAGGAGCTAACTCAAATAACGAATGCAACAATCCCAATGCCTCATGTTGATCCACATTCGTATATAGCGCCACCACATCTAACGTGATGAAAAAGACTTGAGAAGGTGGTAATACCACTTGATGTAAGACCTTCAAAAATTGTGTGGAATCTCGAATGAAGGATCGTACCGCTGATGCCTCTTTCCGCAAGAAGACATCACAAAATTGAGACAGTGGTTCCAAAACCGATCCACGACAGGAAACAATTGGTCGACCCGGTGGATCTGATAGGGACTTATGTATTTTTGGAACAAGATATATCAGCGGTATCCTGGGAGCTGATATTAACAAAAAACGTAATTCCCTCGAGGTGATCCATCCCTTAGAGAATGCTTCCATAACCAAAGTCTGGATCTCACTTTTCAAAATCGGCGTAGGATCTGCTTCTAATTTTTGGTATATTCGTGGATCAGACACATGAGATCTCAATTTCTCCAAGTAGACATCCATGTCCCATAATACAATGGCACCACCCTTATCTGCACTGCGAATCGTTATAGTTGGATCAGACAACAATTGATGTAAACTCATCCTCTCAGAGCTGGTAATATTAGAATGCCATTTCGAAAAAAACTTTTCTTGAACTTCCAAATCCCGTAATACTAAGGATTGAAACGTCGCAATCGTCGGATTTGATGAACCCGGTGGTAGCCAACGAGAGACAGGTTTTACTATCGATTCCACAAGGGTTGTAACTTGTCTATCTTGGAAATAATGCACCACCTGTAACTTCCTAAAAAATTGGTACAGTGCCATTCGCATACGAAATGGATCGTACTCTACTGTAGGCACAAAAGATAAACCCAAATTTAAAAGTCGTTCACAAGCGGGATCCAAAGGTTGATTAGTCAAATTCACCACTAAAGAATTGAAGTTTGTTTGGCTCGTTGCCGAGTCACTGGAGGGTCCTGGTCCTGAACGTAATCGTTGTTCCGTCGTGTTTTGTACCTTCGAGTCCCGGCAGGCTGAAAAACCTGTAGGCCTTTTGATTTATTCTTAGGAATTAATTCCTCCTCCGTATCATCTGAAGATACATCAAAAGTAACTCTCCATTATGACGGCTCCGATGGTTCAACACTGCTTAGAATTGCAACATGATTTCATGCAATTAAAGTGGACTATTATTGACCATATCCCAGAGGACCCAAGGGGAGGTAATCGCCTGGTTAATCTACGTAGATCTGAACAACATTGGATCTTTTTGTTGCGTACTGTTTCACACACAGGACTGAATCGCGAGATTGATTGGTTGGGAGTAGGCTGACACACACACTTTTTATGGCAAGGGATTCCCTGACTTGTGGGTATTTCCTTCCTATGATTGGTAGTTTAGGTTGATGGGCAGTTTACGGTTAGCCAATGTTGAATAGGTATCCTCTTTGAATAGCCAAGTGTTCGGCGTTTTTTTGCTAGTTGAATAAAGGACTTGGTTCTATTAGCACGGTGTTGGCAGCGCTTGAAACAGGGGTTCTTCCCCGAAACGTGCACGTCGCGCATACAACCAGATAAGTGTTATATATAGTTTACAGATTGCACACTTTTGGGTGGATTTCTACAATCTGTTTTTTAGAGTCACTAACTGAATAAAAGGGACATGTATTGTGTTTTGGGGGAGGCTTGTTTTTCCTTCCCTTCACGATCCATGTCTGACAAAAAACATAGATAAAAATAACGGAGGGTGTTATGGTATCCTTTTGATATATCTCTGTGGAATTTGATTACCGTTTTGGGAAATTTTTCTCTAAGTGAAAAGGAGGGCTTATTAATTCATCTGCACAAGCCAGCAGTAACTGTGCTAACACTATTATACTGCTAAGAATCATGGGAAATCAGTAGAGGTGAGTGTCATGTAAAGATCCTATGAGAGTCTGAGAAAGAAACAACACCACTAATGAGGTTTGCTCAATGTAAGTAACATCGGCAGGCAGAACTACCCAATGGGTCTGCCCTGTTCCCTCCCAGTGAACAAACCCAAATAAATAGCTCAGTCAACTCCACAGATGTGGAAACGATTGGCTGAAACTTTATTAGCATAATGCAACTGACATAAGACTAATCAAAGGAAAAAAATTGCAAGAAAATAAATGTAGATAGTATATAACACATCTTTCATCAGAACTCAAAATTAGAGTAACAGCAGGATCTTGGGATACGACACTTGAAGTCACAATGATCTTACTAGAAAGAAACACAGTGAGCTGTTGGGGCTCAAAGAAACATAACCGACCCCTTGAAATTTAACCAAGAATTTGGATGGAAAACGAAGGATTATAAAGCCATCAAACTGGGCGATCTTAGATCTCAACAAAATTGCTTTTTGTGCTTCTGGGTGACCTTAAAGTTGTCCAGAAAAATCTTAATTTGAAGTTCATAAACAGCGCATCCTTGACTCTAAAGAACATTTTCAAAACCCAGTCAGACTCCAAGACAACAGTTATAAGTGAGGCTGCTATCCCAACTTGCTCGTCATCAGACTTCTCCCAAAAAAGCAGTTAAATATAAAGAGTCAAAAGATAGCTGAGATGACATTGGCTCTCCAACTGCCTTCTTCTTCCCAATAGGGAGATAGAGTGCTCTAGCTAAAGAAGGCATAGCCTCAGGTGGAATTCTCAATCCAGTAGTAGCAAACATCTTCATAGGGGGAACCGATGGAACCAGCAAATAGAAATTCCTTTTCCTCAAGGAATTCTCCAGGGATTTCAATTTGTGATGAGCCACTTAAGAATCCTTAATCAAAGCAACAGTTTGAACAGATAATCCACCTTGGTTATTTTGTCCTCCACTCCTGATATGCTGTTTAAGAAGACATAAATCCTGCTCATGCTTCTCCACTGATTAAAGTATGTCCTGAAACTTGTCCAGTACAGAAGCAAATTGGGTAGACAAAGATTGCTGTAGAGCACAAAGGCCATCCCACAAAGTTTCAAAATTATATTGAGCAGGTCTCACCAGTGCCGTTTTATCCTCTGAATTCTTCAGAATCACCAAAACATCTCTTCTGCTTCTTTCTGTGACAAAATAGCCAAGACAGAACTTTCAATAGTCCGACCCTCAATGCAATTTTCACAGCTCAACACCTTAGCACCAACTGTTACCCAACTCGATGTGGATGCTCCACTCAGGACACCTCTGTCTGTGGCCGGCCTCCGGACCAATGATCTCTCAGCATCCTGCCAATGGGCTTTGCTGAGGGTATCCGGTCCTTTGGGCTGAGTGTAACATCGAACTCAGGAAGCTTCATGGGGCCACCTTCCATCCCATCGCATCCAACAAGCGCTTCAGAGATACTGTTGCTATGTCAAGCCAAACAAAGGTATTTATCAGCCCCCACACTTCTGATGGCATGTTGGCTGCTGATTGCTGCTTCCCCTTATAGTTTCTCCTCATATGGACTCATAAGTAATCTTTTATACAAAAGGAGAGAAGGTAAGCAGGATGACCATTCAGGAGCGGGCCACGCCCACCTTCTTGGCTCTCCTTTCCTCAGAGTACTCCTGAGTCTATCTCCTTTCACCTCCATCCTATGATCCCTTGTTCCAGAGCTTCTTTTCAAATGGAAGAGGGCCATTTCCTGTGCATTTATACTATGGAGGTATTTAAACATTTCTATCGTATCTCTCCTCTTTCGTGTTTCCTCCAAAGTCAACATATGCCTTATGATGACGACCATTGACCATTTTAATAGCCACCCTCTGTATCAGCTCAATCCTGTTTAAATCCTTTTGAAGGTGTGATCTCCAGAACTGCACATAATACTCCAAATGAGGTCTCACTAGAGACTTGAACAAATGTCCACACTCCTCCTTTAACCTGCCCAATCTTCACCCCAACCAATTATTGTGGAATTTTTACCATGGCCGCATTCATACTGTAGTGCAAGGTAATGGTTACCACAACATTCTTAGCACCTGGTAAACCCTACACTAAGGGGTATGTTTACTAAACCGGGTTAACAGTTAACCCGGGCTATCTGTCACTAGGTCCCATATTATTCAATGGGACCTAGTTGCAGATAGCCTGGGTTAACCGTTAGCCCGGTTTAGTAAACATACCCCTAACTGTTAGTGCACTTTAATAAACATGCCCCATGTTTACTAATGCTCATTAATGGTTAGTATGGGGTTTACTGCATGCTAGTTATGCTGCTGCAACCCTCACTGCCAGCAGCTCCTTCACATGACCTTTGCTTCAAGCTATATGGTCTAAAGATGCTGGGATGCAAACAATGTGGACAATTCATAATTACATCATAAATGCATATGTTCCTTCCTCGTTTTCCCCCTCCCTCCAAAGAGTTGTCTTTCTAGTTCATAAAGTCACCATGAACACATTCATCATGAACAATGTAAACATGTTATAATATTCTTAGATTAAAATATCACTGGATACATTAGCTGGAAAAATTCAAGCCTCGCTATTGCTTTTCTGACCTTTACAGTCACTATAGTTATAAATCTATTATATGCAGCAAAGCCTTCTTTCAATTTCCTTGCTTAAAATGTTACTTTGAATTAAGCCATTAAAGCTTTACTGTAAGATCCATAGTTTATAAGATTGCCATGGATATAAAGTTGTAGATTTTTAGATTTTGACTGAAATCCACATAAGCTAGTAGCAAGTCTAGTTAATTTTATAGTTCAGCAGTTTCCAGCACATTTGGATGTAAAATCACTGTGCTAATTTCTTCTGAGTAGTATTTCTTATTTCTCTTTGGGGTAACCTCAAACTTTATACCCCTTTGGTATGGAAGGTTAGAAAAAAGGTCAGGCTCATGAGAGGACAAATGTTTAGGGTCTAGCTACACACTCCAGAAGAGTGCTTAAAGAGCTAGACAGATTCTCTTTCTTGAGAAAAGCAATAAAGACAAAGGAATATACACTTTAAGTGTGATCAGAGATCTAGTTATGCTCTAAAGAGTTAATGATATATTCTCCTTTTTCTGGTGACTTCTCTGTGTCTATAAATGTGAGAACCTTAACTATTGGAGATGAAGGTGTTTATTGAACCATGGTGGTCAGCATTTTTTTTAAGGAACAGCAACCACTAGCCCAGATCTTCAGCACTAGGGCAGACACTATCTTGTTAGCAACCATCCTCAGTCATTGTACAGATGGCCATTCCAAATGGGATTTAGAGCAGTGTTTTTGATGACCTAGCTACTAGAAGGGGTTATAATTGTGGAGGGGAGTTGGGTAGAGAGCATTTTGTTCTGGGGGGGCCCTTGGAAGGAAGGGGAGATCAGAGCTGCTTGGGGAGGGAAGGGGGACTTGGACATTGTGCTTTGGGAGGAGTTGGGTGGTTTGGAGCTGCTTTGTGAGGGGAAGAGGGCCTTGGACAATGTGCTTCAGTGGGTAGAGGAGGAGATAGAGGTCTAGGGTCGGCACCAGGGGGGAAGGGGGGTGGGCTGGGGGTTCCCAAGGTCAGGCAGTGATGGAGGGGGGCACAACCTTGGCATTCACAATGTCTCTTACCAGCAGGCACTTATTCATGTCTAGGGGTAGGTGTAAATGCTGACGTATGAAAATTGGCAATGGGATGTGGTTTCCTATAAGAAATGGGTATTTGAACCCGTCCTATCACTCCCCTTGGGAATTTAGAGGCTGTGAGTATTTATAGATCTGAAAAACCCCTGTTCTAAAATGTCTTTTACATTTTATGCCAATCTACATGTGTAAAATGCTGCTTTTTAGATGTGGGAATGCTTCTAAAATAACCCCCATAAAATAGAACAACTAAATTCCCAGGATAGGTATAACCATGCAAAAATGAGAAACTGATGTAAGTTTCTCATAAATCTTACAGATTCAGCCCAGAATTAAAAAAAATGAAAAAAAACTAAACAAAACCCAAAAACCCTACAACCTAGCACAAAATTGGCAAAATAATAAAACAAAAGAAAACAAAAAACAGAGAATCTTTGCATCAAACAGATTCTCAATTTCGACCACATCAGTGGACTTTCTCTTCACAAATTAGTTCCTAAAATAGGAATTCCTGTATATTGAGATTAAGAACATCCTAATCACAAAGATCTTACGTAATCTATGTCATTTACGTTCTGTATGGAACAAGGCTGAACCTAAGGGATTGCAGTGGCTAAGGTGAATCAGCTTCTGTGGATTTGCTTCAACATGTTAAAGAACAGGGGACTGAGGAGGATGCCTATGAGTGAAGAGCCAGAGGAGGTGGGTTCTGTACCCTCCAGTCTGCTGCAGATGTCTCACTCCTGTCCCACTGGTGCTCCCAAGAAGCAGAAAGTGATATTTTAGCTGTCCAGGCAGGAGGGGGCAGGGCAAAATTGCAGCATGGGATACCCTAAAGCACAGATTGGCCTACCCCAAAAACTTGTCAGCCTAGGGATGGGCCCGAACCTAAACAAACCTATAACATGTTTTCCAGTCATAATTTTGTTTATATTTTTTTTTGCTTAGAAAAAATGCTGATACGAATTGTTCTTTCCTTTCTGTTTTTATCTTACATTTCTTCTTTCTTGTTTTAAACAGTTCTGCTCGACTAGTCTCAGGTAATCCTGGGAAGCTTCTGATGTCAATTAAATACGAGTTTGCAGGAAGGAGTGAATTACACATTGCATGAATACTTTGGAACCGTCTATAGGTGTTACCATGGCAACTGCTTAGACAGAGTTTTGTTATCTGTTTATTTAGTATTAATGTTGTTTGAAGTGCATCTCATCCCTTGCACATTGCTGGGACAATGGATACTATATTCTTGGAATGAAAGGTAATTGCAAATGAGATATATAATAGCAGGATCAGAAAGATAGGAATACTACTTTGATACTTTTTCTTTCTATGCCATTTGAAGTTTTTTCAAAGTTTTGCAAGCCACTGCATTTTAATCCTTTCACTCTAGGATGGCTGAGGCCTTTGAATTCCCTTCAGAAGTAGCAGGACTGTGTAGCATATAAGCCAATGATCCTGTCCAAGCTGTTACCTTGGTGGCAACAAAGAAAATTATTTGAAATACAAATGCACATTTTCCCTACTTGATCCATGCCCCTCAAGACTAGTAAAGTTTGCCAAAAATGAGCTTTTAGAAACATAGAAAAATGACGGCAGAAAAAGACCACATGGCCTATCTAGTCTGCCCTTCCATATCACCCAATACAAGAGTCCCCTTTTTCCCTTTAGAGAGCCTCTGTGTTTGTCCCATGCTTTTTTGAATTTAGATATTGCCCTCATCTCTACCACTTCCACTGGGAGACTATATCAAGCATTTACCACTCTTTCTGTAAAGAAATATTTCCACATATCACTCTTGAGTCTATCCTCTTTCACCCTCATCCTATGTCCCCTCTTAGCAGAACTAGCTTTCAATCGAAAGAGGCTCTCCTCCTGTGCATTTATGCCATGGAGGTATTTAAACGTCTCAGTCATATCACCTATGTCCCATCTTTCCTCTAAAGTATACATATTAAGGTCCTTAAATCAGTTCTCATATGTTTTATAATGACCACTAATCATTTTAGTAGCTACCCTCTGCACCGACTCCAATCTGTTGTATCCTTTTGAAGGTGCGGTCTCCAGAATTGTGCACAATACTCCAAATGAGGTTGCACCAAAGACTTATACAGAGGCACTATCACCTCCTTTCTTCTGCTGGCCATTCCTCTCCCTATGCACCCAAGGATCTTCCTAGCTTTCACCGTCGCCTTTTCTACCTGTTTACCTACTTTGAGATCAGACACAATCGTGCCTAGATCCCGTTCTTCTTTCATGGACAGAAGTATGTCACCCCCTATACTGTACTGCTCCCTTGGATTGTTGCAGCCCAAATGCATGACCCTACATTTTTTAGCATTAAATCTCAGCTGCCAAATTATAGACCATTCTTCAAGCTTAGCTAGATCCCTCCTCATGTTATCTACACCTTCCTGGGTGTCTACTCTGTTGCAGATTTTGGAATCATCCATAAAGAGGCAAAACTTACCCAACAGCCCTTCTGCAATATTACTAATGAAGATGTTAAAAAGAATCAGACCAAGGACAGATCCTTGTGGCACTCCACTGGTTACCTCCTTCTCCTCAGAATGAACTCCATTTACCTGTACCCTTTGTCGCCTCCCCTTTAACCAATTTCTAACCCAAGCAGTAACTTTATGGTCCATCCCAAGGGTGCTTTGTTTATAAGTCACCTGTGTGGAATAGTGTCAACTGCTTTACTGAAATCTAAATACATCACATCTAGGGCTCTCCATCAGTCCAACTCCCTGGTCACCCAGTCATAGAAATCAATCAGATTAGTTTGACAAGACTTGCTCCTGGTGAATCCATGCTGCCTCGGATCCTGCAATCTGTTGGATTCTGGAAACCTCACTATTTTCTCTTTCAGCAGCATTTCCAATAATTTACTCACCACTGAGGTTAAAATAACTGGCTTATAGTTTTCAACAACATCCTTACTTCTGCTTTTGTGTAAAGGGACCACATGTGCCTCTTTCTAGTCCTCTGGCATCAACCTAGATAATAGGGGAAAGCCGACAGTCGCCCAAGAGTGGATGGTTCGGAAGAATGTATCCTTGAAGGATACTACCAAAAGAAGAGAGGTTCCAAAAAAGAGTAAAGTAGCCCAAATGCCCTCGAGTATGGAGCAGACAGAGCTTAAAGATCCCAAATTACCCATGTCTACCAATAGCCAAATTAATATGAATAAAATACAGTCTCTAAAAATGCTTGTATGCAAATGCTAGAAGTCTAAAAAATAAGATGGGA
Organism: Ichthyophis bannanicus; assembly: GCA_033557465.1. Classification (NCBI taxonomy): domain Eukaryota; kingdom Metazoa; phylum Chordata; class Amphibia; order Gymnophiona; family Ichthyophiidae; genus Ichthyophis; species Ichthyophis bannanicus. The sequence continues at coordinate 533,398,301 of CM066034.1, read as the reverse complement.
GAGTTAGAATATATAGCACTAAATGAGACGTTAGATATGATTGGAATATCAGAGACATGGTGGAAGGAGGACAACCAGTGGGACACAGTGATACCTGGGTACAAACTATATCGTAATGATAGAGCTGATCAAATTGGTGGAGGGGTTGCGCTCTGTTAGAGAGGGCATTGAGTCAGAAAGGATTAAAGTTTTGCAGGAAACAAAATTTGCTGTAGAATCTCTATGGATTGAAATTCCATGTAAAAAGGGGAAGGCGATGGCGGTGGGGGTGTACTATCGACCGCCTGGCCAGAATGAACAAATGGATGATAAAATGCTCAAAGAAATCAAGGAAGCTAACAAAAGTAACAGCGCAAAAATAATAATGGGTGATTTCAATTACCCCGGTATCGACTGGCTCAGTGTCACAGCAGGACATGCTAGGGAGATAAAGTTCGTAGATGACATAAATGACTGCTTCTTGGAGCAGCTGGTTCATGAACCGACCAGAGGGGAAGCCATATTAGACCTAGTCCTTTGTGGAACACCAGATCTAGTGCAAGAGATAAGGGTGTTGGGGCCACTTGGCAATAGTGATCATAGCATGATCACCTTTGATTTAATTAGTGGAGGAGGGATAGTAAGGAAATCCACAGTACTACCTTTTAACTTTCGAAAGGGAGACTATGATAAAATGAAGAAAATAGTTAAGAAAAACCTAAAAGGAGCAGTTGCAAAGGTTAAAGACTTACATCAAGCTTGGGTGTTGTTGAAAAATACTATCTTGGAAGCCCAGACCAGCTGTATTCCACGCTTTAAGAAAAGTGGAAGGAAGTCCAAAAAACTGCCAGCATGGTTTAAAGGTGAGGTCAGAGAGGCTGTTGTTGCCAAAAAAGCATCTTTCAGGAAATGGAAAAAAGAGCCAAATGACGAAATTTGGAAACAGCACAAGCACTGGCAAGTCAAATGCAAGGCATTGATAAAGCAGGCAAAGGGAGAATTTGAGAAGAAGCTTGCTGCGGAAGCAAAAACGCGAAAGATTTTTTCAAGTACATTTGTAGCAAAAAACCTGTGAGAGAGTCAGTTGGTCCATTAGATGATGGAGGAGTTAAAGGGGCACTAAGAGGCGACAAGGTGATAGCGGAGAGACTGAATGAATTCTTTGCTTCGGTCTTTACTGAGGAAGATGTAGGGATGTTACCCAGGCCTGAAGTGGTATTTAAAGGTGCGGAAGAATTGAAGGAAATATCGATACATCGGGAAGATGTATTACAACTGTTAGATAAACTGAAGAGTAGCAAATCACCTGGGCCGGATGGTATACATCCAAGGGTGTTGAAAGAACTGAAACATGAGATTGCAGGCCTGCTATTAGTGATCTGTGAACTATCATTAAAATCATATCTAATACCTGAAGATTGGAGGATCGCCAATGTAACACCAATTTTTAAAAAGGGTTCCAGGGGTGATCCAGGAAACTACAGACCGGTGAGCCTCACGTCAGTACCGTGAAAAATGGTAGAAACCATCATAAAGAATAAAATTACTCAGCATGTAGATAGTGATGGCCTAATGGGAGACAGCCAACATGGCTTTAGACAAGGAAGATCTTGTCTTACTAATCTGTTATGTTTTTTTGAAAGTGTGAATAAACAGGTGGACAAAGGTGAGTCGGTTGATATAGTGTATCTGGACTTTCAGAAAGCCTTTGACAAGGTTCCTCATCAGAGACTTTTGGCAAAACTAAAGAGTCATGGGATAGGAGGCAGTGTACTACTGTGGATCAAGAACTGGTTAAAAGATAGAAAGCAGAGGGTTGGGCTAAATGGCCAATTTTCCCAATGGAGAAAGGTGAATAGTGGTGTACCCCAGGGATTTGTGCTGGGTCCGCTGCTTTTTGACATTCATAAATGACCTGGAAAGTGGAATAACGAATGAGGTTATCAAATTTGCAGATGACACAAAACTATTTAAAGTTGTTAAAACCCAAGAGGATTGTGAAAAATTGCATGAGGATCTTGATAAATTGGAAGACTGGGCATCAAAATGGCAGATGAAATTTAATGTGGACAAGTGCAAAGTTATGCACCTAGGGAAGAACAACCCAAACTATGGTTACACAATGCAAGGTTCCACATTAGGAACCACCACCCAGGAAAAAGATTTAGGCGTCATTGTGGATAGCATGTCAAAACCCTCGGCCCAGTGTGCAGCGGCAACCAAGAGAGCAAATAGAATGCTAGGTATCATAAGGAAGGGAATGGAAAATAAAACAAAAGATATTATAATGCCTCTATATCGTTCCATGGTGAGACCTCACCTTGAATATTGTGTGCAATTCTGGTCACCGTATCTTAAAAAGGATATAGTGTTATTAGAAAAGGTTCAGAGAAGAGCCACCAAAATGGTAAAGGGGATGGAAGGATACTCCTATGAAGAAAGGCTAAAAAGGTTAGGGCTCTTTAACCTGGAAAAGAGACGGCTGAGGGGAGATATGATAGAGGTCTATAAATTAATGAATGGAGTGGAACGGGTAAACGTAGATCAATTGTTTACGTTATCAGAATATAGAAAGACTAGGGGACATGCAATGAAGCTACAGGGTAAACTATTTAAGACTAATAAAAGAAAATATTTCTTCACTCAACGTGTAATCAAACTCTGGAATTTGTTACCGGAGGATGTAGTAAAAGCTGTAAGTGTAGCTGGGTTTAAAAAAGGTTTGGACAAGTTCCTGGAGGAAAGGTCCATAAACCATTATTAAGAAGGGACCCAGGATATCAATGCTTGATCCAGTACAAGCATTGCGGAACCTGTGTCTTTGGGGGAAACTGCTAGGTACGTATGACCTAGATTGGCCACTGTTGGAAACAGGATACTGGGCTTGATGGACCTTGGTCTGACCCAGTATGGCATATCTTATGTTCTTATGTACCCCTGACTCCAAAGAAGCATTGAAAAGGTCAGTCATTGGAGCTGCTAGAACCTTCCCAAGTTCCTTCAGTATTCTTGGATGTATCCCATCTGGTCCCATCGCTTTGTCCACTTTTAGTTTAGCTAGTTACTCATGAAGACAGTCCTCTGAAAATCGTTTGAGATGCCCTTCACTTTTGTTTCTGTTTGTGAGTGTTGTCTGAGGTTCCTGCTCCTGGTCCTTCTTCTGTGAACACAGAACAGAAATATTTGCTAAGCAATTCCTCTTTATCCTCATCAGCTTCTACATATTCCTCCCCTTCACCCTTGAGTTTGACAATATCACTTTTGCCCTTCCTCCTCTCAATAACATATCTGAAAAATGTCTTATCCCCCCCCCCCCCCCCATTTTATTGCATTGGCTATTTCTTTTTCCTTTTGTATCTTTGCTTTCCTGACTACTTTGCTAGCTTCTCTAAGTTTTTCCAAATATAAATGCCTGTCTTCCTCTCTCTGTGATCTCTTGTATTTCATGAAGGCCTCCCTCTTTTTCTTCACCTTTTCAGCTGCCTATTTTGAGAACCATAGTGCCTCTTTTTCCTTTTATTTACCATTCTAACAAAAAGGTTGATTCCCCTTAAAATACCCCCTTTCAGTTTTGCCCACTGTTTTTCTACATTCCCCAGCTGTTCCCATCCTCTAACAACTCCTTAAGGTATTGGCCCATCTTGGCAAAGTTAGTTTTCCTAATGTCTAAGACCCTCGGTTTTGAATGGATTTTAACAGCCTTAGTCCTAATACTGGAGCACACCATCTGGTGATCACTGGATGCGAGATGATCTCCCACTATAACATCAGAAACACTTTCCCAATTGGTAAGCATCAAGTCCAGTATGGCTCCTTCACATGTGGGTTCTGTTACCAGTTGCCCGAATATGTCTTCCTGTAAAGAATCCAGGATCTCCTTGCTTCTAGATGACACTGCACCAGGGATGTGCCAATGAACATCCAGCATATTGAAATCACCTTTCAGTAGCACTTCCTCTTTTCTGGCAATGCTGCATATGTCTTCTATTAAATCTCTGTCGATGTCTTCTCCCTATGATGGAGGTCTGTATATCGCAAATGGATTTCTCTTTCCCTCTTTCTAGTTTAACCCATACTGCCTTCTCTCTCCCTTTTAAGCCCTGTATTTCTATAGCTTTAATATTATTTTTTACATATAGTGCCACTCCTCCTCCCCTTCTTCCTCCCCTGTCCTTTCTGAATAACGTGTAGCTTGTTATAGTAATATCACAGTCCTCTGTATATATGTTATTTACAAATATGTACAAAGTTGCCCAAAGTTAAATTCCCAGTTGACTACTCCTGTTATATGTAAACTTATCACAATTTGTTGATTGTAATGAGTATTTCTGTTTAATGTAAACCGCGCTGATGAAAAAGAGTGCGGTATAAAAGAACAATAAATAAATAAATAAATAAATAAATAAATAAAAATGGTTGTCTGTGAACCATGTCTCTGTAACTGCAACGAAATCCAAGTCAGCCTCTCCCATTAAAGCCTCAACATCTGGGATCTTATTTCCCATGCTACAGGCATTTATAGACACTGCTTTCCAGATGTTGCCCCGTTTACCTATTTCCATAAAGGTATTTAATGTTTCACTTACCTGGGGGCTTTCTTCACCCATCCCCAATGAATCTAGTTTAAAGCCCTCTTCAAAGGTTAGCCAATCTTCTACTGAAGACATTTCAACCCTTCTTGGACAATGGACACCATCTCTGCTCTGCAGCCCTTGGAACACCATCCCATGGTCCAGAAAACCAAAACGCTCCCAATGACACCATCCATGCAACCATGTATATATCTCCAGGATGCCAGCTCCTCTGCCCTGGCCTTTACCCTCAACAGGGAGGATTGATGAAAACACCACCTGTGCCCTTATCTACTTCACCCTCTGTCCCAGAGCCATGAAGTCACCCTTGATACGCTCAGAGGGATACATGGCAGTATGATTTGTGCTGACATGGATGAGCAACATCGGGTAATAGTCAGTAGGCTTGATGAGTCTCTGCAAGCTCTCTGTAATGTCTTAAATTTTGGCACCTGGCAGACAGCATACTTCTCTGGACATCAAGTCTGGTCAGCAGATGGATGCCTCAGCACCCCTTAGAAGAGAGTCACCAACCACCACTATCCTTCACTTCCTAGTGGTCACTGATTCAGCAACTTTGGGGTGCTTGAGCTCTGGTTCTTCCCTTTCCTGGGATGCCTCCACTTCCTCCACTTCCAGGGCTGCATAATGATTCTTCAGTTCAAGGGCTTGAGGAGTTGAATTGGTGATTCTGCAGGCCCTGGTGTCTCGTGTTATGTTGAATGGGTCACATCCAGTTGTTTTTTTTTTAGGAGATACATGGTGGTACAGAGGGCTGGTACTTTTTTCATTGCCTGCTAAAATCGACCTATGGTCCTCATGTATTAATGCAAGAGCCCTGCATATAAGTACTGGCACATTTTTAGCACAGAAAAATGTACTGGTCACATTCATTATTAATTCTTTTTTTATTAAAGGGAAAGTTCCTATTGGCAATTATTAGCCCTGATTTAGCTCTGAAACTCTCCTTTGGCATTTTATAGTGACATTCGGGGAGCATTAGACAGCGGTAGAATTATAATACTGTTATCTCTTGACTTATCAGTGTTTGACCTGGTGGATCATCAGTGCTACTGGCCAGGACCATACCGAGCCCTGTGCGAGCGGTGCGGCCGCACAGGGTGCAAAGACTTAAGGGGCGCATTTTGGCTCTCTGCGGTTGCTTGCTGCCGCCACTTTAGCAGCAGCAGGCAACGGCAGAGAGCCGAAATGCGCCCCTTAAGTCTTCTTGCCGGCACACTAAGCAGGTCTGTTCTCTTCGGGAGGGTCCAGACCTGCTTAGTGTGCCAGCGAGTTGCACATCGGGTGCGCGCCTCTTCTCTCCTGCCCCCATAAAGTGGCTAGATGGAGGTGCGGGAGGGGGGAGGGGGCGCGCGCCCGATGTGCAACTCGCACAGGGCGCTTTTCACCATCGGTACGGCCCTGCTACTGTCCTGTCTTTATAACACTGGCCTGGGGCGAGTAGTCCTTGAGAGGTTTACCTAGATGTAAGTCTTTTTTTTGTAGAAGTCCAACAAAAAGCACTAGTACCATGTGAGTCTTTTTTTTTTGTATAAATAATACACAAAAATCCAAAAGAGGAATCAAAAGATATACCAGATCTAACCCAAATCCCCCATATGAAAGAGTGGAAAAGCTTATATTTTTGTCAGACCTGTGTAGCAAGCCAGTCTTTACTAAAGAGCATGTTTACTAAAGGGTGGTAAGGGATCCACGGATAATAAGTGGTAATGGCAGCGTTAAGGGAGTTTGCGTGCGAAAAAGGCCTAGGCAGGGAGTAGGTGTTCCAGCAGTAAGGGCACTTTGCTACATGTAGCGGGCGCTTACAGGATACCAGTCATTAAGGTGCCAAGCGTGCATCTTAATGCCTGAAAATGGCAGTCACCTGAATGCAGGATAAGGGAGCCCTTGTAAAAGCCAAATTGCAAGTGATGGATGGAAGGAAAGGCAACAGTCGATGGACAGGACAGAACCATGTGTATCCTACATGGTAGCCAGTAAGTGGGGGGAGAATGTCAGAGGCATCTGGACCGTAGCAGTGAGGGGTGCCTGTGAAATCTGATGCAATGTCAGTGGGTGGCATGGGGTCCTGAACAAATGTTCCCTGGTGGAGCCCACATGGCCACAATGTGGGCATCATAAAGATGACTGAGCAGGAGTGTTGACGTGCAGATCATCCACAGGAGAGGTGTGAGTGATACATCCTAAAGATTACAATGTACCTCTGTGGCCCATGGTGTAGTAGCTGGCAGGGGAATACCTGACTGTACATGATAGGCATTTGCCAATAGATGGGCTGAGGGACGGATGGCGGTAGATGGGAGTGCGTACAGCCATGCTACCCTGATGTACCTGATGTGACCAAACCAATGCAGTTGTAGCATGCGTGAAACAATAGTAGCTGTGCCATAGGGAAGTCCCAGTACATCGATGTGGGTATGACAGTTGCTGCAGCATCTCTGACCACCATACAATCATCCTGATGCATGTCTACAGGACAACTGGACAAGTGTCTGTCATATAGGCCATATGGAGCAAATACAGACATGTGATGATCCCTGCAGGTGGCTATCACAGGTGTAGAATGTGCCTGCGTGTACTGCATGTATGTGATAGAGGCAACAATGTCCTGTCACAGATATGATGACATATTCCAATCATGGACAATTCATGTGTCAGAGATCTGCAGGGCAAACATGTCTGACTCCTCACAATGGGCTATAGCAGAGACAAGATAGTCATGCTGTCAGATGGGCATGAGTGCGATGGGCATGTACGCTGACCCAATGTGCCATCATAACACATCAAAAAATGAGCATGCATGTGCCACCACCTGACAATGCAGACCCCGACCTGATTCTGGCAGAATAATGAAGTGAATTTTCCACTGCCACCAAGAGAACAAGTGGGATTCAAACCCTGGTCTGTCATTTATCAGGGTTCTAACCATTAGGCTATACCCACACACCTTTCAGCACAGCACTGTTCAGAATGAAAGAGACCTCACATCCTTGGCAGCAATGGCTGAAACCCAGGACATGAAACAACATGACTGACACAGTCAGAGACAGTGTGAAACCACACCGAGGGCCTGCCAACAGTGGCACTGCACTGGACACACAGTTACATAGCTGCAGAACAGACACTCAGCAGCACAAAATGTCTTTTGCCCAAAGGCCAAGCCACATGTGAGATCAAAATGCCTGTTCCTGTACCGTACCCTGCAGCAGTAAACATCAGTCGCATGCAGTGGTCTGCTGTGTCACAGTGAGGCACTAACCCCTGGGGCAGCAGATGTGCAGGCTGTGCAGTCCCCCTTACATGCTATAAACTGCAAGATAGGTACACATGCACATACCCAAACTCAAACCACAGTCATGTTCCATGTGGTCCATTGCAGACCATCCTTCCCTCCTTAGGGACCATGCATACTGTGATGAGAAAGCTCCATTCTCCACCTTAAAAACACAGGATTCACTGCATTCTAGTCCTGAAACTGACAGGCAGGCAGGCCATGGGAGCAGCTGTTGTCAGGGACGACAAAAACAAACTCAGCCACGAGGTTTGAAAACACGCTCAGCTGAGAAACATTCCCCAGTTCCTAATAGCTTGCACCTGGAAAGGGGAAGAGCTTACAGCCATTATAAGGGCTGTGCAGGAAACACAGAGTTAGAACTGACAGAACCGGCTAAGCTAGGAGAACAGGCTGTCTTACCTGAACCAGCTGACCTAGAGGAGGAAGGAGGAGTTTCAGACTCTGACCCAGGACGTGAGTCAGAGGCAGAACCAGGAAGAGTTCACTGCAGAAACTACCCAGAGTCCTACAGGAGGAAACAGCTAGTGAGGGCAGAGAACAGGTGTGAATGTTCTGATGATTGCAAACCCTTTGGAGCTCAGAGGCAACGTTCCAACCGGAGTGATTGGAAGCCTAAAGACAAACTGTATGTATCAGAAAGCTGTAGCCTGAAGAATGATTCTGGTGGGAAGCTAAAGTTTGTGGATAATAGAAATACCTACAGGGTTAATTCTGAGAAGCCTCGTGTAGGAAATCCTAGGTGGGGGCAGGGCTTTAACACCCAGCCGAGGGATTTAAGCACAGAGCTGAACAGAGAGCATTTAACACCTCCAGAGAGAGAAAGGTATTTCCCCGAAGATGTGTGCATGTCTGAGGATGAGATCCTAGAAGTTCCTAAGCCTCAAAGAAAACCCCGCAGGCTGAAACCTGGTGTTAGGAGGGGAGAAGAATCTTATCTGTCTAAGCCTGAAGATAGAACCAGTAAGCTCTCCAGGGGTAGAACCTCCTACAAGAAGTGGGATTATAAGAACCCTGAATGGTGGCTTCCCTCTCTCCCGGACACAGGAGAATACGGTAGCTGTTATTCCAGCCATAGAGGGAGTGCTGCAGAGAGACACTGTAACGGCACGTTACAGGGGAACTTGAAAAGGTATTTTGATAAAGAGAATTCAGAATGCATACAAGAGCCTATGGTCATTGACACATTCAGTGAGTGTTCATTTAATGGTGACCCAATGGACTGCACATTGATTTTATCAGATAAAGTAACGTCTTTGTGTTAGTCAAGGCTGTGCTTAGTGTATAAGGAAAACACTATAACGGAAGATTGCTGGTTTGCACATAGTGAAACTATGTGCTGAGTTTGAATGTTTAACTTTGACCATTTACTTTGAAGCAAGAAAAAGTTATTCTACTTTCCTTTATGTTTTGCCAGAAAGCATGGCTTATTTATTTTGAATATTGTGTTGTGTTATCTGAATAATCCGACCCCGGGAGGGGAAATAAATCCTTTTGCCTTCAACCACTCGTGTCGCGCAACTACTTCATTGCCATCAGACGCAGACCTGCTAGCCAGGAGGCAGTCTGCCCACCTGGTGGTGACAATACATATTCCACCATCATAGACCACCATCAGATACCAGGCAATGCTCCAGTGGTCTCAGTCACCACTATGGCTACAAATGGGGCTCTGGGTGCTAGTATAGTTTAGCCCCACCATTATCCATGATGCACTGCACAATCGGAGCAGATATATGCAACTGATGCCCACCCATAGAATGTTGCAATCCATCACATCAGCCCTGTAATCTGCAGGGACATTGTGTGCCACCAGCATGTGACAGATGCAATATGTACAAATGTCCCATTTCTGCAGTCATCCTGGTTGTGAGGGAGGGCACATATAACCTGGTCCCCAGAGCAAGACCTGCAATATACAGATTCTTCAGGTCCTGGAGGAGATCTCCATCAGTGCCAGTATGCTACAGATATTGTCTTCAGTGTGTGATGCTATCCAGTTGATATCCTGACCAACTGCAGCATGCTGGAGTGGCCCCTCCTATCTGGGCCCTGTGACCTGCCTCTGTTGGCCCATCTGGGCCATGTGCTCTGCCCCTGTTGGTCGAGGACACCCCCATAACAGCTAATGCCAGCCCTTATGGTTGCTGCAGCTGTTTCCAAGGAACCAGAATGCTGTGAGTGTTGGATAGGTAGGGAGGTAGGTTCTGACACCATGCGGAGGTGCCTGCCCAGACCATAGCTATCAGCAGGTTACCAATAGCTCAAGATCTCACTGTTTAGGAGTTCAAGCAACCAGAACATTCCCAGACATCCAGTTAATGTAGGGCAACAACGTCTAGGATGAGCCACGCACATACAATCTGTGTCTGGTCTGTGTGTCCCCACATGTTGCCTGTGCAGATAGCCAACATGAACACATTGGCTTTGTGCAAGCATCATGGACATCCAGCAGCCTGTCGAGTGACTGGACCTCCAGCAATGTAGCAGCCCACATATTACCAGAGCTTGATCCTATATAGCACCATGTGCATGCATGGCTGTGACTAGGCCACAGAACAGTCAGTGAGAGTTGCCTCTCAGCATGAACAGGGGTGTGTATCCAACCCATGCCCATAGCAGACCTACACTTGGATGTCAGAGCCATTGACCAAACCTCTGACACATCCACATCCTCTGCAGACAGTTCTGTCCTAGGCTGTAACCGGATTCATCTGCTCCTCATTATATACCCTCATCTCTCAGACCTGGGTACAGCTCATGCAATGTGTGGCATGGTGGGAAGTGGCCCAAGGACAGTCTTAGAGTGCATGCTGGCCCACACTAGCCCACGTCTGTCACATACACACGTACACTGTCCCTCTTCACAGTTCTTGGCAGTGGGCATTGCACCTAATTCCATGCCTGTACACATATAGAATGTTGTGTCCTTAGCCATGGACTCTCCAAAAAATGGGCAATGCAGCTCATGCACTCTCCCATGCAGCAGATGCAGTGGCCTCCCCAGGGCATGTGGATGCATGGCAGGATGGACATGAGGTTGGATGTTGACACAGTTGCTGGTGACACAGACCCCACCATACCCTGGTTCTTTGTCACTAACACTGTCCCTCTGACTGCCACACTCGGTGCCCATAGGCATCCAGTGAGGCTGTCATGCAGGCCCTCTGCTGTAGCACATGCAGACGCTGGGTCAACCCACATAGGTTCTAGCCATGTGACAATAGGCTCTGGCTAGCAATGCCATCTATAAAGGGGACATGCCAATGATGTATGGTAGTGTTCCCCGCACTTCTACCCTAACATTCACCTCCAGACACTGCTTCCTATATGCTGGCGGGTAATGCAAAGACCACCATCTTGTGGCACATTTCGGCAACTGGAAGTGAGCACACACCATTCAGAGGTCTGTGTCTGTATGTCCCAACCAGGTTCACAGGTGTGCTTGGATTTCCATCAGGGTTCATAGGTGATGCACTGCTGGATGCCTGTGCCACTGATCGGTAGACGGTGTTGAGGTGGTGGGTCTGGTGTGTGACTTTGCCTGATGCATACCTCCCTGTATGTGCATACACTGCAAGAGGAAAGGGCCCCCTGGCATGCAGTCCACGAATGCAGCATGGGCCAAGAGTCATCTTCATGCAGTTGTATCGCCAAGTCTTGCCTGTGTCAGCAGCTGAGTAGGTGCATTGGACAGTCAGAGAGGTGAGCCCTCACCATGAGCCTTGATTCCTATAGGCTGCAGTTGCACCAGATGGGCAGACACTGTTGCAATGGATACAGAGATTATGGCAGTTGGCATTCATCTGGCCTATCACATGTGGGCATGTATGTCCTGAGGCCTGGGAGCTGTGCCAGGGGTGCGGGTTGCAACACACACATGTGCCCCACCCTGCTCCCTCCATTCAAACCAGCAGATGTATTGGGGGCGGCACAACAGTGTCATGTTGGGAAGTCAGTGTAGGGGAATGCTTTAGTATGGGGCCTTATCAATGGGGTAACTAGAGCTCCATTACAGCATCACTGGCACAGGCTGAAACTACATACTGCTAAATAACCTTCTGCTTATAATTGGTAAGACACAGTATGTGGGGTTGCTGAAGGGCTGATCAGCAACATGTTGTATGCACAGCCACATAGCCTGGGCACCACATGTATGCACAGTGCGTTGCTGAGGGTCACACAACTCTGGTGACACAACAGACACACACACAACCCCACTGACCAACAGTGGTGCAGGTAGGCATTCCAACCTGCTCCTTGGGCCTCCTTTACTGCTCCACTATTGTCAATGCATGTCCAGTGTGCAGTTGCTATCAGTGCACTCTGCTATGCTCGGGTGCTGTCAATGTCTGCTCGGTGTGCAGGTGCTATTAGTGTATTCTGATATGCTTGGGCGCTCCCAACTGCCGATCAGTGTGCTGGTGCTGTTAGAGTCCTTTACCATCCAACTCTGGGTGGCACAGCTTCACAATTTTGGGTGCTGAGCGTGCGGATTCCTGCTGGATGGAATGCTGAGTGTTGCACATGCTGATCCATTTCTTGAGGGGTGGGATAAAGTTAGCACACTTGGGCATACCATTGCTGATCCACAGACTGGACTTAAACCTGTGGCCCTTCCCTCATGCACACACTGGCCCTGTGCTTGATGCCACAGGGCAGCCATGTGGGTACATCAATCCACTGGTATATCTGTGGTTAGTGTCTGGATGCATGCGGGCATAGGTCTGGGTATGCCTGTGTCTGCTTGGATCTCTCGCAGTCTCTCTGCCATACTGGTCTGACCAGGTTTTGCAGGCTGCTGTGGTAGTGGGACATCCTGTCAGGTTAGTGTGTGGACCTGAATTGATATGCTGCTGATAGAACTTACTTTCATTTCAAACATATGGGATCTGTCCTGCCAATGGGGCAGGGCATGCTACATGAACACACACACATGCAAGACTCTCCTAGCCCTAGCAGAGTAATCAACATTACTATTTCATGGAGTGTGCTTGTGGGCCACTCCTGATATGCTTCCATGGTTGACAGGCCAGACTGAGTGGTTTGGACTCCCATGTGCTACAGTTGCCAGCATTGTTAAAAGGTGAGGTCAGAGAGGCTGTTGTTGCCAAAAAGCATCTTTCAGGAAATGGAAAAAGTAGCCAAATGACGAACACAGGAAACAACATAAGCATTGACAAGTTAGATGCAAGGCATCGATAAGGCAGTCAAAGAGAGAATTTGAAAAGAGGCTTGCCATGGAGGCAAAACGCATAGTAAAAACGTTTTCAAGTATATTTGTAGCAAAAACCTTGAGAGAGTCAGTTGGACCATTGGATGATAGAGGGGTAAAAGGGGCACTAAGCGAAGCAAAGGCCATAATAGAGATAGTGAATGAATTCTTTGCTTTGGGCTTTACTAAAGAAGATGTAGGAAAGTTACCCATGCCTGAAATCATATATAAAGGTGAAGTATCGGAAGAATTGAAAGAAATATCGATAAACCGGGAAGATGTAGTACAACTGTTAGATAAACTGAAAAGTAGCAAATTACCTGGACTGGATGAAATACATTGAGGTTGTTGAGAGAGCTGAAATATGAGATTGCAAACCTTCAACTAGTAATCTGTGAACTATCATTAAATCATCTGTAGTACCTGAAGACTGGAGAATGGCCAATGTAATGCCAATTTTTAAAAAGAGTTCTAGGGGTGATCTGCGAAACTACAGACTGGTGAGCCTGATGTCAGTACCGGGCAAAATGGTAGAAACCTTTATAAAGAATAAAATTACTGAACATGTAATGTGGACAAGTGCAAAGTTATGCATGTAGGAAAGAACAACCCAAACTACGGTTACATGTTGCAAAGTACCACCTTAGAAACCACCATCCAGGAAAAAGATTTAGGTGTCATCATAGATAATACATTGAAACCCTCTGCAATGGCAGTCAAGAAAGAAAATAGAATGCTAGGAATCATAAGGAAAGGAATGGAGAACGGAGTCATGGTTTAATGGGAGAAAGCCAACATGGATTTATCCAAGAAAAGTCTTGTTTTACTAATCTGTTATATTTTTTTGAAGGTGTGAATAAAGAGGTAGACAAAGGTGAGCCTGTTGATATAGTGTATCTGGATTTTCAGGAAGCCTTTGACAAGGTCCCTCATGAGAGACTCTTGGTGAAATTAAAAAGTCATGGGTTTGGAGGCATCCTGGTTAAAAGACAGAAAGCAAATGGTAGGGCTCAATGGCCAATTTTTTCAATGGAGAAAGGTGAATAGTGGAGTACCCCAAGGATCTGTGCTGGGCCACTGCTTCTTAACATATTCATAAATGACCTGGATATATTTGGATATAGGAATAACAAGTGAGGTGATCAAATATGCAGATGACACAAAATTATTCAAAGTTGTTACAACATAAGAGGATTGTGAGAAATTGCAAGAGGACCTTGATGAATTGGAAGACTAGGCATCCAAATGGCAGATGAAATTTAATGTGGACAAGTGCAAAATTATGCATGTAGGAAAGAACAACCCAAACTATGGTTACATGTTGCAAAGTACCACCTTAGAAACCACCATCCAGGAAAAAGATTTAGGTGTCATCATAGATAATACGTTGAAACCCTCTGCAATGGCAGTCAAGAAAGAAAATAGAATGCTAGGAATCATAAGGAAAGGAATGGAGAATAAAACCAAGGATATTGCAATGCTTCTGTATCGTTCCATGATGCGACCACACCTTGAATATTGTGTGCAATTCTAGTTGCCATATCTTAAAAAAGGATTTAGCAGAATTAGAAGAGGTACAGAGAGGAGCAGCAAAAATGGTAGAGGGGATGGAAGGATTCCCCAATGAGGAGAGGCTAAAAAGGTTAGGGCTCTTCAACCTGGAAAAGAGAGGGCTGAAGGGAGGTATGATAGAGGTCTATAAATTAATGAATGGAGTGGAACGGGTAAATGTAGATCAGTTGTTTACCCCATCAAGAAGTAGAAAGACTAGAAGACATGCAATGAAACTTCAATGTAATCCATTTAAGTCTAATAAGAGAAAATATTTTTTTACTCAACACATAATCAAACTCTGAAGTTCGTTACCAGAGGATGTAGTAAAAACTGTTAGTGTAGCTGGATTTAGAAAGGTTTTTACAAGTTTCTGGAGTAGATATCCATAAACCATTATTAAAGAGGACCACTGCTTACCTCAGGATGAGGAAACTGTATGCCTTTTTGGGAACCTGCCAGGTACTTGTGACCTGTACTGACCACTGTTAGAAACAGGATACTGGGTTTGATGAACCTTGGTCTGACCCAGTATGGCATTTCTTATGTTGTTATGTTCTTAATACAGGGCTGACCTGCACCAAATAGTCCATTTTAATTCTAAATTTGAAAAAATAAAAAATATGCTTGCTTTCCCTATAGATCAAAAATACTAGCAAAATACTGCCGACATAGCCTGTGTTTCAAACTAAAACAAAGTTAAAGAGTTCTGCATCAGGACTTAGGAAAACGTATCTGTAATCCAAATGAATGTCAGCAATGTTCATCCCCAAACTTCACATCCAACTCACTATGAGCACAGCGCTGGGAGAATTTTGTTCAGTAAGGGTTTCTGTAGGATGAGTCATCAGTTATATAAGAGTGTGGTGCTGTCGGCATTTGTTTCATTTTCCCCTCTATTGGGTGACCATATCTTCACATAGACCAAGAAAAAAGGAAAAATTGTCCACTCTTTTATATGGGGGATTTGGATTAGATTTGGTAAGCCTTTTTTTGTGTGTCTATTGGTTCTTCTACATCACCAGCTAATTTATTGTCTTGTGGCATCCCCCAAGGCTCAGTGCTCTGTACCGATTTTGCTTAACCTTTTCTTCAGCCCACTTGCTACACCTATCAAACTTAGAGTTAATGGGTACTATTATGCAGATGATCTGCAAGTGGTTTACTGTACTCACCCCATGTACCAAGACTTTCATTTCTCAATGACTGTCTTGTTTCCATTACTGACTGGATTAGTGTAACTATACTGAAGCTCCCTACCTCCAGATCTACAGCAATGTGGATAACCAACTCCATTCATAAACCTACAGTTTCTTCTGTACTCATGGGCACATTGATTTCTGTGGTATTACTCAGCTAAATGTTTTTTTTTAATATGATGGCAGGATGATTACAAGATAATGCATGCCATCTGAAAGTAGAAAAGTCTGCTATAATGTGAGTTACTAGGAGGGAAAACCTTCTGTTGTATTTGCCTTGTTACAACAATTATACTTTTCATCCTCATTCTCTTTAGTTTAGTTTGGGAATATTCTTTAGCCCTTATTTCTGAAGCATCTTCAAATGTAAGTAGTGGAATGTGCATCTTACTGTACAGCAAAGGCCACAATGCATCAGAGAAAGTGAGTTCACTTGTTGCATTCATGTTGGACAGATGCACTGTGGCTAATCAGTATTCTAAAATGAAGATGCAAAAAATGCTGTGCAGAGTCATTAATAGGTAACCCTCTATGAAAAGATGTTGCCCATTGATAAAGGCAGGATAACTACCGCAAAGATGGCACTGGGGGACTTATGGAAGCAGTGATTTGGCTACAGTTAAAGATAAGTGCATTTCATGTTGGATAACAGATTTTTTGGACTGTGAATTTAAAGATTTGTAAATATAAAACAAAGAGGTGTGACTGGAAATAGATTGCCAGGCCTTTTTCCACATAGTAAGCCTACAGCATCTGTATTTCAAGGTAGTCTCCCATCCAAGTATAGTACTTACCAGGTCCATGGGTCACCACGCGTTGACATTGACTTGATGGCACACAACAACAAAGAGGAGGTATAAGATATGACCTTCTAGTTAGGCTTTTTTGAAGTCTTTTGACTCAAGGCCTGAGGGGTCTTTTTTGATACCTCACAAAATATTTTTTATGGTGTTTCGTAATGTGTAGTGCTTATATAAAGATTAATTTAGGCTTTTCTTTCAATTTTGGAAATTATATACACCTTCTGTTTGCATGGTATTTTTGGTTGGATGAGGGTGTAGTTTTTCCCACTTTTTTGGGTAATCACTGTTTTAATCAATATTCTGATTGGAATATTGGCAGAGAAGGAGTTCTGCTAGAATTTGCGCTACTAGAGTCCTGAAAGAGATTACAGAGAAAGTAGTGCACTAGTACAACAGCAGGGCAGGAGGTAAATCCAGAGAAGGCTCAAGTGTCATAATGAATAAAACTGATTTATGTGATTAGTTTGTAATTATGCCTGAATTGATAAGAAAAGAAAACTGCTTGGTAAGGGCTTATGTATCTGTTGCGGTAAGAAAACGGCCTGACTTACATAAAATGCTGACACCACCTTGGGCAAAAATGAAGGTACCGGGCGCAGGACCACATTCTCCTTGGAGAAGGAAAGGAATGGTTTCTGCCATGACAGGGTCCGAAGCTCTGAAAGCACTGAATACATTTTGAGCTGTATAACACAAGGAATGCTTAAGGATTAAGTGGGGTTCACCCCCCCCCCCTTGATACCATTCTATACCAGGCACTGTGATCTGGCCGGTATGGTGGGAAGAGCTGGGGGCACTCCCCAAGAACTCCCTCAATCTGTACCCGGGTAGGTAAAAGGATCCCCAGCACAGTGCACCTCCACAGGCTCAGGCACGGAGCACTAGAGTAATTGAACTAAAATAAAATAAAATAAAACCAATTTACCGAAATCTAATTAACTGAAACTGAAATTAAAAAGAAACTGCAAATGGCCCCCTAGAAAGAAGCTGCTCTGTCCTGCTTTATTCTCCGGTGGCTGCCTCTCCCGGGCACCCAAAACATAGCAGGGGGTTAAAATACTTGCAGGCCTGAATAATAAGAAGAAACACAGCGGGAGGAGTTTCCCATGCCACTGCAGGCTCCCAAACATGCGGCTGCAGGCCACTCTCTATCTCCTCATGTTCCGGCGGTTGCTAAGGGTTTCTGCTGTTCTCTTCCTCTGCCACTCTTACTTTGGAGCCTCTTTGCCGCATGGCTTTTCTACCCCTCATGCTCAGCCTTCCTTCCCAACTTCGGTGCCAAGGGGGGTGACTCGGGGCTGCCAGCTTTCACTCCTGTCAATCAACTGCAGCCCCTGCGGCGGCTCCTCACCCGATAATGGGTTCAGGAGCCACCAGAAGTCTTGGACTGAGGAAGGACCCCACAGAACTCCCCCACCCAAAATCCTGGGGGAAGAGGGGGAAGAAGGAATATCCTCCCCTCAGCCCTGTTGCCCCCCCCCCCCCCGGGGTTCTCTCTGTTCCTTCTGATTTTTTTTTTTACTTCTGTCTTTAAAATCAAAGAAACCTGCACCTTAACAGGGGAAATAAAAAACAAGCTCTAACTAAACCTATCTCCTTAGTTGATCCTACAGTGAGTCCAGCACCCTGACTCACTACCTCCTCAAACTGCTTGGAGACTGAGCACACTGGGGCTGGAAGGCAGTGCCAGCTGCATATGTACACTAGTGTCATTAAAAAGATGACAAGCCCAGTCTCCAAGCTACTGGAAGAGGTACACTATCCAGAGGAGCGGGACTGGACTGGAGGAACGATAAGGAACCAATTTCCTGCACTAGATCGATTTTACCCTAAGGATTTTTAGTATCCCTTGGGTATTGATTTTGGGGTTGCGTCCCCAGAAAAAGAAAAAAGAAAAAAAGGAACGTCATGCTACGAGAAGATTATTATCTTCATGGCATTAGTTCCGACAAAAATTAATTTTCAGTAGGTATATCTCTTTAGAATTAGAATAATAATCATGTCATGGCAATGTCCCAGTTTTCAGACTATTTCCTTTTTTAATTGGTCTTGTTTTATTTGATTCTTTTATGTGTCGAATATGTGTGTATATATAATCCAAAGCCATTTCACTGGCAAGTTTTTTTTTGGACATATTGGACATTAAGGAGTTGGACTGCAAGGGTGCCTATAATGTTGACCATAGCTGTACTTGATATAGCATATACAACAGATATAAAGAAGTGGTTTACATCATCATTTTATGGTTCCTTATCATTCCTCCAGTCCAGTCTCGCTCCTCTGGGTAGTGTACCTCTTCCAGTAGCTTGGAGTCTGGGCTTGTCCCCAGAAAAATAAAAAAGAAAAAAAGGAACGTTATGCTATGAGAAGATTATTATCTTCGTGGCATTAGTTCTGACAAAAATTAATTTTCAGTAGGTATATCTCTTTAGAATTGGAATAATATCATTTGTGGGATATAGTTTTCAGGTTTAATTGGTTAAATAGTTAAGATGACATGATTATTGGCACACTTATAAACAATTCAAATCAGTTTGAACAGAAGAATCACATTCCTACTGTAGTAAAATTAGACACACCTGTGATCACCAGTACTCACATGACTTGAATCAACCAACAAATGATGGTTCTAATGTTTAAAATGGCAACATTCATTCCCTGTTCCATTTTCACAATGGTGAAGACAAGAAAGCTGCCTGAGACATTCAGAAAAGCCATTATTACCAAACATCAAACTTCAAAGTGGTACAAGGCCATCTCCAAAGACCTTGGGAGCCCTCTGTCTACAGTAAGCAATGTTATTAAGAAGTTTTCTGCTCATGGAACTGTCAAGAACCACCCAGGACATGGTGGGAAGAGGAAGATTAATCCAAGAAGTCTTTGAAAGTTAGTGTGAACTGTTGGAAAAACACAACATACAACATCCAAATAGCTTAAGGCTGACCTGGAGCAATCTGGTGGCGGTTTCAACCCGCACCATATGCCATGCATTAAACAATGAAAGACTTCATGAACGAAGGCCAAAGAGGATCCCACTGCTCAAAGGCAGACATAAAAAGGCACACCTGATCTTTGCCAAAACCCACCTTGAGAAACCACAATCCTTCTAGGAACATATTCTATGGATAGGTTAAACCAAACTTGAGCTCTTTGGCAATGCAGACCAGCAATACATTTTTAGGTGAAGAAATGAAGCTTATACAGTTAAACATGGTGGAGGTTCCATAATGTGGGGCTGTTTTGCTGCCTCAGAAACTGAAGGCCTGGAACATATTAAAGGAATCATGAGGTGAGAGGACTACCAAAGTACTCTGGAGCAAAATGTTCTACCTAGTGTCAGAAAACTAGGTCTGTTAAAGGTCATGGGTCCTCCAGCAGGACAATGACCCAAAACATACATCCAAAAGTATAAATGAATGGTTAAAAAGGAACAAATGGACTATATTAAACTGGTCAGCAATGAGTCTTGATCTCAATCCAATCAAGAACGTTTGGAAAGAGTGAAATCTGCCACTGGTAAAAGGAATCCTGGAAACATTCATGAGCTGGAACAAATCACAGTTGAAGAGTGGGAGAAACTACCAGCAGACAGTTGTACGAAACTTATAGATGGCTGCAAGAAACCTTTGGAGGCTGTCATCACTGCCAAAGATTGTGCAACCAAATATTAGTGAAGGGTGCCATTCTTGCAAAGACATTTTTTTTGTTGTATACCTTTGAACATGCTATTAAAATATTATGATGACATACAGTTGGAATATTTCCAATTATTTCTCTAGATATTATACACAACATCCCCAAAATGCGAGGGTGCCAATAATTTTGACCCCCAACTGTATGTGAATAAACTAAACTAAATTATATTGATGAAACCTTTTCCTGATCCAGAATTTTCAACATCTTCTATCTAGTATCAAACTCCTCTTATTAATCAAAACTGATACAACGTGCTGTGTCTGCTCAAGTAAGAACATAGAAATTGCTGTTGCCCAGATCATGACTAGTCAGTCTTAAGGCCAAACCACAGCACAGAAAATGTAATAGATTAATGTTAATCTGTCTTGACCTACAGTAAGTTCAGCTTTGATACTGTAGAACCCCGATCTCCAACCCAGTCCTGGTTTAACGCCTAGCTAGTCTGTTTTTCAGGATATCCACAATGAATATGCATGAGATAGATTTGCATGCAATAGAGACAGTGAATGCAAATCTAACTCATGCATATTCATCGTGGATATCCTGAAAACCAGACTGCCTACGGGGTACAACAAGACGGGGTTGAGAACTAGTGCTGTAGAACATGCCCTCTTAATCAAATCCATGAGGGACCTTGGCTTAAATCTTTTTTTTCAAAAGGCTGAAACCTATGGCAACAGGCCCAGATTTAGGTATAAGCAATAAGGGCAATTGCCTAGGGCATAAAATTTTGAAGGTGCCAAATAGGAGCCTGCTTCCACTTACTTTATGTCCATGTGCATGTGCTGTTTTAAAAGGGCACCACTGGTACTATTGTCATCTTCTACTCCTCTTCTGGTTCTCCAGTATTTGAGATCTCCGCCCCCTTCATTGCCCCTATTCTGGGATATGCTGTCTGGTCTGGTCTTGTCTACGGGCACGAAAATCTGAAATCCGGCCCCTATTGGTACAATTCGGCAGTTAATTGTGCTTCTGGTTTTAAACAATATTTGTAGTTTTAAAAGATATTTTTAAAAGATGTTTGTAGTTTTGCTCAGCTCAGTCACTTATTTGTGCTGGTTTGGCACATTCATCTTTTTCGATTTTATTTCACTTATGTTAAAGTGTTTTTATTTAGTACTGCCGATTCAACTAAAAGAATAGATATTGCAAGCAGTGCCTTAATTAAGCACCTGAACGATAGGGAATACTTTTTATGCGGCTGTTGCACACATTTATATATCTATCTTCATATAATTCGGCAGTCAATTGTGCTTCTGGTTTTAAAATTTGTAGTTTTGCTCAGCTCAGTCACTTATTTGTGCTTGTTTGGCACATTCATCTTTTTCAATTTTATTTCACTTATATTAAAGTGTTTTTGAACACTCTAAATTGGAGTATTTCATATTATTATTTTAAATACACAAGATAACCCTTAGAGATCAATTTGAGATTGTAGTCATCACTTTTAACATATTTAATATATTTATTCAATTGATTGATATTTATTTGTTTATTGATGGATCAGTTTGGCCATGTTCCAATTAGGACCTATCCACTTTTTTCAGTGTTGTGCCAATAATTTTTGTAGCTTTGGGTTTCCATTTTTAATTTTTAATTTTTATTTTTACTTATTTTATGATTTTGAGTGTTCTCTTATATGACCAATTAAGCTGCATTTTTCACCGGATAAAATTTTTAATGATTATAATTTATTTACACAATATTATACCATGTTGTTTTATTTTAATTATGTCTATTGATTTCTTTATCCCTTAATGTATTAGGTTTAGTTTATGACTAGGAGTAAATAACAAGTAATGTACTCAAATCTCTTTTTGTCTCTTTATTATAGATAATGTGCATGTTTCTATATGTTATATATATCAGATACAAAGGAAGTACTTGTGTTCTAATATTTTAGTTAAGTTTACAACTTATGTATATATTAGTTGTCTGTGCTCTGCTTTCAGCCCTACGTTTTTCCGTGTTGTACAGTTTAGTTTGTGATTTTATATTTTATATACAACATATATATGTGATTTATATATGATGTTTGCCGTTATACATTTGACATCATGCCAATTGGTTTTAATTGTTGTTAGATGTTATTGTGATTTTAATTTTGTTTTTATTGTTTGTTTAAGTGATAATTCCCCTGAGGAAGGCGTTGCCGAAACGCGTTGGGGTCCTTACCAATAAAAGACTCATTAGTTCAAACTTCTCTGATTGGTCATGGAGATCTGAATGACATTAGAGAGACTGTTTTGATTGGATATAGGCATTCATATCAACATCGGTGAGATTAGATTCAAATGGATAATGACAATTTTATTGGTTTTCAGGAGCACACATCAAGTTATATTTTGTCTTGATGTACTATTATTATAATTACGTTGGTGTATTGCATATGTAAGTTGTAGCTTGCCATTGATTGTTTTAGGGTGAATGTATGTCTGGATGTTTGAGTATTTTTAGGTGATGAGTATTATATGAATAAGGCTTGAATATGATAAATAAAAAGGATATGTAATTAATTCTATACCTTAACACTGTTTATTGGATATTGTAAGCGCCCCCTACTGGCTAGGCGGTCGCCTAGGAGCAGTGGGCGTACCTCTTAATGTCCCTTTTTGTCAGCTTGGGTCCAGAGCCGCAGCATCTGGATAATGTAGTTGTGCAATAAAGAATAGCCGAGGGGTTTCAATAAGGCAAACAGGAAATGTATTATAATTTTCTTCTCCTAGGCAATAAACTTCTTTTTAAGGAGTTCAAATATACAGCAAAGCAAAGTCGGATACTTCTCCATTGAAAAAACAAAAGCAACAAAACTTCACAGCAAACTTTTCAGGATAGTCAATGCAGCATTGTTTTATACAGCTTGTTTTAAACCAGCAATAAAGCCTTTTCTTTCAGCAAAGATGAGAGCTCCACGTTCCCAACTGGGTCTAGCACAAACCCAGGTTTCCACAGCGTTCTAGACTGCACCTTAACTTCTTCAATTCAAGCTGTTAAACATTTGCATTCTTCACATTAAGCTGCTAACATTTATATTCTTTTCTTCAAGCTGCTAACATTTGCATTTTGGGTTCAAGGCTCCACATGACCCCTTTGAACCTCTCTGTTCAGCTCCAAACGTTAGCCCTTCATTTAACCCAATTCTCCAGCAGGTCATGCAGTGAGGAAAGCTTCTGGGTTTTTTCCAACTTTAAAACCCTATAGCCTTGTCACTTCTGGCTTACACAGAATGAGCAATCCATTTCAGATTCAGAGGAAACGTTATCTGAAACACACTCATCTATTTGCATGCTTTCCTCATCTAGGTCAATTGGCACCTGGCTGGGCTCAGCATGTGAAACAGCAGGTTTTAGTTTCTCTAGTAACTTTAAAACCTTTCCCCACTGGGATTCTTCTCCCCGCTGAGTGACAGTGGGAGGACAGAGGAGTTCATTATTCTTTAGCAGATTCTTTAAGGCTTCTAATGTGCTCACCTTTTTCCCAGCAATTAGTCTTTTTCCCAGGCTTTGCTGAAGATGAAACACTTCCCACAAGCTCTCTTAAAGACAGTCCCGTACCTTGCTCACAAACAGCATCTCCCACAGAATGAACTTTCCTGTCTTCCAGGCCAGCTGTAATTCCCCTATCAGCTGGGCTCTCTTCAGGGCTAGAGTTTTCTGTATGCTGAGTGCAATAGGGATTTCTCTTGAGATAGCTCCTGGAGTACCTTCCTCTCTCAGGTCTTCTCCTGGTCTCCTCATTCCCTGCTTCCTCACCAGACTCTCTGGAAGTCTCTACTCTCCTGGTAGATTCTCCCTTCTTGGTGGAAACCTCCTCCCCGGTGGATGCACACCTCTTCCTTCCTGCTTCCCTGAGCTTATATGAACGAGACTGTCCTATGGCATCCAACTCCACCCCCAAGTATTCCTCGTCACCTCCCCTGGTTACCTTGGAGCTGGGGCGTGGCTCACTCTCAACAGCTCTGGGAATGCAGTTTTTTTTCTTAACCGGAGTTTTAACCCTAAAACTCCCTGAACTATTTCTCTGCTCAGAAGTGAATGGCAGTTTTCTCCCCACTTCCATGGGCTCTATTACTGTCTCGTCACCACAATATGTATTTTTTATGTTTTTTTAATTAATCCCATGCTTGCTTCTTCATTTTTGCTGCACTTTTATTAAAATATATAAATAACTAGATATTGTGTATTTATCACTTTCCATACTTTCAAAGTTTTTTGACCTTTTCTTAAAATAATTTGTTTTCTCATCCCAGGTAGACGAAATTTACCATGATGAATCCTTGGGGGTCCACATCAACATTGTGTTAGTCCGAATGATCATAGTGGGCTACCGGCAGGTAAATATCAATACCAGAGTACACTGTGGTGGAAGGGAAAATGAAAAGTATAGGTAGCTCCATCCCTCCCAGGTGACCAGAGTTCAGATACTTTGCCACATCAGTCTACGTAATATTAGGAATTATATCCCAGCCAGTTCAATGGGGCTGCAGCTCCGATATCACACAGAAACCGCTACCGTGACTTCATGGTCCAGCGATAGTATTTTTGCTAATCAAGCAAAACAAGTGCCTCTCCCTGCCTGGGGGAGAGCCTCTGTCTTTCTGCAACTATAAGGAGCTGCAATAAAACATCTTCCTTGAAACATAGTTGATGCTTCAGGTTAAATAATAATATGTGCGGGTGCAATTGGATTACTCTACAGTGAACTAGGTAAACACAACATAGAGTTTATGCAAAAGCTTTAAAAACATGATGGGAAAGTCTGAAGGATTTTGCAGGGAGTTGATTGACTTTATTGGGCATGAACTGAAGAGGAGCAGATTGGCACAGGAAGACAGAACATTTCTCTTCTAGGTCACCATTTCAAAATCTAGCTCAGAACATGACTGAAAGTTGTTGCCATTACCTGGCCTGTGTGAAATGAATTGGTGGTCTCAGCATTGTTTCCAGTAGACAGATGTCCACAGTACTAAAAATCTACCATTACAATTTGCTGCTTATTGGCTACACTGCTGGTAGTCTCAGCAAAAGGGACAGTGACCAAGTAGGCATAGAATATCTGAATTACACTCTTATCCTTTAGCTATAGTCTTCTGACGAGGATTAGGGAGCACATTGGCAGGGTAGCGTAAGAAAGCTTGCAATTTTATTTATTTATTTATTTAACAGTTATTTCTATACTGCTCTTTCCCAAGTATCAAGTGCGGTTTACAAGGAACAGTAAATTATATGGTATGTGATAGTGCATGCCTAGTCGTTTTACATAGAACAAGTGAACTATTTACAAGTAACAATATAACGTTTGAACAATAAAATATTATAACATATTTACATTGTAGGTACTTACAAATTATATCATGGTTCAATTATATGAGGGGGTGAGATGATCATTTTAAATGCTTAAATTATTTTAAATGTGACTAAGTACATAATTATAAGATTGTGAGATTCTTCATCTGTATGTGTATGTGGTATGGTTAAGTATTATGCAGTTATGTCGTTATTTGTTATTTGTTATGTAGTATAGTTGTTAACCTGTGTCTGTTTGTGTATTCTGATTAGGTAGTGTAGTGTAGTGTAAAGTGAATAAGTGAGTTTTTAATTTTTTTCTAAACTCCTTTATGTCTGTCAGTAGGCGAATGTTATCAGGCAGATTATTCCAGAGGATAGGTGCTGAATGTGAGAAGGCCTTCTTGTTGGTTTGTTTTCTAGCTTTTGTGTAGTCTTTTGGTATTGCTATAGTGTTTGTGTTTCTGCTCCTTTGTGATCGTTTATCTATTTCTACGTTAATGAGTGTATTGAGTGCAGATGGTGCTAGGTTATTTATTAATTTGAAAGTGGTGACTAGAATTTTGTATTTTATTCTGCTGTAAATTGGTAACCAATGGAGTTTAGCCAGAATCGGTGTAATATGCTCTATTGAACTTACATTCATTATAATCCTTGCTGCTATATTCTGAGTTAGTTGTTTCTTTTTAATATTTTGCTTTGTGATGCCTTGAAGGATTATATTTGCAAAATCAAAGTGTGGAGTTATGATAGCTTGAATTATAGTTATGAAGTCTTGTAAGTGAATCAATGGTCTTAATTGTTTCAATGTCTTGAGTTTGTAATGTATATTTTTTGTCAGGTTTTTTATGTGTGAGTCCATGTTGCGTTTATTGTCAAGTATCACACCTAGGTATTTTACTTCTTTTTTTATGTTGATCTCATGGTTATCTAGGGTAATGGTGCTTGGGGGTGTGTATGTTTGATTTTTAGTGATATATAGTACATCAGTTTTTGTGAAATTGATGTGTAGGTTCTGTTCTTTAAGCCATATTGTTAGTTCTTTAAAACATTCTGTTATTTGTTGTAGTGGTGGGTGCAGGATTTTAAATGGGAGGTAGAACATTATATCATCGGCGTAAATATGGTAATGGACGCCGTGGCGTTTAAAAATGCTACTGACTGGTTGTAGGTAAATGTTAAATAGTAGTGCTGATAGTGCGGATCCTTGTGGAAGGCCTTGTGTTTGTTTGAAAGTGGTAGATGTTTGGTTGAGTATTCTCACTGTTTGGGTTCTGTTTGATAGGTAAGATTTGAACCAGTTATAAACTGTAGAGGTTATTCCAATTTGTTGAAGTCTACTTAACATTATTAAGTGATTGACGCTGTCAAATGCTGCAGAGATGTCAAGGAATATTAGGATGAAGGATTGTTTAGTGTCATCAATTCCTCTTAGTAATGTGTCGTAAAGGACTGTTAGTAATGTTTCTACCCCATGAAATGGTCGAAAGCCATATTGGTGTTCATCGAGGAGGTTCAATGTATCGATGAATTCCTGTAGTTGAGTTTGCAATGCAATGCAGTTGCCTGCACTGTATCTGTTCTGTAAATTCATAGAAGACTTTGGCTTCTGGTGCTGTCAGTTTGGTACATTTCAAGAGCACTAAACTCACTACTTTAAAAAAAAAAAATGCACAATACACATTTAAAGTGAAACCCGTGGCTCCTTTGTAGACGTCAAGGTATACAGCTGAACACTAAGGGTTCTCTTACGAAAGGTTTTAGCACATGTTAATGAAAGTAATGCGCATTAAGTGTCCACAGCTCTTTTATTTCTATGGACTCAATGTCATTTAAGATGCATTAAGGTTATTAACGTGCATTAACCTTTAGTAAGGTTTGCACTGCCTTAGTTTTGTTCTATAAAATTGGACAGAAGACCCTAGATAGTGTGGTAGTCTGCACCGAAAAAACAGTATGAACCATAAAGGCTAACTTTTCAAAATGATTTATGCAGAATTTAGCACCCCCACTTACCCATTCCTGAAACCAGTGAAAGAATTTGCTCAATCCTGGGGATGATTGAGCACCCTCTGCACCCACAGAGCTGACACCTAGGGCATATATTGTATTTCAGTCAACATGTCAAATGAGACTAAGGGGTCATTCCAAACAGCGAATGTACATCTGGTTTCGACATACAACCCCTGCTATTCTCTGTGACACTATTCTGGCCCGACAGCTCCCCAAGCGTATAGGGCCTTTGTGCAGAGAGCTCCAGATGGGGGCATGAAGGTGTAGTAAAAGGGCAGAGAGTGGGTGGAACAGAGGCAGACCCACAACACTGGACGTACAGGGCCTATTCAGGTCACGGCCCTGTACATCTGGCAAGACGAAGATGGACGGGGGACTTATTCCACCTCAGAGGTGGAATTAATGTGCATGCAATCAATTTGTGCATGTTAAATTTCTAATGTGTGTTCACTTTTTTATTAAAATGATTGTGTGAAACAAACCAAAATATCAATGGAAATTGTGGGGGGAAAAGCCAATTTTGTTAGAATGAACTAAAAATGTTTGCTTTTACCATATTATAGAGTGCTGCTTTTGTATGCAGCCAAATTTGTGCACATTTGAGCAGGAAGGTTTTGCTACTAACAGACATAATGGCATAATTCAGTGTGTGTTAGTGGAAAAAACCTCTATAGTAATGTTTATAGTCAAAGGGGATGTGTTCAGCATTTGGGAAGAAGCAGGCACAAAATTAATGTGAGTTAACACATTCTACCGCACCTCAGGACATCTGGTTAAATTTCTACAATTCACGCAGGTTAATGTCTGTGCCATTCTCCTTATTTCTTCCCCAACCCTTCCCTTCTGTTAATATAAAACCCCAAGTTAGGTGTTTAATGTGGGATATAGAAGATAATTTGATAAGGGGGCATGTAGGTTAAGAGGGCAAGTAAGTGCCTACTTAAGCACTATTTTAGATATATAGAAAGAGACATAAGTGCCTATGTATCCTTACAAAATGCTGGCGTTAAGTGGCAGAGATCATGCCTTAAATGCCAATGAATACATGTAAAGTTTGCAAGTACACACAAAGACTAAGGTATTTCATAATCAACACACGGACATACTTGTGACCTCTACCAGCTCTTCATCCAGTCCACACCCCTATTTCATAATCAACACATGGACATACTTGTGACCTCTACCAGCTCTTCATCCAGTCTACACCCCTGGCTACACCTGTCGGCAAATATGCATCTTCATATCAATGTGCATACTTTAACATCAGTCGGTATTGTATAAGAGGCCACAAATGTGCAAAGATTACTGCATAAAAAGATCCCCTTTATGTGCATTAATGGAATTTGCTAAGCATTAATGGTTTAATGTCCATTAAAACCTATGTTAAAACACTTAACACACTTAAGTAAATAGGCTCCATTGTAGAAATATATGCCTACTTTTAAATAGTTGAGAATCTATGTACCCACTTATGTCTAACTTATGCAGGTTAACTCTGTGTACCCCAAATTTTATATTCTCCCAATGAGTCTATATGTAATATTCCTTCTACAGTCAGTTGGCTTGATAGAGCGAGGAAACCCATCTCGGAGTTTGGAGCAGGTGTGTCGCTGGGCCCATGCCCAGCAGCGCTCGGATCCAGCCCATGCAGAACATCATGATCATGCTGTGTTCCTGACTAGGCAAGATTTTGGTCCTGCAGGTATGCAAGGTACTGTACAGGGTGCCTCCCCGATCAGGTATGTGTGGTCCTCTGATTCAGGAAGGGGAATGCCTGACAGTCTGATGGTTAGATCTACTAATGACACTACTGCAACCATTGCCCAGTAATCATCCAGGGTTAGCATGAGCAGAGAAACTACTACAGATTTTTTATGCTAACTGTAACCATGTTTTTTAGCCACTAAGATTCAGAAAATTAAAAAGAAATGCATGAAAAATCTAAAACCAAAGCATCTGCTTGATGTCCTGGCCTGTTGTGGGATTGAGATTGTAGTTGTTTCCAGATTTGCCCCAAAACCTCCCCATATAAAAGATCCTGAAAAAGCATGGTTGCTTATCTGTAACAGGGGTTCATTGTATTCAGCAGGGGTATGCAGCCACACTCAAAGGTGCTGTCGCCGCCGACAGTGCTAGTGCCGGCTCTCCCTTAGCTCAGAGAAGTCCTTAGGACTTCTCTGAGCATGTGCGCCCCTTCCCACTTAAAGGTCCCACTCAGCAACGTCCCTCAGTCCATCTCAAAGCAAGCAAGCTCATCGTTGGATAAGTGGAACACCTAAGAAGTAGTCCGAATGGCAGGAACAATAGACGACAGACTAAAATTGACATAGGTGGTCACAATGAAAGTTAACTGCTGATGTTACTGAACTGAAATTTACTTTCAGTGAAAGAGTCAGATTGCTCTGCAGGTTTATTTGATTAGTCGTTTCTTTCTCTTTTTTTTTTTTGAGGGAATGGTGGGCAGGTAAGTGTGTCTGCATACCCCTGCTGAATACAGAGAACTCTCGTTACAGGTAAGCAACCTTGCTTTACTCCATATTCAAGCAGAGGGATGAAAGCACACTCGAAGGTGAGTCCAGAGCTGAGGGCCACCTGAAAGTTTGATAATGGTTACAGCCTGGTGAAAACTAAGAGGTAGAAAATTTAAGCAAAGAGGTTCCGCAAAACAGCCTGGCCAAAGGCAAGGTCAGTTGCTGAATTGCGATCCAGGCTATATTGCTTCGTGAAGGTATGCACAGATGACCACGTAGCAGCTTTGTAGATATCTTGAGGAGGAATAGCAGCTAAATTGCCTACAGTAGCTTCTGTAGCTCGGAGATGGTGAGGATCCATCCACCCGAGAGAGGTGTGTCCCTTCTGAATATAACAAAAAGATATACAGTCTGAAATCCAGGAGGAAAGGGTCTGCTTAGTTGCTGGCCTCTCAGGGTTGTTAGGGTTAAAGGTGACAAAAAGTTGGGAAGATTGATGTATTTGTGTGGTAGCTTGCAGGTAATAGAGCAAAACAGAGGCAGTCCAGAGAGTGTAGAGCTTCTTCCTGAGAATCTGGTTGAGTGTCTGAGAAGAATGTAGGAAGCACAATGGATTGGTTCAAATGAAATCTGGATACAATTTTTGGAAGTAATTTAGGATGGGTATGCCAGAGTACCTTATCATGAAGAAATTGAGTATATGGAGGATAATGGACAAGAGCCTGGAGCTCACTGACACGCCTTGCAGAGGTGACAGCAACTAGGAAGATGTTTTTCCAAAGTGAGATGTTTCAATGAAGCAGATCCCAGGGATTAAAAAGGGCTCTTCATGAACTCTGAGAGAAAGACATTGAGATCTCTCATTGGAGCAGATGGTTTTATTGGAGGCATGGTGTTCAATAAGCCCTTAATAAAGTGAGAAACCAGTGGATGTATGGAGATGGGCTAGCCATCCACATAATGATGGAATGCTGCAATGGCAGAGAGATGGTAGCGAACAGACTAAGTCTGAAGACCAGAGTTGGATAGGTGAAGGAGATAGGTGAGGATATTGACTGAGGGAGCATGAGGCTAGGTCCAGGCTCTGCCATGCAGCCCAATGGGAGAAACGAGTCCTTTTACTCTGAGTGGAGCACTGTGCAGAAGGTCAGTGAGATGCTTGGCGTATAGCATGAACATCACCTAATATTGGGAGAACAACAGCACTCAGCTGGTCCGCTTCCAAGCAGCTAGAGCTAGTGACTGCAGGTTGGGATGTAGGAGATGACCTTCCTGCTGCGTGAGAAGGAATTGATGAAGTGGTAATGGCCAGGGGCCATGTTGTGCCACGGTGAGGAGATGTGGGTACCAGATCTGTCTGGGCTACTTTGGAGCAATGAGGATTAGTTGAGGAGGGTCCAAGGAATTAGTGGGAACGGCGGAAATGCATAGAGGAGGCGATCTGACCAGAGAACGAGGAAAGCATCTGCTGCCCATCTGTTGGAACTGAGATGAAGGGAACAGTAGAGTGGACATTTCGAATTGTCATCTGTGGCAAAAAGATCCACCTCTGTGGTTCCCTAGGCTTGAAAGATGGGAGTTAGGACTGTGGGATGCAATGACTGAGGGAGTCTGCTAACTGGTTTTGAACACTTGGGAGATAGACTGCCCAGATGGATTGAGTGTAAAGTCATAGGCTGACAGCTTCGCAGCAAAGGCGGAGGGACTGAGCCATCCTGCTTGTTGATGTAGAACATGGTGACCTGATTGTTGGTCTGCATCAGGAGCGATTTGTTGCGGATCCAGTGATGGAAGGCATGCAGGGCATAGAAAACTGCATGCATCTCCAGTAGATTGATGTGCAGAGAGGCTTCTCCACTGGTCCAATGACCTTGAGTCATATGATGCAAAAGATTTGGGTTTGTTGGTTTTAAAAAAGGTTTGGACAAGTTCCTGGAGGAAAGGTGCATAAAACATTATTAAGAAGGGACCCAGGATATCAATGCTTGACTCAGTACAAGCATTGTGGAACCTGTGTCTTTTGGGGAAACTGCTAGGTACGTATGACCTAGATTGGCCACTGTTGGAAACAGGATACTGGGCTTGATGGACCTTGGTCTGACCCAGTATGGCATATCTTATGTCTTATGTAAGATGGGCTCCCCAGCCCATACTGGAGGCATCTGTTTTCAAAGTGAGCTGATTCATCTGTTCCAGGAAGGGACGCCCATTGATTAGGTTGGCTGGAAGGGTTCACCAGCAAAGAGACTAATGCAACATGAGAAGGTGAGACAGACCTGATGATGAAGAGATTAAGTATGCTGATTCCAGTTGAGTTTGAGATGCCACTGGAGCGGCTGCATGTAGAGACTTGCCAACAGAACACGTGTACTGAAGCTGCCATGTAACCTAAAAGATGTAGTGTGGTGTGAGCCGATGCACTGTGCAGACTGAGCTGAGCTGCTGTAGAATGAGTACTCTGTTGGGTGGCAAAAATGCATGAGCCACTCTTGTGGCTAAGTGAGCCCCTATGAATTCCAGAACTTGATGGGGCTCGAATTCAGACTTTTGGAAGTTGATGATAAAGCTGAACTGTTGCAGAAGTAGGGATGTCTTGCTGAGAGACAACTGAGATGAGGCTTTGTCAGGTCCTGATATAAACCAATCGTCCAGATAAGGATAAATGCACAGGCCTTGCCTGTGAAGATGCCCTGTAGGTACCGCCAAACACTTTGTGAAAAACCTTGAGGCCAAAGAGAGTCCAAAGGGTAACACTCTGTATTGATAATGGTCTTTCTTGAAGCAAAACTGGAGGTATTGCCAATGACGAAGATGGATGCAGATATGGGTGTAGGTGTCCTTGAGATCCAGAGAGGTGAGCCAGTCTTTCTGTTTCAACAAGGGAAGAATGGTGGCTAGAGAAGTCATTTTGAACTTTTCTCTCTTGATGTATAGGTTGAGTTCCTGGAGACTCAAAGCCAAGCTGTGCGACAAACTAAGATAGAAATAGCCATGGATCGGGCAACTGAGTCAAAGGCATCATAGGTAGCCTGAATGATATGGTAGAGGGACTCTTGTAAATTGTCTTGAAGAGTGTGTACCTCCAGAGCTGGAGTAGTGGTGGGGTCTGGCATTTGCGAAAGGAGTTCATGATGATATTGAGGCAATTGGAGTTGATAGATTAAGATCTTCATGGCTAGCACTCCACTTTGAAAAGTTTTCCTACTGACTGAATCCAATGTCTGCTGGTCTTTTCTGGGCGGCGTTTGGATGTGAGACTTGGAAGACTTAGCTTTCATAAGTACAGCTTCAGAAACTATTGACTGATGAGGCAGCTGCTGATGCTGGAAAACAGCAGGTAGCACTTTGTACTTAAGGTCAAGATAATGAGCTATAGCATGGACCAATGAAGGCATCTTCCAGAACAACAGAACGAGATCCTGTAAGATCTGGGGAATTGGAATGGCCAGGACTTCTTTAGGAGTGGTGCAGGCCTCCAAGATAGACTGGAAATCCTTTTTGTTGGTGGGAGTTTGAGTATCACTGAGAGCAAGAGTTCTGGAAACCTTCTGGAGAGATTTTGGGTAGGCGAAATCCTCAGGAAGTTCTTCTCCCAGTGAATGATCCGAGGAAGGTCTTGGCTCAATATCTCCCAGAAGGGATGGTTCTGAAATTGACTGGTGAGAATAAGGGGAACTTGCAACTGGATTAAGTACCCACTTTCGAAGGTACAGGGGCCCCCCAGTCCAGAAGGGGAGGGGTTTCTTGTGAAGGAATAGGTAGAGGCTGGTATGAAGGGACCTCCAATGATGGCAGTTGGTCATTAGGAGGGGCAGCATCTTGAACGAAACAGCATAATAGTTGCAGAAGGGGGTTGTTGGAGAGAGCCCTATCTGCTTTCAGGGGAGCCAAAGAAGATATAGTCAGCATAGGGTCCATCTGCTGCTTCACTTTCTTGAAACTATGAGAGGAAGCTTCAGACAATTTTCCATCTGACTTCCGTTTGTGCAGTCAGGGGTCCTGAGAGCTCCATGCACTCACGGAGTCATCTTTTTGGCAAAGTTTTGGCTTGGCTCTATGTTTGCCACGTACCTGAGACTCCGGCCTTGGAGACAATTCTGTAGAGGCTTGGTTAAGTGGAGATGGCATAGGGCCTCTGGCCTGCTGTTTGAGGCTCTGGGCCATCTTTGTAGATGCTGGCGCCAGCAGGAGGTCTGCCTCTGGCTGCACGGCAACCCCATCCACTCCTGATCATGCCTTGTCTGGGACTGATGGGACAGGGGCAGGAACTGGAACTGGAGCCACCTTAATAACAGAGTATTGAAATGATATGGGGTTCAGTAAGGCTCATCTTCTCAACTGAATTCAATGCAATTGAAGACAGCAAAAGGTAGAGGGAAATGTAGGAAAAGTCAGCTGCATAGAGACAGGAGCCTGACTGAAAAGTTCTGTCTTGAAGTTCGTGCCTGCTATCCCCAATGTTTGTCTTCTGTCTCTTTTTTCTTTTTTTGCGAGACGTGGGCTGGCTGAGGCAGGAAGGGCTGGACCAGCCAGTGTGAACATGTGGAGGAAAAGCCTGAGAAACTGTTGTTTTTTTTTACTTGGCTGAGGAAAATGAAAATAAAACATATGGTTAAAAGGAAAAATAAAGAATGAAGAAACAACCACGAACGGCAACAGAGTGAGGGAGAGACGCAGCTGGCTGATTGCCACAATGAAGATAGACTGAGGGATGTTGCTGAGCAGGACACTGAGGCAGAAAGGGGCCCTAAGGAGTTCTCTGAGCTAAGGGAGGGCCGGCACTGGCACTGTCGGTGGCAACAGCACCTTCGAATGTGCCTGCATCCCCCCTGCTTGAATACGGAGTAACTGAACATAAAAGATTTCTCTTTCAATGGATTTGATACTGTGCACAGAATAAAGCATTTATCTTTCACCACATTAAATGTTCTTTCTGAAGAAAGAATGTGTTGTTACAACAGATTAGTCTCAGGAATAGCTGAAAAAGGTTAAACCTGTGCAGCATGTGGATAAAATCTCCAGGATTGTACTCTAAAGCAGTGCTTTAATTTAGCTAATGTGAAATTTCAGCTAAATTGTTCCCTGTTGACGTATGATGCTTAAATGTAGCACTATTTTCTGCAGGAGTAGAAAACCTGCATGAAACCTGTAGCTATCTATTGGCCTGGGTAGGGGCCTCATATAGTCCAGGAGCTCTCCGTTCCAGGGTGGACCTTCAGGCTTCTGCTGAGTGTGGTTTTGTGATGGATTCTATAAAGGGTCAGAGGGCATAAGAACATGAGAAATGCTATACTGGGTCAGACTAAGGTCCATCAAGTCCAGTATCCTGTTTCCAATAGTGGCCAATCCAGGTCACAGGTACCTGGCAGGTTCCCAAAAGGCATGCAGGTTCCACAGTGCTTGTCCCAGGACAAGCAGTGGATTTCCCAGATCCTCTTTAATAATGGTTTATGGACCTTTCCTCCAGGAACTTGTCCAAACCTTTTTTACACCCAGCTACACTAACAGCTTTTACTACATCCCCCAGTAACGGATTCCAGAGTTTGAGTACGCGTTGAATGAAAAAATATTTTCTCTTATTAGTCTTAAATGGGTTACATTGTAGCTTCATTGCATGTCCCCTAGTCTTTATACTTTTTGATGGCGTAAACAACCCTTCTATGTTTACCCGTTCTATTCCATTCCATCCATTAATTTATAGACCTCTATCATACAGTATTTTTCCTCAGCTATTTCTTTTCCAAGTTGAAAAGCCCTAACCTTTTAAGACGTTCCTCATAGGGGTATCCTTCCATCCCCTTTACCATTTTGGTGGTTCTTCTCTGTACCTTTTCTAATTCCACTATATCCTTTATAACAGGGGTGGGCAATTTACGGCCCGCCACAGAGTTTTCTACGGCCCACGGAAGCAGGGGCAAAAAATGCCTCCAAATCACAAGCTTTTCAGTCACTTCTCAGTGAGGTGGCGACACCATGCACCGTCCACCCGCAGCTGCTGATTGGCTACATGCAATCAGGAAGTGACTGTGGAATCGAAAAAGGGTACTATTACCCTGAGGTGGGCGGAGCAAAGCAGCTTCGGCCACTTGCCTGCAGTCTCGCAGCCTCCAGTCGTAGGGCGGGGTGGTCCCACGTATCCACCTTCCGCCTTCCCTCCTGTTCTGCCATTGGCCGGTGGTGCCTTGGCTCGCGCACGCCTGTTGTCGCGGGAGGGAGTGAGGGAGAGGCTGGGGTGTGCTGTCGTCCGGTTGGGCTGTCAGAAAGCAGCAGCTATGGTGGCGAAGGTTTTGTGGGGAGCGGAGTCACCCGATGTCAGTGAGTGCGGCAGGATAGGGCGACTGGGCCTTTGTGTTGGCAGCGGGCGTGAGGTGTTCTCGGTGTGTGCAGTATGTATATTCTGAATGTTTCTAGTACTAT
Source organism: Ichthyophis bannanicus (assembly GCA_033557465.1). Classification (NCBI taxonomy): domain Eukaryota; kingdom Metazoa; phylum Chordata; class Amphibia; order Gymnophiona; family Ichthyophiidae; genus Ichthyophis; species Ichthyophis bannanicus. Next base: position 533,361,788 of record CM066034.1, on the reverse strand, counting down.
TTGTCTTCGTATTGTGCTATGATTGTTATTACTGCTACAGGTATTGGTGTCACTGTGTTTATGGTAATGATCCACGTCCTTGTTATTAATAATTCTCTTATTAATCTTAGTCAACTGTAGGGTGGGGGGGAGGTACTATTGAAATATGGATTGTCTTTGAAATTTGATGTTTTGCGTTCTTTATGCTGCCAGACTGAAATTTAAAATATTTTTAGTTCATACTCAAGGAAATTTTCAATTTTTAAGGGAATCTAATTTTATATCTTCCCTCCCCATCAACAATCTTATTTATTTATTTATTATTATTATGCAGTTTACACTTCACATTAAATAAAATGTAATGTTAACTAATGAATACGATCAGTTTTAGAAGGCGCGGCCCTCCACTAACTACGGCCCTTCAAAGTGCCCCCGAGCCAAAACAATTGCCCACCCCTGCTTATAAGATATGGTGACCAGAATTGCACACAATATTCAAGGTGCGGTCACACCTTGGAACACTATTGGGGCATAATAATATACTTTGTGTTATTCTCCATTCCTTTCCTAGCATTCTATTTGCTTTCTTGGCCGCCGCTGCACCCCTGGGCAGAGGGTTTCAACATGTTATCCATGATGGCGCCTAAATCTTTTTCCTGGGTGGTGGTTGCATCGTGTAACCATAGTTTGGATTGTTCTTTCCTAGGTGAATAACTTTGCACTTGTCCACATTACATTTCATCTGCCATTTGAATGTCCAGTCCTTCAATTTATCATGGTCCTCTTGCAATTTTTCACAATCCTCTTGTGTTTTAACAACTTTGAATAATTTTGTGTCATCTGCAAATATAATGAGATAGGCATTCACACTGAGCAAGGCTTTAAATCATTCTTAAAAATGAACTTTTTCTTTCTGAGAGAACCTAGCACCTATTTTTTAACAATTTGAAGCACCAGAGAGCATTTGATCCTCACTAACTCTGAGTTTGCTAATGAACCAATGGCCGCAAGATTCAGAGATGTGGAGCCCGATTCACGGAGGGGGATGTCCAGGCTATCCGGACATCCCCGATGAAGACAGGGATGTGTGGACCCAATTCTGGTCCACAGGAACAAAATGTTCCAGTGTTACCCAGAATCGGGCCCGAGGAAGCTCCTGTGTGCTTTTTCCACCTGCAGAGTCGTTCTCCCTGCAGGTGCCCCTGACATCCATGGCTCCAGCACCCCAGTTCCCCACCGCCTGACTCACGGCCGGCCTGCCGCAGCCTGGATCGGGCGGCAGGGACTCCCCCACACCTGGCTCCGACACCGGGGGAATGGGAGATCCTCGGGCCTGTGCTGCTTATATCACCTTTGAGATGGTATAAACAGCATGTACGCACAGGGCCGTGAACTGAATCAGCCCTATATGTGAGGCTGGAATGGTCTGCCCTCACTCCACCCTGTTCCTGTTCCTGCTCCCTTCTACCCTTCTCCCCCCATTGGCTCTCCCTGTCTTGATACACAGGATGTACAGGGAGAGCCAGAGTGGGGGGGGGGGGCGGAATTGGGCACGGACGCCTTGCGGGACGTGCAGCCCCACAACCTGCATTGACCTCCATAATGCCATAAAACTGAACGTAAGAGCCTTTCAAGAAGAAGTTTGACTTTTCAGATGAAATCAGTCAGAGTGAATTTATACTTTCCCTTTAAGGAATTCTACTGGCCAAGAGTCTAAGCTGAATACCAGACACAAACATGGGCTGCTCATATAGGGGAATTTAATTTTTTTTATCAGCCTTCTAATTTTAGCAGACAGAGTAAGAACCTTGTGGAAAATAGGAAAAGAATTTAAAGTATCCATTTAGGAAATTTGATTGTGATTGTGCTATGCAGTACAGGTGAGATAAAATAGAGAAAAATCCTGTGGAGACTGCAAATAAAGGCCAGATCCCAGCTCTCCAATTGTCCCCCTTCAGCTCATGACAGTCAAAATTCCCCCACCCTTCCCCATGCACATATTTCCATGTAATTAGCTCACCCTGTAAATAGTTCACCACTAATCATCACCACACATGCACATGCACTCTCTTTGATGCCACTGCATGCCCACAATATGACACCCCAATATGATTGTTTGCTGTGTAAACCGCTTTGGAGAAGGTGGTATATAAATCCTCTTAAATAAATAAAATAAATAAATTGAACTGTAAGCCAAATGAGCAGGAGACTTCCTAGACCCAAAAACATGGACATGTAGGATACCAGAACAGGCTGAGAGAATCCCTCCCCCTCTCTGATATAACAACACAAGGGAAACTTCTTTCCCTGCTTGGCACTTGCACAGAGTAATGGAAGTCCCTCTTACCTGCCTCTGCCATCAACACAGGCTGGAGTCTTCTTCCTTGCCCAATATGCACTGACCCAGACCTGCTGAGTTTCAGGCATGGAGCGGGAGCCTCACGCTCTAGAGGCCCATCTCCCATGGAAAAGCAGGAAACTTTCACGGAATACGGGAGACTTGGGAGCCAACTACCAGTTTCGTCTCTGCCTACGCGTGACCATGAGCAACCTCAAATCTCCTGGCTGACACTTCCTACTGCAAAATTAATAAGCAGGATGTGTTGGCCATGAGATTTGAAATTGTTCATAGTCACAATGCAGGCAGAGGAGTGTTATAGAGGGAGTGGAATCCAGGGGCAAATTGTCCTATCAGGGTATCAGGCATTCCCCAATGGGCTGCTGATTAGGGTTGCCAACTTTTTGAAAGAGAAAAATCTGCCACCTGTGACTAGCCATGCTCTGTCCATGCCTGCCCCCTCCCCTGCCCACCAAAAATAATTGCAGAAATGGTGCAGGCTTTAGCATCCGCAGGCTATATTTATATGTTTATTTAACCTGATTTTTATACCGACTTATCCTTCAACCAAGGGGGGGGGGGGCAAGAGGTTGAACTCTTCAGCACCTATCCAGCCACAGTCGATTTAAAGTGTTGGTACCTAAGCAAATCTTAAGGCATATACCCCCCGGTTGTCAGAATATATTATTAGGCTTTGCATGCCCTATTCTCTGCTGCCTCCAAAAGTGATCACCTAGGTTACCTGATGTTGAGCTGGCCCTGGAATTAATACCAAAAAGTCATTTGGGACCAAGAGCAAATCTACCATGCCAGTACTAACTTACAAAACTACTACTACTACAGGTATGTGATACAAACAATCCTATACTCAGATATATGCTCCCTCACTATATTTTTTATCGGACTAAATTTCAAGGTCGTTATAAAAAGCTTCCTCTGTGCAAGTCCATTTTATTCTTTTTTAAGTGATCATGCATTTGGACAGGGGGCAGAGTCGAAACAGGATTTTAAAAAACACCATGACCATCTTTTTTTGAAATGCCTGTAGAGCTCAGTACAATCTGCTATATAACTGCCAACACGACTGTCGTGTTTCGAACCACACAGTGAACAGGTTCTGCTTCAGAGCATAAAGACAGATAAAGGCAGTATTTATCTGAACGTCCTCTCCAACATTCAGAGATAACAAAAAAATTCTTCAATCCATTTGCAGGCATTCTTCAATCCATTCTTCAATCCATTTGCAGGCATTTCAAAAAAGATGGTCATGGCGTTTTTTAAAATCCTGCTTCGACTCTGCCCCCTGTCCAAATTTAAAGGGGCCCCATCTACACCACTGTGTGCCAGTCTATTTGCTAGTTGAGCCCTTTGGGTTGAACTGTGTCCAGGGAATAAATCCAAAACTGCTCCCTAAGGTTCAAAACAGCCGCCCGATTTCCTCCTCACTATGACTGGCATCATTTGTAATAACCGCCATTTCAGATGTTCAAAAATATGATTCATTTAAGACAATGTTCCACAATCAAGGATGTATGAGTAGCTGTATTTAGCCAAGATTTATGTTCTCTTAATCTAGCTACCATATTCCGATGAGTATGCCCCACGTAGATCTTCCTACATGGGCATACCAGCACATACACAACATAAACTGTGGGAACCAAGAGACCATTCCCACCAGCACTCCTTGTGGCCTTGGACAAGTCACTTAACCCTCCATTGCCTCAGAAGAATCCAAGTTATTAAGTACCTATTTAATGTACATTACCAAGTTTAAGTTATAATATAAACCGCTTTGATTGAAATGATAAAGCGGTATAAAAAGACCTGTCAAGTAAAAATAAATAAATAAAATAAGTGGATTAACATGTCCTGAACCCCCGATATTTGATAGACTTCTGTGTCACCAGATGAATCCAAGTGGCCTCCTCTATGGTGGAGTCACAAAATTCACAGGTACCACATTTACTGTATAATGTCCAAATTCCTCCCCAATAGTTTCTTCAGAGGACCACGTTACAGATGGATTCACATAATTTGCTATATTCTGTCCACTATAGAATGCAATTATAGGGTGTTCTTCAGAACAAGAATGTAACTGTAACACTGGCCAATGTTTATAAATCAACAAAGCCACTTGTGAAGCCTGGATTGAAAAAAGGTAACGTACAAATTAGGGGATCCTGCACTTGAGTGTGAGCAGTACGTGAAGATTCCAGTAATAAATCTCTGTGCATGTAAACCCTGCAAAAACGCTTTTTTAATAATCCCATGGGGATAAGCACAATCCAGATATTTCTGAAACAGCTTTTTTGCCTCTATAATATAATCCTGTTTCAATGAACAGATTCTCCAAATACGAAGGAATTGGCTGATAGGCAACCTATTTTTCAACTTCAAATGGTGATGGCTAGTATATTTAAGCAAATTATTGTGGGGAAACTGGCTTCTGATATAAAGTGGTGCGCAGCATAGATCCATCTCTCACCACCAATATATCCAAAAATGCAATTTGCATTTGGAGGTAGGTACTCTCAAAGTGCAGGTTAGGTTTCTGAGAATTTAACCAACCAGAAAATTTCTCCAAGGTCCTGGCAATGTCCCCATTTTTATACTATTTCCTTCTACTTCCATTTTTAATTGGTCTTGTTTTGTTTGATTCTTTTATGTGTATTCTTTTATATAGTCCAAAGCCATTTCACTGGCCACTTTTTTTTTTTTGAGATACTAGACATTAAGGAGTTGAACTGCAAGGGTGCCAATAATATTGACCACACCTGTACTACTACTCCTCACACAAGGACCCAACCTAGAAAAAGGCAGCACTGTAAATACTGCAATAAACCTATTAGGAAAGCTGAACAAACCAGATTACTACAAATTCTTAAACAGAAATTGCATGCTAATAGAATAATCAGTCTTGGTTACATACACACATACATTACAGACCGGCCTTTGCCAAAAAGTGACCACAAAGTGAAAATAGAAATATGTAGACAAAAATTAAACTAAAACCTCAGAAAGCCAGACACTGTATGCAGTGCAGTACCAGAGAAACTGAAAGAAATGCATTTTTCCCCTGTATTAAAGTAAACAAAACACAGCCGATGTCAGGCTTGGCATTAACAGGAAAGCAATCGGGAAGCAGCCAGGTCAATTGCTCTGTACCCCCCAAGCCAGAGAGGGCCTTAGATCTGTCTGAGACTGAAAAATGCACAGCTTGCTAGCAGACGTTAGGGTCCCTTCTCAGATTTTTGCCTTGGGCTAGGCCCCAGCCATGTCTGACACCAATCTTGACTCCTGGCAGGTGTACTTTTCAAGTATCAACATTTTCCAGTTACAAAATAGAAAATAAAATTATTTTTTCTACCTCTGTTGTTGGGTCATTTTATTTTTCTAATGGTGTTGGTCCCGGTCTTTGGTTTTTATTTTCCTCTGTCTTCTCTTAGCTCTCTTTCCATGGGCTCCTCTCCATTTGCCATTTCTTCTCTCTCCTCCTATCTTCACTTCCTTCCTTATCATTTTTTAACACTTATCTCTTTTTATCAGTTTTCATCCATTTATTTTTCTGCTTCTCTATCCAGATTTCACTCATTCTTCTTACCAGCCACTCTGCAATTTCACCCTTTTTACTGTACATGTATATATTCTAGCTAGCTTTCCTTCTCCTCAATCCTACCATTTCCCAGCTCCCTCCTTCCACAGTCTCTTATTTCCTACAATGCAATGTGTGCCTTTGAGTCAGTGCTGACTCCTGGTGACCCAGAAGCTCCTGGGTTTTCTTGGCAGCGTGACCGGAAGTAGATTGCCAGGCCTTTCTTCCAAGGCTATGGAGGATTAAGTGACTTGCCCAAGGCCACAAGGAGTGCTAGTGGGAATTGAACTCTGGTTGCTTGGTTACTAAGTCAGTGTCCTAACCACTAGGCTACTCCTCCACTCTGTCTCTTATTTCCTAGTCTTTCACTATCTTTCCAGCTCTGTCCCCCTTGTCCAGTATCAACCCCTCTTCTCGTTCTGCTTCTCTTCCTCCAACCAGCATTTTTCTATCTCTTCCTCCATGTCCACCAACTTCTCTCTCTGTGTCCCTATCTCCCATGTCCAACATCTCCCCCTCTTTGTCCCTTCTGCCTTCCTTCATGTCCAACATCTCCCTTGTCCAGCATCTCCCCTCCTCGTCCCTTCTTCTTTCCCCCATGTCCAGCATCCCCTCTCTATACTTATCCTCCTGAGGTTCAGCATCTCCTCTGTATCTCTACCCCCATGTCCAGCATCCCCTCTCTATACTTATCCTCCTGAGGTTCAGCATCTCCTCTGTATCTCTACCCCCATGTCCAGCATCCCCTCTCTATACTTATCCTCCTGAGGTTCAGCATCTCCTCTGTATCTCTACCCCCATGTCCAGCATCCCCTCTCTATACTTATCCTCCTGAGGTTCAGCATCTCCTCTGTATCTCTACCCCCATGTCCAGCATACCCCCCTCTGTCCCTATCCCCACGTCCAGTATCTCCCCTCATGCCCAGCACCTCCTTCTGTCCCTGTCCCTCCATATCCAGCATCTCCCCATCTCACGTTACCTCATGTCTAGCAAAGACCTGCATTTTTTCTATTGGGGGTTCACTACCGCTGCTGCCACAGAACAGGGAAAGTGACGGCAGGTCTGGGCAGGCATCGGGGGGGGGGGGGGAGGGAAGGGGGGAAGCAACACCGGCGGTCGGCAGAATACCAGTCCTTCATTGAATAGTTGTAAAAATCCTACCAGTCCCTGGTCTGCAGCTCATAAAATCGGCCAGGCTGGCCTAAAACCAGTCTGTCGGCAATCCTGCTGCTGATGTAAATGAATACTAGGTTGTTGCTGCAGTTTGTTTACATCACTGAAGAGAAGGGCTTATAGCAAAAGCAACAGAAGTTAGGTGGGGAGGGGAAGAGTGAGAGAGACAAAAGGGAGAGGAGAGGCTGTGGATAGCATTATCATGCCTTTGCTGAGTTTTGTTCACAATCTGCCCCTGGTAGAATGAAAGTGGGGCATGGATAGAATGGGGCGGGTATGAGCTGGGTTGGGAAAACCGAGTTGAAATCTCCTGCTTAAAACTGTTCCTCTTGGCATCTCTGCCGACCCTTGATTCGATAGAGAAATCACAGACTGCTTTTACACTACCGAATGAAAAGATTCTAGCTGCGTTCCTGGTTTCTACACTCGCATACCACCTCCACTGCATGTAACGGTTTAATCTTCCCTCCATTGCAGTATTTATCCAGAGCACGCTGCTTTGTGCCCTCGGTGCTGCTGTTGCTGCTTCAGTGGCTGGTAACGCTCCCCCTTCCTTGCTTCTAAACTTGGGTCATTGACAAGCCATGGTTTGCTTGCTCAGTGCTTTCCAACTTTGTTTTTAAATTCTCTTAGCATTTGTTTTTTAAGGGTAGGTGTTCCATACAAACAGATCCATGGATGGTCTAGGCCAGTTCAAGTTTAGTAACCCCACCCTACTATATTTTTGTCTTGGTATTGATTTTCTTACTGAAAATCGCTGAATATATTGGGCTGAGAAAAGAGAAAAGCCAGAAATGTAAAGTGGATGCGGCACTTCTGCATTTTCGGCCTTTAAGGGGGTAATTTTCTAACGTCACTCATGGGTAAAAAGTACACATAAACCTTTCTCTGAGCAGACTTTGCTGGATTTTCAAAGCACATACACGCATACTTCCACTTCAAAAATGATTCCATAAAAATTACGCACGCGCATTCGCACCTGCTTTTTGGGGCATTGCATGTTATCTAGGTAAAATTCATGCATTTGCTTGAATTTTCAAAAGTATAAATGTAATTGAAAATCGGGCTCATTTCTGCCCACTGGAAATGTGTCTGCTTACTGTGGATGAAACTATGCGCATACAGATTGTCTTAGCATACTTTCAGCTCTGTATCAGGAAGAAATGGTTTTGAAAACTACACTCCCTGTGCAGAGCACTGGTTCATAACTCTGGCTTTCAAGAATCCTAAAACTAAAATTTTACCTTGTTCGTAGTGAAGCTTTTCTTTGCATAGAAGCTCTCGCTAACGTCTTTCTCAGAAGTTCAAGGCAAATTGCATTCAGGTACAGCAGGTATTTATGTTTATGTTTATTTTATTTGATATACCGCCCTTTTAGGAAAAGCAGAGCAGTTTACAATATACAAAATTTGTCCTGTCTCCAGAGGGCTTGCAATCTAAGTTTGTACCTGGGGTCAAGATCACAAGGCATGGCAATAGGATTTGAACTTGGGGGTATGTTTACTAATCGGCGGCAGCAGCTTCCATGTGATATCAGAGCTGCGGCCCCAGTGAAGTCAAGGCTCCGATATCGCACGGAAGCCACTTCCGCAATTAGTGAACATACCCCTTGGTTTCCTTGGTTTGCAGCCCACCATTCTAATCATTAGACTGTTACCTCACATCTAGGTCAGAAAAGGGACATCCAATCGGGATGCAACATATTTTACAGAAGGCTGGGTGAATGAGAAGCCTTTAGTAAAGTCTATATAAGACCAAGGACAAAATACATGTATTTGGAAGCACATCCAGTGGGAATGGCCATTTTAAGTGTACTTTTGTAAAAGAAAAGTGCCATTGTTTGGATTGCTACATGGAACAGGGTCTTGTACACGTGTAAGTGGCAGATTTCGCAAAACTGGACATACAAGGGGAAATGGTTAAGGTGCCAAGTTTCTAGTTTCAAATATTATGGGTTTTTTTTAGGTGGGTTTTAGCCCCAGAGAGGTAAGCACAATTCCCATCAATCACTCCTCTGAACTCTGGGTCCAAACAATCAGTTAACTGACAATTATGCCTGATTGGGGAAATCTTTTGAAGTATATGCATGCTGCCATTGCAGAAACGGGGATACATACCCCAGAATACACCCCATTTGTAGTCAGTGCATGCTGGCTCCCTGTAGATATAATTAACACCTCTTCTAAAATCAGTACTTATACACTGATGCCAGTTTACATGTGTAAACCTTCAAAAATTGCCTCCTAAAAATACACAGATATATTTCATGAACACTCCCTGCGAACCCCTGTTAGAAGCTGTCATTGGTTCAGGAACTTTTATACATCTTAATACATGTATTATACACTGTATTCTTATCAAATACACTGTATTCTTATCAAATATCAAATCTTGTTGTAACCTATTCAATGTATATATAATTATGTATAATTATTTAGATAGTTATTCCCCAGTTCACACCCAGTTGATTTTCCCTGTTATCTGTAAACCTAGATCAGTCATGTACTGACAGGTATGTTGTTGTTCAATGTAAACCGCACTGATGATGAATAGTGCGGTATATAAAAAATGTTAAATAAATAAATAAAAAAATGAGTCAGTCGGCTGCTTTTCTGTGCATGCAGCAGTACCAGCAGCAATGACATCACTGTCTGGGGACGCCATTATGACCCACTGTCTGGCTCCACATGATAATGGAATAGGTGAGTCTGTTCTGGCTTGTGGAGTCCTGCTTCCACATATTGTGAATGTTTCTCAGCATAACAATCTTTTAATATGAAGCTATGAAAGAAGCCAGACATTCTCTTAGCATTGCCTTTTATGGGTAGGTGTGTACATAGAAACAGATCCACTCTCTAAAGCAGTGCTTTAATTTAGCTAATGTGAAATTTTAGCTAAATTACTGTGCAGCGCTCAAGCTTAGTACTCTTTAATCTAACAACAGCGTGCAACATTTTGTTTCCACAGTTGGAAACTGCCTTAGGGCAGGCCCAGATTCAGACATAGGCAAATGCCTGGGGTGCCACATTTTGAAGGCGCCAAATACGGAAGCAGAGCTGGTGTTAGACATTTAGCGGCTCAGGGCAGAAACCGATGAGGAGATTCCAAAGCCTTCCTGCAGGCTATGTCTCCTTCAGCTTAAGGCAGGCTTGGGGTCCCCTGTGGCATGGGGGCCCAGATCAGTTGCCCTCTTTGTCACCCCTTAATGCCAGCCTTCTACCAGATCGAAAAAGAGTCTGCTTTCACTTTCTTTAGCTATGTGCATGTGCTGCTTCAAGAGGCACCTCTGTGACGCCTCTGCTCCTCTAATATTTGGAATCTCTGACCTTCCCCCCTCCCCCAATGATCTGCTGTCTTTTCTTGTCTATGAGCACCAAAATCTTAAATCTGACCCTGCCTTAGGATATACAGTGTAAACAAATTCCTATAGACAGCAGTCCAAACCCTTCCACCTATGTAAAGATAGCCCGCCTAAAAGCCCTATGTGCAAATGTACAATATATAGAATATACAAAGAATCTACACTGTACTTTGTAGCACTCTTGTTTGAAAGAATTATCAAATTTATAGGCTAACAGATCTTTTGGCCCATGACAATACTTGTCATGTTCACACCCCTATTTCTCGTGGGCTGCTTTTAATGAATAAGAAGTGCATTTCATTTTCTTTTTTGTAAATTCTACTGTCAGATCTACTGACTGAAACTGCTTCTTTCTTGGTTGCTATGTGTACTGCCAAATAAAGCCTGTTGCCATAGCAAGGCTGGATTAAGTCATGGGTAAATTAGGGCCCAAGGAGGTCATCCCCCGAAAACGTACACCACCCTATTCTGTAGCCCCATGGCCCTGCACATACACGGTGCTAATACAGGAATCATAGAACATGGGCAGGGAGGGGTGGAACAGGTTAGCTGCTGAGATGCAGGAAAGGCCCCTCAACATCTCTAGAGGTCCCCGTTAACGTACAGTGCCTTGTGAAAGTATTCATCCCCTTGTTTTTTGTCCTGTTTTGTCGCATTACTTATAGCAAAAAGGATGAATACATATGCACTCACAACTTTTCAGTTTTTACTTGTGTTTTTTTATATATATCAGTATTCATCCCCTTGTTTTTTGTCCTGTTTTGTCGCATTACTTACAACCTGGAATGAAAATGGAGGTTCATTTGGATGTTAGGTAATGGACCTAACAATATAGTCCAAATTGGTGAAGTGAAATGGCAATAAAATATCTTGTATATATTAAAAAACACAAGTAAAAACTGAAAAGTTGTGAGTGCCTATGTATTCATCCTTTTTGCTATAAAACCCCTAATTAAGATTTGGTCCAACCAATTAACCTCAGAAGTCACATAATTAGTAGATGAGGGTCCACCTGTGTGCAATCAGTGTCACATGATCTTACATGATGCCTGTATAAATATCTGTTCTGAAAGGCCCCTGACTCTGCAACACCACTAAGCAAGCAACATGAAGACCAAGGAGTGCTCCAAACAGATCAGAGACAAAGTTGTGGAGAACTATAGATCAGGGTTGTGTTATAAAAAATATCCCAAATTCTGAATATTCCATGGAGCACCATTAAATCCATTATTACAAAATAGAAAGAATATGGCACCACTACAAACCTGACAAGAGAAGGCTGCCCACCAAAACTCACAGACCGGGCAAGGAGGGCATTAATCAGAGATGCCACAAAGACACCAAGGATAACACTGAAGGAGCTGCAAAGATGCACAGCAGAGATGGGAGTATTTGTCCAAGGACCACTATAAGCCATACACTCCACTGAGTGGGGCTTTATGGATGAGTGGCCAGAAAAAGCCATTGCTTAAAAAAAGAAATAATAAAACATGTTTGGAGTTTGCACAACAGCATGTGGCGGACCCCCCAAACACATGGAAGAAGGTTTTCTGGTCAGATGAGATGAAAATTGAACTTTTTGGCCATCATGGGAAATGCCATATGTGGCGCAAACCCAACACTTCCCATCACCCAACTTGCTTCTCTAACCACTAAGCTATTCCTCCACTCCTCCACAGATTCATCACTGACTCTCAAATGACATTTCGAATTGCAGGTATCTGTTACTGTAAAATTTTCTTTTCATGCTTTATGGAAGATTCATTCTAGATTGCCCTACACAACATGCCTTAGTCCTTGCTCCTGTAATATCGCAATTGAAGTCTTCTGATATCAAAAGACTTCAGGCTATACAAAACTCCACCATTGGACTTCTTTGCAATTCCTTAAACCACATTAGGATCCTTCTTTATTGCAATCATTGGCATCCCATCTCTTATCATGTAGATTTCAAGATAGTTTTGCTTGTTCATAAAGCTTTTTATACTGTCTACATTGCTCATTCCATATTCACCCCTCGATATGCTTTGATCCCAACATGGCAGTCTGTTGTGCATTCCTTCCATTTCCTGTTCCAGGTTGGAGTCCAATCGCTGTTAAGCCCTCTTCCTTCTGGCCGCTACATTGTGGAACTCATTGCCACATGCCTTCTGACTGGAATCTTCTTATAAAAGATCCAAGTCTAGTCTAAAAACACATTTTTTTTAAATGGCCTTTTGACGTGCAACCAGGCTGGGGCAATAGGTAACTTATCTCTTTCCTCTAGAATCTGGATCATTTTGAGATTCCCTCAACTTTGCCTTTAAGTGTTATGGAGTTCCTCTTTAATTTCTTCCTCTTTACTTATATATTGAATGTAAATTGCCTTGACTTTAATTTTATGAAAAACCGTATAACAAGTAATGTAATGCTAGTGTTAGTTTTTATTATATTTTAGTGCACGCTAATATAAATAGCATGCACAAAATGACTAACTGGCACTAAGGTCCACTTTTATCAAAGTGTGTTAGTTAACATGGGAATTAGTTTGTGCTGTCAGTACAGCAGCTTGACATTTAATGCACACTATTTCCTGAATTAACAAAAACGTGAAAAGGGAGGGTCTGGGCTGGAACTATATTACGCTTAATGTTTGATATGATACCATGTGTTAACTGTTAACACAGCTCATAATGCAGAGCAGTTAATGCCTCAGCAGTAGGTGACATTAAACATAGAAAATGATGGCAGATAAAGACTACATGGCTATCCAGTCTGCCCATTCATAAAAATGATTAAGCTTTACAATCCCTTCCCCTCCCCAAGAGATCCTCTGTACCTGTCCCATGCTTTCTTGAATTCAAATGCACTTCTCGTCTCTACCACCTCCATTGGGAGGCTGTTCCTTGTATCTAGCATCCTTTCTGTAAAGAAATATTTCCTTAGATTATTCCTGAGTCTATCCTCATTCCCTCATTCAAGAGCTTCATTTCAGTTGAAAGAGGCCCTCCCTCCTGTGCCTTTATAACCCCAGAGGTATGTAAATTTCTCTACGATATCTCCCCTCTGTTGCCTTAGAGGTCGATATTCAACAGTGGCAGCCAGCGCTTTTAAAGCAGCTAGCCATTGCTGTTTTAACTTATATGCAGATATTTATTTACTTGCAAGAATTTGCTAAAAACGATTTACAATGGCCTATCAGTTTTAGTACGGAAACAGAAAGATAAATGAGACAATGGAAATGTGGAAAACACCAAGGAAGGATGCTGGGGAAGCACAACAATTTCAGTGGCGACTAATGAAAAATTGAACTGCCAAGTTACAAGAGGAGGGGAAAAAGAAGGGGAGCAGGATAGGTACTAAAGGGCCATCACTGGCAGGCTTGAGTAAAGAACAGGTTGTCTTTGTTATAGGAAGACTCCATATGGAGTTCTGTGGGCAGGGAGTTCCATAACTGAGGGGCTTGGGAACAGAAGTGGTAGGTTTCAAGGCACAGGATATGTTTTGTGGGGATAACTAGGAAGTTTGTATTAGATAATAGAAGGGTGCAAGAAGGGCAGTAAGGTATGAGCGCTTTGCGTTATTAATGAGTTTGACAGCAGTATTCTGAACAGTTTGGAGATGTTTTAATAGAAATTGTGAAATGCATACTAGCAGAGAATTGCAGTAGTTCAATCTATTTATGACTAGAAGGTGAAGCACTATTTTTAGGGCCTTACTATCAAGGAATGGTTTCATTGCCTTTATTCTTCTCAGTGTGAAAAAAAAACAATTTTGAACAACTTTTCAAATGTAGGGGCTAAAGGTGAGATGCTCATCAAACAGGACTCTGAAAGAACTGATCAAACCTTTGAATGAAATGGGCAAGGAAGAGATTTTTGGTTGATAGGGAGGAGGGTTCTGATTATGAGATATCCAAAGTGCCTCTGTTTTATTTGGATTAAGTATCATTTTAATGGAATGAAGCCAGTCTACTCTTTAAAGTAATTTAGAATCTACTTCTGCCTGAAATGTTGTCTCCCAGGTTTCATGTGTATGTTCAGCTGGATATTATCCGTATAGAAAAATGAACTAATATTGAGGTCTTGAATGAGTAGAGCCAGAGGGGAGATAAAGAGATGAAAGAGGGGAAGAGAAAGGATGGAACCCTATAGGACTGAGGAAAGGAAGTAGACAAATGGTCAGTAATGGAAACCTGAAAAGTACGATTTGGCAGGTATGAACAAAACCAGTTTAGGGCAACGTATGTTATTTCAGATTCCTTTAGATGGTCAAGCAAGAGAGAGTGGCCTATAACATCAAAGGCAGAACAAAAATCTAACTGAATGATCAGGACATATCAAAGATTGTCTAAGTTGGTAGTGATTTCATTCAATTCACCTAAAAGAATGGTCTCGGTACTGTGTTGTGGACAAAAACCTGACTGTCGTGGATGAAAGAAATTTCTCGATTCCCAAAAGTGTGATACTTGTTCAAACATGACTTTTTCAAGCACTTTAGGGCAAAATAAATATGGGATGGTAATCACTTGGTAGGAATGGGTCTAGGTTCTGTTGTTTCAATAATGGGTAGACTATGGAATGTTTCCAAGAAAATGTACTTCTCCACTGGCAAGATTGTCATTTATTAATCCAAGCAAAATAGGAACAAAATGGTTCCAAGTTTTTAGTAGATGAACAGAAACTGTGCCAGCCAAACAATTAGATGAATTTAATGAGTTAATAAACTTTGTAAGATGAAAGTTTGCAGAGGAAAAAAGGCTTGAAAGATCATTAGGGGAATACTCAATGGGCAGTAATGGAAGAGGGTGAAAATTATGAGCTACTGCATCTTTCTCTCCATGAAAGTTAAGAATTTTTGCTAGCAAGGAAGAGGCTAATTGATTTGGCGCAATAGGGAAGAGATCAGTGGTCTGTAGGGCCTTGGGAACTACCTTGTGAAATTCTAAGAAAAATTGTTTTGGGAAATTTGCATGATTAGAAGCGTTTTGAGTAGTAAGCAGCTTTGGCATGAAGAATAAGCTGTTTATATTCACTTGAGAGAATGAAGGGCGGTATATCAAATATAATAAACATAAACATATAACAAGATGTGTTATTTGCAGTAGTGGGAGATTTACCCTATTTGCATTCCGGTTAGCGATTTAGATAACTGGTTATCTATGATATTCGGTCAATAACCGGTTATCTTTGGCCAGGCAAAGTTAGGCCAGCCTTTTGTCCTTCTACCTTTACCTGGTTAAAGATAAACAATTATCAAATGAATATTACAAATAACTGGTTATCTTTGGGTGCTGCTCCGCTCCGCACCCGGAATGCCCTGATGTACTGAGTAAGTGACACTGAATAGCCTGGTGAGCAGGGCCGTACCGAGTGTAAATCATGCCCTGTCGCATGGAAAAAGACCACAAAAAGCACCATCAGCCCATACATACTACATATTGTCCATACCTCACTCCAAACTGGATATGTACCTACTCAACTAAAATGTGCCTCAATCCGCCCCATCCTCAAAGGATTAAAACTGGACCCATCATTACCCACGTCTTATAGGCCCAACTCAAGTATCCCCTTCATTGCAAAGATTACTAAAAAAATAGTCCAGACTTAGCTTCAGAATTTTATAGATGATCATTCCCCCCTTGACTTATTCCAACACGGCTTCAAAAAGAACCATGGAGTTGAAACCCTAACATCCCTTTTAGACGCTGTGATAATTCACACACAGAACCCCACCCAAGCTTGCCTACTCATTTTCCTTGATATATCCTCAGCTTTCGACTCTCTCCCCCACCACCAACTATTGAATAGACTCCACGAAATTGGACTTAGAGACACAACCCTTAACTGGTTCCGCTCCTGCCTGGACAACAGAACTCAATAGGTTTGCATTGGAAATGACACCTCCCAACCCTTTACACTAAAACAGGGAGTTTCTCAAGGATCTAGTTTATCCGCTCTCTTATTTAACATCTTCCTGCAACCTATATGTAAAATTTTCCAAACCCATGGAATCTTTTACCAAATTTACGCAGACGACATCATGTGCTTCTCCCCATTCAGTACAGCAAACCCTGACTTCACGAATATAACTAAATGCCTGACAAATATAAGGACTTGGCTCACTCATCACAACCTAATAATCAACCAATCTAAATCAGAAGCTCTCCAAATTTTCACCAACACCTCCTACTCTCCTCCTTCATCTCTTACCCTTGGTGACCTCACCCTCCCCATAAAAAATCATATCAAATATCTTGGCATTACCTTCGACCAGAACCTCACATTCCTTGAACACATAAGAAAAACTTCAAATTCTCTTTATGCCAAATTACGAACCCTCCGAAACCTCTGATCACTCTTAAACCTGATTCCTTTCGTACTGTCTGCCAATCCCTCACTACATCTACTCTAGACTACTGCAACCTCATCTACCATGGTCTCCCTAAAAACAGTATTCATCATCTCCAAATGGCACAGAATACAATTGCCCACTTAATCACAAATAATACTAGCTGCACACACATAACCTCAATCCTCTATGATCTACATTGGCTCCCTATACTTTCCAGAATCAAATTTAAAGTCTTAACTCTTATCCATAAAGTCATTCACAACGAATCAGCTCCATGCCTATCCTCTCTTATTTCCAACCTCAATAACAATAGATCACGCCGCTCAAACACCAAAAACCTACTAAACATACCCTCACTATGGAAAACCTACAAGCAAACTACCTGTAACAGGGCCTTTTCACTCTACGCACCCTCTATATGGAACACTCTTCCTCCTGAACTACGGAACTGTCCCGACCATTCTGATTTCAGAAAGAGACTTAAAACTCACCTTTTCCATGAATACTTCTCCGTACTTCCCTAACTTCTCCCTCTATGGCCACTGCTCCCTTCCCTCCCCTTCTGTCCTTAAACATTCCTCGCTCAATGACTTCTCTTACAATGTAAATATGTACATAGTTACCTGATGGTATTTCATATTCTCATTTTATAAGAGTTGAATTTTAACTAAGTTCTGTTCTATATAAGACAGCA
The DNA here is from genome assembly GCA_033557465.1 of Ichthyophis bannanicus. Classification (NCBI taxonomy): domain Eukaryota; kingdom Metazoa; phylum Chordata; class Amphibia; order Gymnophiona; family Ichthyophiidae; genus Ichthyophis; species Ichthyophis bannanicus. The sequence continues at coordinate 533,344,317 of CM066034.1, read as the reverse complement.
GTGCCATGTTGTTACATTCTTGTTACCTGTAAACCTTCATGAATTGACGAAAGACGGTATATAAAAACTATTAAATAAATAAAATAAATAAATAAATATTGTGAATGTCTTCAATTAAATCTCTATATATTTCTTCTGCCTGCAAGAGAGGTCTATGTATCACACCAAATGTAAGTAGATATTCCATTTTCTCTTTCCTGGCTAACCCACAGTGTCACCTCCTTCCCTCATAAACCTTGCTATTCTGTGGCTTTAATATCATTTTTTTATATATAGCACCACTTCTCCCTTTCTTCCTATGCTGTCTTTCCTGAATAGATTATAACCACATCCCAGTCATTGTTTTCCATGTACTTTGTCTCTGAGACTGACACTCTATCCAAATCAGCCTCTACAATTCCAGCCTCTAAATCTGAAATTAGGATATGCAGCTCTCCAGTTGTCCTCATTTTCTTACTTACCTGAGGGCTTTTACTTTCCTGGAGGCTTTGTTCACTCATCCCCAATGATCCTAGTTTAAAGCCCTTCTTAGTCGGTTAGCCAGTCTGTTGCAGAGGATACTTCACCCTTTCTTGGATAAATGGAGGCCATCTCTGCTCAGTAGCCCTTGGAAAATCATGCGTTGTCCAAGAAGCAAAAACTCTCTTGATGACACCATCCTCACAGCCATACATTCATCTCCAGGATGCAAGCCTCTCAGCCTTGGCCTTAACCCTCGACAAGGAGGATTGAGAAGAACACCACCTGTGCGCCTGTCTTCTTCACTTTCTCTCCAAGAGCTCAGGTGGGAACCTGACAGTATCATTTGTGCCAAAATTGGCGAGCAGCATTGGATATTAGTCAGTAGGTTTGAGAAGTCTCGGCGCTCTCTCCGCAATGTCTCAGATCTTGGCACCAGGTAGACAGCACACTTCCCAGGACATCGTGTCTGGATGGAAAATGGATGATTCTGTATCCTTCAAAAGGGAATCACCAACCACTACTATCCTTTGCTTCCTAGTGGTCCCTGATCTTACAGCTTTGAGGTTTTTGCACTCTGATACCTCTTGGTTCTGGGATTTTGTCGCCTCTTCCATTTCCAGGGTTGCGCACCGGTCCTTCAGTTCTAAGGATGGAAACAATGAGAAAAAGGACCATCAAAAAAAAAGGACCATAGCTCATGTTCCCTGTAAAATAGTTCTCCAAGTTATAATGCCCTGTTCAATGTAATTTCAGTTTGTTCAATGTAAACCGCACTGATGCAGAATAGCGCGGTATATAAGAGAATGTAAATAAATAAATCAAAAGTTGCTACCACATCCTTAGCTGTCCTGTCCATAAAATCTAGGTTTTTATGTGAAAACTAATATCTCTGTTAAATGCCTCCATGTTAGCTGCAATACCAGTTAATGTGTGGAAAGAATATTGTCTCTGTATTAATTGTATGGGGAAATGATAGGCATGCCCCCATGCATGGTAACTCCAAAGCTTTTTGATGCGGCTCACCAAAAGGAGGCCTAGATATTAGTGCGAGCTATTTTGCTTAATGCACACTAACATTTTTAACACGCACTAAAATGAAAATACAAAACTGCACATCCTTTTCAAGTGGGCTAATTTAGCTACTGTAGTACTTTGCCCAAGAAATTTTACAATTTCAAAACTGAATTTTAAAAAGAACTATGAGTAGTTAGGTCAATGTTCGAAAGTACTTATGCAGTCAGCAGTAGTGCAACCGCATAAAAGTGTTTTTTAAAAACAAATTGCGCCATTCACACAGATAGTGTTGACTGTTTAAAGTGCTAAATAGTCAAAGTTATTCATTTCTAAATGGGGTGTGGTTTGGGCCAAGCAATAGGATGTATTGTAAGTTTCTGCTCAGTGATAAATTTCATCCTCTAGTCTAAATGGATGTTATGTGTTAGCTCCAAATACATAAATGGCAGGAATAACTTTAAATGGATAAGTTATCCATTTAAAAGGTATATGTGAGTCTTCAGTAATGTTACTTATTATGCATTTAGCATGGCTAAAACATCATATAACTTTAAAAACGCAGGTTATCCATTTACTACTTCTACTATTACTTATGATTTGTAAAGCACTACAAGGCATATGCAGCGCTGTACAGAGACATGTAAGAGACAGTCCCTTCTCTTAAGAGCTTACAGTCTAATCGAGACAGACAGCACAAGTGGGAATTAGGATATATGTAGGGGAATGATAAGGAAATACATAGAAGGTGAACAGAAGACTTGGGGGATTAGGATCCAAAAGCAATCACAAAGAAGAGAGTTTTTAGCCTGGATTTGAACAGGGCCACAGATGTTTTATGGTTTATATATCGCTTGATATACCACTTTTAGCCTAACATTCTGACACAGTTAGTTTGTTCAAGGCATAAGGAGCAGCCAGGTAAAAAGATTGAAGTCTGGAGTTTGTAGTGGAAGAAAAGGGCACAGATTGAAGGGATTTCCAGAACAGCGAAGTTTGCGAGGAGTGTATGGAGAGATAAGAGAGGAAAGGTAGGTAGGAGCAGCCAAATGAAGGCACTTATAGATCAGTAGTAAAAGTTTGAACTGGATGCAGAAATGGATAGGGAGCCAATGAAGTGACTTGAGAAGAGGAGTGACATGAGCATGGGGACACTGGCAGAAGATTAGGCATGCACTGAATTTTGAACAGATTGAAGTTGAGAGAGATGATTCAGAGGAAGACCAGCGAAGAGGAAGTTGCAATAGTCTAGATGGGAGGTGAAAAAAGAATGGATGAGGGTCTTAGTAGTGTATCCAGAAAGGAAGGGATGAATTATGTCAATTTTATAGAGAAAGAAGCAATAGGTTTTAGCTGTCTATTGGAAGTGTGTGGCAAAGGGGAGGGAGGAGTCAAAGATGACCCCAAGGTTGCAAGCCGAAGAAACAGGGAGGAGTAAAGTGTTATCTCAGAAATAGAGAAAGGAGGAAGGGGGGAGGTGGGCTTAGTGGGGGAAAGATAAGGAGCTCGGTTTTGGCCATGTTTAATTTCAGTTGGCTGTGAGACATCTAGTGACTAATGTCAGATAAGCAGGCAAAGATCCGATCCTGGATACTGTGACAACGCACCGCCTAGCCTGTGGCGTAAGCAGACCAAGGGGATGTGAGCCACACAGTGGGGTGAGTTTAAAAGAGTCCTTGTTAGTGCTGAAGCCTTCCTACTGTAGTTGTGGAGTGAGTGACGACAGCCAAGGTTGGGTTTCCAAAGTAAGTAATGCTTTATTCATGCATAAGGTATTTGCACAAAGTATAGCAAAGGACACCGTACAGGACTTACTCCCCATCCACAGAAGTATAATGGTAACCTTCTGTACCAAATAAAAGTTCAAGTGTTTATATAGCTTCTCCTGATACTTCTCAGGGACACATAAAATATTTACAAGCTTTCATCATTCTTCCAGCTTCATTACTACAACAGGGCTTCAATCTTCTAGTACTGCTTTCTCAGTATCTACTGGTAATAAAGAATCTTTCTCCTGTTGTACTTTCTAGTGTCAAACAGCTTCCCATGGAAATGGCAATCTCCACAACTCTGGCTTGTTAATGACTGCCTTCTTGTGTAGGAGCAGTTTCTCTATATTGCCTTCTATTCACAGCTGTACCACATGAAGCTTTGATTCATTCCATTCACTAGAACGCTGCTGTCTCTCATGCAAGTTCTAGAACATTGGCTTAAGGCTTCTCAGCACTCAATCATCAATTAGGAATACTTATAGTTCTTCACTCTATCATACAAATCCTTAGGTAGCTGCTTTGTAAGATCCCTCAGCTCTGCCTGGTCTTCAAAGGCTCCTCTTAGCTCTCTGCACGGTTGCTGCCAATTAGCTTCTTGCTGGCAAGCAGGTGTGTGCTCTTCTGAACTAGAGCTTAGCTCACGCTGTCTATCGTAGGGAAATGTTTGCAGCTTTCTAACAGGGATTTTTCTATAGCCCCGCTTCCCTCTATTAACTTCAGGTTTATATTCAGGGCCTGATTTATCCCTGCCTCCTTTAGGAAGCAGTCTATTGTCAGTTCCTATAGACTGACTTCTTTCAAAGCTATTTACTTTACAAGGCTTAGAAGAGTTTGCTCTGACCTGGTTTTTGCAGCGTCTGCCTCTGGGAAACTCCCCTGACTCCAAGTCAGTATTCCAGGTTTCTGAATCCAGCTCTGGGTCACCTCCAAGGTTTTCTCTCTCATGGAGCTGAGGTCTGCCTGTGTCTCTCCCTGGACCACTTGCAGGAACTCTCCCTTCCCTGGTTCTCTCCTTAGTTCCTCTGGGCTCAGCCTTTCTGCTTGCACTGCTCTGTAACCAGTTCTTCGTCTCCAGGCCTTGGTCCTCGAGGTCTTGCTGCTCCCATGCTTGCTCCTCGAGCCCCTTCTCCCTACTAACTGCTGCTTCCTGGTTATGAGTGCAGAGTGGCCCAATCCGGTCTGACTCCTCCCACCTCCCTGATTGGCTATGTCTCTGGGTTAGCCTAGAGCTAGGGTGTGGTTCTTTCCCTGCTCTTCTCTGCAGAGAATGTTTGTGAGCAGGAAACTTAACCCCTTCCTGTCCTGCCTCTCCAAGCATCTGAGGTGACAGAAAGTGATTTAAACCCATTTTCTCCTGTTTCTGGGGCTCTGCCTTGTCACATAACCCCCCATTTAAGATATTCCGGGCTGGTTGAATAAATGCAGAACAGCACGGAATCTTACTCTGGTGATCAGGACTAGCAGTTGTATCCTTTCTTATAGCTAACTGAGGTAAAACTGTACGCTCATGCCATAACCTCAAAACATTCACGGGGAAATTATACTGTTTCCCTCCTCTAGTTTCCACAGTATAAGTGGCTGGTCCTACCTGTTGGACAACCCGGCAGGGTCCTTTCCAGGTAGTTTTAAACTTCGGGTGATGACCCGGTACCATTACTACGACCTTTTCGCCGACCTCTAATTGTTGAGGTTGAGTGGGATGGTCATAATATTTTCTTTGCCTAACTTGGCTGGCTGCCATATTGTCTTCCGCTATCTGAGACATGTGTTGTAACTCGCCCCTAGATTCCCTTGGAAACTGGGGTTCTAAGCATTCACTGGAGGGAGCCGGCAAAACCCTATGTGTGGGCTCTAAGCCTAGCCTCCATCCTTCCTCGCTATCCTTAGCTACTAATAGCTTCCCTCTTTTTGCAGGCTTAGGGCCTTTGGCCCTACACTCCTCTAGCTGGGGTCCCAGATCCATCTCTGTTTTCTCTTCCCCTTTGGGGTCTGTCAAGCCTAACAACACGGCTCGGCCAGTAGACCCAAACCCACGTGAGCCTCTCACGGTGGTGTTCAATTCCGTGACCTCTTCTACTGAGGGAAAACCCACCCTTTCCATGATAAGCTGGGCTATCCTATCTCCTACTGTCACCTTGAACTCCTTCTGTGAAAAGTTGAGAAGTAAAACCTTAATCCCACCCCTAAAATCTGGGTCTATAACCCCTGCACCCACATCAATGTTGTCCTTCACAGCTAAGCCGGACCGTGGGGCGATTCGCCCATAACAACCTGGCGGAATTTCCAACTGTATACCGGTCTCTATTAAGGCTCTACCCTGTCGAGGGACTATAGTGTCCTCTGCACTATAGAGGTCGAAACCTGCAGCATTCTCGGTGGCTCTTTTAGGAATCCTTGCATTAGGGGTGACCCTACAACATTTCAAGACAAATGTGTTTTTCTTATTGGGAGGGTCTTGAACAGAGATTCTCTCCCTAGCTGTCTTCTCTTGAGGTTTCGCAAATAATGGGGCTGGAATCATCCCTAGCCTGGGTTGGCTTCTCTGAGGGGTGGTTACTAGTTTTTCCCCATGCTCCTTCCTCTCAGGGTCCTTTTCTACCCTAGGGTGTTCAGGGTGTTTGGCCTCTGCAGTAGCTGCTAAACCTTTAGCTAGGCCCTTTCGAAATTGCGGCCAATCCCTGCCTAATACAATAGGATGGGGCAACCTTGGTACCACCGCTACTGGGATGTCCTTACTTAAACCCATTCCCTTTACTATTACTGTGTGCCTTGGGTATGCTGTAGCAGCACCATGCACGCATCGAATCTTAATTTTATCCTCAGGGTGCTCTTTATCACTCCCACTCTGAGGTCCTATCTCCTTCCATAGGCTTTCCGAGACCATAGACTGGTCTGCGCCTGAATCTAACAAGGCTTCAACCGGGATATTATTTATTGTGACCATCAGCAAGAATCCCTCCCCAACCTCCTTGGACTGGGTGGTGATTAGTGCCAGCCTAGTGCTACAATTCCTCCTGAGGTGTCCCTTTTGACCACAGGCAAAACACTTTCGCTCATTCATACCAGGGCTAAACAAAGGCCTAGATGAAGATTCACCCATCTGTACTCCTCCCTTCATTCCTCGTTCCCTCAAGACTGTACTTTCTGTAACACCTTTCCTCCTCTGACCTAAGGCCTGCGCCTCTAGGAACCGGTCAGCAAGGGCAACGGCGTCCTTAGTATTGTGGCAGTCTTGGAGGATTAGGAAGGACTGTACTTCCCGGGGTAGTGCTTCTAAGAATTGTTCAAGTATAATATCATCTATTACTGTCTCTATGCTCTTACCTTGTGGAGATAGCCATTTGTATGCCAAAGCCTTTATCCTATGGCATAAGGCCTGTGGTGTCTCGCCTGGGGTTAACCTGCACCCTCTTAAAAGTAGGCGATACACCACGGGTGTTAGGCCTAATCTGTCTCGTATTGCTTCAACGACAGCTCCATAATCGTTGGCTAGAGCACTGGGCATTTCCTTGTAGGCCGTGAGAGCCTCTCCCGTGATGGATGGAGCTAATCGGATAACCCAGTGTTCTTTGGGCCATCCGCTCATGGTTGCTATGCGCTCAAACACTTCGAGGTGGTCATCAATATTAGCGTCCTTAGACCACTGGCCTAATGATAACATTCCCTGTCCAAGCATTCCAAGTCCTGTGGCAGTTCCTAGCGAACTGGTCACATTTTGTAGAGTCTCCGACGTCCGCTTCTGCTCTTTCATCCAGGATCCTAGCATGTCCAACACCGGCTGCTGCTGGGCTCGTATCATCGCCGCCATCTTCTCTTGGGTCCGCACCGATCTTGCCTCCTGCTCCTGGAATCTCTCCGCTACCCAATCCATCAAGGTTGCGGCCTCCATTTCGATGTACCTGTAGGGAATAGAAAAAGAAACACCAAGTGCGGCACCACCACAAAAGCACCTTCCTTTGCTCCCAGTTTAGCTCTGCCAGATTACCACCCCCTTGTAGCAGTGTCCTAAGATGACCCTCTTAGCTACGGGTTACCTGCTACAAGTGGAGGATCTCGCTTGTCAGCAGTAGGGTATCTTTAATAACAGGAACTCTGGTTCTCCTCAGCTGAAACTTGTAATCTGCAGCACTGGTAAGCTCTTCAGGTATCTTGGTGAAAAAACTCTTTTTTTTTTTTTCCAAGTGTCCACTCTTCAGAACTTTACTGGTATCTGTGGTTAATCACTTCTTCTGTGCAAGGCAGCAATTTTTTTTTATAATCCGAAACAACTACGCCAAAACTCCACCCCCCTTCTATGTGACAACGCACCGCCTAGCCTGTGGCGTAAGCAGACCAAGGGGATGTGAGCCACACAGTGGGGTGAGTTTAAAAGAGTCCTTGTTAGTGCTGAAGCCTTCCTACTGTAGTTGTGGAGTGAGTGACGACAGCCAAGGTTGGGTTTCCAAAGTAAGTAATGCTTTATTCATGCATAAGGTATTTGCACAAAGTATAGCAAAGGACACCGTACAGGACTTACTCCCCCGCCACAGAAGTATAATGGTAACCTTCTGTACCAAATAAAAGTTCAAGTGTTTATATAGCTTCTCCTGATACTTCTCAGGGACACATAAAATATTTACAAGCTTTCATCATTCTTCCAGCTTCATTACTACAACAGGGCTTCAATCTTCTAGTACTGCTTTCTCAGTATCTACTGGTAATAAAGAATCTTTCTCCTGTTGTACTTCTTTCTAGTGTCAAACAGCTTCCCATGGAAATGGCAATCTCCACAACTCTGGCTTGTTAATGACTGCCTTCTTGTGTAGGAGCAGTTTCTCTATATTGCCTTCTATTCACAGCTGTACCACATGAAGCTTTGATTCATTCCATTCACTAGAACGCTGCTGTCTCTCATGCAAGTTCTAGAACATTGGCTTAAGGCTTCTCAGCACTCAATCATCAATTAGGAATACTTATAGTTCTTCACTCTATCATACAAATCCTTAGGTAGCTGCTTTGTAAGATCCCTCAGCTCTGCCTGGTCTTCAAAGGCTCCTCTTAGCTCTCTGCACGGTTGCTGCCAATTAGCTTCTTGCTGGCAAGCAGGTGTGTGCTCTTCTGAACTAGAACTTAGCTCACGCTGTCTATCGTAGGGAAATGTTTGCAGCTTTCTAACAGGGATTTTTCTATAGCCCCGCTTCCCTCTATTAACTTCAGGTTTATATTCAGGGCCTGATTTATCCCTGCCTCCTTTAGGAAGCAGTCTATTGTCAGTTCCTATAGACTGACTTCTTTCAAAGCTATTTACTTTACAAGGCTTAGACGAGTTTGCTCTGACCTGGTTTTTGCAGCGTCTGCCTCTGGGAAACTCCCCTGACTCCAAGTCAGTATTCCAGGTTTCTGAATCCAGCTCTGGGTCACCTCCAAGGTTTTCTCTCTCATGGAGCTGAGGTCTGCCTGTGTCTCTCCCTGGACCACTTGCAGGAACTCTCCCTTCCCTGGTTCTCTCCTTAGTTCCTCTGGGCTCAGCCTTTCTGCTTGCACTGCTCTGTAACCAGTTCTTCGTCTCCAGGCCTTGGTCCTCGAGGGCTTGCTGCTCCCGTGCTTGCTCCTCGAGCCCCTTCTCCCTACTAACTGCTGCTTCCTGGTTATGAGTGCAGAGTGGCCCAATCCGGTCTGACTCCTCCCACCTCCCTGATTGGCTATGTCTCTGGGTTAGCCTAGAGCTAGGGTGTGGTTCTTTCCCTGCTCTTCTCTGCAGAGAATGTTTGTGAGCAGGAAACTTAACCCCTTCCTGTCCTGCCTCTCCAAGCATCTGAGGTGACAGAAAGTGATTTAAACCCATTTTCTCCTGTTTCTGGGGCTCTGCCTTGTCACAATACCCAGAGAAATTTTAGGTGCAGAGAGGTAGATCTGGGAGTCAACAGCATAGAGATGGGAAGAGATGAGTGTACCAAGGGACTGAGTATAGAGAGAGAGAAAGGGAGAGGACCCAAGACAGACCCCTGAGGTATTCCGACTGAAAGCGAGATAGCAGTAGTGGATGATCCACCAGAACATGCACTAAAAAATGTGGTGGAAGAGCTAGGAAGCAAACCAAGACAGGACTAAACCCCTAAAGCCAAGCGAGGACAGGGTATCAAGGAGAAGGTGGTGATCAAGTGTTAAAAGCAGCATAAAGGCAAGAAGGATGAAGATCAAGTAAAAACCCATGGATTTGGCAAGGAATAAGTCATTGGAGACTTTGGCAAGAGCTATCTCAGTAGAATGTAGAGGTTGCAGTGGATCCAAAAGGGACTGAGAGGAGAGAAGGTCAAGACAGTGGCAGTGAACCACATGTTCAAATAGTTTAGAAATATAGAGGAGGAGAAAGGTGGGTCAATAACTACAGCAAGCTTGCAGGCTGCAGGAACAGTTGCAGTAGAAAGCGACAGATTGAGGACAACAGTGAAGGAGATTAGCAGATGAGTGGGGCTGGGATCAGAGGAGCAGGTAGTAAGTTTAGAGGAGGAGAGAAGATGTGTGATTTCTTCCTCAATGATCTTAAAAAAGGAGGAGAAGACAACAGGTTGAGGGAAGGATTTGGGAGTGAAGAGTAGGAAGCGGGATAGAGATGACCCTGGGGGAACTCTGTCATGGAAGTAGTTAGTAGGCAGAAAGGAAAAGAGGACTTGGAGGCAGAGGCACTTTGAGGATAGAGTTGAGCATTGTAAAGAGACAGTGAGAATCGGAGGTAAAAAAGTTAATCAGGTGGACATAGTACTCTTGCTTGGCAAGTACTATGGCAGACTGGAAGGAGGTAAGCATGAACTTGAAATGTAAGAAGTCCACAAGGGTGCGGGATTTGAGCAAAAGGCGCTCAGCTGAGCGGGCACAGGAATATAGGTAGCAAGTTTTAGAAGACAGCCAGAGCTGAGGAACAGTATGCTTCATGGGACGTGACGTGAGAGGAGCAAAAGCATCCAGAGCAGAAGAGTACAAGGTTATAGGAGGGATATTTTATTTATTTGCTACACTTTTCTATCCTGCCCCTTCCAAAGATCAAGGGCGGTTTACAAATAACCAACATTTTACATATAACAGTATCAAAGGTTTAACAGAACAGGTAACTATTCACATATCAACTATGTACAATATTTACATGATTCAGATTGGCAAATTCACGTTTATAAAACTCAGGTGTAAGGGGAGTTGTAGCTCTGTTGGTGTGACCTATGTGCATATGGAGGGGTCATTGTGTGTGGGGTTGGATTGGGTGTGTGCTAATACTTTTTTTAGTGTTACCATAGTATTCAGTGAAAAGAAGAGGGTTTTTTATTTCTTTTCTGAATACTTGGAGGTCTTTAATCGAGTGGAATGAGACTGGGAGTGAGTTCCAAAGACTGGAATCTGTATATGTGAATGCTCTAGTGCTTGTGTTCTGTTTGGTCTTACGAATAGAAAGAGGGATTGTAAGTGTGTGCTGAGTGTTTCCCCTTTGAGATCTAGTGTCTGTGGGGATGTGTAGAAGGGTTGTGAGGAAAGACGGTGCATTATTGTTGATCAAGTTGAAAATGGTCATTAGAGTTTTATATTTTATTCGGCTCGAAATTGGAAGCCAGTGGAGATTGTATAAGAGGGGTGTGATGTGATCAGTTAATCGGGCCTTGAAGATAATTCTGGCTGTGACGTTTTGTGTCCTCTGGAGAATACTCGGAGTCTTTTTGGTTGTGCCCTGTAACAAGCTGTTACAGTAGTCAAAGTGGGGGGTGATAAGGGCTTATACTACAGATCTAAAGTTGTGGGTGTCAAGGAGGGGTCTCAGATGCTGAATGATCTTTAGTTTGAAAAAGATGGTTCTGGCTGTTTGCTTTATGTGTGGTAACATGCTGAGGGATTGATCAAGTATTATTCCCAGATATTTTTCCTCTTGTTTCACTGCGAGCTCAGTGTTATGAATGGTGAGAGATTGGGGGAGAGGGTGGTAAAGTTTTGGTTTCTTGATGTGTATAAGACTTTGGTTTTCTTGAAGTTAATGCTGAGGTTGTTGGAGTTTAGCCAGGATTCTGCTTTTTTGATGCAGTCTGCTAGGTTGTGATAGGTGGGGTTCATTATATCAATAGGAAGATATAACATAATGTCATCAGTGTATATGTAATATCCAATGTTGAATTTTCTGAATATGTTGGTGACTGATTGGAGGTATAGATTAATAATAAGAGTAATAAGAATAAGAGGGCTAAGAGGCAAAGCCTTGGGGTATTCCTTGTTCCTGGGGAAAGGCAGCAGGGGTATCTTGACCTACTTGAATCTATAACATCTGCTCTGAGATATATGATTTAAATCATCAGAGAAATGTTCCACCTAATCCAATTTGTGCTAGCCTTGTGAGTAGGATATTATGGTTAACATTGTGAAATGTGGAGGTGATGTCTATAACCAGTATGAACGCCTGTTTTATGTCATCCATTCCTTGGATGAGGGTCTCGAATAGAGCTATCAATAATGTTTCGACACCATGGAATGGGCGGAATCCATATTGGTGGACATCAAGGAAATATTGAAGTTTGCAATTGGAAGTGGGAGTTGCAATAGGATATGGCAATTGGAACTATTGAAGTTGCAATAGGATATGGCTTCATCAACAGACTTAGATGACATAGTGGAGGAAAGAGATGGTGAGTCAGCAATGGAGAGAGAGCTGATGGGTTGATAGTGTGAAGATTCTTGAAGATGTTAGAAGAGACTGGGTGAAAGTGAGGTGGGGTGAAAAGTGAAACTTAGCAAATGATGGTCAAATAAGGGAAGAACTGAAGTGCAGAAATATGAAGGCAAGCAGTTAGAGAAGAAGATAAGGTAAAGGCAGTGGCCTAGTTGGTGAGTAGGAGCAGTACAGCATAGCTGGAGATTGAATGAAATGGTAAGGGAAAGGAGCTTTAAGGTATGAGGGGCAGAGGGGTTATCAAGATGAATGTTAAAATTACCAAGGAAAAATGAGGGGGAAGACGCTTCCATAAAGAGGGATAGCCATGAGTGAAAGTCAGAAAGGTAGAGATGGATTTATCAGGTGGTCGATAAATTACAGCAATCTGGAGAGATAATGGAGTAAAGAGTCAGATGGAGTGGACTTCGAAGAAAGGAATGGAGTGAGACTGAGGCAGAAGGAGGGGTTGAAATTGGCAGGAATGGGAGAGTAGAAACACAACATCACTGCCATGCCCAAAGGAGTGAGGCATATGGAAGAATTGGTAGCCTCCATGACAGAGGGCAGCTGCTGAAGTTGAGTCATCGTGGAGAAGCCAGGTCTCACTTAGAGCAAGAAGATGCAGAGTATTAGAGATAAAGAGGTCATGGATGAAGGCTAGATTATTAGAGATGGAATGTGCATTCCACAAGGCGCATGAGAAAGGGATAGAGGAAGGGGAAAGGAGAGGGATAGGAATACAATTTGAGGGGTTGCCTGGGAATATGCCCTGGGAGTGTGAAAAAAATCTAGGGGGGCCAGGGTTGGGATTGATATCCCCCAATGAGAGAAGGGAAGGAGCAAGAGAGTGTGGGGGAGAGAAGAGAGGGCACAACAGGTAATGATAGTGAGGTTCTTTCAGAGAGAGGGGAGATGGCTGAATGAGAGTAAGAAGATGGTGAAGCTGAAGAGCACACGACAGGGTGGAAGACAAGATGGAAGGAGAGGGTGAGGATGTTATGGGGAGAGTGGTAAGGAGTAAGGGCTTGAGATCATTGGAATGAGGGAAGAAGGTTAGGGAGTGCCAACAATAGGAAAAGAAAGTGATGTGGAGCTATTGGAATGAGTTAGAGGGGGGAGTAGAAGTTGGAGGAGATATTGTGATGAATAGGCAGAAGAGAGGTCCTAGAGGACTAGAGTGCACCTGTGCATTATACTGGCAATAAACATAGACATAGGCATTGGAATAGGGGGGGTCAGAGGAACCCTGGCCCCACCAAAATCTTGCTGCTGCGATCACAGCTTTCACTACATTGGCCCATGGGGACTCGATCTCCCACAGGCAGAAATAGGGGAAGGCCGATGATTGCAGCCACATTGAGTTTGGCAGGCCAAGGGGCAAAGCTTCCCCCCCCCCCCCCACAGAAGATGGCATTCCGACGCCTCTGAGTACAGGACAGCTGAAAGAGAATATTAGCCTAGGGGTGGGTGGGAGGGATAAAGAAAGTAGAAAAGGAGCAAGGAATAACCAGCAGAAAATGGCAGAAAAGCTAAAGAGAACTACAAAAAACAGCTAAGAAACTCATGAATATATATATATAGATATATACAGACAAACCGAGAACTTAAGAAAAGCACAGGTAACAAAATAGTCTGAGCAAACCAGGGTGCAGGGCAGAGCTTGCAATGAAATTGTTGTCCTCAGCAGAGAACTAACAGGGAGATCAGCACATGTACACATGGAAGAAAAGCACCAAACAATGCCTTGGGAGGGGGGGGGGGAGAGGAAAGGGGAAAGGAGGGCCAAAGGAGGGGCCAGTCCACTCCACCTACAGCATACACAGTGGTAAACTAGGAAGTGAAGCAAGCAGATTCTACAATTCATTCCCTTCATGCGTATTTGAGGTGTCTTACTTGCTTCTCTTGTCTATTCTAGTTGATGTAATTCTATGGTTGAATGTATTACTGTTTATTGAATCAGCGGACACCTAAAAAGTAAACCTTTACTCTGAAAATTTGTGATTTTGCATGTTAAGACGAGAGGTGAGCATAATTTTGCATATTTCCTGTCATTACACCCCTTGTTATTCATGCAGTTTTACTCTGCTATACCATTAATATTTGTGTGTGTTCCTTTTGAATGTTTATCACCAATGTTTGTAAGCATGTTGTTATTTACTTCTTCAAAAATAGTTTTTTAATGTTTTTATAATTAAAATAAGCATAATTTAATTAATTATTTAAGATATAGGTTTCACTTAATATTTACTTCCTAAATTTACTATGGTCTTAATTTTAAGTAAATACCAAGAGACAAGACTGGTTACCCAAAAAGTGGACAAAGAAACTTGGCAGTGGAGTAACAGCCTCCAGTGTTCAGAAGTTGTGCAACCAGGGCCGGCCCGTCCATTGAGCGAGAATGTTTTTTGCACAGGGCCCCGCGTTTCAGGGGGCCCCGCGCAAAAAACATTCTGATCCTAAAGTTAAATTTAAAAAAAAAAAAAAAGCTGTCTTCTCCGGCTGCCGGGGCCGCCGCGGCAGCATCGAGTGTGCCGCGGGGCCCCCCCTGCCCAGCAGAGCCTGCCCTCCCCTGTATCACCTCTCACTCTCGTTGTAGCAGTCACACGCGCCGGCTTTCAGAGTGCGAGAGGAGAGTTTCTCCCTCGCTGCTCTGTTAAGCCCGTGGGGGCTGATGGGAAGTTCTCATCAGCCCCCGTGGGCTTAACAGAGCCGCGAAAGGGAAACTAGTCCTTTCGCGCTCTGAAAGCCAGCGCGTGTAACTGCTACAACGAGAGAGAGAGGTGATACAGGGGAGGGCAGGCTCTGCTGGGCAGGGGGGCCCCGCGGCACACTCGATGCTGCCACGGCGGCCCCGGCAGCCGGAGAAGACAGCTTTTTTTTTTAATTTTCCCTGGGCTGGGCTGGGCTCGGGGATTAGGAGTGATGATGGGCTGGGGGGGGCTATGGGGGGGGGGTTAGAAGTGGTGATGGGCTATGGGGGGGCTGGGGGGGTTAGAAGTGGTGATGGGCTGGGGGGTTAGAAGTGGTGATGTGCTATGGGGGGGGCTGGGGGGGGTTAGAAGTGGTGATGGGCTATGGGGGGGGGCTGGGGGGGTTAGAGGTGGTGATGGGCTATGGGGGGCTGGGGGGGTTAGAGGTGGTGATGGGCTATGGGGGGGCTGTGGGTGGGTGGGTTAGAAGTGGTGATGGGCTATGGGGGGGCTGGGAGGGGTTAGAAGTGTTGATGTGCTATGGGGGGGCTATGGGGGGTTAGAAGTGGTGATGGGCTATGGGGGGGCTATGGGGGGGGGGGTTAGGAGTGGTGATGGGCTATGGGGGAGCTAAATCTGTATATGGGCTGATGGGATTAGGACTGAAAGTGGGTTGATGGGGGGGTTAGGACTGGTAATGGGCTATGGGGGGCTTAAACTAAAAATTGGGTGATGGGGGGATTAGGACTGGAAATGGGCTGGTGGGATTAGGACTGGGAGTGGGCTATGGGGGGCTAGGACTGGTAATGGGTTGGGGGGGTTGCTAGGACTGGAAATGGGCTGGGGGGATTAAGACTGGAGGTGGGCTGATGGGGTTAGGACTGGTAATGGGCTGTGGGCTGTTGGGGGGGGCTAGGACTGGAAATGGGCTGATGGGGGGGTTAACACTGGAGGTGGGCTGATGGGGTTAGTACTGGTAATGGGCCGTGGGCTGATGGGGGGTTAGGACTGGTAATGGGCTATGGGGGGTTAGGACTGATAATGGGCTATGGGGGGGCTAGGACAGGAAATGGGCTGATGGGGAGGGGTTAGGACTTGAGGTGGGCTGATGTGGTTAGGACTGGTATTGGGCTTTGGGCTGTTGGGGGGGTTAGAACTGATAATGGGCTACGGGGGGGTTAAGACTGATAATGGGCTGTTGGCTGATGGGGGCTGTCTGGTAATGGGCTATGGGGGGGTTAGGACTGATAATGGGCTATGGGGGGGCTAGGACAGGAAATGGGCTGATGGGGAGGGGTTAGGACTTGAGGTGGGCTGATGGGGTTAGGATTGTTAATGGGCTGTGGGCTGAGGGGGGGGGGGTAGGACTGGCAATGGGCTATGGGGGGCTGACTGGAAATGGGTTGATGGGGTTAGGACTGGAAGTGGGCTGATGGGGGGTTAGGACTGGAAGTGGGTTGATGGGGGGCTAGGACTGGTATTGGGTTGGGGGGTTGCTAGGACTGGAAATGGGCTGATGGGGGGCTAGGACTGGAAATGGGCTGATGCAGGGACTAGAAGGGAATGGATGCTGGGTGAGACTGGAACTAGAAGGGAGCTGATGTTGGGAGAGGATTAGAATGGGATGGGGCTGGGAGAGTAAAATGGAGAGGGGAAAAATATTTTGTGTGGGAGGGATAAAAAATCTACAATTAGCCGGGTATTGGGAGAGTAAGTGGGGATTGAGGATGGAGGGGTGAAATTTGAGTGGATGAAATAGGAATGAGGAAAGAGCAAAAGGAGAAAGATTAGTATGTTAAAGCAGATGTAGAGAGAGAGAATGGAAAAAAAACTAGAAGAGAGAAGAAAGGAGAAATGGACAGCAGATGATGGAGAGTTAGCAGAAAACATGAAGAAACCAGAAGAAAGTGGCTGGAGCAATTGCAACTGAAAAAAAAATGCACAAAAGGTAAAAAGATATCTCTTTATTTTGAATTTATTAACTGGAATATGAAAGCTCTGGGAAATGTGCATCATTAAGGTCTGCGCTCTGTTTGGTACAAGAGGAAATTAATTTATAGTTTTATTTCTACAGTGTTGTTGTACATTCCAAGTTTGGCTTTTGGGGTTCCCAGTTTAATTATTGCCTTCCTGTTTCTAAATTGTGATTCCTTGTTTGGTGATGGTCTATGTTCTGCATGTGTAACTGAGCTGAGGTATTCTGTTTATGTAATTCCTATTTGACATTGCCACTTGTTCTCTTTCCCCAATAGGTCATGTATTGTTGTTCTCTGAAATGTATTGGTTTAATATTTGCAGTGTTGCCTTTTGATAGGTAGGGTATGGTGCTTTGTGAGTCCTGGTAGTGCTGTTAGGATACGGCGGGTTTGCTATGGGTTCTAAATGGGCAGTGTTTGTAGTAGTTCCTAATGTGCCTGGCGGTTGGCACTGGATTATAGTCGGGGCAGTGTTTGTAGTAGTTCCTAATGTGCCTGGGCAGTGTTTGTAGTAGTTCCTAATGTGCCTGGCGGTTGGCACTGGATTATAGTCTGTCTTTATCCATACACTCATTAACAGACATGTTTACTAAAAGTTAGTGTATGTTAACATTATGCAAATATTTATGCAAATAAGGCCACTTATGCAAATGAGGCCCCGCACCGAGTCTCCGCACATGGCCCTGCACCCCCCTTGGGCCGCCCCTGTGTGCAACCACTTTAAAATGACTGGAACAATTGTAACAACATCTACAACTGACAGGAGAATAGCAAGACTGACTCTACGGAACAGAAGAATTACTGTGAATGATATAAATAACATTTTGCCCAATACCGGCGTGTCAGTGTCAAACAGAACTGTTTGTCACAGACTAGACAAGGCTGGTCTGAAAGCCAGAAGACCAAGGAACAATCCATTCCTGAATCCAGTTCAAAGAAGGAAAAGGCATGACTGGGCCAAAGAACACTTGAGTTGGTCAATTGAAGACTGGAAAAAAGTTATTTGGAGCTATGAGACAAAAATTTCAATTTTTGGGAGTGATGGTATTCAATCCATTCTGAATCCAGTTCAAAAAAGGAAAAGGCTTGACTGGGCCAAAGAACACTTGAGTTGGTCAGTTGAAGACTGGAAAAAAGTTATTTGGAGCGATGAGACAAAGATTTCAATTTTTGGGAGTGCTGGTATTCAATATGTGTGAAGAAGACCGGGAGAAGATCTCATCTCAGAATGCCTCAACACCACTGTTAAGCATACCTTGAGTGTCATGATATGGGGATGCATGTCTTGACATGGTGTAGGCAGGATTCAAATTTTGAGTGGCACCATCAGTATGAAATGATACATTGCAGACATCCTCAAACCCAAAATGCTGCCTTCTGCTTCTGACATTCGGGTCTGATGGGGACTTTAAATGTCAACAGAATGGAGCACCATGTCATACAGCAACCATTTGCAAGTGGTTTGTTGATAATAATGTGGAATTGTTTTCATGGCCTGGAAACAGTCCTGACCTCAATCCGACTGAAAAACTTTGGTCCAGACTGAAGATGGCTGTGGCATCAAAGCATCCAGGCAATAAATAAGAAATGATTGAGTGCATTATCAGTTCCTAGCTCCATATAATCAAAAAGGAGGACCTCAAGAAACTTGCTGAATCAATGCCCAGAAGATGCCAAGCTGTCATTGATGCCAAAGGGTTTCCAACATTTTACTGACTTTAATGATGTAAAATGGTTCCAATTTAATAATACCTCATAGCAATATAATTCTGACACTATATTTTCACTTTTTTTGGACAGAATAAGACTTAAATTGATTGGTTTTTATTTCAATATAGTTTCTTAACCAATATTGTGTACTTTCCTTCCTAAAGTACATAAAACGTTTTAACATTCCTAACAGGGACTCTACAGGTCAAACAACGGTAAGGATTTGAGGGTTTATTTTTATTAAATTTCTAGCTCTCTGACTGGGAGCTCTTAAAAGGGTTTTGGTATATTTTTAAAGCAAAGTTACATTCTTTTGGTGCTTTAGTAGAAATATTTTCTTTAGTGGGGTAGGTTTTAAACTCTGGTAACCTTCTCAGCTCTTGGGAACTGCTGACACCTAATAAGGAGTTAATGGGCCTGATTAACCTGTGAAAGAACTAAGAGCAGCTGAGGCCTGCATAAAAGGCTTCAGAGCCCTGCTCTGTTGAGGCATTCCTAACAGGGGCTCTACAGGTCAAACAACGGTAAGGATTTGAGGGTTTATTTTTATTGAATTGCTAGCTCTCTGACTGGGAGCTCTTAAAAGGGTTTTAGTAAATTTTTAAAGCAAAGTTACATTCTTTTTGGTGCTTTAGTAGAAATATTTTCTTTAGTGGGGTAGGTTTTAAACTCTGGTATCCTTCTCAGCTCTTGGGAACTGCTGACACATAATCAGGAGTTAGTTCCTTCACTACCCTCCCCAACTCCCACCCACCTCTAGTGAGCAGTCTTACTTTATAGGGAACCTCCCCATTTAACATAACACAGGGACTTGGAACAGAACATTTTGAATATAATTAAAGAGATTTAACTGCTTTTTCTCGGAAAGGATAGCTGGGAAACCGGCTGGTACTGTGGTAGATCTCTCTCTTTTGCTTTAACAGATACCTAAGCTCCACGAACAGAACAATGGATGGGAAGAATCGTATCACTAAAGCTGTTCCCCCGTTACAGCTTCTGCCTCTGTCCAGACAGAGGTCCCAATGCCAGTTGAAGGACCGGTTCCTTGTGCAGGGTGCCTGCATGCTGAAGCTCTAAGGAAACAAGTGGAGGAACAGAGAGGAGGTGTCGAGGCTGAGGAGCATTCAAGACAGTGAGAAGTACATTGATGATATGCTTCTTGCAGCAACCAAGCTCTCCAGCAGAGGAGAAGATGGGTGCCGACAGAATGACGAAGATTGGACACAAATCACCAGGGCCTGCAGAATCACCAATCCAACTTCTCCAGCCCTTGAACTGGAGAACCATTATGCAGCCCTGGAAGTGGAGGAAGTGAAAGCATCCCTGGAAAGGGAAGAACCAGAGCTCAAGTACCCCAAAGTTGCAGAATCAGTGACCACAAGGAAGCAAAGGGTAGTGATGGTTGGTGACTCTCTTCTGAGGGGTACTGAGGTGTCCATCTGCCGACTAGACGATGTCCAGAGAGGTATGCTGTCTGCCTGGTGCCAAAATCCAAGATGTTATGGAGAGTTTGCTGAGACTCATCAAGCCCACTGACTATTACACAATGTTGCTAAACCATGTTGGAACAAATGATAATGCCAGGTATCCCTCTGAGCATATCAAGAGAGACTTCATGGCTCTGCGACAGAGGGTGAAGCAGTTAGGTGCACAGGTGGTGTTCTCTTCAATCCTCCCTGTTGAGGGTAAAGGCCAAGGCAGAGATGGTCGCATCCTGGAGATGAATGCATGCCTGCATGGATGGTGTCATCGAGAGTGTTTTGGTTTCCTAGACCAGGGGATGCTGTTCCAAGGGTTGCAGAGCAGAGATGGCATCCATCTGCCCAAGAAAGGTCAACGCGTCTTCAGTAGTAGACTGGCTAATCTACTGAAGAGGGCTTTAAACTAGATTCATTGGGGATGGGTGAAGAAGGCCCCCAGATAAGTGAAAGCCCCCAGGTAAAGTGATACATTAAATACCTTTATGGAAATGGGTAACAGGGTTAACATATGGAAAGCAGTGTGTATAAATGCCCGTAGCATGGGAAATAAGTTACTTGATGTTGAAGCTTTGGTGGGAGTGGTCGACTTGGATTTAGTGGCAGTTATAGAAACATGGTTCACAGAAAACCATGACTGGGACGTAACTATACCTGCATATACTTTATTCAGAAAGGACAGGGTAGGAAGAAGGGGAGGAGGAATGGCACTATATGTAAAAAATACTAGTAAAGCTTTGGAATTACAGAGCTTAAAAGGGAGAGAGGAAGCATTGTTGGTTAAACTAGAAAGAGGGAAAGAGAAATCTATTTGCATTGGTGTGATATACAGACCTCCCTTACAAGAGGAAGAGGTGGACAGAGAGTTAATTGAAGTCATACGCAGCATTGCTAGGAAAGTAGAAGTGCTACTGATAGGGGATTTCAATATGTTGATTGGCACATTCCTGCTGAATTATCATCTAGAAGTAAAGAGATCCTGGATTCTCTACAGGGAGAACTATTCAGGCAATTGGTTACAGACTCCACACGGGGGGCCATTCTGGACTTGGTGCTTACCAATGGTGAAAGTGTTTCTGATGTTATAGTGGGAGATCATTTTACATCCAGTGATCACGAGATGGTGTGGTTCAGTATTAGGACTAGGGTTGTTAGAATCCATTCAAAGGTGAGGGTCTTAGACTTTAGGAAGACTAACTTTGCCAAGATGGGCCAATACCTCAGGGAGTCGTTAGCGGGATGGGAACAGCTGGGGGATGTAGAAAAACAGTGGGCAAAACTGAAAGGGGATATTTTAAGGGCAACCAACCTTTTTGTTAAAATGGTAAATAAAGGTAAAAGGAAAAGGAGACCGCTATGGCTTTCGAAAGAAGTAGCTGAAAAAGTGAAGAAAAAGAGGGAGGCCTTCATGAAATACAAGAGATCACAGAGAGAGGAAGACAGGAATTTATATTTGGAAAAACTTAGAGAAGCTAGCAAAGAAGTCAGGAAAGCAAAGAATCAAAAAGAGGAGGAAATAGCCAATGCAATAAAATGGGGGATAAGACATTTTTCAGATATGTTAGTGAGAAGAGGAAGGGCAAAAGTGGCATTGTCAGACTCAAGGGTGAAGGGGAGGAATATGTAGAAGCTGATGAGGATAAAGCGGAATTTCTTAGCAAATATTTCTGTTCTGTGTTCACAGATGAAGAACCAGGAGCAGGACCTCAGAAAACACCCACAAACAGGAACAGAAGCGAGGGACATCTTGAACAATTTTCAGAAGACTGTGTTCATGAGAAACTAGCTCAACTTAAAGTAGACAAAGCGATGGGACCGGATGGGATACACCCTAGAATACTGAGGGAACTTGGGAACGTTCTAGAAGCTCCACCGACTGACCTTTTCAATGCCTCATTAGAGTCGGGAGTGGTGCCAAAGGACTGAAGAGAGGCTCACCTTTACACAAAAGCGGAAGTAAGGATGTGGTTGAAAACGACAGGCCGGTTAGTTTAACTTCGGTGGTGAGTAAATTATTGGAAACACTGCTGAAAGAGAAAATAGCGAGGTTTCTGGAGTCCAGCGGATTACAGGATCCTAGGGAGCATGGATTCACCAGAGGCAGGTCTTGCCAGACAAATCTGATTGATTTTTTTGACTTGGTGACCAGGGAGTTGGACCGAGGGAGAGCCCTAGATGTGTTGTATTTAGATTTCAGAACATTCTTTGACACTGTTCCTCACAGGTGACTTATAAACAAACTGAGCACACTTGGAATGGACCCTAAAGTTACTGCTTGGGTTAGAAATTGGTTGGGTGGGAGGCAACAAAAGAGTACAGGTAAATGGAGCTCACTCTGAGGAGAAGGATGTTACCAGAGGTGTGCCCCAGGGATCTGTCCTTGGTCCGATTCTTTTTAACACCTTTGTTAATGATATAGCGGAAGGGCTGTCGGGTAAGGTTTGCCTCTTTGCAGATGATACTAAAATCTGCAATAGAGTAGACACCCAGGAAGGGCTAGATAACATGAGGAGGGATCTAGCTAAGCTTGAAGAATGGTCTAGAATTTGGCAGCTTGGATTTAATGTTAAAAAATGTAAGGTCAGGCATTTGGGCTGCAGCAATCCAAGGGAGCAGTATAGTATAGCGGGTGAAGTACTTTTGTCCACTAAAGAAGAGCGGGACCTAGGCGTGATTGTGTCTGATGATCTTAAAGTAGCTAAACAGGTAGAAAAGGAGACAGTCAAAGCTAGAAGGATGCTTGGGTGCATAAGGTGAGGGATGGCTAGCAGAAAAAAGGAGGTGATAGTGCCTCTGTAAAAGTCTTTGGTGCAACCTCATTTGGAGTATTGTGTGTAATTCTGGAGACCTCACCTTCAAAAGAATGTGAACAGGATGGAGTTGGTGCAGAGGGTGGCTAATAAAATGGTTAGTGGTCTTCATTATACTGTAAAGCATATGAGGACAGACTTAAGGATCTTAATATGTACACCTTAGAGCAGGGGTTTTCAACCCTGTCCTCGGGACCCACCTAGCCAGTCGGGTTTTCAGGATTACCACAATGAATATGCATGGGATACATTTGCATATAATGGAGGCAGTGTATGCAAATCTCTCTCATACATATTTATTGTGGTTATCCTGAAAACCCGACTGGCTAGGTGGGTCCCGAGGACAGGGTTGAGAACCCCTGCCTTAGAGGAAAGGCGGGATAGAGGTGATATGATTGAGATGTTTAAATACCTCTGTGGCATAAATGTTCAGGGGGAGAGCCTCTTTCAATTGAAAGCAAGTTCTACTACGAGGGGACATGGGATGAGGGTGAACGGGGATAGATTCAGGAGTGATATATGGAAATATTTCTTTATGAAAAGAGTGGTGGATCCATGGAATAGTTTCCCAGTGGAGGTGGTGGAAATGAGGACAGTAACTGAATTCAAAAAAGCATTGGACAAACACAGAGGATCTCTAAAGGAAAAAAGGGGACTGTTATAGTTGTTGATATGGAAGGACAGACTAGATAGGCCATGTGGTCTTTTTCTGTCGTCATATTTCTTTGTTTCTAACAATTAAGAACATAAGAACATAAGATATGCCATACTGGGTCAGACCAAGGTCCATCAAGCCCAGTATCCTGTTTCCAACAGTTGCCAATCTAGGTCACAAGTACCTAGCAGTTTCCCCAAAGGACACAGGATCCACAATGCTTGTATTGGGGCAAGCAGTGGATTTCCCAGGTCCCCGTTATTAATGGTTTATGAAGCTTTCCTCCAGGAACGTGTCAAAAACCTTTTTTAAAACCAGCTGCACTAACAGCTTTTACTACGTCATCGTTAATGAATTCCAGAGTTTGATTACACATTGAGTGAAAAATATTTTCTCGTTAGTCTTAAATAGGTTACACTGTAGCTTCATTGCATGCCCTCTAGTCTTTCTATATTTTGATGGCATAAACAATTGATCTACGTTTACCGGTTCCACTCCATTCATTAATTTATAGACCTCTATCATATTTCCCCTCAGCTATCTCTTTTCCAGGTTGAAGAGTCCTAACCTTTTTAGCCTCTCCTCATAGGGGTATCCTTCTGTCCCTTTTACCATTTTGGTTGCTCTTCTCTGTACCTTTTCTAATAATGCTATATCCTTTTTAAGATATAGCGACCAGAATTGCACACAATATTCAAGGTGCGTTCACACCATGGAACGATACAGAGGCATTATAATATCCTTTGTTTTATTCTCCATTCCTTTCCTTATGATTCCTAGCATTCTATTTGCTTTCTTGGCTGCCGCTGCACACTGCACAGAGGGTTTCAACATGTTATCCAGGATGACGCCTAAATCTTTTTTCCTGGGTGGTGGTTCCTAATATGGAGTCTTGCATTCTGTAACCATAGTTTGGGTTGTTCTTTCCTAGGTGTATAACTTTGCCCTTGTCCACATTTTATTTCGTCTGTCATTTTGAACATCCAGTCTTCCAATTTATCAAGGTCCTCTTGCAACTTTCCACAATCCACTTGGGTTTTAACAACTTTGAATAATTTTGTGTCATCTGCAGATTTGATTACCTCACTCGTTATTCCCATTTCCAGATCATTTATGAATATGTTAAAAAGCAGTGAACCAGGCACAGATCACTGGGATACTCCACTATTCACCTTTCTCCATTGGGAAATAGTACAGTGTCTCCTATCCCATGACTTTTTAATTTCGCCAAGAGTCTCTCATGAGAGACTTTGTCAAAGGCTTTCTGAAAATCCAGATACATTATAACAACCAACTCACCTTTGTCTACCTGTTTATATACACCTTCAAAAAAACATAACAGATAGGTAAGACAATAATGGTTTCTACCATTTATCCCGGTACTGACATCAAGCTCACTGGTCTGTAGTTTCCCGGATCATCCCTGGAACCCTTTTTAAAAATTGGCATTACGTTGGCCATCCTCCAATCTTCAGGTATTACAGATGATTTTAATGATAGTTCACAGATTACTAATAGCAGGTCTGCAATCTCATATTTCAGTTCTTTCAACACCCTTGCATGTATACCATCCAGTCCAGGTGATTTGCTACTCTTCAGTTTATCAAATAGTTGTATACATCTTCCCGGTATATCGATATTTCTTTCAATTCTTCTGTGGCATCACCTTTAAATATCATTTCACTCATGAGAAACATTCCTACATCTTCTTCAGTAAAGAGAAAAGCAAAGAATTCATTCAGTCACTCCACTTTGGCCTTGCCCCCTCT
This sequence comes from Ichthyophis bannanicus, assembly GCA_033557465.1. Lineage (NCBI taxonomy): Eukaryota > Metazoa > Chordata > Amphibia > Gymnophiona > Ichthyophiidae > Ichthyophis > Ichthyophis bannanicus. The sequence goes on along the minus strand of CM066034.1, from coordinate 533,319,322 downwards.
TAGTGCCCCTTTTACCCCTCTATCATCTAATGGTCCAACTGACTGTCTCACAGATTTTTTTCTATGAATGCACTTGAAAAAGTCTTTATCACGTGTTTTTGCTTCCAAAGCAAGCTGCTTCTCAAATTCTCTCTTTGCCTGCCTTATCAATGCCTTGCATCTAATTTGTCACTGCTTACGTTGTTTTCAGTTTTCATTATTTGGCTCCTTTTTCCATCTTCTGAAAGATGCTTTTTTTTGGCAACAACAGCTCTCTGACTTCACCTTTAAACCATGCTGGCAGTTTTTTGGACTTCCTTTCAATTTTCTTAAAGCGTGGAATATAGATGATCTGGGCTTCCAAGATAATATTTTTTAAACAATGCCCATGCTTGATGTAAATCTTTAACCTCTGCAACTGCTACGTTTAGTTATTTTTAACTATTTTCCTCATTTTATCATAGTCTCCCTTTTGAAAGTTAAAAGCTAGTACTGTGGATTTCCCTGTCGTCCTTCCTCCATTTATTAAATCAAACACGATCTTGCTATGATCACTATTGCCAATTGAGCACATGTTGCCAGAAATGAACTAAATATCAAGCTTTATCCACAAATTTGGCCACTTGTGTAATTCAAAAACTCAAATAAATCCGAAAAGACCTTAGAGATGAATTACAATAAAACTAAAACATAAGTATAAAGGAACCAGGCTGAGGGGCGGTTTAAATTAGTAGGAAGGCAAGGAACAGCCAGCAGAAGATGGCAGAAAAGCTGAACAGAATTACAAAATGCAGCAAGAATATATATACAGACAAACTGAAGACAAGCACAGGTAACACAACAGTCTCAGCAAACCAGGCTGCAGGGTAGAGCTTACAATGAATTTGTTGTTCTCAGCAGAGCAGGGCACCAACAGGCATTTGGCACCTATGCTGCTGAAAATTGATCTCAGTAATTTCAACAATTTTTGACCAAAGTCCTAAGTAAATAATAACCAAAATAAAGTAGTTTTAGTATTTGTATACAGTGATGAGGGTACAATAAAGACAAACTATAGTGAGCTAATATGGACTTCCCCTAAAAATGTCAAGTATAAGATATGCTCCATCATGGAGTGGATGTGTAATAATATTAAAACATTAATTTGTCCACTTGCTTGAGGAGAGCGGGTTTCTCCCACTGGCAAGCTGTTGTTGTGTTCTGGGACAGGAGGATATTGCATCTTGAATTTTACCCAGCTGGGGCTTTGGAGGGCGCAGAAGAGCTATGGCAGCTGGGGAAGAGAGGCAATTGCAGAGTAGAAGAGGAGAGTGAAGGGGTGGGAAGAGGGAAGAAGAGAAGGAGTGAATTGGAACTGAGCAAGAGAAAAAGGTGGGGGGAGGGGGGACTGAAGGAAGAGAAAGAGGGGACTGCACCTGGGTGATGTGGGGTTGATAAGGATGCGAGAGTCTGCATGACGTTGGAGGGGGGATTTACACTCACCGTAAATGCACCATATTCATGCCTCCTCAAAATTAATTGCTGAAGGTTAGATGGGTCAGCAGTGACAAGAGTACATAGTGAATGCATTCTGTCCTGTTATGTGACCTAGAGGAATTTTTCAAACCCTGTGATAAGACATAAATATTTAAAAATCAAAATCCATGATCTGAGCAGCTCTATATTTTTAAATTCAACGGTTTTCAGATCCAGTTGTTTCAAGATGAGTAAAATATACAAAATAACCTAACTTCTATAGTAGGCCCTCACACTGCCACCATGGGCGAGCCCAAACCTGCTAGCTCTTGGAAACTAAGTAGCAATGGGCCTGGATGGGAGACCAAGAAGGAAGAGGAGATGTTGTGGGCTGCAGAAGGGAACTGTAAAGCGAATGGCACGGTCGCATGGTGGGCTGATAGTCACCTAAGCATGTGAAAAATGGAAATGATACCTACCACTACCAAAAGCATTATTACCCATGAGGGCTAGTAACCCACATGCAGTAACCCAGGCAGACATTAATACAGGTTACACGTCTGTTATTTAGTACATAGGCCCCCATAGGAAAGAGTGGGGCCCGTGGTAGATAGCTCATGTTAACCTTCGCATATTTTACTGTAAATGCATGAACAGCACCCTAGATATGACAGGTAGTAGTGCACTATTGAAAATAAATGCTGCCTTACGTTATTCTTCTGCAACTCACACTGACAAAACTAAGACAAATGAGTACGCTGGTTCTGATTTTGTAAAATGGAAACAGCGTTAGAAACGACTGTCCACTTTTCAGTGACCAGTTGGTTGCTGAAGATTTGCAGTAGGGCTGCATACTTTAATTCAGAAATTAATAGCTTCAGGGATGGACAACGCCAGTCATCGAGGGCTACCAATTAGTCAGACTGTCCATCATGAATATGTATGTGATAGATCTGCACGCTGTTGAGGCAGTGTAGCTGAAAAATTGTCTCATGCATATTCATTAAGGATACTCTGAAATGAAAACCTGACCGGTTGGTGGCCCTCAAAGACCAGATTCACCTATCCCAGCTTAAATTTGAAGTTAGGTATTTAAATTCAGTGAGCTAGAAAGTAGATCTTTGTTTAAATCTTCTGCCGTTAGACCAAACAAAACCTACTGCTTTCTATTTTCTCTTTCATTCCTAGCATTTGTCAATGCACAAGTATTTGTGGGTGAATGTAAATCAGGGGCTTCTGTGCTGTTTGTCAGAAGATCTGCACCTAGCAGCCCACTGGTGTAGTGAACCAGGACAGATCCAGCATGAAAGCCCGTACAGGTGGAAGCAGTTCAACATTATCAGCAGTTCGCTTTACTGTGAAGCACACTAGAGGTTACCCACCATCTCCCCAACCCTCATCCATGAAACATGGCTGCAGATGCAAGAGTATTTGCCTTTTTTGCCACCAGTTACACAACCCGGAATGGCAATATAGTTCTAGAATATGCAAGCCTTTTGTTGAGGGACTGCGTGGAGCAAGATTTCCTGAAAATTATAGTACAATATAATAATATCCTTCCGATATCTCTGAAGTAACACACACGTGATGCACATGCTGTCTTTCGTTTCAATCTCTGATACTGTGATGTCTCCTATCTCTCTGTTCCTTTGTCTTTCTGTCCGCCTCTCTTTCTCATCCTCTCATTCTCTCCCCCCCCCCACCCTCTTGAACTTTCGTTTCCCCCATCTCACTGGGTGAACATGTTATATAGTTCAAATGCTTCTCTTTAATTTTCTCATGAACTCTCTCTCTGATTTTCTTCTTTCACTATATTTCTTTCAGGCCAATGTAGAAAACTAGCGCGGCCTTAAAGCACAGCTAATCACTACTACTATTACCATTTAGCGTTTATATGGCGCTATACACGCAGCGCTGTACAGATATACGTGCAAGAGACAGTCCCTGCTCGTCAGAGCTTACAACCTAGTCAAGACAAAACACAGAGCAATAGTCAATTCCGTGCAAAACAAATATGGCATATACAATTTAGACAGGACAGTCAAGTCAAAGGATAGAAGTCAGGATCTGAAAGCGACAGTGAAGAGGTGGGTTTTCAACCTGGATTTGAAGAGGGCTAGGGAGGATGCCTAGCGTATAGACACAGATAGGTTGTTCCATGCCCCTTTTAAGCACACTTGCTACCGTCAAATGCAGAAAAGAGACGGACACACGTGTAAACAGTAATGATAAAACTAGTGCACAATTAACGCCATGAGTATTTAAATGTATTTAAATTGTAGGCAAATGAGCTGCACATAATAAACTGGTATGCAAATCATGGCTACGTCCGATGCAGAGATAGACATAGAGGATTTTGCAACCAGTCTTAACGTAGGTATCTTTAGCCTGGGTCTGAGGTGGCTTAAACACTAGCGCGTGCCCCTGACAGTATTTTGATGGCATCGGGGGCTTTCCCCGATGCCTGGATCATCTTCCCCTTAGAAAATCCAGGCATACAGCCGCTGATGCCATCAAAATACTGTTGGGGGCCGCTGCCCCTGACAGAAAGCAAATCCCTGGTTACCCAGCAGCCCCGATCCCCCCTGCCCGCCAAACCAAAAATACATCCTGATGGCTGAGAGGCCCCGAACCCTCATCCACCAAACAAAAATACACCCTGGTGGCCCAGCGATCCCAATCCCTTCACCTGCCAAACAAAAACTAGACCCCTGCGGCAGCAGTGGCCCCCTGTTCCCTTCAGAAATGAGCAGGAGTGCCGTCCATGTGCTCCCACTCCTGCCCCACCATGGCAGCAAGTGGGATGCACCGAGTAAGGTCAGACTGCCACATAAGGTATAATATGCATTATATGGCAGTTTAACCCTTTCCAGTGCATCCCAGGATGGTATTTCGATGGCATCGGGGGTTTGCCCAGGATGCACAGTGCGGGGCCATGCGCCGCCATTTTTCAAAATGGCGGGGCAAGAGCTGGAGCACGTGGGTAGTGCTTTCGCTCTTTTTCTGAAGGGTACTGGGGGGTTGGGGTTAAGGGTGCTGGGCCATCAGGGTTTAGTTTTGGTTTGTCAGGTGGGAGGATCAGGGTTGCTGGGTCACCGGGGATTATTTGTGGTTTGGCGGGTGGGGGATCAGGGCTGTTGGGCCACCAGGGTTTAGTTTTGGTTTGGTGGGTGGCAGGGATTAAGGCTGCTGGGTCTCCAGGGTTTAGTTTTGGTTTGGTGGATGGGGGCATCGGGGCCACTGGGCCACCGGGCCACCAAGGATTCGCTTTCTGTCGGGACACTGGCCCTGACAGTATTTTGATGGCATCGGGGGCTTTCTCCAACGCCTGGATCATCTAAGGGGAATTTGACATTTCCCCTCAGATGATCCAGGTATTGGAGAAGGCATCTGATGCCATCAAAATACTGTCAGGGCTGATATGCAACTTAACCACGCGGTGCCTGTTTTCTGGGATAGCATGCCAAACTAGTGCCGACTTCTTGTGCGTATATGTTTGGCTTGGTCTTTGAGTTTAACGCTGCCACTTTGCCCCTGGTTTAACAGGTAGATCATTTGCATGCACATGGTTTAATGTGTGGCTAATTTGCATGTTCACCCCTTTCTGCATCCACACACTGGAGTCATGCAATATTGATGCGCTGCAAATAGGTGTCAAAAGCTGTTAGGGCGCAACTTCAGCGCTGGTTTTCTACATCGGCCTTTTGTCCCTTATTTTCCTCTGACCTTTTAATCCTCTCTTCTATTATTTGTTCCCAACTTCCTCTCTCTCTTCAATCATATCTCTCTTTCTTTTGTTTTTGCTAGCACTATTTAAAAAAAAACAAGTCTTTTGTTTCCTCTCAGGTTATGCCCCTGTGACAGGAATGTGCCACCCACTGCGCAGCTGTACCTTGAACCATGAGGATGGATTCTCTTCTGCATTTGTGATTGCCCACGAGACTGGTCATGTGTAAGTATGCTTGGAAGCTGGGTACTGGGCACTTCAGCAAGGGCACCGTGAGGCTCTTCTGTATTTGATGCGTGCAACAGTCTGGGCTAGTGACCATGTCTTGTGGCTATTCATTAAGATGGCTAGTAAAATTGAGATGTTAAGTACATTATCTGCAAACCCAGGACAAGGATCACGGCAAAAGGCAATCATAGTCATTCTCTTAATTGTTATCAGCATAGTTAAGTGGTTTGCTTTGGTTATTGTGATCCAAAACAACAACCCACCTTGTTGATCTTGCTAGACACATTTCAGTGCATTGTTGCTAGGTCAGCTAGTGGCAGGACACATGGGCACTTATGTATCCTGGGGAGTTTCTCTTTAAAGATTTGCTAAAACTTACAGGGAAACCAAATTACCTGCTTATCTTGCACCTGCTGCATTAGGTGACTTTTGAAGTTATGCGGGTATATCCCAGCTAAGCTTTTGGAAATCTGGCCTATGTATTGTGCCTGACTGAGGACAATGTCCTACATCATACACCATGTTAAAGAGCAATTTTATCCCAGTGCATAGGCTGTCTGAGGATTACCCTCCCTCAATCTTACTGGAAGTATGCACAGGGTACCACTGCATTCATATTTTTAGTTGAATCAAAGGGGGGCATGACTGCGGTCATGGTTGGGTGGGAACGGAATATAAATGAGCAATTGTATTTTCAAAGCTACACACTTAATTTTCCATCAAGGTTTTGCCCGCACAAAAAAGCAGATGTAAGAGTCTGCAGATTATTAGCAGCCATGGAAGCTGTCAAAGGGAAAGTGCATGCATACCGTCCCTTTTTAAAATGAAATACACTTCGCGCCTAGGTGGAAAGTTTGAACATCGTCCCATTAAGCTATTCATGCATTTTACTCTTGAAGCTGTTTATTTTTGTTTTATATATTTATATATATGCATTTTAAAAGATCTTCTCCCTTTCTGACTCCATCTGGCCTTATTCAGAATGACCTTTTACCTTTCTGTGCCTATAGAAAATATCTTTAATCAGGTCCATTGAATGTAATAAACTGAGAGAAATTAATGCAAGCCATCATAAACTGTCCCCAGTTTCCTGCAGCAGCTCAATGGTAGATTCTGTGACCAGAGTTATAAAATTAAATGATCAAATTTTTGAAAGTATGTGACAGTTTTGTTCATCTTTTTCCATATTAAGGGTTATCAGGCCTGGTGCAAGGATTGGAGGCGCCCTAGGTGAGCCCTCCATGCTGCTCTCCCCTGTGGGTCCCTCCCCATCCCTATTGCCACGGCTTCTGCCTCTCTCCAGGAGCTGAAGCGGTGGCAATAGCCCCCAAACTGTGGCACAGCGCTTCCTAACATTTCTGCGCTATGTCGTGGTTTCCTCCTATGTACAATATGCCATTTCCACCCCACCACTGACGCCGCTTCTGGTTTTGGAGATATACAATATGACAGCATTCCATTCTGCTTCTTGCTGCTTCTACTGATCCATAGAGCCTGATGACATCATCAATCCCTACCCAACTGATTGTGGCAGAAGGACTTTGCAGGGCCAAAGGATCTGCAGAACCCAAAAAGAAAGATCTTGGTTCAGAGGGAACCCCGGTACCATTTTTCCCAAGGATTCCTCAACAACTGAATGCTGGACACCTCCATCCTGCAAACTATGAAGTTCTCCATAGGGCCAGTGCAAGGAAATATCCCAGACTCGGATGTGAAAGCTCTTGCCCATAGAAGAAAATAATGAAGAAACCCTGAGAGCTCCCATGGCATTCCGCCTTCAGGCTGCCATCTCATATCCTCATCCTTATTCTTTGAAGATCTCTTTTATCCGTAGAAAAGAAGATTTTGGAAACTTCTACCAGATGCAATTTCTTTTGCTTGATCAAATCAGATATATCATGACATAACAAGAAAACATTTGTGTCCCAAAAGGTTTAAATAAAAAAATGAAGATGTTTTTTTTCTGCTGAATTGTTGAAGCAGACTGAATATCACTGCTATCCGGATAATTAGCAGTTTCGCCCTTGCTCTGCCCAGGTGCTATCTGAATAGTTGCTGAGGTGGACAGGATGCTTTTTTCATGGTCCTACGCTATCTCAGCAGTAGTGCATCGCAGCAGCCAGAGACAGCAGATGCTATCCCTGAATTATTATGTAGGTAACCATGTTACAATATTTGAGCTGGGACATAAAAATGGAGTACAAAAGGAGGTGGCAGGCATCAAACATCAAGGAGGGATGAGTTTAGTGGATATTATGATGACAATATCTGAAAGATGAACAAAGAGAAGATTAATAATGAAGAACAACAACAGGATTCTTCACAAAGTCCGGAAGGGAAGGGGAAAGAATCTAAGGAAAGAAACAGAGATGGTGGGCAAGGAATCCTGGCAGAGGCAGGGAAAAAGACATTTCATTTTTGGAGGTGTAAATGGGGGCTCATCCAGGAAGACATTTGGAAAAGCATGAAGGTATCTGTTCTGACACCAAGGCAGTTGAAAAAGAGAAGGGAGAGAAAGATCTGACATCTGAAAGAGACTGAGAGGAGCCAAATGATGCACACACAATTGCAAAGGGATTGTGTGCCTGCTGTTTTACTTCCTCTACCTACATACCCCCCAAGAACGCCTCTCTTTAAGACACTTTGGTATCCCACATGTGCTTTAAGCTGGGCAAAAGAGGGCCATTTGCATCCACAATATTTTACTCCAGTAAATAGCCGTTTACTCAGGTAGTTGGCATAGAGAAATGTCTTCCCTAGCAGTACTGGGAAACACATCCCTCTGTTCACCAGTTATATCTGATGCAAAAAGCAAAGTTATGTCCTGTTCCTGTCATCTCCATGCCTCCAGTAGTATCGCTTTTCTTCCATGGTCCTTTGTGCTGAAGCCCACAGTTGTGTTATGATGATTATTACATTCTAGGGATGTGCACAGGGCAGATATTCTCAGTTCATATTTAGTTCATTTGGGCTTCTCTCTCCCCCCCCTTCCAATTTTTGGGTTCTTTTTCAGTTTCATTTGAATAAAACATTTTTAGTGCATACTATCCGATTTAGCATATAATGAACTGAATGCCAACTAGCAAATGCACATTCCCCTTACATGCCAGTTGTTTATTGTATCCATGAGCAGGATTTGAAAACTAAGTGCAAGACTTGCCAATCGGGAGCAGGGGGGGCGGGGGGGGGGGGAGAATATCACTTGCCAGATTATCTTTCCTGCTTGCCAACCTCTTTCCCTTTCCCCATTTATCTCTCCCAAGCTCACTTCCTCCCACTCCCCCATCCCCGTAGCCTCTTTTCTCCCTCTCTTCTTTCCCAATGGACTCTTAACTTACTCCTTTCCTATAGCTTTGCAAATCCATCCTCATGTGCTCCAGAGACCAGCTCTGTTCAAGGCCAGCTTAACCATTAGAAAAACTAGGTGGATGCTTGGAATATGCAGGGTGACAAAGAGCTGCTGCAGTCAGAGCAAAAAAATAGTTCTGAGTTAGTACAACGCTCAGGACCTATCAGCTCATGCTTTTATCTGCAGGGAGGGTAGGCAATTTGCAGTTGGCCATCTAGAGCCGTTGTTACTAAGATGCCTTTCTGCTAACATGTGTCATTTTATCTCTAACCTGCGTAATTTTACTGCACTGGCACTTAGTTGCTAATAATGCATGTTAACGGTAATGCACCTTAGTAACTATGGCCCTTACATGGCTTTTGGAAATTTGCTCTTATTTGGCATATCTGTATCTGTATTTGTGTGAAACAAAGTTTATTATTCAAAAGTATAATGCCTAGGCATATGTTTTTACATGTTTATTCTGGAGGGGAGGTTTTGGGGTGATCAAGATTATTGAGTTTAATTTATCAAAATCACATAATGTGCACACCTTGGCGGCCTCGGTAGCTCAACTGCATTCGGTCCCCCTGCAGGACATCCGCACTTGGTCTTCTGTCCATACCTTCGCAGCGCATTACTACTTAGAGGAGAAATCATGCCGCGATAGTGCCTTCGGCTAGGCGGTACTTTGTCACCTCTTTGGGGAATAGTGCAACTCCTTCCCTTCAGCCCTTTGTTTCCAGACTTCCGGAGAGGTGTTTCCAGCATCAATGTTGGGGCTGCTTCACTGGACCTCAAGCCATTCATTGCTCCTTGATGCCCTTCACAGTTCGCCTTTTGTGTCATCCGTGGCTCCTACAGGTTTTTTCGGTAGCCCGTAGCTTGGGAGTCCCATATGTGAGGAATGACTTCATGCTTGTTCCCAGAGAAAGCGTAGTTACTCACCTGTAACAGGTGTTGTCCAGGGACAGCAGGACTCAGTCCTCACAACCCTCCCTGCTCCCCGTGGTTGTTTTCTTTTTTATGCTTGATTGAGCTTTGCCATCATACTGAGAGGTAAGATGGCACCCTTTGGTGGGAAGGTGACCACGCATGCAAGGTCTAATTCCCAAAGGCTTTCTTTGAAAGCTGCGGAGTGAATCCGCACGGGTTCCATCAGTGCCGATGTCACCCATATGTGAGGACTCATTGTTGCTGTTCCTGGATAATACCTGTTACAGGTGAGTAACTATGCTTTACTGATTTGCATGCCACTTCCTGCTGAACAGTGTAGGTAGTTCATAATGTACAACTTTGAAAAACCTGTGAGTCCCGAAACCTTGTACTACCAGAACCAATAGAGATGTTTTTATCATGAAGGGCTGGGCTTACATTGATCCAAAAGGAGTTGAGAGGCTGAGAGGAGGGGAGGAAGTGGAGGAAATGGTGCGGACACAGTGGGAAGTGGAAGTGGTAAGAAGATGCAGAAGTGAAGGAATGAGAGCAAAGAGGATATGTGGAAGACCATATGAACTGAAGGAAGGATAGAAAGGAGGCCTCAGGATGTTTGAGGTTGAGTTGTGTAGCTCCTCTTTCACCTCTTCCTTCATCTATTGGCCAGAAAACTGTACCAGATGGCTCCAAGACTGGAAAAAATTTGGACCATCTTTGGCATCCTTGAACACCTATTCATTACTGGGGAGCAGATGAGTGGGTATTTCAAACCCTCTCCATGAGAACAATATTTAGTAAATAATGGCCCAAACCAAGAGTCTGCATGTCTGTCTGCCTTGGCTTCCTCTGAGTGGTGTAGTAGTCTTCATGTAGCACTGACTTTGAAAGGTGCCGAATTCAACAGAGCTACTAATATAGCCCAGACATGAACTGCAGGGACTATAACTGTCAGCCTATAGCCTGTGACTTACTTGTAAACTTCTTGAAGCTGTTAATTGTTCTTTCTCTGGGGGAATCCCTTTTGCATAATCATATTTTTTATTTTTACAGATTAGGTATGGAACACGATGGCCAGGGGAACCGCTGTGCTGATGAGACTAGCATGGGCAGCATAATGGCGCCCCTAGTGCAGGCTGCGTTTCATCGCTACCACTGGTCCCGCTGCAGCCAACAGGAGCTCAACCGATACATACAGTGAGTGTTTTCAAAGACTTTATTCCCATAAGAGTATGTGTAGTGTTTGCATGTGAACTTGAAAAATGTCACTCTGTAAGCATACATGTGTACTATGATTTCATGCTTACGTAGAAAATTTCTCTAAATACAGACTTAGTCCATCTAGCATGCTCTGATCAGACACAGGGACTCCGGGAATTCAGGGACCATGTTCCTGAGCCCTTTCCTGAATGGAGGGGAAGACAGTCTTTCCAGACCCTCAAGCTTATGGAAATCCACTGGCACCTCCCAGTAAAAATCACGAAAACTACACAGTCACTCTGGATAATGTTTCAAATTTAGTTTATAAGGTGGGTTATTGGACCAACCGTACGTGTAAGTCTGGTGCAATCTGTACAAAAACCAAAGATCCATATGATACACAAAGTAGTCACAGGGAATCTACACACACAAGGATTTTCTTCACCTACCACAACCCTATCAAAGGCAATCCTCGGAGGGGGACCCTTCCTGGGTCTTCCATGTACTGGTACGAATACAACTTAATGTAGATTGTCTTTTCAGTAGAAAGCTGGAATAATTCCTGTGAATCAGTGCAGATGAGCACCTGCTCTAATCTCTTGTTAGGCAGCAGCTCTGTGTCCGTTCCAGAACTCTAAAAGTCTTCCATTCTGACTTCAGCTAGTAAATCCACTTCTTTAGACACTTGACGTAACTCCTCAATGAAAACAAAGAGTATACGACCAAGGGCCTCTTTTACTAAAGCCCATTACCTGGTTAATGTGAGGTAGGGCAGTTGTAAAAGAATCTTTTGGGATGGGGCAGTGTATGGGGTGGTGGGCAATTGTGTGTGGGGTATTTTTTGGTGATGGGGCAGTTTAGGGGTTAGAAGAATAAAGAACAGGGAAAGGGAGTTTGAAAGGAACAAGTCCCCAACTACTATGTTTCAGCGTATATAGGTTTCTATGCTAGAGAAGCTGAAACTCCTTTTCCCATAGAAATACACTGGGCTAGTATTTTGGGGAGTTTATTTTTCTTAAACCTCCATTTGATTTGATCCATTATTGAACTCAGTGGGACATGTTTATGAACGTGTGGTAAGTACTTGTGCAGCTACTGTGCAGCATATGTAAAAATGCCATGCAATAGCTGAAAAACCTGTGCAGTATCTGCATGGGGAGTGACCAGCACTGGCCCTGTAGATACCACACAGGACTAGCACTTCCCTGCACTAACTTATGATCCCTGCATCATCAGGCAATGTGAGAAGTCCTGTGGTGCCCGCTAATGTAGGGATCGTGGGCTAAAGCATGGGAACCAGGGGAGGACAGAGTCAGTGATTGCTCTGTCCCCCTTACTGATCCCCCATGCAGCCTCCCTCTCTTTCATTACACTTGCCAATCCACGGCACTGGCAGGCATAATGAGGGGAGGGATCAGGGTCTTCCCATAGCGGCTGCTGCCCATCATCAGGAGCTGCAATGCAGCTCACCAGCATTGGCTGCAGGCCATGCCATGCAGCTTCTTGAGGTGGTATTCTCTGCAGCTATGATTGTGGCAATTAAGGCAGCCAATGTTCAGACAGTGGCTGCCTCTGATCGTCACACCTGATTCCCTGCCCCGATCCCACCGCCTCCTTCCTCTTTCATACAAAATACAGATATCTCAGAAAACTGCCTGCAATATCTGCATTTCCAGCACATTAGCTGTCACCGCAACACTAACATTCCCACGTTAGTGTCGCCATGATAGTTAACGTACCTTAGTAAACATCCTCCAATGTGTCTTTTTAAACGTTTTTCACACATATCAAGTTTCATCCCATTCCATTAAATTTTTGGAGTTATTTTGCCCCAGACATACAGTCAGAAATTCTTGACCCCTTTATGTCATTCTTTCCAACTCCCAATGGATTGAAAAGAGTAAAAAGAGTAATATTCTGGTTTCTGCAGAAGAAATTGATTGTAAGTCACTACTTTCAGTCATTTTCATTTGTGAAGGATCAAAAAACCCCTAGGGCTCAATAGTCAAAAGCACTTATCCATTTAGCAGCACTTGCTAGATGCATAAATAATGACCACCAAGATATTCAGTACTATCTAGATCAGTGGTCTGAACCTTTTTTGTACCGCGACCCCTTTTACCATTGGTCAACTTGTGATGACCCCCCAATGATAAACTCAAATGTGCCTCTCTTCCTTTACCGTTAACACATTGTCGCTGTAATCATTTGTTGAATTATTAATATATTATAGGCCTTTGAAATATGTTTTTATTTATAAAATTTACTTATTTTTCTACCTTTTGTTGTTTGGGAATTTTATTTTTCAATTGCAATTACCTATTAAATTTGTAATATTGCTTGTAAGGGAAGCTGTACTCCCTTATAGCCATTTGTAGTATTAGAATAAAAATGTAAACTTTACTCAGAGAACGTGTCAGTTTGATTGGATCAGTGCAAGGTCCATTTCATATCTTTAAGGTACAACACGGCAGCGCAATCTAAAAATCCTCAAGATATGCGGTCCCCGATAGGGTGTGGTCTCGGAGGCAGGCATCTGCCTAGACTGCACGCAAGAGGCTAAGTCATGAGAGCAGGCCCTGCAGTATGAGATGAGGCAGGAGAGTCCCTCCCAGTTGCAAGAGACCCTGGGGGTGGGGGCGCCATGTTACCTTCAACGGATCTGGCCCCTGGTCCCTACACAATGCCCGGACCATCCACCCCTCAATACCAGGGAGCAATAGGGCTCCCGGGGGAGTTCTCACCGGAGTTTGTCTTACTTTTGCATAAGGTATTTTGCCTACGTCAACAGGGCTTGGCAAGTGTCCTCATCCCCAGAACACAGGACTAAGAGGGTGTCAGACGCAAAAGAGCATGAGTCAGGAGCAGTGGTGTCTAAGCGGGCTAGAGGCTTAGAGGAGTGGCAACAGTCACCATTGTCAGAGGGGCTGGATGGGGAAGACCTTGAGCTAGATCTGCAGGAGGAGTTGGAAGAAGGAGAGAGCCCAGAACAGGAGGATCAGGCCCAGATTGTTCGGGTTTTCCACTGGGAGGAGCTATCGATGCTCATCTTTATGCTTATGTTTATGTTTATGCAATTTCTTGATATACCACCCAGGTCGAAGGGCATGAAAGCGGTTTACAATCACTACAAATAGGTACTGATACAATTCCTCATCCCCAAAGGGCTCACATTCTATGTGTACCTTGGAGTCCCTCAAGGCCATGAATATGCCTGCTAACACTGTTCCCTCTAAGCTGTGCGCGTGTGTGCGCGCGCACACCTCGCCGAGCGTGCGCACATACTTTACAAAAATTACGGTTCTGATTCTGATAGAAAACAACACAGACATCTTAAAATTTAAAAGTTGTTGTGTATTTATGGTTTTCACAAGTTCCGCACTATTTTCTAGTGCAATCAATGTGGTGTACATACTGTATTCTTACGTGTAGTCAAATTTTAAAGTATATAACTCCGAGTGTCGTTATGTGGCGCACAAAAATTTAACCTTCCTTCAAAAGCTGCACAGCTGATATTTCATGCTCACACAGCCTACAGAAAATTCGAGGGAACATTGCCTGCTAACCTCTCAGCAGAGGAAGAGGTGCTGTAGGATCCGCTATTCCAGGCGGTATGGAAATCGCAGAAAGTCTTCCCAGTACATGGAGTAGCAGGACAGATGATCCAGGATGAGTGGGATCTACCAGAGGCTGGCCTTAAAGGGGTGCAATCCATGACATGCCTATACACGCTGCTGGAGTAAGAACGAGCTCCTTTGATTGCCCAAAGTGGATGCAGCAGTGTAGGCGGTAGTAGAAGAGACCTTGACTTGTCTCCTGCAGCTTCAAGCCATGGAACTAGTTCCAGGAGACCAGTACGTCTGCGGTCAATGCTTCATGTATTTCGTGGTGCCCAAAAGGAAGGTTCCTTTTGCCCGATTCTCAACTTCATAAAAACATAAGATATGCCATACTGGGTCAGACCAAGGTCCATCAAGCCCAGTATCCTGTTTCCAACAGTGGCCAATCTAGGTCATACATACCTAGCAGTTTCCCCAAAAGACACAGGTTCTGCAATGCTTGTACTGGATCAAGCATTGATATCCTGGGTCCCTTCTTAATAATGGTCTATTGACCTTTCCTCCAGAAACTTGTCCATACCTTTTTTAAACCCAGCTACACTAACAGCCTTTACTATATCCTCTGGTAACAAATTCCAGAGTTTGATTACACGTTGAGTGAAAAAATATTTTCTTTTATTAGTCTTAAATAGTTTACCCTGTAGCTTCATTGCATGTCCCCTAGTCTTTCTATATTATGATAACGTAAACAATCGATCTACGTTTACCCGTTCCACTCCGTTCATTAATTTATAGACTTCTATCATATCTCCTCTCAGCCGTCTCTTTTCCAGGTTAAAGAGCCCTAACCTTTGTAGCCTCTCTTCATAGGAGTAGCCTTCCATCCCCTTTACCATTTTGGTGGCTGTTCTCTGTACTTTTTCTAATAACGCTATATCCTTTTTAAGATATGGCGACCAGAATTGCACACAATATTCAAGGTGCGATCGTACCATGGAACGATACAGAGGCATTATAATATCCTTTAATTTTATTCTCCATTCCTTTCCTTATGATACCTAGCATTCTATTTGCTTTCTTGGCCGCCGCTGCAAACTGGGCGGAGGGTTATAACATGTTAGCCACGATGACTCCTAAATCTTTTTCTTGGGTGGTGGTTCCCAATGTGGAACCTTGCATCGTGTAACCATAATGTGGGTTGTTCTTTCCTAGGTGCATAACTTTGCACTTGTCCACATTAAATGTCATCTGCCATTTGGATGCCCAGTCTTCCAATTTATCCAGATCCTCCTGCAGTTCAAGGGCATGAACTGCTGTTTGTGGGTATCGCATTTTCACATGGAAATGCTGCTTTCAGTAATAGTGGCGGTAGGAAGTGGAGAGTTTTTGGCAACTCTCGATCTCATGGAGGCATATCTGCACATTCCCATCCATCCAGAACATCAGCAGTTTCTCTGCTTTGCGATGCCAAGGGGACATTTCCAGTTTCAAACGTTGCCCTTCGGTCTGGTGACCGCCCCATTTATCTTCATGAAGGTTATGGTGGTGGTGGCGGCAGCTCTCTGCAAGGAAGGGGTTCTCATCCACCCACAGCTAGATGATTGGCTGATCCAGGCGAAGTCCAGGGACGATAGCGAAAAGAGCAACAGCGCAGGTGGGAGAGTTTCTTCAAAGTCTCAGTTGGGGGTTCAACCTGGCCAAGAGTCTGTTATGGCTGGCCCAGGAGCTAGAGTATTTGAGAGCGTGCTTTGATGCCCATATGGGCAGGGTTTTCCTGCCAGATCGCTGGGCGCAGGAGCAATGACAGTGGATATGGCAGTTCCTGAAATAGCAAGACCATCAGCGTGGCATTATCTGCAGGTTCTGGGGACCATGGCAGCCACTTTCAGGCTAGTCTCATGGGCAAGGGCGCACATGTGACTGCTGCAGAGGGCTCTGCTCCGTTGATGGTTCCATCAGAGTCAACCCCTGTCTCAAGTACTCCCCTGCTCACGGAGCACCAGGAGAGCCCTCAGTTGGTGGCTGCATGTGGGGAGCCTGGAATGAGTCCCTGGTGTGGGTTCCGCTGATGACTGATGCCAGCCTGTCAGGTTGGGGAGCCCATTGTGAAGGACACTTTGTTCAGGGACAGGAGTCCTCAGGAGGCCCTGTGGTCGATCAACAGGCTCGAGATGCGAGCAGTGACCTTGGCGCCTGAAAGTTTCAAGCCATGGTTGCAAGGGAAGGTGGTCCAAGTCCTCTCAGACAATGTGACCATGGTGGCTTACATCAACCGGCAAGGAGGCATGGGCAGTGAAGCCCAGGAGGAAAAGGCCAAAAGGCTGTTCGGATGGGCAGAGATTCATCTCCAGGCATTATCGGCAGTGCACATAGCGGGAGTTGACATTGTGATGGCAGACTACCTCAGCCGAGTGCGCATGGACCCCAGAGAGTGGCAGTTCATTCAAGAGGTGTTCGAGCAGCTGATCCACTGATGGGGCACATCGGTCATGGACCTAATGGCAATGTTCGAGTCGGCCAAGGCCTGCCAGTTTTTCAGCAGAAGAAGAGAGGATGTCCGAGTGCCTGGATGCTCTAATTCAGCAGTGGCTTGAAGAGGGTCTTCTCTGTTTTTCCCCCGTGGGCGCCCATAGGCTGGTTAGTGCAGCAGATAGAGGCGCACCGGGGATTTGTAATTCTGGTGGCACCAGATTGGCCGAGGTACCTGTGGTATGCTGACCTGATTCAGATACTGGCAGATTGACTGTGGTGGCTTTCGGTTCAGAAGGACCTCTTGACACAGGGGGCTGCTTCGCATTCTCCAGGTGGATCAATTCTCGTGTATGCTAGATATATAATGAGATTTGAAATAATAATATTGGCCATATCAAAGATGTTAAAAACCTTACTGAAACATGTTTTTAAGCAAAATTACAGATAACAAATGAGTAAAAGGAAAGAAACTGCAGATTCTTCATTCTAACAATATTTTCCATAACCTTCAACTTACGATGTAAGCTATCCTTACTTGAACAAACCCCAACAGACTCTGAGGTTCTAAAGTTTTAACCCATGTTTCCACATAAGCAACTTTTTGTATCCAGCTCTTCTAGTTTGCCCACAGTTTCTTTTGTGAAATTACAAAGCTGAGAAACAGCGCCTTTAAGCAGTTCCTCCAACCTGATAACCACTTTCCAGATGACCATCAAAGAGAGACCTTGGCTAAAAACAGATTCCCCATTAATGCAATTTTAGGAAGAGGACCATCAGAGGCTGAGGAATCACAGAAGCACAATCCATTATAGTCTTTTTTTCCACCCACTGAGGGATCCCCAGAAATTTCTTCTAAAGAATTACTCAAGGAGGTAATTAGAGGAGGCGGAGGGGCCTTCTCACTAGAATGCATGGAAACACACAAGTCTAACAGAGGGACTCGTGAAACATCTAGCCCATGAGCTTGCTCCCCCAGGATTTTGAAGTTTATCCATTGGACCATGTACCACAGAGGAAGAAGCAGCAGGGCCCTTGCTTATAAATTTCCTCTTCACAATTTACTTAATCACTTACTAGGAGCAGCCAGAAACACCAGTCAGTTCTCCTACAAGCCCTTTACCAATCTTTTTCTGGTCCTCTAAAGGGGCTCCAAATGGCAAAACCTCTTTGGTCATGCTCCTTTGGCTGCATGCCTTTAGCCACACGCCACAGTTGGGCTTGCTGATATACCCTCCTGTGTCACCTCCCAGTGACGTCACTCGGTCCCATGAGCTCTCACCCAGGAGTTCCTCTGCTGATGCAGCAAGCTCGAAAGCAGCAGCATTGCAATCGGTAGGTCTTTCTCCAGTGTTCCAAGTGTCAAAGTTAGCTTGCTTTCTCAAAATATTATTCTAAGAGACTTCCACGGAAGGCTCATCATTAGCATAAATTCATTAAGTAAGCAGACCAATCAAGATCAGTATTAACAATTAATTCAAGAGAAGAATTTTGATGTTGGTGTGGACAATAGATTGGACTTCTCAGCTGAATGTGCAGCAGTGGTCAGAAGAGCAAATCAAGCGGACTTATTCAGCAGTGGCAGCTAGATTAAATAAAGCACCTAGCCACTGCCACTTTAATAAAAACTGCATATTCAGTGGCAGAACATATCTGATTTCTGCCACTGAATATAGGGAGTGGCCAGACATCAGCACCGCTATTTGATAGCAGTGATATTCAGCCACTAACCAGATAGCGGCTGTCACTGCCCACAATGCACCCACAGACTGCCCCAGTTTTACCCAGGCATTTTTTCCACAGTCTGTGGGTATGTTCGGTAGCACTAACTGGTTTTAGCCGGTTTTAGCACTGACTGCATTTTAGCCAGTTAACAAGTCTGCTAATTGGCTAAAATGCTTTGAATATGTTCCCTAAATTATTAGGAAAAGAACAGAGAGCAAACGGATAATGTTACAATAACTTTATATCGATCTATAACGCAATCATATCCTGAGTACTGTTTGCATTCCCTCTCCCCCTCCTTTCAAAAAAGATATACCAGAACCAGCAATAGTGCAGAGAGACAACAAAAATGATGGAGGATGCAACAACTTCCTTATGAGGAAAAGCTAAACAGATTAGGGTTCTCCAGTTTTCAGAAGAGATATCGGCGAGGGGATATGATAGAGGTTACAAAATCAAGAGTGAGATGGAACAGATTAATAATGAATAGTTATTTAACTTTTCAAATATGACTAGAACTAGGGGACACTTCATGAAGCCAACTGATATCTAAAGAACAGCCAATTTAAGCTGATTTACTACAAACTTAAGAAAGTAATTTTTCTGGTCAATACACAACTAAGTTGTAAATTTTTTGCTCGAGGGTGTGGCCAGGACTAATGATATATCTGAGTTTTTAAAAAGTTGAACACGTTTCTGGACCACAGATCTAATAATAATTATTGTAGTAGGGTAAATTTGGGCATTGCACCATTTCTTGGTTCTGAGAGTCAGCCACAGGAAAGAGTCTCTCCATGTCAATCTGCTGAGTACTTCAAAATGACCTAGCTGCTTGTAGACAGGTTGCTGAGTCATTTTTCTGACCCAGCATAGCACTTGTTCTTAGGTGGGTAGATGGCTTTGAAAATCTATCCCATACTTTCTTTTTTTTCCTAGGTATCTCTTCCATCCATTTTCTAGCACTTTCTTCCAAAAATTAAAAGTGGAGGATAACCTTTTTTAACTAACAAATTAATACATAAACATTCTGGGAGACAACAAAAATGAAAGAAATTAGCATATAATTTCTTTTAAATGTGACCTCTAGTATTCAAGTGGCAGTTTGTAAAATTTCCTTTTCTGTAGCAGATTAGGTGTAGTGATTTAGCTACATTTTACCTACAGTAAGGGCAGGCACACATATACATACAAAGCAAAGATTAATATTTAAAAGTATGGAGCCCAATATTCAATTGGGATGGCTATGCACCTCTACAGTGCATAACCGTCGCCGCTGACCTCTAACCCGGATATTCAATGCTGGGGTCATATCTGGCTCTTGCTTCGCTAGTTTTGTCCACAGGTCGCTAACCAAGTAGTGGTGCAGTATTGCCAATACCTGGTTAGTGACTGTCAATGCACACAACATGCCCCGATGCTAAGCGTCAGGGTGTATAGCGGATTTTAGTGCCATTGACTATCCCATTCAGCAGCATTTACACAATTTACAGATCAGTAAACCGTGTAAATATCTTTAGAATATCAGGTCCATGATGTCCAATCTTGCATTTTTACAGGACTGTTGTGGGAGAGGTGGTGTTGGACTTATCATGCTTACTGAGTTGAATTATCAAAATCTTGTGGTTGGGGATGCATAAGACTGAAAATTCACCTAGGGTGTACAGAATTTGTGCACCGGTTCTGCAACCCCCACATCCTAATGACTGTAACGCCACCCAAGCCCCAGTCCCTCCCCAGCATTTCCAGTGTTGCTGCGGTAGTCTAATGGATGGGGTAGGAGTAATCTGCTTTGCTCTTGTCCTGTTGCTGCCCGGGTTCCAAACAGAAGCTGTGATCCCTGGCTAGGGCCTGTGTTACATGCAAATAAGAACATACGATTTGCCATACTGGGTCAGACCAAAGGTCCGTCAAGCCCAGTGTCCCGTTTCCAACAGTGGCCAATGCAGGTCGCAAGTCCACATTAGGAACCACCACCCAGGAAAAAGATTTAGGCGTCATTGTGGATAACATGTTAAAACCCTCGGCCCAGTGTGCAGCGGCGGCCAAGAGAGCAAATAGAATGCTAGGTATGATAAGGAAAGGAATGGAAAATAAAACAAAAGATATCATAATGCCTTTATACCGTTCCATGGTGAGACCGCACCTTGAATATTGTGTGCAATTCTGGTCACCGTATCTTAAAAAGGATATAGCGTTATTAGAAAAGGTTCAGAGAAGAGCCACCAAAATGGTAAAGGGGATGGAAGGATACTCCTATGAAGAAAGGCTAAAAAGGTTAGGGCTCTTTAACCTGGAAAAGAGACGGCTGAGGGGAGATATGATAGAAGTCTATAAATTAATGAACGGAGTGGAACGGGTAAATGTAGATCAATTGTTTACATTGTCAGAATATAGAAAGACTAGGGGACATGCAATGAAGCTAAAGGGTAAACTATTTAAGACTAATAAAAGAAAATATTTTTTCACTCAACGTGTAATCAAACTCTGGAATTTGTTACCTGAGGATGTAGTAAAGGCTGTTAGTGTAGCTGGATTTAAAAAAGGTTTGGACAAGTTCCTGGAGGAAAGGTCCATAAACCATTATTAAGAAGGGACCCAGGATATCATTGCTTGACCCAGTACAAGCATTGCAGAACCTGTGTCTTTTGGGGAAACTGCTAGGTACGTATGACCTAGATTGGCCACTGTTGGAAACAGGATACTGGGCTTGATGGACCTTGGTCTGACCCAGTATGGCATATCTTATGTTCTTATGTTCTTATGTAAGTAGCTGGCAGGATCTCAGAGGTAGACAGATTCTATGCTGCTTATCCCAGGGATAAGCTGTGGATACCCCCAGTCCACTTTAGTAATGGTTTACGGACATTTCCTTCAGGAATTTGTCCAAACCTTTTATAAACCCAGCTACACTAACAGCTTGTACCACATCTTCCAGTAATGAATTCCAGAGCTTAATTATGCATGGAATGAAAAAAAAATATTTTCTTTGATTTGTACAGCTTTACTGCATGGCCCCTAGTCATTGTACTTTTTGAAAATGTAAGCAACCGATTTGCATTTACCTGTTCCACTCTACTCCAGTTAGCACATATTTGCCCTGTACGCTAGCTGCAGGGTATGCGCTGACCATGCCCCCAGCAGTGCACAGCTTTTGCATTTAACAAACGTTAGTTTTTGCTTTGAATGTGCGCTAATTGAATTTAATTTAATTTACAGAATAGTTCAAAGCACATCACAGGGAGACAAAGCATGAACAGGAACATGGAATTCTACGATCATTTTTAACAGACTAATACATCAGTATTTTGATTAATGTGATGACTTTAAAAGAGGCGATACATTGATTCCACCTTTACTGAGAAGAATAAGGTGAATTGCTGAGAAACAAAAGTAAAACAGGAAGTAGTCATTACAGAATCATTTTAGATGATCTAACGAAAACATCAGACTAGGAGTGGTGCTTTTATTTATTTATTTATTTATTTATCTAATAGGATATCTATACTGCCTTTTCCTTAAATCAAAGCTGTTTACAATACAACTAAATGTGTTACATCAAACAAGAGCGGGGGGCATGCAGGGGGTTAGCAGTGGGGATTCATACAAAATGGTCGAATGGAGAATATAGTAACATAGCTATTTAAAATGTGCGCTATATACAACATGAGTTATTTACAGGTAGAAAAACTGGTTCATCAAGGGAGCTGGGTGGGTTATCAAAAAAGGGGTGGGGGTGGAAGGAGGAGCGGGTAGGCGGGGACCATTAAGAAGCTAGTATATTGTGTCCTGTGGTCGAGGTTATGTAATGTCATCAAAGTGTTTGAAAGTCTTTGATATCTTCAGTGGTTGTTAGGTGATCTGGGAGGGAGTTGCATAGGGCAGGAGCAGTCAGAGATAGCACTCTTCTAGATGTTGTTTGCTTCACTTTTGTGTAGGCGCTGGGGGTTAAGATGGTGTCCATGGTGAGCCTCCTCCTGGATCTGGTGCTTGAGTCGCTAGAGGTGAGGGTTTGCAGGCTGTTTGCTGAGAGATTATGTTTGATTTTAAAGATGTTGAATATTGTTTTATATTTGATGCGTAAATTAATAAGGAGCCAGTGGAGGTGGTCCAATATGGGGGTGATGTGTGCGTGCTTAGAAGAACCAGTTATAATTCAAGCGGCAGTGTTTTGTGCCATCTGTAAGGGGTGGAGTGCCTGCTTTGGCAGCCCAAGATATATGGGATTGCAGTAGTCTAGGATGGGGATGATTAAAGCTTGGCAAACAGTGCGGAAGTGATCTTGAAAGAGTAGTGGTTTGAGACATCTGATGACTCGCATCTTGAGATATGCGTTCCTGGTAGTTTTGCTGATGTGTAACTGGAGGTTTAGATTTTTGTCTAGGCTTATTCCTAGGTATTTCACCTAAGGTTTAATAGATATCGTGATGTTGTTCAGCTTGATTGTGGGCAGGGGGGTGAATCCAGAATTACGTGTAATGATGAACGCTTCCGTCTTGTAGTTTATCCTTAGGTTGTTTTGGAGTAGCCAGTATGTCATCTGTTGAAGGCAGTCAGCTATTTTTGTGTAGTCCGGGTTCTCAAGGTTGATTGGAGTGTAGATCATTATGTTGTCTGCATAAATTGTGTAGTTGATCTTGTGGCTATTAATGATGGAGCAGATGGGTTGTATGTATATGTTAGGAGTCACCAGAACAGCACAAGGAGGTTACAGCCACACCTCTTAAAAACAAAGAAACCTTTTATTTTGTAAAATCTTCAAAGGTACAGACCCGACTTGGCCAAGTTTCAGCTGTCAGCAATACCGATTAACATTCAATTGCATATATACTTCAATGGCATTCAGGACATTGTAACAAAAACCAGTAGCTGAAAGCTCAATAAGCGCTTTTCAGGTATGCCCTCCTGTGATTTCTGCAGAGGGTTGTTCTTCTTCTTTCCCTGGTTGTATGTATATGTTAAACAAAAGCGCGGAGAGGGAGGAACCTTGAGGGACACCCTGCTTGGTTATGAATGGTAGGAAGGTGTAGGAGCCACATTTAACCTGAAGTTTTCTATTTGATAAGTAGGAGTTGAATCATTTCATAGTGGTGCCATGGAGTCCAATCTCTTCTAGTCTTCTCAGTAGTATGCTGTGCAAGATTGTGTCAAAAGCTGAGGTGATATTGATGAAAATCATTAGTAGCCCCATCTTGGCATTATCAATGGCTCTGATCAGTTTGTCAAAAAGAAAGATCAGGAGGGTTTTGACGCTATGGTTAGGTCAAAAGCTGCGTTGGTGTGGGTCTAATGGTGCATGGAAGTCAATATGGTCCTGGAGCTGATGTACAATTTTTTCAATGATCTTCATCAGGAACGGGATGCCAGAGATAGGCCAGTAGGCAGCTGGATCCGATTGCTTAATGTAGAATTCTTTGGTATAGGGTGGATGGTTGCTACCTTTAGAGCATTTGGCATGAATCCTTGAGTAAGGGAATGGTGAACAATATTGTGTATGATGTGGCTGAGATTATACTTTGCTGATTTAATCCAAGCCACCCGGCATGGATCGGTAGGGGCAGTGCTAGTGTTGAGCATGGAGATGATTTGAACAATCTGCTCAGCAGATGGGATGCTAAATCTGTCCCATATTTTGATTGAATTCTGAGGGTTTGGGAGTGTTAATTGGAGTATGTTGTAGGGAAGTTGTAAATTTAGCTGTAAAGGTCTGTGGGTATAGTGTTTCCTCATCACTGTGATTGGGATTCTTGGTGAGTGTACGCACTATTTTGAATAGTTCGATGGGTCTGTTGGCGGATTGAGTATAAGGTTTGTGTGGTATTATCTTTTTTGTTGGTTAATGAGGTTGTTGAATTCTCGTTGCTTTGTTTGGTAGAGTTCCTGGGTTATTTTAGATTTAGTCCGTCGCCAGTGTCGTTCTAATCTTCATAGTATTCTCTTTGCATTGCGGATCTCCTGTGTGTACCAGGGGGCAGATTTGGGTTTAGAGTGTTGAGGTTCAGAGTCCCTGGACTCTGGTGCTTTAGCTGCTGTAGATATGATCATGTTCCAGTTTTCATTTAGGTTATTTAGATCTTTGGAGTCTGTCTTCAAGTTAGTATTTCCTGGAGAAATTGGTCCTTGTTAAAGCCCTTGAATTGTATTCTTGATTGGAACTTGTCTTTACATGCTGTTATGCTTGGGTATTGTAGCTCAATTCTTATCTATGGTGATCTGACCATAGCACTGGTGTTATTGAGGGGGTTGTAATATATATATATAAGTTGGTTTGGTACAAAGATGAGATCAGGCGAGGAGCCATGTATATGTGTGGGACGTTGACAATTTAGTTGTATTGGAGTGAGTCCATTGCAGTCAGGAAGGTTTCAGCATCTTTGCTGGTGGCAGATTTGAGGTTGAAGTCCCCAAGAACTACTAGAGGTTTGTGAGGTGTATTGACTGCACAGACAGATTCCAGAGTAGAGGTTAGTTCAACCAGGGAAGTATTCGGAGCTCTGTATGAGAAGCTAAGAGCTAAATGCATGTTCTCAATGATAATCGTGTTACACTGAGTAGTACTTGAGGTGGATTGAATCTTGAATCTTAGGTTGCTTCTTGTGAGGATAAGGACACCTCCTCCTTTTTTTTGTGAGTGTGTGGGCAGTTGAATGCCGTATGTGAGAAAGGTGTGAGTTGGTTGAGGAGAACATTGTCAGAGAGTGTGAGCTATGTTTCTGTGATACATAATATATCTGTTTGTTGTGACTCTATATGGTCTACCACTGTGTTGACTTTATTTCTTTTTTTTTTTTAAATTTTTTATTTATATAATTTCAAAATAACTCGCAAGATACATCCTGTTACAGTAAAGAATATTCAAAAGAAAACACTACTATCAATACAGCATAAGGAAAACCCTTAGCCTTCAAAATTAGTAAAGTAACTATTCACTAGCCCACAAATTTGAGGGGAAGCAAGACACAAATCAAAGGAAATAAATTTAGGAAATATAACACGAGAAAGAGCTGTATTAAATAAATCCCGAATATACTAAACCAGGAGAGCACTCCGACCTACTATGAACTGGGTTAGATGGGAAGGCTCAAAAAAAGTATAGCTAACACCCTGATATTTGACTAAACATCGACATGGGTATCTAAGAAAGAAAAGACCTCCCAGCTGTAAAACCTGAGGTCTAAGCAACAAAAACTGCTGTCGACGTTTCTGTGTGGCTTTTGAGATGTCAGGAAACATCCTAACTACACCCCCCATAAATGGCTCATTTCGAACTTTAAAGTATAATTTCAACAAAAAGTCCCGGTCTGAGTCAAAAGCAACCGTCAGCAGCAAAGTTGCTCTAGGAACAGAAGCAGGATCAGTAGTTTCCAAGAACCCAGTCAGATCCAGTGAGTCCATTGGAGGTGAATGAGCAGGAGAAGAAACTCCATGGGTCTTGCGCTTAGCCGTTGGCAAGTAAAAAACCCTAGCCAAAGGAGGGATTGATTCCAAGGGTATTTTCAAAATAGAGGTAGCATATGTATGAAACAACTCTTTCGGCGACTTAACCGGAAGACAGGGAAAATTCAGTAAGCGCAGGTTCCTCTTGCGGACCGAATTTTCTAACATCTCTATCTTCCCATGGACTGTGGACAAATCCTTAATAACAGTACCTGGAATTGTAACTGCGTCCTCTATTTTTACCTCCAACTGGGCAACCTTGGATGATATATCTGCCAACTCTTGCTTCTGCTGCATGACTAAACGAGCCAAAGAAGGAAAAACCTCATACATAGCAGCAAACTGAGATGTAAAAGAGGTTTTTAACGCCCTAAGGCCATCCCATAAGGATTCCAACGTAACCACATCTGGGCGCTGAAGAGCGGATTGTACTGGCGTTTTGAAGCAAACATCCAATCCAGCCACTCTGTCCATATCCGTCGGGGTCACTCCTGTAGCAGCTGACAACTTCTCCATGCCAGCTAACTCGGCAGAGGGAACCAACACCTCCACCTCCGTTCCCACTAGCGTCGACGGTATGGCAACGAGCCTCTCAGTAATCAGAGACACGGCCTCTGCTGTTCCCCCGTCTGGCGCTGTAGGCTGTTCTGGCGGAATTCGGGTATCAGGACTTAAGGTGACCTGTAGCTCAGAAGGGCGTAAGAGGCCTCCTTCCGCCTCCATCGCCCTCAGCAAGCTCTGTTCCTGATGCACACCAGCTCCCACGGGCCGCACGAACACATCGATTGGCCCCGTAGTCGGCGTCGGCGTCGTTGTCGTAGCCTTGGGAGCCTCCCAATGCTTTGCCTTCCATTTTCTAGGCATCTTAAATGCAAATAAGCAAATTTTATGAAGAAAAAAAGGAGACACCGCCGACACCTATCAACGCGTGTCAGCCATCTTGGATCCCCCAGCACATGTCCCCGTCCGACTTTATTTCTTATTGATCTGGCATTATAAGCTCTATACTGATCAGGGGTAACATGTTTGGGTTTATATGTGGCTTATGCTGGGGTAGAGAAGTGCCTGTGTTTATTGTGATGAGATTTCTCCGGACAGTCCGTTTGTGTGAAGTTAGTGAAGTTGCATGATAGTGAGGTGTGATGATTTGAAAAAGGGAGGGTAGCTGCATGCTGTTTTTGGTGAGTGGGGTGGATTGTGTGTGGTGGAAGAGAAAGTGTGTGAGGAGGAGAGCACCGGGGAGGTAACTTGTAGTTAACATTGTGAAGGTTTGTGGGATGATAGAAATTGGTGGGTGCTTGGGAGAGTGTGGTTAGTTTCCTTGGGTGTGTCTATGAGGTCGTCTTGAGTTCCAGGAAGTTACCTTGGGTTAGGCGGCTGGAAAAATTCTTCAGTTCTTGTAGAAAACTGGCTTGCGTTGATAGAGCTCCGGGGAGTTTTGTACCTCTGGCAACGCTGGAAGGTGAGGTTTGGAGGTTAGGGTCCAGCTATTTTGCTGCGGTTTCTTTGTTCTGCTTTTAACTTTACTGGATGCACTACTCTTTGGCAGGAAGCTTGCCTCACTGCCCTTGCGCCCGCCTAAGGGCCACTCTAAAGGGCCCTCTGGTGAAGCCACCAGGCGCAGGCAAGCCCAAAGGCAGCAGCAATAAATCCTGTGTTCTGAACTCCGATTGGGCTGGAGCTGCAGAGCAGGAGGGAAGCTGAGTTTCACACTCTGACGCTCAACCCCGATCGGGGGAGCGGAGCAAATGGAGCCTTTGTGTTTTGAGTGGAGGCTAGAAATTGCAGACTAGAAAGATTTTCAATTGTTGTCTGAAGGCCATGTAGTTGTTCTTGTGCTTTAATGTGGTAGGAAGTTCATTCCAGGAAATAATGTCATGATAGGAGTATAATTTGTCCAAGGTGCTTTTTAGGTTTTAGTTCTTTAAGGAGGTGTGGCCTATGCTGTTGACATTCGATGACAATTCTCCAGTTGACTGGTAACCAGTGTAGTTTTATTAACAAGGCTCTTTGCATAATCCCTTTTTATTCCTTTTAGGATTATTTTGGCCACAGTATTTTGTATGGTTTGTAATTTTAATATGTTTTTGCACCTTCTTTACCTAGGTCTACCACAAAAAATTGACTGGACTAATTTAGTAAACATCCCCTTAATGTGTTAACATAGTAGTGTAAGGTTTTCTCAAAATAAAATTCTCAGACATCATGACTGTGACCTTCTAAACCTGCTTGCTTCCTGTCTTATCTTCTTGTAGTTCCTATGACTGTCTTCTGGATGATCCTTTTGAACAGAAATGGCCCAAACTGCCTGAGCTGCCTGGAATCAACTACCCCATGGATGAGCAGTGCCGCTTTGATTTTGGGGTGGGCTACAAAATGTGTACTGCTGTGAGTATAAGCCGCAGATCGATAGAAATGCCAATGAGCTGATAGGAAGATATTCTGAGTAATTAACAAGAGAAACAAAAAATGGAAAATAAGGTGGTACCTTTTTATTGGACTAACTTAATACATTTTTGGACAACCTTTCAAAGATTAAAACCTTCTTCTTCAGCTCAGGACAGTATGAGCAACAGATGACCATACCATAATATATAAGTAAATCACAAAAAAGAGGTTGGAGGGACAGGAAGTGGGAGAGTGGGAGGGGCGATCAGAAGGTGACAAAGCTGCAAAAATATATGACGTATAATGCATCTGTTGCGCATACTGTGCTGATCTGAAGAAGGTTATAACCTTCAAAAACAAGTCCAAAAACGCATTAAGTTAGTCCAGTAAAATGGTACTGCCTCATTTTCCATTTTTGTTTCTCTTTTTTTTAACTAATATTAAAGTGGACTAACATGACAACCACTCTACATTACAGTCTACAGTGGAGGTTGTTAAAGAGCTGCAGATTCCCATAAGCAGCTGGGTTTATCCACAGGCAGATACCCAGGACGTTTCTGTACTGGGATTCATCTGGAATTGCTGCTGTTAGCAATCTCTGGCAAGGTGGCAGGCAACCCCACTTAATAGGGATCGAAGAGCTTCTGCTCCGTGGTTTGCAAGACAGTGGGGATGTGCATTCATTTCCTAGTGAAAGGAAAAGCACAGTGAAAGGGTTTGTTTTGTTTCAAAATGAACTAAAAAGAGACCCCTACATTTTTGGGATTGTATTATTTTGTTGTTAGTATGTGCTGTTTACAAATACTGCATATGATATGCAAAGAATGCATGTTAAAAAATGAAATTTAAAGAAACAGAACAAAACCAAATGGCAACTTAAATAAAAGTCAGAACACCTCACCTTAAAAACAAAGGCCCCGATTCTATGAGGCGAATAGCGGGGCTGCACGTCCTGCTGGAACGTGCAACCCCACTATCCGCCTTGCCGGTATTCTGCCTTGGTCTTCTGCTGCATGTACAGAGCCTCTGTGTGTGCTGCGGGGGATGGGGGCGGAGAGTGGGAGGTATATGGGCAGGACTGACCCCCAGATGTACAGGGCCGATTCCGCTCATAGCCTGTATGTCCGGGGTCACTGGGGGGATGGCCTGTTTATTCTACGCAGCGGTAGCACCGATTTTCGATACTACATGGTTAGCCCCAGCACCTTAAAGATAGAAGAGGTTTTCCCAAGACTATCTTTAAGGCACAGAGCGCTAACCATGTAGCATTGAAAATCGGTGCTACACGGGTAGTGCCATGGCCCGCCTCCGCTCCGCTCCCGAAAGCCCCCAACACACCCCAATGCTATGCGGATAGCATCTGGGTGTGTTAGGGACATATCTGGGATTTTCGAAGGGCACTACCTGTGTAGGTGCCCTTTGAAAATCCAGGATAAGGCCTTTACATGGGTAACTAGGGAATTTACCATGTAAAGGCCTTCGAAAATCGGGCCCATGATTTCGAGCATTCTGTTTGCTTTCTTCACCACTGCTGCACAAGGGGGCAGAGGATTCCAATGTATTATACACGTTGATGCCTAGATTCCTTTCCTGGGTGGTGATTCCTAATGTGGAAACTTCCATCATGTAACCATAGTTTGAGTTGTTCTTTCCTAAGTGTATAACTTTGCACTTGTCCACGTTAAAATTTATCTGCCATTTGGATGCCAATCTCCCAATTTCTCAAGGTCCTCTTACAATTTTTCATAATCCTCTTGTGATTTAACAGCTCTGAATAATTTCATCTACAAATTTGATCACCTTACTCATTCCCATTTCTAGGTCTTTTATGAATATGTTACAAAGCAGCGGGCCCAGCACAGATCCCTGGGGTACTCCACTATTCACCTTTCTCCAGTGAGGAAATTGGCCATTTAGCCCCACTTTCTGTTTTCTAACTTTTAACCAATTCCTAATCCACAATAGTACACTGCCTCCTATCCCATGACTTTTTAATTTTGCCAACAGTCCCTCATGAGGGACCTTGTTAAAGGCTTTCTGAAAATCCAGATACACTGTATCAACCGGCTCACCTTTATTTACCTGTTTATTCACACTTTCAAAAAATATATAACAATACACTTTCATGGATAATTCAAAAGGAACAAAGCACCTTAGACTTAAAGGGCAAAAGTTATTTTCTACAATTCTGTGTTTCCCAGGTAACATCCAGGAAATGTTTTATACTTTGACCAATAAACTTTTGGTCTCTTTTAAAAAGCATTTGAAAAAGTCAATCCCTCTCAGAATCAAGTAGAAGACTTACCAATAAAGTGACCAGTTCCATACATTTGAGGCAATAAATCTGACATGTCCAAAGTAGAATTACCATTCGCATTTACACATTTTTTTATTGTTTGTTCTTTTGTCCAATTTTCCTGTTTTCAAAAAAGATGGTCTCTTATTAACAGGCAAATAGTCTGCTGTCACTCAATGGAAGTGCAGATACAGGAACTTCCAGAGCCTCTTTTAAATAACTCTTAAACATGTCTTGTGGGGAAATCGAGGCAGCTTTAGGAAAGTTTGAGAGCCTAATATTATGCCTCTTGACCACATTTTCTATATTTTCAATCTTGAGTGCCAAAATAGCTTCAGATTTAAGAGCAGGAATACTAGCTTCTTAAATGGAAGCAACAGTGGGCTCCAAAGAAGAAATTTTATTTTCAACTTTCATAACAGCCTACTCACAATGTTGAATTCGTTCTTTAAACTTAACCACCGCTGTAATTCAATTTTAGTAAACGTGACTGACTCCAATCTAGAAAAAGCTTGCATTTTAACATTTTAAAAGGATCTTGCAATGTAGAGGAGATAGAAGCATTAGGTGCTTCCTAAATGAAGACTTCAATATTCAAAGAAACATGTTTACATCTAGGTTGTTTATCCATCGATGAATTTACTGATAGAGAGTTCAGATCTTTATCAATAACTGTGCTAACTGAAGAATTCATAACAAAATCGTTCTTTGATAAAAATTATCCTTCTTAACAGACAAAATAATGTTATGTCCCGAGTCCTGGATCTGAATTTGGGAATCAGGCATTTGTTCTTGAAAATGAAAGTAACTCAGGTCATGATGACTGCACCTCCCGAGATTTGCTCCTGACATCATTCAGTGCGCTCTGCTATGACGCCAAAGGTGACTCCATATAGCTGCCGGAATAATTGTGAAATCATCCACAGCCTGTAGCAAATCTTCATCTGATATCGGTGAGGAAAAATAATACCCATTATGATAGGGATTGCAACTTTTTTCTTCAGGTAAACTGATGAGCTCAGGGCTGGAGACTGAGGGCACGCTGGGGAAAGAAGCTGTCACAGCTGTAGCTTTACCAGGAGGAGACTTGGTACTACCTCCAGCGTAATCCCTTCTTACTAAAAAAGGAAGAATTAAGGTCTTTCCTGCCTCTACAAGGGGAGAAGGGGACGTTTCCGTCCATTAAGCCATTGTAAAATGATTAAATCAAATAAAGAAAAAGAGACACAGTGGAGGAGAGAACGACCTCCTCTAGGAATTGTAATCTAACATGCAACTGAGGATGCAACGCTTGGCAGTGCTTTGCAAGAAGTATGACACATTCATGATCAATACTTCTAAAGCTTCTAGACGTTAAGTGAACCTACAGAGGCTTTCTCCTGCACTGGGTGCCATTGGATAACGTCACCCATCTTTTCTTCGGTAATGGCCAATTCCAGTAGTGCCCTTGTTTTCTAACATACTCTGCAGATACATTAGTTGTCCTTGACACTGTCCCTAAACCTACTAGTACTGAACTGTATATTTTTTCTTTCCTTATTTATTTATTTGGTTTTATATACCTCACTTTTACAATCAGCGCGGTTTACATGGTAACAACAAAATACATTGAACAGGTATAAATAATACACATAATAGCCAATCCTGTTAATTACTATTTACCTAACAATAGAATGTTTCCAAAAGGTGATTCGTTAACATGGGACCTGGGTAGGTAATATTTACAGGCTGAGAATATGCATAGAAGGGAGGCGTTAAGCTGCTACGGCACATGATTGAATGATAGCTGGAAAAGATGTGTTTTAATTGCTCTGCAGAAGGTTGTCAGGTCGGTAATGAGGTGGATAGGTGGAGGGAGAGAGTTCCAGAGTAGTGGGGCAAAATATGAGAAGTCTCTGCTTCTGTCAAATTGAGAGCTTTTTCTCGCCATAGTTGGAATGATAAGTGTATTAGCAGTTTGATCTCCTGGATCTGGTTTCAGGTGTCCAATTTAGGAGGTTTTCCAGTGATGAAGCTGAGATCTGATGGAGTATTTTAAATGAAAGTAAGAGGGCTTTGTATTTGAGTCTATTGTTAATTGGTAACCAATGTAGCTGTATTAGGAGAGGTGAAACATGATCATATCTGGAGGCTCCATAGATGGTTCTGGCAGCAGTATTTAAAGCCATTTGTAAAGGATGGAGTGTATATGCTGGTAGACTATGAAGTATGATATTAGCATAATCAAAGAGTGGAGTGACCAGGGCTTGGAATATAGTGCGGAGGTCAGTAGGTTCAAGTAAGGGTTGGAGCTGGTGGAGTGATTTTATTTTGAGATAGATGGACTTTGTGATGTTTCTTATGTGGGTTTCCGTATTTAGATGTTGGTCCAAGGTGACACCAAATATCTAACCTCTTGATTTGACTTTGGTCAGCATTCCTGACCTGTAGGTGGGATGGAGGAATGAAAGTGGTATCTTTTGTGATGAACAATACCTCTGTTTTTTTTATTGTTTACTTTCAGGTTGCGTGAGTGTAACCAGGAAGATACTGCATTAAAGCAGTCTGTGATTCCAGTGAAGTTGGAGTTATCTAGTGAGAATGGGGCATAAAGAAGCACATCATCTGCATAAATGTGGTAGAGTATACCGAAGGATTGGATGACAGTGCATAGTGGTTGAATATAAATATTGAATAGCAGGGCTGAAAGTGATGAGCACTGAGGAACTCCTTGGGATTGATGAAATGTTGTTGATGATTGCGTACCAATGCGTACTTGTTGTTGGCGGTCCGAAAGATAAGAACGACACCAATCCAATGCTGAACTTTGAATGCCTTTAAGTTGCAGTTGGGTAAGCAGGAGGCTATGTGCTACTGTGTCAAAGACTGAGGCGATATCTAAGAAGATAAGGACGAATTCTTGTTTTGTATTGCTCATGCCTTTAATCAGATTGTCAAAAAGGGAAGTCAGTAAAGTCTCGACACCGTGATGTTGACAGAAGCCATGCTGATGAGGATCAAGAGGAGCATAGGAGTCTATGTGGTCTTGGATTTGCTGTTGCGTTATTTTCTCAATTATTTTGGTTAGGAAGGGAAGACTTGAGATTGGACGGTAGGAGCTCAAATCACTAGGATCTAATTTGGTTTTTTTTAGGAGTGGTTTTATGGTTGCTGTTTTCAGCGGTGTTGGCATTGTACTCTTGGTGAAGGAGAAATGGACAAATTTGGATATGACAGGACTGAGTTTGGCACAAGTCGACTTGATCCAGTGGGTTGGGCATGGATCAGTAGGTGAGGTGGTGGTGTTAAGACCTTTTATTATGTTTTCGATTTGATCAGTAGTGTAAGGGTAGAATTCGGACAGTGCAGGTATATTTTCTATATTTGCTGAAGGGCTATCTAAGCTGGGCTCCATTGGATGATTGGTGGTCATCTTTATTTTATTATGAAAGTATTCTGCAAACTCTTGTGGGTGTGGTAGGTTCTCTGTTTGGTGGACCAAGGTATCCTTAGTAAGAGATTGGATTAGTCGAAAGAGTTGACGAGGCCTCTTGAAGGATCTCATCAGGATTTTAGAGTGGTATTCCTTCTTCCTTTCCATGATAGCAGCTGGGTGAACTTGTAAAGCCTTCATATAGTTATCTCTGTCATGTGGATGTCTTGAGTTGCGCCATTTACGTTCAAGTTTCCTGAGGCTGTGTAGAGAGTTTCTTAAGTCTGATGTAAAGCAGATAGCTGAGTGAGGTCTCTTTGATCTAGTAGACTCCTTGTTTAGTGGGAGTAGAGCAGCCTGGCTCAGGGTTGAATTCCAGGAGTTTATAAAATCATTTAAATCCAAGGAGAAGGATTCAAGTTGAGGTAAGGTTTCATCTAGGAATGTATCTTTGTTGAAAGGTTTGAAGTGACGCTGTGGTGTTGAGGTAGGCTTGATAGGTGAATCTGGGATGGAAGCAGGAATTTGGAATATAATGGCCTTGTGATCTGACCAAGGGACTTGAAGAATTTGAAGCTGGGTGGAGAAATTGGGGCCATATAAGAGTGAGGGAGCAAAGATTAGGTCCAGGGTATTACCTCTAGAGTGTGTTGGAGTATATATTAGTTGCTCATATTTAAGCGCAGCCATTGCGTCCAGAAAGGCTGTAGAGTTTTTGCTTGATAAAGCTGGGAGATTGAAGTCACCCATGATCCAGAGTGGTATTGAATTTGGAGCGTGATTACAGGCAACATCAAGGGGTATAGAGAGGTCATCAGTGCAGTTGGAGGGAGCCCGATAGATCAGTGCTATTGACAAGTACTTGTTTGCAAAAATGATGGAGTCGAGGTTAGATGTGTTGTGGGAGTTAAGGAATTGAAACTGCAGGTCAGACCTAGCTAATATCAATGTACTTCCTCCTCTTCTATTGGGTCTTGGACATTTGAATAGATCATAGTTGAGGAGCCTTAGTTGATTGGAGATAACTGCATCCTTGTCTGTGAGCCATGATTCTGTAATGAGGATTAAGTCAAGTTTATGATTATCCACATAATCGCTAATAATAGGCCATTTATTCCGGATAGATCTTGCGATCTTATCAGTCCCAGTTGAAGCCCTTAATAATTTGAAGCAGCATAGTGGCCATGCAGCAATGCTGTACAGTTCCATACAGATTAGCTGGCACTCTAAGCCCTATTTCTGCTCCCCAGGTTATTTGTTGATGGGAATTCAGCTGAGATGATCCAAGTAGCTGCTTAGATGATTGGGTTGAATAAAAGCAGTTGTTGTTGAGTGCCATCGAGTCAATGTCAACTCCTGGCGATCCTCTGGATAGTTGACCTAAACTTTGTTCGGTCTTCAGCCAAGCAGCTCATTGTTCATAGAGTGGTATCCATAACTGCTGTTATTGTATCGATCCATCTCATTGCCGGCCTTCCTCTTTTACAGTGACCTTCTACCTTGCCAAGCATTATATCTTTCTCCAATGATCTCTCTCTTTACATGATATGTCCTAAGTATGAAAGTAAAAGTCTTGTCATCTGAGCTTCTAAG
Source organism: Ichthyophis bannanicus (assembly GCA_033557465.1). Lineage (NCBI taxonomy): Eukaryota > Metazoa > Chordata > Amphibia > Gymnophiona > Ichthyophiidae > Ichthyophis > Ichthyophis bannanicus. The sequence continues at coordinate 533,283,595 of CM066034.1, read as the reverse complement.
GAAAGCTTAGGTTTGATCTCCTCTAATACTGACTGGCTTGTTCTTCGGGCAGTCCACAGTATATACAGTATTTGTTGCCAGCACCATAATTCAAAGGCATCAATTTTCTTCCTGTCTATCCTTTTCACTGTCCAACTTTTGCATCCATAAAATGTTATTGAAAATACCATAGCCTGGACAAGTCAAATCTTTGTATGGAGAGAGACATCTCTGCTCTTGAGGATCTTGTCTAGGTCCTTCATAGCCATTCTATCAAGAGCGATACATTGTTGGATTTCTTGACTGTTAGTCCTTTCTTTATCGATTGTTAATCCAAGTAAGTTAAAGCTGTCAACTATTTCAATTTCTTCTCCATCAATGATGGACTTTTTGATTTTGCCAGTTGTCAGGATATTTGTCTTCTTAATGTTAAGGTGCAGACCCACTTTAAGACTATATTCCTTGATCTTGAGAAGCAAATATTCCAAATTGTCTTCACTTTCAGCCAATAATGTGGTATCATCAGCATAGTGAAGGTTGTTGATGAGTCTTCCACCAATTTTCACACCTCAGTTGTCTTCATACAGTCCTGCTTCTCTGATGATTTGTTCTGCATATAAATTAAAAAGGTAGGGGGAAACTATGCAGCCTTGTCGTACACCTTTGCTGATTTTAAACCATTCTGTTTCTCCTAGTTCCGTTCAAGTTGTTGCTTCTTGATCAATGTAAAGATTGTGCAAGAGAATGATCAGGTGTTCTGGTATACCCATGCTTCTTAATGTGGCCCAGAGTTTCTCATGGTTTATACAATCAAAAGCCTTGCTGTAGTCAATAAAACACATATGGATATCCTTTTGGTATTCTTTTGTCTATTCAAGGATCCATCTCACATCCCCATTGATGTCTCTCGTTCTTCGCCCTTTCCTGAACCCTACTTGCACTTCAGGCAGTTCTCGTTCCAGGTATGATTATAGTCTCTGCTGAATGATCTGGAGTAGAATCTTGCTGGCATGTGGGATCAGAGCGATTGTGCAATAATTTCCACAGTGAGTCATGTCACCTTTCTTCAGTAGTGGTATAAACACAGATCTTTTCCAGTCAGTTGGCCATGAATTTGTCTTCCAAATTTCCTGGCAGAGCCTTGTAAGTATGATACCAGCTTCATCAAATTGCTGTAATACTTCAATGGGAATGCCATCAATGCCTGGTGCTTTGTTCTTTGATAAGGCTTTCAATGCTGTTTTGACTTCTTCTTTTATCACCAGTAGTTCCTGATCATAAGATACAGGTTGAAATGACTGTTGGTCCACTTGATCTTTATGGTATAGTGACTTTGTATATTCTTTCCACCTTCTTCTCAGCATCATTCAACATGGATCTTTGAGCATCTTGTAGCATTCCAATTCGAGGCTGGAATTATTTCTTTAACTCTCATACCTTTAGAAAAGCTGATCTTGTTCTTTCTCTAATAGCTTGATTTTATTTCCTTGCATGTTTCATTGTAGTACTTCTCCTTGTCTTGTCTTGCTGCACGTTGGAAATCTCTGAGTTCTGCGATTGCCTCTCTTTCTCTTCTGACTTTAGCTTCTCTTCGTTTCTGGACAATTTTCAGAGTTTCTTCAGTCATCCAATTTGGCCATTTTTTCTTTTTCACCTTATGTAGAGATTTATCATTTTATTCCAATATAACCTTCTTGATGTCATCCCATAACTCCTCTGGAACTCTGTCATTTGTGTCTAAAGTAGCAAATTGATTTTTCAGGCAGTCTTTAAATTCTAGTGGTATATTCTCAAGGTTACTGTATATTTTGTTACATTCATGAATGGCTTGCTCTTTTTCAACTTTAGCCTGTTTGCATACTAGTAGTTGGTGATCTGTATCACAGTCAGCTCCAGGTTTTGTCTTTTTTGATGTTATTGAGCTCTTCCATCGTTGTCTTCCACAGATGTAGTCAATTTGATTTTTGTACAATTCATTGGGTGAAGTCCATGTGTACAGTCGTTGCTTGTGCTGCTGGAAGAAGGTGTTTGAGAAGAATAGATCATTGTTCTTGCAGAATTCTATCAGTCTTTCTCCAGCTTCATTTCTGTTGCCAAGTCCATATTTTCCAACCACTTTGCTTTCTTCTTTGTTGCCAACTTTTGCATTCAGTAATTCATGAATATCAGGATATCCTGTTTGCCTGTTCGGTCAATTTCAACTTGTACTTGTTCATAGAACTCATCAACGTCTTTCTCTTCTGCAGCTATTGTTGGAGCGTATACCTGAATTATAGTTATGTTGATAGGCTTTCCTCATAGACAAATTGAAATTAAGCATTCACTGACTACATTGTATTTCATTACAGTTCTTGCAAGTTTCTTCTTATTATAAATGCAACACCATTTCGTCTTTGTCTTTCATTTCCAGCATAGTAGACCATATAATCATCAAATGCAAAGTACCCAAAACCAGTCCATTTCAGTTCATTGATATCAAACAGATTGAGTTGTACACGTTCCGTTTCATTCTTCACCACCTCCAACTTCCCTTGGTTCATGCTTTGTATATTCCATGTCCCAGTATGTAAGACATCTTTGCAACTTCTGACTCTCATTTCATGCGCAGCTACATTAGCAGATTCAACCACATTATAAATTCTGGCTTTATTCTGAGAAGTTATCAGCTAATCCCCAGTAGCCATTTGAGTGACTTCCAACCTGGGGGTCTCATCTTCCAGCAGTATAGTGCAATTTGTTTTGTGACTATCTATTGGGTTTTCATGGCAAGATACAGAAGTAGAGTTGCCAAGCCTTTCTTCCATGCAGTTAATTCCAGAGTTGTTGCATTTATCACAGAAATATGATCCTCCGCTTATAACACTGTCCCATTCTGTTGCTACCCAGAAGGATGGTTTGTCTTAGTCTGGCACCTAAGCTGAGACCTGTCTGTCCTTGGTGACCCTGCCAGTAGCTAAGCTACTGATAGCTTAGCTTTCAGCATCACTGATGCACACAAGCTCTCACAGCATGACAAGCTGCAAACCAAGTGAGGCTCCGGACTGAGGTCATCCCCGATGAGCGCCTCTGGCTCTGACCGCAGGGCCTCCGGGGACCAGCAGCCATCAGGCTCAGGGCATGACCATAGAGCCTGGCCACTTCGACACCTCCACTGACTATGAGTTGGACTGGGAGACCAAGGATAATGTTTTACTGGATACCCATTGGCACCAGGACGTGCCCTCCAAGACCCGGCATCAGCCTCCACCTGAGGACACAGGCTCTCCTCAACTTCATGTGGGATATAGCCAAGGCACTGGCCTTTGAGACCGACTTGAAGGAGGACCCTCGAACCGAGGAGCTCAAGATCCTCCAGTATGAGGCTCCCCCGAAGGAGGCACTCACAGTGCCTGTTCCCCCCGATCCTGGAACGGCTGCTCCTCCGCATGTGGGAGACCCCTGCATCGGTGCCTATAGTGAGCAGACAGTTGGACTCAATGTACCTGGTTTGCTGGAGCCTGGGTTTCCAGAAAGCACAGCTGCCACACAACTCCATGGTAGTGGAGTCGGCCAAGTGTCGCCTTAAGAGCCAAAAGATGCAGTTCTTGGTGCCCCCGGATAGGGAGCCCTGGTAGCAGAAAGTGCTACCAGGTTCAATGCTCATTGGCCAGATCCAGGCTTACCAGCTGTACATGGGCATGTACCTGGTGAAGGAACTCGCTGGGTTCATGGCATGTCTCTCCGAGGAACACCTCCAGTGGTTCTGGACCCTGGTCTCGGGTGTCAGAGAGTGCTCCAAATTCATGACTCAGGCAGCCTATGATGGCTTTGAGTTGGCAGTTAGAGTGGTCAGTACGCATCACTGCCCAATGCCAGGCATGGCTACAGTCCTCCAAACTGGAGCAATGGGTTTCAAAACAAGTTGGTCGATGTCCTTTGTCAAGGAGAGAATCTCTTCAGAAAATCTTTGACAGATAAGGCCGCAGAGTTGGAGTCCGAGTTCCTGATGAGAACCAGGCTCTCCAAGAAGACTGCTACTCTTCCCTGATGGAAGGTCTCAGGTAAAAAGCTCCCTTACTTGAGGAAGGGCAAGACTTACAGAAACTGCCCTCAGTATCTGGCCATCCGAGCTCCCCAACATTATCAGCAGGCCAAGCCTGGTGGGAGCTTTTGACTCCTTGGGCTTAGCCTCTCTCCCTCTAGGAAGCCCACCCCAGCAGCCCACAGAAGGACGTTTAATCTTGTTTTCCCACAGGTGGCCATCCATCATCACTGATGTCTGGGCACTGAAGATGCTCAGGGAGGGTTACTTCCTCCACCTGCTGCAGACGCCCCCTCCATTCCTCCTGGGAGAGTCCCCCAGGACTCCCCTCCACCAGTCCTTGCTACTGCAGGAACTTACAGATCTTCTTATAAGAACATAAGAAATGCCATACTATGTCAGACCAAGGTCCATCAAGCCCAATATCCAGTTTTCAACAATGGCCAATCTAGGTCTCAAGTACCTTGCAGTTTCCCCAAAAGACACAGGTTCCGCAATGCTTGTATTGGGGCAAGCAGTGGATATGGCTTATGGACCTTTCCTCCAAGAACTTGTCCAAACCTTTTTTAAACCCGGCTACATTAACAGATTTTACTACATCCTCCAGTAGCAAATTCCAGAGTTTTATTACACGTTGAGTGAAAAAATATTTTCTCTTATTAGTCTTAAATAGGTTACCCTGTAGTTTCATTGCATGTCCCCTAGTCTTTCTATATTTTGATGGCGTAAACAATCGATCTACATTTACCCGTTCCACTCCATTCATTAATTTAAAGACCTCTATGAAATCTCTCCTCAGCCGTCTCTTTTCAAGGTTGAAGAGCCCTAACCTTTTTAGCCTCTCTTCATAGGGGTATACTTCCATCCTCTTTACCATTTTGGTGGCTCTTCTCTGTACCTTTTCTAATAATGCTATATCCTTTTTAAGATACGGTGACCAGAATTGCACACAATATTCGAGGTGCGGTCGCAACATGGAACGATACAGAGGCATTATAATATCATTTGTTTTATTCTCATTCCTTTCCTTATGATACCTAGCATTCTATTTGCTCTCTTGGCTGCCCCTGTACACTGGGCGGAGAGTTTTAACATGTTATCCAAGATAACACTTAAATATTTTTCCTGGGTTGTGGTTCCTAATGTGAAACCTTGCATCGTGTAACCATAGTTTGGGTTTTTCTTTCCTAGGTGCATAACTTTGCACTTGTCCACATTAAATTTCATCTGCCATTTGGATGCCCTATCTTCCAGTTTATCTAGAGGACAGGGCAGTTGAACCAGTGCCTCCATACATTTGGGGCAGAGTGTTCTACTCTGGGTACTTCCTTGTACCCAAAAGAACGGGGGATTTATGGCCCACCCTAGATCTGTGGGAACTAAACAGGTTCCTGGTGAGGGAGAAGTTCAAGATGCTCTCCTCAACTGCTGCCATACCTCTAGCAGGGAGACTGGCTATACTCCTTGGACCTAAAGGATGCATACACTCACATCTTCATCCATCTGAGCCACAGGCAGTACCTCAGGTTCATGGTGGGGATGGCCACTACCAGTAAAGAGTACTACATTTCGGTCTAGCTTCCACCTCTACCAAGTGCTAAGTGGTAGATGTGGCCCACCTTCACCTCTAAGGGGCCTTCGTCTCCCCCTACCTAGATGACTGGCTCATAAGGAGGGGCTTGGCCACTGAGGTGCAGCAGGCCATGGCCAGCACAATTCATGTCCTCCAGTATCTGGGGTTCATCATAAACCATCCCAAGTCCCATCTCCTCCCAACACAGTGTTTGGAGTTCAATGGGGCACAGCTGGACACCGTTCAGGCAGGAGCCTACCTGCTTCTGGACAGAGCTGAGTGCCTCAGGGCATTAGCCGCAGATGTGCAGCACAGATGCTCGGTGTTTGCTCACCTTCTGCTCCAGCTGCTGGGCCACATGGCATCCATGGTCCATGTTACCCCGGATACCTGCCTTCACATGAGGCGAGGGCCCAATGGTCCCTCTGCTCCCAGTGGACCCTGGCCATGGTGATGGTGATCCATTGTCTGGCGGACTCCCTCGACTTGTGGCAAGTTCCTCAGCATCTTCAGGGCAAGATGCCTTTTCAGGCCCCCGCCTCCTAAACAGTTCTCACCATGGATGCCTCCCTTATGGGCTGGGGGGGCTCACTGTGAGGACCTCTGCACTCAGGGAAGTTGGTCACAGGCGGAAAGCCAACAGCAGATCAATCTCATAGAGCTTCGGGCCATATTCCTGGCTCTTTGAGCCTTTTGCCACCATCTATGACACCAATCAGTGCTGATCCAAACGGAAAACCAGGTTGCAATGTTCTACGTCAACAAGCAGGGGGGCACAGGGTTGTACATCCTCTGCCGGGAGGCAGTAGCTCTCTGCTTGTATGCAAACCGCAATGGGATGCTCCTGCGGGCGATATATAGAAACATAGAAACATAGAAACATGACGACAGAAAAAGACCACATGGCCTATCTAGTCTGTCCTTCCATAACAACAACTACAACAGTCCACTTTTTACCTTTAGAGATCCTCTGTGTTGGTCCCATGCTTTTTTGAATTCAGTTACTGTCCTCATCTCTACCACCTCCGTTGGAAGACTATTCCATGGATCCACTACTCTTTCCGTAAAGAAATATTTCCGCATATCACTCCTGAATCTATCTCCCTTCACCCTCATCCCATGTCCCCTCGTAGCAGAACTTGCTTTCAATTGAAAGAGGCTCTCTCCCTGAACATATATGCCACGGAGGTATTTAAACATCTCAATCATATCACCTCTATCCCGCCTTTTCTCTAAGGTGTACATATTAAGATCCTTAAGTCTGTCATCATATGCTTTATAATGAAGCCCATTAATCATTTTAGTAGCAACCCTCTGCACCGACTCCATCCTGTTCACATCCTTTTGAAGGTGCGGTCTCCAGAATTGCACACCATACTCCAAATGAGGTCGCATCAAAGACTTATACAGAGGCATTATCACCTCCTTTTTTCTGCTAGCCATTCCTCTCCGTATGCACCCAAGCATCCTTCTAGCTTTGACCGTCGCCTTTTCTACCTGTTTTGCTACTTTAAGATCATCAGACACAACCACGCCTAGGTCACGCTCTTCTTTAGTGGACAAAAGTACTTCACCTCCTATACTGTATTGCTCCCTTGGATTGCTGCAGCCCAAATGCATGACCTTACATTTTTTAACATTAAATCCCAGCTGCCAAATTCTAGACCATTCTTCAAGCTTAGCTAGATCCCTCCTTATGTTATCTACACCTTCCTGGGTGTCTACTCTATTGCAGATTTTGGTATCATCCGCAAAGAGGCAACCCTTACCCGACAGCCCTTCCGCTATATCACTAACAAAGACGTTAAAAAGAATCGGACCAAGGACAGATCCCTGGGGCACACCACTGGTAACATCCTTCTCCTCAGAGTGAGCTCCATTTACTTGTACTCTTTGTCGCCTCCCACCCAACCAATTTCTAACCCAAGCAGTAACTTTAGGGTCCATCCCTAGGGTGCTCAGTTTGTTTATAAGTCACCTGTGAGGAACAGTGTCAAAGGCTTTACGGAAATCTAAATACACCACATCTAGAACTCTCTCCTTCGTCCAACTCCCTGGTCACCCAGTCAAAGAAATCAATCAGATTTGTCTGACAAGACCTGCCTCTGGTGAATCCATGCTGCCTCGGATCCTGTAATCCGCTGGACTCTAGAAACCTCACTATTTTCTCTTTCAGCAGCGTTTCAAATAATTTACTCACCACCGAAGTTAAACTAACCGGCCTGTAGTTTTCAACCACATCCTTACTTCCGCTTTTGTGTAAAGGCACCACATGAGCCTCTCTCCAGTCCTTTGGCACCACTCCCGACTCCAACGAGGCATTGAAAAGGTCAGTCAGTGGAGCTGCTAGAACGTCCCCAAGTTCCCTCAGTATTCTAGGGTGTATTCCATCCGGTCCCATCGCTTTGTCTACTTTAAGTTGAGCTAGTTTCTCACGAACAGTCTTCTGAAAATTGTTCAAGATGTCCCTCGCTTCTGTTCTTATTTGTGGGTGTTTTCTGAGGTCCTGCTCCTGGTTCTTCATCTGTGAACACAGAACAAAAATATTTGTTAAGCAATTCCGCTTTATCCTTATCAGCTTCTATATATTCCCCCCCTGCACCCTTGAGTCTGACAATACCACTGGTGCCCTTCCTCTTCTCACTAATATATCTGAAAAATGTCTTATCCCCCCATTTTATTGCATTGGCTATTTCCTCCTCCTTTTGAATCTTTGCCTTCTTGACTACTTTGCTAGCTGCTCTAAGTTTTTCCAAATACAGATGCCTGTCTTCCTCTCTCTGTGATCTCTTGTATTTCATGAAGGCTTCCCTCTTTTTCTTCACTTTTTCAGCTACTTCCTTCGAAAACCATAGCGGTCTCCTGTTCCTTTTGCCTTTATTTACCATTTTAACAAAAAGGTTGGTTGCCTTTAAAATACCCCCTTTCAGTTTTGCCCACTGTTTTTCTACATCCCCCAGCTGTTCCCATCCCACTAATGACTCCCTGAGGTATTGGCCCATCTTCGGAAAGTTAGTCTTCCTAAAGTCTAAGATCCTCACCTTGGAATGGATTCTAACAGCCCTAGTCCTAATACTGAACCACACCGTCTGGTGATCACTGGATGCAAAATGATCTCCCACTACAACATCAGAAACACTTTCACCATTGGTAAGCACCAAGTCCAGTATGGCCCCTTCACGTGTGGGGTCTGTTACCAATTGCCTGAATAGTTCCCCCTGTAGAGAATCGAGGATCTCCTTATTTCTAGATGATACTGCAGCAGGAATGTGCCAATCAACATCTGGCATATTGAAATCTCCTATCAGTAGCACTTCCCCTTTCCTAGCAATGCTGTGTATGTCTTCAATATATCTTCCGAGCCAGGACAATGCCCTGGCAGACAGGCTGAGCAGGGTCCTCCAGCTGCACAAGTGGCACCTTGACCCCAGAGTGGCCCTTTGGCTCTTCCAGCTCTGGGGAACTCCACGGCTGGACCTCTTCACCAGCACCTACCAACTCTCAGTTGCCTCGTTTCTGCTGCCAGCAGCCATACCCATCACAGGTTGCAACGGATGCCTTCTTTATGCCTTCCCATCCACACCGCTGATAGCCAAAACTATCTTCAAGGCTCAGCAGGATGGGGCATCACTGATATTGGTGGGCCCTCAGTAGCGCAGACACCCTTCGTTCCCATTGCTCCTTCACATGTCAATTGTGCCTCTGGTTCCCCTGGGGAGAGACCCAGGACTACTGTCACAGGAGGAGGGATCCCTCCTACTGTACACCCCAATCTGGGGTCTCTAGCAGTAACAGCTTGGTTTATGAAAGGTTAGCCTTGGCCTCTTTGAACCTTTCAGGGATGGTTGTGGAGGTCCTCCTGGCCTCTTGCAAGACCTCCATGAGACGAGCTTATACCTTCAAATAGCACCGATTTTCTGTGTGGTGCACGGAGCGATGGGTTAACCCCTTTGCTTCACCTGTCCCAGGCAGGACTGAAGTCTAACTTGGTCAGGGTTCACCTGAATGTTCTTGCGGTGCACCACCACCTCGAGGGCAAGCCTCTCTCTGTCCAGCCCCTCATAACCTGTTTCCTGTGGGGTCTCTTGTTATCCAAATTTCTCGTCCACTCTCCATCTGTGGAATGGGACCTCAACGTGATGCTCTCATGACTCACTGGCCCACCGTAAAAGCCCCTAGTTACCTGCACCTGCGTTACCTTTCATGGAAGGTTGTCTTCCTGGTGGTACTCACGTCCACTTTCAGGATCAGCGAGCTTCAGGCTTTGGTGGTGGATCTACCTTACACGAGGTTCTATAAGAACAGTGTCATGCTCTGCATGCACCCTAAATTCCTTCCCAACGTGTTGTCCCCTTTCTACATCAACCAAGAGGTGGTGCTCCCCACCTTCTTTCCGTGGCCTCATGCCAGCAGGGCAGAGACCATCCTTCATACCTTGGACTATAAGAGGGCCCTGTTCTTCTACCTCCAACATACCCAGGGCCACTGCAAAGCCTCTCAGCTTTTCATCTCCTATGACCCCAGTCAGTTGGGGGAGGCGGTGACCAAGCGTACTCTGCCCACTTGGGTGGTGGACTGTATTGCCCTCACCTTCGAGCAGGTGGGGCTCTCAATGGAGTGACGGGTCACATATTCCATTTGCTAAATAGCAAATACAATTCTTTTTTCTACCTTGTTTCTGGCCATTTTATTTTTCTAATCATGCAGCTCTGGTTTCTGCTTTCCTCTGTTTACTCTTAACTCTTGTTTCCAGGATCACCTGTCTATTTGGAATTTCTTTTTTTCTCCTCCTGTCTTCAGTGTTACAGATTGATGTAGGTAATGATGTGATCTCTTCTTTTCTATTTTCTTCCTTCTCCTTTTACTATTTGATTGTCAGTCTCAGGCTGTTTACTGCATTTACTCACAGCTTTCCATCACTTTTCCTCATCCAGACCTCCCATTCCATCTCTCTGTCCTTCCCAAGCCTCTTATTGCCCAGTCTTTCACTAACTCTCCCCCTCTGTCCTCCACCTGTGTCCAGCATCTTCGCCTTTTCCTCTCACCTTCCTCATCCAGGTTTCTTTCCTCTTTATGCCATGTTTAGTAACTCCTTTCTGCCTCCTTAGACCCCGCCCCCAACACATGTCCAGCATCTCTTCTGTCTTCCAAGCCCAGCTCTCATATCCAGCATCTCTTCTGTCTCTCTAACCCTGCCCCCATGTCCAGCATCTCTTCTGTCTCCCTAGTTCCCCACCATTTCCAGCATCTCTTCTATCTGTCTCCCTCCCTCCTTCCAATGCCCAGTATCTCCTCTGTCTGTCTCCCTAGCCCCACCCTTAATTTTCAGTCTCACCAGTCATTGCACACTCCATTTCCAGCATCTCTTCTCTCTCACCTCCCCAGTAACCCCCAATGTCAAACATCTCCTATCTGTCTCCTCTTTCCCATGTCTACCATCTTCTCTGTTTCCATAGTTTTCCCCCATGACTGTTATCTCATCTGTTTCCCTAGTTGCTCGCCAAATGCCATAATTTCCTTCTCTCTGTTTCACCAGTCATCTTCCCACCCATATCAAGCATCTCCTGTCTCCCTGCCAAGTACCCTCAGATGTCAAGCATCTCCTGTCTACCTCCCTCCTTCTCTCCCCTGTCCAGCAGCTCCTCTGTCTCCTTCATTCTCCATCCCCCATGTCCAGCATATCCTCTGTCTCCCTACCCTGCACCACCCTCACATCAGGCATCTCCCTGCCATACAACCTATTCTATCTCACATCACGTCAAGCGTCTTCCCTATTTTCTCTTCCCTGGTGGACTAGCATCCAACTTCCTTCCCTCTTCTCACTGGTCCAACATCTTCCCCCAGTCCTGCAACATCTCGTAGACAAAGATTAAATTGAAACCACAAGAAGCCAGGATGTGCATGTTGTGCAACACCAGAGAAATAAACTAATGCAGTTTCCCCTGTACTGCGCAAAATATAAAGATGGCACATATCAAATCCAAAAACTGATATATTCCAGTCCTTAAAATGAAACTAAGTTCTTTACCTTTGTGGCTGGCTATTTTAATTTTTTTAATTGCCTTGGTCCTGGTGTCTGGTATCTGTGTCTTCTTAAATCTCTTTTCCAGAGTCTGCAGTCCATCTGCCACTTCTCTCCCCTCCTGTCTTCTTCACTTGCTCTCCTACATCCATTTCTGAGATTGAATTTTTTTCCTTTCAGCTTTCTTCCATTTATAATTTTTCATTCTGTCTACTCAGATTTCATTCCTCTTCCTCCTTACTCTCCAGTCCCTAATTCCTCACTTTTTACTGCATCCGTCATAGCTTTCCAACCCTCATCTTATCCTCTCATTCTCCACCTCTCCTTCCCCATCTTATTCCCCAGTCTTTCCTAAGTCTCACCCCCTCTCTCTCCCTCCCTGCCCAACATCCTCCCACTCTTTTCCCTTCCCTGCCCAACATCTTTCTCCTTCTCTCTCTCCCTCACTCTCCGTATTCCCCCAATCTAGCATCTCCCTTCTCTCTCTCCCTAATCTCAGCATCTCTATCTCCTTTAGCCCTTCCTTCCCACAACTAGCATCACTCCCCTGTTTCCCTATGTCTCCTCTGAAGTCCAGCATCAGCCTTCTGTCTTCTTATATTCCTGCTCATGTCCACCATCACCACTCTGTCAGCCAAGGTTTTCGCCCCTCTCTCCAGCTCTCCCTCTTTCTTTCTCCTTCCCTGCCCAATGTCTTTCCCCTTCTCTCTCTTTCTCCCTCACTCTCCTTATTCCCCCACATCTAGCCTCAGCATCTCTATATCCTTTGGCCCTTCCTCTCCACATCTGGCATCACTCAATCTCCCTATGTCTCCCCTGATGTCCAACATCACCCGTCTGTCTCCTTATATCCATGCCCCCCCCCCATGTCCAGCATCACCACTCTATACCCAATGTCTCCCCCTCCCACATACAGCATCTCCTCAGTCTCCCTTCACCCCCATATCTTGGATTTCCCATTTCTCTTTCTTCCCCTTGCCCTGCATTGATCCACCAATCCCTCAACATATGTACCTGAAGTTTATCTTCAAATTGAGCTCTCGCCCCCATCGCCACTGGCAATCAGAGATAGCACAAGTACAGGGCCTTTCTGATACAGGTACACATTCACCTTTAAGGCCCTACCAGCTCTCCCTGTCCCACCCCCTTTGACTCATACATGTTGCATCAGAGGGGGAGGGACAGGGATGGCCGGAAGAGTCTTAGAGGCGCATGTGTGCACCTGTATTGGAAAGGCCCCACACCTGTGCTTTCTTTGATTGCCAGTGGTGGCGGGATGAGGGCTAGATTTGAAGTGAGGCAGCTGCCAATGTTTTGGGCGCGATCTCCTTAATTTGTGTTTCCTCTGCCTGAATGCCCGATAGCACAACTGCCCCTTCCTTGAGCACAGCTTGTGATTGTGACCCCAAATGAGGATTTTGCAAGCCTAATTGTGATTGCTGCTCTATATGTTCCTGCGTTAGCACCTATTGCTATACCTTTCTCAGTACCACTAATCACCTGTGATCTCTGAATGGATTCCTCCATCTTTTATACATGGGGCATCTGTATAGATCTACATGCACTTAGACACATTTATGTGTGCATGTGAATGTGTATAAACATCATTCTGGTTAGTAGTTGGGCCAGAAAAAAAGGCTGGTAGCAGTTTATAATATTGAAATGACAGAACCATTGTTTGTTTTGCAGTTCAGGAGCTTTGAGCCTTGCAGGCAACTGTGGTGCAGCCACCCAGATAACCCATACTTCTGCAAAACCAAGAAGGGCCCCCCATTGGATGGGACAGAGTGTGCCCCAGGAAAGGTATCTGCAGCACTTCTTTTTCCACGTTGTGCCACCTGCTTATCACATGCAGATTTTTATATAGGAAGAAGCAAGACATCAACTTAAAATGACGAGATATCGGAAGATTGCATGATATCTAGTATTCTTCTTTGGTAGAGAAATCTGTGTATGGTTATGACAGCTTACATATATGGATTTTTGTGTAATATGCATTGGTTGCAGGCTTGTTCTGCAGACAGGTGTGCGTAAACCAACATTATAATACATTAGTGCTAATGAAATGTTTATCAGCCACTTTTGTAATAAAGCACTATTTCAGTAAACAAGCGGGGGGGGGGGGGGGGGGGGGGAGGGCAAAATTATAATAGGTCATCAATGTGACCTTTTTTATGTACCATTATAACATATTAGGGGTAAACTCTCAGAAGTAGCAGCTTTGATTGAAGCCAAGGACATTTACGCCTGCTCGGGAGTAGATATCAATGTTAACACAAAGCATGAGCATAGATTCTGCACACAGTAATTCAACATTTTGCACTTTTTTGTGATTTTTTTTCTGTACTGCATTTTAAATTAAGTATCACTCAAAAACAATATGCTTTGTTTATTTTGACAAATAAAACATGCAGAATTTTGCATGAGTCAGACATTTTGACACAGAAGTTTGAATTTGTGTGCAGAATTCCTGCAGGAATAGTATGCATGCATATTTTATAAAATACATTTGTAAAGTGTGATTCTATCTGTGCTCCCTTCAAAGTGTTCCCCTGAACACACCTACTCTAAAGTTGCATACAAGTACATGCCTGATTGCACTGTCAAGTACCTTTACACATGAAGATGTTTTATAAGAGGCATTGTTTCTGTGCTGTTGAGTTAAGTAGATTGCTAGGCCTTTCTTCCATGCAGTGAGTTTACAGCCCCTAGTATTCCAAAGTGGTCACCCATCCAAGTACTAGCTAGCCCAACCCTGCTTAGTTTCAGAGATTAGCCAAGAGCAGGTTCATTCAGGAAAGCTGAAGACTCTTATATGTGTGAAAAAGCCTTTAAATAATTATCTTCAAAGCGACATACAGATTTGTGCAGTAATGCAGTTTTTAATAGCTGGAGAGGTCAATTTTGTAAAGCAGTTTACTCATGTTAATTGGCTGTCTGAAAACCGCTACATTGTTAAGGATTATGGATAAGAAAAGTAAAATGGGCTGTGCCACACTGTGAGTTTTAGCTTCTTTAAGTAAAGGCACTTCTAAGGCGAAAAGGGAGCTAAGATTGAGGGAAGAAAAGTGTTATCCATTGATGGCATTATCAAATTTTTGCCTATAGGTTTCCTGAAAAACTCTATTCAGAGCACCAGCAGACACAAGTGATCTACATGGGATCTATTTAGTATGTTGTGTTCGATTCCTACTGGCACTCCTTGTGACCTTGGGCAAGTCACTTTACCCTCCATTGCCTGGAAAGAAAAGGCCTGGAAATCTACTTCCAGTCATACCTTGCCAAGAAAACCAAGGGGCTGCTGGGTCGCCAGGAGTCAGCACTGACTTGATGGCACTTAAAAACAAAATAGCATATAGGCCTGTGCTAAAAGTTAACATAAGCACCTTAACAGCTAGTTTGCATTGATTCCCTCATGAAACAGCTAATGCAGAAGAGGGCGTGCAATAGGCCGGGACTGTTGCTTACAGTTAACGAGGATGTAGTTACAGTATGTTAACTGTTAACAGAGAAACGTTAACATCACCTCAAGAAGTGCAGTTAACTGCATCATGTTATCTGTCTTGAAATTAAAGCAGAGGCAAAATGCTGGGAACTCCCCCAGCAGCTCACTCGGGCATTTTGCATTTGATGTGTATTACGTTTGGCAGTTCCCATGCGGTAGCTGCATTATCTTACTGCATCTTAGTAAATAGTATCAGTAGCAAGTTTCAGAGTATATTTTTTGTGTTCGAAATGAGTGCAAAGTCCAAGAATAAAAAGTACGTGCAATCTTTGTTCCACTGGAGACATTCTCAGAAATTATCCCCATGACACAAAGCTTGCAGTGCAAAGCTACAGCTAAAGTGTACAACTGGTTAAGTCTGCAATACCCATAGCATCTCTGTGCTCCGATTAGATTGCAAACTCTTTCGGGAGTAAGGATATAGCAACCATAACTCTGTGCACATTGGTGGCACCAGGCCAGTATTTGGTATCACTCCTTACAATGCATTTGCTAGTTTAAGAAACAAGATTACAGGTACTGGAATGCATTTAGAAGTAAAAAATTAAAATAACTATCACCTGGGACTAAATCAATTAAAATTCTCCTGATGTCTTTGATTAGATAGTTATGAGGTTTGTTTTTGGACCATGTGCTGATGTTAGGGGCTTAATCCTAGATGGAACTGGGGATGCTCAGCTGTGTAATCTGTCTTCCTTGCCCTAGTGGTGTTTTAAAGGTCACTGTATGTGGAGGACCTCTGACCAGCCCTACAGCCATGATGGGAGCTGGAGTACCTGGTCCAAATTCAGCCCGTGCTCCCGGACGTGTGGAGGAGGGGTACGTTCGCGCAGCCGGCAGTGTAGCAACCCACCGTAAGTAGCGGTGTGAAACCACCATGCCTAGTGCCACAAGAAACTCAGAAAAAACATTGATTCAAAACAAGGAAATGCAGTGTGTGCCAGAAGGATCTATCCAATCCTGAAAATCAAACATTCTCATCCATGCCAATAGCTCTGCATCTTTGGCCCAAATCCGCAGATGCTGTGTACCAGCCATCCAGCGAATGCTCTTTCCACAGAAAGGTCTCATGTATAGGAAGTCCAAGTTACTCATTCAAGTTTCCTTAATTACTTTTTTGCCCAACTCAGTAATGTAGCTGTTTGCTTTTCAATCAAAGTAGCAAAGGGATCGTTCTTATTATTTTTAATTTTTACACACTTCAAGAGCCATATAACAATGAAGTGTGAAACAAAATACATTTTTGGTTAGAAAATTAAATTTTCATTACTGGGTGAACATGCTAGCAGGTAACAACTTTACACCTGGGGGAATTCTGCGCAAAAATTTTAAAAATTCTGTGTGTAGTATTTTAAAATTCTGCATGTTTTATTAGTAAAACTTAACTGCTCCTCTAGACCTGAAATTTCCCCTGACTTTCCCCTCCTTAGCTCTCTTGCTCTAATCAGTTCTGTCCCCAACCCATCCTTGTCCCCCCTGTTTTCTCTCCTTCTTTCCAGCCATCTCCTGACTCACCAGCAGCCTGTCTCCAGACACATCAAACCCCCTCCTCACCAGGAGCCCTTCTCCAGCCCCCAGCCAACCCATGAGTCACCACCCCCCCCCCATCTCCAGTCCCCATCAATCCCTCTGCTTCATCAGCAACCCATCTCCAGTCCTCAGCCCCCCCCCCCCCGATTCACCAGCAGCCCTTCTCCTGTGCCCATTAACCTCTGCTCACCAGCAGCTTTTTGTCCTGCCATCAGTAACCTCCCTGACTCACCAGCAGCCCTTTCCTGCCCCCAGCCAGACCCCCTGACTCACCAGCAGGCCTTTCAAGTTCTCAGCCAGCCCCTGACTTACCAGCAGCTCTTTCCTGCCCCAGCCACCCCGACTCACCAGCAGCCCTTTCCTGCCCCAGCCAGTCCCCCTGACTCACCAGCAGCCCTTTCCTGCCCACAGCCATTCCCCCTGACTCACCAGCAGCCGTTCCCTGCCCCCAGCCAGTCCCCCTGACTCACCAGCAGTCCTTTCCTGCCCCCAGCCAGTCCCTCTGACTCACCCGCAGCCATTTCCTACCCATAACTAGCCCCCTGACTCACCAGCATGCCTTCCCTATCCCAGCCAGCCCCCCCCCCCCCCAACTCATCAGCAGCTTGATCGCACCAACAACAGCCACAGAAACACTTCCATTTGATGCCCATGGCTGTGCTAAAGTCCAGTGCCGGTACATTTTCAGAATACATAGGAAGCGTACCTTTCAGAATGCGCTGGCGTGGGAACAAATGGAAGTCTTGCCATGGGCTTGCTGCTAACAGTGAGGCAGGATTGGGCACTCTTAAAGCTTGTACGCCTGATCCCTGCCTCATTGTCATGTTGGATAGCATCTACACAGAATGCTGCCACAGCAAATGAAGAATTTTGCGCAGGTGGGGAATTCAGTGGAAATTCTGCATTGCGCAGTTGTGTAGAGTACTCCTGGGGAAATTCTACACAACTGCGCAATGCAGAATTTCCACTGAATTCCCCCCCTGCGCAAAATTCTTCATTTGCTGTGCAGCATTGTAACTAACTTGTAGGATGGAAGAAACCCCCCCCCCCCCCCACACACACTCTCCTCCTTCCCACCTCCGAATTTATAAAATACCCTCTCAGGTACCAAGACTTCTCCACCCTCCAATGCAGTTTAGCCATCAGCTTCAACCTGCTCTAGTACCCAGAACCTCAAATGGGTCAGTCATGAAATACTTTTTCTGGTACTTTGCTGTCTGATGGCACACTGGAACTGATAATATGTTTTAAAATTATGCTTTAGCTTTTTAAAGGATGCTTCTAAATCTCAAAGCGGGCTGCACTGAATGTCATGAGTTAGAAGAGAGAATGAATATGAATGCACAAATTTAATACACCTACCAACAAAACCGTGAAAACACAGATTCTTTAGGTATAAGGATACAATTTAGTTTCATTGCTGGAAGATACATTATTGAAATAATATTCGCTGCCATTTAAGTTCTAGCCTTCCACCAAACACCCAACCCGAAACAAAAACTAATAGGCAAACTTCAAACAGAACTCGAAGTAGAAGAAAATGGAACAAAACCCTTCAACAAGAGGGAGCATGGCCTATCTAATCCGCCCAGTACATTTCTCAAATGAAAATAATTTACTTAATGGCCTCACAGTCAGAGTATTTAAAGAAAACTTTAGAAGTAGATAAGATTGCAAAACATTTGGAATTAAGATAAAAATAGTTCATAGTTAGCATAGCCAATGTTCATAGTTACATTTCTACTGTTAATCTGTTCCAGTTCCATGTAAAACATTGTACCATATGGGCATGTTAATCTGTTAGTCAACTTTAAACCGCTTTGAATAGTAGAAAGGTGGTATAAAAATATGTTTAAATAAATAAAGATGATGAAACACTTCGAGAGAAAACACTAAAGGATATTATAAGGCCATTGCTTTTAGCACCCTCATCAACTGCAACATTTTATTGTCACTGTCCTTCTCCAAGTATTTTCAAGTGGATTTCCATTTTTGAAACGTGACCTGAAAATTTGCAAGAAGATCAACATGCGACGTGCTCGATAGCATTTGTTCCAAAACATGTCCACACCTACTTTGCCTCTTCTCTCCCTCTCAATTTCTTCATATTCCAGCCCAGTCTATGGAGGCCGTGAGTGCCCTGGAGCCAGCAATGAATACCAGGTGTGCAACAGTGAGACTGTCGAGGACCCTTTGAGGACTTCCGAGCCCAACAGTGTTCCAGCACAATTCCTACTATGTCCACCAGGGTTCTAAACTACCTGGCTACCACACGAGTATCATGATGGTGAGAGGGGAAAAGGAGAACTGCATTGGGAAAAGAGTGGAAATAGTTACAAACAGGCAGACCAAATAAAGATTTCCATAGTTTATAAATTTATAGGTTAGACATAGGAGGATATAGATATCCTTTAATGGTAGTGGATTGCTGCAAATTTCCATGAATCGGGAGTCTCTTGTTAAACCATGCCTTTGGAGAAAAAAACCTGATGTCTGATTAGGTTATTATGATCCACAAGCATAATAAGTTTCATTGTCATGGTATTTCCTGGTAAATTTATTTAAATCATGCTGAGAATTCGGTCCTGCAGCCTCGCCATAGAGTCTTAAACTCCTTTCACCATGCTTCTATGTACAAGTAATAATTGGTGGCTACATTTCCATCTTTAGTTCTGATTTTCTTATCCAGATTGCACAGAAGTGTGAGCTCATTTGCCAATCCAATGAAACAGGAGAGGTGGTTTTCATGAATCAAGTTGTGCATGACGGTACCAGATGTAGCTACAACGACCCCTACAGCGTCTGTGCCAGGGGAGAGTGCGTGGTAAGAGCTAAACTATTTCTAGTATGTAATTTTACTGTGTATGACCTAACATATCATAATAAAGGTAGGTGAGATTATAGTTTTCCCTAATGGGCAGCATAGTATAGTAGATGAAGCTATTATTTTGAATATTTGTTTCATATTGTTTTGGTTTGATTTGTTTGTTCTTTCGTCTTGTTTGTTTGTTTTTTCCAATAGTGCATGCCTTTGGGCAATAGCTCATATTATTGCCACTTTCATTCTGAATGAAAGCACATCCCTAATAAATATCACAGTTGATGCAAATTATCCACACAAATATTACTGTCAAACACATCCAGAGTTTGGCATAACTTTCTCTACAACCCTTCACTACAGGAGACCTTGAACGTTAAAAATATCTTTACCTGTTGGAGTAGCCTCTGCTCCTTACTTATCGCTTCATTTCTCCATGGAAGTCTTTCTTTAGGGTTTTGTAGGGGCCTAAGAATGATAATAAAGAGTAGGGCTAGAAGTACACATAACAGATTTTTTTAAAGGCATTTGTGGTGCGTTTCACTTGAGCATAGTGGCTAATGTCAAGAGTCAAGCCTGAGACAATTTATATCTATCTGTACATGATTGCACATGCAGAAGCATGTACAAACCAATCGTGCATATGCTCCCCCACCCCCACCACCTAAAGCTGCATGGTGAAGAGTTTATGGGAGTCCCCATCCAGTCGGCAGGAAGAGCTGCGGCTACAGTCTGAAAAAGTTGGCAGGAGCGCTCTGGGTGCTGTTATCCAGAAAAGCATTGCCATGGCCTGAAGAAGCTGGCATGAGACCCAAAGTCCTGCTGGCCAGAAGAGCATGGCTGCGGCTTGGAGAGAGCCTAGGGTCCCACCAACCGGAAAAGTGAGGCGGTTGCCTGAATGGTCCAGCAGGAGGCTCAGGCTTCTGCCATTAGGCTGGAAGAACAGGGTTGTGGCCTGAAGGGGCCAGCAAGAGGCCTGGTGTCCTGCCAGTCAGAGGAGCAGGAGCTGTCAGCCTGAAGGGGCCAGATGGAAGGCCCCACATCCTGCACCCTGGACAGAAAAAGGTAGAATCTAAGAGAAGGTTTGGGAAAGAGGTGGAGTTTAAGGGAAGGGGTGGAGTTAGAAAAGGAAAGAAAGGGGTATGGCATGGGAAGGGCTGTGCTAGGTGTGGAACATCAGGGAAGGGGTGGAACATAAGGGAAGGGGCAGGGTTGGAGGAGAACAGACTATGATGACCCACCCAGGCATGCACCCACTTCCAGCATCTCCATTACATACACACAGGACTGTACCTAGCCCTGTGCGAGCGGTGGCTGCTGCACAGGGTGCAAAGGCTTAAGGGGCGCATTTTAACTGTCTGCCGTTGACTGCCACTGCCACTTTTTCTTCTCTCAGGCAGCGGCAGGCAACAACAGACAGCTAAAATGCGCCCCTTAAGCCTTCTCGCCGGAATGCAGGGAGGGACAGATCTGCTTAGCATGCCGGCGACTTGCACATCGGGTGCGCCCCATCCTCTCCCCCGTGGGGGGGGGGGGGGGGGGGGAGGTGCGCCCGATGTGCAGGTTGCACAGGCGCGATTTACACTCGTACGGCCCTGCATACACACACATACATGATGTCTGATAGTCTCCATCTTACAGAAACACACCTCCAAACCTTCCCTGATACACACATGCACACTCATGCATTCCCTGACACTTCCTATGATATACAAACACTTGGCATGCATGCCCCCCATGATGCTCTCCATGACACACACACAGATGCGCATCCCCTGACACTCCTCATGACACACACACAGACGTACATCCCCTGACACTCCTCATCACACACACCACAGACGTACATCCCCTGACACTCCTCATGACACACACACAGACGTACATCCCCTGACACTCCTCATCACACACACATGCGCATGTATTCCCTGACACTGGCACATCATACACACACACATATATATATACACACATGTGCGTGCACCCCCTGACACTTCTCATGACACACTCAGATGTGGATTCACACCATGACACTCTCCATGATACACACTCAGGGCCAGCCTAACGTTTTCTGCCACCCCAGGCAGAAGCCCTGGCCGTGCCGCTCCCCCTTCAGAGCTGTGCCATCACCGCTGATTCAGTCAGTGGAGAGGGCTTGGTGTGGCTTGGCATCCCACAGTAAGTGATCTGCATCAGCACACATGGCCTGCTACTTCTGACCCCCCTCCGACACAACTTCTTGTCACACTCATGTACCTGCCCATATGGCTGATCTGCAAAGTGGAGGGACACATGCCATTGTGCTACAATGCACATGTACACTTTTCAACTTTTTGTTTTATGCTGTTATTTTGAATATGCTTTTAATTAATTGGTGCGCCTCCCTTTGGATATTTAGAGTAGGTACAGTGGGTCATAAATCTTAAAATAAATAATCTGTTATAAAGGGATTTGTACCAGCAGGCTCAAGAACAAGATGCAGCAGGAAATTGGAAGAGTGCTTTTCTATATGGGGCTTACTATTTTGTTATAGCTTCAGACACAGACCGTACTACCTCCTCCAAGAAGGATCGTAAGAACAGTAAAGGAACAGTTAGCAATTGACACATTATGGCTAATTGAGAAAAAAGTTCCCCTAACCACTTAAACGGAACAGTGACATCTAGTTGCCTTACATTAGATTGCAGACTTTAACTTATGGCTATTGTATTGACTGATTTTGGAGGTTAAAACCTCCTCAGAGACAGTGAGATATAATAACTGATTGATATGGTGTTTTTAATTCTGGAAAAACTATAAAATTAAGTATTAAAAAAATCCCTTCTTCCTTCAGTCCGGGTGGTATTTTGTATAAAATGCTCTAAAATCTGGAGGAGTGGAGGAGTGGCCTAGTGGTTGGGGCAGGTACTTCAGGCCGGAAGTTTGGGGTTTCAAATCCCACTAGAGTACAGAAAACTTGGGCCAGAAGGACTGTGGTTTCTAGTACCACATGTGATACTTGTGGTATTGGTCAATCCACTTAAACCTCCATATTACATGTTCCCTGTAAAATATTTATCTCATAGTTATAATACCCTGTTCAAATGTAATTTCAGTTTGTTTCAATGTAAGACCACAAACTGATTCGAATATGCACAATAGATAGAAGAATATAACTAAATCAATCTGTCGCGAGTCAAAACCTGGGCACATTTGCCGACACCTATGTGGCAGTACAGGCTCCCTCACAATGTCCTGCCCGTTCATTTCAATATTGTTACAGAGTGACTGCTTCCCGGGGGTAAAGCATAATTAGTTTCCTGGGCATTGCTGCTGCTAGGGATGAATTGTGATAGGGTGTTTCATGTCCCCAAGTTTACTGTTTATTAATGTGATTAACCACTTTTCAATTCAATCACAGGCAACGTGGTTCACGGGTTCTTCAGGGAGATAGAAAAAAGGAAATATAGCTTAACTAGGAAGACAAAGACTTCAACCAGAATGCGTGGTAAGGTTCCCAAGACTGGAAACCAACTAAAAATCGATGTAGGAACTCAAGGAACAGACAATTACCTAGGAAAATAAAAAAGTGAAAAACTCAACCAAAGGGATTATTTTTAGAAGCCTTATTGTCAATAGTCCCCTGTCAATAATCTGGCATTTACATGAAGAAATTGCGATTTGAGGTCTGAATTTGAACCCTTGGATGTCCATAATAGCAATGAAATCATAATGTATGGGGGGTTGCATGGTTAGGGTATGGCCTCAGGAGGTCAAGAAAGTATAAATGTCTATATCCCCCAGTCTCTATGGTAGAATGAATGTTTTTGCCCCCCTGGCACCTTACAGAGTTGTTAAAAATCACTCCATTTCAGCCAGCGCTTTACAGGAGGGATTAAGGTAGTTAGTCCTCCTTACTTCCTCCATGTATTTTCCTATTGTCCCCTTCAAATTGAAATTAAGGATAGCAACCTCTAAATAGTTAATTGGCAACAATTTAATGTGTATAGTTTGCAAAATGGCCCACAATCACGTGCCAGGTAATGTGTTGGCTCCTATGAACTTTTCCCCCATTCATGTGTGTGTAAATTGACCTCTCCCCTCTATATACACATGCCCGCCTGACACATCCCTATCCCTATTTTATAAAAGGCTCCATGTTTGGCAGAGGTCTTTTCTAAAATACCACAATTGTGTACAGTCTTGTCCTCAACATCTCATTCCAATCTCCAGGTACTATCTGAAATCTGCCTTCCCATCTAGTAAGTTTTCAATCAAACAGGGTTTGCACTAAATATGAGGCAGTTGTCAGGTCATGGGAACAGGGTCCAACAGGAAGATAGCCTCACGTTCTATAATTTCTGAACTTGAACACGTGTCCTGTGAGATTTGGGTCTAGATCACCAACTCAATTACAAATTGTCCTCCAAGCATCTTTCAGGAGGTATTGACCTTCTGAGTTGGATTCCGAGCAAATCTGCCAATTCAAGAACTGGTCCATCCTAGAAAATAGACCCCCAATGATTTGGCATTCTTTTTCTGCTCTTGTTGTGATTTGACTGGTGGGCCCCTGGCGGTGTTTTTATGTATTTATTGTTTGTGTGCCTGACAGCTTGTCTGAATGTGATAAGGATGTGGATCGGGCTGTAACAGTATGATAAATGTGGAGTTTGTGGGGGAGATAATTCGCACTGTCGAACTGTTAAAAGGAACCATGCATCAAGACTCTAAAAGCATCAAGGTGAGAGAACTGAAAACAGGGGGCGACAAGTTGATGTGCTTTGGAGGGCATTGCTGCCTTCTTAGAATGCGAATGTCCTGTCCGTAGAGAACAGCCATGTTTAGAATCCTGTGGGAGAGTGTCCTATGGAGCACATCACAACCGGTACCCCAAAGAGAATGTTTGCTCTGAGAAACACATAAAAATGATGCTGGGGCATAAACAGACCACATGGCACCTATCTAGTCTGCCCTATCCATATCAATTACAAGGTCGGTCCCCCTTTTTTTCTTTTAAAGATCTTCTGTGTTTGTCCCTTGCTTTCTGGGAATTCAGATACGGTCCTTGTCTTCTTCACCTCCAATGGGAGACTATTGCCCCGCATCTACGCCTCTTTCCATAAAGAAAATCTTTCCACAAATAATCCCTGCGTCTATCCCTAATCATCACCTGCATACCTGTGTCCCCCTCGTAGAAGAGCTATGCTTTCAATCAAAAGAGGCACTCTT